>JAWZYU010000005.1:1470000-2940000 GCA_038380435.1 Ryuthela nishihirai
TGTCTTTCAAAAATATTAAATATAAGTTTTTTCTTATTTTTATTCTTAACAAAAATAAATAAATAAAAAAAAAACGCATAATCAGCTGCTTGCCACAGAGGTCTAACAGATGACTGCCAGTTTATATGCCATACTAGAAGGTCTGTGAGGTGGGCAGAACATCAGCAGAAAAACAACACAAACGTCCATACCTTATCTGGGGCTCGAACCCAGGTCCCTTAGATCAGTAGCCAAGAGCGTTCTTGAAAGAAATTAAAAAAAAAAGCATCCTGAAACAGCTACTTGCTAGAGATCAGACAAATGCCTTTCAGTTCAATAAGTCATAGATATATTTTCATGTAATATCAATATCTGACAGTTCAATTTCAAAATAA
Organism: Ryuthela nishihirai; assembly: GCA_038380435.1. Lineage (NCBI taxonomy): Eukaryota > Metazoa > Arthropoda > Arachnida > Araneae > Heptathelidae > Ryuthela > Ryuthela nishihirai. The sequence goes on from JAWZYU010000005.1 coordinate 1,470,375, forward strand.
AATCTAATTTTCGAAAGAAAACGAAATTTTAACGTACTTTGTATCAGGAATTTTTTTTTTCTCTTCACATTTAGCTACTTTTTAAGCTCTTTTTCACACGATCCAATCATTTTAGATATAGAATAATACGTAGTGTTCTAATCATTTTTATTTTGAAGAAACTTTTAAACTATTTTAATTGATGAAACTGCTCTAGGTTTTCCAGTACTCGTTTGGTAGCTTATTTTCCTAATCTGTCACTATATATAATATACTAATAAAAAACATTGTGTTTATTAATTCTTTAGCCTTTGCAGAGCGCTATTGGATATCAATCTCAAAGGTATAACTTAAGAGAATTTCGCTCAGATTCGCCTATTAGTTACTTAAGAGAACACATAATTGCTCTCCCCCCCAATATATATATATAATTCGCAGATCCTTCCCCCCTACCGAAACTAAATTATGGGTATGTTTAGGGATATCTTATATGTTTTAATATCTCCCATTTTTGCTTATTATTACTAAAATAACTGATTTTTTTTAAGCAAAAAAGGTGAAAATATTGATATCACCTCATTCTTTCGACACTCGTTTAATTGACACCTAGGTCAACGCTCTTGTTTTTAGTGATAAATAAAAAATTTTTAAGCTCGTTGGATAAGTATTGATGAAGTATTATATTTGTAGAATATTTCAAAAGCTTAATACACGCTCTAACGGTGGAAAATGGCAAACGTTTCAACAAATATTTCAAACGATCTATTTGTGCCAGAAATTTGAAATTTTTGAGGTAAGTGAAGTCCCGGATCTAGAAAAAAAATCGAGGAGGACCTGAAAAATCACAATCGAATAGGAAAAATGTAAAAGAAAAAGACTGGATTTCCAATGAATTGTAACATTTTCCCTTATATTTTTCAGGTTTTTAAAAACATTCTTGAAAAATGCATCAAATATGAATAAGTTTAACAATTTTTTTCCCTCTGTTAATATTTTTAGCATTCTGAAAAGGGGGGGGGGGGTATGGTCCCGGTCAGATCATGTCTTAGAGCCATGATGAGAGAAAGCTGTGTGTGTCAAATTCGGTGACCATAGCTCTTACCGTTTAGGAAAAATTCTTTTATGTAGAAGGCCTATTTTGTTGGGGAAGGTGGGGGATTGGAATCCTCATTGCTTACAATGGGGATAAGAGAAAGCTCTATACCAAATTTGATGTCTTTAATGTTTAAGAGAAATTCCTTGTATTTACGTTTGTTAATAGGGAGGGGACTTTTTGGGGAAAGGGGAGAAAGACGGGGAGATTTAATACTTGTGTTTCTTTAACTTGTTAGGAGTGGAAGTTGTATACCGAAATCGATAATTATAGCTCTTTTTTTTTCCCGTATATTTTAGGTTTAATTAAGTTTAAAATATTTAAGAGAAATCATTCCCCGTTTTTCTAAAAAAAAAAGAACTTACGGGAATTTATTATTTAAGGGCCAAACTTTTCACTACTTTAAGTTGCGGTTTCAGGAAGTTGTATATTAAATTTGGTGGTTCAAGCTCTTTTAGAAGCAGTTCTTACCATTTGTTTTTTCTGTGCTAGCATTTTTTGAGGAATGAATTTTCTTTTGTCCTAACACTTATATTTTGTAAGTTACCATTAGAGGAAGCTACATATTAAATTTGGCTGTTCTAACTCTTTTTACCCTTTAGAAGCAGTTTCAATCACTTTTTAAGGGAGGATGAGAATTTTGTCAATCCTGAAAACAGAGAAACAGAAAAAACGAGAAAAAAGACATGCAGACCCTCTCAGATATATATTAGATTCTTTTTTTTTGTCTGATATTTAAAAATGGCTTAATGTCATTCACAAACAGGGCCGGATATAATTTCCCTCCCCACTCCTTTAGAGTGCTGCTAAGGGTAATAGAACCAAATAATTATGAAACTTATTTAAATTCAATGCAATTTTCAAGAAATGTTTTAAAAACCTCTTAAACGGAGTGTGAAATGTTATACTGCATTTAAAATCCAGTCTTTTGCTACCTCCCCCCCCACCTTTTTTTTTCCAGATCAGGACCTGTTCAGAAATATGAAACTGTGAAATAATGGTTATTGAAAGAAAATAAAAAGACTGTTATTTATTGCTTAAAATAGATCATGGGTCTGTCATGCTATAGTGGCTATAAGTATATAGTGCGGCAATCGTCAATAGCCCAGCCATAAAAAAATTGTCCAAAAAATGGTCCCCTACCGACAGGGGTACTACAATCGAAATATAACTTCGTGCATGCGCAGTGAAAAGATATTGATATAATACCGTTTTACGCCAAATTACCCCGCCGTAAGTAGTTCAAGATAGAAAAAAAAAAGTTCTACATAAAAAATAATGTCGCGAAACATTGTGGGCATGTAAAACCTGGTACTCTATAAACAGCTAAAAAATTTCTTTAGTTTCCTCCTGAAATTTAAATATTAAGAATTACATTACATAATAGAAAATTGTGTCATTAGAATGGCATCCCTACTCCTGCATCATGGCCGTCGTACAACTCCGTAATTTGGTACGTAACTAAATGTTTTAAAAGTATTTTGGCAAATTAATGCATAAACATATTTTATCAACTATAAAATCCTCGACAAGTGGAAAATCAGTTATATCAACGTGTTTAGTTAACTTTCTTGTTACAACTACAATTAAATTAAATCTAATTTTTTTCGCTATGTATGCATTTCTTGATGTTTCGAGTGTACTTTCGGAAATGGAAACTAAACTGTTTATTATGTTCAGAATTTCGTGAATAATTATATTCATTGTGAAACGATAATTAAGGTAGACTACTGAATAATATATGATAGGATTAATATATTCTTAAGCTGTCTAACATATCCTGCTGTTATCATAGTGGTTTTGAAAATGGCTGTTTTTAATATTACTAGAATTACAGTAAGTTGATTTCCTAAAAATAGTTAATTGTTTGGCTAACAAATCCATCTACAGATCACCGGTCAAGAAATAATATTCAATAAGTGAATAAACGTTTAATTTGTTTGATTTATGTAGCATAAGTGATCGATTATAAAAGTTTCAGCAGAGCTGTAAATTTCAGTGTTGCTGTGTTTAACGCTATGAAAGGCAAAGAATTTCATAGTTATATTTGCTCGTATTTAACCTCAAGTGAAATTTAATACGAAGCTTATACAATTTTAGGTACAACTCACTGAATTTGTAACGCCGTAAGAAATTCAGTCCGCCAAGTGGAAAAACATAATAAAACTGCAAGGAATGATTGAGTGTCTGTTGTATTTTTTACGTAGTAAAGTATGTTTTGCATGTGATATCTTGAAGCAAGGGAACCAGCAGCCTCAAGACTGCATCGAACAATTTTAAAAATATTTTTCTCAATATAACAATTATCTTTTGCACGGTTGTAGTTAAGACGAGAATTTTTAAGAGTGATATTTAGATTTTTAGATTCTACTCAAATATAAAAAAAAATTCTGAGGTGTTCTTTTTAAGTTTAAAAACATTTAAGTCTAATATGCGCTTGGTATGGTAAAGCCGTTTTTTGGTTCCTAACAACTCCTCAACCCATGTTCCGGTACTGGTAATAAAATGCTGCGGCATTCGGCATGGGAAGTGATGGTAACCGCAGCTTAATTCAAGGCTGTGGGCTTTTTCGCTTCTGACGAAGCTTAGGATCAGTGTAAAATTAGGTGGATCAATTAAGAAAAAATCGTATATAATAACTAATAAGTTTCTCCCAATCTATTTATCCAGCATTTTATATTTCAGAATTTATTTAAATCCTTCTACAGCTTTCAAAAGTTTTACTCTGCTCTTCAATGAAATATATTGCTTTCTGAATGATATTATGTATGCATATGCTATTTTTTACATATTATTTAATTCTACAGTTATCATTCTATAACAGTTTTCAACAATAGTTGTACCCCATCGAATTATATCGTTAAGCTTGTTGGAGGTTATTCAGCTGCATAATGTGTTAACAATAAGCGGTATGTAATTGCACAATGTTTAAATTCCAGACTGATACAACTAAATGGGAAAAATGGGTCGGAAACATTCGACGAAAACGTTCCAGCATTCTGTAGTATATATTTCTATTGCTTCGGTATTTTAATGATAATTTATGTGATGTATCGATTAGTAATTTATGAATGATGGCTACATGGCAGGCTGCAAGAGAAATGTCAACTTTTCCAAATGTAGAAATTATTTTAATTTTTTTTTTCGACTATTCCTATTTCCAATTCATCGGGAGAAAGATCTTTCTCTGTCTTAAAAAGGGTAAACTTATTTTTCTTACCTAAGAAGCAGATGTCAGAAGAAAGATTAAACAACATGGCGCTATTGTACATGGAACAAGAAGTATTAAATAACATCGATACTTCGAAAATAATTAATGAGTTTGCTAGAGAAAAATCGCGGAAAAAAATTATTTAACTTTTTACTCCAACTTAAATATATTTCTTTTTTTTTTCTTAAAATATTTTATTATTTTGTTCTAATTTTCATTTTTATATTTTTTTATATGTTTTATGCCTTATGTTATTATAAAGAAAAATTTGTTGCTATATTTTGAAATAAAAATATTAAATCACATATTATTGTGTTTAATTTTTTGTTATAGTGAAGCCCTAGTTCTCTTCATAGCATATGCATAGGTGTATAAACAAGTTTTTTTACGAGCCCCGTAAATTTTACCGCTAGGGGCCCCCAGCTGGCTTAATCTGCACCTGCTCCTGTCCTGATCTTCATCTTAATCAATCCCGGGGTTTATAAACATAATAATTCAATACAATGTACAAATTATGAACTCCCGTCCAAAGAAAAAGATACATATGTAACAAAATTTTATTTTGTTAGGCTTATAAACTGACAGGCCTCTGTGGCAAGCAGCTGCTTGAGGAGGTATTTTTTATAATTTGTAAAAGCAATATGAACAGTTGGAAAATGCGCCCCAAAGCTGTTTTATGGCAAGCGCGGGGCAGGGTAGATGGGGCTGTTAATTGTCCGCCGATAAAAGGAAAAAAATATTTTTGTAGGAAATAACGAAAATTTATAATATGCTGTCTTGACGATACGAGAATATAAACAATAAGTATTATATTCAACGAAGTAGGGGCGGCTAATCATTCGATTTTATTTTGCACATAAATGTCAGATATCGTGGAACAGCTCATGACGCCCCAGCATCGCCCTGTGATTCCGGCGCCCTTGGCAACTGCCCCGATGCCAAACCGTTCCTACGCCGCTGAGCTGGAAAATCCTTCGTATTCAAATTGAAGTTTTGTATGAATATTTAGAAAAATTTTGATATGCTCTTAATATGAGATTAAAGTTGAGCTAAATTGACTGTAAATATAGCAGACAATAATTTCAGCCCATTTAAAACAGGGACAATGGTAAATACATTTTAAAATCCAATACATAATCAAATCTTTTAATTTAAGCAAAAGCCCGCAAAATTTATAGATCTTAATTATGCAAATCCGCGCTTAATTTAACAAACAACACAAAAAGTCACATTTATTTTCTTCTTTCATTAAAAAATATTAATTCATATTAAAAATTGGAAGAAATAATCAAAGAGTGTAAACATTATTTTATTCAGCTGAGGCAGGAAATCAAATCTTCCCGAATAAATGACAAATTTTAGTTTCATGCTATGAAAAAACCCCAAATATTCTAAGCTTGTTATTAGAGCTGAAGCAGAAAGAAATTCAAGCCCCCCCCCCCACGCCCTACGCGCACACACACACATACAAATGACAATTGAAATTTCATGCTATGAAAAAACAAATATTGGGAACTTTTACTCCAGCTAAGGCAGAAGGAAATCAAAGGTCTCTCACAACACACACACGCAAATGACATAATTGAATTTCATTCTATATATATATAAAACAAAATAATTTACACTTTCTCTCATTTCAACTAAGGCAAAAGGAAGGGCAAGCACCCCCCCCCCCAACACACACACACAAATAACATAATTGAAATTGCATGCAACAGAAACAAATATTGCAAACTTTAATATCAGCTAAGGCAGAAGGAAATCCAAGGTCACACACACACGCAAATGACATAATTGAAATTTCATGCTATATATATATCAAAAACAAAATAATTTACACTTTCTCTCATTTCAACTAAGGCAGAAGGAAAGGCAAGCCCCCTCACACACACACGCAAATGACATAATTGAAATTGCATGCTATATATATAAAAAACAAAATAACGTTTTTGATGCAAAATGACGTTTTTGAACAAGCGGCATGAAAAAGAAAAACCTTTGTGGACTCGCGAAAGGATAGAAGAAGCTGTTGCAATCATTGAACAATTTAAATTAGCACCACTACTTAAACATTTTTCCCAGAAAGGTAAAAAAAGGACCCTTTCTAATGTCCAAAGTAGTGTCACGTGAGCTAAAGATTCATACTCAAGAGATTCACCACTTGACGGATTCGTTCTCACTTGGCCTCCGCTCATTCGGGGCGTTTCATTATAATTCGGACCACGGAGTCACGTGACCCGAAGATTCATACTCAAGAGATTCATCACTTTACATTTTCGTTCTCACTTGGCCTTCGCTCATGAAGGGCGTTTTGAATAATTCGGCAGGCGGTGTATTGTAGATCGAGATACATTAAGAATACCTTAAAAAGGCGATTCGGAAAGGAGATAATAAGAGGTGAAAAAGGCGATTCGGAAAAAACGAAAAAAGTACAATGTACCGGCTATTACAATTCCGTAATAGCCGAAATAATTTGTGTTTCAATGACTATTGTTGTATTAACTATTCTACATTTAATAATGCTGTTTTTAAAAATATCAGCTTAAGTACCTATTTCTTTTGTTAATTAGATTCGAATAAATAATTTGTGTTTCAATGACTATTGTTGTATTAACTATTCTACATTTAATAATGAATGGTTTACTAAATAAATACTTTTAATATCTAAACAATATTATTTCATCTTTTCACTAAAACAGTTAAGGGATTTGATCAAATCACTTACTTTCTTCAGGGAAATCACCCCACAGAGTTGTTATTTTAACATCTTCCGTGAATTGATCATATACCTTGGGGATTTGATCAAATCACTATTTTTATCATCTCCCTGCGACATATACATGTATTAATAAATGTAAACGGCATAAAAAGCGTTATTCTTTCTTCTAAGTTAATAACGATGCCGTGAAAACGTTTCTCGATTTTTATATTCTTCTCTAAAAGCTGTATCGTACTGTCTTAAAAGTACAATTCGTACCTATAACAGTATCTAGGTCAAACTTGAAACTAGTTTAAACATTACGTAAATTCTAAAGAACCGAAATATCGAAGTGGCAGAAAAGTATAAAACAGTTCATATAAAAAATTCAGCCACATTTAAAAAGAGATTGTTTAGAATGAAGTCATAAACTGTTATTAATATTTCTGATTGAGTTTTCAAGCGGCAATCAACTAGTATGATTCATTTATGTTTTAAGCGTACATCGTCCGTGTCCGAGTGGTTAGCGCTCTTGGAAAGCCGTAAGAGAAAGCCTGATGTCACGTGACCCGCACAGCTAATGACGTCAGAAGCGGAGTCCATGCATCGCATCATAGGTTTCCGTCAGTGGGACTTATTTGTTTCTCTTCGATGTGTGCGCTTTTCAAATGATTTGATTTCTTCAACTGAATTGAATCAAATATCAATTATAAAGCAAATTATAATAAATACGGAGAAGCATTTCATTCTTGCAAGAAATAGTTTATTTTGCACAGACATAAAAAAACTCATTTCTCGATGCCAAAAATATTCAATAAACATATTATCTAGATATACTTAAACATTTTTTATTAATTATATTTAATTGTAAACCATATTTCTAAGAAAACGGGATACACCTGAATTTAAAAGCAAATTTTTTTTTCATTTTGTCAAAAGATTTTGGAACGTAATATATGAGCAACATTACCATAAACATTGGTAAAGATAAATTATTTATTCTCAGGCTAGCAAAATATATTCAGACTAACGTCAAATAAGGTTTAACAATCACGATAAATATCACATATACAGTTTCTCACTAAAGTATGATTACAATCCATATAAAAATTTTAAATCTCACATAGTTTAGGTTGTAAGTAGAAAGCTACTGAGATCAGAATTTCATTAACAGCTGATGAAATGATCAGTGCAATTCCATTATTTTATTAATAAGACTATACTTATCTTCTTAATAAGATTAAAATCATCAGTATCACAAAATTCAAATAAACGCCAATGCAAACATCAAAACAAGACTTGATTAAGAAACATGATGAAAAGAAGAAATTATTACAAAGATTATATTGAAATATTCACAACTAAATATATTGAAAACTTCAAAAGAATTAATTTTCGCATCAGATATGAAGTCAGTACGAATCTGCAAGACAATCATTTCAAATAATGTTAAATAAATAAAAAAAAATTAATATTGCTAACAGTGACTACACATATTCCAACAAGGTAAATAAATGTTTCAAGTCCACATCAAATATACAAAATATAACTCAATCATATGGTTTGCTCCGGAAAATAGTTTGTGACAACCAATGTCTATCACTGAGACCTACCAGTATATAAGTGAAATTTAATAATACAACATTTGAACACTATGTTATTGCTTTACTGAAGTTTATAACAGAATACAAAGAATGTATAAAATTACAGATTTTGATGTGACGTTGAAATCTGCATCAAATATAACGCAATGATATTGTATGCTTCAAAAAATAGTTTGCAACATCTAATGTCTATCATTGAGACATATCATTACACATAAATGAATAAGTACACCAGTGGGAACCCCATATTATTGCCTTGCTGAAGTTTCTAACAGATTTCATAGTAATATGACAAAAATTATAGATTTCAATGCAACGTTGAAGAATGCTACATTTTAACAAAAAATATAACCCATGAAGCTTGTTAAGATAAAATGATGGCATTGAATACCAAATACTGATAGTAGTAACCAAGACAAATAATTATTTGAATATACATCAAATATATCAATGTTTATCATTTTAGACATGACTGGTACACCAGTAAAATTTAACAGATAGACATAGATAGTATATGTTCAATCATTTCACCAAAGTGCTTAGTTTTCTTTTGGATGATTTTTTGGGTGCATATTTGGATTGGGTGTAATTACGCATATACACATTTCCACACGTTAATATAATTTTATGTAACAAATCAATCATTTTATTCTCCCATGGATATTGAAAGTCTGTGCTAAACACTGTTTCCTTTTTCGAAACCTGCTTTACTATATTAACATATGTCAATAATTGATTTTTGCAGTTCTACATTATTAGATATCAGGGTTTGAAAAACAACATAGAATAATATTCCCACATTTATTTAAACTTTAGTAGGAAAGGTTAGCCCTCCACGGTCACACATATTAATTAGTTGCTAAGATACATCCAATACTAAAACCCTTTTGGTTGTTAAATGATCAACACAGGTAACACAAAATGTTTTGTTTTTTATATTGTGACATGCATAGCCAAAAATATACATAAAGTTATTTACTTCATCTTGTGTTAGTTCGAAATTAATATGTGTATTAACACATGATTTAACAAAATTTGTTTTACTATCATCTAATTGGATATCAACAGTGTCATTTACAAAGAAAGATCAGAAACAGGTATTTCCCCAAATTTTGCTGATTTAAGCTTTAGTAAGCTTGTTATTTTTAAATTTTTTTTCAGCCTCACATATTTGTTGTAAAGACACATGGTAATTGCACTCACTTAGCTGTTGGTATTTACCGAAATGGGGGTCCAATTTGTGTGTTTGGAATTTTCCAAGCAGAATGAATTTCCATTTACATTCACCTAATACAAAGTGTAAATGATTTGGTGGTGTAAATAACAGAATCAAATGTCTCTTTGCTTAGCCCTCCATGATGTTTTCCAATACCAATTGATATCCAGTTTTCCAACCATGAAAAGAACTGTTTCAGAAATTTAAGTTGTGAATCTTCAATCGAAGAGATTGGAAACATATTTTGATTTCTTTTTCTGATCCCTTTGTTACATGATTTCACATTTACAATCTCCCACCAATCTAGTATGATAAACAGAAATGCTGCAGTGCCTTTCGAATCCTCCCATAGAGGATTACCATCATGTTTTGGACCAAGCAATTCCAAAGCATTTATGTTAGACCTATCAGATTCTTTTAACACCAATTTCACGTTTTGTTTCTGAACATTTGATGGGTATAATGCATTTTCAGTCAAAAGATAGCCATATTTAACAACAGATTTTTTTTCTAAATTGTACACATCTACCAACTGCTGAAATTTTGCTGATGTTTTTTTTGCTTTGTTATTAAAATCAGGTATTACAAAATGTTTTGTTTGGGCTAACCAGTTATTGCGCACACATTTTAACAAATGTACAGTATCAAAAAGCAAAAAAGTGGTCTCTGTTTCTCAAAAGTATGTGATGTCAATGGTTCTGGAAATGAGCTGTCATTGCGAAATAAATCAAACGTTTCTCTATTAATTGAATTGTTATCAGTAATAAATAATATTTAAAACACGATAACCCACTTCCTCAATGTCAAAGATACATTTCTTAGTGTGATCAAATGAGTTTTCTGCTGCTAAAGATTTTACTGATAAGAAAGATATAACATCCTTATTATTTGAAAACACTGATGATAACATAATGGTATGTACAGAATGTGCTAGATTATCAATAGTGTTGTATGAAGTACCCAGTATTCTTCTATCTTTATACTGAAAAGTTGGTTGAATATGAAGTTCATCAATAAGAATGTTTATTATTTTCTCCCTTTCATTTAAAAGCAATGCCTTTTTTTTCTTCAAAATAACACATGATATCATCAGAACCAGATGAACTTATAATATCCCCTGACATTCTCCTTAATAACTGAGAATGTGGAAGACGTATAATTCCACACTGGCGTACAAATTCATATGAAGCTGGAGATTTCATAAACAGTGAGTATGCAAAAAGCAGCGTATCAGATGAATATGCATAATGGTTTGGTGGTACATTAAATAAATTTAATTGTTCAACGATAAAAGATACTGAATTCATTCTATCTACATTCTCATTAGAGTTGTTTTTTAAATGGTTCAACATTTTGGTTAAGGCAAAACAACTGATTTTATGATAAAAGTGCAATAATTAGAATTAATAACATTATCAAAAGCTAAATTTTTACATTTTTTACTAGTCACAAGTATATGAAGAATTTAATCCCAGATTGCAAACTATGTGTGAAACATCCCAATTTTTCAAATTTTTATTTGGAAATTTCTAAATTAGAAATATAAGCACTATACGATAAATTATTACTTACATGAACATAAGTTTTTACCTGAGGTGGAAGATTTTCATTTTCTAATAAAATGAACTCCTCCATATTGGTATTTTTGACACAAATCCAATTATTGCAAATATTTTCTTCCTTTGTAACAAATATTAACAAATTATTAAAATCTTTAATTTTATTGCTCTGTGCCAAATTCTCAATATCACGCAGAAATTGAGTTTCTTACCTCTTATCTAGAGCTGTAGCTTTTTTTTTCTAGGCATGTTACTCTTGTTGAACTACTAGCTTCAGACAAATATGAAGGCAGATTTAGAAAGATACCAGGATAGGCATATACAGCTGATTTTGATGTGCCTCGTAAGGCTTTTACATGGCCTTTATCACTAGGAAGTTCATCATAATATATTATGAGCTTATCCTCAAAGTGTTTTTGGCAAACGACACTCTTCTTTCTGGGAATAAAATTTTTCCGTGGAATTTTTTTCAGCCAGAGCTGTTTTGCAGTTTCGTCTTTAGGAAAACGAAATACAATTACATATGGCGATTCACCATAATTACTACGGCAGTCAGGAACACAACATTTGCGTGGCAACATTCACAACTTAAATTCGACGTGGAATAGACTTTTATTTTTTGCGTATTTTCTTATTTATAATAAATTAATTGCTCTTTGCATTTTTGTAATGATGTTACCAACAAAATTACAGTTTCTGGTAGTATTTCTAGTATCTTTCCTTCCAAATAGCATTTTAATTTTATCATAAAATGATTATTATAAATATTATAAGAATAAAATAACTGATTAGTGACATTTATTTCAGATTATACAGAGATTTATCAAAACAATGGAAACACATACTGATTGTGGAGAACATTTTATTAATAAGCTTAAAGCCCCCTTCGGGCGTTCAGAACAGATGCAATTCGACGTGGAATAGACTTATACAAGTCATGCCCATACGGTAATGGAATGTGGGACCATTCTTCCTGTAAAATATGGTCGAACTGTGCCATTGATGCTGGAGGTGGAAAGCGTGATCTGACTTGCGCTCCAGATATTCCTACAAATGTTGAATAATATTGAAGTCTGGAGATTGGCCAAGAGAAGCTGCTGTACCTCATCCTCATGCTCTACAGACCACAACTTGACACGTTTCGCACAATGCACGGGTGCATTATCTGCTTGAAACCAGGGACGGTCATTGGTGGAGATGGTCCCCGAGAATGGATTCGTACGTTGCGGATGTGACACGATCCTGCAGAATAATTAATTACCCTAAGGAATGCCATGATATGGCATCCCACAGAATCAGGGATCCACCTCAGGTGCCAAACAGTCGGGGTGGTACGCTTCTGCAGGTTTTCGTCAGACGTCCACTCTACCAGTGGTGGGAAACAATGTGTAATACGATTCATCAGACCATATGACACGTTGCCAGTCTTTAACATCCCAGTTATGCGCTTTGCATCACCTTAAACCTTTTGTTGCATTGATGCTAGTAATCAGAGGGTTGTGGATTGCAGCACAGCCATAAATACAGGCACGATGAAGTTCCCAACGAACTGTTATGAAGGAAACAGATCTTTCTGACTGGTGTTCAACTCTGCTGCTATTTGCAGTGCCGTGGCCTTGTGCTTCCATTGTACAATCCCTGCCAACGTTCGCCTACCCCTATTTGACAGCTTCGTATGGCGTCCACAACTTGCACGTTTGGAGGAAACGCCCTGTCCTTTTTGATCGGTAGTAATAATTTTAGATACAGTTCCTCGTGTTACACCTACTATTTCCGCCGTTCAAGTTACTGAAGCTTCTGCAAGACACGCACCAATGATCATGCCTTTTTGGAGATCACTGAGATCTGATATTGTCAACAATTACATCACAACAGGTGTTTCATCTGCGCCTGTGGCACTGCTACGTGATAGCCGACATCGTAATTCTCCCCTAAATCATCCTATCATCGTATACCTCCCCTATATCATCACATCGCGGGTGACGTCGTCCCTGTGATATGCATACGACGGTGTTTCTATTATTTTGATAAACCCCTGTATGTTTTGTGATGCATCTGAATTTCTTTTTCCCAAAGCGGGCTCAGGCAGATGCGGATTCGAAAAACAGCCCAAAAATCATCACATCTCACTAAAGATCTGCTTTGATGTCAAAAGTCTTTCCAATCAAAAGTCATCATAATAGCCTTTGCGTTTAGGGATAAGGTTGGGGGTGTTATTTTGCAGCGCGCCGGACTAGTTTTCTGACGTTCCCACGCTCGGGTCCTGATTATGATTTATTTCCGTAAACTTCATCTAGCACTCGGGGAGAAAGGGGACACCGATAGGCTCAGAAAAACTGTCGTCCGTCGGATGAGGCGTTAAATCGTCACCCGTCTTCAAGTTAAGTTGTTTTACCACTTAGTGGCACTTTTTTGCACAAAATTGGGTAAATGGCTGAGTCACAAGGACCCCGAAAGATCAGAGAAGGTTGGGAGAGGGGAAACAAATGGTAGCGTTTCGTCAAAACCACAAAGCATGTTTTTTAACTTGCACAAGCCGTGGCTTAACGTCGCATCCGACGGATGTCCCCTACTGACCGAGGGCAGGGTGGAGAGTTTTGCGCAGATAAATATCAACGCTGGCCCAGGTGGGACTCGAACCTGGAACTGAAGATTACGAGTGGCGTGCTAGCGACTGAGCCATCCTCTTGCGCAGATAAATATCAACGCTGGCCCAGGTGGGACTCGAACCTGGAACTGAAGATTACGAGTGAGCGTGATACCGACTGAGCCATTTAATTAACACAAGAGTACATTAAAGGAGACGCTGGATGATTTTTAAAAGATTTTCACCTGTCTAACTAACGGGTGTCCAGTGGGTCCCTCCGTTTCTTAACCCTGAGCCCTTGGGCGGAAGGAGGAGGAGGAGGACCCTGTGACCTGATCTCAGCCCATTCCATTGGGTATAAAAAAGCGCCTCTCAGAGGCAAAGCTTTTCAAAACTGGAAGAGCAATTTTAAGGCAACTTCTATTTTTCGAATGGCGACAAAATTCCGCTCTTTCACACATGTCTGTTTATAGAATTCAATATTGGAAGGAGAAATTATAGAGATAACAATAATGCCTTTACTCAAGGGCAAACACAATATCAATTAAATGAAAAATAACAAGAATATAATTTAGGAATCAGACATAATTCTTTTATATACAATCAGTGGCATTGCCAAAATTATCCAAAATATTTTTAATTATTAGGTTCTAATTATTTTAATATTTCTAATTATTATAATATTAACCAAAACTTTGGTTAACATTTTCATTAATGCAAGTTAATGAATAATAAATCAAACATTCCCCAAGCAGGATGCTGGCCAAATAAATCTTACAGGAGTCTGTCAGCAGAATATTCTTGTCTTTTATGCAGAGCCTGAACCAAGGTTCATAAGATCAATAGCCAGGATTGCTTAAAACTACTGTCTGCTAAAAAATAAATTTCCTGAATGAAGGGGGAGGTTGCCACCTCAGTTTCCCTCCCCCTCCTTTGTTACTATGAGATAACTCATATTTATATATGCAGGAACTGGACTGAAAAATGAAAAGAGTTCCATCTTATATCAATAGATAATCACATTCAGAGTTTAATGACTTCTAAGATATGATTTTTAGTGAAAAAATGTCATAAGATAAATCAAAGAACTCAATCAAATCTGCCTAAATCTAGAATTTTAAACATTTTTTTCAGTATTCAAAGAGTTATGAACGCTGGAATGTTTAAAAGGCTACAACAAAAAATTGACCCGAATTTTAATTAACACATTAAAAGAGATTAAAAAATCGCTAACGGGGGCAATGATACCGTGAAATCCACTAGAATTAACCACGATCTCTGATCTATTAACCTGTTTTAAGCAAATTTTAATTAACACATTAAAAAAAAATTAAGAGATAAGAAACGGGGGACCCTGCAATCCACTAGAATCGACCACGATCTCTGATCTCTTAATCTGTTTTAAGCAAATTTTAATTAACACATTAAAACAGATTAAGAGATCAGTAACGGGGACAATGGACCCTGCAATCCACTAGAATCAACCACGTTCTCTGACCTCTTAACCTGTTTTAAGCAAATTTTAATTAGCATATTAAAAGAGATTAAGGGATCAGTAACAGGGCAATGGACCCTGCAATCCACTAGAATCAACCACGATCTCCGATCTCAACCTGTTTTACGCAAATTTTAATTAACACATTAAAACAGATTAAGCGATCAGTAACGGGGACAATGGACCCTGCAAACCACTAGAATCAACCACGTTCTCTGACCTCTTAACCTGTTTTAAGCAAATTTTAATTAGCATATTAAAAGAGATTAAGTGATCAGTAACCGGGCAAATGGACCCTGCAATCCACTAGAATCAACACAATCTCTGATCTCTTAACCTGTTTTAAGCAAATTTTAATTAACACATTAAAAGTGATTAAGAGATCAGTAACGGGGACAATGGACCCTGCAAACCACTAGAATCAACCATGATCTCCGATCTCAACGTGTTTTAAGCAAATTTTAATTAACACATTAAAAGAGATTAAGAGATCAGTAACCAGGGCGATGGACCCTGCAATCCACTAGAATCAACCACGTTCTCTGACCTCTTAACCTGTTTTAAACAAATTTTAATTAGCATATTAAAAGAGATTAAGGGATCAGTAACAGGGCAATGGACCCTGCAATCCACTAGAATCAACCACGATCTCCAATCTCAACCTGTTATAAGCAAATTTTAATTAACACATTAAAAGAGATTAAGATATCAGTAACGGGGGCAATGGACTCTGCAATCTCCTAGAATCAACCACGTTCTCTGACCTCTTAACCTGTTTTAAACAAATTTTAATTAGCATGTTAAAAGATATTAAGGGATCAGTAACGGGACAATGGACCCTGCAATCCACTAGAATCAACCACGTTCACTGACCTCTTAACCTGTTTTTAGCAAATTTTAATTAGCATATTAAAAGAGATTAAGGGATCAGTAACGGGGCAATGGACCCTGCAATCCACTAAAATCAACCACGTTCTCTGACCTCTTTACCTGTTTTAAGCAAATTTTAATTAACACATTAAAAGAGATTAAGAGATCAGTAACGGGGCGAATGGACCCAACAATCCACTAGAATCAACCATGTTCTCTGACCTGTTAATCTGTTTTAAGCAAATTTTAATTAACACATTAAAAGAGATTAAGAGATCGGTAAAGGGGACAATGGACCCTGCAATCCACTGGAATCAACCAAGATCTCTGATCTCTTACTCTGTTTCAAGCAAATTTTAATTTAGACAATAAAAGAGATTAAGAGATCAGTAACCAGGGCGATGGACTCTGCAATCCACTAGAATCAACCACGATCTCTGATCTCTTAGCCTGTTTTAAGCAAATTTTAATTTACACATTAAAAGTGATTAAGAGATCAGTAACGGGGGCAACGGACCCTGCAATCCACTTGAATGAACCACGATCTCTGATCTATTAAACCGTTTTAAGCAAATTTTAATTAACATATTAAAAGAGATTAAGTGATCAGTAACGGGGCCAATGGACCCAACAATCCACTAGAATCAACCACGATCTCTGATCTCTTAACCTGTTTTAAGCAAATTTTAAGTAGCATATTAAAAGAGATTAAGTGATCAGTAACCGGGCAAATGGACCCTGCAATCCACTAGAATCAACACAATCTCTGATCTCTTAACCTGTTTTAAGCAAATTATAATTGACACATTAAAACAGATTAAGAGATCAGTAACGGGGACAATGGACCCTGCAATCCACTGGAATCAACCACGATCTCTGATCTCTTAGCCGGTTTTAAGCAAATTTCAATTAACACATTTAAAGAGTTTAAGTGATCAGTAACGGGGGCAACGGACCCTGCAATCCACTTGAATGAACCACGATCTCTGATTTATTAAACTGTTTTAAGCAAATTTTAATTAACACATTAAGAGAGATTAAGAGATCAGTAAACGGAGGCAATGGGCCCTGCAATCCACTAGAATTAACCACGTTCTCTGACCTCTTAACCTGTTTTAAGCGAATTTTAATTAACATATCAAAAGAGATTAAGAGATCAGTAACTGGGGCAATGGGCCTGCAATCCACTAGAATTAACCACGTTCTCTGACCTCTTAACCTGTTTTAAGCAAATTTTAATTAACATATCAAAAGAGATTAAGAGATCAGTAACTGGGGCAATGGACCCTGCAATCCACTAGAATCAACGACGATCACAGATCTCTTAACCTGTTCTAAGCAAATTTTAATTAACACATTAAAAGGGATTAAGGGATCAATAACGGGGGCAACGGACCCTTCAATCCACTTGAATGAACCGAGATCTCTGAACTATTAACCTGTTTTAAGCAAATTTTAATTAACCCATTCAAAGGGATTAAGAGATCAGTAACGGGGGCAACGGACCCTGCAATCCACTTGAATGAACCACGATCTCTAATCTATTAAACTGTTTTAAGCAAATTTTAATTAACACATTAAAAGAGATTAAGATATCAGTAACGAGGGTAATGGACTCTGCAATCCACTAGAATCAACCACGATCTCTGATCTCTAAGCCTGTTTTAAGCAAATTTTAATTAACACATTAAAAGGGATTAAGAGATCAGTAACGGGGGCAACGGACCCTGCAATCCACTAGAATCAACCACGATCTCTGATCTATTAACCGGTTTTAAACAAATTTTGTTTAATATATTAAAAGAGCATAAGCGATCAATAACGGGGGCAATGGACCCTGCAATCCAATAGAATCAACAACGATCTCTGATCTACTTAGCCTGTTTTAAGGAAATTTTCATTAACAGTTAAAAGAGATTTAGGAGATCAGTAACGGGGACAGTGGACCCTGCAATCCACTTGAATGAACAACGATCTCTGATCTATTAAACTGTTTTAAGCAAATTTTAATTAACACATTAAGAGAGATTAAGATATCAGTAACGGGGGTAACGGACCCTGCAATCCACTTGAATGAACCACGATCTCTGATTTATTAAACTGTTTTAAGCAAATTTTAAATAACACATTAAAAGAGATTAAGAGCTCAGTAACGGGGCCAATGGACCAAAAATCCATTACAATCAACCACGATCTCTGATCTCTAACCTGTTTTAAGAAAATTTTAATTAACACATTGAAAGAGATTAAGAGATTAATAACGGGGGCAACGGACCTTGCAATCCACTTGAATGAACCACGATCTCTGATCTATTAACCGGTTTTAAGGAAATTTTAATTAACACATTAAAAGAGATTAAGAAATCAGTTACGTGGCCAATGGACCCTGCAATCCAGTAGAATCAACCACAATCTCAGATCTACTTAGGCTGATTTAAGCAAAATTTAATTAACACGTTAAAAGAGATTAAGCGATCAGTAACGGGGCCAATGGACCCTGTAATCCACTAGAATCAACCACGATCTCTGACCTATTAACCAGCTTTAAGCAAGTTTTAATGAACACATTAAAAGAAATTGAGAGATCAATAACGGGTGTGATAGACCCAGCAATCCAGTAGAATCAACCACAATCTCTGATTTATTAACCTGTTTTAAAGAAAATTTTTTAATTAACACATTAAAAGAGATTAAGATTTCAGTAACGGGGTCAATGGATCCTGCAATCCACTAGAATCAACCACGATCTCGATCTCTTAACCTGTTTTAAGCAAATTTTAATTAACATATTATAAGAGATTAAGAGATCAGTAACGGCGGCAACGGACCCTGCAATTCACTAGAATCAACCACGATCTCTGATTTATTAACCTATTTTAAGGAAATTTTAATTAACACATTAAAAGAGATGAAGAGATCAATAACGAGTGCAATGGAGCCTGCAATCCACTGGAATCAACCACGATCTCTGAACTATTAACCTGATTTAAGCAAATTATAATGAACATATTAAAAGAGATTAAGAGATCAGTAACGGGGGCAATGGACCCTGGAATCCACTAAAATCAACGACGATCTCTGATCTCTTAGCCTGCTTTAAGCAAATTTTAATTAACACATTAAATGAGATTAAGAGATTAGTAACGGGACTAATGGACCCTGTAATCCACTTGAATGAACCACGATCTCTGATCTTCTAGCCTGTTTTAAGGAAATTTTCATTAACACATTAAAAGAGATTAAGAGATCAGTAACGGGACCAATGGACCCTGCAATCCATTAGAATCAACCACGATCTCTGATCTCTAACCTGTTTTAAGAAAATTTTAATTAACACATTAAAAGAGATTAAGAGATTAATAACGGGGGCAACGGACCCTGCAATTCATTAGAATCAACCACGATCTCTGATCTATTAACCTGTTTTAAGGAAATTTTAATTAACACATTAAAAGAGATTAAGAGATCAATAACGAGTGCAATGGACCCTGCAATCCACTGGAATCAGCCACGATCTCTGATTTATTAACCTGATTTAAGCAAATTTTAATCAACATATTAAAAGATATTAAGAGTTCAGTAACGGGGGCAATGGACCTTGCAATCCACTAAAATCAACCACGATCTCTGATCTCTTAGCCTGTTTTAAGCAAATTTTAATTGACACATTAAAAGAGATTAGTAACGGGACCAATGGACCCTGCAATCCATTAGAATCAACCACGATCTCTGATCTCTAACCTGTTTTAAGGAAATTTTAATTAATACATTAAAAGAGATTAAGAGATCAATAACGAGTGCAATGGACCCTGCAATCCACTGGAATCAACCACGATCTCTGATTTATTAACCTGATTTAAGCAAATTTTAATTAACACATTAAAATGGATTAAGAGATCAGTAACGGGGGCAACGGACCTTGCAATCCACTTGAATCAACCACGATCTCTAATTTATTAACCTATTTTCAGCAAATTTTAATTAACACATTAAAAGAGATTAAGAGATCAATAACTAGTGCAATGGTCCTTGCAATCCACTAGAATCAACCACGATCTCTGATGTCTTAACCTGTTTTAAGCAAATTTTAATTAACACTTTAAAAGAGATTAAGAGATCAGTAACGGGGTCAATGGATCCTGCAATAAACTAGAATCAACCACGATCTCTGATCTCTTCGCCTGTTTTAAGGAAATTATAATTAACATATTAAAAGTGATTAAGAAATCAGTAACGGGGCCAATGGACCCAACAATCCACTAGAATCAACCACGATCTCTGATCTATTAACCGGTTTTAAGCAAATTTTTTTTAACACATTAAAAGAGATTAAGGGATCAATAACGGATGGAATGGACCCTGCAATCCACAGGAATCAACCACGATCTTTGATCACTTAGCCTGTTTTAAGCAAATTTTAATTAACACGTTAAAAGAGATTAAGAAATCAGTTACGGGGCCAATGGACCCTGCAATCCAGTAAAATCAACCACTATCTCTGATCTTCTTAGCCTGTTTTAAGCAAATTTTAATTAACACATTAAAAGAGATTAAGAGATTAGTAACGAATGCAATGGACTCTGCAATTCACTAGAATCAACCACGATCTCTGACCTCTTAACCTCTTTTAAGCAACTTTTAATTAGCATATTAAAAGAGATTAAGAGATCAGTAACGGGGCAATGGACCCTGTAATCCACTAGAATCAACCACGTTCTCTGACCTCTTTCCCTGTTTTAAGCAAATTTTAATTAACACGTTAAAACAGATTAAGAGATCAGTAACGGGGCCAATGGACCCTGCAATCCACTAGAATCAACCACGATCTCTGATCTCTTAACCAGTTTTAAGCAAATTTTAATGAACACATTAAAAGAAATTAAGAGATCAATAACGGGTGTAACAGACCCTGCAATCCACTAGAATCAACCACGATCTCTGATGTCTTAACCTGTTTAAAGCAAATTTTAATTAACACATTTAAAGAGATTAAGAGATCAGTAATGGGGGCAACGGACCCTGCAATCCACTAGAATCAACCACGATCTCTAATTTATTAACCTATTTTAAGCAAATTTTAATTAACTCATTAAAAGAGATTAAGAGATCAATAACTAGTGCAATGGTCCTTGCAATCCACTAGAATCAACCACGATCTCTGATGTCTTAACCTGTTTTAAGCAATTTTTAATTAACACGTTGAAAGAGATTAAGAGTTCAGTAACGGGTGCAATGGACACTGCAATCCAGTAGAATCAACCACAATCTCTGTTCTTCTTAAAAATAGGAAAATTACGTACACTCTTACCACTTCATCATGGCCTGTGTTAAAAATTTCTGAAAGTTTCTGCTATTATTGTCGCTAGTTTGAAGGGCGGGAGACGAGCACGCAGCATCAGGAAACCATTGGAAAAGGTCATGGGTCAACTCACGCGCTGAACTATGGAAAGCAGATAAGTTGATGTGAAACAGATAATCCAAAGCATATCTAATTCCTTGTGAGAACCGCTCCGTGCTTTATCTTCTTCGAGGATGCCCTAATAAGAAAGTTAAATAATTACTCGTTTCATGACGAAATGCAAAATAAGGAATTCTTCTGCCGTCTCAAATGATACACTTAGAAATTGATAAGAATCTATGAAATTCAAAGTTCCAAGGGAGAATGCTGTTTATTTTCCCATATTATTGGGAATGCAATTAATCTTCTTATTTTTGATCATTCCTTGCAGATGGCTGTCCTTTAGGTTATGAAATATAACTGGAATCTTATTTGGGAGCTTCAAATTGAGATTACACGTATTATGAACGGCTCCTCGGAGAAGCGCTAGGGGAACAAGACTATATCCATGCAAACAGGCATTTAGAAAGAAAAACTGATTGCAAGTTTGCTACACTGTCATACAATCTTAGAGATAAACTCATTATATAGCTTAATCTTCAAATGCATGTTTCTCAATATCTGTTCTTTGCATTTCCTAATACATCTCGCAAGATAATTAAAGTAACTTGCTCAAACACTGATTCCTCTTCCCTATGTGTATACTCACTTTCTAATAAACCAAACGACCAAAGTAGGTAAATTGCAAGCATCATCTGAGTCAGATTATTATTTTTTCCATATATCTGTTAATTCTTTACGTTGAAAATATCACAATAGCCCGAAAAGAGATGAAATGGATACTCTTCAGTACTTTACCCACGATACAGAATCACCATGTGACTAGGTCGTTTAATCAAATTACATGCATAGACGAAAATTTGAAAAACAACGAAATGGTTGATAAATTCAATGAGAATCACTAAAATGTAGAGGGTGTTGGAATATCTGTAAATTCGCACAGATTGCTGTGGTTGGTACAATTGTATGTAAAACACAAAATTACAATGAAATGGATCTTGGAATACCTGTAAATGCGCACACATTTCAGTGAATAGGTGAATATTTTCACATTTCTTTGGAAGTGGAAGGCACAATAGCTGTAAAATCAAACACAGTGTACTGGAGATGATAGAATACCTTCAACATATGTTGGAATGGATGGTAGAAATAACGGTAAAATCAACAAAGTACAGTGGAATAGATCAGTAAATATCAACTAATATATGGATGAGACAGCGCAATATCTGTAAAACATACTGCGACGGGAGAGAAAAAAAGTATAAAAATGCAGTGGGATGGCTGTGAAAATCGCTTCAAAACAGCAAATTACAGCGCAAATACTGAAAAATAGAAAAAAACGACCATTAACAAGCGCCATCTAGTGTGTAAAATAAGTGAACCTAAGGAGTAACTGATAAAAGTCACCTAAAGCGGAAGGAGTAATACAGGAAAATCATAAAATATTAAGGTATAGTAAATCACGGTCCACTACGTACATTATTATATACGGATGGATGAATATCACAAAATACTTTGCATATAGAAAACATCAGTAAAGAACCACAGAAATGATTGAAAGACACTAGTGTTTGGAAATTTAAAATCTGAAATAATACTGTCTATAAAGAGAACAGCATTACCCCAGTAAGCTAGTACTAATTACTCCTCGTTTCTGAAGGAGAGGGAACCCAGAATCGTATCGGCTACACTTAACTATGGATACTCAAACTTCAACCGACTTCCGAACCTAACCCATACAGCGCTAAGTCTCATCGGTTCGCCTCAAAACAGCCCGACAGAGGGCGCCCTGTGCCATCTTGAAAGGCAGCAAGGAGAATACAAGTAACAATAGTTTGCCACAAGTATTCATTTTTTAAGTATTAGGGTGTTAATTTCTTACAACAACGTTCATTTCTAGTGAAGATGGAACATTCACTTTTTGTGCAAGCACGTGAATATTACATGTAACTTTTCAGTTGTATGTGAATCAAATATTCACTTTTCTGAACATGAGTGAAATCGCTCCAATGGAGGGAACTACAGTGAAATCCTCACACAGGACAAGGCACTCACGTTGGAAATATATGATAAATCCTCCAGTTCGAGATCAATAGCTGAAGGTTGGCCTGGATCAGAAGGTTGGGGGGGATGAGACTGAGGTAGAAGAGTTGGACTGGTAGTGGTCTGCGATGCTATTTATTGGTGAATTACTAGTTTCAAAATACAGGTGAGTCAACCAGGGGATCTTAAAAATACACGTAGGGTTTTCAATAAAGGGGGGAAGGAATATTGATACGTGTTTTTTTTAATGAGGGGGAGTCAAAAATTGGAAAAATTAGGACTAAAATCGAGGGCTTTTATAAAAATAGTTCTCATCATATACACTAGATGGCGCCACGGGCTTTTAATAAAGGTGGAGGAATTATTAATAAAGGGTTTTTTTTTTAAAAAAAGGGAAAAATCAATTTTTAATTAATTGTTAATTATCACTTATTAATTATGAATTATTAATTATTGATATTAATAGGGGGCGTGGTCATATCACATGTCCGGGAGTGGGTGTGGGGGAAGCGCTAGTGAGGGATCCGTATACGTACTTGAAAGTACTGTCGTGAAACTAGTCCCAAATCTGTATTCTAAGGAAAAATATGTCCTTCATTACCGTATGAACAGTATCATCAAACAGTATTAACCTTCGGTATGCAGCTGAAGAAAATACATCGCATTTTAGAATTCAGACAATCTTATTGACTAAAACCATATATAGAATTTAATACAGGTCAGCGGAAGAAAGCTACAAACGATTTCGAGAAGGACTTCTTCAAACTGATGAAAAATGCTGTGTTTGGAAAAACAATGGAAAACTTGAGAAATCGGGGGAATATTGAATTGACTCAGATTCCAAAGAGAGTTTGCAAACTGGTAGCATCGCCTGCTTTTCATGCTTTTCGTGTTTTTCACAACGAACTAGCATGCGTACAATCAAAGCAAATTAAATTGACACTCAACACACCTTTTTATGTTGGATTCAGTATTCCAGATACTAGTAAAATACTGATGTGTAGCTTTCATTACGACTATATTAGTCCACAATATGGAGGAAAGACTAAATTATTATTCACTGATACAGATTCACTATGCTATGAGCATCAAACCGAAGATGTGTATGTCGATATGAAAGGTGATATAGACCATTTTGACGCATCTGATTACTCTGTAGACCACTTCCTACATAGCATAAGTAATAAAAAGGCACTAGGAAAAATGAAAGATGAACTTTCAGGAGTGCCTGTAAGTAGTTCCATTGGCTTGAAAAGCAAGATGTATTCTATTCTCAGCCTACAAGAAGAGAAGAAAACAGGAAAAGAGTCCTCAAATGCATTGTAAAACGAACCCTTCGTCACAAGGATTACAGAGACTGCTTAATAAACAAATTACCTTCCCCAGTAGATTTGACAAGGATTCAGAGTATCAACCACCATCTTCATACAGTGAAAGGCGTAAAACTTGGACTGTCACCATTCGAGACAAAAGATGTATTTTAGAAAATGGTTATGACACCCTTACGTACAGTCACTTCAAAACCATAAAAAATAATTAACAGAAAATTTTGTTAAGCATGCACACTGTGATTTTTATTAGGTTCAAGTTTTATGTTACTAAGCGGAAAAAAAAGGCTGATTCTGTCTGAAATAATGTATTGATGTAAATATTTATGTAACCCCCTTATACGTAAAAATATTTTATGTACACTATTGTAAGTAACTAATTTCCTCTAGTAATCCGCATTTTGTAAGTAATCTGAAATATATACATGTAACCAGTTCAAAAAAAAAAAAAAACTCACGTCATTGTGGAATATTATGTATTGCGGAATTTATTATCATTATATATTACGTTGGGATTTTGCAAAATATTGCAATTCTCTGCATTTTCACTTTATATATATAGTTTAAACAGTTTAAATAAGCAAAAAACCCACATCATTGCGGAATATTATGTATGCAATGTGTAAAAGGCTATTATACCCAATACCATAAAAAACATGGAAAAAAGTTATATCCGCAATCTACAATGGATATATAATTAATGTATTAATATTACTTCTATACATATTAATGTATTAATAGCATATTAATGTATTAATGTATTAGCATATTAATGTATTAATATGTATTCTGTAGAATACTAAATGGAACTCTATATTGTCTAGATCTCTGAGTGGTTCTCAAACTTTTATGCTTCACGAAAATCCACCCCTGGAAATGTTTATGTAACTGGTATAGATAGATAAAACTAAAAGTTATAGTATAACAATGGGAATAAAAATAAAACATATTTATATAACATATATCTAGCGACTTTTGAACTCTCACGGTGTACCCCAAAATATTTTATTGCGTACCCCAATTTGAGGACTCCTAGTCTAGATATATTCATTGTATCTCCCTGCTCATGTCAATATACTGTAAGTTTTTATATCAATAAAGGTTTTAAAATTGTTGTGAGTTCTGAATTTCTGAGCTACGAATATTTATCTCCAGACAATGAGATGTAATCACTGAATGACGCAGAACAATTTCCTGAAGTTTACTCACGAGGACAAGATTGGACAAGCTACTGAGGATGATCATTCTTTGCCATAGTATAGTATCGATTATCGATATCGACTTTCTTTTAGAATATGTAGAAAAATGTTTTTTTATTTTTTTCGATTAAGCTTTGGGAAAAGTTGGCAATTCTCTTAATTTTCAATAATTTTGAATTTCGTTTTAAAATAAGAAAAAGATTTAGAAAAAGCTTTGTAACACGGTTGATTTACTAAAGAGAATACAATAAAAAGCGATGATTTAAGTTGGATGATTATTCATAGGAAATTGCAGTACCGATGTTCAGCCTTACTGAAAACAAGATTTTTTACATGACGTTTCACAGAACATAAGAAATAGCAAGACTTCTTAACAGATTCATTTACCTTCGGGTTTACAAAGAATATATTTTCTTAGGTCATTCTAAAATATTAAATCACTGATATTAATTGTTTCTTTTTACATTCAGAGAAGCCGGTGCGGATTATTTGGCAGAGATTTTGCTATATAGATTTTCCTACTCCATTTACCGAAATTATGGCATCATTTTGCATAATCTTTCAGATTTTAAGATAACTGTAAAGACGTCTGTTATCAAAACGATTGAAGAAGAATAAATATGATTTCATCCTTAATTATACTAAAAATTATGATATTTTAACATTAAATTTACATTTAGGGTACAAAAATAGCGATTTCTTAGACCAGAGAGTGCTAGAGGAATCATGGGTTTCCACGATTTATTGTAGATTCTTGATAGAGTTCATTAAACCGATAAAAAAAATCAGATCTTCACACTGTACTTGCTGAAATTACTCTACCAACAATTTTTACATGACAATTATTTTTACAACAATTTTTACTTTAATTACATGACTGTAAATTCATTTCATTTCGTCCATTAATCATATTCAAATAAAAATTAAAAGCTTTCACCAGTTACCGATTTAAACTGTTTAAACTATATATATAAAGTGAAAATGCAGAGAATTGCAATATTTTGCAAAATCCCAACGTAATACATAATGATAATAAATTCCGCAATACATAATATTCCACAATGACGTGAGTTTTTTTTTTTTTTTGAACTGGTTACATGTATATATTTCAGATTACTTACAAAATGCGGATTACTAGAGGAAATTAGTTACTTACAATAGTGTACATAAAATATTTTTACGTATAAGGGGGTTACATAAATATTTACATCAATACATTATTTCAGACAGAATCAGCCTTTTTTTTCCGCTTAGTAACATAAAATTTGAACCTAATAAAAATCACAGTGTGCATGCTTAACAAAATTTTCTGTTAATTATTTTTTATGGTTTTGAAGTGACTGTACGTAAGGGTGTCATAACCATTTTCTAAAATACATCTTTTGTCTCGAATGGTGACAGTCCAAGTTTTACGCCTTTCACTGTATGAAGATGGTGGTTGATACTCTGAATCCTTGTCAAATCTACTGGGGAAGGTAATTTGTTTATTAAGCAGTCTCTGTAATCCTTGTGACGAAGGGTTCGTTTTACAATGCATTTGAGGACTCTTTTCCTGTTTTCTTCTCTTCTTGTAGGCTGAGAATAGAATACATCTTGCTTTTCAAGCCAATGGAACTACTTACAGGCACTCCTGAAAGTTCATCTTTCATTTTTCCTAGTGCCTTTTTATTACTTATGCTATGTAGGAAGTGGTCTACAGAGTAATCAGATGCGTCAAAATGGTCTATATCACCTTTCATATCGACCATACACATCTTCGGTTTGATGCTCATAGCATAGTGAATCTGTATCAGTGAATAATAATTTAGTCTTTCCTCCATATTGTGGACTAATATAGTCGTAATGAAAGCTACACATCAGTATTTTACTAGTATCTGGAATACTGAATCCAACATAAAAAGGTGTGTTGAGTGTCAATTTAATTTGCTTTGATTGTACGCATGCTAGTTCGTTGTGAAAAACACGAAAAGCATGAAAAGCAGGCGATGCTACCAGTTTGCAAACTCTCTTTGGAATCTGAGTCAATTCAATATTCCCCCGATTTCTCAAGTTTTCCATTGTTTTCCCAAACACAGCATTTTTCATCAGTTTGAAGAAGTCCTTCTCGAAATCGTTTGTAGCTTTCTTCCGCTGACCTGTATTAAATTCTATATATGGTTTTAGTCAATAAGATTGTTTGAATTCTAAAATGCGATGTATTTTCTTCAGCTGCATACAGAAGGTTAATATTGTTTGATATTACGGTAATGAAGGACATATTTTTCCTTAGAATACAGATTTGGGACTAGTTTCACGACTGATTCTAGTCCCAAATCTGTATTTATTCCAAGGTTATGAGCAAGCTCTTGGCAATATAGTGATAACCTGCTGTTGGTAATCTGAAATTTGTCACGGGCTAGTGGATAATCTTTGTGCTTGTCATGGAGAGAAACTGGATAATCTAAATCGACTTCCAATATATAACCTTTATTGGAATCATCAGCAACCATGGTAATATCTCCATCTTCTATTTCTTCTCTATGAAGTCATCAAAAAAGGTAGATATTGTGACATTGCCCATCCGTAAAAATTGTTGGCATCGTAGTAGATAATGTATTTAGAGGGTAGCTGAGGATTATAAGTATCTAAATACTTGTTGTTTGTTGTGCTAAAACGATTGCATATTGCTGAAATTCCTCCTCACGTGCCTTACTCCAGGAAAAGATATATTGAAGGGTCAGTTATCAGCTCTAGTTAAACATTTGTCATCTTCCCACATCCTTGCCAGGCTTAGTCTAGAAGCTGTGTAAACATGGCAGGGATCAATTTCGTAGTATCTGACGTATAGTTGTCTGAAATTCTCAAACACGTCAGCTAAGAGGGGCACAACAGTCTTCAGGTAGAAATCATGATACTGACCTAGGTTTTTTATATTGAAGGTGTTCCATACTTTCATGCATGGATGTAGTCTTCTTCCTCTATCGCTTCTTTTGTCAGTTGATTGTAAAATGCTTCACGTGGAGGTAATAACGTTTCTTCAAGCTTTTCGCTGCTGTCAATGTAATCGTAGGGATAAACCCCTTTTCTCAAAACCAAGTGTAGCCATTCAGATTCAACACGCTCCTTCAAAATATGGAATTCTTCTGCTGATAAATTATGGACTAGTTTCTCAAGAGATGCACTTAAAAATTGATAGGAGTCTATGAAATTCAAAGTCCCAAGGGAGAATGCTATGTGTTTTTCCATATTATTGAGGATACATCAATCTTATTTTTGATTCTGCCGATTCCTGGCATAGTAAGATGGCTGTCATATGAAATATAACTGGAAACTTATTTGTGAATTTAAAATTCAGTTTACACGCATTATGTGCGCTCCTTGGAATTTGCCAGTTAAATGATCGTGATCCCTCACTCGATCTAGTCCCAGAACATCTTTGCAAATATGAGAGTTGGTAGCGTTGGGAAATGATTCCTCTTTGTGATTTGAAAAGTGCATTGGTTTGATCTCCGTGAATAAATTTTTGATATCGTTTTCTTCTTTCAGCAAACATTCCAAAAACTCTTTTACCACATTAGGAACTCTATAAACTACCGGAGGTTTACAGCTGCAGCCATCAGTCCAACAATAAGATATGCAAATTCACAGGATTCATGGTTTGCTGTGATAGGGGTGTTTGATTTTAAAGGGTCAGGTATACAAGTATACACTTTGACTAAGAATGACTCAAAGTCGGCGTAAATCACGTAAGGAATGGGCAGTTGGAACTTGAAATTTGTGAATTTCAGCCATTTCTCCTCTTCAGTTGGAAATTCTACTTCCTGGGGTCCTCTCAATAATTGGGGTGGGGATGCGAGTCCCGAAGGACCCGCCCCCCCTATGGGGAAAGCTCGTATTCCGTCTTCCAACACTACACGAGCTGGCTTGAGAAGCCTGGAAGTAGAAGTTTAAGTTTGTCTCAGAGGAGACCAGTAGGGACTTGGAGTATGGGTGGCGTTAAAGGGAGTGCAGAGCACAGCCCGGGAGGAAGTAGAAAATAAATATAAGAGTGAAAGCAGCTCCTGACTCAAAGGATTGAGTCCCTGAGCCGCCACATGAGCCAGCCAATGTCCCTCAGGTGCACCCTAGTTCAGGCACTCCTGATGGACACAGTAACCGCACTGCCAGCTACCTCACTGATAGCCTGGGAGCTCCTGAGTTCGTTAGCGAACCCTTCCGTTATCGGACACTGGAGAATATAGTGCCCAACATCTACATCTGATGTCCCACAGCCGCAGTAACTGTGGGTAGTGATCTTGAAACACTCCAGATATTTTGGAAAACTCCTGTATCCCATCAAATCCTGCCTTAAGTAATGGTCTGAGGACATCAGAAATAGACTGACCCGCTGCAAGAATGTCTTTGTCTCGGTCGCATTCCAGAGCTTCTGCCACTCGTCCATTACTCTTTGACTTAAAATAGACTTCAGGGTAGTTTTATAAGTCTTTACCGCTATCTCAGGTTGAGTATTAGTACCTGTGGAGCGGGCCAGTTGGTCTGCCCGCTCGTTCCCTTCATGACCTGCGTGTGCCTTGATCCAGGAGAAGGAGACTCTGGGCATGATCTGATTGCCCAGGAAACGCTTGATTTCATTTACTGTCTGATGCCTGTTGTTTGCATCTTCAAGTGCCTGCAGAGCTGCCCAGCTTTCCGTGTACAACCGGATGTCGCTATTCTGACTGTCTTCATTAAGGGCCCAAACTAGGGTGTGAAGTTGCTTCTTCGTTTGTCGGTCTATTGGGACCACTTAGGACTTCCCCTCGGTTCGATCGCTATACGCGATGGGTGAAAGAGTCTTTCGGAACAAAAATCAAAGATTTTTATCACAACTGCAGGGACTCAATACTGAGGCTCCTCCCCAATAAATTGGTTCAAACTTCAGCCTTTACTTTAAAATAACAAATATTTATTTAACCTTCCAAACATGCTTGATGGACGAGGACATATGCTCAATTACATAGATTACAACAACACCAGCTTACTATGCCTGTTCAGCTGTATTTACAGAGCCCAATGCCGTTATTACCAGTCGGCATTTCCCAGCTTTACAATTTCTCGTCTGCACGCTTTCGAAACTCGACCGGCTCTGCCCTTCTCGTTGTTGCCAACCCTTTCTCTTTCTCTCTCTGCCTGACCATCTGGGGCATCCGCGAGCAGTGGGGTGACCTCCGTCCCCTCTGGGCACTGTTACTTCAATTAACTTTCCAGATGCCGGGACAGAGGGCCTCCCACGTAGCATATGCCTTGTTGGTGAAATCCAAAATAAATATACAAAGCCTGAACAAAAAAATATCTAAAAAGGCCTCTAGCCTGACACCTCCCTGCCAGAAGTCAGTAGTTAGTCCTGTTAACTGCTGACTAAAAAGTCAAGTTGAATGCTGAAAACCAGAGTTCATTTTCGCGTAAATCCTAGAGTTCAATGCCATAAAATTCAGAGTTCTAAGTCGATTTATGAATTCTATAAATTCTCTGCAAATTGGCACCTCTTTTACACATCTATGTACACTACACTTAAAAATAAAATAACTTCTAGGTATATTTTCGGTGCACTGAGTCTAAATATTGTCTTTTTGCTTCAAACAAAAAAAAACCTGGTGACTACAGTAGTTATCCGAGAGTATACAGTTTATAAATTAATTATCTCACTAAAAACTGTCTTTGACGAAGGTATGCTGTACTGGCGGTGTTCATTCGTCCACAGGTGACATCCCATGTGAAAGGCTATGCACACCTTTCGTGACTACCTAGATATCACCTTCCCGTACGTACCCTCTGCCTCTACAGGCTGAAAGTCGTCGACATTGGCGTCGGCCTGCCCATTTAAATTTGTAAAAGGTGTTAGTGTACCCTCCCTTAGACAATTTGGCTCATCGTAGACATCGAGTCTGACAGATTGCTGCACATGTTTGGGCTGGGAGATAGTACGGCGTTGATTGGACAGTCTCCATGGAGCATACATTTCCCTTTTTCTAACTGGAATTCCTCTACCTCTTTCATAGTAACTTCCTCTATTGGCCCACGGCTCGTGGATTTTCCTCCTGAGGTTACCGGTTACAGGCCTTCTCTCCTTCTTTCTAATTAATTTATCATATGCTTCCACACTCAGAAGTACCTCCTTCCGCAGCTTTGCTACTACTGCGCATAGCACTTTAATTTCTCCGCCACTCACAGTGCTATTGTCTGTACCATCAATCAAACTTAAAGGCAG
The DNA here is from genome assembly GCA_038380435.1 of Ryuthela nishihirai. Classification (NCBI taxonomy): domain Eukaryota; kingdom Metazoa; phylum Arthropoda; class Arachnida; order Araneae; family Heptathelidae; genus Ryuthela; species Ryuthela nishihirai. The sequence continues at coordinate 1,502,881 of JAWZYU010000005.1, forward strand.
CTCTTTTACCTCTGCCCTTATGGCATCACCAAACGGCCCATGCAACAACAGATGGTCTTTTACCGGGTGCTTTTCTTCGTTCAGCATCCCCTTTCTGATTACTGTCAGGTCTGCCCCCCAAATCTACGACTGCTCTGGCTGTCTGGTCGCCACCTCTGATTCGAACCTCTTCATAATCTACTGGGATACGTATCTCTCCCTGTCCCATTACTCGACTGCTTGGACTTGGCTTTGAATGTGTGGTAACCTTTCCTATTGTTGCCTCACAAACCTCTTCAGAATTCTGATCCAAGGTGCTAACCTGGTATACCTGAGTTCGACTCTCACGGTCCCCAGTTCTCAGTGGGCAATCTTTCATCAAATGTTCGTCAGATCTACATTTATGGCACCTCCTTACTTTTGGGACATTTCTATATTCAGCTAAATTAACTGCCGGTTGATACCTTCTGCTCGAATAATTTCTCTCTGAGTCTATCCTCTGCTGGGGGGAAACAACACGTTCTGCATATTGTCTATGCCTTACCTCTTTAAAAGTTAGGACCTCTTCCGTTCCGTTTACACTGGCTATATGGATTTCTGCCCACATTGCTATTTCGTCTGCTTTTGCCCATGACTCCGCCTCTTTCTGTACTACGTAAGCATGAGTGTCTTGAGGAAGGCTATCACGTAACTTATGTGACACTATCAGGTCCATAAGCTCCTCAAATTTTGTCACCTTACTACTGCGGATGTAATAATCCCAGCTATTTCTGCGATTCGAGGCTAACTGATTATATGACTCACTCGGTTCTTTCGTGATAGTTTCAAACTTTCTCTTGTACGCAGAGGGAGTGAGCTTAAACTGTTTTAATACAGCCTCTTTAACTTTCTTATAATTAACAAAATCCTCTGCACTTAATTTTCGAAAAACGTGATTTGCATATTTACTGTCTAAAAAAGAAATGATGACTTTGCCTTGAAACTCCTCTGGTACTTCATATAGCTTAAAACCCCTTTCTGCTGTCTCAAAGAGATTTATCACTTCTTCTGGGTTTTTAGGGTTTCCAGCTAACATATTTCCCAATAATTTTATATAATTAGCCAGCCACGCATCTGCTGGATTACTAGAAACTGCCACCGTTTGCACATCACCCCTCTCCTCGTTTCCATTCCTCATTTGCAGTTCCAGCATTCTATACTCATGCTCTCTCTCCTTTTCTCTTTCTCGTTCTGCTGCCTCTCTCTCTTCCCTTCTCAGCTGCATCTCTAACCTCATCCTCTCTAATTAAAAATCATCTCCAATCCTTTCTTTAGCTCTCTGCTTTCTGGTTCCGCTCTGCAGCCTATCCGTATCGTTGTCATTGCCATAATCCCTCAACCCTCTCATGTCTTCCGCAGCATCCGACTCTCTGTCTATTGTCACCTCCTCGCTTCCCCAGTCGCTCCCTGAATAACCACCCTGCGCACTATCCCTCTCTGTGACTGTGTACCCTCGCCTTAACTCATCCCTTTCCCTATCGCGATCGCTCCTAAGCTCCATTTTAGCACGTACAGGCCTCTGCCGTATCTAACTACTCACCACTAGAGTAAGAGGATACTTACCTCCGATGTGATGACAGGAACGAACCACCTCGTCAATCTGCCACCTGAAGCACACAGTCGGAACACTCTTGGTAGTATCAGCCTTGCGCTGGTCAGCTCCCAGTGGATGTTGAACTTTTCCGTCACCTTCACAGCTTTTTCCACAGTTCGAACGTGATGCACGATTCTTCAGGTACCTTCACAGCTATTCTATTGCCTGAAGCACACCGCAGGACACTCTTGGCAGTATCAGCCTTGTTCTGGTCAGCTCACAATGGATGTCGGGACTCTTTCGTCACCTTCACCGCTACTTTCACCTCTGTTGCGTACTGTCGACTGCGCCACTTTGTGCTGTTGCTTCTTCGTTTGTCGGTCTATTGGGACCACTTAGGACGTCCCCTCGGTTCGATCGCTATACGCGATGGGTGAAAGAGTCTTTCGGAACAAAAATCAAAGATTTTTATCACAACTGCAGGGACTCAATACTGAGGCTCCTCTCCAATAAATTGCTTCAAACTTCAGCCTTTACTTTAAAATAACAAATATTTATTTAACCTTCCAAACATGCTTGATGGACGAGCACATATGCTCAATTACATAGATTACAACAACACCAGCTTACTATGCCTGTTCAGCTGTATTTACAGAGCCCAATGCCGCTATTACCAGTCGGCATTTCCCAGCTTTACAATTTCTCGTCTGCACGCTTTCGAAACTCGACCGGCTCTGCCCTTCTCGTTGTTGCCAACCCTTTCTCTTTCTCTCTCTGCCTGACCATCTGGGGCATCCGCGAGCAGTGGGGTGACCTCCGTCCCCTCTGGGCACTGTTACTTCAATTAACTTTCCAGACGCCGGGACAGAGGGCCTCCCACGTAGCATATGCCTTGTTGGTGAAATCCAAAATAAATATACAAAGCCTGAACAAAAAAATATCTAAAAAGGCTTCTAGCCTGACACTAGGGCCTCTCTGATAGCAAGCAGCTCTGCTTGGAAGGCTGAGCCGTTATTTGAAACCTTCTTCTTATGATCGTACACTTTGGCTCCTTGATTGTAGACAGTGTAGACTAGGCCCACACCATCCTCACTCTTGGAACCATAAGTGTATACCTCAATTCTTCGACCTGATGGTAACTCCATGGACCATGACATACTCATTCTTCTGGTGGGATGGATATCCCACTTAGCGGTTATATTGTCATAAGCCTCGGGGTCATACTAGACTCCAAGGAATATTGCTTTCTTCCTAGCTTGAAGGACTCTGAAAATGGTCGCTTCTTTCCCGACCATTAGAAACAATGGAGGGTTCCCTGCTAACACCAGGAGGGCATCCGTAGATGTGGTCCTGTAAGCTCTGGTGATTCGCAATAAAGCTGGCCGTTGGGCTGCGAGTAGATTTCTACACATGATGGAGTGGTCCTTCGAGCACCACCAGGCGCCCACTCCATAAGTTAGGATCCTCTCTGTACCCCTCAAATAGATTTCTTTTAGGACTTCTCCTGTCAGTGTCCACGAGATGCGAGCCATTCGCCCCAGTTTGCACATCACTTTCGTGCATTTAACCTTAAGGTCCTGCAAGTGTGGAATCCTGCTCATCCTTTCATCCAGAGTGATTCCCAAGTACTTCAAAGTCGCCTTATGGGAGATATTGTTGCCATTCAATTTGAAAATGGGGTACTTCTTTTTGAGGACACCCTCTTCAGCCACTGTCATTGATGTCGTCTTTGCACAGCTGAACCCAGGCTTGTACAACATACCCCATCCTTTAAGCACCGACAATGCTGCATTGCCGGCAATCTGCAGTCTCTCTCTGGATGTTGCCGATATTACAAGCAGCATGTCGTCTGCATATGCTTGAAGCCAGACTCCCTCTGGTAAGGTCAACTCTAGGGCTGTATCTGCAACTAATTTCCAGAGGAACGGGCCACTGCGCGAACCCTGTGGGCAGCCTCTATCCAAATTTCTTGAAGCTACTCCACTGGCATGGGAATATGTGATCACTCTCTTGCTGAGATAATTGGACACAATGTTATAGATGTTCCTGGGACAGGAACAATTTTTTAATCTTCCTAATATTGCACGCCACCAGACGTTGTCAAACACTCCAGTCACATCCAAGACGATGAGGGAGTTTGTTTACTTTGTTAACCTTTACGATGTCCACCGCTTGTTTGATAGCAGCAGTGGTGGACTGGTCTGTCCTGAACCCATATTGTCTATCGTTCAGGAGGCTGTTCTTATAACAGTGGTAATACATCCTGTTTGTGAGCAGCTTGTCTAGTATTTTTCCCATCACTGACAACAGATATATTGGTTTGAAAGATCTTACATCAGCCGGATCTCTACCTGCCTTGTTAAAAAGGACCAGGTCAGCCTGTTTCCAGGCTTGTGGGAACACTCCCAGGCTGAGACAGATGTTATACAACACTGTCAGACCATCATGACCGGGGACTTTACCTCTGGCCATTGCCTTTATCACCTCCTCCACCTCCTCTTCCATAAACGGAACGTCATCTTCTACATCTGGTGGGATTCTGCTGTAATCCCTAAGGATATCATCAGAGCTCCTGTCATCTTCAGGGAATAAGCCCTCTAGTAATACCTGGACAGTTTCGTCAAAAGAAGTGATCTTGGATCCATCTTCTTTGTGAACATATTCAATGTCCAGGGGTTTTATGTTTTTCCCAGTAGGCAGTTTGTACTGCAGAGTAAAGGGGTTCTGTGCAGTAACTTCACTACAATATTTTTGCCAAGAGGCCAACTGAGCTAGGCGAATAGCACACTTGTACTCCGCCTGCTCTTTCCTGTATAATTCCTCTCTGGAACTTCTTTCCCCATTGTGGTACCTTTGGTACCTTTTCCTTAAGGCTCTGACCCTTTTTCTTTTAACACCGAGCTCTGGTGACCACCAGAGCATAGACCTTCTACCTTTAGGGAGTTTTCCCTTGAACCCGTAGGTTTTCTCGCATCCGGAACATATCCACTCGGTAATATCTCTGACGATGTTGTTCAGAGAGTAATTAATACTTGCGAAACACTGGCGGATCTTAGCCAGGTCCGGTGCAACATAGCTCACGAGCTTACACCAGTCACGGAGTTTTCCAACTGCATACCTTTATGTGTTGTGAGGGGGTGGTGTTCTACCTCCCACAAGGTACATTAAATATTTGTGGTCGCTGTTAGTAACCTTGTCGCTAACCCGCCAGTCTTGGATCAGCGGAATCGTCCGTGGCGTAGCCAGGGTCAGGTCAGTCCAGCTCTGGTCTCTTGGACCATGAAAAGTAGCTGGTGCATCCGGATCATTTTAAAAGAACTAGATCAGCAGAGTGATAGATAAAGTCATCATCTGCTAGGTCAGCAGAGTGATTGATAAAGTCTAGAGTCATATCTCCTCTGACATCTTGTCTATTCGATTCCCAGAGGGAGTACTTTTGCATTAAAGTCACCACCCACCACAAAGCTCTTATATTTGATCTGAGTTAGGACATTCTGTAGCTCAGTCAAGGAGTCTTCTATGTTCTGACTCGGTGGACAGTATATGGAGATGGCGTATATATTTAAACTCCCATAGTCAATCTCCACTGCTACCACTGTGGTGGAGTGATATGCCAAGATTGCATTCACCTTGGGGGTAAACAACAATTCCAGCTTTTGGCTTGGCTTCTTTTGTGCAAAATAGCCTGTTGGCCAGAGGGAGCCCCCTTATGATGTTCTCTGTGCAGTATGATTCTTGCACTAGAATAACATCGACTCCTTCTTCCTTTATCTCCTGGTTGAGTAGCGCTGTTGCGGCCCATGCCCCATTTATATTTATTTGGAGAAATTTTAGACTCGCCACGCTGCCAAAATCAGAACTTCTACTGTCCATAATCAGTGCGCTTTCTTCGCAACTTTACTTCTCTGAGATACGACAGATGTGACAGTTGTCCATCGCATCATGGCCCAGATCATATTTGGACCCATGTTCCTTGTTAGCTTCTTTACAAACAACACACTTGAACTTCGTTTTTGTGCACTCCCTGAATGAGTGCTTGCCTGCACACTTTTAGCACCATTGTGTATTCACGGTGCAATCTTTTTGCATCTGCCCAAAGGCATAGTATTTGTAGCAATGGAGTACTCTTACGTACTTCTTCACTATGCACCGTGACCAGCTCGTGTTTAACTTACCTACTTCGAGTATCTTTCTGTGGGAGGCGCAGCTAGCCTCCAAGACCCAGTGGATTGTATTATAAATCTTTCCCTTCATGGAGAACAGCGGGGTTAGTTCCGTGTGTTCCTTCGAGAGTCCATTCTGGGTGCAGATAATCTTCTGGAGATCTTCGTGACGGATATCCTTATCAACTCCGTATATGACAATTTTTGGTCTGGTCATCAAAGCTGTCTTGGCCTCCAGCAAATCTTTTAATGCCTCATGACTGTCTACATCCTTCTTTAGACAGTCAACATCGTCCTGTGTGCCGCACTCGATAATGACCCCATTTTTTTTCATGGGTTTTACCGTCATTACCCAAGGTTTAACGTGGTAGTTGATATTCTTCCTAAGGCTATACCTTACCTCTAGTGCTGACTTCTCCTTGTCTTTTGAGAAGACCAGCAGGGTATGCCTTTGTTTAGGGGGTGAGGGGTGGGCTTCTTCTTAGCCACAACCAAACCACCCTTTCCAACTCCTTCTCCGCCGACAGCTTTTGCGTAGGTCGGTTTCTTCCCCTTTGTTTCTGGGGTGCACACAGATCTTTCAGCGAGGCGCCCATGGATTGTTGCTATCTGGAGCTCTTGCTCACAAATAATAGTGTGCAACTTCTTGGCTGCACCCATCACAGTTTTCTGAACTTCGTTATCTACTCTAAGTCGGAACATCGCGACCGCTAGTTCCTCCAGAAAGTCTGCTGTTGCTGCTAACCTCCCCTAACCTCTCTCGTTGCCGTTGGGTTCGTCGGTTTTGGGGGCCACTTCTGCGTTATCTTTAGGGCATCCCTTCTCTGTACCATTGTTAGGGTCCTCAACACTCTGTGGAGGCCCTTCTCTTTCATCACAATCGGTAATTGTGGTGGGAGGGGGAGTCTCTGGGACTTCCTCCACAACCACGACAGGATCGGCAGCTTCCTTGTGCTTGCCGACCTTTTTCCCAGTCCGCTTCATTCTCGCACCATGTTCTTGGCAATAGGGAATATGATCCTTCAAGTGTGATTCATTGGTGAAACGGTGAAGACAGTAATCGCAGTAGAAACTCACGCCATTACGTTTGGCGAGAGGACTGAGGAGTCTACATATATTCTTAAGAGAGCAATAGTGTTGTTTTTCACCATCCGAAAACAGTAAGAGATTAGCACGCCCTTTAACCATTTAACGCCCAAGAAATCTGAGAAAAAGGTAGAGGGTAGTAAAGACAAAGAAATAGCAGTATTCGGACTAGTCCATTTCAAAATCTCGGCCGTTTTGGGCCGTTTTGGGCTTTAAAGGGTTAAATCTGAATGACGTAATGTAGAGTGGAAAACACTTCTTTCTCGTATCCAAAAAAACATTGACGGAGATGTTATTCATTTTTTGGAATTTTGATATTTCATTTATTGTTATAGGGAAAGTTAAATCAGATGTGTTTAATTTTTGCAGTTGCTAGGGCGCTGTGGATAATCTGTAGCAGGATACAAACAGAATAAAACAGACCAAATAAAACATTTTTGGGCAGAATTACCTACATTAACAATAACGTGTTTTAATTGCAATTCTTTTGGAGCACGAATATAACTGGATCCTGCAAAAGAGATATATTTTCCAATGTTCATTTCGCCGTGGAGTATAGCACCAGGCCACTATGAAGCCTTTCAAAATCTTCAGCTGAAGACTTGATCTTCCTGCATGTAGAATCCTATTCTTTCTCTAGGGAAGAGGTACGAAGACTTCTGAAACAGTTACTTCGAAAAAACGGGGAACAGCATTAAAAGGCAGAATGTGAAATTTTTGTCATGAAGTGTACTTGAAAAATAAAATACCATTTAATGTTACTTTTTGAGGTCAATTCTTTTTTCAGAAGAGTTAGGACGGACTTCCATGAGGACTCGAGGAAAAACGTGAGATCTACAGATGTTTCCTCGGTTGCCGTCAACTTATGCGTTGACAAAGTTTTTCTCATTTCTTCAGTAAACTGGCAGGGGTCTTCAGGGTCCAGTTTTCACTTCTTCTGGGGAATCTCCTCGTCTTCGGAACGTTTTCGTTTATTATTCTGGGGCTTTCTTTGATGCTGCCAAAGATTGCCTTTTCTCTCAAACTCCATAGAGCATTTTTCGCATTTGTAAGTTTTCCTGGAGGTGTGGGATATATATCTCATGACGTTGTTTGTCGTCCTTTATTTTTGCTAATGGCGTTCGTTCGCCATCTTGAATTCTGACGTCATCACCACAAAGTCGTGGCCATCGAGAGACAAGACGCGGTGCACTGACGGTATGCAAGACAGAGACAAGACGCGGCGCAAGACTGTGTGCGTCTGAGCGATGGCCGCAGTCTTAGTCGTCGTGGTGGATGATCGTTTCTAACGTTAGTTTCATATAGAAATTTTCCATTGCATAAGTCTTTTTAAAGTTTATTCTTCTGAAGTGTCTTTATTAGCAATATTTGAACGTGGATGATAGAAAATACGTAATGAAAAACAAATATTATCCAAAATGCTTTAAAGATAATGCATGCTTTAAAATGGATTGAAAAAGCAATTCTCTTTATTTCTTTTACGATTGCCACCAACAATCAGGAATCACTGAATTATGACCCCCTCCTTGTTATGTCTATGAGAAATTAAATTCGGAGCTCTCTAACTCATTCCACTATTAAAATAAGCATTTTTAATGAACGTCCTCAACCAAGCCAATCATCGATTTCCCAGAATATTAGATTAGCAGATATTATGGAAGACTTGAAATACTAATAACAGCAGCGCCAAACAAAAATTTACCAGAAAAAAATTACAATTTGAATAAAGAATATTTTATACCGTTCAATACAGGAGTATATTTGTATATATAATTATTTCAATAATTTTAAATGTTCTTTAAGGCATGGTTGTTTGTGTTGTTTTTATGCTGAAGCCCTGCCATCCTCTCAGACCTTCTACTATGGCATATAAACTGACAGGCTCCTGTCAAGACCTCTGTGGCAAGCAGCTGCTTGAGGGGTTATTTATTTTAATTTTTTATTATAGGACCTGCATTGTTTTTACTAAATATTCAAACTTTCCATAATTCTTTAAATATTGAGTGAATATTGTTGTACACGGAGAATAAGATAAAGTTTTCAACAAGTCTATCTTCAGTCAAAATTACTTCTAAAACGTTTACTTTGGAGGTTATAGAGCTACTAATGTACCTTTCCATTGATATAACATGGAAAGAATAGTCGTAATCAATTGCTTTTGTTTTTAACTTTAAAAAATAACAAATGACACCAAATAAAATATAACTTAATTTTTTTATTCCCACAATCACACTACATGTAAGGGAAAACATATTTATCTAGTTTAATACATATATCAGTGAATTACAAGAAATCACCTAATAAGCTAAACTTGAAACCAACAAAAATGTTGCTAAATGATATGAATATTTCAAATAATATGAATGATAACCAATTATATGAATAAAGACTATTATTTAGGATAAGATATTCATTACTATGCACCAGAATTATTTATGCATGGAATTCACATTATTCTTTATATATATTCTGATATATGATGAAAAATACTACATTAATGACATTACTTATAAAATAACATAAGAAATTTTTTTCTCTATATGATTTAAGATGCAATTAATCAGAACTAAATAGAGATATTGATTTGTTTAATACAAATCATTTATCTACATCATCGAGCATTTTATTTAGGTTTTTTTAAAGCATTAAATAGTCAATAATCATTTTTTGCTAAGTGCATTGTGTAACAGAGGTCATGTGTTATGTTTCATAGCATTAATTGGTTAAATACAAATCATTTACTCATACCACTTCTCTATATCATGTAGCATTTCATTTTGAGTATCTCTAAAGCATTATTCAATAATCATATTTTCCTAAGTGCATTCTGTAGTAAAGATCATATTTCATAGCATTAATTGGTTAAATACAAATCATTTACTCATGTCATTCGCTACATCATGTAGCATTTTATTTTGTGTATTTCTAAACATTAGTCAATAATCATATTTTGTTAAGTGCATTGCTGTAATAGAGCTATGTGCTATATTTCATAGTATTTATTGGTTAAATACAAATCATTTACCGGTGTCACTTCTCTACATCATATAGCATTCTATTCTGAGTATTTCTAAAGTATTAAATAGTCAACAGTCAAATTTTGCTAAGTGCATTGCTGTAATAGAAATCATGTGTCATATTTGATAGCATTAATTTGTTTAATACAAATCTTTTAACTACATTATTTAGCATTTTATTTGGGGGATTTCTAGCACACTTAACCAAATGAAATGTTTATAGGCTTCCTGATTTGAAAATATACAAAATAAAATAAAAGATGAAGCATGGATATGATGAATGTGAATGAATGAAGGTGAATAATGGTGTGAACTTTTTTTGTGAGCTTCCTAATCTGTTAAGTACTTATTTTAACTTACACTAAATGAATTTACGACATGAATGTCTGCTTTCTGGTGTATTTTTAAACATGAAATACATTCCGGTTTTTTTATAGTGCTATAATTCAGATGATGTAGTTATGATAATGTTATTTAGTATTGAGTTTTCTAACCTTTCGTGCAATACACTTTACGTTACTTTCTTTATCATTTGCAGGCTTCACAAAATTATTTAACAATACTTTAGCAGTCAGGAAATATATATTTTGTAGATTCTCGAGACAGTATTCTTGCACAGGCAATTATCTTTTAAATTCAATACATGTGATCTATTGAGATGAATACAGCAGATTTTATATATTAATGACAATTGGCTTTCTGATTTCATAAACTGAGTTATATGATTTTTAATTGTTTCTGACATAGGGAATTAAACAAGAACAACTGTGTATAGGTAGAATTAATTTTCCCCTATCCAAGTCACCTATGAATTCATAGGTCTGATCTACTTCTACTTCTTTGCTTAACTGCAACCAATTACAGCATGTGTTATAATTTTTCACCCTAAGTACTTTTATAACCACAAATCCACCACTATGCCAATATTGGTATAACATTTGGTGGAAATGAATAAATCAAACTCAGCCTGTAACAAATCTTAAAACATATCAAGCCTTATTGTACTATTGTAATGTTCTTCAACAGGAAACAATGTTTTTAAATGCATTTCTACATGTTTTGCTGAGAACAAGACAGCATTTTTAAACCTTACTTTTCGTTTACTCTGAAGACGCTGAAAACAGCCAATATAATAATTTTCACCACTTAACTGTCTGTATGTACTAAATCGACATTCTAAACTGTCTCTTTGAAACTTGCTTAGCAGGATATAATCTAATTTATATTTCTCAAACAGATATGGAACTAACTCTATAAAGGCATCAGTAGTTGTAATAAGGGCCTGAAATGTTGGTGCAGATAAAGAACCTGCTATAGGTATAGACACTCGCCAAATTTTTTAACCAATGGGACAAATAATTCAAACACTTTGTTTTTAAATCTGATCCTGCTCTGATGGGTTCTCTATACTTAATCTAATCTAATCCAAATCCAGAAATGAAAATTCCTATATCTAATAACTTGATAGATGTAGACTCATTCAGACAAAATTTTAGTGAAAAGAAAATTTCTCTTTTTTACATATACAGGGTGATTCAAAACTTATCGTTCAAATTTCGTGGGGAGGTAGGGAATACGTCAGGAAATCGATTTCACATAGGAAAGTATGTCCGCAAACGTCATCTACATGAACAAAATGGACAAGTAAAGTGAACACAAGGAAACAGTACAGTTAAGTGGTAACGAATGTGACTTTTATTCCAACAAGGTAAAGTACAGGTTCACAGTAGGTGCTCAAAATTGCGACCATTTACACGGACACAGGATTCACAGCGCCGTTGCATTGACCGCCGAACATTTTCAAAAACGCCTGGCATATCACGGACAATGGCTGCTGCGGCCACTATTCGTGCAACGAGGTCCATTTCACTGTCGTCGGGGGTCTCGTACACATGGTCTTTCATGGCCCCCCACAAAAAGAAATCCATGGGCGATAAATCAGGTGACCTGGGTGGCCAAGCGATCGGTCCACCTCTACCGATCCATCGAGCTCCGAATGTTCAGTTCAGGTAATCACGCGCAACAATTGTGCTATGGGTTGGAGCCCCGTCATGTTGATACCACATATCTCGGCGGATATGCGCAGGAACAGCGCCCAGAAAAGTCGGTGACACTGTCTCGAGAAATATTAGGTATTTCCGGCAGTCCAATCGGGGCGGTAGCAAGTAAGGTCCCAACAAACAGTTACCAATGATTCCAGCCCACACATTTACGGCAAAACGATGTTGCTCAGCGTGACTTCTCGTACCATGCGGGTTGTCGTGAGCCCACACATGTGAATTGTGTGTATTGAACACACCTTCACGACTGAATGAAACTTCATCTGTAAAAATGACAGAAGCTGGAAAACTGGGGTCCACGACACCTTTCTGCATGAACCATTGTGCAAATTCCACACGCTTCGGATAATCGTCAGGATGCAGTAACTGCACCCTTTGCAGATGGTAAGGATGCACACGTTCCTCGTGCAGTATCCGCCACACTGCTGACTGAGAGACCCCAAGCTGCTGAGCAATAGCTCGTGTGCTGGTTATTCGGATTATCTTCGATGGACTGTAGGACTTGTTCTGTGATGTTGACAATCCGCGTCAGTCGTCTTCTCCCCGTATCCTGCATGTTGCTGCACAGTGAACCACGTTCGCGCAGATTGCGATGCACACGTGCAAACATTTGATGCTGCGGTATTCTTCTGTTGGGGTATCGGTCTTCGTGAACTTGCCTAGCTCGGCGGCTACTTTCGCCAGCTGCCCCATATGCGAGATGCATATCCGCTAGCTCTTGATGCGTAAAACGATTCATCTTATCACTAGTAAGTCAGCTCGTACACTGATGACAGCGGGAGTGGTCGGGCGAGCTGTACACTGGTTGGGTACACACAGCGCCCTCTACATACGAATGCGTACATTTGCGGACATTCTTTCCTATGTGAAATCGGTTTCCTGACGTATTCCCTACCTCCCCACGAAATTTGAACGATAAGTTTTGAATCACCCTGTATATATATTTTCTATTTTTTTGTATTTTTTCCATTTTTTTATTATTTTTTTCTCTATATAATTATTTTTCATTTATATAGGTATGTTTTCATTTTTTTACAATTTATCTAAAATATTAATATTTCTAAGAAATTGAATTAATAATTTTTATAGGATAGGTTTAAGATTCTTACTGGTAGGTTCTAAGATATTTTTAAAGTTATATATATATATAAATAGTGTATGATTTTAGTTTATTAAAATAAGATTTTCTTTCTGGTTCGTAATTTGTACAATTAAATATTATGTGTTCTATGGTTTGTTTTACATTACATTTATTGCAGTTTGGAGAATCAATTTTTTTAAATTTATATAAAGTTGAGTTCGTGAGAGCTAAGTTAGCTTTTATTCTGAGTATTATTATTATTTCTCTTTTACTTAAACCATAGTTTGAAAATTTTTCAATTTTATTTGATATTTGATAACGATGTGTATTAATTGCTTTATTATTATACCAATTCTGTGTTTCAATTAATATTTTAGATTTATTTGATTTTTTGTGTAATATAAAATGAAAAGGGGTAGTGATTGTATTATTAAGATGTTTTGCATTTTTAGCTAATAAATCTACATATTCGTTATGTTTTATATTCACATGAGAGGGTAGCCATTGTAAAATTATTATATTATTTCTATTTAGGTGATCATATGTCAGTGAATAAATATCATTTAAAAAAATGGGGAAGTTATTTTTAAATGGGTTTTGTTGAAAGATGTCTAGAGTACTTTTACAATCAGTGAAAATGACTATATGTTTATTACTAAATTTCAGGGACCAATTTATTGCAAATATAACTGCTAGAAGTTCTGCTAGAAAAACAGGTTCATTAATCTTAAATTTAAATTGTTGTTCGTATTTTTCAATTGGGCAGTATATTGCTCCAGAAGTAATGGTTTTATCAGAATTTAATGATCCATCTGTAAAGATTTGAACAAAGTTATATTTTTTATTGATGTAATTCTCTGATAATATTTTTATAATAGTTGGATCAAATTGCTTTTTAAAATCAATTCCAGGAATTTTATCAATAATGATTGGAGTTGTTGAAATCCAACATGGGAATTTAGGAATCAAATCTCCACTGAGGTTATTGTTAAGCATATATAGTAACTGTTTTTTTTCGTAAAAGTTATATAAGGTTACATCTTGGTAGTTATTAATAAATTTTTCGGTTATAGGGTGTGAATGATTTTTGCTAATTATTCTAAATATTAAATTTGATAATAAATATATTTTTTATTTCAAGTGGTGGAATTGATGTTTCAGCATATATGTTTAAGTTATTTGAAGTTTGAAATTGGACAAGATAATATTTTAAAATTCTTGTTTGAATTTTTTCTAACTTAATTAGTTTGGTTTTAGAGATTTGATTAATGAGTTCAATTCCGTAGGTGCACTTTGGTAATATAGAATTAAAAATTAGTAAAAGATTTTTAATGGAACAACCCCATTTTGAGCTACCTAAATATCTCATGAAGTTCAATAGTTCAGTGGCTTTATTTTTAGCATCATTGATATATTGATTCCATAGAAGTTTAGAATCTATATGTAATGCTAGGAATTTTATGTTGTCAGTGATATTGATTTCTGTATTATTTAAATTTATTTTTAATTGATCTGTAATTTTAAATCTTTTATGAAAATATATGATTTTAGTTTTTTCAGTTGATATTTTTAGATTTAAGTTGGAACAGTATATTGAGAATTTATTTATATTTTTTGTAGAATTTTATTTATGATGTCTAGGTCTTTGTGTATAGTCCAAATTATAATATCATCTGCATAAATATGATATGTAATTTCTGATGAAAAAACTGAATTAATGTCATTTAAATATATATTGAAAAATAATGGGTAAAGTATATCTCCCTGGATAATTCCATTATGAAAGTTATATTTTTTTGAAATGTTATTGCTAATTTTCACTCTGAATTGTTTTCGTTGAGTAATTTGTGAAAGAAAATGATACATGTTGTCACAGATTTTAAATTTTCTAATTTTTGAGATAAGAGCTTGATGTGAGACAGAATCAAAGGCTTTTTCCAAATCAAAAACAACAGCAACCAAAAATAAACCATTTTTGATGGCATATTCGGCATCGGATAGAAAATGGAGTAATAGATCTTTTGTAGAACGTCCAGGTCTAAAACCAAAGACGTGTTTATCAATTAAATTGAATCTCTCAAAGTGCCAATTCAGTCTGTTAAAAATTAATCTTTTGTATAGTTTAAGAATGTTAGAACTAAGACAAATCGGATGATAAAACAATAAGTTGTCAGCCGGTTTGCCTTCTTTTTTAATAAAAATCATAAAATTTTCATTCCAATTTTTTGGGTATTCTTTTTGAGTCCAAAAGTCATTGAATTATTTTAGTAATTTAATGATCCATTTATCAGTAAGGTTTTTTAAAATGTTTTGTAATCCCATCCTGGCCTGGTGTAGTGTTTTGTTTTAAATTTTTTATTGCAGTTTTTAATTATTTTAAACTGAAAGAAAGATTTAAGTATTCTGTAGTTTTATAATGGAAAAATTTATGTATTATATTTGAATTTTTTGTATTTGTTCAATTTTATTAATAGGTTTTTTATGTTGATTTATAAAATTTTGTGCTAGGTCCTCTGCAGTTTCAAGTAAGGTTTTATTGTTTTTTATAGCATATGTTTGTATAGGATTTGTAGGTGTGGTCTCATTATATATATATCCTCCATAGATTTGTTGTTGTTTGATGGCTTAAATATTTTGTAAATATTTTCCAATTAAGTGATTGTAAATTTTTAACTTTTTCCCTCTTGCTTTATTTAGTCTATTAAAATTTTCAGCATCTCTAAATGTTCTTTTTTCTTATCATTTTCCTTTCAGCACGTCTGCGAATTGCTATTATTTTATTAACAAAAATTATTTGTATATTGTTTTTGGGTATTTTTTTTAATAACTGTAGTGGTATTATTGTTTTTGTGTTTTTCAAAAAATTCTATAATCTCTATATATTCATCTTTTATATCATCTAAGTTTTTTTTATCTATCTCATCTTTAATGTTATTCCAATTAATTGTTTGTATTGTAGGTTTTGTATATTTAAAATTTTTATAAAATATGAAAATGGGTAAATGGTCACTATTATAGTTGTCTTCAGAGATAGACCATTGTAGATCTTTTAAAATTTTATTTGTGCATAATGTTAAATCTATTATTGATTCATTATTATTTCTATTTAAGCAAGTTGTATGTTTTTCATTTAATAATATAAAATTATTGTATTCTATGAATTTAATTAAGTGTGTACTTTTATGTTCATTTCTGTATGAATACCATAGCTTATTATGGGTGTTAAAATCTCCGCAGATGATATATTCTCCATTAATATTTTCAATAATTTTAGAATATTGATTAAATGTAATAGTAAAACCAGAATTATAAATATTAATTATATAAGTTATATGATTATTTAGTTTAGTTTGAACAATTACAACTTCAAACTTATCATGTACCAAACTCAAGTCCACTCTGCTTTGTGGTAGTGATTTTTTTTTATATAAGTAGATACCCCTCTTGAATGAGTACTATTTTTCTAGTGGTATGCTATAAAATTTTTAAAGTTTGGTAATTTTGTGGTTTGTGTTTCCTGAAAACACATAATTTGAATATTCTTAGTTCTAATCCAATGTTTTATAAAGTTCTGTTTGCTTGTTAGACCTCGACAGTTCCACTGTAATATTATAGATCTGCTGTCCATGAGTTGTTATGCAAAAAAGATAGTAGAATATCTTTTATTAAATTAAGTTCTGGACCATTAGGCAACAGGTAGTCTAGTAGTTTAGTTAAGAGTTCAAGTATGTGACGTTTGTTGTCATCATTCAGCTTTGTTTTAGCTGATAATTCATTTCTATTTAATAAATCTTTTTCTTGTGGTTGAGGTTTAGTTATATTTTTATTGGATGAGTTCTTGCTTCCAGAAATATTCCTTTTTAACACTCTTAGAGTAGTCCATTTGATTAATTTGATTGCTTACAGTTTTGACTCTGGTTTCAGTAGCCGTTGACGTTGAAGGAAGAACTGGGAAGCTCTCTGTGACGTCCGCAGAAATGTCATTGAAGAGCGCACTCTCAGATCCTCAGAAATGTCAGTTTCAATCCTGTTGTAATCTGAATCTTTTAATTTAGGCTTATCTTCAGCAGTGAGGTTTGAGTCAATGCTATATGTTTGTTTATAGTTGTTTATTAAAGTTTTAGCTTTTACAAACGCTTGCTGCCAGGAAATGCCTTCCTCTACTTGAATTGTCCTGGCTTTGCATGCTATTACTCTGATTATACAGCCGGCCCAGGTCGCCGGGTGGGGTCCAAAGCAGTTAGGACATTTAAAATATTTAGAAACACATTGTCTGTGGCGATGTTTTCCCCCACATCGTTTGCAGACTTGCCTACCTGCACAGGTAGAAATAGCATGCCCAAATTTATAGCAAAGAAGGCAAAGGTTGGGTGGAAGGTTGTATTTTTTAACAGAATGACAGTTAAAACCAATATAAACGTGTGAAGGAAGTGCATCTCCCTCAAATTCGATTACCATCTTATGAGTTCTTTAACCATTTGAATTTTTTTTAGTTAAAGCTTCTTTATCAAAATGCATCATCCTTCTTAAGCTTAGTACATTTTGATCTGAAAGCATGTCTAATAAGTCAGAATCATGAATATTTACTCGCACATTAATTACAGTGCCCAGAATAGATTTAATGAATTTAGGAAATTCAACCTTAACAGGGATTGATAGAATTTCTGACAATTTTAAAATCTTATCCTGTTGAGTAGTAGATTTAGGAAAAAGAAATAGTCTACCAAACGAAATAAATCTTCCTGAAAAAAATTGCTCTTCCAGAGCAAAGTCTTTAAGTTCCGATGGATTTAAGTTCTCTGAATCAAGTGAAGTAATTATAGTATATTTTGAATCATCATCAAAATTATTTCTCACGTCATTAATGGTATTAGCAATATTCTGTTTTGTTTGTATATCATCAACTTCAGACTTTGTAATTATATTCGGTTTACATGTATCAGCAGTTACCTCTGTAATTCCGTGTAGTTGGCCATCTTGTTGTTTCAACGGTAAAGTCGTTGTTTCTGAGTTTTCTTCAATTGATTTGGTGGGTGAAGTATCAGATTCTGATGATACTTTTAGATCCTTTATTAATATGGAGTTTTCTTGTGTAGATTCCTTGTTTTCCATATCAGTCTTGTTCAAGGGATTATATGATTTATTTCTTTTCACTTTAATTTTAAATCCAGTTGGTGAAGATTTCTTTTTGCGAGATCCGTTCGCCATTTTAATGAAAGTTCATATTAAAGTGCACACTCACAAAATTCACAAAATTCCTTGATAGAATAAAGCTTTCCAAGAAGATGAATCATAAAAATTCACTAAATTTACACGCTCTAAACTTCAAATAATCTTAAACCCCAGTATTAAACCAGTAAAATCGCTCAGCACACCAAAACACAACCGCCTCCTTAAGAGGCCCTGATGCCAGATCCGGGTTCTCTATACAGGGTGATTCAAAACTCTTGAGCCAAACTTTAAGGGGTGATAGAACACACCTAAACAAGCACTTTTCGTCAAACAATGCATGGTCGGAACTCAAGTGGTGAAGCGCTAGAGGGTGCTTTCCAGTGAACACTTATAAGCGCTGGTTTTCGCACTCGTCGTCATTTCTACCATGGATTGCAGAATGGATGGATTGTTTCATGAATCAGGAGAAGGCGGACATGCATTTCAGGTACGGAGCTTCAGATGGGAATACGAAGGAAGCCCAAAGACTGTACAGGGAGCGCTTTCCAATCTGACACGTGCCTGATCGTAAAACCTTTCAGCGATTGCACCGGTATCTGTGCGAAATGGACTCCTTTGTCAGCAGCTTGCAGGATACAGGGCATGCAAGGAGTGTGAGGACGCCACGTGTTACAGAGGAAATTCTATGTAGGGTTGGAGATCGTCCCGAATGTAGCATGCGAGCAATTTCCCATGTCGTAAGTGTGCCCCGATCGACGGTGTGGCAAATTCTACGAGACGAACGATTACACCCCTACCATGCACAGAGGGTGCACGCCACGACACCTGCAGATTATCGGCCTCATGTGGATTTTGCACAGTGGTTCTTGCAGCAGACTGCAGCGCAACCAGACTTTGATGCACATGTCTTATTCACTGATGAATGCAACTTTACACGTGAGGGCATTTTTAATACCCACAATTCTCATGTGTGGACCACCAGTAATCAGCACGCCATACGTCCACATTCATAGCAGTGGCGTTTCTCCACAGATGTTTGGACTGGAATCCTCCTTGACCATTTGATCGGCCCATACCTTCTGCCAGCTTGACTGAAAGGGAGAATTTACCTCGTATTTTTACAAGAAGTCTTGCCTAAATTACTGAACCCTGTTCCAACAAACATTCAAATACGTATGTGGTCTCAACACGACAGAGTGCCACCCCATTTCAGCGTGGATTTGCGGAACGCCTTGGATTTCAACATTTCTAGGACGATGGATTGATTGGGGTGGTCCCATCTTTTGGCTTTCATGATTGCGCAATCTCTCATGTGTGGACTTTTTCCTATGGGGCCATATGAAAAGCCTCATCTACGATAGCCCCATCAATTCCAATGAAGACCTTATTGCCAGGATTTCTATTGCCACTGCCGCTGTACGAGGAATGCCTGGTGTTTTTGCCCATGTACGATGATCACTACATCGAAGGAGTGAAGCCTGCATTAATATTGGCGCTCGCTCTTTTGAGAGGTTTCTGCAATTTGTTCAATAAAATTCTGTACTTTCTGCTCTGAAATTTCTGCAAATATTTCAAACCCCTTCTGTCAATCTTGTGTTTCTTGATTTCCTGTCACAGTTCCTGCTAACCCCTAGCGCTTCTCCCTCCTTTGGTCTTGTTCATCCTAAACAGTTCTGGATTCCGAAGCTTCTTCAATTCTTCGATGAAACGGGGCCAATCGATCAAGGTGAACCACTTTGCACTTTGTAGTTGGATGTTGACGGATGCTATACCCCATGTCATTAATCCTGTTAACTACGGAATATGGACCTTCCCAAGGTTACTGAAGTTTGAGAGAAAGTCTGCTCTTGTGTGGATTGTATAGCCAGACAAGATCTCCTTGATTGAAAACAGTTCCATTTATTTTACTTTCGTATCTCGTTTTGGCTTGTGAAGTTGATGTTATGTCTGACAGAGTGGTGGATTTCTTCTAGTTGTTGTTGTAATTCTTGTACTTATTGTGGAATGGATACAGGCATTGCTTTAAGACGATCATTTGAAACGTCACAAGGGAGATGAAAATTCTCTTCTGAAAAGCATCATGGAAGGTGTCTGTCCAGTTGTCTCGTGCACGACCAACGAAAAGAGTGGTGTATGGCGATCCCAGTCACTTTGATGGTCGTCGACCAACAATGGTAGATGCTGTGCAATTGTCCTATTAAATCTCTCAACCGTACCATCCCACTGAGAGTGTAGAGGAGTTGCTCTGGTTTTCTGAATTCCTAATAACTGGCAGATGCCTTTAAACACGTTGAATTCAAAATTCCGTCCTTGGTCAGAGTGGAGTTGTAAAGGTACTCCATTCCTACTAATTAAGTTATTCACTATCATCTCTGCCACTCTTGTTGCTTCCTGGTCTTGGATCTCGTCGATTTCCATCATCAATCCTAGGAAAAAAAGTTAGTAGTCCTAGGAAATGTCCTAGGAAATGTACCCATTACATCAATGGCTATTCTTTCAAAAGGGGCACCAACGTTATACGTCTGCAGCTTACCCCAACTCCTAGTCTTAGGGCCTTTCTTTGCTGAACAGGTCTCACATTGCCTACACCATCTTTCAACGTCTGCCCTACTTTTTTCAGCCAATGAAATGGTTCCCTGGATTTCGCTAATATTTCATTAACACCAAAGTGTCCTCCAGTGTCACTATCATTCACATCTTTCATCACTAGTTCCACTCGGAATCGAGGAAGAATTATCTGCCAACGGATTAGTCGTCCAGTGGGATTCTCCCATCTTCTGTATAATACACCATCTTTCACTTCTAAGGAATCCCACTGCGCCCAATAACTTTTGGTGGTTGGGCTGTAGCTCGAGATTTGCTCCCAATTAGGTCTTATATCAGATTTTTCAATCAAATCCATTAATGGCCTTATATCTTCATCGTTTGGTTGGGCTTTCTAATTTCTATTGGGCTCCAGATGTTAGGAGTTATGCTATTTGTCTTATGGGCATTATATCTTTAGTACCATTTTTCAACTTTGCATTTGAGCAATGCTTAACATCATGTTGTCAATACATGGAGTCTGGAAAGGGCATTTCCATTTCTATATAGTTTGCCACTTCGATGCTCAATGGAGAAATTGTAATCTTGCAACCGCTGTATCCACCTAGCAATTTGTCCTTCAGGGTTTTTAAAGTTTAGTAGCCACCTGAGTGAAGCATGATCAGTACGAATAAGAAATTTCTGGCCATAGAGATGTTCTTTGCTTTTACTATTGCTAACAGTTCTTTTCGTGTGACACAATAATTCTCTTCTCGTTTGGACAAAGTTTTGCTAAAATACGCAATAATGTTTTCTTGTCCGTATTGTTATTGTGACAGTACAGCACCAACTCCTGTGTTACTTGCGTCAGTATCTATTATGAACTGTTTTCCAGTTTGTGAATATGCTAACACTGGTACTGTGGAAAGAGCCTGCTTCAACTGTTGGAAGGCTACGTCACATTCGGTGATCCAAATCTCTGGCCCTCTTCTGTCAGACGATATAATGGCCTTGCGATGTTGGAGAAATCCTTGACAAACTTCTATAGTAGGTGCAGAGTCCAATAAAACTACGAAGTTGAAGAACATCTTGTGGTGTGGACCAGTCTCTTACAGCTTCTATCTTACTAGGATCAGTCTTAATCCCTGATGTAGTGATCACATGACCAAGGTAATGAACTTTTTGTTCGAACAGTTTACACTTAGTTGGTCCCAATTTTAGCTTTGTTGCCCTATGCTTTTCAAACACTTGACGAAGATTTCTTAAATGTTTTTCAAAAGTCTTTCAAAGAACGATGATGTCATCCAAGTAAACCAGGTACACCTCCCAAGACAAACCTTTGAGCACCGACTCCATTAGTCGTTCAAACATTGCAGGTGCGTTGCAAAGTCCAAATGGCATCACTTTAAACTGCCAAAGTCCATTTCCTGTAGTGAAAGCTGTTTTCTCACAGTCTTCAGGTTGTATACCATCTTGCCATTAGCCGCTCTTCAAGTCTAATGTCGAGATCCATTCTGACCCAGATAGAGTGTCCAGTGTATCATCAATCCTGGGTAATTGAACGATATTATAAAGAAAGCAGCCTTTCTTTGTTATATCATTCAATCTGCGATAATCCACAGAAAATCGGGTAAATCCATCCCTTTTCCTGACAATAAACAAGCTGAACAAGTTGATGATGGTTCTGTAATGTCCTGAGCTTCCATGTCCCTTACAAGTTGTTTTTCTCCTCCCTTTTGCTAATGGAAGCTTTCTTGCTGGTAGATGGATCATAGGAGAATCACCAGTGTTGATCTTATGTTCTGTCACGTGAGTACGGCCATAATCATTTGATGTAGCAGAAAAAATGTCAGAAAACCCTTTAAGTAGGTTCTCGGCTTAGCAATTTGGTCTTCAATTAATATCTTTCTTGTTTCTCTCCATAAGTCAGTAAGATGAGAGGGAATGTCTCTATGTTGTTGGTTTGAGTCAGTAACTTCTATTGTGTTTACACTAGTTACCCATGAAACAGGTTCACATTTTGCTAATTATTCACACTTTTTCAATAATCTATTGGATTTGTTACAATCCATCACTGTGATAGGGATCTTTATCTGTTTTATCTGAAGTCCTTGCAACCAGGATACCATGAGCCAAAGCTCCTTTACCAGGGGCATCAGTGACTGCCAATCGGAAGGCCACAGAAGTCTCTGCCCGATGTGTACAGACCATAGCTTCACTTTGTGCTGGGATTTTTGCGTCTTCCGTCACTAATACTGTGGTTACACTTGATAAAGAATCAGATATTCGACTAAGCAGAGGGATCTCTTATGTCTTATAGATGAGTAGGTTGTCACTGGGTCTAATGCTGAATCCATGTTTCTTTAAGAAATCAAGGCCTAATATGCATTCATTGTAGCTGTCAGCGATGCAAACAGGATGGCGTACAAGACTGATGTTGAGTTCCATCTTTCCATGGACTTTAGCACGATCTCTAATGACTGTTTGTAGGGTTATATTAGACTGTCTAGCATTTCAGTTTGGGTGAGGTATTATCTACCTTATTATGTCTGTTCTGAGTAAAGTCATATTTGCACCAGTGTCTACTATCATTCGGCAGGGCAATCCATTCATGGTTCTTTAAGTTACTAATCCGTTGTCTCCACCATGTAGTGCTAAAACGTGGGCGACTTCCCTTGGGGCCAACCAATTAACAGCTAGACTTTGCCCTTCACATTTCTTACGTTGGTTTTGTTTTCTGTTAGACGTACTTGAACTTTATACCCACTTTTTTTTTTACTGTTGACTCGAATATGTCCAGTCTTGCCACAATTCCAACACTGAAGGTCTGTGGAAATCCTTGGGGAGGAAATTTTAACTTCTTTTAAAAGAGATAGTATGGCTTCGGTTAGTTCTTGCATTTCACTATTCCTTCCACAGTTTCTTCTGCATTTGCAAATCTCATTGTGCATTCGTTTGCTCGGGAGGAAAGCCTGAAGCACTCGTACTTCATGGCATTAACTTCTTTTAAAAGAGATAGTATGGCTTCGGTTAGTTCTTGCATTTCACTATTCCTTCCACAGTTTCTTCTGCATTTGCAAATCTCATTGTGCATTCGTTTGCTCGGGAGGAAAGCCTGAAGCACTCGTACTTCATGGCATGTACCACAGCTGACTATAAGGTTTCACCTTCCAACATCCTTAGGGATTATTGAGTCTCAGGTTGGGCAATAGCATCAATAAACTGTTGTTGAGTTAAGCTATCCTGTATATTTGGGAACAGTTATTATAAGCTAATCAAGCTAGGCGCTCAATATCACTGGCTAATTCTTGCAAAGTTTCCACACTCTTCTGCATGCGATGTTTAAATTAAGTAACATAGTTTTGTTTCAAATAACTATCACCGAATCTTAGTTCTAATGCTGATACTAAATTTTGATAATCAAATCGTTTTTTCTTCTGGAACAGACTGTAAAATGTCCGCAACAGCATTTCTTAAGAATGCAACAAAACTGGCTTTCTGAAACTCATTCCACTCATTAGATCTAGGGATGACTTCAAATTGAGTTTTAAACATTGTCCAAGATGATTGACCATCATATGCGGAAAGTTTAGTTGTATTTCTATTGATATGTGTAAAAACATTACTACGACTAAAATTACCATTATCACAAAAAAGGTAACATTTCATTTCTTTAAATTTGAAACTGGTGTTCACAATATTTTTTTACACTATTAATTTGATGCTTACCATCTATCTTAACATGATCAAGTTTGGTGTTAAAATCACAAATGATTTCATTTACATTACACTTTACACCATTAATTCTACCTTTATACTATTACACTGTATATTGAGTTCGGTATTTATACTGGTGAGTTATTTCAGCTCTCATTTCATTATTTTATGTGTAGCCATTTTTTCAAGTCAACATTTTGAGCCAATATTTCAGCTCTCATGTCATTGCTTTGATTAGCAATATCACCAATTTTATTGCTTTGAGCAGCTCTTTCAATTCTTATATCAGTTATAAGTTAAACTAACTCATTTACATTTCTAATGAGTGGCATTCAGTATATATATATTTATCCCACTCCTGACACCGTGGTTAAAAATTTAATGGATGAAAACAGGGTGAGTTCAAAATTATATTCAGCAAACAAAAGTATGAATGAAGTAATTTATTAGAAAGGTATAAAACCATACAAATAAAACAATCTTATCTAAGCACAAGTTTTTCTCTTCATCAGTATAAAGTTAAACCATAAAAAATTATCTATTATGTTTAACTAATTTTCCATGTTTACACTACAGTGTTTGTCAATATTTACTCCTAGTAGAAAATAGAACCTATTATTTGCATAACATTTAACAAACAAATTTATTTTGAAATTCATTTGTGATATATGGTTTACCTTTCAATGCTTTACATTTTATAAATGCGAGATATTTAACGTTGATCTCTCCTAATAGAGGACTTAAAACAAACTTTACTGTTGATTTTCTTTCACCGATGGAACTAGGCTTCATCTTGAAGCAAATAAGACCACTATTTTTATTTAAAATCACGCAATACTAATTCAAAACAATAAGTAGTATAGTGTCACTATAGGCCACCCCCATGCACAGTTCTTTTCCCCTATGATGTCACTGACCATGGCCCCTTATGCACCACCACTACTCTCTCCATTATTAATATTCATAACTGACCACGCTCCTTTATTAATATTCATAACTCACCTAATATTCATAATTCACTCATTAATATTCATAACTAACATAACTAACATGAAATAACATAATAACTAACATAACTAACATGAATATTAATTCATAACTCATTTATTAATTAAAAACAACCCTTATAAAAAGTGCTGCCCCATTATCAAAAAGTATCAACTCCCTTATTAAAAAGACCCTTTAATTAAACACTTATCAAAACTGCTGCCCCCTCATTACTTAATCCCTCATTAAAATGCATTCCCCTTTAATTAAACACTTTTTAAAATACTGCCCCCTCATCAACCCCCCTATGGCCGCCATTTTGAAATCTGACGTCATCACAATCATGTCACAAACTTTACCGTTCGTCCGCCATCTTATATCTTCATGTCATCACCCATCCAAAGTAAAACCTCAAAATAATTCTAAGTTCCGAGCCGGCTACCATGGTTTCTGACGTCATCACACTCGCTACAAAGTCCCGAAATATTCCAAGTCTGGCTAACTGCAACACCATCTAGTGTTCAAAACACATACTATATTTAAAAAAAATATTTTCCACAGCTCGTCTCAAACCCGATTCACACACATTCATCAGAGTGTTACCTAAAAATTTTTTTATTCCTTGTTAATTAACTTACAAAAGAATTATATTTTTATTTCCTGTATTTATTTTTATTCCTTATTAATTAAACCATTATCAAAAGTGACAGCCCTTTTATTAATATGCGCCCCCTTAATTAAAATGCTTAACAAAGGTTCTACCCCCTCATTAAAAAACTTATTAATATGCACAGACCTTTATTAAACACTTATTAAAAGTTCTGTCCCCCACGCCCTTTGGTGGGCATCTTTGATGGCCAACCTAAAATTTCTTATTCATTAAAAAAAAAAAAACTCTATCAAAAGTTCTGCTCCCTTTTATTATTTTATTACAGGCTTATCAAAAGTTCCACCCCCTTGGACTGACAACCCTTCTCGAAATTTCCACCAACGGCCATCTTAAATGACGTCACTGCCAAACTCAATCCTGGAAATTATTCTAAGTCGCACATTTTGGTTTCTGACGTCATCACACTCACCACAAATCCTCAAAAGTTTGGAAACCTGGACCTTATGACATTATAGAATCTTCTAGAAAGAAAGTGTCATGTTTCCCCTCAAGTGTTTCCTCTGCAGGCCCAGCCCTTCAGAAGAGACACTTGAGGGGCCTGAAGGAGGACTAGCCGATGGAGGGTTAGCTATAACACTGTCAATTTCAGTTGACGGGGGCCCCCATGAGAAAAAACTGAAGCCGTGGACACCATGTTGACAGGAGAACGAGTAGCTGGGGTAGGCCTGGTGGAGTAAGTGGTCTCTCCACTCACAGAAGCAAAAGTGCAGAGGCCCTGCCCTTCAGAAGAAACGCCTGAGGGGCCAGCAGCAGGAGCACAGGGAGACCGCAAGAGAGTCTTACCCCTGGGCACTGAGAGAGAGTGCAAGGGGCAAGACAACTTGCCAGGAGAACCAACGGAGGTTCTCCTCTCCCTGGAGTAGGTCCGCAGGGTCCTCTGAGGCAAGGCGCAGGAAGTCTTTGTCGCAGTGGACCGCGACACTCTAGGGACGATACGCTTAGCAGGAGGGTCTGAGGTCACAGAGTCAGGTGAGCTGACAGACCCTCCTTTCTTACGCTTCAATTCTGGGGGTGTACGAATCATACCCAGAGTCTAAGCAAGAGTACAAAACAAAATATATATATAAGAACAGTAGTAATAGAAAAATCACTTACCAACGGCAGCAGGAGAAACCATTGAACAGCAACAGGAAGCAGCAACAGACAGGAGAAGGCTCAACCAAAGAATCAGCAAAGGAAGTGAGTCTACTAAAGACCACTACAGACTTTGCTAAACAA
This sequence comes from Ryuthela nishihirai, assembly GCA_038380435.1. NCBI lineage: Eukaryota > Metazoa > Arthropoda > Arachnida > Araneae > Heptathelidae > Ryuthela > Ryuthela nishihirai. The sequence goes on from JAWZYU010000005.1 coordinate 1,530,127, forward strand.
TACTGAACCAAAGAGTCAGCGAAAAAATTACTCTGAGGTAAAGTCGGGAGCTCCAAAACGCATGTCTGTAGCTCTCAGTGGTTAAACTGCAGCACCATCTAGTGTTTAACACATGCACTATACTTAAAAAAAACTATTTTCCACAGCATGTCTCGAACCCACGTCCCTCGCGTTTATCAGTGCGTTACATATGATTTTTTTATTCCTTATTAGTGACTTAAGAATAAAATATATTTTATTTCTTGTATTTATTTTTTATTCCTTATTAATTAAACACTCATCAAAAGTAATGGCCTCTACATTAATATGCGCCACCTTAATTAAAACACTTATCAAAAGTTCGACACCCCTCATTAAAAAACCCTTATTAATATGCACCCCCTCCCTTTATTAGATAGATAGATAATTTTTATTTCAGATAATGTTTAACAGCATACAAAAAATTCTGGTGTCTCACAAGAGTGAGACCTCAAAAGTTTCTAGTAATCCACAAGTGTGATAATCAGAAAGGGAGAAACAGTTCTAGTAGTTTAATGCAAAAAAGTTTCCACATAATCCAGTTTCAAAATGTAGTTCTTGAGAACTTTAGAAAACAAACGATAATTCTTTATATTTTTCATGCTGACCGGGAGAGAGGAAAGAAATTTCCATGCTAAGTACAAATAGCAGTGCCTAAAAATTTCCTTGTGTAATACAGGAATTTCATATTTTATGTTTTTATCCCGTCTTAATTGGTAATTGTTCCTCTCAGTTTTAATGCTTTCATTTCTAAAGAAAAGTGTTTAAAATTTGGAAAAAATAATCATAGCGTAAAGGCAAAATTCCTGTTTCTCGAAATAAAGGTAAGGAAGTTTACGTTTTTGGGTTTTTAATTAAAAAGCGAATAAATATCTTTAGCAGCACTAAAAGTTGTTTAAAATTATTCAAAAAGATGCATTCACCCTAAGATTTTATGCCATATGTTAATTGAAAACGAATTAATGCATAATATTTTACACATAAATTTAAATGAAACTAAGGGTCTTACGAGATATAAGCTGGCCAGGTTACGGATGACCTTCCTTTTTATCCATGTTACATGCACGTTCCAAGTTAAGCATACATCAATCCAAATACCTAAATATTTCACTGGCGGTCCAAAAGAACTTTCTGGACAATTACAGTGACTTTTCGATGAACAATTACTATCATAATATTTCAATTTGTTACGGTGCAAAATATCTCTAACAGAACTATTTTTCTTTAAGTAGAAATAAACTGCATTTGTCTTTTTCAGATTTATTGTTAAAAAATTACTTGTAGTTCAGTTTCTAATTAATTCTAGATCACTATTTGCTTGTTAAAAATAATCGAAGAATCAGAACCAGTAAATGTAAGGCAAGTGTGAGTAAAAATAGTTAATTTACCTGTTAAGTTAATGGAATCTAATCATTATTGTAAATGCTCGCCCTTTGGTGGCCGTCATCGATGGCCAAACTGTAATCTCCTTATTCATTAAAAAGCTCCCCCTTTATCAAAGTTCCACCACCATTTTATTAAACACTTATCAAAAGTTCCACCCCCTTGGACGGCCAACCCTTCTCGAAATTTCTACCGACGGCCATCTTGGATGACGTCACTGCCAAACTCAATCCTCGACATTATTCTAAGTCGGACATCTTGGTTTCTGACGTCATCACACTCGCCACAAATCCCCAAAAGTTTGCGAACACTGCATCTTATCACATAATAGAACCTTCTAGAAAGATCTAGCAAAAGTTGCACATTCTAGTGAAGTCCCAGAAGATGACACAATTCTGGAATGTATGATGCAATCATCATGTCCAGACTTGTAAACCCCTGAATAATTCCACCCTCCTCTCAAATGCCATCATGGATGTCACAATCCTCAAAATAATTACAAAATCCAACTAAACTTTCGATGGCAATGTTCAGGGCATCCCCTCTCAGAATGGGTGATGCAATCCTCAAAATAATTACAAAGTCTAACGAAACTTTCTGTGGCAACATTCAGGACATCCCCCCTCCTCATCCCTTTGGTGGCCATCTTCAGTGGCCAACATATAAATTCGTTGTTCATTAGAAAATCTCCCAAACCTCCTTTATTAAAAATAACTCCTTAATTAAAACACTTAACCAAAGTTCCATCCCATCACCCCCGAGCCGCCATCTTCAATGCTCAACCCTTCTCAAAATTTCCACCGATTGTCATCTTGGACAACGTCATCCACCACGCTTTCGACTCCCTTGTTTCCGTATCAGACATGACGTGTTACAACATGTTTTGGAAAAGTTCATCCCACTGAAACACAAGACCGCCATTTTCGGACCCTTGTCGAAATTTCTCTAAGTCTAGAGACGTCGGATGATGTCACCCGTTGACAGTAAACAGCCCTTCTGGACAAACCCACATTTTCACCCCCCCCCACTTCAACCCCTTTGTTTCAGACTATCATAGGAGTTAGAGTATGGAAACAATGTTTTGGATATAATCTCCATCCTCTTATCAAAGCTGAACAATACATCTCCCCTTTATGACAGATCATCTATTTTGTAAATAAACAAAGTACCTCATGGAAGAAGACATTCCAGCATGAAATTTTCCTTGGCGCCCCCAAACCTCCAAGTGTTGTGCCTCTCTTATTAAAATTAGTCTCCACGAGGTTGAAGGATGATGCCATCAGATATTTCTGTTCAGACGTATTCTACACAGAACTTTCCGCTTCCTCTACAGCGTCAGGACTCGTTTTGGAACGATGAAGTGATTTTACGTTAAATTCTTATTTCTGCCATGTCTCAATTCATTACTCTCGTATTTTCATATTAATACTAAACTATTTCAAAAACGTCATTACACGAATCAGAGGTAAAAAAAAAATCCTTAAAGATTTCAATCCCCTCCGAATTTATTAAATTTTTTTCCCTTTTAATACCAAGCCATTTCAAAGACATCGTGATTGAAACAGCACAAAAAAATCAGAGATCAAAAAATAAAACTCACCTTCCTATTTTTTTTTTCAGTAGTTTATTACTAAACCGGCTCAAAGAAATCGCGATTGCATCAGCAAAAGAATAACCAATAAAACTAACTTTTTTAATTCCCGTATATCGGTTACGCGACTTGGTCTCAAGTTTAAAACTTTCTGTTCCTAATACTTATTGTCGCAGTATCCCCAATTCAACACATGATTCACTTATGCAAAATATTACTCTTTCCTAGGAAGTAACACTACTCAGTAACAATCGGTAACAAAATATTATTTCTTCCTCGGAAGAAAAATCAGTTAATGGAAATATTTGGAAGTAAGATATCATTTATAAAAAAATCTGCAATTATACGCACTTCAACTATGGCGTATTAAACTGACAGGCTCCTGTCAGACCTCTATGGCAAGCAGCTGCTTCAGGAGGTATTTTCTTTTATTACAGTTTTAAAAATCTTTTCCTCCGTTTACTGGCGAAGTCTGATCACAAGACCAATGACTCATCGCGCTGATGAAATTTTATTTCGTCTTGCAACCCGTGGTACATGCGTGTTCGTTACGCTTGTTTACAAGGTCAGGTATTTAGTTGTCTTTCATCGATAAAAAATAATTCTGTAAAGAGTTTTTGTACACGGTTGAGTTTTATAGAAAGTAAGCAATGCTAAAAGTAGAAAACAATTCATACGTTGCGGGTACCCCTGCGTTTTCGCTTCCGTTGGGTAAAACATCTATCTTTAATTCTACATCCAAGCACAACATGAACCTAAGTGTATGTTAATGGAGGAGGGGACATTAGTTTTAACAAATACTATAAAATACACTCATATTTTAAGCTACTAGTATTCATCTATAAAAAATAATGCACTTAATAAGCCTCACTAGATTGATATTCTGATAACCCTCTCATCTTACCTGAACTAATCCGTCGAAATTTTATTTGCAAATTTTATTTGATAGTCAAAATTCACCATATACTTCAGTGATTATATCAGTATATCTGTGGAACAAGCTACATGAGAAAGCCTCTTCGATATGATATCGGTAACATCCGCCTCACTAAAAATTTTTCAGGAATAATTTAAAACTACAAACCTGAACAGTAAGCTTTGGATACTTATTTCTGTTCATTCACACCGGTGAAGACGAATTTCGCCCTTGTGCAGAAAAGCGACACTAATATTCCTTTCATGCAAAAGGCATGTACTTGATTAACGATCGCGGATTAATGAATTTTTTCCTATTATCGCGAACGGTTGGATCAGCGAAGGATTGCCACATCCACACGCATGGACATGCAGGGGGCCATGTACGTCACAGGCTGCTGATTTTTGCGCTTTATTTTCATAGTCGTCCCAACAATGCCTTTTCACAACCTCAGTGGCATCTCGAAACCTGGCATGGGCGAAATCCTTGTTGCTTCGCACAAGTGGTGAAGAGGTGATAAAACGTAATATCCATGAAAAGGGAGAAAATCCTTGTGCCACAAAAGGGTCGCTCAGTCCTCTTTTCTGAAGCAACTTGATTTCCCTTTTTCAGATTATAACATGTTTTATCATTCTTCAACCCCTTTGTGAGAAACAACTGGATTTCGCCCGTGTCAGGTCATTGCTCACCTTTTAGCGCCCCTCGCCACATTCTTAACGCATTTCCTACCCTCTAAAGGATTTTGGGTTTTTCTAAGTTTAAAAATTCTTGGGCTGTCTCTAATTTCTATCGTATTTCGTGCTGTGAACAAATTTCCGTTACGGGTTGTTTTTTCCTAGTTCCTAAACCTAACCGCTCTCATGTCATCTGTATTAACAAAAACAACACGTTTTGTTTATTACCAGACATCTGACATAAAACGTAAGAGACAGTCGTACTCAAAAAGATACAAACTAATTGAAGAAAATTCTGTTAAGAAATATCCTTACACCTACCATAATATGAATATTCGAATTCAGATCAGTGGTGAAATATTTTGCAATAACCATCTTTTGAACAAAAAAATGCTTCTGCTTCGAAACTCGTGGAAAAAACTAATTTCATACACGCTGGTTCAAACACTCCGAAAAACATAGGTCTCGCGTGAAAATTATCCAAACTGTTTCATACTTACAAATAAAATGTTATACACAGTGTGTGGATTTCACCCTTGTTCAGAAAAGTGAATACTTGATTCACATACAACTGAAATGACACATATAAAATTCACATGCTTACACAAAAAGTGAATGTTTCCAGGAAAAATAACGTTGCTGAGCTGCATCTTACTCGAAATGAACGTTGTTGCAAGAAACGAAATTGTGACATTCACGCCCTAATTCTTAAAAAGTGAATACTTGCAGTTAAGCCATCGTTACTACTGTACTTCGCACGTGCACATACTTGTAATAAACAGGGGGAAAAGTTTCGAACGTAAAGAAAAATGCAATCTCAGGTGGGAAAAATAATAAATCGTTCTTAGTTGAACATGAAATATGCATGATTGATTTACTCGCCTAATGAAACACATATCTGAATGCATATCACTGTCGAAAAACGTAATCCTTGAGGAAAACTAACCACTTTCTCACTTATGAAATACAGAAATATACATGGTCGTGCGGGAAAAATTAACCAAACCAACTCTTATTTAAACATGAAATGTGCATGTTAGATTTACCCGCATAGTGAAACACATGCATGAATGCATATCATTTTCAAAAAACGTATCCTTGCAAAGAAAAATAACCAACTTCGCCCTTATACACGCACAGTTTACTTACACGCGTGTTCAAATGTAGCAGTGAAAATAACTGTAGAAATACATACGGAACCCTGAAAGAGTATGAGAATGGGAATATTTGTCCGAAAATATAGACTTCCTTTGTGCAAATCTACTGTTTTAACACACGTTCATACTTTACATGTTCATGCATGAATATATTCCACACACTTCTATTTTCATCCATGTCATGACTTTTTAGTTCAAATCTTAATTGCACCCTGTCTATGAGAAACGCATCGTTCATTGAGTAGGTTTGCTTTTTAGCAAAGTGCATGGTCATATCGCTACTGTGCAAAAGATCATATCCTGAGCCATATTCGCATCGAAGTCACCACCGAAAAAAAGACTGTCCCGCATAAACTGTGTGTTATTGGGGTTGGAAAAAATAAAAGAAGATGAAACTTAAGTGATGGAAATGATACACCCTGAATTTCATTTGAAAATCCGTGGATGTAAGGTGCATGTTAACGCTATCACCACCTAACAAATGACGTGGGGATTGACATTTATGCTGCTGCAGATTTCTTTTCGCATTACTTCTACTTCATATCACACCGGGATTGCAACTTTCACACTTTCTAAGCCGTCCTATGGCCGAGTGATTATCACACTTGGCTACTGATCTAAGAGACCTGGGTTCGAGCCCCGGGTAAGGCGTGAATGTATGTGTCGTTTTTCTGCTGAGATCCTGCCATCCTCTCAGACCTTCTAATATGGCATATAAACTGACAGGCTCCTGTCAGACCTCTGTGACAAGCAGCTGCTTGAGGGGATATTTATTTATTTATTATTATTCTGTGAAATTCGTATTAAACGATACTTTCTTTGCTTGTTTTTCCATTTTTATTGATTTTTTATTACATCGGCACCTTTTTGTAAAACATGCAGCATACACACATTTCTTAAGGTATCAAATTAACAATTTTCTGCCTGGGTTCCTTCTAACTGTGATTTTGTTTTACCCTTTCTAATATACTTTATTTCCTTTTCTGGTGGGATGAAACCATATTTTCCCGGTAACTGGTACATGCATTTTAATTTTGATGCACAGTATACGAGGACATTTTAAAATTAGCTGACCGCTTGGAGTAACTTTTGCAGGCAGTAAACTGTTGAGATGTGTCGTTAAGCTGAAAAGATCCCCACCAAAGATAAGATGCCAGCATACAGGATCTTCCATTGACTGGTCCAGCAAAGCGCATGAGTGCTTCATTTTATCATGATTGAAAGCGAATGATTATTTCACTTCACCATTAGAGTTGAAAAGATCCTTGAGCAAGATAAAATTCATGAAGCTGCTACAGGCGTGGAAGATGGACAGCACTACCAATAGGTAAGGGATTTAGATAGGCTATGGTTTATCTGTTTTCACATCGAAGGACCGATTCCATTGGTCAGTACCTAAGTTTTTTGTGACCTTTGAGTCGTGCTTCCGTCACTCGAAGGCATTTTCTGTTTGCACGTGCGTCTCCGTGCCATTTCTTCGGAATAAGTGAGAAGAATAGTTGGAGTTTTCATTACTTTTAATAGAGGAAATGTTAAATTTTAATAAGTGGGAGAGTATATGGAGAGAATTTTCCTATTTTTTAAAAAGGGCATTTCTGGACTTAGGATGTTTCACTCCGAGTGACTCTTAGTATAGTTTGTAAAGAAATTATTTTTTGTCTGTCGCTTATATCCAGTGTACGCTCTGTGTGAGAACATCGATTTTTTATGAGATATCTATAAGTGCAGAATTCTTTTTCAGAGCTCCGATCACAACATGTATGTCAGAGCAAACGACACCGTCCCTCACGAGTGCGAGCCATCCAGATGCCACTGAGCTTGTGAAAAGGCATTGTTGGGACGACTATGAAAATAAAGCGCAAAAATCAGCAGCCTGTGACGTACATGGCCCCCTGCATGTCCATGCGTGTGGATGTGGCAATCCTTCGCTGATCCAACCGTTCGCGATAATAGGAAAAAATTCATTAATCCGCGATCGTTAATCAAGTACATGCCTTTTGCATGAAAGGAATATTAGTGTCGCTTTTCTGCACAAGGGCGAAATTCGTCTTCACCGGTGTGAATGAACAGAAATAAGTATCCAAAGCTTACTGTTCAGGTTTGTAGTTTTAAATTATTCCTGAAAAATTTTTAGTGAGGCGGATGTTACCGATATCATATCGAAGAGGCTTTCTCATGTAGCTTGTTCCACAGATATACTGATATAATCACTGAAGTATATGGTGAATTTTGACTATCAAATAAAATTTGCAAATAAAATTTCGACGGATTAGTTCAGGTAAGATGAGAGGGTTATCAGAATATCAATCTAGTGAGGCTTATTAAGTGCATTATTTTCTATAGATGAATACTAGTAGCTTAAAATATGAGTGTATTTTATAGTATTTGTTAAAACTAATGTCCCCTCCTCCATTAACATACACTTAGGTTCATGTTGTGCTTGGATGTAGAATTAAAGATAGATGTTTTACCCAACGGAAGCGAAAACGCAGGGGTACCCGCAACGTATGAATTGTTTTCTACTTTTAGCATTGCTTACTTTCTATAAAACTCAACCGTGTACAAAAACTCTTTACAGAATTATTTTTTATCGATGAAAGACAACTAAATACCTGACCTTGTAAACAAGCGTAACGAACACGCATGTACCACGGGTTGCAAGACGAAATAAAATTTCATCAGCGCGATGAGTCATTGGTCTTGTGATCAGACTTCGCCAGTAAACGGAGGAAAAGATTTTTAAAACTGTAATAAAAAGAAAATACCTCCTGAAGCAGCTGCTTGCCATAGAGGTCTGACAGGAGCCTGTCAGTTTAATACGCCATAGTTGAAGTGCGTATAATTGCAGATTTTTTTATAAATGATATCTTACTTCCAAATATTTCCATTAACTGATTTTTCTTCCGAGGAAGAAATAATATTTTGTTACCGATTGTTACTGAGTAGTGTTACTTCCTAGGAAAGAGTAATATTTTGCATAAGTGAATCATGTGTTGAATTGGGGATACTGCGACAATAAGTATTAGGAACAGAAAGTTTTAAACTTGAGACCAAGTCGCGTAACCGATATACGGGAATTAAAAAAGTTAGTTTTATTGGTTATTCTTTTGCTGATGCAATCGCGATTTCTTTGAGCCGGTTTAGTAATAAACTACTGAAAAAAAAAATAGGAAGGTGAGTTTTATTTTTTGATCTCTGATTTTTTTGTGCTGTTTCAATCACGATGTCTTTGAAATGGCTTGGTATTAAAAGGGAAAAAAATTTAATAAATTCGGAGGGGATTGAAATCTTTAAGGATTTTTTTTTTACCTCTGATTCGTGTAATGACGTTTTTGAAATAGTTTAGTATTAATATGAAAATACGAGAGTAATGAATTGAGACATGGCAGAAATAAGAATTTAACGTAAAATCACTTCATCGTTCCAAAACGAGTCCTGACGCTGTAGAGGAAGCGGAAAGTTCTGTGTAGAATACGTCTGAACAGAAATATCTGATGGCATCATCCTTCAACCTCGTGGAGACTAATTTTAATAAGAGAGGCATAACACTTGGAGGTTTGGGGGCGCCAAGGGAAATTTCATGATGGATTGTCTTCTTCCATGGGGTACTTTGTTTATTTACAAAATAGATGATCTGTCATAAAGGGGAGATGTATTGTTAAGCTTCGATAAGAGGATGGAGATTATATCCAAAACATTGTTTCCATACTCTAACTCCTATGATGGTCTGAAACAAAGGGGTTGAAGTGGGGGGGGGGGTGAAAATGTGGGTTTGTCCAGAAGGGCTGTTTACTGTCAACGGGTGACGTCATCCGACGTCTCTAGACTTACAGAAATTTCGACAAGGGTCCGAAAATGGCGGTCTAGTGTTTCAGGGGGATGAACTTTTCCAAAACGTGTTGTAACACGTCATGTCTGATACGGAAACAAGGGAGTCGAAAGCGTGGTGGATGACGTTGTCCAAGATGACAATCGGTGGAAATTTTGAGAAGGGTTGACCATTCAAGATGGCGGCTCGGGGGTAATGGGGTGGAACTTTTGTTAAGTGTTTTAATTAAGGAGTTATTTTTAATAAAGGAGGTTTGGGAGATTTTCTAATGAACAACGAATTTATATGTTGGCCACTGAAGATGGCCACCAAAGGGATGAGGAGGGGGGATGTCCTGAATGTTGCCACAGAAAGTTTCGTTAGACTTTGTAATTATTTTGAGGATTGCATCACCCATTCTGAGAGGGGATGCCCTGAACATTGCCATCGAAAGTTTAGTTGGATTTTGTAATTATTTTGAGGATTGTGACATCCATGATGGCATTTGAGAGGAGGGTGGAATTATTCAGGGGTTTACAAGTCTGGACATGATGATTGCATCATACATTCCAGAATTGTGTCATCTTCTGGGACTTCACTAGAATGTGCAACTTTTGCTAGATCTTTCTAGAAGGTTCTATTATGTGATAAGATGCAGTGTTCGCAAACTTTTGGGGATTTGTGGCGAGTGTGATGACGTCAGAAACCAAGATGTCCGACTTAGAATAATGTCGAGGATTGAGTTTGGCAGTGACGTCATCCAAGATGGCCGTCGGTAGAAATTTCGAGAAGGGTTGGCCGTCCAAGGGGGTGGAACTTTTGAGAAGTGTTTAATAAAATGGTGGTGGAACTTTGATAAAGGGGAGCTTTTTAATGAATAAGGAGATTACAGTTTGGCCATCGATGACGGCCACCAAAGGGCGAGCATTTACAATAATGATTAGATTCCATTAACTTAACAGGTAAATTAACTATTTTTACTCACACTTGCCTTACATTTACTGGTTCTGATTCTTCGATTATTTTTAACAAGCAAATAGTGATCTAGAATTAATTAGAAACTGAACTACAAGTAATTTTTTAACAATAAATCTGAAAAAGACAAATGCAGTTTATTTCTACTTAAAGAAAAATAGTTCTGTTAGAGATATTTTGCACCGTAACAAATTGAAATATCATGATAGTAATTGTTCATCGAAAAGTCACTGTAATTGTCCAGAAAGTTCTTTTGGGCCATCAGTGAAATATTTAGGTATTTGGATTGATGTATGCTTAACTTGGAACGTGCATGTAACATGGATAAAAAGGAAGGTCATCCGTAACCTGGCCCGCTTATATCTCGTAAGACCCTTAGTTTCATTTAAATTTATGTGTAAAATATTATGCATTAATTCGTTTTCAATTAACATATGGCATAAAATCTTAGGGTGGGGCCTATATTTGAATAATTTTAAACAACTTTTAGTGCTGCAAAAGTTATTTATTCGCTTTTTAATTAAAAACCCAAAAACGTAAACTTCCTTACCTTTATTTCGAGAAACAGGAATTTTGCTTTTACGCTATGATTATTTTTTCCAAATTTTAAACACTTTTCTTTAGAAATGAAAGCATTAAAACTGACAGGTACAATTACCAATTAAGATGGGATAAAAACATAAAAATATGAAATTCCTGTATTACACAAGGAAATTTTTAGGCACTGCTATTTGTACTTAGCACGGAAATTTCTTTCCTCTCTCCCGGTCAGCATGAAAAATATAAAGAATTATCGTTTGTTTTCTAAAGTTCTCAAGAACTACATTTTGAAACTGGATTATGTGGAAACTTTTTTGCATTAAACTACTAGAACTGTTTCTCCCTTTCTGATTATCACACTTGTGGATTACTAGAAACTTTTGAGGTCTCATTCTTGTGAGACACCAGAATTTTTTGTATGCTGTTAAACATTATCTGAAATAAAAATTATCTATCTATCTAATAAAGGGAGGGGGTGCATATTAATAAGGGTTTTTTAATGAGGGGTGTCGAACTTTTGATAAGTGTTTTAATTAAGGTGGCGCATATTAATATAGAGGCCATTACGTGGTCCACTGCGACAAAGACTTCCTGCACCTTGCCTCAGAGGACCCTGCGGACCTACTCCAGGGAGAGGAGAACCTCCGTTGGTTCTCCTGGCAAGTTGTCTTGCCCCTTGCACTCTCTCTCAGTGCCCAGGGGTAAGACTCTCTTGCGGTCTCCCTGTGCTCCTGCTGCTGGCCCCTCAGGCGTTTCTTCTGAAGGGCAGGGCCTCTGCACTTTTGCTTCTGTGAGTGGAGAGACCTCTTACTCCACCAGACCTACCCCGGCTACTCATTCTCCCGTCAACATGGTGTCCATGGCCTGTTTTTTCTCATGTGGCCCCCGCAGTTGGTGCTGCTATTGCACCGTCAACTGAAATTGACAGTGTTATTGCTGACTGTCCATTGGCCAGCACTCTTTCAGGTCCCTCAAGTGCTACTTCTGAAGGGCCAGGCATCTCCGCTTGTGTGAGTGGAAAAACCTCCTCCGCCACTGGTTGTGGCATCCACGTCCATTTTATCTTTTGGGGCAACTGCAGCGGCTGCTGCTATTGCACTGTCAATCGTAAATGACAGTGTTTTTTCAGACCCTTCCTCTGCCAGCCCTCACTCAGCAGATACTCCTGAGCTTGAGCAGCCGCTCATCGACATTTCCAATATGATGGACGTCGATCAGAAGGTGCCTGTGGACTCTGATGATGGTTTCGTCGGGTCAACTGTAAGAAGAAGAGCACCAAGCCTATTCTTCTTATTGTGACCGCGGACTCCTCTCGTCTCATCAGCTCCTACAACCCGAACCACACCTCCACAGAGATTGTGAAAATTCTTGGGTCACGGATTGTGGACGCTTATTACTTGGAGACGGGAAGCCTTCTCGTCAAGGTCAGCTCAAGACGGGAAGCCTTCTCGTCAAGGTCAGCCAAACTTGCCGAGAAGCTTCTGTGCACCACCTCCATTCTGGGTATCCCCATAACTGTGGATTACCCAGTCTCTTACTGTCTGCCACAGGGCCTCCTGAAAGGTATTGACACCTCCCTTACTGATGAGGCGATCGTTGATGCCCTCTCGGATCAGAGAGTGACAGCTGTCCGTCCTATGTACCGCTATCTTCCCTTGAATTCTGGGGTCAACAAGATTCTGCAAAGGAAGGTAGTCCTTACCGTCAATAAATGCCCCTTATCTGGGAACGTTGTCCTGAGCTTCCACCGGTTCCCAGTGAAGTCTCGCACCAAGGCCCACCTCAGTGTCTGAAGTGTCAATGCTTCAGGCACATTGCAAAGAATTGCAGAGGTACGGTGCGGGTGTTGGCCCTACCAATCTCAATAAACCTAATTTCTTTAAAAATCCTACTAATCATTTTCTCTCTGCAGGAACGTGGAACGTGAGGACATTACATAGAGATTATTCTCTTGATGTCCTCATGCAGGAATTCCAGCGCTATAACCTAGATATTCTAGGCTTGCAAGAGACCAGATGGACAGGTAAAGGTGAGATACTTAAAAATAACTTTAAATTTCTCTTTACAGGGAGGGAGGATGGAAAGCATCACCAAGGCGTGGGTCTGCTGCTCAGCAGACATGCTAGTGATGCTCTTCTAGGATATGAGTGTATTAATGAAAGATTTCTTACAGCAAAATTTCAGACAAGCATTAAAGACTTGAATGTTATCTGCTGTTATGCCCCCACTGAGGATTCTGATGAGGATGAGGATAGGTTTTACAGACAACTTCAGGATATTTTGAATTCTGTCAAGAAAGGAGATATTACCCTTGTTCTTGGTGACTTCAATGCCAAAGTTGGTACCGACTCTGACCTTTGGGGAGGAGTAATAGCCCTTTTGGTATTGGTAGCTGCAATGGCAATGTCTCCTACAGGTAAGTAAACTAAATGGTTTCAGGAATAACTAACACATATTACAAACACCGCGACATACATAAACACACATAGGTTTCACCTGATGGGCTGCATAAGAATATGATTGATTATATATTAATTAACAGCAAATGGGCTAGTTCTGTTAGAAATACCAGGGCATATAGGGGAGCTGAAATTGGATCTGATCATTACCTTGTTAAAAGTGTCTTGCAACTTAAACTTAAAAAGTGTTGTGCTAGGGTTAAAAAATTTACCTTTAATACTGATGCTCTGAAAGACCCAGTTATAGCTGAAGCTTACCATGATAGGTTACTTAGTCATTATGACAGTCATGGTTTGCTTAATACTGAAGTTGAGGAAGAATGGAGTCATTTTAAACAGGCTTTTTTGGAAACTAACAGTACTCTTTTAGGGAAAAAGGAGCAGAGGAGGCAGAATTATTTAAGTGATAAGGCACTTGAGCTTATTTCAGAAAGGAACTGCAGGAATGTCCTTAATCAGTACCCTACTAGTCCTAATAGAAAGCATTAAAAAGAACTTAAGAAATGTGTAAAGGGTCAGTTAGCTACTGATAAGAATCTTTAGCTTGATGGCCTGCTGACAAAACTGAGGAAGCAGTTAGACAGCACAACAGCAGAGAGCTGTACCAGATAGTTAATGTTTTGTGTGGTAGAAAACGAACAGGTATACAGGGATTGAAGGATAAACAAGGCAAGGTTATAGAAGGTGAGGATTCTCTCATGGCTAGGTGGGCTGAGCATTTCAGTGATGTTCTAAACAATGTGGTTAGTTCTACTCCCATTGTTTGCAATGATGATAGATGCATTGTTGGCTTTAATGTTGGCCCTATAACACAATCTGAAGTTAGTTTGGCTATTTCTAAACTTAAACTTCATAAATCCCCAGGGGTGGATGAAACTACTACGGAAATGCTTAGAGCTGGGAATGTTTCAGTTACAATTTGGATGACTGAAATTTTGAATAACTTTTATGATAAAGGCATGGTTCCTAAAGATTTTACCAGAGCTATTATTATCCCTATTTTCAAAAAAGGTGATCGCAGTTCTTGTGATAATTATAGGGGTATCAGCCTATTCTCCGTTCCAGGTAAAGTTCTTTCCATGATTGTGCTTAATAGAATTAAGAATCTGGTTGACAGGCAATTGCGTGATGAGCAATGTGGATTCAGAAGTGGTAGGGGATGTGTAGATCAGATATTTTCACTTAGGCAGATTCTTGAAAAATGTTTAGAGTTTCAGAAACCTTTGGTTGCTAGCTTTGTTGATTTCAAAAAGGCTTTCGACTCTGTTGATCGTCATAATTTGTGGTTGATTGTGAGATCATATGGTATACCAGACAAGTGAGTTAACATAATGAAAGCTCTCTATAATAACACTGAGTCATCTGTGAGGGTTGGTAAGTCTTGTAGCAATTGGTTTAGCATTACTTCTGGTGTTCGACAAGGGTGCATTTTGTCTCCTTTTCTCTTTAGTTTGGTTGTTGATTATGTTATGCGAAATTCACTTCAAGGGAAAGATTTTGGCCTTAAATGGGCTGGAGATACGAAAATTTCTGATTTAGATTATGCTGATGATTTAGCCCTTTTGGCAAATGATGTTGATGAGATGAACTCTTTCATTCGAACTGTTGATGAGACTGGTAGTACAGTAGGTTTGGTTATAAACAGAGAGAAAACTAAAGTGATGAAAATTGGTCAGGCAGGTTGTGATTCAGTTAATCTGAATGGTTGCAGTCTTGAGCAAGTGTCACAGTTTAATTATCTTGGGAGCTATGTAACAGATAATGGTGATGTGCGGCACGAGATTAACAGACGAATAGGGATTGCTGCCGGGACTTTTAAGAACCTATGGAGATTGTGGAGAAATAGGCGTATACACCTAAAGACTAAAATTAGACTGTATAATAGTTTGACTCTTTCTAGGGTTAGTTATGGTAGTGAAACTTGGACGTTGTGTAAGCAAGATAACAGGAAACTAGATGCTTACGCAGTATCTTGGGTATTAGGTGGTTTAACTGTAACTAATGATGAGGTTAGGCAAAGGAATCTGCAACCTCCTTTAAGCAGCATATTGTGCAGAGAGAGACTCCGCTGGTTTGGCCATGTTGCCCGTATGGATAATTATAGATTGGCGAATAGGGTTATGAACAGTGTGCCTAGAGGCCTCAGAAGGAGGGGGAGACCTAGGATGTGGTGGGCAGACGATGTCAAACAGGACCTTGTTAGAATTGGTGTACAGTGGCCGGATGCAGCAGATGTAGCTCAGGACAGATATGCTTAGAGAATTAAACTGCGCGGTCTGGTTGGACCTCCGTAGCCCATGGCTGCTTGAGGATGATGATTAATTAATGTTTCTTAACAGGGAATACTGTGCATTCACTTTGGATTGATTTTAATTATATATTTAACGCGGTAGCGTTGGCGACCTTCTCATTAACATCTGATAATCAAATGCAACGACTGAAAACGTTGCATCTCCTTGAGTATAGATGGCGCTGTCTCCGTCACGTCTCAAGAAGAAAATTTATAAGGTCATATTCTGAAAATATTCGTTGTGCGACGCATGGTGCAATGGTTAGCGCGCTCTGGCATGAATCTGGAGAGATGCGGGTTCGATTCCTGCCGTGGCGGCGATGAATTTTTTTCAGAATCTATTAAAGAAACAGCCGTCCCGTGGCCGAGTGGTTAGCACGCTTGGCTACTGATCTAAGGGACCTGGGTTCGAGCCCCGGGTAAGGCATGGCTGTTTGTGTCATTTTTCTGCCGAGGTCCTGCCATCCTCTCAGACCTTCTACTATGGCATATAAACTGACAGGCTCCTGTCAGACCTCTGTGGCAAGCAGCTGCTTGAGGGGTATTTATTTTATATTTAGATAGATTCCATAATAAAAACTACAATTGAGCCATACAAAACATGATCTATCGAAGTAAGATTTATTATAAAATTATTAAGTATTACCTATACCACAAAATCAAACGCCTAAAAGTATGCATGCGAAACATAGAGTATTAGAAAATTAGTGTTGTGGTTTACAAATACTCTACGAAGGTTGGGTTGCTTTACTTCTGTATGGCTCTTTTTTTTGCTGACTACGGATTAAATTGCTGGGTGACAACGACCTTGTCTCAGAAAAGGAAGGAAAATAGAGTCCACTAAACAGCTGTTACGAGACAGAAGATATGATCAAGGCCTGCCAGGGGATTTGTATAGATACAAGTACAGTTGGGCTTAGGTAGAAATGGAGCAATGGTGAAGATTTGAAAACCTGGGAACTGCAGATTAATGAGCGTGGCAGAATACCGATTTAGCCAAGCACTGCTCATTAGATGAAGGTAAATGGTACGAAATATCGGGATAGCAAGCTGAGAGCAGTCCTAAATATTGTGTTTGGATCAGGATTATAAAGAAAAATGTTGCTGAGAATTTAATTAAAGTTATGAATCAATAAAGCACGATTTTGTATTTCCTATGATGAGTTTTTTGTAAAAGTAGCTGAATTCCTGATTATTCAAAATATAATCTGAACAAAAATTGAAATTCCGTCGTTTTCTTTGATTGCATATTTAATAACTTTTAATGTTGAAGCACGTGTAGCAGGGGCAAAAAATTAATGCAGCTACTGCTTGGTAAAAATTGAAAAGCTAATTTCAATGTTTATCAAGCAATAGCTAAATTAATTTTATATGGTTAGTAGTAACTAATGAACTAGCACTATTTGCACAACCTACATATTCTACAAAAACATTAAATTACTTCTCCTTTGGAAAGTATCTGTATTGGGGGTACTATGCCAAAGACTACGTGGCTTCTGCTTTAATCAGGTACTGAGTATAATTATGGTTTTACAACAGAAAAAAAGATTTTCTTCAATTTTTTAATTAAAGCTGTAACATAAATTGAAGAAATGTGTACTGCATATTCATTAATAAAACACTGGTGACCATTGTGTAATGTAAACAAAAAGAAAATTCCCTCCTACTGCAGCAAAGTGCAAATTTTTTTAATGAATTTCTGAAAATGACTCGAGATATATATATATACAGTGCTCTAAAATGTTTATAAAAGTAATATGCTCTGACGAACTGTTAAAGGTAATTTTATTTATTATAAAAAAACTGAAATGGAATATTCTAAGTGTCCATTGGAAATGCAATCATTTAATAAAATAAATATAGTCAATTAATTGCAGTAAAAATGGTCAGCATTTTAGTTTCTAACTTGTAAATTGACACAAAAGAAAATTTTGCAACTTCCTACAGTAAACACAATTTCCTAAATAAGAAGTAAACAACTTCACGTCACTCGAACACTTCCGGTGTCGCATTGTTCCTCAAATGTAGCAGACTCAATATATATATAATTATAATGCATATGAATAGACTAACCATTGTTTCCAATTAACAGAATTAAATTTTTACTTGTAAGGAAATTACTAAAATTTTTTAAACAAATAACCAATCACTATGCCAAAGTAAACTGGATTTAATGAAAAAAATTTACTCATATTTAGAAACATTAATTTTAGTAATTTTTTTGTACAGTGATGTAGTGAAAAAAGAATCTGACAAGGCAATAATTATTAATTTTCAAAAACATTATGAATAAATCCAGTTTAATTATATATCAATGGAAAGATTATTTCTTTCTAAAGAATATGATATTTACAGGAAAACGAGTTTTTTTTATAAAAAATTTTCAGTATATTTTAAAACATGCACCAGTGTTACACAAAGCAACTTCGGCTACTCACATTCATGGTATTTTCTGTTCTGGTTATGAAGTGGAGGAAGGTAGGTATGACTATCCACTGAAAAATCCAACTTATATATAGTCAGATCTCCACCACAAAATGCACTTCTATCAACAACGTTATGAGGCTGCAGACGAGTTACCACCTCTCTTTAGATCAGTAAACACCCGCTGTTTGATTACAGAGAAAATCTCAACTCATTAGTGAATACGATGTGATTCCACTGTTCTTAAGTCCAGGCTACATGATTGTGACACCATTTCAAGTGGGCCTGTCTGTGTATACAGTGAGTTGACTGTAATGAAGTGACCATCTGCTCATAGTTGAGACAGATACCTATTCTCCTGTGGCTGCAATGACACCTGCAGACACAGAGGATGTTATTGCTTTCATGTTCTGTTGGGACAGCAGTTCAATATAGGGATCTTAAGGGGGTTGTTTTTATAAGATGCCCTCGAATAAGTATTCTAACTGTCTGGGTTGTCTGGAATTGATGCTATAGCCTAAAAGATAATGGTGACACCAAAGCAGCTTCCAATGGCTACTCCAGATTGATAATGTAGAGTGTCAGTTTGAAATGATCGTCATCTATGAAAGTAGTCCTTTTATAGGGTGTCTGGTTTACATATTCTATGATGTTATATGGTATTTACCCATAGATTTGTTGAACTACATATTTAATCACTTAAGTACATTTAAAAACCTTTTACATATGTAGATTTTTTTTATTCACATTTTGATCTGTGCTTACCTTTTGACTAGCAGTGTAAAATAATGTAACATCCTTCAATAATTAAAATAAATATTTTTTTAATTTTAAATTGGTTTACAATGTCCATTAAATATCAGTAAGTAATCATATATTTTTTGGCAGTGTGGAGGAAAAAGCAAAATATTCAGCAGACTTCAGCTAAAGGAGGAAAAATAAAGTTGGGTTTATCAACTCCACTAGACCTTATTTTTCCCAATAATATTGAATTTTCTTACAAAAAAAATATATATATATATATTTTTGCCACTTATATACTAATCCCTTATACATCATTGAGTTTGGGTATTACTGTATATGTACTCAATGGTTTTGACAATCACATCTTCATTCTATTAGGATGTACAGATTTTAGTTTAATTCTAAATTGAGAACAAGTGTTTACTTGATTGTCTTTGATACCCATATTGATCGAAGCAATATTACTCTCAGCCCATGGAATTAGCACCTTAAGCATGAGCTCTGTCAAATTGTAGTTGTCATGACATTCTAGGGATATTTCACCAATTCTATTACATTCGACTTGAGTTGTATAGTTTGATGTATTCCTTGAAATCTGTTGGTGTTTGATAAACTTTGTGTATACATATAATCTGTAGGTTCAATTTCTAACCAATATTTTTTAAACTTCTTCTGTTACCAGTTTAAAGCCACACATTTCTTTCTGGGATATGCTCCATCTTGAAGCATTTCTATTTACCACAGCTGGTTCTTGAACTGGCTATCTATTTCAGAAATGCAAATTTGATTTTGAACAGCTGGTAGCTTTAGTCTTATGTGGCATATCCTGTGATCCTTTTACATGCTAATGTCATAACAGTACATACCTTCTATTAAAATGAGTAGTCAGGGAGTTAAAAGCACAGAACTAATTTCTAAAAATATTTTAAACAATTTGTAGTATATCGTAAAATATTTTCTCTGAATTTCCAAGAATTTAACCTAATTAAAAATAACTTAAAATTCTCTGTCATTGAGCAATAAAAATTTAAAGTTTATACTTCAAACTATTTAAATGTTAAAAGTTTTTAGGAGAAAACTCAAAAGCTTTTTGGAGCAAAGACAGCGCTCAGTTTTCAGTGAAATGACACTATGTGGTGAAGTTAGGGCTGTTTAGATCTTCTTTCCACATGTTGTGAAGGGCGATTCCAGTGTCTCGGTTGCAGGTGGGGAAGGAGCAAGGTATTATTTTAATAGTCTCGCGAACTATGATTCCGTAGAAAGTGGATGCACATGCAAGCATTGTGGGTGCTCACAGCCTATTGTTGATTAGCTTCTTTTGGCTGACATCTGTTTGATGCTCTGTGAACCTCTCTTGTAAAGAACGTATGGTTTTTCTGATGTAGTAGACAATGGAATTATCCAGAAAATATAAGGGAAATTGGTATACACCCAATTTCTTACATTTGCTGGATAATTCCATTGGAAAAACCATACGTTCTTTACAACAGTTGTCCATGAGGCTATTGAAATAATGACCTTGTCCGTCCACACTTGCAACAGAGACACTGGAACTGCCCTTCACGACATGTAGAAAGAAGCTCTAAACAGCCCTCACATCACCATATAGTGTCACTCAACTGAAAATGGAGCACTGCCTTGCTCTGAAAAGCTTCAAAGTTTTCTCCTAAAAACTTTTAACATGCAAATAGTTTGAAGAATAAACTTTAAAATTTTATTGCTCGACAACATAGAATTTTAAGTTATTTTTAATTAATTTCTGAACAAGAAGGTCCTTAAAATTGTGAATTTAACCTACAATTACACTTTGAAAATTACAGACTACTTTATCACACCATATTATGACACTAATTTACTTGGGAATTCATTCTACATTACAATAATTCAGCCATTTGATAATAAAGTGATTTATTAGGTTCTTGGGATCAGCAACATTATTATTCTTCAGTCAGATTCAGTAGTCACCCCTATATTAACATGAATGCTAATAAAAGATTAGGGACTGTTATTAAGCAACATTCAAATATAAAAAATAAAACACTTTATTCAAAATGAATTACATTAGAACAAAACAGTGACTCAAAAATTTCTTGCACCATTATTAATAATTCTTTTGTTTATCATCCAAATTTACTTCTTCATCCACATCATCCTCATCATCTTCATCTTCCTCATCATCCTCATCATCAGAATTACTATCAGCAGCTCCATCATAATAATACCTGTAATCAGCTTAAAGAAAAACAAATATTCAAAATATATTAGAGAGACAGCATAGATTTTTATATTAGTGGTATACACAAAAAATTTAAATTTTAAATTGAAATTTATAAATTGTGTGACTGTGAACGATGGATATTTAATAAATGAAAGACTACACTCAGTGAGTATAAAGGAAAAACTGTCTTGAGCTGGGTGGGTTAGGAACCCATAACCTCCTGATAACTTGCCAGGTGCTCTGACTGCTGAGCTACCAGCCAGTGGCATATTTAAGGGGGAGGTTTGAGGGGTTAAGCCACAAAGGTATATATTTTAAAAATTGTTTTCCCTTTGTATGCTCTGAAATATTTAGCAACTATTAAGCAATGATGCAAAAATGTACCAATGGTTTTTATTTATGTATTAGTTACTTTTTTTCAATATTTACTATTGATTATTATTGTTTTATGAAAATAACTTAAAAAGTTTTTAGGAAATATTTTAAGTTACTTTAATTAATTTCTGAACAAGGTCTTTTTAATTGTGTATTGTTTTAATTTTTTAAAGAAATCAAATCTCCCAAAACATATTTTCAAAATATGCTATTGTTACCAGCTGCTGATCAAGATCTCCTCCATTGGTAGCTTTAAGCATTATACCTCGAGGTCAGTAAGTGGCCTCTATATTGACTGTATTTGAAGATTTGGTCAAGAAAACAGAAAGACTACAGTTCAAATCCCATAGACAACAGAAACACATGAACTCCAAACATTGAACAGCTAAATGAAAAATAACTTTCTGGAAAGAAAAGATTTCTACAAAGAACATGTTTCCGTATGTTCTTTAACACAAAAACGTGAAAATTCTACTTTGATTTAAAAAAAATACTATATTAAAGATGCAAATGTCTGCTTTTGTTCAAAAGGAAAGTTCAGAGATTTACCAAAACAAAATTTAAATTTACCTAACAATATTCGAATTATTGTCACTATGAAATATTGATGAACCAAGCACTGCTGGTGTTCCACAGCATTATAAAAACATTTAACCCTCTAAATGTCTATAACGGCCCAAAAAGGCCAAAATTAGAAGTGGTTTATCCAAATAGTGCTATTCCTTTGTCTTTAACTACCTTCTACCCCTTTCCAAGATTTCTTTGGTGTTAAAGGGTTAAAGAAATGTTTTTAGCAATGTCAAGGTTGGGTTGTTTTAACACTGAGTGGCATTTTTTTCTCACAATAGGCTAAATGGCAAGACCACAAGAACCCTGTAGGTTCAGAGAAGGTTGAGATGAGGAGACCCACTGGAGAGACAGATGGAAGTCTCCCATCAAAGCCATCCAGTGTGTTCTTCAACGTGGACAGGATATGGCATATGGCTTTCCTACACACAGGGTCATGGCTTTATGTCCCATCTGATGGACAGCGGCCTTTCCAAGCCCATTGGTGTCCCCTACTGACTGAAGGCAGGGTGGGGAGTTTTGTGGAGATAAAAAGTGTGAAATGAAGACTGGCAGGTGGTCTCTCAAGCCGAAGGCATGGAAGATCATGAAGAATGTTGAATATCCACACTGTGACATTTGCTTTTCTGATGTCAAAGAATATTGACACCAAGTGCTCTATATATAAAAAAGGAATCTTGATCACCAATTTGAGGCAGATCAGGTGGTCAAGGTAGACTGTTGCCTTTGAAAGCCACAATGGGTGTTGGAAAGAAGGTTGTGGATACATCTTGAGTCTGACATTTACAATTCTTTCCAACACCTTGCATGCAGCTCGTCAATGCAATGAGACAATAATTTGAAGGCATCTTGGCATCCTTTCCTGGCTTGGGGAAGGCCATGATGATACCCACAGGAGTCTGTAAATTGCAAGAAAAAAAATATGGTTGAAAGGTCAAATCAGCTGATCCTTACTCAAAGGCGAGAAATATTGGAGCATGGCATAATGGACGTTGTCTGGCATGACAGCAGATACATAAGAAGAATGCAGAGCAAGCACAGCTCCTCTGATACGAATGGCGTGTTGAGTGGAAGGATAGTGGAGGACATCTGGCCTTGTTCTTCTGGGCCAGAAACTTGGTGGAAAATGAAGACAAGGAAGGAATGATGGAGGAAAATGCCCCAGAGTGTCAGCAATTGTTTGAGAAAGTTAACTACCTGTCCAATGTGTTCCAGAATTGATAATGAGTGGGATGTGTAGTGCCCATCCATATTCCAGACTTTATCCACACAACCTTAGAATTGGTCATGCAGGTGATCTGGAAAACATTCTAAAAAATTCCTATTAAAATAAAACTAGTTTTTTTTTGTTCAATATTTTATGTTCAGAAAATCTAGAATTCAATGCTGATTAATTTGGCAAATAACATGCCATAATTCCTTTCAATAGTTACTGGGCAAAAAAGTTCTAAAGTTAATTTTTCTTGGTTGAGCATAGTGAAAAAATTGCTTGGCCTCTGGATATAAACCAGTTATTTTTTTTTAGTTTTGGAAAGATTAACTATTTGGAGTGGCCAGCGTGTCTCTCCATCAAAAACTGATAGAACATGCATGGAATGCCCTCAGGAGATATGTTACTCTCTAGAATTGCACTCCAGCAAGCCTCTTAGAGCTTTGATGTGTTCTTTAGGAGAAATGGAAACTATTAACCTTAGCACTGAAGGGCATTCTTATCAATAGAATGAGATATCACTGTAAGGCCTGCATACAGGAGTAAAAGGTGATCACACTGCAAATTGAACCACTTGGGCTATCTCAGATGACCATCACTTTACGATGTCAGTATTTGTATATAATATTTTGAATTAAAAGTGTTGCTCCATTTTTCAACTGTTATTCTTATACAACACCTATCTTCCAATTCACATGCAGCAGATCAATTGGTTTACAGAT
Organism: Ryuthela nishihirai; assembly: GCA_038380435.1. Lineage (NCBI taxonomy): Eukaryota > Metazoa > Arthropoda > Arachnida > Araneae > Heptathelidae > Ryuthela > Ryuthela nishihirai. The sequence continues at coordinate 1,554,198 of JAWZYU010000005.1, forward strand.
TGTTTCTTAATTTATGGAAACCAGTGGTTTGCTGGCCTTCATAGCAGCTGTTAAAAGGATATTTTGCTCCAGAAAAAAATGTCATAAAGACTGTGCAATTACTTATTACAAATCATTATTTCATTAACTTATTTATGTCAAAGAATTGCTGTGTTCAATTGAATTTCCTTCCTGTTTTCCAGTGGTGGATGGAGGGGGGTTGGGAGGAGGAAAGGCATGCATTTCCTTTGTATAGCAGTTAATTTTTTTGTGAGGGTGGGATAGGGGGACTCAAAAATATGGCTTGATATTGATATTTGTGTGTGAGGGGGGGGGGGGGATAGAAATGAAACTTAATATTTGGAAGGATTTAAATCTTGAATTTAAAATGGGATTTAATATTTAAATAGGATCAAAAAAGATTATTCTTTGTGTTTTACACACTCTTTATATATTGTTTCTGTAATTTAAAAAAAATTTACTATGTGAAACACTTTGTAATTTATATTAAAATTGTAAATATAAAAGTTTAATGGAATAAGATCATTTACTTATACTGATATTATCAATACAAATCATATTTAAACCAATATTAATAAAAAAATTAGATTTTAAATAATAAAATTATTTTTTAATATTTAAGTGGAGTTGTCAAAATATAAATCCCCCATTCACAATATATATATATATTCCTCTCAGAATATACAGAGGTTTATCAAAATAATGGAAATGCCAATGGTGCCTGGAGTACATGCAATGAGCCATATGCATATTACAGGGACAACATCACCAGTGATGTGAGAAGAGAAGAGAAACGATGAAGAAGATAAGTACGATGTCAGCTATCACATTGTAGTGCCACAGGCACAGGTGAAACAGCTGTTGTGGTGTAATAGTCGACAATGTCAGATCTCAGTGATCTCCAAAAAGGAATGATCATTGGTGTGCATCTTGCAGGAGCTTCAGTAGCCAGAACAGTGGAAATAGCAGGTGTAACACGAGGAACTGTATCAAAGATTATGACTACTTATCAAAAAGGACAGGGCATTGCCTCCAAATGTGCAAATTGTGGATGCCATATGAAGCTGTCAGATAGGGATAGGTGAACGTTGGCATGGATTGTATAATGGAAGCATAAGACAATGGAACCACAAATAGCAGCAGAGATGAACACCAGTTGGAATGATTCTGTTTTCGTCATAACAGTTTATTGGTAACTTCATCATGCTGGTATTCATGGCTGTGCTACAATCCACAAATATCTGATTAACAACCTCAATGCAGCAAAACATGCAAGGTGGTGCAAAGCACATAAAAAGTGGGAAGTTAAAGAATGGCAATGTATCATCTGGTTGATGAATCGTGCTACACATTGTAGACCCACTACTGGTAAACCCACTACTGGTAGAGTGCACGTCTATCAAAAACCTGTAGAAGCATGGAGGTGGATCTCTGATGCTGTGGAGCATCAAGGATCAATCATCAATCAAGTACTCATATCATGGCATTCCTTAGGTCCATTAATTATTCTGCAGGGTCATGTCACACCTGCAATGTATGAATCCATTCTCGGGGACCACCTGCATCCAATGTTGCAGGCATTGTTCCTTAATGATCATCCCTAGTTTCAAGCGGATAATTCACCTGTGCATTGTGTGAAACGTGTCAAACTGTGGATTGCAGAGTATGAGGATGAGGTACAGCAGCTACCCTGGCCACCTCAATATTATTGAACATTTGTGGGAATATCTGGAGTGCAAGGTCAGATCACACTTTCCACCTCCAGCATCACTGGCAATGTTGCGCCATATTTTACAGGAAAGATGGTCCCACATTCCATTACTGTAAGTGCATGACTTCTATGTCTATTCCATGTCAAATTGAATCTGTTCTGAATGACCAAGGTGGGTTTACAGCTTATTAATAAAATGTTCTCCACAAACAATATGTATTTCCATTATTTTGATAAATCCCTGTATATCCCTCAATCCCCAAGTGGGAAGGAACTTAAACCCACTAAACCGTGACCTTCGTTTAATATAAGGCCACGACAGCTGTAATTTTTTCCACCTGACTTTTGATTGCTTATTCAGTTAATCCATTCTGTTTAATGCTTAAAATTAGTAAAGTTTCCAATATAATCTTAATTGTTTTAAACTTTTCTCTATTCCCTTTCTGCTTTTATATAATTTTTTGCATATAGAGAGAAAATGAATCAAGTTCAAAATAATTTATTTACTGTGCAACCTATTTTAACATAAATTCTTATGCACATCTACAAACAAATGAAACAATTGGTTTTGAAGAAATTTGTGCAAATAGTTCACTCAAAAATTGCAAGAATTACAGTTATATTAGGAAAACTAAAAATATTATTTGCATCAGTAAATCGGCGCAAATAATACTATGCAGACTGACATATATGCCACCACGCATGACTCCTGTGGTATGACGTAAACAAAGAGACATATATAACGGGGTTGTTCACACAGACCTCTTGAGCCTGAAGAAGCCGTATGTAGGATTACGGAGAAATGTGTCGCTCCACTGCCCTGGAGAGGACAGGGCCAATGGTTTTAATGGTTATTTTAAACTTTATGTTGGCTAATTTAGATAATTGAAGTTTTAATATGATATTTTAAAGAGCTTAAAACTTGAAGAAAGTGCACCAGTGCTACAGCTTTGATATTTTGCCATTCTTTATACAATTAAGCTAATATATTCGTGGCAAAGTTCTCCAAGTAACTACTGAAGCTGCATAAGTACTACAAAGTTAAAGATACTTTGACATATGCTTAAACTAGTAGATTAACATCTATCAGGAACTAGCTCCTATAGCAACAGGATGGACAATGCTCAATAATGGTTGTCACTGCTAATTAGCCAAAGGAATTGCAAACATAGTCTTCACTTCGGAAGTGACTTAACGACAAAGGACATCGTAAATACAAGCTTATTGTCATAGCATTACAGTGTTGTGTATTTAATAAGGACTGGTTGCCTTGGACACAAAATACGTGCATATGCCCAACAAGATGCAAATGTCATCAGTGTTAGTTCCAATGCAGCTGTTCCAGCCTTCAAGTTAATGATAAATAGAGTATAAATAATGAAATAAGCTCGACATATTCCAATCAAATAATAAATCAGCACTTTAGCATTGATTAAAATTTTAGAGGAAAAATTGTCTTGAGCCGGGTGGGATATGAACCCATGACCTCCTGATAACATGTCAGGTGCTCTGGGCCACTGAGCTACTGGCCGCCAATCAAGATCTCCTCTAATTAGCCACAAGCGGCAATTATATTTGCCAATAGATGGAAGCATGTATTACAAGTATGCAGATAATAAATAATGAAATAAGCTCGATGTATTGCAATCCAGTAATAAATCAGCACTTTAGCGTCGATTTAAATTTTAGAGGAAAAATTGTCTTGAGTCGAGTGGGATATGAACCCACGACCTCCTGATAACATGTCAGGTGCTCTGGGCCACTGAGCTACCAGCTGCCGATCAAGATCTCCTCTAATTAGCCACAAGCGGCAATTATATTTGCCAATAGATGGAAGCATGTATTACAAGTATGAAGATAATAAATAATTAAATAAGCTCGACATATTCCAATCAAGAAATAAATCAGCACTTTAGCATCGATTTAAATTTTAGAGGAAAAATTGTCTTGAGCTGGGTGGGATACGAACCCACGACCTCCTGATAACATGTCAGGTGCTCTGGACCACTGAGCTACCGGCCATCGATCAATATCTCCTATAATTAGCGTTATGAACATTTCTTTTATGTTTCATGTAGGCGCTATTCAGGCAATTTAGCCACAAGTGGCATTTATATTTGCCAATAGATGGAAGCACGTATTACAAGTATGCAGATAATAAATAATGAAATAAGCTCGACATATTCAAATCAAGTAATAAATCAGCCCTTTAGCGTCGATTTAAATTTTAGAGGAAAAATTGCCTTGAGCCGGGTGGGATACGAACCCATGATCTCCTTTCATTATTTATTATCTGCATACTTGTAATACATGCTTCCATCTATTAGCAAATATAAATGCCGCTTGTGGCTAAATTGCCTGAATAACGCCTATATGAAACATAAAAGGAATGTTGATAGCGCTAATTAGAGGAGATCTTGATCGGTGGCCAGTAGCTCAGTGGCCCAGAGCACCTGACATGTTATCAGGAGGTCGTGGGTTCATATCCCATCCAGCTCAAGACAATTTTTCCTCTAAAATTTAAATCGACGCTAAAGTGCTGATTTATTACTGGATTGCAATATGTCGAGCTTATTTCATTATTTATTATCTGCATACTTGTAATATATGCTTCCATCTATTGGCAAATATAAATGCCGCTTGTGGCTAAATTGCCTGAATAGCGCCTATATGAAACATAAAAGGAATGTTCATAGCGCTAATTAGAGGAGATCTTGATCGGTGGCCGGTAGCTCAGTGGCCCAGAGCACCTGACATGTTATCAGTAGGTCGTGGGTTCGTATCCCACCCGGCTCAAGACAATTTTTCCTCTAAAATTTAAATCGACGCTAAAGTGCCGATTTATTACTGGATTGGAATACGTCGAGCTTATTTCATTATTTATTATCTGCATACTTGTAATACATGCTTCCATCTATTGGCAAATATAAATGCCGCTTGTGGCTAAATTGCCTGAATAGCGCCTATATGAAACATAAAAGAAATGTTCATAGCACTAATTACAGGAGATCTTGATTGATGGCTGGTAGCTCAGTGGCCCAGAGCACCTGACATGTTATCAGGAGGTCGTGGGTTTGTATCCCACCCAGCTCAAGACAATTTTTTCTCTAAAATTTAAATCGACGCTAAAGTGCTGATTTATTATTTGATAAATAGAGGTTAAGTATGTTCCTGTTAGTGTGCCTTTGACTTAGATGTTAAAGACATAATATAATAGTTAAGGAATATTACTGGTTATGAGTAAGAACATAGCAGAAGAGGTTATGCCTAAAGCCAATAGACTGAAAATGTTAAACTGATGCACTCCTCTTGATTTAAGTGGAAAGTATTGTAGATTACTTTAATGTTAAAGCTTAATTTGTGTATAATTAAATTAAAAAAACTAAAAATATATGTCAGACATTAGTTATATGGATTTACAAAAGGGTTACTAAAAAAAAATTATATTTGAGTCCCCCCTCCTGCAAGCTGTAAAATTTTTGTTTGCTATACTTTTTAAATAATTTTTAATCAAATGTTTCAAAACATATTTGAGATTTTATGACATAATTGAAATTTTGGGATTGCTAGATTGACAGATAGTGTGTTGATCAATTCACAGTTTTTAATACAATTTGAATACTCCAACTATGGCAACTTTTTGATGGGGATACAATTATTTACCAATTACAATTTACTTCCATTAAAAAATTGCTTTTGGATAAAATGAAAGGTTGGGAAATGTCAGACAATTTCAATTTTTATATATAGTAACCATCTATATACACTGAGATCCCATTATTAGGTACAACACCCCTTGTCACATAAATGGTTCAATCATCACACCTGTTAAATAATGGTCATCAGACAGATCAGATCTTCAAGCATCAGAGTTGGATTGAGTGTCAGAATGGGCAAAACCAGCAACTTTAAATGCAGTATGATGGTGCTAGGTGTGCCAGTTCTAGCATCTCCCAAATGGCTCTTCCTACTGGGTTTTCATGCACAACCATTTCAAGGGTCTAGTGAGAATGTTACAAAAAGTAAAAAACTATAGTGGTTGGTGATCCTGTGGATGAAAACAGCTTACGGATCAGAGGGGTTAACTCTTTGCATGGGTATATTGTTTTTACTTTTCTGATTCTAGCAGCCCAGAGTCGGTCTACCATTCCACCATGCAAGTTTATAAATTTTATTTTTTTCCCCGAAGATATTGGACTTTTTTTCTTGGTCTCTAGTCAAATCTTGAAGATAGCATTTCAGTCTATAACATATTTTTCCTGTTGATTCTGATTGAAAAAATTATGAAAAAGCAAAAAAAAAATACTTATTTGAGCATGTATTGACTGTATGTACATATTGAATCACCATAAACAACATCAAATAGTGAAGATTTAGTTTATGCCTTTACTCTGATTTACGATAATAGATTATCGATTGGTTTTTGATTTCTGGTATGTTGACCTACTCATAGATACGATAGTAGAGTTGTAATGCTTCTAAACTTTTCAATGTAAGTTATTGATTTTATTACTACTTGGAAGGTGCATCATCTTGGAACTTTGCAGAATGCTTTTGGTCAATATTTTAATAGACTTTTAATTTCAGGAACTTTTTTTTACTCTGATGTTTCTGGAATTATTTTTTTACTGCTTTTCAAATGCATACTGATATTATAAAGAATAATTAATTTGAAATGATCGAAAATGAAACTGCTAGTGATCTCTAATGGCTAATATCGGAAGAATCATAGGATTACAAGATTAGCTTAAAAACGCGATTTTTAAATGGTAGAACTTATTTTTGCGATTATTTTAACATGATATTTTAACCAAGTATGCTAATTAACTTTAAGAAATTATGATTTTTAATCGAAATTTTAAAAATAAACAACAGTAGTACAGATCACTGTCCACAGCTGCCATTTTTTTGACGCAATGTAACAAAACAGTCCTTTTAATTGATTTCCACGACCCCCGAGACCCTAACCCAAACAGCGGTTTCTAGAGAAAAAGATTGTTTTTTTCCTTACCATAGTAACGAAAAACCAGAGTTCACGTCAAACACAAAGTACTGTTACCATGGTAACGGTAATTTGCGTTCTAAAGAAACAATGTAAAAAAAAACAGCGATTCCACTAAAAACATCCCACACAACCACAAATTTTTCAAAAAATTATGAAAAAAAATCCATGAATAAAGAAACTACACTAAACTTGCCTTCCGATAACCTACAAATACCTGAAATAAAAAATTAAACACTTCACAAATATATTTCCACAAACTAATCAATCCAGTCACACATACAATAATTAGCCTAAATAAATCACCAGAATTAATGAAATTGAGCACCAATCTCAAAACCAAAAACACCATCAACAATGCATCACTGACCAGCATTATAAAAAAAGACACCAAAACGAAATTTCATCAGTCATAACACATACCAAAAAGCAAAAAAAATCGGAAACAGTGCACTGCTGACCCAATTATAAAAAAAACCCCAAAACTAAATAATGTCCTCCCAGGTAACACAAACTGAAAAACATGAAAATCGGAAACAGTGCATCACCGACTGAATTATAAAAAAGCCCCAGAAATTAAAAAATGTCCTCTCAGGCAACACAAAAAGAAAAACATGAAAATCAGAAACAGTGCACTGCTGACCAAATTATAAAAAAGCCCTAAAACTAAATAATGTCCTCCCGGGTAACACAAACTGAAAAACATGGAAATCGGAAACAGTGCACCGCCGACTGAATTATAAAAAAGCCCCAGAAACTGAATAATGTCCTCCCAGGCATCACAAACTGAAAAATATGAAAATCGGAAACACTGCACCGCCGACCAAATTATAAGCCCCTGAAACCAAATAATCTCATCAGAAACAACAACAACAACAACAAAAAATCTTATAGCTCAAATAGCCCTCTCCTAAATTATCGATTACCTTCCTGACTCCATCAAAAATTACCATGTTTTTCCACACCAACAATTCTACAATACCCATAATTTCTGCAGCAGAGGTGGCTCAGTTGGTTTGGGCGCCAGCCTTGTAATCTGCAGTTCCCAGGTTCGAGTCCCAGCTGGGTCAGCATTGAGATTTATCTCCACAAAATTCCCCGCCCTACCCACAGTCAGTAGGGGACACTGATGGGCTTGGAAAGGCCGCCATTCTTTGGATGGGACATTAAGCCGTGGCCCCGTGTGTGGGAGAGCCATACCCTGTGCATGTTAGAGGACACATTGAATGGCTTTCACAGGCTACCATCTGTTTTCTAACAGCTGTTCCAGTGGGTCCTCTCCTCCAAACTTCTCTGAGCCTTCAGGGTCCTTGTGACCTGGCCATTTCGCTCATGGTGTGCAAAAAAAGTGCTGCTCAGAGGTAAAACAACCCAATCCATAATTTCTACATCAAAAGCCACCAAACCAAATAAGTAACTTTAAAAGACTCCAAAATATATAATAAAATTAATAAATCACCATAATACACTAATAATTACCATACTACACGTATATACTGAAAAACACTCAATTCATTCCAAACTATGATAATGAAATACACGTGTTAGTTACTACCGCTATGTTCAGTCCCATATGAAAAAACTTCCAACATTCTTTCCCCCAATGCATACTCCCCCCCACTACATTAGAATCCTATGAAAACTCTATACGTTTCACCAAAAACCATTCTAAAACCCTAACACCCATAAAAACTTTCATTTTTTAAACTTAATCACTACACATTATAAACTTTTGCCATTTTCTTCCACTCAGAACAAAACACATACTACTGCACACACACACACACACACACACACAAAAATTAAAATAATTTTATCTGGTTAACCACTCCTCCCTACCCCTTCAAATGCCCCTCACTCCAAACAACTTACAAAAACATTCCCCCCTACACACAGCAGTAAAAAGCTGCCGAACTCCCACTTCCAAACGATGTGACCTTAACATTACAAAACAGTTCACTAACATTATCAACAACAACCCTCCTAATATTAAATAATTTCAATTCCAAAATATCTTTAATAACTTATTATTTACCATATCTTAATGAATTTTCCAAAAAACAACATATTAATTATTCTAGCTATCACTAAAAAAACCCTCATGAAATATAGGATACATACACACTTACCTCTAACCGCATAGGCTCGTTATCCAAACAAATTATAAAGCAAAAATGGCGAAAAAAAATCAAACATAACTCCACACTCCCGTCAAATCACACACACGACACATGACTACACATTACCCACCCAAAAGAAACAAATCAAAGAGCCATAGGCCACCAACAGTTAAGTTTCTACGTCATACTTTACACATCGACATCATACTTTACACTCCGACGTCATATGCCACTTGAGTAGTGCCATCTGTTAGCTGAGAACCGTAACCAATACACCGACCGCACCGTGTATCAGACCTTGTTGTGAATGGGCTACAAGCAGCTGACCATGTTGAGTGCTGATGTTGTAAGCAAAGAACATGAAAGTGCAGGAGCATTGTAACACTCCAAAGATTAATAACTTTTTTTGAGTTTGGACCTTTTATCTGCTCCAATTTATGCAATAATAACTTGCCAAATAAAGTTGAAATAGGGTTCGTAAATATATTTGCCAAGTGTTACTTATCGAGTAAGAATTCAAAAATGATTGTCAAGTTTAAATACAATCTAATCAAAAAATCAATTTACGTTGCTCAAGAGAACAAATAGCAAAGATTCAAAAAGTTTCTAAAATAAACAAAGTTTATTTCCAAAAATTGAACTCACCAAACTCAAAGTGAAAATCTCGACTACATCTCGAACAAAACATCTGCTACTACATCTCTATCTCATCACTTCTTCTCACTACAATCTCAATATTCAACAATCTGACGCTGTGACCTAACATCACCAAGTTATAACAAGCGACGTACAAAGCCCGCACGTGTCATGTTGCATGCCAGGAAAGACATTTGCAAAAACTGACGATCGTGCAAGCTATGACGCAAGAGAGGGCATGTCCTGCATGCGCTTTAGCGGTTGTCAATCAAAAGGTCAGAGTTGCGCATGCGCAACTCCTATGCTCAGAACAAGGATTGAGACAATCCACAAAATGAATTAAAATCCCCAAAATGATAAATATAACGTAAATAAAGCAAAACTGGTTAAGGAAAAGTAAAAGTGAACGGGTGGACCATCACAGCATCAACATTGGACTGTTGAAGACTGGAAAAAGGTAGCCTGGTCGGATGAATTGAGGTTCCTTTTGCATTGTTCTGATGAAAGGATCAGAATTTTGTGCAAGCAAAAGCCATCTTGTGCAAAGCCATCTTGTCTGATAACAACAGTACAGGCTGGTGGTGGCGGTGTGGGGAATGTTTTCCTGGCACACATTAAGCACCCTGATACCTATCAAAGAGCATCTAAATGTCAAGGCAGAATGGAATTGTATATTATTGCTGACCAAGTTCATCCCTTCCTGGCAATAGTTTATTCTCACTCAGATGGATACATTCAGCACAATAATGCACCTGCAAACAAGGCATGTATCATCACTGAATGGTTCCAGGAACATGCAGAGTTTTCCTTGCTTCATTGGCCTGCACAGTCCCCAGATCTAAACCTTATTGAGCATCTTTGGGATGAGGTGGAAAGGACTGTTCACAGTGAGACTGTACCACAGTCCAATTTGCAGCAACGGTGCAACACAATCATTTCCACATGGTACAACATTCCTGCACATTGCATCTAGCATCTTGTAAGTTACATGCCCCAAATAATTCAGGCTGTTCTGAAGGCCAAAGGAGGTACAACTGGCTACTTGGTAGGTGTACTTAATAAACTGGCATCTCAGTGTATATATTATTTCAATGTCATTTCAAGACATTATTATGCACCAAAGAGTCAACATATTATGACCGCACGTCTTTAAGCAAATGGAAGCAACTGCAAGTAAATGACACTGCATGTGAAGGTCATGAAACAGTATAAATAACACCTGATACTGATCTCTGTTAATCAGCGATGTTCTTCAGATGGAAAAGGCAGTGGACTTAAGTGAGTTTGAGAAAGGCCAAATTGTAATGGCCAGACAACTGGGTCAAAGCATTTTCGAGATGGCAAGGCTTGTGGGGTGCCCATGGTCAGCCATGGTTAGTACCTTCAAAAAGTGGTCCGAAGAGGGAAAAACCACGAACAGCCAGCAAGGTGTGGGTCAGCCACTGTGGCGCAATTAGCCTGTAATTTGAAAGCTGGTGATGGGAGTAATGTATCACAACACACAGTAAATCGACTCTGCTGAAAATTGGGCTGCATAATTGCAGGCCACCTCAAGTGCCCATGCTAACCTCGGTTCACCATCGAAAGCACCTACAATGGGCACGCAAGCATCAAAACTGGACCTTGAATGATTGGAAGAAGGTTCTCTAGTCTGATGAATCTCATTTCCTGTTGCACCATGTGGACAGCCAGGTAAGTGTGCATTGTTTGCCTAGGGAAGTGTTGGCACCAGGACAAACCATGACATGAAAACAAGCCAGTGGAGTACGCATAGTGCTTTGGGCAATGTTCTGCTGGTAAACCCTAGGTCCAGTCATTCATGTGCAGGAAACTATGACGTGTACCATCTACCTAAACATCATTGCAGACCAGGTACATCCTTTCATGGCAATGGTATATCCCTCTAGTAGTGCCTTCTTTCAGCAGGATAATGCACTATGCCACACTGCCCAGATTGTTCGAGAATGGTTTGCAGCACATGAGGAAGACTTCCAGATATTGCTGTGGCCTCCAAATTCCCCAGACATCAATCCAATCAAGCATGTGTGGTTTGTGTTGGAACAGCATATACGATCTGTGGTAGCTCAAACATGCAACTTAGAAGCGTTAAAGGATTTGCTGGTAATGTGTTGGTACCAGATACCACAAGACACCTTTAGAAATCTCATAGCGTCCATGCCACACCAGGTAAGAGCTATTTTGGTGGCATGTGGAGGACCAACATCATATTAGGCAGGTGGTCATAATGTTTTGGCTCTTCGTTGTATAAGAGTTAGTAATTACATAATGGAATCTTTTTCTACATGAATTTGTATATTTACCTGAATATCCACTTGCTCCTTCTTCATCACTATACTCTCCATAGTCTATACCACTAGCAGCTTGTCTTCCATATTCATGCTTGCGAACTTAAATAAAACAATTTTTAAACATAAATAAATATGATATACTAGTCATGATATTTAAAACAATTAATTGATATTATTTATTTTGGTCTATAAAAATTTGCTAGGTTCTAATTAGATCGGGGGAGATTTTCCAAAACAAGGTTCATTTTTATTTCTGAACTGGTTTTTTAAACATTTTCAGTTGGCTAAAAAAGATATATTTGTAAGCTTCTTCTAAGTGTGTCATTCAGAAATATGCCTCTAGCCTTGTTCAATGTACATCCCTGGACAATAATGTTTGCTGGAATTTGAAAGCATTCTCCCATTCACATTTAGCAGAAGATTAATCAGTGACCATTGGGTTGTTTTACCTCGGAGCAGTGCTTTTTTTTTTGCAGACAATGGACTAAATGGCCAGATTACACAGATCCCAAGGGCTCAGAGAAGGTTGGGGGGGGGGGGGAAGGGGACCCACTGGAGAGTTGTTAGGAAACAGATGGAAGCCTCACATCCAGCATGTTCTTTAATGTGCATAGGGTATGGTTCTCCTGCACCTGGGACTGTGGTTTTATGTCCCATCTTATGAAAAACTACCTTTCCAAGCCCATCAGTGCCTCCTTCCTGACCAAGGGCAGGGTGGGGGTTTAGTGGAGATGAATCTCAATGCTGGCCCAGGTGGTACTCAAACCTGGGAACTGCAGATTACGATCATGCTACCAACTGAGCCAACCCCAGTACCATCAGTTAATGAAGTTATGTTATTAGAACAATTAACATAGTACACCTATCCTTTGGTTTTATGAACGTTCATTTTACAAATTTTTGCAATACAAAATAAAACAAATTTATACGAGAATCAATTTGTTGTTGGGCAGCACAAAGCTTTTCGGTCAAAAGTAAAAATGTCGATATCCACGCCTGGATCTAAAAATAACAACAACAACAACAACAAAAAAAAACAACAAATGTAGTGGTGGTGGGCAACAAATGCAATTGGGCTGGAATAATAAAAGGGAAGGAGGAGGTGGGGGGCAAGTAGACACTGGATTTCAAATGCAGTATAACATTTCCCTTTGTTTTACAGGCTTTCGTAGAATTTCTTGAAATATGCAAGAAATATAAATAAGTTTAATCATTTTTTGCCTCTATTATCCTTACTAGCATTCTGAAAGGGAACGGAGGCTTGACTCTCCCCTAGATCTGGCCCTGTTAATGTCTATATACAATCAATGCAAAATTCAAGTGAAATTTCCAAAATAAAACTACAACAAATCCTACAATATTTCAAAACGTTAGGGGAAAAAGGGTTTCTAAACCGAATTGTTTGAGTGCCACTCTATGGGAATCTTCAGCAATTACTTCAGCTATTACTATATTACATATGAGAGCCAATATTGTGTATCTGCCATGGAGGTAGGTTGGAAGAGGAGCCTCCTTAAGTGCTTAAAGCTGATGTTAGAGTGACTGTGCAGCAGTCATGTTGCTCTATTCAAAACATTAGCTCCAACTGTAGAAATAAAACAAGTTCTGCTCTATAAAAAGTTGATTTGATTTCTGATTATCATTTATTAAATACTGTATGCTTAAAGAAAATGAAAAATTAAAAGGCAAGCTTTCAAAACTCAACAAAAGAAGTTGACATACTTTGCTTGGGGTGTTAAGGTTGGGAATTTTGTGATACAAGAGCAACAAAGGCTATGTTGCACTAAATGAGGTTAAATAAAATGGTAAAAAATTTCCATAACCAAAGTTAATAGCAACACAAAACAAGAGGAAAGGAGCGAAAAAAAAACGAGGCATCTGAAAAAAGATCTACGAGTGTAAGGGGCTCAGACAATAAGTGATAAGAACTAAAATAAATATGATGGTCATAGTTAAAAGCTGGATGAGTGAAAATATGTTTGGTAGTTAAAACGGCGTCACAAACTGTGAACTCGCACTTAGGTTTGTCATCTACACGTAGAAGTAATGAATGTGTAACAAATGAATGACCTAGGCTGAGTAGAACAAGTTCAACTTCCTCCTTGTGATTCTTGAGAAAATATGACTGCCATGGTTTAATAATAGGCTTGATCTCAAAGAGTTTGTTACCAATCTGTTCCAACCAAGATTGTTGCCACTGTGCCTGAAGCTCAGTGGAAAAATACTGACTGAAGCCCAAATATGGAACTGGCATCGGAATCAGGAGCAACAACTTGGCAGTGGCATCTGCCAAGTCATTGCTCCTGATGTGACCAGGCAATCAACAAAACAGGATGGTGGTTGTAGCTGCCAGATGAAAGAGCTGCTGGTGGATTTTGGAAAGAACAGGGTGATGTCTTACTGAGAGCAAAGTCTGTAGCAAGCTGAGCGAGTTGGTGTAAAGAACACACCTGGCAATGAACATATACTGCAATTATAATCGACAATGATGCTTCCTCTTCAAGCACATACTGCCAAAGTAATTGGCCTTTCCAGGATCCAACCTGAAAAACTGATTTATATCCAGAGGTCCAGCTATTTTTTCACTCTAATCAGGCAAAAAAAAAAACTGACCTTAGAACTTTTTGGCCAAATGACTATTGAAAGGATTGGTTGGATTTTAATGGTGCATCTGCAACAAAAGCCATAATGCGTCAGACAAGACAAATAGTAAAAAGCAGATAAAAATCATGAAAACCCACAACCAATGCTTAAAAGCAACATATAAAAGTGATAAAATACAAGATGAAAGCCAATAAAAATAGAGAAAGAAAAAGGACAACAAGTAAAAAACTGGAAAATAAGAAAAGGTGTAGAAGGTGTGATGCCTCCTCATTCACTTTTACTTTACCTTAACCAGTTTTGATTAATTTATGTTATATTGCGCATGTGCAACTCTGACCTTTCGATTGTCGCCCGCTAAAGTGCGCATGTTCAAGGACACACCCTCTCTTGCGTCATAGCTTGCACGCTCGTCAGTTTATGTAAATGTCTTTCCCGGCGTGCAACATGACACATACAGGCCTTTTGTACAATGCTGATATAGCAGTAACGTGGTCACAGAGTTAGTTAGTAGGTGAGTAGACAGTTTGAAGCACAGAGTTAGTTGGTCATGGAGGAGTTAGGTGACATGTCACAGAGTTGGTAGTAGAAGCAGTTCGAGATGTAGTCGACATTTTCAACTAATGTTGGGAAGTTTGAAATTTTGGAAAAAAATTTTGTTTGTTATAGAAACTTTTGAATCTTTGCCATTTTTCTCTTGAGCAACGTCAGTAGATAATTTTTGATTATATTTAAATTGACAATCATTTATTTTTGAATTCTTACTCGTTAAGTAACTGCTGTAATTAAGTAACCCTAATTTTCACTTCAATTTGGCAAATGATTATTATTGCCTGGCACCCGATTAAGATATCCGGAGTTTAAATAAATATTGGATAAGATAAAAGGTCCAACACTTTAAAAGTTATTAATTCTTTATGCCCATTACAGAGGCCATAAAAGAAAGTGTGCCCGAACAGGGACACTGCCAGTAAAAGACAGTGGTCCAAGAATAGGGACTGCATATTTGTGTATAAATTGTACAGGTTAATTAACGTGATTGTCAAAGATAGTAATTTCAAAAATAGCTCATTAGTTGTACGTACAAAAATTGTCAAAAATAGCTCATTAGTTGTACATACTATTTATAGATTTAATGGCAGCTTAAGCAGAAAATTTTTGTTGAGCAACAAGCTTAACTTTTTTTTGTGTATTAGTCAAAGGTACTGAAGTTTCAGCGCAGTTATTGCTGATAGTTAAGATATTTACTGTATGTATGTAAAGATTAGAAGTGTCCGGACACACACATGCACGATAAATTTTTTGATAAGCAAATTTAAATTTTTGCAAGCTTAGTACAGCTTTAATATTGTATTGTTCTATAGCAGTACCTTTAAGCGCTGCTGAAGATAAAAAAAAGTTTCAAAATTTTGGCAGACCGCTAAACATGTCTGCTAGTAATATGGCTGATTCTGTCACAATGACTCCTGACTTAGAAAAAGTAAATGATAAGTTGCAGGATGTAACGAAGGAAGCAGAAGTGTTAATGAATCTGCTTAATGAGCCTCGGGAAAAAAGGGGAACGACAACAACCCCTATATTTGCTGACAATGCTATGTCAATTCACCAACATAGGAACTTTGAACTAAGGATAAGTAAGGATATTGTACGGTTCCATTTTCTGTTCCATCAGAAGCAAGTGATAGAACAGAGTATTATCAATCGCCACAACGAGTTGCCAATCCATTTATTAACTATAGTCCTTATGTTAATTGGCCTTTACCTAAGATAAGGTTTGACAGTTCGAAATGTCTGTCATCGTCGACATTTGTCAAGTCCATGGAAGAGCATTTCCATTTACATGAAGTGCCCGGCAACAAAAAGGTGGTTTTAGCACTATCTTGTCTAATTGGATGTGCTAAACAATAGTGGAATAATGTAGGATGTAGTCATGGAATAGAGTTTTGGGAAGATTTTAAAAGCGAATCCAGCTTATAATGATTTTACACAACTAGCTACAGAGTTGTTTTCACGAACACAAAGGGAAGGAGATGATATAGAAAAATTTATCTGGGGTACAGTAGAGTTACACTAGCTGTATGATGCTGCCACCAGCAAAATTGATATTATAAACTGCATATTGTCCCAATTGCTTTTGCCCATTACGGAATTCTTAGAAGTAAGAAACGTAAACTTAATTTCAGATTTAGTCAAATTTGCTCGGCAATATACTGCAAGAAGACTATCTGCAGCAACTGCAATAAACCAACAATGGATACAATCCCCATCAAAGCAGCGCTAACAGGTTGAGTCTTGTAAAATGACTCCAAAATGACCGGAAGTTACACGGTCCTGACAATTTGCGCCGAATGCGCCTAGAACGATGCAGAACGAACGAAGCAGAGAATTTGTTCCACATCAAGCTTCGAACAATGACACTAGATCTAAAACTTTTTTTTAAGAATAGAGAAACTTTCAGATGTAATTTTTGTGGCCGACTAGGACATACAGAGCAATATTGTTATCGAAGGAATGACAATTCGGGAAACTTGAATAAGGATCTTTGAAGCAAGAGGCCAAAGTTCCTCAAGAAAAGCCCTCTCATGAGTTATGTCTTGCCACTATGGCTTTACCTTTTGTTAAGGCTTGTCAAAGAAACTAAATTAATAGATTGTAACGATACAGACGCCGATCTACCATTTTCAAAGGAAGTTTGTTAATTTTTAGCAGACTTTCGAAAATTTAAGGAAAATGCAAAGAGGAAAGTTAACAAGAGTAACCTCAGCAAAGAGGAAAGTTAACAAGCAAATAGATAATACTGTTTAGTGCTTCTAAGAAATGACAACCATATGGCTTTAGCAAATTATTTACATTGCAGTTTAATAAAATATGCATCAAATGAAAAAAGAAAAAAAAAAACCCTATAAACTTACTGGACTAAGGCTCTGAGCTTGATTATGGATCCTGTTTTGCTGCACTGGTGGGCTTCTGTAGATGGAGAATCTTTCGCTGTGTTTTCTGTTTGTTTGTGGGTTGACAGTGCCAAGTGCATAGATTCACAGAATATGTTTTATCACAAGGTGGATAATCCTGAGCAGAGGTCATTGCAGGCACCTGAATTCTTGCTTCTATTGGCATTGTCAAATTCTACATTGAAGGAAGTCTTCCAGTGTAGATGCTTTCAGTGGTGGGGGAATGGGTCTTTGCCCCATGACTGCGATTCGGGGGCTTTTTGATATTGTCGGCATTCCCTCTCTCAATAAAAATAGTTTCTTTAAACATCCCACTAACCATTTTCTCTCCATATGAAGTTGGAATGTGAGGATTCTGCAGAGTGTATTCTCTTGATGTCCTCACATAAGAATTTCACAATTAAAATTTACATATTCTTGGCTTGCACGACACCAAGATAGATAGATAAAGGTCAGATTCTTAAAAATTATCTTAAATTTCCCTCTTCAGGGAGGGATAGCTCTGGTAAAATAGTACTGGCATGTCTGCTTCACAGCAGACATGCCAGTGATGCTCTTCTAGAATACGAGTGCATTAATGAAAGGTTTCTTACAGCAAAATTTCAGACGAGCATTAAAGATATTTTGAATTCTGTCAAGAAAGGAAATGTTCTAGGTAACTTCAATGCCAAAGTTGGTACTGACTCTGATATTTGGGGAGGGATGATACGCACTTTTGGTATTGGTAACTGCAATGGCTACGTCTCCTGCAGGTAAGCAAACAATGGTTTGAGAATAACTAACACCTATTACAAACACTGCAACATACATAAGCACACATGGGTTTCACCAGATGGGCACAAAAGAATATTATTGATTATATATTAATTAAAGCAAATGGGCTAGTTAGTATATTAATTAACAGCAATAGCGGTTAGGAATACCAGGACATATAGGGGAGCTGAACAAAACAAACATTGGATCTGACCATTACCTCATTAAAAGTTGTCTTGCAACTTAAACTTAAAAAATGTTGTGCTAAGGTTAAAAAATTTACCTTTAATTCTGAAGCTCTGAAATATCCAGTTATAGCTAAAGCTTACCATGACAGGTTAATTGGTCATTATGACAGTCATGGTTTGCTTACTACTGAAGTTTAGGAGGAATGGGACCATTTTAAACAGGCTTTTCTGGAAACTAACAGTACTCTTTTAGGGAAAAAGGAGCAGAGGAGGCAGAATTATTTGAGTGATAAGGCACTTGAGTTCATTTCAGAAAGAAAGAACTGTAGGAGTTCCTTAATCAGTACCCTACTAGTCCTAATAGAAAGCATTACAGAGAGCTTAATAAATGTGTAAAGGATCAGTTAGCTGCTGATAAGAATCTTTGGCTTGATGGCTTCGCTGACAAAGCTGAGGAAGCAGTTAGACAGCACAACAGCAGAGAGCTGTACCAGATAGTTAATGTTTTGAGTGATAGAAAATGGATAGGTATACAGGGATTGAGGATAAACAAGGTAAGGTTGTAGAAGGTGAGGATTCTGTCAATGCTAGGTGGGCTGAGCATTTCAGTGATGTTCTAAACAATGTGGTTAGTTCTACTCCCAATTGTTTGCAATGATGATAGATGCATTGGTGACTTTAATGTTTGTGCTATAACACAATCTGAAGCTGTTTTGGCTATTTTTAAACTTAAACTTCATAAATCCCCAAGGGTAGATGAAATTACTACGGAAATATTTAGAGCTGGGAATGTTTCTATTACAACTTGGATGACTGAAATTTTGAATATCTTTTATGATAAAGGCATCCTTAAGGATTTTACCAGAGCTATTATTATTATCCCTATTTTCAAAAAAGGTGATCGCAGTTCTTGTGATAACTATAGGGGTATCAGCCTACTCTCTGTTCCAGGTAAAGTTCTTTCCATGATTGTGAATAGAATAAAGAATCTGGTTGACAGGCAATTGCGTGATGAGCAATGTGGATTCAGAAGTGGTAGGGGATGTGCAGATCAGATATTTTCACTTAGGCAGATTCTTGAGAAATGTTTAGAGTTTCAGAAACCTTTGGTTGCTAGCTTTGTTGATTTCAAAAACGCTTTTGACTCTGTTAATCATCATAATTTGTGGTTGATTGTGAAATCATATGGTATACCAGACAAGTTAGCTAACATAATGAAAGCTCTCTATAATAA
This sequence comes from Ryuthela nishihirai, assembly GCA_038380435.1. NCBI lineage: Eukaryota > Metazoa > Arthropoda > Arachnida > Araneae > Heptathelidae > Ryuthela > Ryuthela nishihirai. The sequence continues at coordinate 1,573,703 of JAWZYU010000005.1, forward strand.
CACTGAGTTGTGTGCGTGAGTTGGTAAGCTTTGTAACAATTGGTTTAGCATTACTTCTGGTGTTCGACAAGGGTGCATTTTGTCCCCTTTCCTCTTTAGTTTGGTTATTGATTATCTTATGTGAAATTCTTTGCAAGGGAGAGGTTTTTGGCTTTAATTGGTCTAGAGATTTCAATATTTCTGAATTAGATTATTCAGATGATTTGGCCTTGTTGGCTAATGATGTTGATGAGACTGGTAATAAACAGAGAAAAATAAAGTGATGAAAATTGGTTAGGCAGTTGATGCTTCAGTCGCTCTGAATAGTTGCGCTCTTGAGTAAGTGTTTCAGTTTAATTATCTTGGGAGTTATGTAACAGATACTGGTGATGTGCAGCATGAGATTAATAGGTGAAAAGGGATTGCCTCTGGGACTTTTAATAATCTATGAAGAGTGTGGAGAAATAGGCGTATACACCTAAAGTCTAAAATTAGACTGTATAATAGCAGTTTGGTTCTTTCTAGGGTTAGTTATGATAGTGAAACTTAGATGCTTTGTAAACAACAGGAAACTTGATGATTTTGATTCTAGAAGCTTACACAGTATTTTGGACATTAGGTTGGTCAACTTTGTATGTAATGAAGAGGTTAGGGAAAGGAGTCGGCAAACCTTCTCTGAGCAGTATATTGTGAAGGGAGAGACTGTTGGTTTGGTCATGTTGCCCATATGAATAACTATAGATTAACGAATAGGGTTATGAACAGTGTGCCTAATGGCCACAGAAAGAGGATGAGACCTAGGATGCAGTGGGCTATGTCAAACAGGACCATGTTAGAATTGGTGTGCAGTGGTGAGATGCAGCAGAAATAGCTCAGGACAGATATGCTTGGAGAACAAAATTACGTGGTCTGGTTGGATCTCTGTAGCCCTGGCTGCTTGAGGATGATGATGAATAGTGCATTTTTAGAAGATATATGAAAGAAAATTTTAAAATGGCAAGTTATAAAAGAAATAAAAATTTTATGTGTTGTACAAAAAATGTCTGTTGATGCCTTTGACCACTCATTGCAGATTCTGTCAACATTTATGTTCGACAGTGACCCGGGATGGGTTAACTTGAAACTGGACTGAAAATCAATGATTTGGTATTTGTGGCATCAAATGACTGCTGTCTCAGAAAATATTGAAATAAGAAAATATTGAAATTTGAATATGTTGAATACTGTGTTTACAAATATCTGAGAGACATACTGCAGTTAATCATGCAAGTCTTTTGAAAATATGTATGCATCCAATAAATATGTATGTAATATAATAAGTAAACAGATCTTTTCAGATGAAGTATATTTTATCAAAGTATCTGAGCTTCTCATCACTTCTCATCTTGTAAAGCCAATGAGGCTCACAAGATATTAAGAATTTTATTATCAATTCTTTATCAGTATAAAACATACTATCTTTTAATCACCACATCATTGAGTTTCTAGGGTTGAGCTTTCATTTTAAGGCACAGATTAAATAATTCTTATCACTGAAGTCAACATTCATAGTTGCTTCCTACTTCTCACTTTTATATCCAAAACAATTTTAAGTTTACACATATTACTGCCTAATAACTAATAACCCTGCATGGATAGCAGAAGTCCTATCCATAAGTTCTAATCCGCACTTGAATTTGCATATATTGGCTACTTAACCCTTACCGTGTAACAGCCTGAAGAATTGCTTTTATTTTTTACATTCTAGTGGTTGGAGACTAAAGCTTCTCTCCCGTAAGTAGTACAAGGTTGTGAAAAAAAAAAATTTGGAATAGAAATCTGAATTTTTTTTCAATTGTTCCTAATTAAATATCAAAAATAACATTTAAATCTATGATATAAATGTTTTACCTGTTGATTCCACTTGAAAAAATTATGATAAAGTTTAAAAATAAATCTATTTGAGTTGGATGCACATGTTCAGTCACCTTCAGTCACCGTAAACAACATCAAGTAGCGCCGATTCAGTTCATGCCCTATTCTGCTATACCGTGCTTAGATTATCAATCGGTTGCATTTTCTGCTATTTATAGCTCTACTAGAGTTGTAATGCTCTCTAAACTTTTAATGTAAGGATAGTGATTTCTTTACTACCAGAAATTGCATTGTCTGGGAGCTATGCACATCAGCTTTCAATCAATATTTTAGCAGACTTTTGATTTACTTTAATGCTTCTAAAATGGATACTGCGATTATAAAAAATAATTAATTAGAAACGATCGAAAGGGAAACTGCTAGTGACATGTAATGGCGGCAATCATAGCAAGCATTTGGATTACTCGGAGCGTGATTTTTAAATAGTAGGACTTTATTTATCAATATTTTTAATTACATTTAAAGCATAAAAAGAAATTAAGGTCAGGAAATTGCAAGTTTTAAAGAAAATTTCTGCCTGAATTTTAGAATTAACTTTTCTGTAGCAATTATGCAGCTTCATAATAAAGCAACCCATTCTCAAAGTTCAGTGCATCGATTAAACTTTAAATGCTTTGAAACATTTTTAAAAATTTTTTTTCATAGTTCTTTATCACTTTTCCTATATATTTTTCATTTCTTATTTAAATTATCTAGTTTTTAAAGCAAAATTATTTTTTAAGACACTGCTTTATGTAGGTTTAGAGTTTGCTATCATCAAAAGTCTAATAATATGCATTGTATGCATAAATGACTAAATAATTTAGAAAAAAATGAAATAAATGAAAGATTTAATCAATCATTGAAATATTATGAACTGTTTATATTAGAATAATAAAATAATATAGAAATAAAGGAAAATTATATATATATTTGGAATTTTACTAAAGATAAAGTGGGAAAAATACAGTAAAATTTTGCAGTGTTTTAAACAAATGCTTAAAAAATTTAACTTACCATTTTTTTCCTTCGAATTTTTGTCATTTTATTAAGCACAATTATATACTCTTTCTTTTGGTATATAACATGACATATTTCCATTCAAAAGTTACTTCAGGATGAGTTTCTAAAGTTGTTTATTTTATTTTCTGAAAACACTTTAAAATAAATCCAGCCACAACAGTGAGTTCAGTTTCAGAAACAACACTTTCAGGATTAATAACCATTGAGATTTTGAATATGTTTCAGGTCTGATATATGTCTGTGAATAAAGAAATCAGTCTAATGGCTTATTAATAAAATATTATTAACTGAAAAAATATACTGTGATAAAAAAAAATTAGTTTCTTTAGTTCGTAAAAATATGCCTTACTAAATATTAGATTAAAATTTACTTATATCTAATATTGCAAATTCTCCTGAGTTAATTTTGTTCTTTTAAACACTTCTTTTTATTACCGGCAGCTCCTCTCTACACGTGATTATGTAAAATTTGCCATTTCCACCACTGAATTTTCGCATATTTAATTCCAGTTTTCAAGTCTAGTAATTTTTTGAACTTATATTCTGCTTTGCCAGCAAAAAAGTTCATTTCTTTCACATTAAATATGTTTTTTTTTAATTGTGACTTTATCACAATTTCTTCTCTTTAAAGTGATCATCATTTAATTTTCAAAATCAAGTTTCTTTTTCCATCAGTCAAGTAATTTTTTTCACTCACGTCAATCATGAATAAAATAAAGTAACGTTTTCTTATGTTCTGCAAATCTTATGAAATCCAAGATTTTATCCACTATATGTGCTAAGATTAATTCTTTTACTCACAGTTTTATCCGCTTGAACATTATTATTTATTTTGACTTCAGTCAAATGTTAAAGCTACTTCAGCAAATAGTGGTTTATAACTCAGCATGCCAAAAAGGATGTAAAGCATTCTGCAGACTAATCACCAAAACATCTCAACTTCACACTTCAAGTGTTAGTGAATATCAATCACATGGTTATCAGCATAAATGAGTTAAAAGGACTGGTGTCCTTTTAACTCATTCCTGTGATTTACACAGGAATGAGACTGCTCGTGGTACACAGGATAGAAAGGACTGGTGTCCTTTTAACTGCACAAAATGCTGGTGGTTGGGTTGGGTTGTTTTACCTCTGAGCGGCACTTTTTTGCACACCATGGGCTAAATGGCCAGGTCACATGGACCCCAAAGGCTCAGAGAAGGTTGGGGTTGTTTGGGTTGTTTTACCTCTGAGTGGCACTTTTTTGCACACCATGGGCTAAATGGCCAGATCAGATGGACCCCAAAGGCTCAGAGAAGGTTGGGGGAGGGGACCCACTGGAACAGCTGTTGGGAGACAGATGGTAGCCTCCCGTCAAGGCCATCCAGCGTGTTCTTTAACGTGCACAGGGTATGGCTCTCCCGCACACGGGGCTACGGCTTAACGTCCCATCTGATGGACGGCGGCCTTTCCAAGCCCATCGGTGTCCCCTACTGACTGTGGGCAGGGCGGGGAATTTTGCAGAGATAAATCTCAACGCTGACCCAGCTGGGACTCAAACCTGGGAACTACAGATTACGAGCCTGGCGCGCTACCGACTGAGCCACCCCTGTCCCAATGCTGGTGGTAGTTTGTGAAAAGTGGCAATATAAAAAAATAATAAAATAAATACCCCTTCAAGCAGCTGCTTGCCACAGATGTCTGACAATAGCCTATCAGTTTATATGCCATAGTAGAAGGTCTGAGAGGATGGCAGGACCTCAGCAGAAAAACAACACGAACATCCGTGCCTTACCCGGGGATCGAACCCAGGTCCCCTAGATCAGTAGCCAAGTGCGCTAACCACTTGGCCACGGGACAATGGCCAACATCAATTGGCAGCAGAGACAGCAAAAAATAGTTGACAAACAACAACAAGCAAGTCAATGCAGGAAAGCAATCACCAACAATTGACAGCAATAGCAAAGCTGTATGAGTTAGACTATGGACATTCTGCAAGAAGGTGAAAATACAGTAACATTGAACTCCATCTTTAAAAGCTTTGGAACTTTTATAAGTTAAAAGTCTCTGTAAATTAATGTAGTCTATGTTAAAATTGCTAATATTTCATATGAAGTGATGGAAGTTAATATGCCTAAAAATGAAGGTTAACTTCCTCAAGGGGCATTTAACCCTAAAACAGCATTATTGTACAAAAATCAAAGCAATATTTGCTGTTTTTTGCATTAATCTTTTATCTGCTGAGAGTTTTTAAGTGCAGATATCCACATCATACATGGCTCTACTGATAACATATGTGAGGCTTCCTTCTCTTACAACCAGTTCACTTATAATTTTCTTTCATTTACCCTTTTTTTTCTACAATTTTTGGTTAACAGTTTTCTGTTCTATCACATGTTATTTCATGCAGTATATTTTAAAGATATTTTCACTGAATACTATTTTATGTAAAAGATACTCACTAGACATGCTAAGATCTTTTGTTTGCTGTGTTTCATAATTACACTTTGGGCAAGGTATTGGTTGGTTTCTGTCATATTTGAAACCTTTCCTTCTTACATGATCTTCACAGTAGCAAGTCTAGATAAAAGAATAAAAAATAAAGTTCAGAAACTACTAATGAATAAAAAGTTTACATTACATACTAAAGAGCATTAATTTTGAACAAAAATATATAAAAATTAAAAGAAATAACAAGGTAAGTAAAAAAAGTTTAAAACACAGTTTAAAAACACAGGTAAGTAAAAAGTTTAAAACACAGGCTGCAAGTTCATTTATAGCAATTTTTGAAAACTGATTAATCAGTTTTTGACACTTTAAGGCAGTGGTTCTTAACCTGGGAGGTGCAGAGAGGATTCAGGGGAAGTGTGAGCTGCCTCTCAGCAGTAAATTGTTTTTAATATTTCTTATATAAATGTACCTTTCAAATTTTTGCTTCATCTGGATTAATTAAAACGTATTTAATACATGCTTGTTCTTTATGTATCACATCACATTTTGACCTATTCAACATTTCCAACAACAGCCATCTCATTAAAACAGTTCTGAAGAACTTTTTCATTTTTTTTTTACTATTGTGTGCATGCAAAAAATTGCTAAGAAGTAATTTTGTATACTGATGTTATAGTGATTAAGATGAATTTATGAACATTTTTCTTATTGCATGCAAAATGTACAGAGTTTTGGTTTTTAATATTAAAATTGTTTATTTCATTTTGTGAATTTTGTTTTTTTTTATGAAAAAAATAAAGGGTTTCTTTTGCATACAAAGTACACAGTCATCATTTTCATTTTATCTTGAATTAGTTGTACTTATGCTAAGTGATACTGACCTCTTAGATCATGGGGTCTTTATTAAAATTTTCATATCTAATAAACCTAATTTCTTTAAAAATCTTACTAATCATTTTCTCTCTGCAGGAACGTGGAACGTGAGGACATTACATAGAGATTATTCTCTTGATGTCCTAATGCAGGAATTCCAGCGCTATAACCTAGATATTCTAGGCTTGCAAGAGACCAGATAAAGGTGAGATACTTAAAAATAACTTTAAATTTCTCTATACAGGGAGGGAGGATGGAAAGCATCACCAAGGCGTGGGTCTGCTGCTCAGCAGACATGCTAGTGATGCTCTTCTAGGATATGAGTGCATTAATGAAAGGTTTCTTACAGCAAAATTTCAGACAAGCATTAAAGACTTGAATGTTATCTGCTGTTATGCCCCCACTGAGGATGAGGATGAGAAGGATAGGTTTTATGGACAACTTCAGGATATTTTGAATTCTGTCAAGAAAGGAGATATTACCATTGTTCTAGGTGACTTCAATGCCAAAGTTGGTTCTGACTCTGACCTTTGGGGAGGAGTGATAGGCCCTTTTGGTATTGGTAGCTGCAATGGCAATGGGCAACGTCTTCTACAGGTAAGTAAACTCAATGGTTTCAGAATAACTAACACATATTACAAACACCGCGACATACATAAATACACATGGGTTTCCCCTGATGGACTGCATAGGAACATGATTGATTATATATTAATTAACAGCAAATCAGCTAGTTCTGTTAGAAATACCAGGGCATATAGGGGAGCTGAAATTGGATCTGACCATTACCTTGTTAAAAGTGTCTTGCAACTTAAACTTAAAAAGTGTTGTGCTAGGGTTACAAAATTTACCTTTAATACCGAAGCTCTGAAAGACCCAGTTATAGCTAAAGCTTACCATGATAGGTTACTTAGTCATTATGACAGTCACGGTTTGCTTAATACTGAAGTTGAGGAAGAATGGGGCCATTTTAAACAGGCTTTTTTGGAAACTAACAGTACTCTTTTAGGAAAAAAGGAGCAGAGGAGGCAGAATTATTTAAGTGATAAGGCACTTGAGCTTATTTCAGAAAGAAGGAACTGCAGGAATGTCCTTAATCAGCACCCTACTAGTCCTAATAGAAAGGATTACAGAGAGCTTAATAAACATGTAAAGGATCAGTTAGCTACTGATAAGAATCTTTGGCTTGATGGCTTGGCTGACAAAGCTGAGGAAGCAGTTAGGCAGCACAACAGCAGAGAGCTGTACCAGAGAGTTAATGTTTTATGTGGTAGAAAACAGACAGGCATACAAGGATTGAAGGATAAACAAGGTAAGGTTATAGAAGGGGAGGATTCTGTCATGGCTAGGTGGGCTGAGCATTTCAGTGATGTTCTAAACAATGCGGTTAGTTCTACTCCCATTGTTTGTAATGATGATAGATGCATTGGTGGCTTTAATGTTGGCCCTATAACACAATCTGAAGTTATTTTGGCTATTTCTAAACTTAGACTTCATAAATGCTCAGAGCTGGGAATGTTTCGGTTACCAATTGGATGACTGAAATTTTGAATAACTTTTATGATAAAGGCATGGTTCCTAAAGATTTTACCAGAGCTATTTTTATTATCCCTATTTTTAAAAAAGGTGATCGCAGTTCTTGTGATAACTATAGGGGTATCAGCCTACTCTCTGTTCCAGGTAAAGTTCTTTCCATGATTGTGCTTAATAGAATTAAGAATCTGGTTGACAGGCAATTGCGTGATCAGCAATGTGGGTTGAGAAGTCGTAGGGGATGTGTAGATCAGATATTTTTACTTAGGCAGATTCTTGAGAAATGTTTAGAGTTTCAGAAACCTTTGGTTGCTAGCTTTGTTGATTTCAAAAAGGCTTTCAACTCTGTTGATCGTCATAATTTGTGGTTGATTGCAAAATCATATGGTATACCAGACAAGTTAGTTAACATAATGAAAGCTCTCTATAATAACACTGAGTCGTGTGTGAGAGTTGGTAAGTCTTGTAGCAATTGGTTTAAAATTACTTCTGGTGTTCAACAAGGGTGCATTTTGTCTCCTTTTCTCTTTAGTTTCGTTATTGATTATGTTATGCGAAATTCACTTCAAGGGAATGATTTTGGCCTTAAATGGTGTGGAGATACTAAAATTTCTGATTTAGATTATGCTGATGATTTAGACCATCTGGCAAATGATGTTGATGAGATGAACTCTTTCATTCTAGCTGTTGATGAGACTGGTAGTACAGTAGGATTGGTTATAAACAGAGAGAAAACTAAAGTGATGAAAATTGGTCAGGCAGGTTGTGATTCAGTTAATCTGAATGGTTGCAGTCATGAGCAGGTGTCACAGTTTAATTACCTTGGGAGCTATGTAACAGATACGGGTGATGTGTGGCATGAGATTAACAGACAAATAGGGATTGCTGTTGGGACTTTTAAGAATCTATGGAGAGTGTGGAGAAATAGGCGTATACACCTAAAGACTAAAATTAGATTGTATAATAGTTTGGTCCTTTCTAGGGTTAGTTATGGTAGTGAAACTTGGACGCTGTGTAAACAAGATAACAGGAAACTAGATGCTTTTGATTCTAGATGCTTACGCAGTATCTTGGGTATTAGGTGGTTTAACTTTGTAACTAATGATGAGGTTAGGCAAAGGAGTCTGCAACCTCCTTTAAGCAGCATATTGTGCAGAGAGAGACTCCGCTGGTTTGGCCATGTTGCCCGTATGGATAATTATAGATTGGCGAATAGGGTTATGAACAGTGTGCCTAGAGGCCCCAGAAGGAGGGGGAGACCTAGGATGCGGTGGGCAGACAATGTCAAACAGGACCTTGTTAGAATTGGTGTGCAGTGGCCGGATGCAGCAGATGTAGCTCAGGACAGATATGCTTGGAGAAGTAAACTGCACGGTCTGGTTGGACCTCCGTAGCCCATGGCTGCTTGAGGATGATGATGATGATGATAACACAACATGCCATATTACTTATTATTTATTTGGGGGGAGATATGAACATTTATAATCACTGTCAAGGGAGGTGTGAAAATAAAAAGATTAAGAGCCACTGCTTTAAGGGTTAGACTAAGTTTCTTCAAAGGTAAATGAGTTACATATTGGTAACCTAGCTTTAACAAATTATATTTACATTCTTTTGCAAAAATTGTATGCAATCAGTGTAATTCATATCATAATAATTGTAAATCAATGCAATCACTTTTTGGCATTGTGATGCCCCATCGTTCACTTTTGCTTTACCTTAACCAGTTTTGTTTAATTTACGTTATATTTATCATTTTGGGGATTTTATTTCCTTTTCGGCATCACAGCACTCGTTTTCAAGTTTCTAGAGTTGCGTACGCGCAACTCCGAATTGCCGACCGTAACCGTTAAAGCGCGTGCCAAGGACACGCCCCCTCTTGCGTCATAGCTTGCGTCCGTCATTGTATGCAAATGTCTTTCCCGGCATGCGCCGGCCCAACTGTCAAAACCGTGCCCTGCGAGGCACTTGAAGGATTTGTCACTTGAGAGTTGTAGAGAGAGCAGAGAGATGTAGTAAGGTGCGTAGCACCGTGCGAGTAGCACAGATTTTAGTTTCTTCATTGATGTCTTGGTGAGTTACTTATTTTTGGAAATAAATCTATTTTGTTATGTTACAAACTTTTGAGTCTGTAGTTTTTATCTTGAGCAACGCTAATTTAGAATCTTTTTTTTTTACATTAACTCTTATTTGTTAAGATACATTTTGACTCTTACTATGAACGCTCACTGGCATTGGAACCCTAAATCAACTTATTCTACATTTTTGGCAATTTGTTAATGATTGCCTGGCGCCCGTTAAAGCTATCCGGAGCATAAAACTTTAAATATTTTGCATTGTTTGGAGCGTTACAGCATGCTGAGTTATAAACCACTGTACACAATTAACACAACCTTCTTGCTCAGGATTTAATTAAAAATAACTTAAAATTTTAAAGTTTATCCTTCAAACTTATTTGCATGTTAAAAGTTTTTAGGAGAAAACTCAAAAGCTTTTCGAAGCAAGGACAGTGCTCTGTCTTCAGTGAAGTGACACTATGTGGTGATGTTAGGGCTGTTTAGAGCTTCTTTCCACATGTTGTGAAGGGCAATTCAGTGTCAGTTGCAGGTGGGGACAGGTGAGGTCATTATTTCAATAACCTCATGAACTATGGTTCTGCAGAAAGTGAATGCACGTGCAAGCAGTGTGGCGTACTTCCAGTCTATTGTTGCCACGTGTTGTACTGCTAGCTCAGCGGCGGTGGCTGTCGTTAGCTTGTTTTGGGTGACATTTGTTTGATGCTCTGTGAACCACTCTTGTAAAGAAAGTATGGTTTTTCCGATGTAGTAGACAATGGAATTATCCAGCAAATGTAGTTTGAAGGATAAACTTTAAAATTTTATTGCTCAATGACAGAGAATTTTAAGTTATTTTTAATTAATTTCTGAGCAAGAAGGTCCTTTTAATTGTGTACTTAAAGTCCATCTCTGCAAAATGACCTACTACCAACACTGGAACAATTGTGGTTTCTTCTGAGCTGTCGATGCAACAATGTTATCCCACAATCGATCCACATAACATGCGTCAACCTCCCTAGCTGGTGTCAATATGTGTTGTGCATAGTAGAAGGCAAGCTTCTCCATGCTCTAATACAAGAGAAAAGGTATCACATTTCAAGAACTGAAGCAGAGGCATATCAGGTACACCAGGACTTCTGCTACAGCTGCCCTTTCATCGTGCTTACTGATCTACTGGAAAGGCTCCCCTAAACAGAAGAAAAACGCAAAAAAAAAAAAAAAACCACCAATGGAAACATCTTAAAAAGAACCAGTGGCTCACTCAAACCTCAGATAAGCTCTTTTGCCCTACTTTTAAACCTCTTCCTGACATTAATCTGTCCAACAAAAATTTTCCCCTTAATGAACTGTCTACTCTGGAACATGACCCTAAATTCCACCCTTTCCTTAGAAAATTGGACGAAAAAGAAATTGACGAAATTGAAATTATTGTTAACAATGCACGCGGACATCTAGAAAAGCATAAAATTGATGCTATAAGACAGAAAGTCTTCAAATTCATGAACTCCTGACAAAAATCTCCATCCTACTCAGAAATTTTTCATATGAATATTTTCCGTTCTTAAAAAACGTTCCAAACATCCATGGCATTGTTATTACTTTAGTCAATAAAACATGCCAGTTTGTCATAATGGCCAAAAATGACTACGATGCCAAAGTTTTGGACTTCATAAATAGCTCCCACTGCACCAGTCTAAATGCTGACCCCACCAATAGCATCAAAAACAAGGTTTGCAGGCTAAAAAACAATCGGTCCCAAGGACCTAAAGAAGAGCACAGTGCTATTCAACTGCCAGGCACTGCAAATGTTTGCTAAATGCAAAGTGCACAAAGATAATTACCCCTTACGGCTGCTAGTGTGCAAAAGATTATCCTCCACCTTTCTTTCTTGAAAAGAATTCGTCAAATTTTTTTTCCAGCTTCATTTGTGATCACCCATTTTCTATAAAGTTGATGGTGGAATTTCTCAACAGACTAAAGGATCTGTCCATTCCTCCCAACAGCAAATTAGTCATACTTGATGCAGTCTCTTTATTTCCATCCAATTCAGTTTCTGATGCAGTCATGTTAATTCAGATAAAACTTATTGAAATGCAAAAATTTTCCTTCCTGAAATCCGTGCCATTCATGAGGCTCTAAAAAACTCATCACCAAAAATAAGTATTTCCAGTTCGCAACCAAATCTACAGGCAGAACTCGGAGGTTCTCATGGGCTCACCCATTTCCAACATCCTATCAGAGGTTGTCCTTCAAGATCTAGAAACAAAATTATTCAACTCAGCAGCAATTTTACCCTTCTTCTGGTGTCGCTATGTAAAAGATATATTTTTAATTTGGAATGGCAGCAAAGAGCAATTAAACTGCCTCATTGACTCTACAAACAATATATATCCTACGATACATATTATGAAGGAGAAGGAAAATAGCAGTGCCATCCCCTATTTAGATATTTTCATCTAGAAAGATGATGCAGGAGACTTCACAATGTCAGTATACCGAAAGCCTAACTACATCCCCCCTTCATCATACGAGCGGACTCATGCACCCCATGGGCATAAAAAATTGCAGCCTTCCATTCCCTCACCCATAGGGCCTTCACTGTATCTTCAAATGAGCAGCTGCTTGAAAAGAAATTCAAAACATCCACTCCACTGCTGCATTCCATGGCTACCACCCAACAACAATAAAAATGCTAATCAATAAATATAGAAACCAAAACAGAAGAGATTTGGCTCCCCTCCCAATCACCGACACCGAACATGCAACCTTTGTCGGACCTATTTTTTATGTTCGTCCTATGTGAATCAGTCTGCAAATTACTCGGAGCCCAACTATCAAAATTGTTTTCAACCCAGCTCCAAATCTGAAGAAAATTATTAAAAGGGACAGAGACAAATTTGGCCTACATCAAAAATTGGGCGTATACCGATTTCCCCTACATTTGCCGGATAATTCTGTTGTCTACTACATCGGAAAAACCACACATTCTTTACAAGAGAGGTTCGCAGAGCATCAAACGGATGTCAGCCAAAACAAGCTAATGATGGCTGCCACCAAGTTAACAGTACAACACACGGCAACAATAGACTGGGAGCACGTCACACTGCTTGCACGTGCATCCACTTTCTACAGAACCATAGTCTGCAAGGCTATTGAAATAATGACTTTGCTCGTCCCCACCTGCAACTGAGACAATGTAATCGCCCTTCAAAACATGTGGAAAGAAGCTCTAAACAGCCTTAATGTCAGCATATAGTGTCACTTCACTGAAGACAGAGCACTGTCCTTGCTTCGAAAAGCTTTTGAGTTTTCTCCTAAAAACTTTTAACATGTAAATAGTTTGAAGGATAAACTTTAAAATTTTATTGCTCAATGTTTGATGGTCCACCCATTCACTTTTACTTTTCCTTAACCAGTTTTGCTTTATTTACGTTATATTTATCATTTTGGGGATTATTTCATTTGGATTTATCACAATTCTTAATTCCGAGTCATAGAAGGAGTTGTGCATGTGCAACTCTGACTTTTGATTGTCAGCCACTCATGTGCACGTATAGGATACGACCCCTATTTGCTCATAGCTTAGCTAGGTAGTCTAGTCACTGGAAGGAGAGCTATGCACCAATCCTCTGTGATGATGCATAGAACTGGCCAGGCCTAGCACCTAATGTCGGACCCCGCCTTCTCATGATGCAGATCGTTAGTACCTTTCAAAAGAGATACTCTCTTGTGGAAGTGAACGGAAGGGGAGGGCTGCCAGATTAGTGTGGGCTACTAATCTGGACAACCATGGCTACTTTTCTTTTTTTCCCACCCTGCTGAGGAGTGGTCAACCACACAGGGTCCTGGTGCTGACCATATATACCAACCTGAACGGAATTATGGCTCTGAGCTTGATTATGGATCCTGATTTTGCTGTACTGGTGGGCTTCTGTGGAGGGAAAATCTTCCGCTGTTTTTTCTGTTCATTTGTGGGTTGACAGCCCCAAGTAAATAGATTCACAGGATATGTATATCAGCTGGTGGATAATCCTGAGCAGAGGTCATCGCAAGCACCTGAACTCTTTGCTTCTACTGGCATCGTCGAATTCTACATTGGAGGAAGTCTTCCAGTGTAGATGGCTTCAGCCTTTAGTGGTGGGGGAACGGGTCTTTGCCACATGTCTGCGATTAGGGGGCTGTTTGATATTGTCGGCATTCCCTCTCTCAATAAACAGAATTTCTTTAAACATCCCACCAACCATTTTCTCTCCATAGGTAGTTGGAATGTGAGGACTCTTCAGAGTTTTTTCTCTTGATGTCCTCACACATAAATTCCACCATTATAATTTTGATGTTCTCGGCTTGCAAGAGACCAGATGGACAGATAAAGGTCAGATTCTAAAAAATAATCTTAAATTTCTCTTTTCAGGGAGGAAAGACAATAAACATCACCAAGGCGTGGGTCTGCTTCTCAGCAGACACTTTAGTGATGCTCTTCTAGGATATCAGTGCATTAATGAAAGGTTTCTTACAGCAAAATTTCAGACAAGCGTTAAAGACTTGAATGTTATCTGCTGTTATGCCCCCACTGAGGATGAGGATGAGGATAGGTTTTATGAACAACTTCAGGATATTTTGAATTCTGTCAAGAAAGGAGATATTACCCTTGTTCTAGGTGACTTCAATGCCAAATTTGGTACTGACTCTGACCTGTGGGGAGGAGTAATAGGCCCTTTTGGTATTGGTAGCTGCAATGGCAATGGGCAACGTCTCCTACAGGTAAGTATACTCAATGGTTTCAGAATAATTAACACTTATTACAAACACTGCGACATATAAAGTACACATGGGTTTCACCTGATGGGCTGCATAAGAATATTATTGATTATATATTAATTAACAGCAAATGGGCTAGTTCTGTTAGGAATACCAGGTCATATAGGGGAGCTGAAATTGGATCTGACCATTACCTTGTTAAAAGTGTCTTGCAACTTAAACTTAAAAAGTGTTGTGCTAGGGTTAAAATATTTACTTTTAATACTGAAGCTCTGAAAGACCCAGTTATAACCAAAGCTTACAATGATGGGTTATTTAGTCATTACGACAGTCATGGTTTGCTTACTACTGAAGTTGAGGAAGAATGGGATCATTTTAAACAGGCTTTTTTGGACACTAACAGTGCTCTTTCAGGAAAAAAGGAGCAGAAGAGACAGAATTATCTGAGTGATAAGGCACTTTAGCTTATTTCGGAAAGAAAGAACTGCAGGAATGTCTTAATCAAATGGCCTAGAGGGCATGAGGGAGGAATTGCCCTACTAGTCCTAATAGAAAGCATTACAGAGAACTTAATAAACGTGTAAAAGATCAGTAAGCTGCTGATAAGAATCTTTGGCTTGATGGCTTGGCTAACGTGTAAAAGATCAGTAAGCTGCTGATAAGAATCTTTGGCTTGATGGCTTGGCTGACAAAGCCGAGGAAGAAATTAGACATCACAACAGCAGAGAGCTGTACCAGATAGTTAATGTTTTGTGTGATAGAAAACGGATAGGTATACAGGGATTGAGGATAAACAAGGTAAGGTTATAGAAGGTGAGGATTCTGTCAATGCTAGGTGGGCTGAGCATTTCAGTGATGTTCTAAACAATGTGGTTAGTTCTACTCCCAATTGTTTGCAATGATGATAGATGCATTGGTGACTTTAATGTTTGTGCTATAACACAATCTGAAGTTGTTGTGGCTATTTTTAAACTTAAACTTCATAAATCCCCAAGGGTAGATGAAATTACTACCGAAATGCTTAGAGCTGGGAATGTTTCGGTTACCACTTGGATGACTGAAATTCTGAATATCTTGTATGATAAAGGCATGGTTCCTAAGGATTTTACCAGAGCTATTGTTATCCCTATTTTCAAAAAAGGTGATCGCAGTTCTTGTGATAACTATAGGGGTATCTGTTCCAGGTAAAGTTCTTTCCATGATTGTGCATAATAGAATAAAGAATCTGGTTGACAGGCAATTGCGTGATGAGCAATGTGGATTCAGAAGTGGTAGGGGATGTGTGGATCAGCTATTTTCACTTAGGCAGATTCTTGAGAAATGTTTTAGAGTTTCAGAAACCTTTGGTTGCTAGCTTTATTGATTTCAAAAAGGCTTTCAACTCTGTTGATCATCATAATTTGTGGTTGATTGTGAGATCATATGGTATACCAGACAAGTTAGTTAACACAATGAAAGCTCTCTATAATAACACTGAGTCGTGTGTGACAGTCGGTAAGTCTTGTTAGCAATTGGTTTAGCATTACTTCTGGTGTTCGACAAGGGTGCATTTTTTTTCTCCTTTCTCTTTAGCTTGGTTATTGATTATGTTATGCGAAATTCACTTCAAGGGAAAGATTTTGGCCTTAAATGGACTGGAGATACAAAAATTTCTGATTTTGATTATGCTGATGATT
Source organism: Ryuthela nishihirai (assembly GCA_038380435.1). Taxonomy (NCBI): domain Eukaryota; kingdom Metazoa; phylum Arthropoda; class Arachnida; order Araneae; family Heptathelidae; genus Ryuthela; species Ryuthela nishihirai. Next base: position 1,589,925 of record JAWZYU010000005.1, read on the forward strand.
TAGCCCTTTTGGCAAATGTTGTTGATGAGATGAACTCTTTCATTTGAGCTGTTGTAGCGGTAGTAGAGTAGGTCTTTAGGTAGTCGAGTTTTCATTCGAGCGGTAGTAGAGTAGGTTTGGTTATAAACAGAGAGAAAATTAAAGTGATGAAAATTGGTGAGGCAGGCTGTGATTCAGTTAATCTGAAATGTTGCAGTCTTGAGCAGGTGTCACAGTTTAATTATCTTGGGAGCTATGCAACAGATAATGGTGATATGCGGCATGAGAATAACAGACGAATAGGGATTGCTGCCGGGACTTTTAAGAATCTATGGAGAGTGTGGAGAAATAGGGGTATACACCTAAAGACTAAAATTAGACTGTATAATAGTTTGGTTCTTTCTAGGGTTAGTTATGGTAGTGAAACTTGGACACTTTGTAAACAAGATAACAGGAAACTAGATGCTTTTGATTCCAGATGCTTACGCAGTATCTTGGGCATTAGGTGGTTCAACTTTGTAACTAATGATGAGGTTAGACAAAGGAGTTTGCAACCTCCTTTAAGCAGCATATTGTGCAGAGAGAGACTCCGTTGGTTTGGCCATGTTGCCCATATGAATAATTATAGATTGGCGAATAGGGTTATGAACAGTGTGCCTAAAGGCCTCAGAAAGAAGGGGAGACCTAGGATGTGGTGGGCAGACGATGTCAAACAGGACCTTGTTAGAATTGGTGTGCAGTGGCCAGATGCAGTAGATGTAGCTCAGGACAGACTTTCTTGGAGAACTAAATTGCACAGTCTGGTTGGACCTCTGTAGCCCATGGCTGCTTGAGGATGATGATGAGTGCAATCGTCAGATTACGCAAATGTTTTCCCAGCGTGCAATAGACATGTGCCGGATTTGTACGCCACATGTTATAACTAAGTGATGTCAGGTCACAGAAATAGTAGAGATGTAAGAGTCAGAATTAGTAGACAGAATTAGTATTGTTAGTGGAAGTCGAGTAGAGAAATATTATTGTCAGTATTGTTAAGAGGGGTTGAAATATGTTTAAGTAGTATGTTGAATCAGTAGGTGTTGTGTAGATAGAAGAAGTTGTTAGTAGAGATTTAGGTAAATGTGAGTTGTTAGTACCCCAACTTTTATATTCATCAACTGGATTTGGTGAGTCTTTGAATTTTTTGGAAATAAACTTTGTTTTAGAAACTTTTGAATTTTTGCTATTTTTCTCTTGAGCAACATTAATTAATTTTTGATTAGTTTTAAACTTTAATAAACTTGATAATCCTTTTCAAATTCTTGCTCGATAAGTAATGCTAGAGAAATACCCAACGAACTCTATTTCAACTTTCAATTGGCAAATTAATATTGCCTGGCACCCAACAAATTACCTGGAGTTTTAAATAAATTTGGATTAGACAAAAGGTCCAACTTGAAAAGTTAATAATCTTTGTAGCTTTACAAACGACAGAGATTTTAAAGTTATTTTTAAACCACTGTAATGTGATCAGTCTCATGGCACTTTAATAAAAAAACAATGGCTAGGCATCTGGATGAGAAACCTCATTATTTTAGTCTGACCTACTTAAGGATAAATAAAAATTACATGCAGCTTCACTGTGCATCTGGCTTTTCCTGTCAAAGCTTTACCTTTACTGAATGGGACAAATAAATACAGCACATACAGCACAGACTACTCTACAAAGCATTGTTGGTGACTTGTCAAGTTTTATAATGCTCCAAATGTATATTAACTTCTTTACTATGGACCTTGTAACTGATCCAAAAAATGCTAAATTACCGGATAGCTTGGGCATCAGGCAATTAATCTTGCCAATTAAAATTAAACGAGGGCTCTCTAAGCAAAATAGACATTACTTAGTCAGAAAGAATTCAATTCAAAAAAGATTGTCAATTATTCAAGTTTAAATCTAGTCAAAATCAAAAATCCTGCTCAAGAGAAAAAATTAGCAAGCCAAAACTATTTCATAAAACAAAGTTTATTTCTGAAAAATCTAGACTCGCCAAAGTGAATTCTCCTTCAACACAAAATTCTTTGAGCAATTAACAGCTCAAATCAAACCAACAAAAACTCTACCAACATTCCTACATTCTCAAATAACAACTTCAAACTAACTTCTTCTAAACTCACATCTCCAAAACTAAAGGCTGTCTCTATACCAACATTCTCTCTACTACTCTGTGACCTAACATCACTTACTTTACACATGATGTGCAACTGCCACGTGTGTGTTGCACACTGGGAAAGTACATTGGCATAAAAATGACACAAGAGTGCAAGGAAGGACACACCCTGGACAAGAGGGGACACATCTTTCTGTGCACATTACTGGCTGTTAATCAAAAATCAGAGTTGCTCAAATGGTTTTGAGTGAGGAAAAATGACAATCAACTGAAGATAATCCCCAAAATGATAAATATAACGTAAATAAAGTAAAACTGGTTAAGGAAAAGCAAAAGTGAATGGGTGATCATCATAGCATAACTGCTTCTTGTTTTAAGATTAACACTATACCTATTAGAGTTGGCAGCACTGATGTAATTTCAGTGCTGCCAACTCTAATAGGTACTTTCTAATATATACTTTCATCAGTTATATCTATGTATTTAAATGAAGATGTGTAAATAAGTTAAGGAACTTCAATATATTCGACACATACAGGAAATCTGAAAAGTAATATTGTATGTCATATTGTGCTCATGCATGTTACAAAAATGGCTTAAAAAACCCTTCATGAAAGAATTTGTAAATTATCTTCAATTTTCTTGTTTCATGATGGTCTGCTTTTTATTTAGTGAAGCTACTGATTATGTTATGCGGAATTCAGTGCAATGGGGTGTGTATAATAGCATAAATGAGTGGATAACACATTACTGAACGTAGGTAAAATTTCATGTTTTATATGGATTACAGAGAAGTTATATATACAAAACATAGTATGCAAAATTTAGTAGTATAGTCTTTGAAACATAGGACTGCAATATTATAATAAAGTTTCAAAACTTGACTTAAATTTAACCATTATTGCACTTGAGTTTAAATTTCCACTTTACGTCCACCAGCAGCTTAGTGTGCAGAAAACCAGCAGCTTAGTGTCTTGGAAAGCTACAAAACAAGCCCCCTCGAATAAATTGACTGAATTAATTTAGTTGATCACATTTGTTTTTAATAATAATTGTTTTTAACACCATTAAAAAATTTCTTAATTTTATACTTTTATACTGGTTAAAACTGTATTCTTACCAATATAAAGCTATCTATAGTGTGAACTCTCAGATAACATTACATTGGTTTGAAAATAATGATGGCTATATACAGGATCAAATCTTGGAGGTGTGTGTGTGTGGGGGGGGGGGGAAGGGTTGGGTTGTTTTACCTCTGAGCGGCACTTTTTTGCACACCATGGGTTAAATGGCCAGGTCACATGGACCCCGAAGGCTCAGAGAAGGTTGGGGAAGGGGACCCACTGGAACAGCTGTTGGGAGACAGATGGTAGCCCCCCGTCAAGGCCATATAGTGTGTTCTTTAAAGTGCACAGAGTATGGCTCTTCCGCACACGGGGCCACGGCTTAACGTCCCATCCAATGGACGGTGGCCTTTCCAAGCCCATCAGTGTCCCCTACTGACCGCGGGCAGGGCGGGGAATTTTGCGGAGATAAATCTCAACGCTGACCCAGCTGGGACTCAAACCTGGGAACTACAGATTACAAGCCTGGGGCGCTACCGACTGAGCCACCCCCACCCCCATGGGGGGGAAAGACTTTGAAAGTATTAGTAATTGTAATAGAGACAAAAAAAAATGTATATTTTATATATTTTTTATACTTATAATATATGTACATAGTCATATCAGAATAATATGACCACCTACAGAATCACAGTGTACTCCAAGCACATTACAAAGTGCACATGAAAGGTCGACCACACGAAGATATGAGCGGCCGACCAGGCCAAATCAGCCATAATGCATAATGTGAGCACAATGAGCAGAGGTATTGATTTGATGGACATTCAAAAAAGAATGATCATCAGTACCACGCCAAGGGTGGAAGCATCTCAGAAACAGCACACTTTGTGGGCGGTTCACGAGGTGTTGCAGTAAGGGTGTACTAAGAATGGACCGCTGGCACACTGAGTACCTCCAGACGTCACAACTGTGGAGGCCCAAAGACCATCGACCCCAGAGGAGAACATCGCCTCCGTCAACTGGTAAAGGGCAATTGATGCACAACAGTGCAACAATTGACTACTCAAACGAATGCTGGGGCACCCAAGTACGTGTCCCCGATAATAGTAGAGCAAACCCTGTTACGCATGGGTCTCTGGAGTTAATGCTGCATAAAGGCGCCCATGTTAACTAAGGTCCATCGGCAACGATGCCTGCAGTTCACACGGGACTACAGTCATTGGACAGTGGAAGAGTGGAAAAAGGTTGCCTTCTCCGACGAATCGAGGTTCCTACTCCACAGAGGTGATGTGTGGTGGTGGATATGGTGTCAGACACAGGAGAACCAATACCTAGACACACTTGTCGGTCAAGTACAGGCTGGTGGTGGCGATGTGCATGTCTGGGGGATATTTTCCTGGTATGACCTGGGACCGCTGGTACAACTGGATGGGTCCATGCACACCAATGGCTACCTGTCCATCATCGCTGAGTGGGACCTCCTTGACGAGGGGGGGGGGGGGCTTACAGTGCCTCTGAGAAGTTGGGCTCGGATTGCTGGCACTCTGGAGTTCATGATATCTTGTGGCCCCCGGTGGAGGGGGCCTGTTGAGGGCTGGCGGACTGGTAGGCGCTTGACAGTCCAGTTGGTTGACTTGTCCCCAGTGAAGCTAGGGGTTGCAGCCACAGTTGAGGGGCTGTTCTAGGGGCCTGTGGACAGGATTTGGAGTACCCTGTCTTCTGTGGGCTAATCGGGGAGTACCGCGGACTGAGCTGCACACCTCTTCGTGCACTCGTATGTGGGCTCTTTGATGTGGTTTCAGTGATATCGTGGGTCAGATGATTGTCACTGGGGGCTTCGGCCCATTCACAATGGAGAGGTAGAAGTTGAGGGCTCATGACTGGGAGCAGCTACCCTGGTCGACTGACTTATCGATGGAACAGCCAAACTAAGAGTTCCACAGAATCTGTTTGGCTCTACAGATAGCTTTTGTAGTGGAGGGACTTAGGTTCCTCTGAGAAGTGGGGTCCGGGTGCTGCAGTCATGTAAGCCCCGGTAGGATAACGGCTTTGTCAGGGTCGTTGCTGACTGGATTGGTGGTCCCTGGTCAAGTGTTCCCCGACGTGGCCTCGGTTAAGGCTGAGACGGTGAGGGGCTGTGGTTGCCCGGCTTGATGGAGAGGACGAAGTTGAAGGTCATGCTGAAAGGACTGTGGACCCGATTAGGTGTGGCTTATTGATGGAAGTACCTAAGAATCTCTGCTGTGGAGGACTCAAAAAGTTAGGACTTCTACATAAGTTTGGCATCAAAATTCAAAAGATACCATCTGATTTATATTTGGCAGATATTTAGACAAAATCCAGTGAATGATGGGAATATTCCTAGGCCCTATTTTAAAATTCCTAAAAGATCCCACTCTCACTGCACCTGAATGATTATTTCTACAGACAGGCTAAAATCCCGAGCAGTGTTTTTCTCTTCACTCGGTCTTCTCCCGCTGTAGGTAGATCAAATGTAAGGCAGCTTAAACTCACAGGAACCTGGTTAGTCGATTGTGGTTTCAGTGACAATTCCCTTATGGTGATATGCAGTCACAGTACTGCAGTGCACTGGGATTGTCACGATTTATTTCGTTGTCCATCCTCGCTGACCACATGAATCCCTTCATTTTGGATGTTTAGCCTGGTGATGATGGTGTCAACCAACAGGACAATGCACCCTGCCATGTTGCTAAGATAGTGTGTGACTGGTTCCAGGAACACGACAGCAATGTCTCCGTTCTCCCTTGGCCGGTGAAATTGCCAGACCTCAAAATCCCAGAGAGCACTTGTGGGACTATTTGGATCGACAGGTTTGACATGTGGACGCACAACCATATCATCTCCAGAACCTCTGTGCTCTCCTGTAGTCTGAATGGGCACGTGTGCCTCTGGCAACCTTCCAGGGTCTCATTGCATCCATGTCATTTCGCTGCTGTCATCAGGGCCAAGGATTATTATTCACATTATAGGTAGGTGGTCATATTATTCTGATTCAACTGTGTATATATAACATATATAAAATAAGCTCACTGGACAAAAAATTAGGCACCCCTGGCTGAATCTCACCTAATAGCATGTACTGCCTCCATGCAACTGAAGAACAGCTGAAATCCTGTCTGGCATGGATGCCACTAGTGTGCGGATGTAGTGCACATCAATATTCATCCACTCTTCCAGCAGCAAATGCCGCAGTTTGGCCAGATTGGCTGGACGGCTGGGATAGCGCTTCATTTGCTGCCCCAAATAGTCTCAGAAGTTTTCTATGGGATTCAACTGAGGATTTGGCAGGCCAGTCGAGATGTTCGAAGGCTTCAGAATGCTCGTCATGCCAATCTGACACATTTCAAGTCCTGTGCACGTGACAGCTGTTATCTTTGAAGACTAGGGTATCCTTCTGGTGTTCACTGTGGAGATGCTGCACAAAAGGTAACATGTGGTTGTCCAAGTAGCTCCATATAGCCCTTCTGGTTCAAGTGTGATGTCACTGCAATCAAAGGATCCATTTCTTCGTACGTGAAACACCCCCAGAACATCACAGAGCTTCCTCCAGCTTGAACAGAACCTTGCACACAGTCTACATGAAAGGCTTCATGCAGCTTACAATGTACCCGTCACCTCGCATTATTCGACTACAAGCAAAAATGCAACTCATCTGACCAGATCACACACTTCCAAGAGTTGACAGTCCAATCTTTGTGGCGTTGCACCTACTGTAGCCATGCAGCCTTGTGCAGAACTGTTAACATGAGTCTCTTCCACAGTACTCTGCTCCAGATATCCATGGTATGCATTCCCTTTGGAGTGTTCTTTCAGAAACAGCTTGTTGTAGGCCTGCATTGACTGACTGGAGCAATTTCTGCCTCATTGCAAAGCAGTTTGCCCTAACAGTGCATGACACACTGCAGTGGTCCCTATTGGTGAGCACAGTCTTTCTGCTGCAGTTCTGGCAATGTTTAGCGGCGATGTATGCCACTGCTGGAACACCCTTTGGACAATACGTTTTGACACACCTGCAAAGGCAGTAACTTCGTGTACACTATGCCCTTTGGTTTGGCCAAACACAATAACACCTTTTTGTCACTCATTCACATCTTTGGTGCAACCCATGTTTCACAGAGCGACTAACACATACATAGCACACAACCACTTCTTGTCACTGTATGAACCCCGTAGTACATGGCACAGCTATTTGTAGGACTCATTTATTACTGGTGCACCCTCTGTTATTGAATACTCTACACAAAAATACATTTTATATATTTTATATATTTTTGAAATAATTTTTTAAATACATCTAAAATAAAGGGAAAAATGTTGTATTGTAAATCCAGTCTCTTGTCCCCCATTTACTCAAATGAATTCCTTGCCCCTTACCCCTCGCCTGCCCTGCTCACAGTCAGTAGGGGACACCAATGGGTTTGAAAAGGCTGCCATCTGTCGGATGGGATATTAAGCCATGGCCCCATCTGTGGGGCCATGGCTTAATATCTGGACCCACATATGGCTTAATATGGGGGTCCAGGCTTAATATGTGGACCCACAACCATGGAGTGGTGGGTGGGAGAGCCATACCCTGTGCATGTTAAAGAACATGCTGGATGGCCTTGACAGGAGGTTACCATATGTCTCCCAACAACAGCTGTTTTAGTGGGTCCCCTCCCCAACCTTCTCTGAACCATCAGGGTCCTTATGACCTGGCCATTTAGCCCATTATATGCAAAAAAAAGTGTTGCTCAGAGGTAAAACAACCCAACTCTTATACTGAAAAAATATTCATTCACATCAATCAACATTTCTGTTGCAACAAATGAAACACCTACTTTACATACTGATTTGGAAATTTTACTGAAAACAATTTCCTAAGGCCAATACATTGATAAACAACAAAAAATGCTGCCATTTTTCATGCAGCACAATCCAGCAACAGAAACATGCCTTCACTATTTCATCATTACAATAATGATCAACTGCACATAATAATATACTAATACATAAAATTTCAAGTAAACTTAACCATCAAATTTATCTCTATTTGAACATAATTTTTTTCAACTAACCACCATACTGCCGATTAAGAATATCTATTTTAAATCTAGAATCTATAATATGTGCACAATATTTATTCTGTGTTACCATTACTTCCTATAATTTTTGTGTAAGTCTTCAAGACATCATGATGAACTATACAACTTTTGATGTGAAATTTGGCAAATTCCAAAAGACTGTTCATTGTGCTCTACATATACAAACCGTGTTTTCAACCATATTATGGAATTAAATTGAAACTTTGACACAATTTTTTCTTTACTCTTTACTGATTCTATTTGTGTTATAGCTCATATATCAGCAAGCTTATTATATGTTACATCATTGTTAAATGATTCTTTTTTATTTACTTAAAGAGAAAAGGAAAAAAACTAAAATGCTATTTTTGGAATTTTTTTGCAAATTTATTGGATATTTAAATCATAAGGTTTATATCAATAAAATTTAGATTGCAAAATTTCAGGATTATAAAAAAGAAGTTTAAAATAGTCAATTTCTACAGGGAAAAAAATAAACACTAAGAGCATATTTTCTTAGGAACTAGTTACCAACAGAGTTGGGTTGTTTTACCTCTGAGCGGCACTTTTTTGCACACCATGGGCTAAATGGCCAGGTCACATGGACCCCGAAGGCTCAGAGAAGGTTGGGGGAGGGGACCCACTGGAACAGCTGTTGGGAGACAGATGGTAGCCTCCCGTCAAGGCCATCCAGCGTGTTCTTTAACGTGCACAGGGTATGGCTCTCCCGCACACGGGGCCACGGCTTAATGTCCCATCAGACGGACGGCGGCCTTTCCAAGCCCATCGGTGTCCCCTACTGACAGTGGGAGTGCGGGGAATTTTGCGGAGATAAATCTCAACGCTGACCCAGCTGGGACTCGAACCTGGGAACTACAGATTACGAGCCTGGCGCGCTACCGACTGAGCCACCCCGGCCCCAGTTACCAACAGATATCACACTACATTTGACTCTGGGAATTATAGTATTTTCCAGCACTTTCAGGTTTAATTTTCTTCACCAATGTAAATTTAACAAATGAAATGCATTCAGAAATGATCAGTAGTAGATATTACTCACTTTGCACCGTAGACATGAGTATTGGCCAAGTCTGTTGCATGACTGACCTAATAAAAAGGAAAAGCAATATTAAAATATGAATATATTAAATATTCTAAAGTTATATTCACAGTATGGCAAGTTTTAAATATAAAAAAAAATATTATTTCGATTATGAAAATAAAGTGTTAATAAGACTTCATATCACAAATTTTAAAATAATGAATTGAAACTTTTAAAATCTAGTGCTCATTAAAGAAATACACTAAAGAATAGACTTTGTAACTACTGAGATATATGGCTATCAGTGTACAACTTGATGACATCACATCTCTTGGCGATTAATCCTAGAATGTAAAGATAGGTTTTCACTAGTGTTGAAACCCGGTTTTTAAAAACCGGGTTTCAACCATCCTTTAAAATTTCCCTGAAAATCGAAAAGAAAAAACTGTTCTTTCCATTGATTTTTTTTTATCTGACTACAGTAATGTTAAATTTCTTATAAATGCTTTTTAAAGAAAGAGAGGAGAAAGGAAAAAAATGAAAAATGAACACATTTCAAGGTCATACAAACAATGAATGAACACATACATGAAAATTTTTTCCGTTCAAATTTTATATACTGTATATATATATAGAGAGAGAGAATGAACTTGACTACGTGAACAAGTCATCATTTTATGAAATAATTTGCAATGGTAATAGTTTTATATTTTAAATCATCGTCATCATCCACAATCAGCCATGGGCTACTGAGGTCCAACCAGACGGTGCAATTTAGTTTTCCAAGCATATCTGTCCTGAGCCTACATCTACTGCATCTGGCCACTGCACACCAATTCTAACAAGGTCCTGTTTGACATTGTCGGCCCACCTCATCCTAGGTCTCCCCCTCTTTCTGAGGCCTTTAGGCACACTGTTCATAACCCTATTCGCCAATCTATAATTATTCATACGGGCAACATGGGAAAACCACGGAGTCTCTCTCTGCATAATATGCTGCTTAAAGGAGGTTGCAAACTCCTTTGCCTAACCTCATCATTAGTTACAAAGTTGAACCACCTAATGCCCAAGATACTGCATAAGCATCTGGAATCAAAAGCATCTAGTTTCCTGTTATCTTATTTACAAAGCATCCAAGTTTCACTACCATAACTAACCCTAGAAAGAACCAAACTATTATACAGTCTAATTTTAGTCTTTAGGTGTATATGCCTATTTCTCCACACTCTCCATAGATTCTTAAAAATCCCAGCAGCAATCCCTATTCGTCTATTAATCTCATGTCGCACATCACCATTATCTGTTACATAGCTCCCAAGATAATGAAACTGTGACACCTGCTCAAGACTGCAACATTTCAGATTAACTGAATCACAGCCTGCCTGACCAATTTTCATCACTTTAGTTTTCTTTCTGTTTATCACCAAACCTACTCTACTACCAGTCTCATCAACAGCTCGAATGAAAGAGTTCATCTCATCAACATCATTTGACAAAAGGGCTAAATCATCAGCATAATCTAAATCAGAAATTCCCGTTATCTCCAGACCATTTAAGGCCAAAATCTTTCCCTTTGCAGTGAATTTTTCCCTTTACAGTGAATTTTTATAATTAATAAACGAACTGAAGAGAAAAGGAGACAAAATGCACCTTGTTGAACACCAGAAAAAATGCTAAATGAATTACTTCAAGCCTTATTAACTATCACACACACACACACTCAGTGTTATGATAGAGAGCTTTCATTATCTTATTATTTCTGTACTTTAACTCGAAACAATTATTATTAAAGTTGAAATTTAATTTTAACTTGAAATTATTATTATTAAAGTTGTCTTGGTATGCCAAACGATCTCACAATCAACCACAAATTATGATGATCAACAGAGTCGAAAGCCTTTTTGATATCAACAAAGCTAGCCACCAAAGGTTTCTGAAACTCTAAACATTTCTCAAGAATCTGCCTAAGTGAAAATATCTGATCCACACATCCTCTACCACTTCTGAATCCATATTGCTCATCACGCAATTGCCCATTAACCAGATTCTTACTATTAAGTACGATCATGGAAAGAACTTTCCGTGGAACAGGGAGTAGGCTGATACCCCTATAGTTATCACAAGAACTGCGATCACCTTTTTTTAAAATAGGGATAATAATAGCTCTGGCAAAATCCTTAGGAATCATGCCTTTATTATATTCAAAATTTCAGTCATCCAAGTGGTAATAGAAACATTTCCAGCTCTAAGTATTTCAATAGTAATTTCATCTACCCTTGGGGATTTATGAAGTTTAAGTTTAAAAATAGTCAAAACAACTTCAGATTGTGTTATAGCACAAACATTAAAGTCACCAATGCATCTATCATCATTGCAAACAATGGGAGTAGAACTAACCACATTGTTTAGAACATCACTGAAATGCTCAGCCCACCTAGCCATGACAGAATCTTCACCTTCTATAACCTTACCTTGTTTATCCTTCTATCCCTGTACAACTGTCCGTTTTCTATCACACAAAACATTAACTATCTGGTACAGCTCTGTTGTTGTTGTGCTGTCTAACTGCTTCCTCAACTTTGTCAGCCAAGCCATCAAGCCAAAGATTCTTATCAGCAGCTAACTGATCCTTTACACATTTATTAAGTTCTCTGTAATGCTTTCTATTATGACTAGTAGGGTATTGAAGATGATGATGAAGACTTAAATGAAGATAAGTATGATATGAATCAAGGTCTATATTTGGATCCCATGTTTGAGATAAATATTGACACAAATGATTCACTGCGACTTAGTGCAGATAATTTGAAAGTAATTAAGAAACTCAAAAAAATCTGTCAAATGTTTCGCAAATCTTCTTGCATAATGACAGGCTTCAAGATTTTGTAAAGAAGGAATTCAATGGAGAAGAAAAGAAACTTATCTTAGACTGCAAGACATGGTGGAATAGTCTCCTTTCTATGATTGAATGTTTTCTAAAGCTAAGGAACTGCATTCCTAAGGCTCTACGAGTACTTGCTTCAACAGAAAATGTCTTTGGGGAGGAATGGAATTTGTTAGATAATCTCACTGAAACTCTTTGTCCACTTGAATTTGTTTTGAAGGTTTATGCTCTGAAGAAGCAACTTTACTTAAAGCTGACATGCTTGTGAAAATTTGCCTTAAGGAACTAGACAATAAGGAAAATCCTATTGCTGCCAAAGAATTCTTTATCAAATGCTATTCATCAAGATGACAAAAGGAAGTCATTTCATTGTTAAGAAAATTAACTAATCCAGAGGATTCTAAAAACAAATCGTCTGATTTATTCCCTTTATAATTCAGGCAAACAGTAAAGAAAATCACAGTACATATTTTATTTCTTTGGCTTTGTCCTAATGATTGTCAAACCACCGAGGTAGATGAAAATACAGAGTCAGCAGTGCAAGGTGCAGTTAGCAATGCTAAAAATTGACGAAGATGATGACTTAACGCACGAGTATTTGAGCGAAATGAATAAATTAGAAATGCTGTCTATGGTCTGTAAATGGTAGATAGGTAGCACTGGAAGGAGAGCTATGCACCAATCCCCTGTGATGATGCACAGAACTGGCCAGGACTAGCACCTAATGTCCGACCACGCCTTCTTGTGGTGCAGACTGTTAGTACCTTTCAAAAGAGATACTCTCTTGTGGAAGTGAACAGAAGGGGAAGGCTGCCAGATTAGTGTGGCCTGATCTGGACAACTCTGGCTACTTTTTTTTTTCTACCCTGCCAAGGAGTGGTCAACCACACAGGGTCCTGGTACTGACCATATAAACCCACTGGACTGAATTACGGCTCTGAGCTTGAATATGGATCCTGAATTTGCTGCACTGGTGGGATTCTGTGGAGGGAAAATCTTCTGCTGTGTTTTCTGTTCATTTGTGGGTTGACAGCCCCAAGTAAATAGATTCACAGGATATGTATATCAGCTGGTGGATAATCCTGAGCAGAGGTCATCGCAAGCACCTGAACTCTTTGCTTCTACTGGCATCGTCGAATTCTACATTGGAGGAAGTCTTCCAGTGTAGATGGCTTCAGCCTTTAGTGGTGGGGGAACGGGTCTTTGCCACATGTCTGCGATTAGGGGGCTGTTTGATATTGTCGGCATTCCCTCTCTCAATAAACAGAGTTTCTTTAAACATCCCACCAACCATTTTCTCTCCATAGGTAGTTGGAATGTGAGGACTCTTCAGAGTTTTTTCTCTTGATGTCCTCACACAATAATTCCACCGTTATAATTTAGAGATTCTCAGCTTGCAAGAGACCAGATTCTTAAAAATAATTTTAAATTTCTCTTTTCAGGGAGGGAAGACAATAAACATCACCAAGGTGTGGGTCTGCTTCTCAGCAGACATGCTAGTGATGCTCTTCTAGGATACGAGTGTATTAATGAAAGGTTTCTTACAGCAAAATTTCAGACAAGTGCTAAAGACTTGAATGCTATCTGCTGTTATGCCCCCACTGAGGAAGCTGATGAGGATGAGAAGGATAGGTTTTACGGACAACTTCAGGATATTTTGAATTCTGTCAAGAAAGGAGATATTACCCTTGTTCTTGGTGACTTCAATGCCAAAGTTGGTACTGACTCTGACCTGTGGGGAGGAGTAATAGGCCCTTTTGGTATTGGTAGCTGCAATGGGCAACGTCTCCTACAGATAAGTAAACTCAATGGATTCAGAATAACTAACACTTATTACAAACACCGTGACATACATAAGTACACATGGGTTTCCCCCGATGGGCTGCATAAGAATATGATTGATTATATATTACTTAACAGCAAATGGGCTAGTTCGGTTAGGAATACCAGGTCGTATAGGGGAGCTGAAATTGGAACTGACCATTACCTTGTTAAAAGTGTCTTGCAACTTAAACCTAAAAAGAGTTGTGCTAGGGTTAAAAAATTTACATTTAATACTGAAGCTCTTAAAGACCCAGTTATAGCTAAAGCTTACCATGATAGGTTACTTAGTCATTATGACAGTCATGGTTTGCTTAATACTGAAGTTGAGGAAGAATGGGACCTTTTTAAACAGGCTTTTTTGGAAATCAACAGCAACATTTTAGGAAAAAAGGAGCAGAGGAGGCAGAATTATTTGAGTGATAAGCAGAGCTTATTTCAGAAAGAAAGAACTGCAGGAATGCCCTTAATGAATACCCTACTAGTCCTAATAGAAAGCATTACAGAGAGTTTAATAAACGTGTAAAGGATAATAGCTGCTAAGAATCTTTGGCTTGATGGCTTGGATGACAAAGTCGATGAAGCAGTTAGACAACACAGCAGTAGAGACTGTACCAGATAGTTAATGTTTTGTGTGGTAGAAAATGGACAGATATACAGGGATATAAGGATAAAGAAGATAAGGTTATAGAAGGTGAGGATTTTGTCATGGCTAGGTGGGCTGAGAATTTCAGTGATGTTCTAAACAATGGGATTAGTTCTACTCCCATTGTTTGCAATGATGATAGATGCATTGGTGACTTTAATGTTTGCACTATAACACAATCTGAAGTTGTTTTGGCTATTTTTAAACTTAAACTTCATAAATCCCCAAGGGTAGATGAAATTCACTAATAAATGAGCACTTTAGCATCAATTTAAATTTTAGAGGAAAAATTGTCTTGACCCTGGTGGGATACGAACACACAACCTCCTGATAACATGTCAGGTGCTCTGGACCACTGAGCTACCGGCCGCCGATCAAGATCTCCTCTAATTAGCGCTATGAACATTCTATTTATGTTTCATATAGGCGCTGTTCAGACAATTTTGGCCACAAGCGGCTTTCCATTTGCCAATAGATGGAAGCATGTGATTAGAAGTATGCAGATAATAAATAATGAAATAAGCTCGATGTATTCCATATCCACTATTAAATGAGCACTTTAGCGTCGATTTAAATTTTAGAGGAAAAATTGTCTTGAGCCAGGTGGAATATGAACCCACACCCTCCTGATAACAGTTCATGGGTTCATATCCTACCCGGCTCAAGACAATTTTTCCTCTAAAATTTAAATTGACACTAAAGTGCTCATTTATTAGTGGATATGGAATACGTCGAGCTTATTACATCATTTATAATCTGCATACTTGTAATCACATGCTTCCATCTATTGGCAAATAGAAAGCCACTTGTTGCCAAAATTACCTGAATAGCGCCTATATGAAACATAAAAGGAATGTTCATAGCACTAATTAGAGGAGATTTTGATCGACAGCCATTAGCTCAGTGGTCCATAGGACCTGACATGTTATCAGGAGGTCGTGGGTTCGCATCCCACCTGGGCTCAAGACAATTTTTCCTCTAAAATTTAAATCGACGGTAAAGTGCAAATTTATTAGTGGATATGGAATACATCAAGCTTATTTCATTATTTATTATCTGCATACTTGTAATCACATGCTTCCATCTATTGGCAAATTAAAAGCCGCTTGTGGCAAAAATTGCCTGAATGGCACCTATATGAGACATAAAAGGAATGTTTATAACGCTAATTAGAGGAGATCTTGATCGGCGGTCGGTAGATCAGTGGTCCAGAGCACCTGACATGTTATCAGAAGGTCGTGGGTTCATATCCCACCCGGCTCAAGACAACTTTTCCTCTAAAATTTAAATCGACGCTAAAGTGCTCATTTAATAGTGGATATGGAATACGTCGAGCTTATTTCATTATTTATTATCTGCATACTTGTAATCACAGGCTTCCATCTATTGGCAAATAGAAAGCCGCTTGTGGCCAAAATTCGTTGAATAGTGCCTATATGAAACATAAAAGGAACGTTCATAGCGCTAATTAGAGGAGATCTTGATCGGCGGCCGGTAGCTCAGTGGTCCAGAGCACCTGACATGTTATAAGGAGGTCGTGGGTTCTTATCCCACCCGGCTCAAGACAATTTTTCCTCTAAAATTTAAATCAACCCTAAAGTGTTCATCTATTAGTGGATATAGAATACGTTGAGCTTATTTCATTGTTTATAGTAGATGAAATTACTATAAAGTAGTAGTTTTATAGTAGATGGAAATACTTAGAGCTGGGAATGTTTCTGTTACCACTTGGATGACTGAAATTTTGAATATCTTTTATGATAAAGGCATGGTTCCTAAGGATTTTACCAGAGCTATTATTATTCCTATTTTCAAAAAAGGTAATCGCAGTTCTTGTGATAACTGTAGGGGTATCAGCCTACTCCCTGTTCCACGGAAAGTTCTTTCCATGATTGTGCTTAATAGAATTAAGAATCTGGTTAATGGGCAATTGCGTGATGAGCAATGTGGATTCAGAAGTGGTAGGGGATGTGTGGATCAGATATTTTCACTTAGGCAGATTCTTGAGAAATGTTTAGAGTTTCAGAAACCTTTGGTTGCTAGCTTCGTTGATTTCAAAAAGGCATTCGACTCTGTTGATTATCATAATTTGTGGTTGATTGCGAGATCGTATGGTATACCTGACAAGTTAGTTAACATTATGAAAGCTCTCTATAATAACACTGAGTCTTGTGTGAGAGTTGGTAAGTCTTGTAGCAATTGGTTTAGCATTACTTCTGGTGTTCGACAAGGGTGCATTTTGTCTCCTTTTCTCTTTAGTTTGGTTATTGATTATGTTATCAAAATTCACTTCAAGGGAAAGATTTTGGCCTGAAATGGGCTGGAGATAAAATTTCCGATTTAGATTATGTTGAATATTTAGCCCTTTTGGCAAATGATGTTGATGAGATGAACTCTTTCATTCGAGCTGTTGATGAGACTGGTAGTAGAGTAGGTTTGGTTATAAACAGAGAGAAAACTAAAGTGATGAAAATTGGTCAGGCAGGTTGTGATTCAGTTAATCTGAATGGTTGCAGTCATGAGCAGATGTCACAGTTTAATTATCTTGGGAGCTATATAACAGATAATGGTGATGTGCGGCATGAGATTAACAGACGAATAGGGATTGCTGCCGGGACTTTTAAGAACCTATGGAGAGTGTGGAGAAATAGGCATATACACCTAAAGACTAAAATTAGACTGTATAATAGCTTGGTTCTTTCTAGGGTTAGTTATGGTAGTGAAACTTGGACACTTTGTAAACAAGATAACAGGAAACTAGATGCTTTTGATTCCAGATGCTTACGCAGTATCTTGGGCATTAGGTGGTTCAACTTTGTAACTAATGATGAGATTAGGCAAAGGAGTTTGCAACCTCCTTTAAGCAGCATATTGTGCAGAGAGAGACTCCGTTGGTTTGGCCATGTTGCTCGTATGAATAATTATAGATTGGCGAATAGGGTTATGAACAGTGTGCCTAAAGGCCTCAGAAAGAAGGGGAGACCTAGGATGCGGTGGGCAGACAATGTCAAACAGGACCTTGTTAGAATTGGTGTGCAGTGGCCAGATGCAGTAGATGTAGCTCAGGATAGACTTGCTTGGAGAACTAAATTGCACGGTCTGGTTGGACCTCCGTAGCCCATGGCTGCTTGAGGAGGAGGATGATGATGAAATGATGCAGAGACAGTTGCAGAAATTACTTGTGTATTGGGGAATAGTTCTTGGTTGCCCAAATCTCTGGTCATTCTTGAATGAATCACACTCATCTGTGAAGCATTTACTGCAACTTGTAAATTGCGCTTTGCTTCACACAATGTGGTAGTGTAAAATTAATGGTTTAAAATTAATGTACTTTATTATCTCAAAGAATTTTGGCAAGTTATGTAATATTACTCTTATATTTAATACCTTATATAATCAGTTTATCATCAAGAAATTAAAGGAGTTCTTCCTTCATTTTTTCCACTAATATCTCTAATTTTTTTGTAGTAATATTTTGAGGTTTAAGATGGAACGGTCTTCTAAAACTCACAAATTATTGATGATGACTATGAATGAAATAAATTAATCTTATAAAATCCAATCCTACTCCATGAAACAATTTGCAATGTTACTTTTCTATACTGCATAGAGGAAAATCTTTTTACAACTGAAATGTTTGTGAAATTTTGCTGAAACAATTCATTGAAATTTGCACAGGAATTGTAGCTTTAGGAAGATGGTATTTCTTTAATTTTTACATCTACCACTATTTGGTTGCAGTGAGTTTTGGTTCAATACATATATTCCATACAGAACAATGAAGTTTCATATCAATATTATTCCTCAAAAGAGAAATTTGTTTCAAGTTCTTTGGTCTATGCATTATTTTTTGTTGTTGTCTATGCTTTTTTATTATTATTTTTTGTTGTTGTCTTTACTTGAAACCCTCCAGACCAGAGTATTTTTGATCACTATACTACTTGGATGCCCTATTGAATTATATGATTTTTGACTGATTTACTGGAAATATAAGTGATATATAATGAGTGAGATAGTGAATTACTAAATTCATTATTAATATGGAGAAAATTGATCAGACACGCACATTACAAAAGGTTGAGAGAAGTGCAATTTAAAAAATGTTTCTCTGTGAGATTAAAAGTATGAATAAATAAATAAATAATGGCAAAAATATGTATTTGCTTCAGACACAAAAGTAATGTGGAAATTTATAGTGCACTAATCAAATAAAACATGTATATTTAATTCTCTACGTCTGTTTACAGTAAAAGCACTTATACTAAAAAATATCCATGCTACTTAGCCTTAACAATAATATATATATATAAGGAATCTATACATTTTTTTTCTTAATAATAATGTCTAAAGGACAGCTGACAGTCAAATGTTTGTATTGTAAAATTGTCCATGACCGTAAGCTCAGAGCTACAGAAATGTCAAAGTGAAGGTGGTGAGTGACTACTGATGGTATGCTGATAGTTTGTGACTGCAGTGGGGTCATTGATAACATGATGATACTAAAGGTAGCATAGATTGCTTATATATATATTAAAATTTGACTACATAAATTTCATGCCCTGCTGTGGGTGCTTTGCCAGGTGGTAGTGAACATCCTTCGACTTTGTTTTAAAGGCAGTTGTTTGTTATATATGGGGTGCCGTAAAATGAATTGTCACCAAATCAGTTTTGGGATTTGAAGTGGTCATTAAGTTTATCCTTGTGTGATGGAGGCAATTAAGTATGTGTAAAACTCTTAAAGAGCAATAATTCCAAAGGAAAGCTTCTATTGTGTGAAAGCACTAATATATGTTATTTTCTGTTCTGTGGGATTTACAATAATTGTGCTATATTTATTTATATTTGTTGGATGTTTTACAACATGCTTTTATATCATTGTTATTTATATTGGTTGAATTTGCATAAGGGTTGATTATCATGCATCTAGGAAGATGTTGGGTGAAGATTGGCTCAGTTGGATCATGCCAGGCTTGTAATCTGCAGTTCCTAGGCTCCAGTTCTATTTGGCCCAGTGGTGTAATTTATCTCTGCTAAACCCCCTTCTTCCCTCAGTCAGAATGGGGATACTTTGAAAGGCCATTGTCTCTAGGATGGAATGTAGAGCTGTGGCAGTCCTGTGTATGTAAGGGCCATAACCTCTGCATGTTAAAGAACACAATGAATGGCTTTGATAGGAGGTTACCATCTGTCTCCTAACAGCTGTCCAGTGGGTCAACTTCCCCCAACCTTCTATAAGACCTTGGGGTTCTTGTGACCAGGACATGAGTGTGCAAAAATGTGCCGCTCAGAGGGAAAACAATCCAATTCTCTGAGCAAACTGGGTAAAAAAAAACACTCGAAAGTAAAGCAACTCAATCTAAGGGAGGTTGAATAGGGTATTAAGGGGTTTGATGATAGATGGGGATTGAGTTTCAACTTACTCTGCTCACCCAATTCAAAGGGTGATTTCATGACAGTTTTAACATTTGATTTTGGCCTAGAGTTATATATGAAAAAGATTGCAATGTTTAAAGGTCTGCAATGCAAAGTCAAAAGATGTTCGCTACCAACTGAAAAAGTGCCCACATCAGGGTGCAAAATGTGAGAAGTGGAATTTCAATGCTCTTGTATATAAGCATTCTGTGCTACCATAAGTATCACATTCTTTGTAATGGTCCACCATTATGACCAAGAACACATATGTACTTGATCATAATGATGCCCTTAGGTTAGGGGTATCATTACAATCTAAGGGCTCTTGGAATTGTGGATTAAGTCACCTCTCAACAGTGTTTGCAGACTTCCCTTGGGGTCCCAAGTTCAATCCCAGCAGTGGGAAGCCTCATCTCAGTATGATGCATTCTCTTCTCTGAGCAGAGCTGCCTCAGTCTGATTTGGCTGATAAGCAGTGATGTTCAGAGATATGGAAGAAATTTCTCTCATAATGCAAAAATTAGACAAAAATTAATGAGCTGAATTCAGAAGCCAGTTCCCTGCTCTGTGCCTAGGTAGCAGCATGAATCAAGATGGTATCAGTTTGGTTGTTTAGGGTTTTATGACGCATTAGCATCTAAGGCTATAATGTGCCAAACGAATGTCCAAAAATAAAAAAAAGATAAAAGTTATGACATCCTCAACCAATTTTTAAAAATAAACTGCAACAGCAACAAGAAAAATGTAAAACAATAAAATGAAATGCTGAGGACAAAATATAAATGTATAAATATGTTAAATATAAATAAAAGTAACCCAGGTGTAAGCGACCTGGGTTAAACACAGAAAAATAAACAGGGGATTAAAACTATAGGCAAGTAAAATATCCAGTATATCGTAAAAATTTAAATACAGAGGTAAAACAACAATGATCAAATAAGAGATGTCCGAGTGTAAGGGGCTCAGATATAAAATCATGAAAGTTAAATTACATTCTATGCTTCAGCTGGTCATGAGATTAAACTATGTTTAATAGTTAAAATGGTGTCACAAAACTCAGTTCACAAAACTTAGGTTAGTCGTCCGCCTGTAGAAGAAATGAATGAGTAATAAATGAATGACCTAAGCGGAGCTGAGCAAGTACAACTTCCTCCTTGCGATTCCTGCGTTAACAGGAATGCCATGATTTGATGATAGGTTTGATCTCATACAGCTTGTTTGTAAGCTGTTCTGACCAAGATCTCTGCCACTGTGCCCAGAGCTCAATGGTAAAAAGCTGCCAGAAATCCAGATAGGGAACCGGCAACGGAGAGCTGGACAGGGGCGTGGCTGACTTAGCAGCAGCATCTGCCAAGTCTTTGCCCCTCTGATACTGATGTGACCAGGCACCCAACAGAAATTGATGGTTGTTGTGGCTGCCAGATGATGGAGCTGCTGATGGATCTTAGAAAGAACTGGGTGAGGCCGATGCTTCACCGAGATCAAAGCCTGTAGCGAGCTAAGTGAGTCAGTGTAAAGCACACACACTGACGATGATGCTTAGGCACCATGTGGTCCAAGGCAAGACTGATAGCATGAAACTCTGCAGTGAAGATGGAACATTGCAGTGGGATCTGGTCTGCAATGATTACATCACAGTAGACCATGGCCGATCCCACTGATGTACCGGACTTCAAGCCATCTGTGAAGACAGGCAAGGTCCGGGTGCTCAGCATGATGGCTGGAAAAGAGTTGCTGATACATACAGTCGAGTGTAAAGCCTTCCCCATCCTGCAAAGAGAGAAATCACAGGAAGGGGAAACAGCGAGCCATGATGGAAGTGGATCGGCTGTCGACTGTGAGATGCTGTCGAGACTGATGTTGATGTCTCTGAGGTAGCCTTGGACTCACAAACCAAAATGATAAAGGGCATTCGGCTGATTAGTGTAAAGCATTTTCCACTTGGGACTGAAAATGCAGTCCCAAGTGGGATGGTCAGGCAGGGATTGTAATTTAGATACATATTGTAGGGACAACTGCTGACGGTGAAGGGATAAGGATGGTTCATTGGTCTCAATGTAAAAACTCTCGACTGGTGAAGTACGGAAGGCTCCAATGCAAACATGGAGGGCCTGATGACAGAGGGGGTCCAGCACCTTCACCACCGAATCTCGGGCAGAGTCATATACCTAGGATCCGTAGTCCAGTTTTGATTGGACAAGTGATACAATACAAGTGGATAATACAGGCAGAGCAGAAAACATCGATCAGCTCTCCAGGGGAGAGAGAGAGGACCTTGACGATGTTCAATGCCTGCATGCACTTGGACCTGAGATGACATATATGTGATAAAAAGGTCAATTTCCAATCAAAGATGAGACCAAGAAACTCGGTCTCCTCCACAACTACTGCCAAGCTGTAGCTTGAGATCCAGGTGAAGATTACGCTTGTGGCAAAAGTGCATGCAAGATGTCTGTGGAGAGAACTGAAACCAGTTCGCCATCGCCCAAACAGAAAGATTGTTCTGGCAGTTGTTTTTCAATGACCCTCATGCTGGTCGAAGAGCAAAAGATGCTAAAGTTGTCAACATAGAGGGCATTGCCTACAGATGGAGGAAGTTGTCTAGTAATAGCATAAATCTTGACAGCGAAAAGCATAACACTCGGAATGCAGCCTTGTGGCACCCCCTGTTCTTGGGGGTACTGCTGCAACAGAGTGTTGCCAACACGGACATGAAAAGAATGTGTCGATAAAAAGTTGGAGATGAAGTTCGGCATGTGACCTCTCAAGCCGAAGCTATGGAGGTCACGAAGAATGCCGAATCTCCAAGCCGTGTTGGATGTTGTTATGACGTCAAAGAAAATTGACATTAGTGCTCTCTATGTAAAAATTAATTTCTGATAGCTGATTCGATAGCTGAATTTCTGATAGCCGATTTTAATTAACACATATTACAAACACCGCGACATACATAAATACACATGGGTTTCACCTGATGGGCTGCATAGGAATATGATTGATTATATATTAATTAACAGCAAATGGGCTAGTTCTGTTAGAAATACCAGGGCATATAGGGGAGCTGAAATTGGATCTGACCATTACCTTGTTAAAAGTGTCTTGCAACTTAAACTTAAAAAGTGTTGTGCTAGGGTTAAAAAAGTTGCTTTTAATACTGATGCTCTAAAAGACCCAGTTATAGCCAAAGCTTACCATGATAGGTTACTTAGTCATTGTGACAGTCATGGTTTGCTTAATACTGAAGTTGAGGAAGAATGGGGCCATTTTAAACAGGCTTTTTTGGAAACTAACAGTACTCTTTTAGGAAAAAAGGAGCAGAGGAGGCATAATTATTTAAGTGATAAGGCAATTGAGCTTATTTCAGAAAGAAGGAACTGCAGGAATGTCCTTAATCAGTACCCTACTAGTCCTAATAGAAAAGATTACAGAGAGCTTAATAAACGTGTAAAGGATCAGTTAGCTACTGATAAAAATCTTTGGCTTGATAGCTTGGCTGACAAAGCTGAGGAAGCAGTTAGACAGCACAACAGCAGAGAGCTGTACCAGATAGTTAATGTTTTATGTGGTAGAAAACGGACAGGCATACAGGGATTGAAGGATAAACAAGGTAAGGTTATAGAAGGTGAGCATTCTGTCTTGGCTAGGTGGGCTGAGCATTTCAATGATGTTCTAAACAATGTGGTTAGTTCTACTCCCATTGTTTGTAATAAGGATAGATGCATTGGCAGCTTTAATGTTGGCCCTATAACACAATCTGAAGTTAGTTTGGCTATCTCTAAACTTAAACTTCATAAATCCCCAGGGGTAGATGAAATTACTACAGAAATGCTCAGAGCTGGGAATGTTTTGGTTACCACTTGGATGACTGAAATTTTGAATAACTTTTATGATAAAGGCATGGTTCCTAAAGATTTTACCAGAGCTATTATTATCCCTATTTTCAAAAAAGGTGATCGCAGTTCTTGTGATAACTATAGGGGTATCAGCTTACTCTCTGTTCCAGGTAAAGTTCTTTCCATGATTGTGCTTAATAGAATTAAGAATCTGGTTGACAGGCAATTGCGTGATGAGCGATGTGGATTCAGAAGTGGTAGGGGATGTGTAGATCAGATATTTTCACTTAGGCAGATTCTTGAGAAATGTTTAGAGTTTCAGAAACCTTTGGTTGCTAGCTTTGTTGATTTCAAAAAGGCTTTCGACTCTATTGATCGTCATAATTTGTGGTTGATTGTGAGATCATATGGTATACCAGACAAGTTAGTTAACATAATGAAAGCTCTCTATAATAACACTGAGTCATGTGTCAGAGTTGGTAAGTCTTGTAGCAATTGGTTTAGCATTACGTCTGGTGTTCGACAAGGGTGCATTTTGTCTCCTTTTCTCTTTAGTTTGGTTATTGATTATGTTATGCGAAATTCACTTCGAGGAAAAGATTTTGGCCTTAAATGGGCTGGAGATACGAAAATTTCTGATTTAGATTATGCTGATGATTTAGCCCTTTTGGCAAATGATGTTGATGAGATGAACTCTTTCATTCGAGCTGTTGATGAGACTGGTAGTAGATTAGGTTTGGTTATAAACAGAGAGATAACTAAAGTGATGAAAATTGGTCAGGCAGGTTGTGATTCAGTTAATCTGAATGGTTGCAGTCTTGAGCAGGTGTCACAATTTAATTACCTTGGGAGCTATGTAACTGATACTGGTGATGTGCGGCATGAGATTAACATGTAACGCTCCAAACAATGCAAAATAATTAAAGTTTTATGCTCCGGATAGCTTAGACGGGCGCCAGGCAATAATTAACAAATTGCCAAAATGTAAAATAAGTTGATTTAGGGTTCAAATGCCAGCGAGCGTTCATAAGTAAGAGTCAAAAATGATTCTTAACAAAATAAGAGTTAATGTAAAAAAGATCCTAAATTAGCGTTGCTCAAGATAAAAAAACTATAGACTCAAAAGTTTATAACAAAACAAAATAGATTTATTTCCAAAATAACTAACTCACCAAGACATCAATAAAAAAACATCTCTTGTGCTACGCACCTTACTACATCTCTCTGCTCTCTCTACAACTCTGCTCTCAGGTGCTCAAGTGACTCGCAGGTCACGGTTTTGACAATGGGCCGGCGCATGCCGGGAAAGACATTTGCATACAATGACGAAGGACGCAAGCTATGACGCAAGAGGGGGCGTGTCCTTGGCACGCGCTTTAACGGTTACGGTCGGAAGTTCGGAGTTGCGCGTACGCAACTCCTAGAAACTTGAAAACGAGTGCTGTGATGCCGAAAAGGAAATAAAAATCCCCAAAATGATAAATATAACGTAAATTAAACAAAAACTGGTTAAGGTAAAGCAAAAGTGAACGATGGGGCATCACAACTCCCCCTTCCAAAGGGAGTCAAAATTTTTGACCTAACAAATTTTGACGAGCAATTTTGAATAAAGGACACATCTTACGTCATTTACACATGGCTAAACATAAATAAGTAAAAGTATGCTAGTGCAAATTTTGATATGATGAACTATTCTTACTTTGACACAATTTTCCAGCACAACCAAAGGTACCTCCTCCCTTTTCCTCCTAACAAAAATATGTATTTAACAGCTAACCTAGTGTACTTACGTACCAGTGGCTGTGACAGTTAACTGTATACTAGCATCATCGGTCTAACTAGTATCACATTCTGATACAAACTCGAAATTGGCATATCTTGAACTGTACAGAAAATAACAGGTTAATCAACTCCTAACTTTTCTAAGTTTAATAAATGTTAAAAAGATGAAAAGAAAAAAGTGATTCATTACATTTGTTGTTAGCGGGGTAATAACTTCCGCTTTTCCCCTAACCACAATAAAAAATTCGTGAAAGCTAATTCTTCACCTAAATCACATAAAAAAAAACGGGTATTCGAACACCGTTATCTCTTCCTAATTACATTCAAATACGCAAAGCTAAGAAAATTCAAAATTTACAAACAAGCGGGATTGTAATCATCCGCTAATTCTTCTCCTATTCACAGAAATCGCGATCTAGCTGAAATAAAAAATCATTAGTTACCTCCCCCTTCAGAGCAAACGTCCCCCTCCCAAAGGAGTTATGCTGATAACAACTCTGTTATCAGACTATACCATTTGGGGACAGCTCCAAAAAGGTACACAAAAAAAACAAAATTCTGCAGTCATCATCATGGTCATCATCTATATATACCAATAAATACTGTCAATGTCATCCCCAAAAATTACGTATCATTGACAAATAAATATCACTGATGACACTGAACAGATTTAAACACATATACATAAATCGTATCTAAGAATAAAGAAAAAAGAGTGTAAATAATTTATAATATACGATGATAACATTTCATCCAATAATTTTTACATGAATCTCCTTTTTTTTTTACATAAATTCACTTTGGAATGCACGTTATTTTACAATACAAATTCTTAAATCACTAATTCTCTTTCACTCTTCTCATTCATATCCAGAAACATTTTACAATTTCTAAACTTTCCAATATCGACTTACAAAATTTTCAGCTATCAGTCAGCTGAAAAAAAATCTACAAAATACATTTTAACTCACGTAAATACAATAACTAGAACCTCGATGAACAAGAATGCAAAAAAAAAATTCTATTCACACAAGTATAAACTCGAACTACAAAAATTTCACTTTTCAACAATAAATATCGAACTCTAAAGTTTCAACAAGAAATTAAACATCGCTAACTATATAATTCACAATAAGGCTTCTTCTTCGTCTTCATCTATTCCAGAAAAAAAAAACATTTTATAACTCAATCAAGTGCCAAGTGAAAGAAAAATATACTTAAATTTCATTGTTGGCACTCCGTGGCGATAAATCATCTAGTCCGTTTCCGATAACATCCTTCCGTCGTCGTTGGGTGGCTTCACGTAAAGTTGTTACTGAAGATCTCGTTCAAGTCAAGTCGTCGCTGTAGATCTCTCTCGTGACGTCATCTTCCCGATGTTCGCTGCCGGTTGTCGCTCTGCAGGCTCTGGTCGTTTCGTCGGCTTTTCGTTGCTCCGTGCGGATTTTTGAAGAACCTTTTCTCGTACTTTCTAGGCTTATTGGTGTCCGCCTCCAAATGACGCTTTAATAGTTGAGGACCTCCAGACTTGTCAGGAATACTTGCGATCGGCACAACTTCTTGGTTGGTTTTTTCTTCACTTAAATCAGACTCAAAATTATTTTCATTATTATTACTTTCTTTTAAAACTTCTACTTTAAAAACCTTTTTAAAAACGGCTTCCTCATACGATTCTTCTACTTCACAAACTTCGTTATTTAAAAACTCATTATTTGCACTAACGGGACATTTTATAGGTGCTTCTGAAATAATCTGTTCTGGACCACAAGGTAAGTCAAAAAGTCCACGGGACCGCGGCTGCACTGTCAATTGACATTCGTCATTAGTACCATCGAAAACTTGTTCCGTAGCAAACTGAAGATCGACTTCTGTATCGTTTCGATCTGTTATTTTAGTTACTTCGTGGCAATCAGTAACAAAAGGTAAAGCCATAGTGGCAAGGCATAACTCTTGAGAGGGCTTTTCTTGAGGAACTTTGGCCTCTCGCTTCAAAGATCCCGATGAAAGTTTCCCGAATTTTCATTCCTTCGGTAGCAAAAATTTTCAGTATGTCCCAGTCGGCCACAAAAGTTACAAGTGAAAGATTGAGGTTGTTTAACCAAAGTTTTAGGTCTAGTGTTATGGTTTGAAGCTTGACGTGGCAAAAAGTCTCTACTTCGTTCATATTCTATAGTTCTAGGCGCGTTCGGCGCAAATTGTCGGGACCGTGTAACTCCCGGTCGTGCGGGAGTCATTCTACGCGACTCAACCTGATATCGCTGCTTTGACGGGAATGGCATCCATTGTTGGTTATGTGTATTTGCTGCAGATTCTCTTCTTGCAGTGTATTGCCGAGCCAATTTGATTAACTCGGACACGGAATTCACGTTTCGTACTTCTAGGAATTCTCGGATGGGCAAAAGTAATTGAGACAATATGCAATTTACAATATCAATTTCAGCGGCATCAGCATCGTACAGCTGGTATAATTCTACTGTACCCCATATGAATTTTTCTATGTCATCTCTTTCCCTTTGTCTTCGTGAAAACAACTCTGTAGCTAGTTCTGTAAAATCATTATAAGCCGGATATATGTCCATGATTTCGTTTTTAAATTCTTCCCAAAGTTCTATGCCATGACGACATCCTACGTTATTCCACCATTGCTTAGCACATCCAATTAGGCAAGATACTGCTAAAACAACTTTTTTGTTGCTTGGCACTTCATGTAAACGGAAGTGCTCCTCCATGGACTTGACAAATGTCCACGATGACGGACGTTTCGAACCGTCGAACCTTATCTCAGGTAAAGGCCAATTAACATAAGGACTATAGTTAATGGATGGGTTGGCAAATCGTCGTTGTGGCGGTTGAAAATACTCTGTTCTATCGCTTGCTTCTGACGGAACAGAAAATGGAACCTTACGTTCAAAATTTCTTCGTTGGTGAACTGACGTAGCATTGTCAGCAAATTTAGGGGTTGTTGTCGTTCCCCTTTTCTCCCGATTATCATCAAGCAGATTCATTAGCACTTCTGCTTCCATCATTACCTCTTGCAATCTACCCTTTACTCTTTCTATGTCGGGAGTCATTATGGCGGAATCGGCCATATTATTAGCAGACATGTTTAGCGGTCTGCCGAAATTTTGAATTTTGGAAATTTTGAAAACCTTTTTTTTTTTATCTTGAGCAGCGCTCAAAGGTACTGCTATACAACAATACTAAAGCTATAACTAAGCTTTACAAAAAATATAAATTTGCTTATAAAAAAAATTTTCTTATCATCCTACGTACTTGTGTGTCCGGACACTTCTAATCATTACATACGACAATTATCTTAAATATTCAGCAATATCTACGCTGAAACTTCAGTACCTTTGAATAATACACAAAAATGTTAAGCTACTTGCTCAACAAAATTTTCGGCTTAAGCTGCCGTTAAATCTACAACTAGTACATACAACTATTGAGCTCAAAAAATTACTATCTTTAAATACTGGCGAGTCCCTGTTCGCTGCGCCACTTCTTTTAAGTGACTCTGTAACGCTCCAAACAATGCAAAATAATTAAAGTTTTATGCTCCGGATAGCTTAGACGGGCGCCAGGCAATAATTAACAAATTGCCAAAATGTAAAATAAGTTGATTTAGGGTTCAAATGCCAGCGAGCGTTCATAAGTAAGAGTCAAAAATGATTCTTAACAAAATAAGAGTTAATGTAAAAAAGATCCTAAATTAGCGTTGCTCAAGATAAAAAAACTATAGACTCAAAAGTTTATAACAAAACAAAATAGATTTATTTCCAAAATAACTAACTCACCAAGACATCAATAAAAGAACATCTCTTGTGCTACGCACCTTACTACATCTCTCTGCTCTCTCTACAACTCTGCTCTCAGGTGCTCAAGTGACTCGCAGGTCACGGTTTTGACAATGGGCCGGCGCATGCCGGGAAAGACATTTGCATACAATGACGAAGGACGCAAGCTATGACGCAAGAGGGGGCGTGTCCTTGGCACGCGCTTTAACGGTTACGGTCGGAAGTTCGGAGTTGCGCGTACGCAACTCCTAGAAACTTGAAAACGAGTGCTGTGATGCCGAAAAGGAAATAAAAATCCCCAAAATGATAAATATAACGTAAATTAAACAAAAACTGGTTAAGGTAAAGCAAAAGTGAACGATGGGGCATCACAAACAGACGAATAGGTATTGCTGCCGGGACTTTTAAGAATCTATGGAGAGTGTGGAGAAATAGGCGTATACACCTAAAGACTAAAATTAGACTGTATAATAGTTTGGTTCTTTCTAGGGTTAGTTATGGTAGTGAAACTTGGACACTGTGTAAACAAGATAACAGGAAACTAGATGCTTACGCAGTATCTTGGGTATTAGGTGGTTTAACTTTGTAACTAATGATGAGGTTAGGCAAAGGAGTTTGCAACCTCCTTTAAGCAGCATATTGTGCAGAGAGAGACTCCGCTGGTTTGGCCATGTTGCCCGTATGGATAATTATAGATTGGCGAATAGGGTTATGAACAGTGTGCCTAGAAGCCTCAGAAGGAGGGGGAGACCTAGGATGCGGTGGGCAGACAATGTCAAACGGGACCTTGTTGGAATTGGTGTGCAGTGGCCGGATGCAGCAGATGTAGCTCAGGACAGATATGCTTGGAGAATTAAACTGCGTGGTCTGGTTGGACCTCCATAGCCCATGGCTGCTTGAGGATGATGATGATGATGATGATGATTCGTGGCATATCAGATGGTCAAGAGTTGACTGTTGCCTGCAAAAGCTACACTGGGTGTTGGAAAGAAGGTTGTGGTGTTCTAAAACCAGACGAGTCTGGCATTTACCATTCGTTCCAACACTTTGCACAAGCAGCTTGTCAATGCAATGGGACGATAATTGGAAGGAATCTTGGAATCCTTTCCTGGCTTCGAGAAGGCCAAGACAATGGCCTCCTGCCAGGAGTCTGGAAACTACTCCTCAAGAAAAATAAAACTGAAAAGGTTGAGTAGCTGATCCTAACTCAATGGTGAGAGATGTTGGAGCATGGCATAATGGACATTGTCGGGCCTAAGAGCAGATGCATGAGAGGTGGGTAGAGCAAGGCGAAGCTCCTCCACTGTGAATGGCTTGTTATAAGGCTCCAGGCCATTCGAGTGGAAGGTCAGCAGAGAGTGTTCCATCCTGCTCTTCTGCTTCTTCAAATTACTCAGGGGAGTGGGAAGACGATGAAGAGATGGAGGAAAATGACTTCTCAGAATGTCAGCAACTGCTTTGGGATCAGCAATTGCCTGTCCATTGTGCTCCAGGATCAATAATGAGTGGGACATGTAGTTCCCATGCATCTTCCGGACTTTATCCCACAAGACCTTAAAACTAGTCGTGCAGGTGATAGAAGACATATATTTGATCCAAGATTCCTTCTGACTCTGGTGCCAGACGAAACGAGCTTCCGTCCTTACATGTTTGAACATTTCAAGGTTGGAGGGATGCCAGATATCTCCAAACCCCCCCCCCCCCACACACTTTGTTCTGAGCCTTACAAGCTGCAGTGCAATTTGAATTCTACCATGGTTTTGGAAAAGGAAGAAATCGAAGTTTGAAGAATTGTGGATGCAGCTGCATCTATGATACAATCCATGATCTCCGCTACTGCCACATTGATGGGCTCCTGGCTGACAGAGTGGTCATCAAGTTCAGAGAGGAGCTCGAAGCCACTCCAGTCAGCCTGATCAAGCCTCCACTGTGCGACGAGTGAAGGCCTGCAAGGCCCAACATGGGACGTGGTGCACACTATGGGGAGGTGGTCACTTCCATAAGGGTTGTCCTCGACCTCCCATGTAAAGCATGGAAGGATTGAGGAGGGGCAAATGGTGAGGTCAATGGCAGTGAATGTGTGGGTTGGGGAGTGAAAGTACTTACTGACTCCAGTGTTCAACAGGGAGAGAGAAGGACCCACTGCTCCAGAACCCCGCTCTTCCCATTGGTGTCAGCACTGCTCCATAGTGGACTGTGTCTGTTGAAGTCCCCCATGATGAGGAAGGGGTATGACAGATGTGAGACGAGGTCATCAAGGTCATCCTGGAAGACGATGCTTCTAGGTGGAAGATATACAGAGCTGACAGTTGGGGAGAACCCCACGAAGAGGCAGATGGCTACCGCCTCTAAGTTATGGAGAATGGTTGTTCACGAGGATGGCAACACCCCCATGAGCTGGACTATCTCCATCCTGGTCCAGGAAAACTAGTGAAAAGTATCGGATCGTGGGATTTGTGACTGGCAGCAAGTACGTCTCCTGCAGGCACAAACAGATGGGCTGGTGTGCCTGAAGGACGGCCTTGATGCCATCAAGATTCCTCTGGAATACATGACAATTCCATTGTAGGAGTATGGCCATCTCACTACTTAGAAGAATGGGTGGACGACAAATTCCTGTTCAAGCTAACCGCTGCAGAGGATGGTTTAGTGAATAGGGGGCGGTCTGTATCCATGTCTTCGGAATCGTCCGAGGGGCATGGATCGGTACTGCCCTTTGTGGAGGAATGATAGTCTCCTTTTTTGGCCCCAGTGGGGGCCCCTTCAGTTTGGAAGGTCTAGCTGTCTGAGGACGGAAAGGAGGAGGCCTTCCAGTGGAGGAGAAGGCTGAATTGCAGGAATGGAAACCGGGGTTGATTTAGAAGTCAACACCAACCTCAGTTTTGTCTGTGTCAGGAGGTATCTTGCTGCAGGTGGGAAAGATTCAGTAGGTGGTACACTGATGTCAGTCTGCACCTCCACCGAAGTCACTGGAACTATGGGCTTTCCAATGACTGCACTGGCATAGGATACCTTGCAGGTGGGGTGAGCAGTGCAGTAAGCTTTCTCGCCTCAGCATAAGAGAATGTTGTTCATTACTTTCAGGTGTTGAACCTCCTTTTCCTCATTCCACTTGAGACAGTCACGGGAATACGCTGGATGCTCACCACTACAGTTCACACAGCTTGCCTTTTCTGCTATGCAGTCAGGATCAAGGTGATCCTTGCTGCCACAGCGAGCACAGGTGGGTTTGCCCCTGCAAGCTGTGCAGACATGACCATATATCTGGCACTGAAAACAGCACAGAGGGTTCAGTATATATGACCTTATCTCACAATGCAAATAACTTGTGTTGATGGAAGAAGGCAGGCGTGGTGTGTCAAATGTCACAATCAGTACCTGGGTGGGTACCAATTTATCATCACGGCATGTCGAAACTCGGTGGACCGCTGTTACTCCTTGAGGTGTGAGGTCTGTGAGGATTTTCTCCTCAGTGACTTTGAGGAGGCCCCACTCAGTGATCACACCCCAAGAGGAATTAAAAGTTTTGTGGGGAGTGACCTCGACAGCCACCCCACCAATCTCTCTGACTTTCAGGAGCAGTTCCGAGTGTTTGGAACAAGTGGTCTCAACCTGCAAGTCGCCAGATCACAAGTGCTTGACGGATTTGGCTCTCCCGCAAGACCTTTCAAACCTTTATTTACGAAAAATGGGAACATGTCCCCCAAGTACCTGATCACCCATGGAGTGGATGATCAGGAATCTTGGGAATGAAGACACAGACAAAGAACATGATGGCACAAATAACAGAGACAACAAGGAGGATGGGGGCTCATGTTGAGTCCTCTTGTTGGCATTGATCGAATCAATTTCAACTGCAACTCTCATATTTGTTTTTGTGGGGTTCAGTGCCCACTGTCCCCACCCTCCACGGAGCCCAAAAAGGGGACGTCCAAGTCAGGCAGCAGCACTATGCGGACACTATACCCATACAGACAATGAACCAAGCCCTCACAAATAAATAAAAGAAAATTGAAAAGAGAAATGTTCATAAATAAACTTTCTACACGAAAGGAACTAAGCGGAAAATAACAAAATTGTGAACGACCAAACTGGCCCCACAAAGAAATAATAACTACGAAAAGAAAATAAATTGTGAGGAAATTCACAAACCTTGTACCTGGACCTGGGCAAAGTTACTCACTGCTCTGCATAATTGACCCTAACAGGACCTGCCCACCAGCTGATTGCTCCTGGGAGGGCCACCCCAAGAGCTCCCGGATCCACTGCTCAGTCCCGCAACGACAGGCTCCCCAATGGAAAAGAGGCCAAAGGGAACCCTGCTAGTCATGAGCTGAGGAGATGGGGACCCCAGAGCAACTACCAGGATCCTCCTTCCCCAGGACATGGTCTCCACGCACAGCAAACACACAGGCGAGTGTTCAGGACCCTGTGTAGGTACCAGAGCCAGAAGAACATTCACAGGGTGGTCCCCTCACCATGGACAGGAGCTCGCACCAAGGGGGATGGTATTAGAACTCACCTTGTAAAAGAACAGAAGGATAGTCACAAGCATGTGACCTGAATAAAATTAATGTAGTAATGATGACTTCATTCTAATTCACATTGTAACATGTGGCCTTGTCATTGAAGATGTTGAATCCCAAGATTTGTAGAGATGATTTGAGAAGATATTTGAAGAGGATTTATTGAGTATATTTGAAGAGGTTTATTTGAGATTTAAAGAATGATGTCACATTTGTTTCTTCAATATGTTCAAAATTTGGAGTTTAAAAAAAAAAAGGCGTGAGTGTCACAAGTGGCCCGGCACATCATAAGCCCATTTGGACAGTTCAAGGCCCAATATAGGTGAGAAACTGAATTCAAAATGAGAGTTATCAAACCCAGAAGATGAATCTCTCATCAGGGGGGAGGAGGATGTAATGGTCTGCCGTTATGACCAAAAATGCATATGTACTTAATCATAACAATGCCCTTAGGGGCTAGCCTCTTGGCATTGTGCATTATGTCATCACCTCTCAGCAGTGCTTATCAACTTTCCTCGGAGCTCCAAGTTCGATCCCAGCAGTGAGAATCCTCATCTGGGTATGATGCATTCTCTTCTCTTAGTGGAGCTGCCTAATTCTGATTTGGCTGATAAGCAGTGATGTTCGGAGATTTGGAAGAAATTTCTCTCATAATGCGAGAATTAATTAGACAAAAATTAATGAGTTGAATTCAGGTGTTGGTTCCCTGCTCTGTGCCTAGATGGCAGCATGAATCAAGAAGATGTATCAGAATTCACCTCGTAAAAGAAGAGAATGATAGTCACATGTTGTCAATGACTAGTGGTGTAATGGAAAATCTTGGGGTTCCCCTGACAAGAAATATCTTAGGGGGGGGGGGGGGGCTATTATTTCACTTAATGTGCACCATCATATATTTAAACTTTAACTTTTTGAAAAGGTACATAAACATCTTATATATATTTCGGATTTCATAATTCATAATTTGACATTTTGGAATGAATCAAGGCCTGATCTAGGGGGAAAGGGAGCATGTCCCTTCCCCCTGAGAGTGCTAGTATTTGTAAGGGAGAAAAAATTTATTAGACTTGGACATATTTTACACATTTTTCATGATATTTTTTTAAAACCTCTAAAGTGAAGGGGAAAATGTTACACTGCAATGGAGATTCAGTCTCTTGGTCATCCCCTCCCCTTAATTTTTTTTTCTTTATCCTGTGGAATGAATAATTTTTACCACTTTCTTCATAAAATATTGCTTCAATTGTGTTCAATCAGGCATAAACAAAATATGCATTAAAATACTTACATAGTTTCAGCTAAATTATTTTTAATATGATTCATTTCCCCTTCTATTTAAACACTAAAATATAACATATTGGCTATGGAAAATATGATATACTTGTTTTCAAAGAATTTTTCTGAAAAATTTTCACTCTTTAACAGTAGTAATTCGTACTAATGGGTGATGGTGATTGGAAAATGTATATAGTACTATATTACACTGGTTTACAAGATTTTTATAACATGAACAATTGTAGCCGAGTTTAACTATTTTTCAGGTGCTTATTTCAGATTTGGCCTTAAAAAATGGCTAGCACATCATATTTTTATGTTATTGGTCATTTTGACTCCTATTAAGATCTTCCTATGGGAACTGGGCAATCCTTCAGGCAACTGGGAGGATACTAATATTTTGCTTTTTGTGGCTGGCAACACTGATTGCCAAGTGGGAGAAAACATGTAACAGTAACCCAACCTCAGACTGCCATTCTTTTTGTTTTCATTGTAGGAGGAACATGTGCTGTACATTGAAGAGTGAATTTTGGCATTTAAATGCACAAAGACAGCGTCACAGATGTGTTAATGTGCCAGATAATATTTGTTATGTGTGTGGAAATTATATTTTAAAATCCCAGGGTCGTTCTTTGACAAAGATTCTGAAGAAAGCCTATAACTTGTATTTTGGATGTCATGTTGGAGATTAGGATAAAACATTGGATCCCCATGTGTGCTGCATTTCATGCTTTGCTGGCCTGAGTGAATGGGTTGAAAGGTGAGATGAAATCCATGCCCTTTGCAGTTCCAATGGTTTGGTGTGAGCCAACAAGTCACTTGCATGATTGCTATTTTTGTTTAACTAAAGTGTTGGGCTTTTCATAAAAGAACAAAAGCAAAATCCAAATGTGCCTTCAGCCATACATAAGGGGAGTTCTTCATGGAGAAGATCTTCCTATACCAACACCTCCAACTGAGAGGAGATGGATTCACATTCATCAGAGGGAGACTTTGAGGCACTTACAGATCCTGATCCTACATACATCACCAAAAAGTTAGATGAGCCTCATCTGATTCAGCAAATCGGACAGAAAAAAATGATGTCATACATGACTGCTATGGTCTTATGTTAATGAAGTTCATGGCCAAGATCAGGCTTTGAGACAATGAGTTCTGATCCACAAGAAGCAAGGAGAGGAATTTCTAATAGGGAAAATGAAACTGATTGTTCATGGTCTGTTGTTATTCATTCAAACCTATAAGAATTCCTGGCTGTTCTTTTAAATACTTGTATATCAAGTTTTGCCATTCTTTTTTCAGCTCCCCCCCCTAACTGTGTGTGTGTGTGTGTGTGTGTGTGGGGGGGGGGGTCCTGAAAGTGCCCTAACAGCATCACAGAGGTTGTAGGAGTTATCAGTATGCTTCTGTCAATGACTCCACTGCAGTCATGAACCACTGGCATACAACCAACAGAAAAACTCATAATAAGCAACTTGCCACCTTCTCCACTTTGACTTTCTCTGTCACTCTGTACTTACCATCATGGACTATTTTACAATATGAACTTGTGACTATTAACTATCCTGTCTCAAGATCACCTGGCCATCATTCCATGGCATGTAAAACCTCAGGCATATATTACTATTGATACTAGGTAGCACAGATATTTTAGTCGAAGTGCTTTTACTGAAAACGGTGAGATAAAGAATTAAATGTATTGCTTCAGTTATTTTATTGTCAAACAAACACTGGAAAGGGATAGTTTCATTTCCTGTTGCTAATTAAATATTACCTATTGCAAGTAACACTTCAAAATATTTACTACACCTTACATTTTAGTGTTTCAGACTCTAAAAATTGGCAGCTGGCTTGATGTTCAAACTGATCATCTTCACAAAGATAGGAATTGCAGAAAGAGCATTTGAATACACGTCCACCTATGTGAAAATGAAATAAGTAATTCTAATACATATAGCTATTGCTCTTTTTTATCAATTACATAACTGATGTGTCATTAACTCCTAATAATGAGTAACTTTATCTGAAATGGTTCACATTAATTTCAAACCTGCTACAATTTTAATTACATAAAAATCAAACTTAAAACAGATTTCAAAAATGCAATAAAAATTTAAATAAGATTATACAAGTGTAAAAAAAAACATTGATGTCACCTAATTTTTAACATGGGATCATTGAGCTATCCACCAGTTAAGCTAAAATGGTAATGATGATGATGTGATTAACATAACTGGCATGTTCCAAAGATTATTAAATTTATGTATATGTCATGCATTTTTCAAGAATTTTTTTTAAAAAACCTGGGAAACTAAGGTGAAAATGTATACTGTAATAGAATTTCAGTTTCTTGCCCCCTGCATTTCGGTTTCTTTCTCCGGCTAGATTGAATCACTTTCCCCTTCCTCCATTCCTTGATTTATATTTAGATATGGGCCTGATATGTACCCTCCGTTTCCTACACTCTACAAATGAGATCCATCCCACTTACAAATTTTCTTCCAAACAACAACATATTTTTATTGGAAATCATAATAGAAAATTCCTGTTTGGAATTCAGTGTGAAATCCTGATAAAAAATGTGCTATTTCTTTCCACATAAGTTTTTTGGAACGTGAAAGTTTTTTTATGTTAATTGTTTCGATTGTCCTTGCAAGTTCTATATATAGATTCCTTATTTATCAATTTCTATTTAAAACTTGCATTAAAATTCACAGTAGTTGCAAGTTAAAGCCTGGGTTCTACTGTAGTTATACAGTTGAATTTTCAATACAGTACCAAATAATTTATGCTCAACGATGAATTTCTGGAAAACATTGATACTGTGAAGGTTTGTTTCAGTAGAAAAGGAAATTGCATTCTTGACTCTAAATCATATTTATGCATTAATAAAATACATGCAATTAAATTCTATTGTTGTCCTGTGGCCAAGTGGTTAGTGTGCTTGGCTACTGATCAAAGGGGACCTGGTTTCGAGCCTCGGGTAACGCATGAATGTTTGTGTTTTTTGCTGAGGTCCCGCCATCCTCATAGACCCTCTACTATAAACTGACAGGCTCCTGTCAAACCTCTGTGGCAAGCAGTTGCTTGAGGGGCATTTATTTAATCAAATCATATTGCGACACACATTTGCAAACAGTAATTCATGAGAACTGAAGAATTCAGAACGATGCTCAATTTGTTACAAATTTGCTACCTTAAGAGCAAATGTTTCTGCATAAACTTAATGATCTGGCAATTATTTTTGGTTTTGGCTTTGCTAAAGGTAGTGCATGACACATTTTGTGTCTCTTCTAACAATAATTGAACATTGATACAATTGAAGAGACCTTGTTGTTAAGAAATTTGAGTGAAAATACTGTCACTTCTTTCTCAAATATTTTAATATGTACAGTATACTGTATATATTTCACTACCATAACTAACCCTAGAAAGAACCAAACTATTATACAGTCTAATTTTAGTCTTTAGGTGTATACGCCTATTTCTCCACACTCTCCATAGATTCTTAAAAGTCCCGGCAGCAATACCTATTCGTCTGTTAATATCATGCCGCACATCACCAATATCAGTTACGTAGCTCCCAAGGTAATTAAACTGTGACACCTGCTCAAGACTGCAACCATTAAGATTAACTGAATCACAACCTGCCTGACCAATTTTCATCACTTTAGTTATCTCTCTGTTTATAACCAAACCTAATCTACTACCAGTCTCATCAACAGCTCGAATGAAAGAGTTTATCTCATCAACATCATTTGCCAAAAGGGCTAAATCATCAGCATAATCTAAATCAGATATTTTCGTATCTCCAGCCCATTTAAGGCCAAAACCTTTCCCTTGAAGTGAATTTCGCATAACATAATCAACAACCAAACTAAAGAGAAAAGGAGACAAAATGCACCCTTGTCGAACACCAGACGTAATGCTAAACCAATTGCTACAAGACTTACCAACTCTCACACATGGCTCAGTGTTACTATAGAGAGCTTTCATTATGTTAACTAACTTGTCTGGTATACCATATGATCTCACAATCAATCACAAATTATGACGATCAACAGAGTCGAAAGCCTTTTTGAAATCAACAAAGCTAGCAACCAAAGGTTTCTGAAACTCTAAACATTTCTCAAGAATCTGCCTAAGTGAAAATATCTGATCTACACATCCCCTACCACTTCTGAATCCACATTGCTCATCACGCAATTGCCTGTCAACCAGATTCTTAATTCTATTAAGCACAATCATGGAAAGAACTTTACCTGGAACAGAGAGTAGGCTGATACCCCTATAGTTATCACAAGAACTGCGATCACCTTTTTTGAAAATAGGGATAATAATAGCTCTGGTAAAATCTTTAGGAACCATGCCTTTATCAAAAAAGTTATTCAAAATTTCAGTCATCCAAGTGGTAACCGAAACATTCCCAGCTCTGAGCATTTCTGTAGTAATTTCATCTACCCCTGGGGATTTATGAAGTTTAAGTTTAGAGATAGCCAAAATAACTTCAGATTGTGTTATAGGGCCAACATTAAAGCTGCCAATGCATCTATCATCATTACAAACAATGGGAGTAGAACTAACCACATTGTTTAGAACATCACTGAAATGCTCAGCCCACCTAGCCATGACAGAATCCTCACCTTCTATAACCTTACCTAGTTTATCCTTCAATCCCTGTATACCTGTCCGTTTTCTACCACACAAAACATTAACTATCTGGTACAGCTCTCTGCTGTTGTGCTGTCTAACTGCTTCCTCGGCTTTGTCAGCCAAACCATCAAGCCAAAGATTCTTATCAGCAGCTAACTGATCTTTTACACGTTTATTAAGTTCTCTGTAATGCCATTACTTAATTGGATCTGACCATTACCTTGTTAAAAGTGTCTTGCAACTTAAACTTAAAAAGTGTTGTGCTAGGGTTAAAAAATTTACCTTTAATACTGAAGCTCTGAAAGACCCAGTTACAGCTAAAGCTTACCATGATAGGTTACTTAGTCATTATGACAGTCATGGTTTGCTTAATACTGAAGTTGAGGATGAATGGGGCCATTTTAAACAGGCTTTTTTGGAAACTAACAGTACCCTTTTAGGAAAAAAGGAGCAGAAGAGGCAGAATTATCTGAGTGATATGGCACTTGAGCTTATTTTGGAAAGAAAGAACTGCAGGAATGTTCTTAATCAATACCCTACTAGTCCTAATAGAAATATTAGGACTAGTAGGGTATTGATTATGAACATTCCTGTTCAATCCTGAACATTCCTGAACAAACTGTCATAATGACTAAGTAACCTATCATGGTAAGCTTTAGCTGTAACTGGGTCTTTCAGAGCTTCAGTATTAAAGGTAAATTTTTTAACCCTAGCACAACACTTTTTAAGTTTAAGTTGCAAGACACTTTTAATAAGGTAAACGGTCAGATCCAATTTCAGCTCCCCTATATGCTCTGGTATTTCTAACAGAACTAGCCCATTTGCTGTTAATTAATATATAATCAATCATATTCCTATGCAGCCCATCAGGTGAAACCCATGTGTATTTATGTATGTCGCGGTGTTTGTAATAAGTGTTAGTTATTCTGAAACCATTGAGTTTACTTACCTGTAGGAGACGTTGCACATTGCCATTGCAGCTACCAATACCAAAAGGGCCTATCACCCCTCCCCAAAGATCAGAGTCAGTACCATCTTTGGCATTGAAGTCACCAAGAACAAGGGTAACATCTCCTTTCTTGACAGAATTCAAAATATCCTGAAGTTGTTCATAAAACCTATCCTTCTCATCCTCATCAGCATCCTCAGTGGGGGCATAACAGCAGATAACATTCAAGTCTTTAATGCTTGTCTGAAATTTTGCTGTAAGAAACCTTTCATTAATGCACTCATATCCTAGAAGAGCATCACTAGCATGTCTGCTGAGCAGCAGACCCACACCTTGGTGATGCTTTCCATCCTCCCTCCCTGTAAAGAGAAATTTAAAGTTATTTTTAAGTATCTCACCTTTACCTGTCCATCTGGTCTCTTGCAAGCCTAGAATATCTAGGTTATAGTGCTGGAATTCCTGCATGAGGAATCAAGAGAATAATCTCTATGTAATGTCCTCACGTTCCACGTTCCTGCAGAGAGAAAATGATTAGTAGGATTTTTAAAGAAATTAGGTTTATTGAGATTGGTAGGGCCAACAATATCAAACAGCCCCCTGATCGCAGGCATGGGGCAAAGACCTGTTCCTCCTCTGCTAAAGGCTGAAGTCACCGATGCTGGTAGGAACTTCAGGCACCACCTTTTCAAGTGGACTTTTTCAAGAGCCACATGGCCTGCCTGAGACACATTACTCCAGTTTAGGTTTGATGATGCCCAACTAGCTAAGTAAGGTTCAGGTACTTGCGATGGCCTCTGATTAGGATTATTCACCAGTTGATATAAGGTATCCCATGCCTCTGTTCACTTAGAGCTGGCAACCCAGAAGCAAACAGAAAACACAGCGGCAGACTCTCCCTCAACAGAGGCCCACCAGTGCAGCAAGTCCAGGATCAATAATCAAGCTCAAATCCATAAACAAGTCCAGTCTAATAGGTATAAATGGTCAACACCAGGACCCTGTGAAGTTGACCACTCCTCAGCAGGGTTAAAAAAAGAAAAAAGTGGCCATAGATGACCAGATCAGTAGGCCATACTGAACTGGCAGCCCTCCCCTTCCGTTCCCTTCCAAAAGAGAATATCTCTTTTGAAAGGTACTAACGGCCTGCACCACAAGAAGGCGGGGTCGGACATTAGGTGCTAGACCTGGTCGGTTCTGTGCATCATCACTAGGGATTGGTGCACAGCTCTCCTTCCAGTTTACACCTAGCTACCATTTACAAGCCAGAGACGCTGTGTAAACAAGATAACAGGAAACTTGATGCTTTTGATTCTAGATGCTTACGCAGTATCATGGGTATTAGGTGGTTTAACTTTGTAACTAATGATGAGGTTAGGCAAAGGAGTCTGCAACCTCCTTTAAGCAGCCAATTGTGCAGAGAGAGACTCCATTGGTTTGGCCATGTTGCCCGTATGGATAATTATAGATTGGTGAATAGGGTTATGAACAGTGTGCCTAAAGGCCTCAGAAGGAGGGGGAGACCTAGGATGCGGTGGGCAGACAATGTCAAACAGGACCTTGTTAGAATTGGTGTGCAGTGGCTGGATGCAGCAGATGTAGCTCAGGACAGATACGCTTGGAGAATTAAACTGCGCGGTCTGGTTGGACTCCGTAGCCCATGGCTGCTTGAGGATGATGATGATGAGGATGATGATGATGATGATGATGATGATGACTGTATATATATATATATATAACTTTGGACCTTTAAATTTCCGGATTTTATTTTCTGCAACACTTTCAAAACTACAAATTACAATGCACAGCTTATTTGATAAAATTTAATAATCACAATTAATAGCTGTACATTAACACTTTAAAAATTATATGTCCAGAGGAGTGCTAATCATATCATATGTAGTGTTGTTTCAGCCCTATGTCATCATGGTGGCTTTTCAATTACTACTGATGTGCTCCTAATGTTGTACCCTCCATTGGTACAGTCTTTAAGCTATCCTTTATCTTTTAAAGGTGCTGCCGAGTGGTTAGCGTTCTTGGCTAGTGATCTAAGGGACCTGGGTTCGAGCCCCGGGTAAGGCATGGATGTATGTGTCGTTTTTCTGCTGAGCTCCTGCCATCCTCTCAAATCTTCTACTCTGGCATATAAACTGACTGGCTCCTGTCAGACCTCTGTGGCAAGTAGCTGCTTGAGGGGGTATTTATTTTACAAGAAAAAAGAGAGAAACAAATTTACCAGTATTAGTGATGAACTTTGATGGAATGTTCACTGGCACAGGTACAGCTTGCAATTAGATGTTATATCTTGTTCTTTCTTCTGTTGTTAATTGAAGAATGGCTAAGTTAGTAGGGGTGTTGTTATCATCACAATTGGTTGTATTCATTTGAGATGCACTACTTTTCCTTGCCTGTTTGTCATGGTAAGTTCACCAAAATGTAAATAAATTAAAAAATTTAAAATATACCTATCTTCA
Organism: Ryuthela nishihirai; assembly: GCA_038380435.1. Lineage (NCBI taxonomy): Eukaryota > Metazoa > Arthropoda > Arachnida > Araneae > Heptathelidae > Ryuthela > Ryuthela nishihirai. Next base: position 1,633,290 of record JAWZYU010000005.1, read on the forward strand.
TATAGAGCCCTAAAAAGTAGAAAATAAACTTAAAGCATATCGATGGTGCAATCGATCACTAAATTTGTATTCCCTTGAAAGGAAGATTGGTGCTGGCTATCTTGTTGAGTAGGTAAATCAATTCCTATCTTCTTTTGAAGAGAATACGAATTCAGTATCGATTGCATCATCGATATGCTTGAGGTTTATTTTGTACTTTTTTAGGGCCTTATAGGAAGATAGGTATTTTTTAAAATTTTAAAAAATACCTATTTTTTTCACTAAAAACACCTACCTTCAAAAACTTTCATTTAATATACAACTCATAAATATTGAGCACATTTCCCCCCCTTTTGGAGTCATGCTTGAGGTAGCCCACAACACCTGAGATGTCACAAGCTTTATTTTGAGATAAGACTCATTAAAGTTGAAAGCTTCTTCCTTTTTTATCAGAGGGGGGGGGATTCGAAATATTTTACGATGATTATATGAGCTTTCATTTGACACCTAACTCGTAACTGTAGGAATTCGGAAGATATTAGATTGATTCATATTTCCCCTTTTTTAGGTTTACTTTTCGCTAAATATTTATTGATTTATCAATGCCAAAAGAGCATCAGGTCATGCTGCGATTATCGTCTATGTTTAGATCTTTTATAGCCTATCACACTCCCTGTGTCACAAGTTTTAATTCAGCATACAGCTTGTTACCTTCAGCATTTGTGTTCTGGAGATAGCATAGAACAATAGTCACATTTCCTTTTTTTAGGGGGAAGAAGGCATGTGGGATCAATTTTTCTTATAGTCCATGATACTCTCCATGTCACAAGCTTCATTTGACATATAGTTTATTACTTTCTGCACTTGCACTTGGGAGATACAGGGGAACAATCATTTCATTTCTCCCCCCTTTTTTAGGGGAAGAATACACAGCCGTTAATTTTTTGTAGACTATGACATTCCCCACATTAGAAGCATTCATTCAACATATTGTTTGTTACTTTCAGCATTTGCGTTCTGGAGATATAGCCTATCTTCCCAATGTTTTTGGTAGTTTTCCAAAGTACCAAATAGTTTTCACATTTCCCCTTTTTTAGGGGAGTAGAAAGCATAGGGGATAAATTTTTTAATTATTGGCCTGTGACACTCCCCAGGTCATAAGCTTTCATTTGACACATAAATCATTAAGTTTCCCCATCATGCTTGAAAAGGGGCAGGGGTGGATCAGTCAGTAGCGTGCCAGGCTCTTAATCTGTAGTTCTCAGGTTCAAGTCCCAGCTGGGTCAGCATTGAGATTTATCTTCGCAAAATTCCATGTCTTGCCCACAGTCAGTAGGGGACACCGGTGGGCTTTGGAAAGGTCACTGTCCGTTTGATGGGACGTTAAGCCATGGCCCCATATGTGTGGAAGAGCCATAACCTGTGCATGTTAAAGAACAGGCTGGATGGCCTTGACAGGAGGATACCATCTGTTTCCCAACAGCTGTTCCAGTGAGTCTCCTCTCCCCCAACCTTTTCTGAGCCTTTGGGGTCCATGTGATCTGGCCATTTAGCCCACGGTGTGCAAAAAAGTGCAGCTCAGAGGTAAAACAACCCAACCCAACTCATGCTCGAAAGATATGGTGAAACAATGTTTTGTCAAATCCACACACCGACCAACCGACAAATGTCAAAGCCAAAAACATTGGGAAGATAGGTAATAATCAATAGACTGAATCAAGCTCATTTTTCCAATTTTTTCACAAACATTTTTAGGTGCAAACAAAATGTGTTTGCCAATTCTTAGTACTCTTTAAAAATGTATATTTTTTACTTTTTAATCGATTCTTGTATAATAATATTCTTCCAGTTCATTGTATTATTCATTAGAAATGTATGTTTTCACTCTTAGGAAGTTACTATTTCCCTGTCTGAAGTCTTTCCTGAAGATGAGTCTTCTGCTCTTCAAGAACATAATTTTTTCCCCTAGTGGCTCTTCACTAACTTCTTTGTGTTGGATGAACCTGATTTAAATGATACTCACTCTGTTTAAAGTACAGCAAAGGAAGATTAAGCAAATAAGTTCTTGTGTTGAAATTTAACACTTTTACAGAAAAAATATATGAAAAAGAATTGTTCTTAATACATTTTTTCCAGTTTTAAATGAATTTTTTCATCCAGAAAAAAAAAATTAAGGTACAGAAATTAAATAATACCAAAGTTTGCAAAAAAAAGATTTAATGCTTTGATTTTATTTCCGAGAAATTAATGAAAAAAATATGGAAAAATAAAAATCTGTTAGTCGATATAAACATTGACCACCTAATATTTCTAAAATGTTTTCTTAGAGTAGTGTGCCTCATCACAAATGATAGAGAATATTTTGAGCTTAGTAAGGGATTGAATTTGAATTGGTCTCATTATCTCTCAGTTTAAAAGTTATGGATATTGACAAAACAATTTCTCACAAAAAGAAGACATATAACTTTCTGTTTATTTCGATAAGCCTAGAAGTTTGTCCATAAATTGTGTAATACCTCAAAAATATGGTTAGTGATTGTATTTAACATTACATTATATGAGAGATAATAGTGTCGAGTTGATATCCTGCAACGCGAAAATGGTTTTTCTGCAAATAGTATTATACATTTTGTGCTGAAAAAAAATGTAATTTAACTATTACTAGTATAATACTCACTTGCTATGCTGATTACCATACCAAAAATGAAGACTCTTACAAAAAGTAAAGTGTTATGTAACACGGAATCAGGGAAAGGGTTCAACCAACCCTAATGTGGTGTCTTGACATAGGAAGGAGAAGGCCTTAAAATTCGTGAAAACTGGTGCTGCATAAGTTATGGATTTTTTCCCCCCTAGTAAGCAAAAAACTCTATGAATGTTAAAGATTGTGCTGCATAACCTTGATGCAAGATTTCCATCCTGCCTCCAGCAGATATCCAGTGGGTCTCCTTCCTAAACCCAACTCTGAGTTCTTGTTATGTGGTCATTTGGCCCATTGTATGCATGTTCATATACAAAAAATCCTTATTCCAGACCTGCAGAAAGGTTGTTTATGCCTGATTAAAAACAATCACTTTACAATAGTTGTTTCTTTCTATTGTTTAACCAACTGTAAAGAAAATTGTTTACAACAGATGTAAATTTCACATTCTGGTCTATTTTATTAGATTTTTAACGAATTTATATGGTATTATTATTAGATTCTATTCATATGACATTCTTAAGAGTAAAGTTCATGCTCGTTCATATTCAAATAGAGAGATATCTATTAAAATAAATTTTCTGAATTTTAACTTATGCAATTCCTTAAAAGGTTTTAAAACATCCTTTCTAACAAATAATAAATTTTTTTGTGCAACATCGAATGGTGATAACCACATATTTTCTGAACCCCCCCTTCCTTGTGAATTTCCATTTTGCCCTAGTGATCAGATAGTCACATGTAGTATTGCAAAATAACTGCTTTTTAACCATTGGTTGGAACTGTCAATTACCTCTCATAAAATTTAACTTCCCCCATCTTCAGCCAATTCTTGCAGAAAACACTTATGGTTGAATATGCATACCCTTTTGCCTTTACACATTAACTTACACAATTCTATTAAAGATCTAATACACAATTTTTAGCTACCTGGTGGTATAGTGGTATAATGTATATATAGTATAATGCAAGGGTACTACATCATGATTGAAACATGAAGAATGAACTGTGGACAATGCTACAAGAAATGCTACCTTGCCAAGGCGTCATTCATCATCATCCTCAAGCAGCCACACGGTCTACAGAGATCCAACTAGATAGTGCAATTTAGTTCTCCAAGAATATCTGTCCTGAGCTACATCTGCTGCATCTGGCTACTGCACACCATTTCTATCAAGGTGCTGTTTGACACTGTCTGCCCACTGCATCCTAGGTCTTCCCCTCTTTCTAAGGCCTTTATGCACACTGTTCATAACCCTATTCGCCAATCTATAATTATCCATATGGGCAACATGGCCAAACCAACGGAGTCTCTCTCTGCACAATATGCTGCTTAAAGGAGGTTGCAAACTCCTTTGCCTAACCTCATCATTAGTTACAAAGTTGAACCACCTAATGCCCAAGATACTGCATAAGCATCTAGAATCAAAAGCATCATGTTTCCAGTTATCTTACTTATAAAGCATTGAAGTTTCACTACCATAACTAAATCAAGAACGAACCAAACTATTATAAAGTCTAATTTTAGTCTTTAGGTGTAAATGCTTATTTCTCTCCACACTCCCCATAGATTCTTAAAAGTCCGGGCAACAATCCCTATTCATCTATTAATCTCATGCCACATACCACCAGTATCTGTTACATAGCTCCCAAGATAATTAAACTGAGACACCTGCTCCAGTCTAAGAGTGTCACCATTCAGATCAACTGAACCACAGCTTGCCTGACCAATTTTCATCACTCTAGTTTTCTCTCTGTATATTACCAAACCTACTCTACTATGAGTCTGATCAATAGCTCAAATGAAAGAGCACATCCTTTCAACATCATTTACCAAAAGGGCTAAATCATCAGCATCATCTAAATCAGAAATTTTCAGATCTCCAGATAATTTAAGGCCAAAATCTTTCCCTTGTAGTGAATTCTGCATAACATAATCATTAACCAAACTAAAAAGAATAGGAGAAAAAACACACTCTTGTCGAACACCAGAAGCAATGCCAAATCAATTGCTACAAGCCTTATCAACTCTTACACATGACTCAGTGTTATTATAGAGAGTTTTAATTATGTTAACTAACTTGTCTGGTCTTTTATATGATCTCACAATCAACCACAAATTATGGTGATCAACAGAGTCAAAAGCCTTTTTGAAATCAACAAAGCTAGTGACCAAAAGTTTCTAAAACCCAAGGAAAAAAAAAGGGGGGGGGGAGGGAGGGCAAAGAAAACAACACAATCAAGCTGAAAAAATGCAAAAGGGAGTGTGAGGTAAGATATTGGATTTCCATTGAAGTGCAACATTTTTTCCTTCATTTCAGAGGTTTCTAACAAAATGCATGAAATATACAGAACTTAATTCTCAAGAATCTGCCTGAGTGAAAGTATCTGATCTACACATCCCCTACCACTTCTGAATCCACATTGCTTGTCAACCAGATTCTTAATTCTATTAAGCACAATCATGCAAGGAACTTTTCGTGGAACAAAGAGTAGGCTGATACCCATATAGTTATCACAAGAACTGTGATCACCTTTTTTGGAAATAGGGATAATAATAGCTCTGGTAAAATCCTTACGAACCATGCCTTTATCATAAAAGATATTCAGAATTTCAGTCATCCAAGTGGTAACCGAAACATTCCCAGCTCTAAGCATTTCCGTAGTAATTTCATTTCTCACAGTTTTGTGATTCACTAATTTTCACTAATTTTCTTTTGTTCACTAATTTTTTCTCTCACAGTTCTTGTGATAACATCTACCCCTGGGGATTTATGAAGTTTAAGTTTAGAAATAGCCAAAATAACTTCAGATTGTGTTATAAGGCCAACATTAAATCCACCAATGCATCTATCATCATTGCAAACAATGGGAGTAGAACTAACCACATTGTTTAGAACATCACTGAAATGCTCAGCCCACCTAGCCATGACAGAATCCTAACCTTCTATAACCTTACCTTGTTTATCCTTCAATCCCTGCATACTTGTCTGTTTCCTACCACACAGAACATTAACTATCTGGTACAGCTCTCTGATGTTGTGTTATCTAACCGCTTCCTCAGCTTTGGCAGCCAAGCCATCAAGCCAAAGATTCTTATCAGCAGCTAACTTATCCTTTACAGGTTTATTAAGCTCTCTGTAATGCTTTCTGTTAGGAAGTATTTGTTGAAAATAACAAAAGTCGTAACATCAAGATATTGTCAATGACTTATTATTGAAGTCGCACAAAAAAAGGCTTTAATATTTAAGTTAATCTATTGTGCAAATTCTCTTAGCTATAAATAGTTATCACTGTACATGAATGCTAGTACAGTGTTTTCACCTCATCAAATTTCATGTTTTCTTTTACATAAAAGTCACATTTGGTCTGTCTGATTCTGATTGGAAGTCTATGCCAATCTCCTAAGTTTGGCATAGATGTCTGCAAATTTGATAAGACACTGGAGGGGAATTTCTTTGAAAGACAGTAAAAGCTTTGTTGAGGTAAGTGCAATTGTTTTTGTTCTGTAGATGCATGTCAAGAACTCTTTTGAACACCCCTTGTATCTATAAATATCCAGGTTGGTATTAAATGTTAGTTATTCTTAAACCATTACATTTATTTATCTGCAGATGTTCTCCACCACTATTCAAACCACCAATACTGGAAAGTACGTATCACTCTTGCCAATACAGGAAGTCATTTCCATAGGTTGCCCATAGTCATTATCATCTTGAATTCAAAACATTCCAATCCCAATTTTCCAAAAATCCTATCTTTCTTATTCTCATCAGATCCCTCAGGGGGTAGGAGTAATTTTCTTGCTTAAAGTAAATTTTTTTTGTTATTCAGAAATAAACAGCCTTTCTATTATGTGTTATAATAATTTCTGTCTATTAGGTTTATTAAATAAATTTTTATTTGCATTGCCAGATGCAATTTTTTACTACATGTAAAAGTCATTTTTTTGGCTATTTTATTTTCAGAAAATCTGGAATTAAATGCTGATTAATTTGGCATATAATATGCCATAATTCCTTTCACTAGGTATTTGCCAAAATATTTCTAAAGTAAATTTTTTTTTGGTCGACCATAGTGCAAAAAACAGCTGGGCCTCTGGATGTAAACTAGTTTTTCAGGTGGGACCCCAATAAGGGTTAACCACCAATGTCAGTAGGAACTTCAGACACCACTTTTACAAGTGAACCTTTTCAAGAACCAGGTAGGAAAATGAAACTGATTTGCTTAAGATATACACTAAAAGCACAATTTATAAAACACATTGCACCCATCAACAAACCTTTCCTACTCCACCATTACAATGGGGCCAGCCAAAACCCTTGCAGGCTATAAGTAGGTTAGATACCTACCTATTGTATAGCACATCTGTGATTGTTATGATGGTAAACACAGCAAACTGAATGAGTTCAATCATTGACAGATAGTTGGTATGAGGAAGATGGGTGTCCATATCGGTGACTGCAGAATGTCTGGGATTTCGACATATGACATTCGCATGTATGTACCAAGACTACATTAAAACCTGCAGCCAATGGGTAAAATGTGGCCATAACTGGGCCATTGATGTTTGAGGTGACCGCCAACTCTCCGTATCATAATGTCAAAATAGAGGGCCACAGTGCAGATGATAATGTCAGCATTCAATGACGGGGCAGCTACAAAGGTTTGTGCAAAGGCCATTCAACATATAATGACATGATAGGGCTATGGCAGTGTTATGATCCACCCATTCACTTTTACTTTTCCTTAACCAGTTTTGCTTTATTTACATTATATTCATCATTTTGGGGATTATTTCTTTTTTTTTGGACTGACCACAATTCTCGTTTCCTAGCTGTAGGAGTTGCACATGCGCAACTCTGACTTTTGATTGTCAGCCACTAATGCGCACGTGTAGGACACGACCCCTCTTGCATCATAGCTAGTGTGATCATCAGATTATGCAAATGTTTACCCTGCATGCAACAGATACGTGCCGGATTTGTACGCAGCATGTCATAACTAAGGACGTTAGGTCATAGAGTTAGTTAGTGAAGAATGAGTGTAGTCAGAGATAGCAGAGATGTAGGATTTGGGTTGTTTTACCTCTGAGCGGCACTTTTTTGCACACCATGGGCTAAATGGCCAGGTCACATGGACCCTGAAGGCTCAGAGAAGGTTGGGGGAGGGGACCCACTGGAACAGCTGTTGGGAGACAGATGGTAGTCTCCCATCAAGGCCATCCAGCGTGTTCTTTAACGTGCACAGGGTATGGCTCTCACGCACACGGGGCCAAGGCTTAATGTCCCATCCGACGGACGGTGGCCTTTCCAAGCCCATTGGTGTCCCCTACTGACCGTGGGCAGGCGGGGAGTTATGCAGAGATAAATCTCAACGCTGACCTAGCTGGGACTCGAACCTGGGAACTGCAGATTACGAGCCTGGCACGCTACCGACTGAGCCACCCCCGCCCCCACAGAGATGTAGGAGTCATATTTAGAATTGACAGTATAGTTAGTGGAGATGGGTATTGTGAGTAGTAGAGATGTAGGAGTTAGTATTGTGAGGAGAGAGAGAATTGGTATTGTTAGTACAGGGTATTTCAAAAAGGAAGCAACCTTAAATATAAGAGAGTAGAACTTTTTCGCACGGACATTTTATGCCATAATATTAGTCGGTTGGAATCACTATACTCAAGTAGAAAGTTAACAGCCTTTAGCAGTTGAAATGACCTTGTCACGCATTAGTTTCACTCAAGCATTCATTCCTTTGTGTTGTGTCAGCTATGCCGTTTTCCAAAAACAAAGGTGTATTTATTGTTGAGACTTATTGTGCATACAGATATTACAAACATGTGAGAGGAGTTGAAGTTGAAGTTTTCTCAGTCTGAGGTTCCCAACAAGACAACAATATCTTGTTTGATTGATAAATTTTGTGACGCTGGATCTGTACAGGATTGAAAGAGCCCAGGCTGACCTCACTGCTAACTGCCAAAGTTCTTGATGATGTGTCTCAGCATTTAACTTGCTCACCCTGAAAATCTCTTAGAAAGTTATCTTCACAGGTTGGACTGTCACCATCTACTGTTTTCAGAGCTACAAAGAAGTTAAAATTTCATGCCTACCACACTGGTGTCGTTCATGAACTGAAAGAACCAGACAATGAAAAACGTTTACGGTTACTGTTGTTGGTTTCGTTCTTTTGTTGATGAAAATGAAATTGAGGTGTTGGACCATGTTTATTTCAGTGACAAGGCTTGGTTTCACTTGGATGAGTATGTGAACAGTCAAAACAGTTGAATATGGAGCAAAGAAAATCTTCACACTTTTCACTAATGACCACTACACGCATGGAAAATTGGGTTTGGTGTGCAATTTCCTGTCGTCATGTGATAGGGCTTTTATTTTTTGACTCAACAACTGTAACTGGTGAAGTTTATCGTGACCTCATCCAACAATTTATTGAATTATTAGATGTGAATGAACGAGAGTGTTGGTTTCAACAAGATGGCATGACCGCCCATACTGCAAATGACACAATGGTCATGTTGCAGGAATTTTTTGGTGATCATTTGATTTCAGAAAAAATTGTGGCTCCTAAGATCCCCAGATCTTACTTCTCCAGATTTTTTCCTTTGGGGATATCTCAAATGTGTTGTGTTTCAAAACAATCCTCATACATTTGAAGACTTGAAGGCTAACATTGAAAGAAAGATTTTAAACATAAGAAAACAAACATTATGAAAAGTGGCTGCAAATGTCATGAAATGGGTACGAACCTGCATCCAGGTTGCAGGAAATCACTTTCAATATCTATTGTAAAGGTAGATATATGTCTAATTTGCATCTTTTGAAATCTGTGTCTTTTGTCAAGTTTAAATAGAAAATTACAATAGAGGGTTGTGTCCTTTTTGAAACACCCTGTAGTATGTGTTGTGTAGATAGAAGGAGTTGTTAGTAGAGATTTAGATAGATGTGAGTTGTTAGTACTCCAGCTTTTGTATTCATCAATTGAGGGTGAGTCTTTAAATCTTTTGGAAATAAACTTCGTTTTAAAATTTTTTGACTTTTGCTATTTTTCTCTTGAGCAACATTAATTGATTTTTGATTAGATTTAAACTTTAATTAAACTTGACAATCCTTTTTGAATTCTAACTTGATAAGTAATGCTACAGAAATACTTAACGAACCCTATTTCAATTTTAATTGGCAAGATAATATTGCCTGGCGGCCAACAAAGCTATGCAGAATTTTGAATAAATTTGGATCAGACAAAAGGTACAACTTGAAAAGTTAATAATCTTTTGAGTGTTACCTCTGCACCACCACTGTTAAATGCTATTCCTAACCAATTCTGTGCATCATCACTGGGGGAAGGGGTAGTTTGCAGCTTTCCATCCAGGCCTAGCTAACATTTATAGACTTTTATGTTTCACACCCATCAAACAAGAAAATAAATGACAGGTAAATTTTAAAATGTGCAATATATTTTTAATAGTTTGGCATATTTTTGTCTTTGAATGGACACAGCATGCTGGTCTGCAATTCACCTATACTATTCATCCATTTCAGGTTGGTTCAGATTCAGTGATGGTTCATTACTAAAATTTTTGGAGGGACACTTTTGACTAGCACAGACAGGGCCCAGATGTAGAAAAAATTTGGAGGAGATGCCTGATATTTAATTGAACTGAATCAAACTGAAAAGATGTTCCATACTGCATATATTTTTTTTTTCAGCTGTTCTCGAAACACATTATTGTTGTGGAAAAAAAAATCTGAAAAGCCTCCTTTCCACTTTTACACTATTTTGCCCCTTCTCTATAATAATTACCTATATATATATAAAATTTTCTTCTTCTCCATTTTAGTGGTAGTTTAAAAAAACTATTTATGAAAAATATGTCTAATGTATAGGTTTACCATTTTTTTCTCTGTTCCGATTATAAATTTATTTTATTATTTTAATGAATTACTCATAGTAAATTATCACTTGAACAGTTGTTTATTTGGGTTATATTTCATTTATAATATTAATTTATTTTATCAACTTTTCATACCTAATGTTCATCTTAAGCTGTTCATATATAAATAAATAACATTCCTTGGCAAAATAAAAAGTTGCAAAACCAGTTCAAGTTAAGTGTAAACACATTCTGCTAGGAAAGTTTAGGCCTGTTGAGCCTGGCACAGTAAAATGAAGATTTCACTATGTAACAAGCTCTTCAACTATCAGCTGTTATCGGTATACAAACTGATGCAACCAATAGTCAATCAAGTGTCATGGGGCCCATCTTGAATCAGTGTGACAACTCATGCAGTTCATTTCTATTATTATGTCATTGTCATAACAGATAATGTTATGATTCTGGGCAATGGCATAATGAAAAAATTTATGTTTTATAAACTAAAGCATATGGCCTCACTGATTCACAAAGTAAATGATGTGATTGTCTATATAACATGGTAAATAATGACTAAAAAAATTCCTCCTCATGCAGCTGCTTGCCACAGAGGTCTGACAGGATTTATAATACACCATAGAGATCTGTGAGGTAGGCAAGACCTTGGCAGAAAGATAACACAAATAGCCATGCCTTACCCAGGGCTTGAACCCAGATCCCTTCAATCAGTAGCAAACAATTATGTTGATTTAGATATATTAAAATGAATGCTAAATTTGAAATTCATTTATATTTTTCTCATGATTATTTTTGGTGGGGCAGTGTCCAGGTGGCCTAATGGATAAGCCACCCCTGTTCAGACTCCTAAAAGTGGTCCCAGCATAGCATAATCAATAACCAAATTAAAAAGAAATGAAGACTACATGCACCCTTGTCGAACTCCACTAGCAATGTTAAACCAATTGCTACAGCTTCATCAATTCTCATACATGATAGAGTGTTATTATTGAGATCTTTCAATAAAAATAATAAATATCCCCTCAAGCAGCTGCTTGCCACAGAGGTTTGACAGCAGCCTGTCAGTTTAACCCTGGTCCCTTTGATCAACAGCCAAGCATGCTAACCACTCAACCACGGGACAGCTAAGCTGTAATTACAGTATGTAAATATATATACACTATTTCCTCATGGTATTTTATTAATCTACTTTACAAACAATCATCTATCTAACCAGATGGTGCAATTTAATTCTCCAAACACATCTGCCTGAGCTACAGCATTCTAATCTGGTCTTGTTTGACATTGTCTGCCCAGATCCTGTCTCCCATTTCTGGGGCCTTTAGGCACAATATTCATAACCCTATTTTCTAATCTATAGTTATGCTTACAGGCAATATGGCCAAACCAACAGTCTCTCCCTTTGCATAATATGCTGCATGAAACAATACTCTATAAAAATATTAGGTCAAAAGTGACAATCTCAGTTTCCAGGAACCAAACCCTATTTTTCCCATAAGTTCTTGGTGAACACTGTTTTCAGTAAAAGTTATTAGTGTAATGCTTTATTATACTAATAATATTACAATTACATTGTCCATATGATCTAACAGTCAACCAAAAATTATGTCGATCAACAGAGTCAAAAACCTTGTTTAAATCTATGACTCTAGTAACCACAGGTTTCTGAACTAAACTTTTCTCAAGAATTTGCCTAAGTGAAAATATTTTCTCTCTATATCCCCTAACACTTCTGAATACACACTGCTCATCACATAATTGTCCGTCAACAATATTCTTAATTCTATTAAGCATAATCATGCAAAGAACATTACCTGGAACACAAAGTAGGGTGATACCCTTTTAGTTAACATGAGAACTGCAATCAGCTTTTCTTTTAAAAAATAGGAAAATAATAGCTCTTGTAAAATCCTTAGAAACAATGCCTTTATCATAAAAGATATTAAAAATTTCCACCAACCATGTGAAAAGAGAAACATTCCCAGCTCTAAGCATTTCAGTAGTAATTTCATCTACCCCCTCGGGATTTCTGCAGTTTTAATTTAGAGATAGCCAAAGTGACTTAAGAATGTGATATGGGGCCAGCATTAAAGTCAACAATGCATCTATCCTCATTACAAACACCCATTGTTTGTAGAAATAATCACATTATTTAGAATATCTCTGAAATTCTAAGCTCACCTAGCCATCACAGAATCCTCACCTTCAACCACCTTGCCATATTTATCCCTCATCCCTGTGTATCTGTCTGTTTCTTCCCACATAAAACATTAACAATCTGGTACAACCCCTTGCTGTTGTGCTGTCTAACTGCTTCCTCTGTTTTGTCAGCCAAGCTATCAACCCAAAGATTCTTATCAGCTGTTAATTGATTCTTTACACATTTATTAAGCTCTTTGTTAATCCTGTAATCATTTCAAGAAAGGATTTCAGAATGCATTCAGATCATTCCATCACAAATTAATCTTTGATTGCATTTTTATACAGGACATGCTGCTGTTTAATACTCTTTCAACACAGTTTGTTTTAAAGAATGCTGTTTTGGGCATTATGATAGTCACTGTTTGCTTATTACTGAAGTTGAAAAAGAATGAGACCATTTTAAACAGCCTTCTCTTGAAACCAACAATAGCAGAGGAGGAAAAATTATTTGAATGATAAAGTACTTCAGCTTATTTCAGAAAGAAAGAACTGCAGGAATGTCCTTAATCAATACCCTACTTGTCCTAACATTACAGAAAGCTTAATAAATGTGTAAAGGATCAGTTAGCTGCTGATAAGAATCTTTGGCTTGATGGCTTGGCTGACAAAGCCAAGGAAGCAGTTAGACAGCACAATACAGAGAGTTATACCAGATAGTTAATGTTTTGTGTGATATAAAATGGACAGATATACAGGGGTTGAAGGATAAATAAGGTAAGGCTACAGAAGGTAACGATTCTGTCATGGCTAGGTGGGCTGAGCATTTTAGTGATATTCTAAACAATGTGGTTAGTTCTACTGCTATCGTTTGTAATCATGATAGATGCATTAATGGCTTTAACGTTGGCCCTATAACACAGTCTGAAGTTATTTTGGATATTTCTAAACTTAAACTACATAAATCCCCAGGGGTAGATAAAATTACCACTGAAATGCTTAGAGCTGGGAATGTTTCAGTTACCACTTGAATGACTGAAATTTTGAATATCTTTTATGATAAAGGCATGATTCCTAAGGATTTTACCAGAGCTATTATTATCCCTATTTTCAAAAAAGGTGATCGCAGTTCTTGTGGTAACTATAGGGGTATCAGCCTACTCTCTGTTACAGGTAAAGTTCTTTCCATGATTGTGCTTAATAGAATTAAGAATCTGGCTGACATCAATTGCATGATGAGCAATGTGGATTCAGAAGTGGTAGGGGATGTGTGAATCAGATATTTTCACTTAGGCAGATTCTTGAGAAATGTTTCAAGTTTCAGAAACCTTTGGTTGCTAGCTTCGTTGATTTCAAAAAGGCTTTCAACTCTGTTGATCATCATAATTTGTTGTTGATTGTGAAATCATATGGTATACCAGACAAGTTAGTTAACATAATGAAAACTCTCTATAATAACACTGAGTCGTGTGTGACAGTTGGTAAGTCTTGTAGCAATTGGTTTAGCATTACTTCTGGTGTTCGACAAGGGTGCATTTTGTCTCCTTTTCTCTTTAGTTTGGTTATTGATTATGTTATGTGAAATTTACTTCAAGGGAAAGATTTTGGCCTTTAAATGGGCTGGAGATAAGAAAATTTCCGATTTAGATTATGCTGATGATTTAGCCCTTTTGGCAGATGATGTTGATAAGATGAACTCTTTCATTTGAGCTGTTGGTGAGACTGGTAGTAGAGTAGGTTTGGTTATAAATAGAGAGAAAACTAAAGTGATGAAAATTGGTCAGGCAGATGGTGCTTCAGTTGCTTTGAATGGCTGCACTCTTGAGCAAGTGTCACAGTTTAACTATCTTGGGAGCTATGTAACAGATTCTGGTGATGTGCGGCATGAGGTTAACAGATGGATAGGGATTGCTGCCGGAACTTTTAAGAATCTATGGAGAGTGTGGAGAAATAGGTGTATACACCTAAAGACTAAAATTAGACTGTATAATAGTTTGGTTCTTTCTAGGGTTAGTTATGGTAGTGAAACTTGGATGCTTTGTAAGCAAGATAACAGGAAACTAGATGCTTTTGATTCCAGATGCTTACGCAGCATCTTGGGCATTAAGTGGCTCAACTTTGTAAGTAATGATGAAGTTAGGCAAAGGAGTTGGTATCCTCCTTTGAGCACATTGTGCAGAGAGAGAGACTCCTTTGGTTTGACCATGTTCCTCATATGCATAATTATAGAGATTAGAGAATAGGTTTATGAACAGCGTGCCTAAAGGATTCAGAAAAAAGGTGAAGACCTAGGATGCAGTGGAATGACAATGTCAAACAGGACCTTGATAGAACTGGTGTGCAGTGGCCCTATGCAGCAGATGTAGCTCAGGGCAGATATGCTTGGAGAACTAAATTGCATGGTCTGGTTGGACCTGCATAGCCCATGGCTGCTTGAGGATGATGATGGTTTTGTGCACAACTCTATTTGGCTTGGATACTCAAGCTAGACTTTCACAGACAGGAGATGCCCTATTGACATATATTTGTGGCTGTTCCCTCTATATTTTAACATATTTCAGCATAATGCAAAATATTGATTAGTAGGATAATAATAATCAACATAATGCAAAATATTGATTAGTAGGATAATAATTGTTTGACAATGTCAATTATTGATTATTAATATCATAATTATCAGTTTGGAATTCATTAATATAATAAAAAGTTTGTCATAGATCTTGATCATGGTTGCTGTAAGATACTGCTCACTGTGAGGCATGATGAGGGTGCCATTACTTATGGTCAGTTCAAAGACCTCATTCATTTTCAGTCCATTTATTTCCGTCAGTTCTCTCTCAAAGAACGAAAACAAAAAAATATGAGATGTACTTCCTATCCATGATAGTTGATCTTGAGTGTTCAAGCTAATAGATTTGCACCTACTTTTGTTTTCTACCCAAAAATCAACTTTCAGCATGAAACTATTAGAATATTTATGTGAATATACACTGAAGTGCCACTGAATTAGGGATAGGAGACATTATCCAAATTCAGCACCACAAGTCCCACATTTGCACACATTCATGGCTGAAATTCTGGTCACATATAGCTGTCAGCTTTGGCTTCCCCAAGCATTTGTCGTGAGAAGCGTAATGGAAAAGGCATGGGATTTAGATGCATTTGACAGAGGGCAGATCATAGATGCCCAATGGATGGGACACTCGATCTCCAAAATTGTCAATGAACTTGGATTTTCTTGTATGACAATGTCAAGAGTGTTCTGGGAATATGAAAATTCAGGGAAAAAAACAAGCACCTGGACAAACTGCAAAGGACAACCAGCCTTGAATGATCATGGGCTTCACTGTCTGATCCACATTGCATGGATTGATAGGGGCCAGACATTATCTGAAATCACCTCCCATCTGAACGTGGGTTCCAGCCGGGAAGTCAGTGCAAGGACCGTACAACACTCCCTTCATCATCTTGGCTTCAGGAGCCACCGACGACCTACAAGAGTCCCACTTCTAACAGAACGACACTGGGCTCAACGCTTTGTCTGGGCTAAAGAACATCGAAACTGACCCATCAAAAATTGGCAATGGATAGCCAGGAGTGATGAATCCTGATTTAAACTTCATCACGTCAATGGAAGAATGAGGGTATGGCACCAACCCCATGAAGCCATGGATCCTGCATGTCAATGTCAAAACAATACAAGCTGGTGGTGGCTCAGTGATGGCCTGGGATGTCTTCAGTTGGATGTCTGTGAGATCTTTGGTACGTATACCAACGACTCTCAATGCATCCCAGTATGTATAACTCATCCCGGTAAATGGTTGACTATTTACACCCATTTATGGCCATCATGCATCCCAATGGAAGATGGTGTCTACCAACAAGCAACTGTTCATCTCATAGGTCCAAGGTGGCTACTGCATGGACGCAGGAGCATTCTGCTGATTTTGAAATAATGAATTGGCCACCTAGAAGCCCAGATTTAAATCCCATCGAAAATCTTTCGGATACCTTCGAGCAGTGTATTCAGGCCCTTGTCCCATCAGCAATGACTTTGAGAGAATTGTGGACAGTTCTGGAGGATGCATGGGTCGCCATACCTGTGGAACATTTACGCAAACTTGTGGAGTCCTTGCCTCGTAGTGTGGCAGCCATTATCAGGGCCAGAGGGGGTCCAACATGTTACTAGGTTGCCATCCCTAATTCAATGGCACTTCAGTGTATTCTGTATTAAATCTGTGATGGTATAACAGTTATAGAAACATATATTTTTTAAATTTTGTCACATTAAGAAATAAAACAAAAAAAAAAAGCATTAAATTAACATCAATGAGTACATCACTTACGGTATTTCAAAGATAATTTTGAGTTCTACATTAACTTAAATATCAACACTGATTTACTTTTCATTCCAATTAACTTGTGACAAAATTGATATCTGTAGAGTAATGAATTCATGAATATCTGTCATAATGAAGATTTACTGGCAAAGAAATTTATTTTCATTTTAACTTCACTCATTTTCCAAAAAAATTCTGAAGGCCTATATCCATTTTTGATAGTAGCATTTGTTATAACTTTTAAAAATTTATATGTGTCACACTAATACTGTCTAGCTGTTTGTGGGGAGCATGAAACATTGCATTAGGTTAGCTATTAATTTTTCTTTTATTATTTATTACTTTTCCAGTAAAATAAACTTTGATTTGGTATCATTTTCTGAAAATGAATGAGGTCTTGGATACTGAAGCAAATTTATTTCTATTGATTTATTTCCGTAAATTAGCAATATTTCGGTCAGCTGATTTATCAATCTTTCTGAGTTATGTTACATCAGATGGCAGTTTAAAAGTTGTTGTGAATATTTTATTTAATATCCCATTAGATTATATGTAATTTTTCTTTTATTATTTCTTAGTTTTTTTTAATAAAAAACTTTGAATGAGGCTTTGGATATGGAAGCAAAATAGACTTCCTTGGAACAGAAATTAGTCTTTGTGTGAGAGAGCAATTTCGGGAAGAGTTTTAACTCCCCCACTACACTCACTGTAAACATTTCACTCCCCCACTACACTCACTGTAAACATTTCACTCCCCCTCCTCCCCTTAGAAAAATTTCATTTTAAAAATTTAAGAGTTTTATGTTTATATTGAATGATTTTGAAAGATCCCCTAATATCTTGGCTGTGCCACTCTGACAATATAACCTTTTCTTTTTTGCTTTGGTACACAGACCTTTCTGTACTTAGCTGAGATCGCCAAACTTCAACACCCAAAGAAAAAAAATTTGCAACGTTTAATACAAAAAAGGCAGCCAGGAGTGTTTTTTTCCATTTCATAATCAGTTCAGAAAATCCCATGAATGTGACAAGTCCAAGTCACTTTGTATTGTATAACAATGGCCAAGTTTAAAATATATGATACTGAAAGGAATCATTCATCATCATCATCATCATCCTCAAGCAGCCATGGGCTAAGTTGACTTGTTTTTCTGACTCAGCACAATTGGCTATAAAAGCCTAGAATTCCCTCAAAATATAGTACAGAGAAAAAAATTTACTTGAAACAAAAAAAAAAATTTTTTTGTTTTTCAGAAATGGCCCTTTTATTGCTGTGCATTATAATCAATTTTGTCTATTAGTTTTTTTAAAATATTTCTGTTGCCAGATGCATTTTTTTACTACATGACTCTAAAAAAGGTCCCATTAAAACTAATCTTTTTTTTGTTAAATATTGTATTTTCAGAAAATCCAGAATTAAATGCTGATTAATTTGGCATATAAACATGACATAATTCCTTTCATTAGTTATTTGGCAAAAATGGTTATAAATTTAAATTTTTTTTTTGGCTGAGCATAGGGAGAAAATAGTTTGACCTCTGGATGGAAAACAGTTTCTCAGGCTGGACACTGGTAGGGTTAAATGTTCTACTTTGATAACTAAATATTAAACAACTTTTGTACAAATTTGGAAGGGGGGGACTGAATATGGCCTTCCATTTAAAGAGCACAAAAACAAACACTTTTGGTAATTGTGCATCTTAGCTTTTAAATTTTTGACAGAAAATAAAAAGTATATTACCATGATCCCATACACCCCGCTGGCACTCAATGCAAGATGCTTCTTGGAGAGGGCATGTGCATGCATGACTTGTTAAACATTTTCGCCCATGGCAAATCCATGCTTCACAAAAATCACAAATAGCACCCTAGAGAAATAATAACCAACATTAATTTTGCTGATGAAAATGTATAGTCAATTTAAAATTTGATGTACTCTTTATTAAAAGCCAAAAGATCACAAATATATGACATCAGTTATTTATATGACATTATATGTGCAAATGGAAGCTTAACTAAATCTATGGTACAGGGTGTTTGAAAAAAATAGATATAACAGAAGTGCAACTGAATTCTTACACAAAATTTAGTAAAAAAAAGTACTTCACAGTAAACTGGTACCACAAACCATCAGTGAAAAAATTACTATAAAACTTTTGTGACATTATTTCTGCTTTGCATTCCAGAAACAATAGATAAATAGAATAATAATTCAAACAGCAATTAAGTTTTTAAAGTACATTTCAGTGAAAAGTGTAAGAGAAGAAAATGACGAATTAAATGAATTACACAAATGAAATACAGTTAGTAGAGTACTCAAAAATTTCCAACCATTTTTCCAAGTAGGTTCAAACATGATTAAGGTAGAGCTGGCTAACAAGTCAGATTTTATCTGGCCTAGACATTTTATCACCATAGAAGTCAACTGCCAACTCAATTTTTACAGTCATATAAGAGGTGTTTTTATTTTAAATTATTAAAATTCAGATTAGATGCTATATTTTTAGTACAAAGTACTATTTTGTTGAACTTGAATGTCATCAGAAAAAGCATGTATAAAAGAGTAAATAAACCATAATGTTGTTGAGTGTATGTGGTCAACTCAGTCCCTGCAAAGTATAATAAAATGTGATTTTTAACCTTTCCACCAGAGTCACGTACATTATACAAGTTGACAGAATCTGAGAGACAGATGCCGCCCATTATATTTTTAGTACAACACACGAAATTTCAATTAAAAAAAAATACCATCTGAAAACTTTCTTACATATATCTTATAAAAATACATCATTCATACTTGAAATATAATACTTACATTTTTCATTTGATGAATATTTTATTAAGGTGTCATAAATAATTTGTTAAAGCCATCTGATCACCATTTCTTAGAAGTATTATACAGTATTGCTGATCTGTTTGTTACAATTACTCTACGCTGAAGCAACAACCCGATTTAAGCTCTCAAGTTTAATTTGAACTATTATAAACAAACTTTTACTTAAAGTTACAAAATTCTCCCTAAAAATTAACCAAAAACTATTTTAAAATAAGAAGATTTTGGAAGTAATTATGAACTACGTACCTCTTTTGTTTTTTAAATCATTACAAGTGAACACTGAGTGATAATAAAGATCCATTTCACAACATCACTGTTAGGAGAGTTATGTCTCCTGTGCTGCAGCTCAACATGCTAAAATGCTTTAGCATCTCAAGCTACAACACAGGAGACAACTCTCCCAACAGTGGTATTGTAAAAAAAATCTTATTATTATCCCCTTTTTTTGTTTTATGCTCTATTTTCTGCCTCAAAACTATTTCAGTATGCATAGAATTATTTTTATCATCTATCCCACAACTGTGCTCTCTGGTTATTGAAAACAAAACCACAACTAAAGTAACTTGTTTGTGCATTATTAGTGGTAAATATGTCATGGCCCATGAGGAGGAAGATGGCACTAATTAGTAGCAAGTGTTGGCAGTGTGCTGCATGCAGCATCATCAACAATAGATAACATTTCAATTCAGTTTATATTTTATTTGTACTTTTATAATACAACAGGTTTTATTTTTACTTCTATCAATTTATTGATCTTATCCCCATATATTTATATCTTTATTAATCTTTTAGAGTCATGATACATCACCAGCTATGATGATGGGTTGCTTACATATTATATATATTTTAATTGTAACATCACATTAGGTTATTTGTTAATTTTCTTTTATTATTCTTCATTATGAAGTCAAAAGAATTTTGATCTTTTATCGTTTCCTGAAAATGAAAAGGTCTTGGATACGAAAGCCAAAAGAGCTTCTTTGAAATAGAAATCAGTCATCCTGCGAGAGAGAAATTTTCCCATGTTTTTGTAAACCCTTCTCCACTCTACACTAAGAATGTTTTATTCCCATACTCTTGGCAAAATTTTATTTTCTTAAAAAAATGCGAGTTTTTAAGTTTATATTGAATGATTTAAAAGAGTTTACCTCCACCCTCATTATCTTGGCAGTGTCACTCTGACAATAGGCTTTTTCGTTTGCTTAGTTCCACTAATTTTTTGAATTAAAAAGATCACAAAAATTCAACACCCAAAGGAAAAAAAAACGTTTAGTAAAGAAATGCCAAGAAAGTGTTCTTCTATTTCATAAACAGGTCAGAAAAATCCTATTAATGTGAGCAATCAATCAGGTAACCTTGTACAACACTGGTCCATATTTTAAAATATACCATACTAAAAAGAATCATTAACTCTTCCAGTGTCCAACCTTAAAAGCTTGTTTACATCCAGTAGCCAAGTTATTTTCCCCTGTGCTCAGCCCCCAAAAAAATTAATATTAGAACTCTTTTGCCAAATAACTAATGAGAAGAATTATGGTATGTTACATGCCAAATTAACCAGTATTTAATTATAGATTTTCTGAGATGAAAATATTTAACAAAAAGACTAGTTTCATTTTAATAGGACGTTTTTTTAGTCATGTAGTAAAAAACAATGCATCTGGCAACACAAATAAAAATTTATTTGGGGGGGGGGGGAAAGGCAATTCACAGAAATGATTATAATGCACATGAATAGAAAGGCTATTTATTTCTGAATAATAAAAAAATAATTTTCTTGTTTCAAGTAAATATTTCTCCCATTTTGCAATTTTTTTCTCGTTACTATACTCTGAGAAAAAAGTCCAGTTTTTTTGGCCAATTGTGCTGAGTCAGATAAATAAGTCAACTTTAGAATTTTTTTTGTAACCAATCAACAAAACTAGGCCATATTATATAATAAATTAAACAGAATTCCAAATTTTATGGAAATAAAAAAAAATATAAATAAAAATTAAACAAAGTAATATAAAGAATAGATCAGACTAGGTAATTAGGGCTTAATTTTGGGAAACGTGATGAATAAAAACAGTTAATATATACACAGTCATATCAGAATAATATGACCACCCATGGAATCACAGTGTACCAGTCCAGGCACGTCATAAAGTGCACAACAAGGTCGACTACACAGAGATATAAGCGGCCGGTCAGGGCAGATGAGCCATAGTATGTAACATGAGCATAATGGGCAGAGGTATTGATTTGACGGACATTCAAAAAAGGAATGATCATCAGCTACCGCACCAAGGGTGGAAGCATCTCGAAAACAACAGATTTTATGGGCTGTTCACAAGGTGCTGTAGTAAGGGTGTACCAAGAATGGACTGCTGGCACACCGAGTACCTCCAATTGTGGAGCCCCAAAGGCCATTGACCCCAGAGAAGAATGTCACCTCTGTGACTGATAACATCGCCTCCATCGACTGGTAAAGGGCAATCAACGTGCAACAGTGCAGCAATTGACCACTCAAATGAATGCTGGGGCATCCAGGTACGTGTCTCTGATGACAGTAGAGTGTACCCTGTTATGCAAGGGTCTCCAGAGTCGCCACTGCATAAAGGCACCCATGTTAACCAAGGTCCATTGGCAACGACGCCTGCAGTTTGCACGGGACTACCACCATTCGACAGTAGAAGAGTGGAAAAAGTTGCCTTCTCCGACGAATCGAAGTTTCTACTCCACAGAAGAGATGGGTGGTGGTAGATATAGTGTCAGACACATGAGAACCAACACCCGGACACGCTTGTCGGTCAAGTACAGGCTGGTGGTGGCAGTGTGCATGTCTAGGGGATGTTTTCCTGGTATGACCTGGGACCGCTGGATAGGTCTCTGAACATCAATGGCTACTTGTCCATCCTCGCTGACCACATGTACCCCTTTATGTTGGATATTTACCCTGGTGGTGATGGTGTCTACCAACAGGACAATGCGCCCTGCCATGTTGCTAAGGTGGTGCGTGACTGGTTCCAGGAACACGACAGCGATGTCTCCGTTCTCCCTTGGCTGGCGAAATTGCCCGACCTCAATCCCATAGAACACTTGTGGGACCATTTGGATTGACAGGTTAGGCATGCAGACCTACAACCATGTCATCTCTGGAACCTCTGTGCTCTGCTGGAGTCCAAATGGGCATGTGTGCCTCTGGCAACCTTCCAGGACCTTATTGTGTCCATGCATGTGTCCGGGCCAAGGGTGGTTATTCCAATTATTAGTTAGGTGGCCATATTATTCTGATATGACTGTGTATATATTAATCAAAAGTAAATTTCTTCCCAAATAATATATTTGCCTGAAGCATAATTTTTATTTCTTTTAATGATTCTTTTCAGTGTGGTATATTTTAAAACATGGGCCAGCATTATACAAAGTGACTTGGATTGCTCACTGTAATGGGACTTTCTGTCCTGTTATGAAATGAAGGAATACTGCTGCTTTTTTTTTTACTAAATGTTATGAATTTTTTTTCTTTGGGTGTTGAATTTTGTGGATCTTGGCTAAGTGTCGAAAAGTTAGTGCACCAAAGGAAAAAAAAGTTTGCATTGTCAGAGTGGTATAGCTAAGTTACTGAGGTGGAGGAGGAGGAGGAAGGGATCTTGGACTGAACCTAAACTTAAAACTTGTAATTTATAAATGGTTTTGTCAAAAAAAGTTTCACTGATGTGTGGGATTCAAACCCATATTTCTCCAGATACATGCCAGAATATTCTATGATCACTGAACTAACACAGACTCAGTTGTTAGTTCAGTGGTCTTAGAATACTCTGTCATGTATCTGGAAAGATATGGGTTTGAATCCCGCATGTCAGGGAAACGTTTTTCCAAAAAACTGTTTATTGATTTATTGACGTTAAACAGTCAACAGGCAACTCTGTGTTGGAATAGTTTATGACAGCCATCATGTGCACTTTCATTTCACACCTAACTCATAACTATAAGCCCTCCGTTCAGAAGATATAGTAGAATAACTTTCACATTTCCTGTTCTTTAGGGGGGGGGGGAGAGGAAAAGCATGGGGAGTTAATATAATAAGCATGGAGACCTCCTGATAACATGTCAGATGCTCTGGACCACTGAGCTACTGGCCGCTGATCAAGATCTCTAACTAATGTTATGAACTTTCTCTACCTACTTTCCTAATATGTAGGGATTGCCTGAACACTCCCTACATATTAGGAAAGTAGGTAGAGAAAGTTCATAACATCAGTTAGAGGAGATCTTGATTGGCAGCCGGTAGCTCAGTGGTCCAGGGCACCTGACATGTTATCAGGAGTTCATGGGTTCGTATCCCACCCGGCTCAAGACAATTTTTCCTCTAAATATTTGAATCAATTTACAGAGTGGAAATTATTAGTGGATACTTAATGTGTTGAGTTTAATAATAATTATTTGTAGATTGCATACTCGTAAGACATGCATTCCATCTAAGAAAAGGCATTAAAAAGCCGCTTGAGGCGGGATTGCCTGAACACTCCCTACATATTAGGAAAGTAGGTAGAGAAAGTTTATAACATCAGTTAGAGGAGATCTTGATTGACGGCTGGTTCGTATCCCACCCGGTTCAAGACAATTTTTCCTCTAAGTATTTGAATCAGTTTACAGAGTGGAAATTACTAGTATAGAAATAGTCTTTCTATTCATGTGCTTTATAATTATTTCTGTATATTATTCTTTTAAATAAATTTTTATTTGCATTGCCAGATGCAGTTTTTTACTACATGACTCTAAAAAAGTTCTATTAAAATAAAACTAACTTTTTTTTGCTAAATATTTATTTTCAGAAAATATAGAATTAAATATTGATTACTTTGGCATATAATATACCAGAATTCCTTCCATTAGTTATTTAGCAAAAAAAAAAACAGTCCTGATGTAAATTTTTTTTTGGCTGAGCATAGTGAAAAAACAGTTTGGCCTGTGGAAGGGTATATACTAAATGGCCATGAATGCTAAACATTGTCATTAGTACAACAAAAGAAATTAATTTGTTTTTGCCAGGTTAGGTCAGCTGGATGCAGTTAATTTTTTGATTCACATGTTTGCTATGTTATTTCCAGTTATTGAATGTATTATTAGTCATTATTCTTCTCTTGGACAGTTAATTAATTTTGAGCTAACTTTTATATATATATTAATAATACCCCCTCAAGCAGCTGCTTGCCACATAGGTCTGACAGGAGCCTGTCAATTTATATGCCATAGTCTGTGAGGATGGCAGGACATCAGCAGAAAAACAATACAAACATCCTGCCTTACCCAGGACTCGAACCCAGGTCCCTTAGATCAGTAGCGAAGCGCACTAACACTTGGCCAATATTAAAAAATATAAATTTCAGAGCTCCTAAATTTTGCTAATTTTTGATTGAAGGTACAAAAACACAGTGTGCAGAATTAAAATAAGATTAAAATTACTATATAAACACTGTAGGTATTAGTCAAATGTTATCAGGAAATACAATTAGCTCATTGACAACTAATGGAGCAAGAGATAATTGATTATTGGTGCAGTGAAGTTCAGGTTCATCATATCTGTATTGACTTCATTACTGCATTATTCTTATAATGCAGTAATGAATTTCAGTGTATATGACAGCCTTTTCAGTTCTATAACAAGGAAAAGTCTCAAGAGTGTATATGTTCCTTATTGGGAAATAGATATTTCTCACTGTCAAAACACACCCTTATTTAACAAAATTTTAACTTTGACAAAAAAAGGAGATCTTTCAAAAAATGACCTTTTCTGGGCCTTTGTACAGCCAGAAATTCATACTGACATCCCCACTCTAACTTCAAAAACATCCCTATCCCCACAATGTCAAAAAATACTTACAGAAACCTTTTGTTCTATTCAATATAACTATCTCTTTTCTATATATACTGATGGATCAGTAGATTCAACTTCCAAATTTTCCTCTGCTGCTTTTTTTTCTCCTATTACAAAATCTTTTTTAAAATTTAAATTTGACACTCGTACACATGTATTACAAGCTGAACTCTATGCAATTCCTTTTACCCTAAAATGGTCCTCTACCTTCCTTACTAATAAATCTATCATTCTTTACTCAGATTCAAAATCAGCCCTACAAATTCTTAAACAAGATTACTTTTATACTAATTACCCTGCAATATTATCTGAATTCTATAACCTTTTAACATTAAACTATCTTGATTCCCACAATACTTTCATTTCCCAATGGATCCCTAGCCACTGTGGCATTAAAGGAAATTTTTGGGCAGACTTCTATGCAAAACAAGCTTTATCGCTTCCCAACTTAACTCCTACACATCATTTCTTTTCCAACTTTAAATATGAAACGAAACATTTTGAACATGACTTACTCAACAATTATTACCAAATTAATGGTCCTTTTAAATGCAATCATCGATATTTCCTTGACCAAAAACTTTTAACAATTAAGAATTTAAATCTCCCCAAACATTTCCTCGCAGTATTTTACAAATCTAGAATAGGTTTCGTGGGCCATAATTATTTTTTGTTTATGATAAAAAAAATTCTTCAAAAAACTGTTCTTATTGCAATGTACCAGAAACTATTTCACATACTCTACTAAATTGTGTCCTCTATTCCAATGATTCAATGAACGTAAAAAATTATTTGATAAGCTTGTTCAACTTAATTTAAATGACTTTACTCTCTCCAACTTATTAGAAGTTCCTTATTCTACTCTACAACTTTATCGCCTAAATGAACTTTTCTCCTTTTCGTTGGAGACAAATCTAATTAATAAACTATAGATCCTTGATTCAAGGATTTTTTTTCTTTCTTTTTTGTATGTTATGTATGTGTACTATTCAATCATATTGTTTATAAAAATTTATTATGGGTTGGGTTGTTTTACCTCTGAGTGGCACTTTTTGCACACCATGGGCTAAATGGCCAGGTCACAAGGACTCCGAAGACTTAGAGAAGGTTGGGGGAGGGGACCCACTGGAACAGCTGTTGGGAGACAGATGGTAGCCTCCCATCAAGGCCATCCAGCATGTTCTTTAATGTGCACAGGGCATGGCTCTCCCGCACATGGGGCCACGGCTTAATGTCCCATCAAAGGACGGCAGCCTTTTCAAGACCATCGATGTCCCCTACTGACCGTGGGCAGGGCGGGGAAATTTTGCGGAGATAAATCTCAACGCTGACCCAGCTGGGACTCGAACCTGGGAACTACAGATTACGAGCCTGGCGCGCTACCGACTGAGCCACTCCCGCCCCAATTTGTTATGGGTAAAAGGTGCTTGATTACCGAGCTTCCAGAGATGTGCAATGTCGTAAATAAATAAATAAATAAATAAATAAATAAAGATATTTCTCACTTGTTGGTGACAGAGTTCTTTCACGCTGTGGTGTTATTAATAAGCACACTGCTGCATTGGTGGTGGTTTCTGTGGCCAGGTGTTAACTATGGGGGAAGGTTTCCCCCCAAGTAATCAAAGTTGGAAAACCACCTGTCAAATATGACATTGGTCCTCCGCGTGCCACCAAAACAGCTCTCACATGGCGAGGCATGGACACAAGATTTCTAAAGGTGTCTTGTGTTACCTGGTACCAACACATTACCAGCAGATCCTTTAACTCTTGTAAGTAATGTGGTTGAGCTGCTGGTTGAATATGCTGTTCCAACACAAACAACAGATGCTCGATTGGATTGATGTCTGGGAAATTTGGTAGCCAGGGCAGTCTTCCTCATGTTCCGCGAACCATTCTGGAACAATCCAGGCAGTATGGCATGGCGCATTATCCTTCTGATAGAAGGCACTGCTAGAGGGATATACTGTTGCCATGAAAGGATGTACCTGGTCTGCAATGATGTTTAGATAGGTGGTAGATGTCATAATTTCCTGCACATGAATGACTGGACCCAGGGTTTCCCAGAAGAACATTGCCCAAAGCACTACGTTTACTCCACTGGCTTGTTTTCATGCCATGGTTTGTCCTGGTGCCAACATTTCCCCAGGCAAATAATGCACACGTACCTGGCTGTCCACATGGTGCAACAGGAAATGAGATTCATCGGACTAGAGAACCTTCTTCCAACCATTCAAGGTCCAGCTTTGATGCTTGCATGCCCATTGTAGGTGTTTTCGATGGTGAACTGAGGTTAGCATGGGCACTTGGAGCGGCCTGCAGTTGCACAACCCATTTTCAGCAGGGTTCAATACACTGTATGTTGTGACACATTACTCCCATCACCAGCATTCAAATTATGGGCAAGTTCTGCCACAGTATCCTTTCTGTTGGCTTGTACCATATGGGAAAGCCTTCATTCACCTCTAGCATCGATGAGCTGTGGTCAGCCCACACATTGCCAATTTTTCTGAATTTTTGCTGATTTCTCACCAGTGAGCTGTGGTCAGCCCACATTTTGCAGTTGGTGGATTTCTCTCCTTGGACCACTTTCTGAAGGTACTAACCACAGCTGACCATGAGCACCCCACAAACCTTACCGTCTCAGAAATGCTCTGACCCAGTTGTCTGGCCATTACAATTTGCCTTTGTCAAACTCACTTAAGTCTGCTGCCTTTCCCATCTGAAGAACAAGAAAAACACTGATTAACAGAGCTCAGTATCAGGTGCTATTTACACCATTTCATGACCTTCACACACACCGTTGTTTACCTGCAGTTGCCTCGATTTGCATAAAGATGTGCAGGTCATAATGTTTTGGCTCTTCGGTGTATATGGATTAATAGTAAAATTACATTTTCATGATTTTCACCCACTTGTCATAATTTGTTAAAAAAAAAAAGGTTAATATGCTTCTTTCGTTTTTTGTAGTTTTCAAATTCTACACAGGCCACAGGATATATTTCTTGGTCTTTGAGGGACTATTTTAGGGGTTAGGATGTAAGCTAAAATTTGAAATTAAGATATGTACCAGAGCCAGATCTACGAGGAGGGAGCAAGGGGGCTGTGCCTCCCTTTGAAAATACTAATATGGATAATGGAGGCAAAGATTATTAAACTTATGTATATGTCATGCATTTTTCAAGAAATTTTAAAAAAATCTCCAAAACTAAGGTGAAAATGCATTGGTCTTTTACCCCTCCTTTTTTGCCTTTTCTCCATCTAGATTGAATCACTTTCCTACCTCCTCCATTCCTTTGTTTATTTTCAGATCCAGGCCTGATATCTACTTTCTGCTTCCTATGCTCTACAAATAAGAACCATCCTACTTACAATTTTTCTTCCAAACTGCAACATATTTTTATTTCAAATCATAATAGTTTAATTCCTGTTGGGAATTCAATGTGAAATTTCATACTACATAAAGGTTTTTGGAATGTGAAAGATTTTTTATATTAATTGCTTACATTGTCTCTGCCAGTTCGATATATAGATCCTTTATTTATCAATTTCTATTTAAAACTTGCAATAAAATTTAAAGTAGTTTAAAGTTCAAACCTGGGTTCTACTATAGTTTACAGGGTTGAATTTTCAATACCATAGAAAGTAATTTATGCCCAGCGATGCATTTCTGGAAAACACTGACATATATAATGGCTTGCTTCAGTAGAAAAGGAAATTGCACTCTAGACTCTAAATCTCTAAGACTCTAAAAAGGATTTTTCATTAATCTCTCAAAACAAAAAGTTGCATTTTCCCACTCTCCCTGAGGGTGAAGGGATAAATTGTTGCTGCCAATGTAAACCCCCTGATCATCATACTTCACCACTAACATATCAAATATCTAGCCCAAATAGATCATTTGCAATATTAATAATTTAAAATTTTCCCACCATCAGAGGGCACAATCAAAACTTTTGTGAGATCAGAAAAGTGTGAATCATATTTTATTAATATCTATCCAACATAAAAAGAATCTTTATCTCTAAAAATGAATGATTAGCTCTTAAAACGCAAAAATTGCATTTTCCCACTCCCTCTTGCGGTAAAGGTGAAAGTCATTGTTGGCAATGCAAATTTCATGACATTTGCATTTCACTACCAAAAATTTCTAACAATCACACAGCTTACAATATTCGTTTGCAAATTTGCATTTTTCAACATTTTCCACTGTCAGTGGGCACAATCATAGCCACTAAGAGATTCCAAAAGTGTGAATCATAATATTACATCAATACCTATCTAACCCAAAGATAAAATCTAATTTATCTCCAGAAACAAGAACTTGAGTGTCTATAAATGGACGGACAGACAGACAACAAAATGAAAACATTAGTTTTTTTCCTGAAAATGAGCTTAAAAAGAAATCAATTCACTGAATTTATTGCTGCACCCCATAGTTTGCACCCTAAAACAATGAAAAAGTTAATTATTATGTATAAAAACTACAGCACAGCAAATTTGAGTCTCCTTTCAATTACCAACACATAGTGGACATCTTTTTCTAGATTGATTTCTTACAATCATGTGTGAATCTGTCTGCAATTTTCTTGGCACTCAACAAATATGATTTTCAGTCCAGCCCCAAATCTGATTAAAGTTATGAAAAGGATAGAGAGAAAAGTATCCTGATCTTTCACCAGTTGGGTGTGTACAGATTAGCCTTACGTTTGCTAGATAATCACAATATTTATTGCATAGGAAAAATCATAAATTTGCTATAGGAGAGATTGACCGAACATCAGAGTCAAATGTCAGCAAATAAAAACTAATAACTGCTGAGCTGGCAATTTAACACATAGCTACCATAGACTGGGAGCACATCATACTGCTAGAATATGCATCTAATAACTATGGAACAATTATCTGTGAGGCTATAGAGATAATGACCCCATTCATCCACACCTACAACCGAGACACTTGAATCAGCCTTCATGACAGCCCTTAATGTCATCACTTAATGTCACTTCACTGAAGCTGAAGTGCTTTCTTTCCTTTGAAAAGCTTTTGAGTTTGCTCCTGAAAACTTGTTACACAAATGAACTGAAAGTTGGTTTGTGTAACAAAAGTTTTGAAAGTTGGTTAGTGTAACAAAAAAGTTTGGACAAATGGTTTTAAAGATAAACTTAAAAATTTTATTGCTCAATGACAGAACTTATTATTCTTTGTTTTTTGTTTCTCCTATTGACTAATAGATCTCTTTTACTAATAGATTTCTTCTTTAACAAAACAAACTGATGTTTTATAATATTTCCAATAAATAATTTCATACCTTTATCAATGCCACAATTTTCAACTTTCAGTTTCATTTCTCTTGCTTCTGACACACCCTTTACTCATAGTCTTTACAAAATTGAAAGAACACTTTAATCAAGGAGACACTTTCAAAGAGAAATCTTCCTTCCTCAACAGACAGATGGCATAGACTGGTGATCTCTCCCAAAGCTATCAACAAAAAACTGAAGGAACAGAAGCATGAGTCCCCAAGTTCATAAGCCATCAACATAGATGATATGCTACTTCCTTTGCCATGTAGACCAAGAACGAATTGAAAATTCAAATAAAAAGTCATGGAGAAATTAAAATAGCAATAGACATTTTCACCATAAGAAAGAACAGTTCATATACTATGCCAGAGAAAAAACATGCAGATTTTATCTTTTCCACTAAAAAATAAAAATTTATATGGATATATATATATATATTGGTTTGGTACCATATACTGATGATCCATTCACCTACATACTAAAAATGCCAAATTTCCAAAATACTTAAGAAAAAAAGCTAACATTTCTCTTTAAAAAGTTTTAAAATTAACCCCTTTACCAGTTTTTTCAAATCTCCTTACCTGCTCTGTGGTTCTCCCACTGACTCTTTAAAGAAGCACTATGACATGATAATTATAAATATATATACTTACCACCATACCTAGTCCTGTGGCATATATTCCTGGATGTTTTATGACACAATCTCCAGTCTTGAGCATACACTTTGTTTTACCTATACATATATACAAGTTACTTTCAATATATTAAGACTAAAAAATTAACAAATGCAATTTATAAATTATTTATATATATATATATACACCAATCAGCCAATAGATTAAAACCATCTCTGCATTATGCAAAGAAATGTATATGCAGTCAATCAGTGTCGCGTGCCAAGGTCACGATGATATATAATACCTGGATCAGAGCTCTCACAGGCAGTATTTCGTTTCATCTGAACATGGGAAAAGCAAAGGATTTATCTGATTTTGACAAATGCCAGATTGTTAAGATGTCTTGTTAAGAGCATCTCCAAAACAGCAACGCTGGTAGACTGCTCACGCTATGCAGTAGTTAGTACCTATCAAAGATGGTCTGAAACAGGTGACACTTTGAGCCGGTCATGCCTCATTGATGCTAAAGGCCAGCGCAGGCTATTTTGTCTTGTCCACAGCAACAGGAGGACTACTGTGGCTGACATTACCCATAATTTCAATTATGGTAAAGGGCCCAATGTGTCCAAACACATAGTTCATCCTAAGCTCTTGGATATGGGTCTCCGCAGCCACAGACCAGTTCGTGTGCCTATGCTCTCAGCTGTTTACCATCGTCAACACTTGCAGTGGGCATGTAATCATTGACATTAGATCATAAAAAACTGGAAAAGGATCGTATGGTCAGACGAATCCTGTTTTCTGTTACACCATGGGGATGGACAAGTTTGTGTGTGACGTTTACCCACGGAAGCCCTCTCACCTGGATGCACTCATCATGTAATTCAGTTGTGGGATGGATCCAGGCTGGAGGGAGTGTGATGGTCTGGGCAATATTTTCTTGGGGAGCACTTGGACCAATTATTCCTGTAGAGCAAACTTTGACAGCTATCATCTACCTGAACCACATGTGGCTGACCAAGTACACCCCTTTATGGCGACTGCATTTCCCGGCAGAGATGTCCTCTTTCAACAAGACAATGCCCTATGCCACACTGCGAAGAAGTTTCAGGAATGGTTTCTAGAACATGATGAGGAATTCAATTTATTGCCATGGCCCCCAAATTCGCTGGACATGAATCCTATCGAGCATTTGTGGTTTGAGTTGGAGAAATGGGTACAAGCAGCATCACCCTAACAATGTAATTTACAGGAACTGCAGGATCTTCTGTTGCAGTCATGGTACCAAATATCAAGCGACACCTACCAACATCTCGTTGAATCTATGTCTCTTCAGGTGAGAGCTCTTTTGGTGGTGAGCGGAGGACCTACATCATATTAGGTAGGTGGTTTTAATGTTTTGGCTGATCAGTGTATATTATTTATATATATTTCAAGACCACCTCAGTGGTCTTGACATATATATATATAAGACCACCTCAGTGGTCTTGACATATATACAGGGTGAATCTGAAAAAGTGGGCAAAACTTTACGGGGTGGTAGAACGCAGCTATACGAGCAATATTCGTCATAGAATGTATGGTCGGAACGCAAGCGGTAAGAAGTTAAAAGTTAGTTTTCCACTGTCACATTTAAAGAATGAACACAAGAAGGAGAGGAGATACTCTGTGCCTCACTTGCATTCCCGTTCGCCACACCGTACACAAAGTGCATATCCGCCATTTCGTGGTTAGTATAACCAGCCATCCTCTCGGCAATCCACGGTAGAAATGCCATTGGGTGCGAGGACCGACCCTTTTATACCATTTCCAATGCCACCTAGCGGCTTGCTGTTTGCGTTCCGCCCATACTTTCTATGATGAATATTGCTCGTGTAGCTGTGTTCTACCATCCCGTAAAGTTTTGCCCACTTTTTCAGATTCACCCTGTATATATATAAGACCACCTCAGTAGTCTTGACACTTCAAGAGAGTCATGTAATAAATATCATATCTTATGATTAAATGCTGACTGCAATTTTAAATACTGATATCAAAACACTAAATATATATTTTCTTTTATCAAGTTGGTCATCCATAAAGAATGTACACTTTTTTTTCCAGATTTTTGAATCTCCAATGATTACTGAAAATAACTTTTAGACAGTTACACATTTTATGCATATGACAACAGAATAATGTCCAACTCTGAGTTGGGGAGGGTATGAATTAATTGGCAAGCACTCAAAATAATTTAGATAAATATAGAGGAAAAATTGTCATTAGCCGGGTGTGATCTGAACCCATGAACTCCTGATAACATGTCAGGTGCTCTGACCACTGAGCTACAAGCCACTGAACAATCCTCTTCTATTAGTGGCTTTAAGCATTATACCAGCTAATGACAATTTTTCCTCTAAATTTATCTAACATATTACTATCAGGTGTATATCTGAGATAGTATATTATTTCAACCAAAAATAATGCTTTTGATAATTTTAAGATAAAAGAACCTTTTGTTGCAATCCAAAATGCCAGTGTGAGATTCAGATATCATTAGTAGGCTTACTTTTCAAGTTTCCATTGAAATAATTGTTCAGACAACATATTATACTGGTTTTGTCATTCTTAACACTATTAGGTTTTGTCCCACTTAGCAGCCAGAGTTCAATATTACAGCCTACTTTACATCAACCGTCATGATCAATTCTGTCTCCTCTTTAGCTTTTGATCTCTTAGACTGATGCTACCTATCTAGGTCTAAGGAAGGGAACTAATACTTCTATCAAATTTTTCAAATCAAATTTCAGTAATTTTTATTAATTCTTTTAATTATTATTTCTCAGAGAATTTTTAGTATTAGATATATATATATATTTGATACTAGATAAAGATGGTTCTTCAGTCTCAACATAAAGATTCTGGACCGGTGAGGTGTGGAAGGCCCCTGTGCAAACACAGAGGGTCTGATGGTGGAGAGGGTAGGAGGGGTATCTTCACTACTGAATTCTGGGCAGACTTGTACACCTGAGATCCATAGTCCAGTTTCAACTGGACAAGTGCGCATTACAAGCAGAACAATGATCCACTCCCCATGATGTGGTGGAGAGGACTTTGAGCCCCACATGCACATAGATCAAAGATGACCTATGTCAGATGAAAAGGTCAATTTGAAGTTGAAGAAGAGACTGAGAAACTTGATCTCTGCCCAACTGGAATGATAATACACTGGAGTGGTAGCTCAGGGTCTAGATGAAGATTACACTTGTGGGAAGAGTGAACACAAGTGGTCTTCTGTGGGGAGAACACAAACCCATTGGCAGTCACCCAAACTGAAAGATAGTTCAAGGTAATTTGCAGTTGTTGTTCAATGACCCCCATGTTATCATCCATATGAATCCCCATGAAAGTCATCCAGATAGAGGGCATTGCCTACAGTTTGAGGAAATTGTTTAGTAATATATTTAATCTAGATAGCTAAAAGCATAACACTCAAGACACAGCCAGCCATGGGCAAAGGAGGACCCTGCTTGAAGTTGGCATAACAGTTTTGAGCATAACACTCAATATGCAGCCAGCCTTGTGGTATTGTTCTGTGAGGGTAAGGCTATGGCAGAGTGCTGCCAACACAGATTCAACAAGAATGAGAAGAAAGCTGGTGATAAAAATTGGCATGTAGCCTCACAACCCAAAGGCTTAAGGTCACGAAGATTGCAAAATCACTACACCACATTGTATGCCTTTTTGATGTCAAAGAAAATGGACAACAGGTGCTTTTATTTTAAAAATGAATTTCTGATAGCCGATTCAAGGCATATCAGATGGTAGAGAGTTGAGTGTTGCCTGTGAAAGCCACAGTGTGAGTGTTGGAAAGAAGGTTATGGTGTTCTAAATACCAGAGGAATCTGGTATTTTACACCAGATTGCCCATATTTTAAGGGCAAATTTTTTCTTTCCAACAAACTGCACATGCAGATCATCAGACGATAATTTGAAGGAATCTAGGGATCCTTTCCAGGCTTGGGGAAGGCAAAGAGGATTGCCTCCCACCATGAGTCCAAAATCTACTCCTCGAGGCAAATGCAGTTGAAAAGATGGAGCAGCAGATCCATCCTTGATGGTGAGAGATGTCAGAGTATGGCATAATGGATATGTCTGGCCAGACCTCAGATGCACGAGAAGAGTGAAGATCAAAGGCAAATTTCCTCCCCTGTGAATGCCCTGTTGTAAAGCTTCAGGCCATTTAAGTAGAAAGACAGCGAAGAGAGTTTGGCCTTGCTCTTCACTTTGAAGCCACTACAGTCAGCCTGATCAGTCCGCCACTGTGATACACTTGAAGGGCCATAAGGCCCCCCATGAGAAATGGTACATACCACAGGCAGGTGACTGCTTCTGAAAGGGCTGTCCTTAACCTCCAATTAAAAAAGTGGAAGGATTGAGGAGGAGCAGATGAAGAGGTCAATGGCAGTGAAATGCAGGATCCTGGAGACACTGCTCTAGGACCCCTCCTCTCCCATTGGTGTCAGTATTGCTCCAAAGTGGACTGTGTCTGTTTATGTCTCCCCTTTTTTCTTAAGGGGGATGTCATCAGTGAGACAAGGTCATCATGGTTTTCCTCTCAAGATGACACATCTGGGTAGAAGAAACACTGTGCTGACAGTCAATGAAAACCCCACAAAGAGATGGATGGCTACAACCTCTAGAGTAGTGGTGAGAGGTATGACCTGGAATGGAGAATAATTGCTCACAAGGATGGTGACACCACCCCAGCTGGACCATCTCCATCCTGATAAACTAATGAAAAGTGCTGGCCTATGACTGTCTCCAAGTAAGTCTCTTGTAGGTACAAACAGAAAGACCTAAAGGTGTGCCTAAAGGAGGTCCCTGAAGTTATGTCTCCCATAAGAAAAAGTCAAGATTCTTCTGGAAACCATGACAATTCCATTGTAGGAGTGTGGTCATCTTAAGTATTGGGTACTTGGCCAGAGGGCATTTTTCCATTTAGTTGAACTGCCGTGGATGACAGCTTAAAATATGGGCAATCTGTGTCCATATCCTTGGAATCATTCAAGGAAATGGTTCAGAGATTGCCTTTCAAGGTGGGGGATGTTGTTTCTTTGGCCCCAGTGAGCTCCTTTTGGCTTAGAAGGTCTAGCTGTCTGAGGATGGGAAGGAGGAGGTCTTCTAGATGTGGAAGGCTATGCAACAAGTATGGAAACCAGGTGTTGATGTTGATATCAACCTCAGTTTTGCCTGCATTAGGAGGTACTTTGTTGCAGATGAGAAAGATTCAGTAGGTGGTACACTGATGTCAGTCTGCACCACCACAGAAGTCATTGAAGCAATGGAATTCCTAATGACTGCACTGGCAAAGAAAACTTTGCCACGTGGGACGGCAATGCAGTGAGATTTCTCACCTTGGCGTAAGAAATGCTATTGATGATTTTGAGACATTGTACCTCCTTTTCCTCCTGCCACTTTTTGGACAGTTGAGGGAGAATGCCAGATGGTCATCACTACAATTCAAACAGCTTGCCTCTTTTGCCATATAGTCAGACACAAAGTGATCCTGACTACATAGCAGAAACCCACAGTGAGCACAGGTAGGTTTGGCTGGCAAGCTGTGTGGGCATGGCCATATTTCTGACAATGGAAGCGGTGCAGATGTTGGGTTGTTTTACCTCTGAGCAGCACTTTTTTGCACACAATGGGCTAAATGGCCAGGTCACAAGAACCCTGAAGGCTCAGAGAAGGTTGGGAGAGGGGACCCACTGGAATAGCCGTTAGGAGACAAATGGTAGCCTCCCGTCAAGGCACTCCAGTGTGTTCTTTAACGTGCACAGGGTATGGCTCTCCTGCACACGTGGCCATGGCTTAACATCCCATCCGACAGACGGCAGCCTTTCCAAGCCCATCTGTGTCCCCTACTGACCATGGGAAGGGCGGAGAGTTTTGCAGAGATAAATCTCAACGCTGCTTGAATCTGGGAACTACAGATTATGAGCAGTGCAGAGGATCAGAAATATATGGTCATACCTTGCAGTGAAGGTATCCTTCCTTGATTGATGTTGGCAGATATAGCGAGTTGAAAGTTAGAATCAGTACTCAGATGATACCAATTTACCATCATGACAGGTTGAAATCTGATGAACAGCTGTTACTCCTTGGGAGGAGAGCTCCGAGAGGATTTCTTCCTCAGTGACTTTGAGAATTTCCCACTCGGAGATCACATATTAGGAGAGTTCAAGGATTTGTGTTATGTAACTATGATAGCCACCCCACCAAGTTGTTGTCTGAATGCTTTGAACAAGAAGTTTTAACAAGCAATTCGCCAGATTATAGGCACTTGATGGATTTAGGCCAACTGGCAAGACCTTCCAAACCTTTGTCAATGAAAAATGGGGACATGTCCCCAATTACCTGATCACCCAATGGAATGATCATGAACTGGGGAACAGAAGAGGAAAGCATACAAAGAAGATGAGGGTGAAGAAGAAACAATGAGGATGGATCCTCGGTAGAAACTACTTTACACACGAGGCAGAATCCAAAGCAAGAGTAGATTCATGTTTGTTTTGTGGTGGTTCAGTGCACATGAACCTATCGACCGTGGAACTCAATATGGGGAAGTCACACAGAGAGTGAGCCAATCCCTCACAAATAAATAAATGGAAAAATAAGATGTGCGTAAATGATCTGTAAATGGTAGCTAGGCATAAACTGGAAGAACTGTGCACTAATCCACAGTGATGATGCAGAGAACTGGCCAGGTCTAGCATCTAATATCTAATGTCTGACCCTGCCTTCTTGTGGTGTGAAAGTTTCGAGAGATATTCTCTTTTGGAAAGGAATGGTAGGAGAGGGCTGGCAGATCAGTATGGCCTACTGATCTGGTTACCTATGATCACTTCTTTCCTTTTTTTCTGCCCTACTGAGGAGTAGTCAACTTTACAGGGTCCTGGTGCTGATCATTTATACCCATTAGACTGGAATGATTTATGGCTTTGAGCTGGAATACAGATCCTGAATTTGCTGCACTTGTCTCTGTTGAGGGAAAATCTGCTACTGTGTTTTGTTTGCCTGGGCTTGCCAGTCCTAAGTGAATAGAGGCACAGGATACCTTATATCAACTGGTGGATAATCCTAATCAGAGGCCATTGCAGGTACCTAAACCCTCACTTAGTCAGTTGGGCATCACCAATCCTAAACTGGAGTAATGTGTCTCAGGTAGGCCAGTTTCTGGTTTTTGAAAAGGTCCATTTGAAAAGGTTGTGCCTGAAGTCTACCAGCATGGGTGGCTTCAGATTATAGCAGCAGCCTAAACATAAAATAATAGCAAAATAAAATGCAGCAGCCTAAATATAAAATAATAGCAAATAGCCCTAATACAGGTCTTTGCCCCATGCCTGTATCAGGGGCTATTTGATACTGTTGGCCCTAACTCTCTCAATAAACCTAGTTTCTTTAAAAATCCTACTTTACTTTCCACATACCTGCAAAGAAAATGATTAGTGCTACTAATCATTTTCTTTGTAGGTACGTGGAACATGAGAATGTTACATATAGATTATTCTCTTGATGTCCTTACACAGGAATCCCAGCATTATAGTCAAGATATTCTAGGCATGAAAGAGACCAGATAAAGACAAGATATTTGAAAATAATTTTAAATTTCTATTTTGAGAGATGATGAGAGGATGGAAGGCATCTCCAAGGAATTTTATGAAACAAAAATTGAATGTCATCTGACAAAAGACTTGAATGTCATCTGTTGTTATGCCCCACAGAGGACTCTGATGAGGATGAGAAGGATAGGTTTTACAGACAACTTCAAGATATTTTGAATTCAATCAAGGAAGGAAATATTTATCTTGTGCTAGGTGACTGTAATGTTAAAGCTGATATTGACTCTGACTTTTGGGCAGGGGTTTTTGGTCCATTTGGCATTGGTTGCAATGGCAATGGGGAATGTCTCCTACAGGTAAATGAACTTAATGGTTTGAGCAGTGGCGGCTCGCGTATAGGCACTGTGGAACTGCAGCACCCCCAATTTCAACTTGATATTATCGATAACATTTAATATAATGAGTCCTTTTTTCTTTAATTCTTTCTTTATACTAGTACAATACATAATCCTTAAGCTTAATATCAGTAGCCATCCCCCAGTTTATGAAAAAGATACAAAAATCTTTGTATGGAACTGTGCGCTTCACGGTACTAGCGGCGAGGTGTTTGACTGTTGTGCGCATGCGCACTTAGGAAGCTACACGCGAGGCTGCAAGAGAGAGAGAGCACTGTCGTTCCTGCAGTGCCGACCCTGGCGTGCTGGTTGAAGGTAGTTTTTTTTTACTCCGCGTGTGTTGTGCTTAAAAACCGTGTACCATATTCTTGAATGTGATAAAATGTAGAATAAAGTGTAGAATTAGATTATTATCCTGCTTCCAGCTATTCTATTTGATTAATTTTTTTTTTCGGTTCTTTTATTTAACAGAAAACTTTAACCATGGCCTTGCATCCCCAAGAAATAAGTTCTGTGGCTGTAAGTGAACTTCAACAGCTTAAGTTTTCACAGCTGTCTCTCCATGAGAAAGTTGCAGTTAAGAAAAGAGGTCATTCAATACCTGATATTCTAATATCTCAGCCAGGCATAAGCAACAACAAGAAATATATTCGTAGCTTTAATTCTGAATGGTACCAACGGAAAAGTTGGCTTTGCGGCTGTGAAGTAAAAAATGCACTGTTTGCTTCCCGTGTTTGCTGTTTGAAGGTGATGTAAAGTGTACAAAAGATCGTTTTAGAAATATAAACAAAACGAAAGAAAAAACTGAAAAGCATGAGAAGTCAAAGAAGCACGTTGATAATGTAGTTTCACTGGCACTTTTAGGAACCGTAAGTATTAAGGAGAAACTTAGTGAGGCATACAGACTTTCAATCAATGAGCATAATATAAAGGTTAAAAAGAACCGTGAAATTTTGTCCAAAATAATAGACTGCATTTTCTTTTGTGGAAACTTTGAAACTCCCTTATGTGGGCATGATGAAAAAGACAATTCAATAAATCCAGGGGTATTTAGAGGATTAGTAAATTTTGCATCTAAATTAGATTCAGATTTAAAGAATCACTTAGAAACCAGTGCAGTCTTCAAAGGTGTTTCTAAGACCATTCAGAATGAGATACTTGACTGCCTGCTACAAATATACCATGAGGAGATAAGGACGGAAATTAGAAAAGCTTCCTTTGTAGCTGTCATGGCTGATGACACAACAGATGTTTCGGAACACACTCAAATGGTCCTTGTTCTACGGTACGTATTGAATGGAGAAATATTTGAGCGTTTTTGGGGATTCTTTATTCCAGAAAATCAAACTGCAGATGGCATATCAAAACATATTTTAGAACAATTGGACATAATCCTTCAAGGAAATGAACAAAAACTGATAGCTCAGACATTTGATGGTGCAAATGTCATGAAAGGCAAAAAAGCAGGAGTTCAAGCAAAAATAAAAGCAGTTTATAGTAATGCACATTTCATTCACTGTCATGCACATCAACTTAATTTAATAATGAGAAATGCAGCAAGTATTACACAAAACGCAAGAATATTTTTCTCTAACATTCTGGCTATTCCAATATTCTTCTCAAGATCACCGCAACGTGTGTCCATTCTCAAGAAGCATATGGAAGTCAGCATTCCACGTCCATCTTCTACAAGGTGGAACTTCAACATATGGACCATAAACAGAGTTCATGAAAATTTGTAACCTTTAAAAAACTGCCTTACTGAAATTCAGTCAACATCAAATGCAGATCAAACCATTGCAGAAGCAACAGGAATTTTAAAATACCTGAATGATGATAATTTCAAGTTTTGGTTAGAGCTTTTTCATCAGATTATGCCTCATGTTGAAATAATTTACAACCAAATGCAATCTCGAGAAATTAGTGTGTTTAAAGTTAATGAATATATAACAAATTTCAAAACTGCTATTTAAGAATTGAGAAACTCAAAGTACTGTGAGAATCCTTCAAAGACACTTATGGCAGAAGCTAAGGAAGTGTGTGACTGTATATGTGTTGATATAATGGACAGATATTCTTCCACTAAACACTTAGTAGCTGCTAAATTGTTCAGCAAGAAATGCTTCACTAGTTTTAAGAATGAACATCCCACAGAAGAGATAGTACTGACCACTGAAGCATATCCCATGATTGACAAAGAAAAGCTTGAAACTGAACTAAAAGTATTCTATTGTAGGTCTGATATTCATGAATATTGCAAATTAATTGAGCTGCTGAAATTTATTTTGGAAAATAATCTAGATGATGTTTTTAGTGAAATTACGAAACTGAT
Source organism: Ryuthela nishihirai (assembly GCA_038380435.1). Taxonomy (NCBI): domain Eukaryota; kingdom Metazoa; phylum Arthropoda; class Arachnida; order Araneae; family Heptathelidae; genus Ryuthela; species Ryuthela nishihirai. The sequence goes on from JAWZYU010000005.1 coordinate 1,675,302, forward strand.
AAAAATCCAATTGACAGTTCCCATGACTACATCAGAGTCAGAATGCTGCTTTTCAACATTGAAAAGAATAAAATCTTTTCTAAGAAGCACTATGAATTCGGAAAGACTAAATGCGCTTGCAGTGCTTTCAATGGAGAAAAATTTCCTCAGTTGTCATTCAGAGATCAAGGAGAAAATTATTGATCTTTTCGTACAAATTAAAACAAGAATGGATTTCACTTTTAAATGAATAGATTAAGCTTGAACTGTAACAATTTAGGTTAAAGTAAGTAAAAAATGTTTGATTTTGTTCTTTTAGGATTTTATCAAGTTTCTGAATAAATTTTCTTTTTATACATGTTTGTTTCCTTTTACACAATTTTAAAACAAAGGCTAAAAATTTTCTGGAGCAGCACCCCCACTAATTTTAGCTACGAGCCGCCACTGGGTTTAAGAATAACTAACACATACTACAAACACCAGGACATTTATAAATACACATGGGTTGCACAGGAATATGATAGGTTATATTTAAATTATTGGCAAATGGGTTAGTTCAGTTAGGAATGCCAGATAATACAGGGGAGCTGAAATTGGGTCTGACCATTACCTCATGAAAAGTGTCTTGCAACTGAAGCTTAAAAAATTTTGTGCTAAGGTTAAGTTTGGTTGGTTGGTTGTTTGTGGTTTAATGGTACATTGGCAACTAAGGCCATAATGTGCCAAACAAAGATGAAATAATAAAAAAAACGATAAAAGACATGAAAACCACAACCAAAATTAAAATAATCGAAAGGACAAAATAGTGTAAGATGTAAAACAACAAATGTAGAAATAACAGATAAAACAATGATGTAGAAAAACAAAATAAAATCACCCCAGGTGTAAAAACGACCTGGGTTATATATAAAGAAAACACTAATTATTTAATATCCAGTATATCTTGAAATGTAAAAAAAAGGTGATAAAAAGCAATTATCATATAAAAGATGTCCGAGTGTAAGAAGCTTGGACATAAAATTATGGAAGCTAAAATACAAATGTCGTTCAAAATTAAAACACAGACATTTGATTAAAATATGTTTAACAGAAAAAATGGTGTCACAAAATTTTCAGTTAGGTTTGTTGTCCTCCTGCTAAGGTTAAGAGAATTACCTTTGATGTGAAGGTCTGAAAGATCCAGATATTGCCAAAGCATACCATGATAAACTATTTCGTCATTATGACAATCATGGTTTGCTTACTGTTGAAGTTGAGAAAGAATGGGATCAGTTTAAAGAGGCTTTTCTAGAAAACAACTCTAATCATTTGAGTTAAAAGGAACATATGAAACAAGCTTACTTGAGTGGTAAGACTATTGAAATTTGTGAAAGAAGGAAGTGAAGATATAATATGAATAAACACAACTCCTAATAGACAGCACAACAATGAGCTTCATAAATGTATAAAGGATCAGTTAACAGCAGATAATAATCTTGGCTTGATAGCTTGGCTGATGAAGCAGAGGAAGCAGTTATACAGTGTGATGGTTCATCCATTCACTTTTCCTTAACAAGTTTTACTTTATTTACATTATAATTATTATTTTGGGGCATATATATTTCAGTTGAATCAATTTTCTTGCCCATTCTGCAAGAGGAGTTGTGCACATGCAAATCCGATTTTTGAATGACATTCACTAATGTGCACAGAAGGACATATCCTCATGCACCATAGCTAGCGTGAGCGCTTATTCATCAAATTATGCAGATGTGACTTTTCCAGCACGCTTCACGTGTCAGTGACAAGGGTTGGGTTGTTTTACTTCTGAGCGGCACTTTTTTGCACACTATGGGCTAAATGGTCAGGTCATATGGACCCCGAAGGCTCAGAGAAGGTTGGGGGAGGGAACCCACTGGAACAGCTGTTGTGAGCCAGATGGTAGCCTCCAGTCAAGGCCATCGAGCGTGTTCTTTAACGTGTAGAGGGTATGGCTCTCCCGCACACGAGGCCATGGCTTAACATCCCATCTGACAGATGGTAGCCTTTCCAACCCATCGATGTCCACTACTGACCATGGGCAGGGCGGAGAGTTTTGCGGAGATAAATCTGAATGCTGACTCAGCTGGGACTCGAACCTGGGAACTACAGATTATGAGCCTGGTGCGCTACGACTGAGCCACCCCTTCCCCAGTGACAAGGGAGCTATATATGTAATGTAAGTATGTTCTGACTATACACGTAAGTGACGTTAGGTAAAGGAGTTAGAATGTAGACAGTAGGAGCAGTGTGAGAGCTCAGAAGAGTAGTTTTGTTAGAATGAGCAGCATTGCTTGGTTATTTTTGTAGAAGGAAGTTGCCTTTTGATGAGTTAGATTCTTGAAATAACTTTTATTTCAGTAGCAAAGAATCACAGGATATGTCCTGTAGATATGAAATAATGAGCTGAAAAAAATTTGGTTTTGCCATGAGTGGGATTTGAACCCACATCTCCAGGAAACATGCCTGTTATGCTACCACTGCACCACAAATGGCTAACCTTTTCGCAGCTTGTGTGACCTTATAAACTTTCTGGATTTTATTTATTTGATTCGCACAAGCTGAGAAAAGGTTAGCCATTGGTGGTGTAGTGGTAGCATGTTTCCTGGAGACGTGCGTTCAAATCCCACTCATGGCAAAACCAACTTTTTTTTCAGCTCGTTATTTCATAAAAACTTTTATTTGTTTTATGAAATAGTTTTTGACTTTATTTTTTTCTTTTGAGCAGAGTTTGAGATTTTGACTACAGTTAACTTTAATGATTGACAATTTTTTTAAGTCTTTTTCTGGAAAATAATGTTAATCATACTAAGAGAAGAACCTCATTTAACTTTATTGGCAAGATTAATTGCCTGGTGCCTGATCAGCTATCCAGTATTTAACATACATTTTGGAACATTACAGAGCCGGAAAAGAAAGTGGTCCCTGAACAGGGACTTGATATAAAATTGTATGTTATTTAATGTGATTGTCAAAGTTTAACTAATAAATTTTTGAGCTCATTAGTTATAGGAATCATAGATTTAATGATAGATTAAGCCAAATTTTATTGTTGAGCAAGAAGCTTAACTATTGTATTAGTCAAAAGTACTTAAGTTTCAGCACAGTTATTGCTGATAGTTAAGATCTTTATTGGATTTTTGTCAAGATTAGAAGTGTCCAGACACATGACAGAAAAACTGTTTGATAAGCAAGTTTATTGCAAGCTTAGCATAGCTTTAGTATTGTATTGTATTGCTGTATAGCAGCACATTTCAGCGCTGCTCGAAAAAAAGTTTAGAAATTTAATAAATTCAAAATTTTGGCAGATTGCTAAACACGTCTGCTAGTAATATGGCTGATTCTGTCATTATGACTCTCAACTTAGTAGTAGTAAAAGATAGGTTGCAGGATGTGATAAATCAAGCAGAGATGTTAATGAACCTTCTCAAAGATTCTCGGGAGAAAAGGGGAACGACAACAACCCCTAAATTTGCTGACAATGCTATGCCAGCTCCAAAAGAATTCAACTTTAAATGTAGATCCATTTTTTTTCATTCCATCAGAAGAAAGTGATAGAACAGAAAATCATCACTTCAATGATGAGTTGTCAATCCATTTATTAACTGTAGGCTGTCTGTTAATTAGCCTTTACCTGAGATAAGGTTCAACAGTTCAAAACATCCATCATTGCGGACATTTGTCAAGTCCATGGAAGAACATTTCCATTTATGAGAAATGCCTGTCAACATAAAGGTGGTTTTCACAGTAATTTGTTTAAATGAGTGTGCTAAACAAAATGCACCCCCACAACAACATAGGATGTCATAATGGAATGAAATTTTGGGAAAACTTTAAAAAGGAACTTTTGGAAATATATTTTCCACATGATGATTTTATACATCTAGATATCAAATTATTTTTACAAAGACAAAAGGAAGGAAATGATATCGAAACATTCATATGAGGTACAGTAGAGTTATACCAGCTGTACGATGCTGATGTTGCCGAAATTGGCCTAATACATTGCATTGGAAGTGAATGGAAGGGGAGAGCTGCCATATTAGTGTGGCCTACTGATCTGGACAACTATGGCAACTTTTTTTTTTCTACCCTTCTGAAGCATGGTCAACCACACAGAGTTCTGGTGCTGACCATATAAACTTACTGGACTGGATTAAGGTTCTGAGCTTGATTATGGATCCTGAATTTGCTGCACTGGTGGGCTTCTGTGGAGGGAAAATCTGCAACTGTGTTTTATGTATGTAGGTTGACAGCACCAAGTGAATAGATTCACAGGATATGTTTTATCACCTGGTGGATAATCCTGAGCAGAGGTAATCACAGGAACTCTTGTTTCTATAGGCATCGTCAAATTCAATATTGGAGGAAGACTTCCAGTGTAGATAGCTTCAGTCTTTAGTAGTTGGGGAATAGATCTTTGCCCCCATACTTGCGAATAGGGGGTTGTTTGATATTGTCTGCATTCCCTCTCTCAATAAACATAGTTTCTTTGAACATCCCACTAACCATTTTCTCTCCATAGGTAGTTGGAATGTGAGGACTCTGCACAGAGCTTATTCTCTTGATGTCCTTACACAAGAATTCCACAGTTATAATTCAGATATTCTAGGCCTGCAAGAAACCAAATGGACAGATAAAGGTCAGATTCTTAAAAATAATTTTAAATTTCTCTTTTCAGGGATGGAAGATAATAATTAAAATCCAAGGTGAATGCACAGTATTCCCTGTTAAGAAACATTAATTAATAGATTCTGAAAAAGACGCGAAGGTGCAATGGTTAGCGCGCTCTGGCATGAATCTGGAGAGATGCGGGTTCGATTCCCGCTGTGGCGGCAATGAATTTTTTTCAGAATCTATTAATTAAGGAAGATAATAAGTACCACCAATGCATATTATCTTCCCTCCATGAAAAAAGAAATTTAAGATTTTTAAGAATCAATCCATCGGATGGGATGTTAAGCTGTGGCCCTGTGTGTGTGGAGAGCCACACCCCACACACATTAAAGAACACGCTGGATGGCCTTGATGGGAGGTCAACACCCTTCTCCCAACAGTTGTCCAGTGAGTCCCCTCTCCCAACCATATTTGTACCCACGAGAGCTTGGAACATGGACATTAATCCCAACTATTTGATATCATGGTAGCAATAATCTTTTTTTTTTATATAATAAAAACAAAACTCAGAACTTTCCCTTGAAAACAATTGACTCTGGGCACAATTGAATTACAGAATTACAGTATATATTCCGAATTTATCACTACCAATCCCTATTGGCAGTAATTCCTTGGCACAGCTCAAAATTCAAATAGTTTTCATTTTCTTGAATTGAATGTACAGACGGAATTAGACAATTATTGTGTACTACAGATCTCTTCGATAGGTTCCTTCTCTGCTGCTTTGCAGCTTTAATGTGAGTTTTCCTTTTGCATTGATCAGCACACGAGAGTGACATGTAGTGCCTTCCATTAGATGTAGTACTATCCTGTATAGTGAGCATCGGATGGCATCACTTAACCATATTTCCAACACCAATGCATAGGTGTACTTCTCAGCAGACACGCTATACAGAGAGCTTAATAAACATGCAAAGGATCAGTTAACTGCTGATAAGAATCTTTGGCTTGATGGCTTGGCTGATAAAGCTGAGGAAGCAGTTAGACAGAACAACAGATTAGAGCTGTATCAGATAGATAGTTAATGCTTTGTGTGGGAAAAAAACTGACAGCTAACAGGGATTGAAGAATAAACAAGGTAAGGTTATTGTAGTGCACTGTGATGGTGAATGATTAACCACTCTATGGGAGAGGATGATCAGTTAGTCCTTTAATTAAATTTACTGTTACTTAGGTGAACTCGCAGGTTCGCAGATTGTTACACCCCTACTGACTTATGTATATAATAATATGTGCAACAATTCAAGCACGAGAGTTGTATAGGGACGACATAGTGTATTCATATTTATATACAATCACGTACTGGGGATGCGCTAGATTCCATAGGCCTTTGCTGTTTTACTGCTGCAAACAATCATGCAATGAGGTGGTGATCTGCTCTTTGCAGCTCATGCTAGCTCATGATTATTGTGTTTAGGTGGTCTTTAACGGATGATTACACTTCCACTTGTTTGCAAATTTTGAAATTTATTAGATTCACATGTTTGATGTACTTAGGAGGATTTAATGGTGTTCCAATACACGTTTTTTTTATGTATGGTAGAAGATTTAGATTTCGCGTATATGAATTGTTGTTAGGGGAATAAGCGGAAGTTCTGTACCCTGTTCGATACATCTGTAATTATATTTTGTGAAAGAGCAGAATTTGATGTAATTGAATTTTGATACGTTTTACGAAGGAGGAGGAAAATAGCAGTGCCATACTCTATTTAGATGTTTTCATCCAAAAAGATGATGCAGAAGCCTTGATAACATCAGTATACTGAAAGCCTACCTACGTCCCTCCATCATTTACGCGGACTCATGCACCCCATGGGCATACAATATTGCAGCCTTCCATTCCCTCACACATAGGGCCTTTGCCGTGTCTTCAAATGAGCAGCTGCTTGAAAAAGAAATTCGAAATATCCATTCCATTGCTGCTTCCCATAGCTACAACTCAACAACAATAGACAAATTAATCAGTAAATAAAGAAACAAAAACAGAAGAGATTCAGCTCTCCTCCCTATCACCGACCCCAAACGTACAACCTTTGCCGGACCTATTTCTTATGTTCCTGTCCTATGTGAATCAGTTCGCAAATTACTCAGAGCCCAAAATTGTTTTCAGCCCAGCTCCAAATCTGAAGAAATTAATCAAAAGGGACAATTGTAGTAAATTGTATGGCAAGACCCGATGCTTTGCTATACATAGATAGCACTACATCTTATAGGAAATGCCATTACCACCATCTACTTCGAGGAAAATCTTAAATGAAATGTCATTAGTGCTGTGGGACAGCAGAGAAAGGACCTGTCATTTTGAGCTTGACTGTTGCTGATAAATCAGTGGAAGTCTGAGTTTTTAATCATTGAGGTGCATGGGAGGTCTTTTAGAATTTTGAGCACATATAAATGGAAGTGCCAAACAATAGTAAATTTTGATCTAAAAGTAGGAGTCCAAATATAGATGGAAATTTTGAATCCAAACAGAAGTATACAATGCTATACTTGAATAAATTATAAGAAAATATAAGAAAGGGTCATAGGAAAGAAAGTGGTGAGAAGGAGAAGCGTTCATCGGAGACAAGAGACCAAGGTCCTATGCAGAGAGACTACACTGGACCTCATCTGCTGAGGGAGGGGAGAGGGATCCCGTGGTCTTCAGGGGGGGGGGGGGGGGATAGAAACTGGCTCGAGAGGAGTGGTGCTGGTCAGGGCTCTTACCCCCATCACTCACCAAGACAGCGGAGCAGGCCGGCCGAAAGCAAAGCAGTGTGGACCCAGGCTCCCCTGAGTCCCCACTGAAACACATGACATGGCTAGTGGTAGGCTAGATCAGAATGGAATAAAGAAATGGGGGTAGAGGGTGAACGTGTGAAAAAGAACCAATATCACGAAATACAGATAACATAGGTAGAGATTATTTTAAGATAATTAATGGTATATACTTTAAAAGCTAGAGGGAAGCAAAAGGATATTTGGGTGGATGGGGGAATGGCTATGGAGAGAAAGGAACCAAATATCACATAATACAGATGACATAAATAGAAATTAATATAATGCTATACTTGAAATAAGTCGTTCATAAATTAAAAGAAAGAAAGGGTCATAGGAAAGATAGTGGTGAGAAGTGTTCACTGGAGACAAACGACCAAGGTCCTATGCAGAAGGAATTAATCAAAAATTGCTGACCTCATCTGATGAGGGGAGAATGCCAATGGGATCCCATGGTCTTCAGGGGGGGGGGGGGGATAGAAACTGGCTCGGGAGGAGTGGTGCTGGTCAGGGCTCTCACTCCTAACTCCCCATCACTCACCAAGACAGCAGAGCAGGCCGGCTGAAAGCAAAGCAGTGTGGACATAGGCTCCCCTGAGTCCGCACTGAAGCACATGACACGGCTAGATCAGAATGGAATAAAGAAAGGGGGGTAGAGGGTGAACATGTGAAGAGAAACCAATATTATGAAATACAGATAAATAGAGTTTATTTTAAGATAATTAGACAAATTTAGCATACTTCAAAAATTGGGCTTATACTTATTTCCCTTACATTTGTCGGATAATTCCGTTGTTTACTACATCAGCAAAATCATCCATTCTTTACAAGAGAGGTTCGCAGAGCACCAAACTTTTGTTAGTCAAAACAAGCTAACAATGGCCACCAGCAAGCTAGCAGTACAACACACGGCAACAACAGACTGGGAGCATGACACAATACTTGCACATGCATCCATTTTCTATGGAACCATAGTCCGTGAGGGTATTGAAATAATGATCTCGTCTGTCCCCACCTGCAACTGAGACTCTGGAATCACCCTTCACATGTGGAAAGAAGCTCTTTGTCTAAACAGCCCTAACTTCACCACATAGTGTCACTTCTCCAAAAAGCTTCCAAGTTTTCTCCTAAAAACTTTTAATATGCAAATAGTTTTAAGGATAAACTTTAAAAATTTATTGCTCAATGGCAGAAAATTTTAAGTTATTTTTTTTATTAATTTCTGAGCAAGAAAGTCCTTTCAATTGTGTACATACAGTGATTATATAAATCATAATGTGAAGTATATTTTTTGTACTAAAGTGATATTCTTTATGTTAAACTTGGATGGAATAGTACTGGATGAAATGTTAACTTCGTACATGATAATTTGTTGATACGGCTTTTCTTTACTCTTAGATAAGCTCACTGGATAAAAAATTAGTCATCTCCAGCCATAAGAGGGTTATGTCCACTTGACAGTAACAGAGGGAGCACCAGTAATAAAAGTGTCGTACAAATAGTTGTGCCGTGCACTATGGGGTTCATACAGTGAGAAGAAGTGGTTGTGTGCCACGTATGTGTTAGTTGCTCCGTGAAACATGGGTCGCACCAAAGATGTGAATGAGTGACAAAAAGGTATTATTGTGTTTGGCCGAGCCAAAGGGCATAGTGTACAAGAAGTTGCTGCCTTTGCAGGTGTGTCAAAACGTACTGAACAAAGGGTCTTCCAGCAGTTGCATACATCTCAGTCCACTGCTAACCATCGCCAGAACAGCGGCAGGAAGACTGTGCTCAGTAATAGGGACTGCTGCAATGTGTCGCACTGTTAAGGCAAACCGCCTTGCAACGAGGCAGGAATTGCTGCAGTCAGTCAATGCAGGTCTAAAACAAGCTCTTTCCAAATGAACACTCTGAAGGGAACTGCATGCCATGGATATCTGGAGCAGAGTACCGCATAAGAGACCCATGTTAACAGCTCTGCCCAAGGCTGCACGGCTACAGTGGGCGCAGTGCCACAAAGACTGGACTGTTGACTCTTGGAAGTGTGTGATCTGGTTGGATGAGTCATGTTTCTGCTTGTACTCAAATGATGTGAGGCAACAGGTACATCGTAAGCCACATGAAGCCTTCCATGCGTACTGTGTGCAAGGTTCTGTTCCAGCTGGAGGATGCTCTGTGATGTTCTGAGGGTGTTTCACGTATGAGGAAATGGGTCCTTTGGTTGCAGTGATGTCACACTTGAACTAGAAGGGCTATATGGAGCTACTGGATGACCACATGTTGCCTTTTGTACAGCATCTCCACAGTGAACACCAGAAGGATACCCCCCCCCCCCCCCCCGTCTTCCAAGATGACAATTGTAGCATGCACAGGGCTCGAAGTGTGTCAGATTGGCATGACGAACATTCTGAAGCCTTCGAACATCTCAACTGGCCCACCAAATCCTCAGATTTGAATCCCATAGAAAACTTCTGAGACTATTCGGACCAACAAGCGAAGCACCGCACCAACCATCTGGCCAATCTAGCCGAACTGCGGCATTTGCTGCTGGAAGAGTGGATGAATATTGATGTGCACTACATCCGTACACTAGTTGCATCCATGCTAGAAGGATTTCAGCTATTCTTTGATCACATGGAGGCGTTATGAGCTATTAGGTGACATTCAGCCAGGGGTGACTAATTTTTTGTCTGGTGAGCTTATGATGTATATATATTTAAATCTGTTTGGTGTTTTCAGTGATAGTGATGCATCAATGATGTATAGTTATCAGGATGACACTGACAGCATTTGTTTACATATATATGAGCTGATCATGATGTCTTGAGGTTAAGTTTTGTACCCTGTTGGGCTGTCCACAACAGCCATGCCGAGTGACAAACTGTCATCACTAGCATAACTCCTCTGGGAGGGAGATGTAAAGCTAGATGATTGGAGGTAACTGATGGTATTTTTACTTCAGCTAGGTTGCAATTTATTGTGTTGTTTAGGTGGCAGATGACTACATGCCTGCTTGTTGGTAAAATGAAATTATTATTAGCTTCACATTGATTGTAGTTAGGAGGATTTAATGGAGGACCAATACCCGTTTTTTCTATATGCACAAATGAAGATTAGCTTTCACTTATTTGATTGTTGTTAGGGGAATAAGCAGATGTTATGTACCCCACTTGATGCACCTGTAATTATATTCTGTGAAAAAGCAGAATTTGCTGTATTTATAAAAAATTTTTCTTTAACCTTTTAGAAGATAAGTAGACCAGGAGTGAGATTAACAAGCTTTTTGTACACTTAGGAGTATGCAACTTTTTGATCTTATTGGAATGTGATACTAGTTAGACCGATTAATACTAGTATGCAGTTAACTGCCACAGTAACTGGTATGCATTTTACGCAAGTAGCTCTACACATTTGTTAGCAGAATGGGAGGAGGTACCTTTGGTTGTGCTGGAAGATTTATTGAATTGAGAATAATTTGCATTATTAAATTTGTGTATACATATATATAGTCATTGCTTTATTTATGTTCAGTGATTTGTAAATGGCATAAGTAGTGTCCTTATACACAGTTGTATCAGAATAATATGACCACCTACCTAATAATGGGAATAACCACCCTTGGCCGGATCACAATGGCATGGACACAATGAGGCCCTGGAAGGTTGCCAGAGGCACAAGTGCCCATTTGGACTCCAGCAGAGCAAGGAGGTTCCGGAGATGACATGGTTGTGGGTACGCATGCCAAACCTGTCTATCCAAATGGTCCCACAAGTGCTCTATGGGATTGAGGTCGGTCAATTTCACCAGTCAAGGGAGAACGGAGACTTTGCTGTCGTGTTCCTGGAACCAGTTACGCACCACCTTAGCAACATGGCAGGGCGCATTATCCTGTTGGTAGACACCATCACCACCAGGGTAAATGTCCAGCATGAAGGGGTGCATGTGGTCAGCGATGATGGACAACGAATAAGATTCGCGACAACCCCGGTGCACCGCAGAACTGTGACTGCATATCACCTTGGATTGCCACTGAAACCACTATAAACTAAAAAGGCTCCTATCAATTTAGCTTGCCTTAACATTTGCCTACATACAGCGGGAGAAGACCTAATGTGAAGAGAGAAGCACTACTTGGGATTTATTAGTCTGCTTGAAGTAATAATCATTGAGGTGCAGTGAGAGTGGGATCTTTTAAAATTTTGAGTGGTGCCAAGGAATATGCCCAACACTCACTGAATTTAGACCAGAACGAGCCATAATACATAAATAAAAAGATCTTAGTCTTTTGAATTTTGAGCCAGAAAACAAAAGTCCTAACTTTTGGGGTCCTCCGCAGCAGAGGCCCAAGGGCCACAGGTGGCCAACAAGGGCCGCAAGCCTCCAACTTCGTCCTCTCCATTGTGAACGGGTCGAAACTCCCCAGTGAACACAGGTCCACCCAAATATCACACAGACCGCACCGAAGAGCCCCCCGACGAGTGTGCGATGAGGTGCACAACTCAGCCCGGGAACCCCCCAATGCATGTCCACAGCTAACAGGTTCACCACGCCCTATTGTGGCTCTCATTCCGGCCCATCAATCGGGGCTGCAACCCTCAGCTTTTCAGCAGACAAGTCAATAAGCCAACGAGACAAGCCAGGAACCAGAACCCGTCTGCCAGCCCTCAACAAGCCCCTCCACCGGGGGTCACCAGACCTCCGAACCCCAGAGAGCCAGTGGCCCGAGCCCAGGTAGCCATTGGCATTCAGGGATCCATCCAGTGGTACCAGCGGTCCCAGGTCATACCAGGAAAACATTCGCCAGACATGCACACTGCCAGCCTGTACTTGACCGACAAGCGTGTCCGGGTGTTGGTTCTCGTGTGTCTAATGCTGTATCTGCCACTGCCCGTCACTTATGTGGAGTAGAAACCTCGATTCGTCAGAGAAGACAACCTTTTTCAACTGTTCCACAGTCCAATGACAGTAGTCCCAGGTGAACTGCAGGCATTTTTGCCGATGGACCTTGGTTAACATGGGCGTCTTTAGGCAGTGTCGACTCTGGAGACCCATATGTAACAGGGTTCGCTCTACTGTTATCAGGGACACATACTTGGGTGCCCCAGGGTTCATTTGAGTGGTCAATTGCTGCACTGTTGTGTGTCGATTGTCCTTTATCAGTCGACGGAGGAGACATTCTCCTCTGGGGTCGATGGCTTTTGGGGATCCACAGTTATGACGCCTGGAGGTACTCAGTGTGCCAGTGGTCTATTCTTGGTACACCCTTACTACAGCACCTAACGAACAGACTATGAAGTCTGCTGTTTCCGAAATGCTTCAACCCTTGGCATGGTAGCAAATTATGATTTCTTTTTGAATGTCCATCAAATCAATACCTCTGCCCATTGTGTTCATGTTACTCACTATGGCTCATCTGTCCTGGCTGGCTGCTTATATCTCCGTGTGGTCGACCTTGTCATGTGTACTCTCTGACGCACCTGGGTGGGTACACTGTGATTCTGTGTGTGGTCATATTATTCTGATATGACTGTGTACATAAAATCGTTCATTAAAAACTCTTAGGTCAAATTTAAACTCCCTTTGGGAGGGGGAGTTGTGACGGTTCACCCATTCACTTTTACTTAACCAGTTTTACTGCATTTACACTATAATTATTATTTTGGAGATTATATTTCAGTTGGATCATTTCTCTTTGTCCAAACCATAAGAGAAGTTGTGCATGCACAACTCTAATTTCTGATTCACAGCCACTAATGTGAATGAAAGGTTACACCCTCTTGCACCATAGGTGCATTCATCAAGTTATGCAAATGTGACTTTCCCAACATGCATGTCAGTGATGTACACCATGTGTAAGGTAAGTGATGTTAGGTCATGGAGTTAGAATGTAGACAGTAGGAGCAGTGTGAGAGCTCAGAGGAGCAGTTTTGTTAGAATGAGCAGCGTTGCTAGGCTATTTTTGTAGAAGGAAGTTACCATTTTGGTGAGTCTAGATTCTTGAAATAAACTTTTATTTGCTTTATGAAATAGGTTTTGACTTTCTTATTATTTTCTCTTGAGCAGAGTTTGGCTACAATTAATTTTAATGATTGACAATCTTTTGATTTAACTTCTTTTCTGAAAAGTAATGCAAATAATACTAAGAGAAGAATCCTCATTTAACTTCATTGGCAAGATTAATTGTCTGGCACCTGATAAGCTATCCAGTATTTTACATACATTTTGGAGTGTTACATCAGCACAACAACCGATAGGGATTGATGGATAAACATGGTAATATATAATATGGATTCTGTGATGGCTAGGTGGGCTGAGCATTTTGGAGATGTTCTAAACAATGTGATATATTTATACTCCTATTGTGTGTAATGAGGACAGGTGCATTGTAACGCTCCAAAGATTATTAACTTTCTCAAGTTGGACCATTTGTCTGATCCGAAATAGATTGAAATTCTGGATAGCTTATTGGGCACCAGGCAATATTAACTTGCCAAATAAAGTTGAAATAGGGTTCATTACGTATATAACATTACTTATCAAGCAAGAATTAAAAAGAGATGGTAAAGTTTAATTAAAGTTATATCTAAATCAAAATCACTAATTGTTGCTCAAGATGAAAAAAAATGCAAAAATTCAGTCAAATATTCATATAACAAAGTTTATTTCCAAAAAATTCAAAGACTCACCAATTCAGCTGATGGATACAAAAGTTGGAGTAACTAAAAAATTCCATCTCTAAATACAACACAAAAACAAAAACTGACTACCAATGTTTTCCACCTTCACCACCTTCCTAACTCCATAATCCTTTACTAACTCCATACTCTCTCATTGAACAAACTCCGTGAGCTCTTTGCAATGCCATCTGTTAGGGCTAGTAGTGGGTTGATTAAGGTTATTCCTCAATTTCTTTCTTTCACAAAAAAGTTACAGTGCCTTATCACTCAAAAACGTTTGTCCTCTTTGTTCTTCCTTACCCAGACTATTATTATTTTTAAGAAAAGACTGTTCAAAATGGTCCTATTATTCTTCAACTTCATTAGCAAGCATGCCATACAATTATAATGACAAAAAATCTATCATGGTAAGTTTTGCTATATCTGGGTCTTTCAGAACTGTGTTAAAAGCAATTCTTTTAACCTTAGCACAACTTTCTAAAGCTTCAGTTGTAAGACATTTTTGACAAGGCAATGGCCAGACCCAATTTCTGATCCTCTTCATGACCAGGTATTCCTAACAGAACTAGCCAATTTCCTGTTAATTAATATATCGATCATACCTTCATCAGGAGAAATCCACATGTATTTATAAATGTCCTGGGTGTTTGTAGAATATATTATTCTTAAACCATTAAGTTTACTCATCTGTAGGAGACACTTCCCTTTGTCATTGCAACTACCAATGCTAAAAAGATCAATCACCCAGTTCAAAAGTCAAAGTCAGTACCAATTTTACTTGAAGTCCCTAACATAAGAGTATCCTTTTTGACAGAATTAAAAATATCCTTAAGCTTTCCATAAAACCTCAACTTTCTCATTCTAATCAGAGTCATCTGTGGGAGCATAACAACATTTAACATTGAAGTTTTTTATCATCATCACCAAGCAGCCATGGGCTATGGAAGGTCCAACCAGATTATGTAATTCAGTTCTCCAAACACATCTCTCCTGAGCTACTTCTGCTGCATCTCGCCATTGTAGGCCAATTCTAAACAGAAATCCAAAACAGTTGTCTTTCTATTGTTTCATTTTAACCTGTTTGACATTGTCTGCCCATTGCATCCTAGGTCTTCCCCTCTTTTTAAGGCCTTTAAGCACACTGTTCATAGCCCTATTTGCTAATCTATAGTTATGCATATGGGCAACATGGTCAAACCAACTGAGTCTCTCTGTGCACAATATGTTGCTGAAAGGAAGTTGCTGACTCCTTTGCTTAACCTCATCATTATTTACGAAGCTGAACCACCAAATGCTCAAATACTGCATAAGCATCTAAAATCAAAAGCATAAAGTTTCCTGCTATCTTGTTTACAAAGCATCCAAGTTTCACTATCATAACCAACCCTAGAAAGAACCAAACTATTATACAGTCTAATTTTAGACTTTAGATGTATATGCCGATTTCTCCACACTCTCTATAGACTCTTAAAAGTCACCAGTAATCCCTATTCATCTGTTAATCGCATGCCGAAAGTCACCAGTATCAGTTACCCTAGATATTAAAACTTTAAAAGATAAAAAAGATTTGTGTCCCAAGAAAATTAAACTGAGACACCTGCTCAAGAGTGCAACCATTCAGATTAACTGAACCACAGCCTGCCTCACCAATTTTCATCACTTTAGTTTTCTCTCTGTTGTCATTTGCCAAAAAGAGCTAAATCAGAATTTTCAGATCTCTAGACTATTCAAACACAAAAAATTCCCTTGCAGTGAATTTTGCATAACATAACCTATAACCAAATAGGAAAGGAGACAAAATGCACCCTTGTTGAACACAAGAAGCAATGCTAAACCAGTTGCTACAAGCTTTACCAATTCTCACACACTCTGTATTATTATAGACAGCTAACCAACTTGATAGGTATGCCACATGATCTCACAATCAACCACAAATTATGATGATCAACAGAGTCAAAAGCCTTTTTTGAAATCTACAAAGCTAGTAACAAAAGGTTTCTGTAACTCTAAACATTTCTCAAGGATCTGCCTAAGTGAAAAAATCTGATCTACACATCCCTTTATCACTTCTGAATCCACACTGCTCACCATGTGGTTGCCCTTCAACCAGATTCTTAATTCAATTAAGCACAATCATGCAGAGAACTTTATCTGGAAAGAAATTAGGCAGATACCCCTATAGTTATCACAAGAACTGTGATTATCTTTTTTTTTCAAATAGGGATAATAACAGCTCTGGTAAAATCCTTAGGAACCATGCTGTTATCATAAAAGATATTCAAAATTTCAGTCAGCCATGTGGTAACAGACATATTTCCAGCTCTAAGTATTTCAGTAATAATTTCATCTACCACTGGGGATTTATGTAGTTTAAGTTTATAAATAGCCATAATAACTTCAGACTGTGTTATAGGGCCAACATTAAAGCCAGTAATGCATCTATAATAATTACAAACAATGGGACTAAAAAAATCATTACAAACAATGGGACTAAAACTAACCTTATTGTTTAGAACATCACCGAAATACTCAGTCTACCTATCCTACCATAGCCAGCTTCTATTGCCTTGTTTATCTTTCAATCCCTGTATACTTATTCGTTTTCTACCACACAAAACATTAACTATCTGGTACAGTTCTCTGCTGTTGTGCTGTCTAACTTCTTCCTAGGCTTGGTCAGTCAAGCCATCAAGCCAAAGATACTTATCAGCAGCTAACTGATCCTTTACACATTTATTAAGCTCTCTGTAATGCTTTCTGTTACGACTAGTAGGGTATTGATTAAGGACATTCCTGCAGTTCTTTCTTTCAGAAATAAGCTCAAGTGCCTTATCACTCGAATAATTCTGCCTCCTCTGCTCCTTTTTTCCCAAAAGAGTACTGTTAGTTTTCAAAAAACAAAGCCTGTTTAAAATGATCCCATTTTTCCTCAACTTCAGTAGTAAGCAAACTATGATTGTCATAATGACTAAGTAACCTATCATGGTAAACTTTAGTTATAACTGGGTCTTTCAGAGCTTCAGAATTAAAGGAAAATAAAAAAATACCCTGAATTATATCCTGAATAATATATACCTTGAAATATTTTTAACCTTAGCATGACCCTTCTTAAGTTTAAGTTGCAAGATACTTGCAAGGCAATGGTCAGATCCAATTTCAGCTCCCCTATATGACCTGGTATTCCTAACAGAACTAGCCCATTTGCTGTTAATTAATATATAATCAACCATATTCTTATGCAACCTATCTGGTGAAACTCATGTGTACTTATGCATGTCGCATGGTGTTTGTAATAAGTATTAGTCTCAAACCATTAAATTTACTTACCTGTAAGAGACATTGCCCATTGCCATTGCAGTTACCAATACTAAAAGGAACCTATCACCCCTCCCCAATGGCCAGAGTCAATACCAACTTTAGCATTGAAGTCACCTAGAATAAGGGTAATATCTCCTTTCTTGACTTTAAAATATCCTGAAGTTGTCCATGTTCCATTGTCTATCCTTCTCACCCCTCATCGGCATCCTCAGTGGGGGTATAACAATAGATGACATTGAAGTTTTTAATGCTTGTCTGAAATTTGGCTATAAGAAACCTTTCATTAATTCTTTAATCTTAGCTTTAAAAAAATCTTCATGCAGTCATATCCCAAAAGAGCATGACCGGTATGTTTGCTGAGAGGAAATCCAAACCTGGGCTCGAGCCTCAGGTAAGGCATGGATGTGTGTGTTGTTTTTCTGCTGATATCCTGCCATCTTCATAGACCCTTTACTATGGCATATAAACTTACAGGCTCCTGTCAGACCTCTGTGACAAGCAGTTGCTTGAGGGGGGTGGGGTATGGTTTCCATCATCCCTCTCTGAGAAGAGAAATATGTCATTATTTTTAAATATCTGACCTTAACCTGTTCATCTAGTCTCTTGCAAGCCCAGAATATCAGTGTTATAGCACTGAAATTTCTCTATGATAGGACATCAAGAGAATAATATCTGTGCAGAGTCCTCATATTCCATGAACCCATGGAAAGAACATGATCAGTGGGAATTTTACAGAAACTATATTTGTAGAGAGAGATAGTGCTGAGAATATGAAACATTGCTATAATTGTAAGGACCTGTTCCCCCATCCCTAAAGGCTGCTCTTTTAGAGGAATGAGATTTTCTGCCCTCTGCATTTTTGGGTTGGGTTGTTTTACCTCTGAGCGGCACTTTTTTGCACACCATGGGCTAAATGGCCAGGTCACATGGACCCCGAAGGCTCAGAGAAGGTTGGGGAAGGGGACCCACTGGAACAGCTGTTGGGAGACAGATGGTAGCCTCCCGTCAAGGCCATCCAGCGTGTTCTTTAACGTGCACAGGGTATGGTTCTCCCGCACACGGGGCCACGGCTTAACGTCCCATCCGACGGACGGCGGCCTTTCCAAGCCCATCGGTGTCCCCTACTGACCGTGGGCAGGGCGGGGAATTTTGCGGAGATAAATCTCAACGCTGACCCAGCTGGGACTCGAACCTGGAAACTACAGATTACGAGCCTGGCGCGCTACCGACTGAGCCACCCCCGCCCCCTGCATTTTTGGATAACTTATTAGAAGCATGAGAGCTCATTGTGCAAGCTGTATTGCTGTAAGGAGCAATCCTCCTCCTTACTAAATAATGTTAATTTCAGCGTCTGTGGTGATCTATAATTTTTCATAATTGGAAAAATCAATACAATTGGATATGGATTGGAAATTTAATTTTATAATTCTGATATATTCTTTATTTCAAATGGAATTCAATAAACTAAAAAAAAGTTTGAGATATTTGCATTTTGCTTAACTTCCTTAAATTACGAACAGCAGTGTAATTTTGTTAACAATTTGCTTCCTAATCTTTCTATTATTAAATCAAGGAATGGTAATTTTTGAGCATTTTATTATTTCATTAAAGCAGAATTAAGAGTGTGGACAAATAATAAAAATATCAGCTAAATATATCTTTCCATATTATTGGTTTGAGTTGTTTTTCTGTATTTTGGATTCAATATCTCTAATGATTACATCTACAAATAATCCTGATAGTGGTGATCCCACTGGCATTGCAGAATTCTGTGGAAAAATTTTATTGTTGATCATGAAGAAATTATTTTTCTTGAAGATATTTAGGTACCAACTACAGTAAAAAAAAACTCATAAATGTTGCATTTTTCTATTTCAAGAAGTTTATTTCTGATAAGCTTATTGGCTTCAAACAATGATATTCTGATATAAACTTGTGACATAAGGAGATAGTAGTCTTGCATGTTTAGAAATTAATAAATTCTTGATGCTTGTTAAAAAAATCTGTAGTGCACTTGGCATATACAGTATAGTCTGTAGTTGGAAAAAATGGATATGAAATTTCAAATAATTTTTTTTCAAGATTATATACAATGTACATTTTAGCAAGTTTTGAACTAATGAACTATTAAAGCTGTAGGGGTCTATCACAAATCTATGGCACCACCAGTACAACTCAAGCAGAATTAAGAGATACAACTCAAGCCAGCCTATTACAAAATCCTATCACAAAACAAGCCAGCATACCACAAAAAGGAAGCCATAAAAAAAGCTTTCTTTCTAAATAAAAAATATGCCACCACTAAGAGACTAATTTTCTTTGGGTGTTGAAGTTTGGTGATTTTGGCAAAGTGCAGAATGGTTCATGCACCAAGGACCAACCCTTCCCGAAATTGCCCTCCCAAATGATAGCCGATTTCCGTTAGCAAGGAAGTCTATCTTGCTTCCTATCCAAGACATTCAATTTCAGAAAATGGTACAAACTCGAAGTTTTTTTTATTAAAAAAGCAAGAAATAATAAAAGAAAAATTACATATATGGAAAAATTACATATATTACTAATGGGATGTTAAATAAAATATCTGCAACAACTTTTAAGCAGCCCTCCGATCTAGCATAACTCAGAAAGATCAATAAAACAGCCAATCAAAAGATCGCTAACTAACGGAAGTAAATCTACAGAAATTAATTTGCTTCCATATCCAAGACCTCATATATTTTCAGAAAATGATACTAGATCAAAGTTTTACTGGAAAAGTAATAAATAATAATATAAAAATTAACACATAGCCTAATGCGATGTTAAAATATCCACAGCAACAAGTTGTAGGCTGGTCATATGATGTAGCATAACTATGAAAAATTCAATATTTATTGATCAGCCAAGAGATCGGTAATTTCCAAAAATAAATCTACTGAAATGAAAACTAAGGTTTAAATATAATTTCTGTGAAGGATGTGTTTACTTCCAGTTTCAATTTTAAGGCAGGAAAGGCATAGAATGCTAGAAAAAATCATAAAAATAACTTGGGAATACTGAAATAGGTTTATCACAAAAAATATGAAACGGAAAACAAAAGTGTGGTAATATTTTGTTATTACTTCCAAAATCTATTGTTTTTAAAAATAGCTTTTTTTGTTGTCATTTTTTGGAGATTATCGAAAATTTAAGGAAATATTTGTTGATAATAATTCAAATCAAACTTGTGAGCTTGTGATGGTCCACCCATTCACTTTTACTTTTCCTTAACAATTTTTGCTATATTTATGTTACATTTATCAGTTTGGGGATTTTAATTTATTTTTAGTGGATTGTCCTGATCTGCCTGAGCTGCAGGAGTTGTGCATGCACAACTACGACCTTTTGATTGTCAACCACTAAAGTGCGTGTTCAAGGACATGCCCTCTCATCAGTTTATGTAAATGTCTTTCCCAGCATGCAAAATGACACGTGGGCTTTTGTACGCCGCTTGATACAACAGTGACATTAGGGCATGGAGCAGAATAGAAGTAAGAGAGAGTTGTTAGCAGAGTAGATGAAGTAGATGAAAACATTGTGTTGTGGTGAGATAGTAACAATTTTTTGTTCAAGATGGAGTGGAGATTTTCATTTGAGTGTTGGTGAGTTGAATTTTTGGAAATAAACCTTGTTTATTTTAGAAATTTTTGAATCTTTGCTATTTTTTCTCTAGACCAACGTGAATTAATTTTTGATTGTATTTAATATTTAAACTCGACAATCATTTTTGAATTCTTACTCAATAAGTAACACTTGGCAATTCTTTACCAAACCCTATTTCAATTTTATTTGGCAAGTTATTATTGCCTGGTGCCTGATTAAGCTATCCAGAGTTTGAATAAATTGGATCAAAGGTCCAAACTTTAAAAGTTATCAATCTTTGGAGCATTACAGAGACATAGAAAAGAAAGTGGCGCACTGAGAACAGGGACCGGCCAGTGAAAGATAGTGGTCCAAGAACAGGGACTGTATATATATATGTATAAATTGTATATGTCATTTAATGTGATTGTCGAAGACAGTAATTTTTGAGCTCATTAGTTATATGTACTATTTATAGATTTAACGGCAGCTTAAGCCAAAATATTTTGTTAAGCAAGAAGCTTAACTTTTTTGTGTATTAGTCAAAGGTACTGAAGTTTCAATGCAGTTATTGCAGATAGTTAAGATATTTATTGTATTATGTAAAGATTAGAAGTGTCCGGACACAGATGCATGATAGATAAATTTTTTTGATAAGCAAATTTATATTTTTGCAAGCTTAGTATAGCTTTAGTATGGTATTGTTGTATAACAGTACCTTTGAGTGCTGCTCAAGATTAAAAAAGCTTCAAAATTTCCAAAATTCAAAATTTTGGCAGACCATTAAACATGTCTGCTAGTAATATAATGACTCCCGACTTAGAAAACGTAAAAGATAAGTTGCAGGATGTAATGAAAGAAGCAGAAGTGTTAATGAATCTTCTTAATGAGCCTTGGGAGAAAAGAACGACAACAACCCCTAAATTTGCTGACAACGCTATGTCAGTTCACCAACATACAAACTTTGAATGTAAGGTTCCATTTTTTGTTCCGTCAGAAGCAAGTGATAGAACAGAGCCACAACGCCATTGTTCATCAACCGCCACAATGACGAGTTGCCAATCCATTTATTAACCTTATATTAATTGGCCTTTACCTAAGATAAGGTTCGACGGTTCAAAACGTCTGTCATTGTGGACATTTGTCAAGTTCATGGAAGAGCATTTCTGTTTACATGAAGTGCCCGACAACAAAAAGGTGGTTTTAGCAGTATCTTGTCTAATTGGATGTGCTAAGCAATGGTGGAATAATGTAGGATGTCGTCATGGAATAGAGTTTTGGGAAGATTTTAAAAGCAAACTTATAGAGATCTATCCAGCTTATAATGATTTAACAGAATTAGCAACGGAACTGTTTTCACGAAGACAAAGGGAAGGAGATGATATCAAAAAATTTATCTGGGGTACAGTAGAGTTATACCAGCTGTACAATGCTAATGCTGCCAAAATTGAGATTATAAACTGCATTGTCCCAATTACTTTTGCCCATAGGAGATTTTAGAAATACGAAATGTAAATTCAATTTCAACTTTAGTCAAATTGGCTCAGCAATACACTGCAAAAAGAGAATTTGAAAAAACTACGTTAAATCAACAATGGATGCAATCATCACCAAAGCAGCACTATCAGGTTGAGTATTGTAAAATGACTCCCATACAACCAGAAGTTACACAGTCCCGACAATTTGTGCCAAACGCGCCTACAGCGATGCATAACGAATGAAGCAGAGAATTTGTTACATGTCAAGCTTCGAACAATGACACTAGACCTAAAACATATGTTAAGAATAATAGAGAAACTTTCAGATGTAATTTTTATGGCCAACTAGGGCACACAGAGCAATATTGCTATAGAAAGAATGACAATTCGGGAAACTTGAATTAGGATCTTTGAAGCAAGAGGTCAAAGTTCCTCACGAAAAGCCCTCTCATGAGTTATGTCTTGCCACTGTTGCTTTACCTTTTGTTAAGTCTTGTCATGAAGAAACTTGATTAATAGGCTGTAATGATACAGAAGCTGATTTTACGTGTTCAAATGAACGAGTTTTAGATGTCATTTATGACAATTGTCAATTGAAAGTACAGCCGCGGTCCAGTGGACTTTTTGAATTACCTTGTAGTTCAAAGCAAAATGCTCAATAAGTACCTAAAAAATATCCCATTAGTGTAATTAACCTTTTGAAGACGGCTGGTACAGTAGTTGTACCAGTGAGAAAACTCAGCAAAAAGATGGCTCTGGTTGTACCAGCTACTTCTTTCCTCCAAGTGTAGGGTTGGAAGGCAGCTAAGCCAATAATGGCAGGGAGTGGTGTCTCTGCTGCGAGCAGAGAGGGTGTGTGGCTCGGAGCTGAGAAGAGGATAAAGGCCACACTAATTGCTTTTCCTCGTGTAAGTTGCTAATTTGACTGCAACAAAAATTTTTTTCTATCTGTATTAATTTATCATTTTAGAAATGGCGAAACATAAGAAAGTTCTGATCGATGAAGAAATCCTAAGACAATTGTTTCAAAGTGTTGAAATATTTATTGATCCCGATTCTGATCGTGAATTTGACAAAATTTTACAGTTGAATGTGTAACTATATTTCTCAAATCTAATTATTTTAGTTACAAATGTCATAGTTTATTACTTTATAAATGTTGCAATCAGTCAAACTATTAAGGTTTAAAATTTGCTTTTGATAATAAATATCATGAGCATGGCTATTTTAGTAAAATAATTTAAATAATTTATTCTGAACAATATTCTACACAAACACACAATATTCTACACAAACACATGCACGCACACACAAACACAAAGGGGTGCTAACTACACACACTCAAAGAGGGTGGGGAGACATGGGTGCCATGCTTCCCCACCCCCTTTGTGAATATTACTAAATTTAATGGAGGCTAAAAATTATTAGTGTTGTGTATATTTCGTACATTTTTCAAGAAATGTTTTAAAGACCTAAAAAGGAGGAGAAACTGTTTTTATGCAATGGAAATCCAGTCTCTTGCCCTCCCCCCACTTTTTTCTGGCTGGATTGAATCTTTTTTCCCCCTGATCTCTTTTATTATAAATATGATATGTGAGCATCCATGCTATCATATAATTCTAAGATGAAAGCATTTTCCCTTATAATTCGCAGGTATTCGTTTTAGCAAAGATCAATCTATAGGATGGAAGCAAAAAAAAAAATCTAATATTTGTATTTTATGTGCATATATTTGTGAAATATTTTTTAGAGATAGAGAGAAATTATGGGAAACTGAAAAACAGGGAAAATAATATGTCAGAATATATTCTGGTCTTCCCGGACTCGGCTTGATAATACCCCACTCCCTTCCCAACACAAACAAAAATATTTATACCTAGTTAAAATTTGCATCTTATTTCAGTGACTTGGTTCGTTTCGAAAGTTAAAAAAGGACCTGGGTTCGAGCTGCAGATTAGGTACGGATGTTCATGTCGTTTTCCTGCTGAGGTCCCGCCATCCTCACACACCTTCTATGGCATATAAACTAACAAGATCCTCAGAGATTCTGTGGCAAGCAGCTGCTTGAAGGGATATATATATTAATAAAGTAAACATTATATTAGATAGATAAAATAATGGAAAATTTCAGTGTTATACCAACGGTAATGTATGTTCATAAGCAAGGATGGATCTAGCGGGAGGGGGGGGGGAAGCGAGGGTGCCATGACCCCTTTTCATATCGCTAATAATGGTAAAAAAAAGGCAAAAAAAACGGTGAAACTTATTGATATTTCATGCATTTTCAAGAATTTTTTTTATAACTTGTAAAGGAAAGGAGAAATGCTATACTGCATTGGAAATAGCCCCCCCCCTCCCCCCCCCCGTTTGCATTTCTTCTGATTGCATGTTTGTCAAGTTCATGGAAGAGCATTTCCGCTTACATGAAGTGCCCGGCAATAAAAAGGTGGTTTTAGCAGTCTAATTGGATGTGCTAAGCAATGGATGTCATTCGGGAACCAACTGGATGATGATTTATCGTAATGGAGTGCCAACAATGAAAATTTAAGTATGTACCACTGTGGTACTTAATGATTTATAATGTTTTATTTCTTTTCTCTGGAACTGATGGAGACTGAGGAGCTTGAAGTCACTTTATTGTGATTTATATACTTTGAGATTTTAAAAATGTTTAATCCCTTGTTGAAACTTTGGAGTTTCAATATTTATTTTCGAAGAGTGAATTTACTATAGTTTGAGTTTATACTGTGTGAATAGAATTTTTTATGTATTCTTGTTCATCTGAAGTTCTAGTTGTTATATTGTATTAACGTGATTTAAAGTGTATTTTTGTAGTTTTTTTGTTTCAGCTGACTGAAAGCTGAAAATTGTAAGTCGACATTGGGAAGTTTAGAAATTGTAAAATGTTTATGGATATGAATGCTGAGAATGAAAGAGAATTAGTATAGTGATTTAATATTTTGCACCTTTAAGAAATATTTTGTATTGTAAAACATGTGCATTCCAAAGTGAATTTATGTATGCAAAAATGAGATTCATGTAAAAAGTGAATGAAATTTGTATTGGATGAAATGTTATCGTCATATAAATTATTTACACATCTTTTTCTTTATTCTTAGATACGATATATGTATATGTGTTTAAATCTGTTCAGTGTCATCAGTGATATTTATGTGTCAATGATGCATAATTTTTGGGATGACATTGGCAGCATTTATTTGTATATATATATGAGTGACCATGATGATGACTGCAGACTTTTTTTTGGGGGGGGGAGCAGAGTAGAGATGAAGTAGGTGAAAAGATTGTATGGTGGTGAGATGAGATAGTACCCGAATTTTTGTTCAAGACGTAGTGGAGATTTTCATTTGAATGTTGCTGAGTTGAATTTTTGGAAATAAACCTTGTTTATTTTAGAAACTTTTGAATCTTTGCTATTTTTTCTCTTCAGCAACATGAATTAATTTTTGATTGTATTTAATATTTAAACTTGACAATCATTTTTGAATTCTTACTCAATAAGTAACACTTGGCAATTCTTTACCGAACCCTATTTCAAAATAAAATAGGGTTTGGCAATTCTTTACCGAACCCTATTTTATTTGGCAAGTTATTATTGCCTGGTGCCCAATTAAGCTATTCGGAGTTTGAAGAAATTGGATCAGATAAAAGGTCCAAACTTTAAAAGTTATTAATTTTTGGAGCATTACAAGCTTAAATCAGAAGGTTGCTTCAGCAAATAGGAACGTTAACAAGGAAATCGGCAATACCGTTTAGTGCTTCTAAGAAATCGCAATCAGATGGCTTTATAAAATTATTTATATTGTAGTTTAATAAAATATACATCAAATTAAAAAACAAAATATTATTTTTGAAACCTGAATTATATATTTTTTATAAGATGTATATAAAAAAAATTACAATGGCAATTTTTATTTTTTTAAAAATCGGTATTTTTTTGTTGTACTGAAAACATATACATACGTCTTTGGCCCATTTATTCAGATTCTCCAGATGTATGCAGACGACATGGACACTGGAAGGGTTAATGAACACAGTAAATGAACAAGTCAGTTATACACTGAGAGTTCAAAAGTCATGGGTTGGTTAGTTGTTTTACCTCTGAGCAGCACTATTTTGCACACAATAGGCTAAATGGCCAAGTCACAAGGACCCCAAAGGCTCAGAGAAGGTTGGGGGAGAGGACCCACTGGAATGGCTGTTGGGAGACAGATGGTAGCCTCCCATCAAGGTAATCCATTGTGTTCTTTAACATGCACAGGGTATGGCTCTCCCACACACGGGTCCACGGCTTAACGTCCATTCTGATGAATGTCGGCCTTTCCAAGCCCATCGGTGTCCCCTACTAACCATACACAGGGCGGGGAATTTCGCAGAGATAAATCTCAATGCTGATCCATCTGGGACTCGAATCTGGGAATTACAGATTATGAGCCTGGCATGCTACCAACTGAGCCACCCTTACCCCCATCAAAATAATAAAGTCATGGGAATAACAGTTTAAGTAGAACTTGTGCACTCTACTCGTAACTGATGCGCTGCAGTAGACTACAAATCCAACATTCATTACAGAGTAGTTATTAATTCAGCATTGCTGTGCATTCTGAGTTGCCTGACTTTGAATGTTACTTGATCGTTGGTGCCAGAAGAATGGGTCATTCAATATCGGAGATTGTGGAGGAATTTGATTTTTCCCAGATCTACGGTGTCAATTTATTGTCAGTATTCTATTGATGGCATTTCCACACACATAAACCAGCAAATGGGACATCTGCGTGCAAATGACGAACAGAATTCATGTCGGCTGTCATGAATGGTAACGACCAACAGACAGGCTACAGTGCATGAAATCACTGCCAATTTGAATGTGGACCAAACACAAAACATTTCTGAAAGGATTGTCCATTGCCACCTGCACTCCATTGGATTTGGTAGCTGAAGATCCACTCATGTCCCATTGCTTATACGTCGTCACAGAGCTCAACAATTGGAATGGGCCTGAAGATATCGAGTTGGGTTGTTTTACCTCTGAGCGGCACTTTTTTGCACACCATGGGCTAAATGGCCAGGTCACATGGACCCCCGAAGGTTCAGAGAAGGTTGGGGGAGTGAAGACATCGAAATTGGACAGTAGAACAGTGGCGTTGGGTAGCATGATCCGATGAATCACGGTTCCAGTTGTTTTGTGCTGACAGGCGCATTAGAGTGTGGCGTAGGCCCCATGAAGCCATGGACCCTTCCTGTCTGCAAAATAGTTTAGGTTGGAGGCAGCTCTGTGATGGTGTGAAGTGTGTTCATGTAGTCCACTTTGGGCTCTCTCGTCCATTTGGAGCAATTGCTGACAGGTATGAGATGACATTCTTACAGATCACAGGCACCCCTTCATGACTCTCGAGCACCCTGAGAGTGAAGGGGTATTCCAACAAGATAATGCAACATGTTACCAGTCTTTGGTTGCTAGGAGGTGGATTGAGGAACACTCCATGGACTTTACCACCATGAACTGGCCCCCACAATCCCCTGATATGAACCCCTTGAAGCATTTATGGGACACAACAGAAACAAGCTTATGATTCATGAATCCAGCACCATTCAATGCAACAAAATTATGGTCTACACTGTAAAATGTGTGGGCTGTCATCCCTGCACAATGGTACTGGCAACTGTCATACCATTGACATGCGGTGACATGCCTTGACATGTGGCTGCACTGCTGAGGGCTTGAGGAGGACCAACCCATTATTAGGCACGTAACCCATGACTTTTGGCTTCTCAGTGTATTATCTGCAGCCCCCAATTGGCTCTTTTTGCTATTTCCCTCCCTGGTTTTGATTCTTTACCATGCTCGCTGATCTGTGCTACTGATGAAAATGTGGAGTCATACCTTGATTTCTACAGATTTATATGGTATGTGCTTCCCCTGCTTCAGTTGCATCTGCATACATAGCTGATACTTGCTGCATATCTAGCAGCATGATGTCACCAAGCAGGAGATCAAGAAGCCGATAGGGCAGACGAGACAGAGATGCAGAGTGGCATAGTTGGTTGATGGTTTACCTCTGAGCGGCACTTTTTTGCACACCATGGGCTAAATGGCCAGGTCACAAGGACCCTAAAAGCTCAAAGTAGGTTGGGGGAGGGGACCCACTGGAACAGCTGTTGGGAGACAGATGGTAGCCTCCTGTCAAGGCCATCCAGCATGTTCTTTAACGTGCACAAGGTATGGCTCTCCCGTACACAGGGCCATGGCTTAATGTCTCAACCGACAGACAGCAGCCTTTCCAAGCACACTGATGTCCCCTACTGACCATGGGCAGGGCGGGGAGTTTTGCGGAGATAAATCTTAATGCTGACCCAGCTGGGACTCGAACCTGAAAACTGCAGATCCCCTTGTATTTAAGGAGTATTTTGGACAGGAATTCAGGGACTTAATAATGGAAAAGGCAAGGACCATAGGACAATCAGCTATAATGGAAATAGAGATGATACAAGGTTAATGAACTGATCTAGTGGGTCTGAGCAACACTGGATGCAGTCTGTCAGCAAATCTATTCTCTCTGTCCCTCCCCCCCATTTTCTCCTAGGAAATGCCTCACTTTAGCACAGAAGTGCTCTGCTACATAGTGTTATTAAATTGATCATTAAGGAGGCTTTACATGTAGGCCTGAGTGACTAGTCATCATCATCATCATCCTCAAGCAGCCATGGACTACGAAGGTCCAACCATACATTGCAATTTAGTTCTCCAAGCAAGTCTATCCTGAGCTACATCTACTGCATCTGGCCACTGCACACCAATTCTAACAAGGTCCTGTTTGACATTGTCTGCCCACCACATCCTAGGTCTCCCCCTCTTTCTGAGGCCTTTAGGCATACTGTTCATAACCCTATTCGCCAATCTATAATTATTCATACGGGCAACATGGCCAAACCAACGGAGTCTCTTGCTGCACAATATGCTGCTTAAAGGAGGTTGCAAACTCCTTTGCCTAACCTCATCATTAGTTACAAAGTTGAACCACCTAATGCCCAAGATACTGCGTAAGCATCTGGAATCAAAAGCATCTAGTTTCCTGTTATCTTGTTTACAAAGTGTCCAAGTTTCACTACCATAACTAACCCTAGAAAGAACCAAACTATTATACAGCCTAATTTTAGTCTTTAGGTGTATATGCCTATTTCTCCACACTCTCCATAGATTCTTAAAAGTCCCGGCAGCAATCCCTATTCGTCTGTTAATCTCATGCCGCACATCACCATTATCTGTTACATAGCTCCAAAGATAATTAAACTGTGACACCTGCTCAAAACTGCAACCATTCAGACTAACTGAATCACAGCCTGCCTGACCAATTTTCATCACTTTAGTTTTCTCTCTGTTTATAACCAAACCTACTCTACTACCAGTCTCATCAACATCTCGAAGGAAAGAGTTCATCTCATCAACATCATTTGACAAAAGGGCTAAATCATCAGCATAATCTAAATCAGAAATTTTCGTATCTCCAGCCCATTTAAGGCCAAAATCTTTCCCTCAAAGTGAATTTCGCATAACATAATCAATAACCAAACTAAAGAGAAAAGGAGAAAAAATGCACCCTTGTCGAACACCAGAACTAATGCTAAACCAATTGCTACAAGCCTTACCAACTCTCACACACGACTCAGTGTTATTATAGAGAGCTTTCATTATGTTAACTAACTTGTCTGGTATACCATATGATTTCACAATCAACCACAAATTATGACGATCAACAGAGTCGAAAGCCTTTTTGAAATCAACAAAGCTAGCAACCAAAGGTTTCTGAAACTCTCAACATTTCTCAAGAATCTGCCTAAGTGAAAATATCTGATCCACACATCCCCTACCACTTCTGAATCCACATTGCTCATCACGCAATTTAGGACAACCAGATACTTAATTCTATTAAGCACAATCATGGAAAGAACTTTACCTGGAACAGAGAGTAGGCTAATACCCCTATAGTTATCAGCCAAATAGGTCAAATGACTATATTGTCAGCCAAACCATCAAGCCAAAGATTCTTAGCAGCAGCTAACTGATCTTTTACACGTTTATTAAGTTCTCTGTAATGCTTTCTATTAGGACTAGTAGGGTATTGATTAAGGACATTCCTGCAGTTCTTTCTTTCCGAAATAAGCTCAAGTGCCTTATCACGCAGATAATTCTGTCTCTTCTGCTCCTTTTTTCCTAAAAGAGTACTGTTAGTGTCCAAAAAAGCCTGTTTAAAATGATCCCATTCTTTCTCAACTTCAGTAGTAAGCATAATAATAATTGACTGTCATAATGACTAAGTAACCTATCATGGTAAGCTTTGGCTATAACTGGGTCTTTCAGAGCTTCAGTATTAAAGGCAAATTTTTTAACCCTAGCACAACACTTTTTAAGTTTAAGTTGCAAGACACTTTTAACAAGGTAATGGTCAGATCCAATTTCAGCTCCCCTATATGCCCTGGTATTCCTAACAGAACTAGCCCATTTGCTGTTAATTAATATATAATCAATCATATTCCTATGCAGCCCATCAGGTGAAACCCATGTGTACTTATGTATGTCACGGTGTTTGTAATATGTGTTAGTCATTCTGAAACCATTGAGTTTACTTACCTGTAGGAGATGTTGCCCATTGCCATTGCAGCTACCAATACCAAAAGGGCCAATCACCCCTCCCCAAAGGTCAGAGTTAGTACCAACTTTGGCATTGAAGTCACCAAGAACAAGGGTAACATCTCCTTTCTTGACAGAATTCAAAATATCCTGAAGTTGTTCATAAAACTTATCCTTCTCATCCTCATCGGCATCCTCAGTGGGGGCATAACAGCAGATAACATTCAGGTCTTTAACTCTTGTCTGAAATTTTGCTGTAAGAAACCTTTTATTAATGCACTCATATCCTAGAAGAGCATCACTAGCGTGTCTGCTGAGAAGCAGACCCATGCCTTGGTGATGCTTATTGTCGACCCTCCTTGAAAAGAGAAATTTAAGATTATTTTTAAGAATCTGACCTTTATCTGTCCATCTGGTCTCTTGCAAGCCGAGAATATCTAAATTATAATGGTGGAATTCTTGTGAGAGGACATCAAGAGAAAAAGCTCTGTGCAGAGTCCTCACATTCCAACTACCTATGGAGAGAAAATGGTAAGTAGGATGTTTAAAGAAACTATGTTTATTGAGAGAGGGAATGCCGACAATATCAAACAGCCCCCTAATCGCAGACATGGGGCAAAGACCCGTTCCCCCACTACTAAAGGCTGAAGCCATCTACACTGGAAGACTTCCTCCAATGTAGAATTTGACGATGCCAATAGAAGCAAAGAGTTCAGGTGCCTGCGATGACCTCTGCTCAGGATTATCCATCAGCTGATAAACATATCCTGCGAATCCATTCACTTGGGGCTGTCAACCCACAAACAAACAGAAAACACAGCGGAAGATTTTCCCTCCACAGAAGCCCACCAGTGCAGCAAAATCAGGATCCATAATCAAGCTCAGAGCCATATATCTGTCCAGTCCAGTGGGTTTATATGGTCAGGACCCTGTGTGGTTGACCACTCCTCAGCAGGGTAGAAAAAAAAGAAAAGTAGCCATTGTTGTCCAGATCAGTAGGCCACACTAATCTGGGAGCCCTCCCCTTCCGTTCACTTCCACAAGAGAGTATCGATTTTGAAAGCTACTAACGGTCTGCACCACGAGAAGGTGGGGTCGGACATTAGGTGCTAGGCCTGGCTGGTTCTATGCATCATCACAGGGGATTTGTGCATAGCTCTCCTTCCAGTGACTACCTAGCTACCATTTACAGACCCAGTGACTAGTATCATATGTAAATTTAAATTTTTAATCAGAAAAAAATTTGGTATATAGCATGACCTATTTCTATTGATTGGTTATTTAAAAAACATTCCAGAGTTGACTTGTTTATCTCATTCAGCACAATTGGCAAAAAGCCTGAACTTTTCTCAAAGTATGGTGGCGAGAAAAAAATTACGAAACAGGAGAAATATTTACTTGAAACAAGAAAATTAATTTTTTGTTATTCAGAAATAAATAGTTCAGGTGCATTATTATCGTTTTTGTGTATCAGTTTTTTTTATATCAATTTTATTTGCATTGCCATATGCATTTTTTTACTACATGACTCTAAAAAAAGTCCTATTAAAATAAAATTAGTTGTCTTTTTCGTTAAATATTTTATTTTCAGAAAATCGAGAATTAAATGTTGATTAATTTGGGATATAACATGCCATAATTCCTTTCATTAGTTATTTGGCAAAAAAGTTCTAAAGCCAATTTTTTTTTTGTTGATCATAGTGAAAAAAATAGCTGGGCCTCTGGATGTAAGCCAGCTTTT
Source organism: Ryuthela nishihirai (assembly GCA_038380435.1). NCBI lineage: Eukaryota > Metazoa > Arthropoda > Arachnida > Araneae > Heptathelidae > Ryuthela > Ryuthela nishihirai. The sequence goes on from JAWZYU010000005.1 coordinate 1,708,179, forward strand.
CAGGTGGGATCCTGGGATAAAGGAATCAAGAAAACATCTTGATTAATAAACAAAAATTACATTTTTAATGAAAACTGTGAAGTTAAAATCATTCAGTTATGCCACTAAAACGTGCTGGATCAAAAAATTGAAAGAAATGAGTCAGATTCAGTATATTATTTATTTTATGAACTGCAGATTGGATAGGCCTGTACTTCACTTCAACTTCAACATTTAAAAATACTTTTAGCAGTATGCATAATAATGAGTTTAATTTTCACCAATTTTTAATGTTAATTTGCAGAACAAGCTAACTTCCTAAAACTTTCAGCATCCATAACTCCTTAAACAACAAATAAATATTGCTCAAAATTGAGATTGAAATAAATAGATTTGAATGAGATATTTATATTATCGGTATGATGCTGAAATGTTGCTGGAAAAATGGCAATACAAAAATGCCAACCATAAAATTCGTCAACAGCAAAAATTCCAACTGTACAATTTACCAACAGGAAAAACAAAATAAACAAAAATGCTGACTGTGGAATTTGCCGACAAAAACATCACAACATAATGTTGAAAACAAAAACAGTGTTACAACAATAAGGTGAGAGTAAAAATGATGTCACAACTTTATGCCGAAAACAAAAATGTTGCCACAACATACACCAAGAATGAAAATGCAGTCAGAACATTATGCTGAGAATAAAAATGCTGTTGCAACATTACATCAAAAAACAAAAATGCCAAAGCCGACACTGCAAAATGGACAGACAATAATATGTGTTGCAAGAAAAGCATTAATGAATCTTTATGAGTGAACACAGTGAGTGAATAATAAATAACAGATTTATTTCACAATTATCAAGTTAGGAGATTAATGTCTCCTGAGCTTCAGCTAGAGATGCCAAAATGATTCGATGGTAATAGTTCATTTTAGGTATTGTGCAGTTAAAAGCTTAGTCACATTTACTGCTACGGGAGGATAATCCTTGGCTGGTTCACTCGTGAACTGCGGCGTTCTAGTCATTGGTACTGATGACTAGAGCACTGCATCAACCAAGTGTAAGCCTTGGTAGCAACTACGGTGAGTGTACCAGCCAAGGATTATGCTCCCATAGTGGTAACTGTACAAACCTAAAGCAAACTATTACCATCATATTGTTTTGGCATCTCTAGCTGCAACACAGAAGATATAAATCTTCCCAACATTTGTGAAATAAATCTGTTATTTATCATTAATGAATTCTACTATTATTAGAATTTACTATTGCTATTATTAAACTAAAAATTTCACTTTATTGTTTATTTGTCTATCTGTCTGTATACATTCAGCAGTTTTGTTTTTCGAGATATATACTGCTCACAAAAATTAGGGGATATATTATCGCTTCATATTCATTTTGAAATATCCCCTAATTTTTGTGAGCAGTGTATATTAAATTTTTTTTTATGTCTGATAGGTATTAATGAAACATTACGATTCACACTTTTGATATTCCCTAAAAATTTAAATTGTGCCCTATTATAATGAAAAATGCAAAATTTCAAATGAATATTACAATGTCATTGTTAGATAAATGTAGAGTTAGAAATTTGAATTTTTTTTTGGCAATTTTGGTTGGTGGATAATTGGAAAATTCTTTTCTCATTGCATGGGTACTAAAATATTACAATTCCCATTTCTAAATTTTTCAGATTATTCATTTACCTACTTTTTCACTCTTTAAAAGTTTAAATTCGAAATAATGGATGATTGGGAAAATGAAAATAGTACTGTTCTATTAGTACCTTATATAACACGAAAAGTATTTGCCTATTATTCTTTGAAATTAAACTGTTGCTTTTCTCACACCTCTCTGAGAAAATGAAGCAGACTGTTGCAATGAATGGAATATCTTTTGACACTGAAATTTCAAATTTCTATCCTAAATCTTAAATCCTCCATGGAACACCTAAACCTTAAAAATACAAGATTACTTGCAATATTCATTAAAAACTTCACCTTTTCTGTATTTTGTGACCTCTAATGATGTAAATTAAACCACCAAAGGATTTGAAAAATGCCAATAATAATATTTCATTAGTAACAATCCAACTAAAAGAATTTTTGAATTATCTCTCAAAACAAAAAAAAAGTTGCATTTTCCCACCCACCTTGGGAAACAGCCCAACTCATTGTTGCCAATGCAAACCTCATAACCTTCACAATCCATCATAAAAATTTAAAATTTCTAGTAAATACATTGTTTGCAATATTCCTTCAAAATTTTGTAATTTCCAAAAATTTCTGCCATTAGAGGGTGCAATTTAAACTTTTGGGAGATTTTGAAGGTGCAAATCAGAATATCTCATAATATCCATACAACCCAAAAAGAATTTTTATCTCTTAAAATATTTTATTACATGTACAAAAGAATGAAAAGCAACAGGAAAGATCAGTAGCAAACTAGTCAAAGCAAATTAATGGGCGGCATTTTTAGCTGGGTGGGATCTGAACCTACAACCTCCTAATAACATGTCAGGTGCTCTGACCATTGGGCTACTGGCAGTCGAACAGCCATCCTCTATTAGTGGCTTTAAGCAGTATACCATAGAATTAGTCATTGGAAATGTAGTTGACTGTAATTGATGAAGACTCTGGTCCAGATATTACTTTTCAGTTTAGTGCACATGGCCAGCCTACACCAAATGCCAAACGGCATGGTTTTTTATTTTTTAAGTCAACACACCGAGAATCGAGCATAAGCATTGCTGTTGAAATAATAGAATCTCTCAGATACACCTGGTGGTAACTTGTTAGATAAATGTAGAGGAAAAATTGTCATTATCTGGGTGGGATCTGAACCACAACCTCCTGATAACATGTAAGGTGCTCTGACCACTGAACTACTGGCTACCAAACAATCATCCTCTATTAGTGGTTTGAAGCATTATACCATAGAATTAGTCATTGGAAATACCTAATTACCAGGTGTATCTGAGAGAGTCTATTATTTCAACAACAATGCTTAAGCTTGATTCTCGGTGTGTTGGCTTAAAAAATAAAAAATCATGCCGTATGTCACTTGGTGTAGGCTGGCCATTTGCACTAAACTGGAAAGTGCCATCTTCAATTACAGTCAACTACAGTTCCAATGACTAATTCTATCTCTTACAGCCACAAATAGAGGATCATTGTTTGGTGACTGGTAACTCAGTGGTCAGAACACCTGACATGCTATCAGGAGGTTGTTGTTCAGATCTCACCCAGATAATGACAATTTTTCCTCCATATTTATCTAACAAATTACTACCAGGTGTATCTGACAGTTTTATTATTTCAAAAATAATGCTTATGCTCAATTCTCGGTGTGTTGATTTAAAAAATAAAAAACCCATGCCGTTTGGCACTTGGTGTGGACTGGCCGTGTGCACTAAACTGGAAAGTGCCATCTGGACCAGAGTCTTCAATTACAGTCAACTACATTTCTAATGACTATTTCTATGGTATACTGCTTAAAGCCACTAATAGAGGACGATTGTTTAGTGGCCAGTAGTTCAGTGGTCAGAGCACCTGACATGTTATCAGGAAGTTGTGGGGCAGATTTCTCCTGGCTAATGACAATTTTTCCTCTATATTTATCTAGCATTTCTATTTATGGCATTTTGTACTGGTGGCATTTTATACATGCTGTTTTGTAGTGGCAGCATTTTTGTTGATGCCATTTTGTATAGGTGGTGTTTTTGTTCATGGTGTTTTGCATAGGAGGTAATTTGTTGTACACTGATTTTGCTAGTAGCATTTTTGTTTGAGGTGTTATGTAGAGTCAGTGTTTTGCTCAGTCAGCATTTTGTCGGCGCCATTTATATATTTGTCACTTTTTTCGTTGCCATTGTCATATAACCATATTATCTTCAGTTACACTTTTTCATAAAAACATATTTCTGAAGTTACTGAGCTCTAACTGGGTTACTGCTGATATAGATGGAACAGTGTCTAAAACCTATTAAAAGAATTTTTGCAAACAAGAATAAAATGTTTATATAAAACTCTTTTTTCTGATAAATAATGAGATAAACTCGACTGTTCAACATCCACTAATAAATCAGCACTTTGACATCGATTCTAATTTTAGAGGGAAAATTATCTTGAGCCGGGTGGGATACGAACCCATGATCTGCTGATAACCTGTCAGGTGCTCTGAGCCACTGAGCTACCGGCTGTTGATCGAGATCTCCTCTAAATAACATTATGAACATTCCTTTTATGTCACATATAGGTGCTATTCAGGTAATTTTAGCCATAAGCGGCTTTCTATTTGCCAGATAGATGGAAAGCATGTCTTACAAGTATGCTAATGATGATAAATAATGAGATAAACTCGACTGTTCAACATCTACTAATAAATCAGCACTTTGATGTCGATTCTAATTTTAGAGGAAAAATTGTGAGCACCTGACATGTTATCAGGAGGTCGTGGGTTAGTATTCCACCCAGCTCAAGACAATTTTTCCTCTAAAATTGGAATCGACGTCAAAGTGCTGATTTATTAGTGGATGTTGACAGTCGAGTTTATCTCATTATTTATCATCATTAGCATACTTGTAAGATATGCTTTCCATCTATATCGCAAATAGAAAGCCGCTTGTGGCTAAAATTGCCTGAATAGCACCTATATGCGACATAAAAGGAATGTTCATAGCATTAATTAGAGATCTTGATCGGCGGCCGGTAGCTCAGTGGCCCAGAGCACCTGATGTGTTATCAGGAAGTTGTGGATTAGTATCCCACCTGGCTCAAGACAATTTTTCTTCTAAAATTAGAATTGAAGTCCTGATTTATTACTTTTTTTTTCTAAGCAAACAAGTGATTTTTTTTTATTTGAAGATCATTTGTTGAAAAATAGTTCATACTTACCGTGACAACTTTATTGCAGTTATGATCATTAGTTTATTAGCAAATTTGCCACCCTTAAAAATATATCACCCAGTTAGTCATAGGAAAATTTACACTTAAGAATTATAACATTATAAAGAAAATTTCTCCATAACCTTTGTTTGCTAAGATTATGAAATTTGGTTGGAGTAATGCAGAAATAATCAGATGCCAGAGTTTGCATATGTTATCCAGGGGTATGCCTTTTCCTCATTAAAACTAAATTTTCAGCTAACTGTTCAATTTTATATCAGTTCAATACATCAGAATGCAATCTGTATAATTGCAGATATATGCTTGCAAGACATCAGAAGAGCACATTCACATTTCCAAAAACTAGTGTAACTTCATGCACTGCTGGATGGAATGGTATAAAAATCAATGAAAGGCATTAGAAGTTACTGCACTTCCACATAACTCTAGTTTCATTTTTTCTATAAAAAGCTATAGAGATTATTGAGCTTAAAATTAAGCTTTCCATTCACATTTTAATGACATTTGAGTGTATGATGAGGGTGGATCATTTAATTTTTGGCAACAGAGCAACTCTTCAAGGCATACAGCAGTGTGTGCAAGTTAAACACATTGTGATACAGTTGCAAGTAACAGCATAGTAGTATGCATTAAGTCTTTCATTTTCTTGCTTTGCAAAGATGTATCTTTTTGCAGGCTATGGCTGAGCAATGGTATGTGATAGGTTACTGTGTTCAGCGAGGCTTAAATGGTCACAGAAAATGACCCAAGTATATGGAGAACAGTATGAGGCCTGGAATGATGAGCAATTTTCTAGTGGCACAAACACATTATAAACAGGTGTGATTCTATGGAAGATGACCCAAGATCTGGGCAACTAAGCACTGTCCTCTATACACTTGAGTCATTTCTATGACTGTGCACAACTTAAGCCTCACTGAACACAGTAATGTATTGCATACCGTTTAGTTTTCAGACCAACCAAAGCCTGCAAAACTCACACACAAAACAAATATGTTTCCATAGTGAAAAAATGATTGACTTATGACCGTATGTTTCAACTTGTACACACTGCTCCACACCCTTGAAGAGTCAGTGTTGCCATATATATTGACTCATATGAAAAGCTGCTAATTATTGGCAATGGCAGTCCATAAATTAAATGATTCACTTATGTATGCCCCATCATATTTGGCTCAAATCAGGTTTATACCTTTTTGCCTAATTATTTTTTTTAACAAAAATTATTTTTTTTTGTAAAATATTTATAACTTTAAACTCAAAAGGCCTCTTTTGACATATGCCCTTATAGCTGGGCATCATAAGTGTATGGTACAGTGGAAAGCATAATGTAATTACAAAGAAAATGTTATTTACCACACTGGCAGCACATTGGTATCCTCTGTAGAGTAGAGCAAAAATAACAAAAAGCTCTGTTTTTCTGCTTTCTGTTTCACAAAGAAAACAAAAATGTTAGTAAACTGATATTCAAATAATCAGAAATTAATGTACATTAAAAAATAACTATTTCAAAAGATAACTGATTTTGAACATAATTTTTTTCTTTCTTTAGCTTGGTGATTGATAATATAACAGGTAATGGGAGAGAATGGTGACTGAAAGCATCTAGAGTGTAGAGCAGTGATTTTCAACTGGTGTGCCACGAAAAATTTTTAAATATCATTAATTAAATCATTTTTGAAAGAAGTCCAAAGCACAATAAGTGTACATATCAAAATTAAAACCTCTTTAAATTGATTATACGAGGAATATTCTTTTTTTTTACTCTTTTTTTGATCATCATAATTTAAGTGTGCTGCAGAGTTTAATTATAGGTTCAAGTGTGCCGTGAGATAAAAAAGGTTGAAAAACACTGGTATAGAGGGTCATTATCCAGAGGCATATTTTTTTAAGGGATTAAGGGGATTATTTACATAAGGGGATTCTTGGGACCTGAGAATTTTTTAAACTTTTTAATGTGAAAAATTATGTAATACTGCTAAAAATGATAGGAAATTTAATCATCTTTACTAGTAAAATAACATTCCAAAAAACATAGTACATTAGGGAAAAAAAATTATGTAAAAAAATGTTCTTAAACTAACTCTTCTCTTGGTAGAAGAGGCTGATGAACTAGAGACCACTCCTTTATTCTCTGTAGATGTTGGTCAGGGACATACTGATAGGTCTTACAACCCATATTCTGTGAAGAATCCCCACAATTACAAGTGAGGATTTGAGGGGAAGCTCTGCAAATTTGTTTTTTAGGAATTTATGGGGAGATTTCAAAACATCTATTTAAAGGAACAAGCTAAAATTTCACCCCCCCCCCCCAGAACTTTGAATGAATAATAACTGATTATGCATAATCAGGGAATTAAGATGGATCATGAACAAACAGGGAATTGTGATGAATTGGGAACAGTCAGCAAATTATGATGAACTGAAAATATCAGTTTCATTTTACCTACTAAAATTCCTCTCCTTGCCACCAGTGGGCAAGAACTCATTGTTGCAAAGCCTTTCCTTGGTTTTCTAAAGCATAAAATTTGCATACTATGATTAACCTTCTAGGGTCTCGGTCAATTATACACATTGATGGAATCGTAATGAGAAGCCCAAGATGTCTATGTACTTTTCTGAAAAAAAAATTAAAATAGAAATTGTCACTGGAAAATTGTTTTACATATATCTTACAGAAAATGTAAAACAATTTTCCAGTGACAATTATATTATTATAATATTTTTACAGAAATACATTATTTAGGCTTGAAAAATTATACTTTTTTTTTCAATTGATGCATATTTTATTAAACTACAATATAAATTATTTGTTAAAGCCATTTTATCACCATTTCTTAGACAATATATACGCTATTACGATTTATTTGCTAACATTACTCCCTCAATTTAAGCCAAGTTTGATTTGAACTATTATGAACAAATTTTTACTTAAAGTTTTGAAAATCTCCTGAAAATTAATAAAAATACTGCTCTTTTAAAAATGGAAGATATTGGAAGCAACTACTATATATGTGCTTTTTCCCCCCTTCAATTTTACACTTTTTTTACCTTAAACCTACTTCAGAATTTCTAGAATTATTTTTATCATTTATCCCAGAATTCTATGAGTCATACCTGCTCTTCCTATCGAAACTATCAGTAATAAGAGAGTTCTTAGCCAGAGCATGTTATGAAGACTGCCTGCAGCATCAGAGCAGATGCTGTGACCTAGTTAATTGCTGGCACATGAGGCAGTCAAGTGGCTACAAAGTGGAATGTTTACAGCGAGCCTTGTTCTCACACACCGGATAGCATGCATCCATTTAATATTTATACTTTTATATTTTAACTGTCATTTTCATTTGTGTAGATTTTAATTTTGTAAATTACCAATCTTTCAGAGTTCTGCTACATCAGATGGCCAGCTTACAAGTTATTGCGGATATTTTATTAAACATCGCATGGTTTTTATCTGATGCTACATTCAGTTATTACCTCCGTTGTCCATGGGTGCTTGAAGATGATGATGATAATTCCTTGATATTAAATTATAATTACAATTAATATAGTGGCAGCCAATGAATAAATGCTGCAGTCCTTAACTCACAGATACATGTAAAAGCAACAGTAATCAATTTTAGAAAAAAAAAAAAATTGTTGTGTGGTTTTACAAAAGCTAAGTTGTAAACATAAAAGTTGATATATAAACTGCCTAGAATTTAATAAAATTCAATAGAAAGGTACATTAGACAAAGAACACATGCAAAAAAGAATGCAACACGAACAGTGCTTGCACAGGCACATGCAAAACACCATGAACATAAGACATGCTATAAAAGAGATTGTTTCAATTATTACTATACAATTAAAGCTTAATATTGGAAAATGTGATGAATGAAAATGGTTAAATTATGTGTTAATTGAAGGTAAATTTCTTCCTGAATAATATAATATTTACCTTAAATATGATTTTTATTTCTTTTAGTGATTCTTTTCACTATGGGTTGGGTTGTTTTAGCTCTGAGCAGCACTTTTTTGTGCACCATGGGCTAAATGGCCAGGTCACATGGACCACAAAGGCTCAGAGAAGGTTGGGGGAGGGGTTGGGTTGTTTTACCTCTGAGCGGCACTTTTTTGCACACCATGGGCTAAATGGCCAGGTCACATGGACCCCGAAGGCTCAGAGAAGGTTGGGAGAGGGGACCCACTGGAACAGCTGTTGGGAGACAGATGGTAGCCTCCCGTCAAGGCCATCCAGCATGTTCTTTAATGTGCACAGGGTATGGCTCTCCTGCACATGGGGCCATGGCTTAACATTCCATCGAATGGACGGCATCCTTTCCAAGCCCATCGGTGTCCCCTACTGACCATGGGCAGGGCGGGGAATTTTTGTGGAGATAAATCTCAACGCTGACCCAGCTGGGACTCGAACCTGGGAACTACAGATTACGAGCTTGGCGCGCTACCAACTCAGCCACCCCCGCCCCTTGGGGGAGGGACCCACTGGAATAGCTATAGGGAGACAGATGGTAGCATCCAGTCAAGGCCATCTACCATGTTCTTTAACGTGCACAGGGTATGGCTCTCCCGCACATGGGGCCACGGCTTAACATCCCATCCGATGGGCGGCAGCCTTTCCAAGTCCATCGGTATACCCTACTGACTGTGGGCAGGGCGGGGAATTTTGTGCTGACCCAGCTGGGACTCAAACCTGGGAACTACAGATTACAAGCCTGGAATGCTACTGCCTGAGCCACCCCTGCCCCTTTTTTTCAGTGTGGTATATTTTAAAACACAGGCCAGTGTTATGTAAGATGATATGTATTGCTCACATTAGTGGTATTTTTGTCCCATTTTATGAATTGGACAAACACATTCTTGACCTTTTTTCAAACAATATGAATTTTTTTTACAGGTGTTTAATATTGCAGATCTTGGCTAAGTTTTGAAAAGTTAGTACACCAAAGCAAAAAAAAAAACTGTCTATATTGTCAGTGGCATAGCCAAGATACGAAGGGGGGGGGGAAGTAAACATTCTCAGTGTAGAGGGGGATAAAAACTGTTACTAAAATTGCCCTCCCTCAGGAGGACTGATTTTTGCACCAAGGAAGTCCTTTTAGTTTCCATATCCAATATCTCATTCATTTTCAGGAAACAATACAACATCAAAGTTTTTTTTACTGAAAAATGAAGAACAGAAAAATTATCATATAACCTGATGCGAATATTTCTTCGCATGGACTGTGAAATTTAGTTCTCCAAGCACAACTGACCTGAGCTATATTTGCTTCATCTGGCCACTGCACACCAATTCTAACAAGGTCCTGTTTGACATTGTCTGCCCCTCTTACTGAGACCTTTAGGCACACTGTTCATAACCCTATTCGCCAATCTATAATTATCCATATGGGCAACATGGACAGACCAACATAGTCACTCTCTGCACAATATGCTGTTTAAAGGAGGTTGCTGACTCCTTTGCCTAACCTCATGATTACTTACAAAGTTCAACCACCTAATGCCCCAGATACTGTATAAGCATCTCGTTTCCTGTTATCTTATTTACAAAGCATCCAAGTTTCACTACCATAACTGACCCTAGAAAGAACCAAACTATTATACAGTCTAATTTCAGTCTTTAGGTGTATAAACCTATTTCTTCACACTCTCCATAGATTCTTAAAAGTCCAGGCAGCAATCCCTATTCCTTTGTTAATCTCATGCCTCACATCACAAGTATCTCTTACATAGCTCCAAAGATAATTAAATTGTGACACTTGCTCAAGAGTGCAGCAATTTGGATTTACTGAACCACAGCCTAACTGACCAATTTTAATCACTTTCATTTTCTCTCTGCTTATAACCAAACCTACTCTACCACCAGTCTCATCAACAGCTTGAATGAAAGAGTTCATCACATCAACATCATTTGACAAAAGGGCTAAATCATCAGCATAATCTAAATCAGAAATTCCCGTTATCTCCAGACCAATTAAGGCCAAAATCTTTCCCTTGAAGTGAATTTCGCATAACATAATCAATAACCAAACTAAAGAGAAAAGGAGACAAAATGCACCCTTGTCAAACACCAGAAGCAATGCTAAACCAATTGCTACAAGCCTTATCAACTCTCACACAAGACTCAGTATTATGATAGAGAGCTTTCATTACGTTAACCAACTTGTCTGATATACCATACGATCTCACAATCAACCACAAATTTTGACGATCAACAGAATCTAAAGCCTTTTGAAATCAACAAAGCTAGCAACCAAAGATTTCTGAAACTCTAAACATTTCTCAAGAATCTGCACAAGTGAAAATATCTGACCTACACATACCCTACCACTTCTGAATCCACATTGCTCATTACGCAATTGCCTGTTAACCAGATTCTGAATTCTGTTAACCCTTCCAGTGTCCATGTTGTCTGTATACATTTGGAGAATCTGAATTGAAAGGCCAAGGACGTAGGTACCCATTTTAAGTACAACAAAAAATCGATTTTTTAAAAATAAAAATTGCGGTTGTAATTTTTTTAATTTTATACCTTATAAAAATATATAATTCAAACTTCAAAAATAATACTTTGTTTTTCAATTTGATGCATATTTTATTAAACTGCAAAATAAATAATTTTATAAAGCCATCTGATTGCCATTTCTTAGAAACACTAAACGGTATTGCTGAAGCAACCTTCTGATTTAAGCTCACAAGTTTGATTTGAACTATTATCAACAAATTTTTCCTTAAATTTTCGATAATCTGCTAAACATTAACAAAAAAAACTGCTATTTATAAAAACGATAGATTTTGGAAGTAATTACAAAGTACATACCACCATTCCCCCCCCCCCTCGTTAAACAGACTTTTCTGTCATAAACCTATTTCGTATTCCCAGGTTATTTTTATCGTTTTTCCTAGCCTTCTATGCATCTTTCCCGCCTTAAAATCGAAACTGGAAGTAAACACATCCTTCACAGAAATTATATTTAAACCTTAGTTTTCATTTCAGTAGATTTATTTTTGGAAATTACTGATTTTTTGGCCGATCAATAATTATTGAATTTTTCATAGTTATGCTACATCATATGGCCAGCCTACAACTTGTTGCTGTGAATATTTTAACATTGCATTAGGCTATGTGTTAATTTTTATATTACTATTTATTACTTTTCCAGTAAAACTTTGATCTAGTATCATTTTCTGAAAATAAATGAAATCTTGGATATGGAAGTAAATTAATTTCTGTAGATTTACTTCTGTTAGTTAGTGATCTTTCAATCGGCTCATTTATTGATCTTTTTGAGTTATGCTAGATCGGAGACCAGCTTAAAAGTTGATGCGAATATTTTATTTAACATCCCATTAAGTTATATGCAATTATTCTTTTATTATTTCTTGTATTTTAGTAAAAAAAACGTTGAGCTTATATAGTTTGCTGAAAATAAATATCTTGTATACGGAAGCAAAATTGACTTCCTTGCTGCAGAAATCAGCCATCATGTGGGAGGGCAATTTTGGGAAGGCATCCCCTCCACTAAACTCATGTAGAAAGTTTCACCTCAGCCCTTCTAGAAAAATTATAATTTTTTTAAAATTTTGAGTTTTTATGTTTATATTGAATGATTTTTAAAGACACCCCCTCCCCCTCTCCGTACCTTGGCTGTGCCACACAGACATTATAACACTGTTTTTTTGCTTTGGTGCACAAACCTTTCTGCATTTAGCCAAGTTCACCAAATTCAACACCCAAAGAAAAAATTCACGATGTTTAGCAAAAAAAGCAGCCAAGGAATTTTTTTTCTATTTCATAAAGTTCAGAAAATCACATGAATATGATAAGTTCAAGTCACGTTGTGTAATACTGGCCATGTTTATAATATACGATACTGAAAAGAATCATTAAAAGAAATAAAAATCATATTTCAGGTTGAATATTATTATACATAATATACATTATATTCAGGAGGAAATTTCCTTTTGATAAATATATAATTTAACTATATTTATTCATCAGGTTTTCCAAAATGAAGCCTTAATTGTACACTGTCATTTGTTTTCACCATATCACATTGAAAAGGCTTACTGAAATCAACATGCTTGCAAATTTGTTCATTGTAGGGACTTGGCAGCTAGGGCGGAAGGAGTGAGGGCCGGAATTGCCATTTTGGCGGCAGCGCCTTCCAGCCTAGTGACAGAGTGCTAGCGGCGGATCCAGTTTTGAGAGCAAGGTGAAGAAAGGTGACAAGAGTCAACCTGGCTCGGCGACCGTGTCCGTACCCTATTGGCCAAGAAATCCTAACATCCCCAAGGACACGTAACCTCATCTGCTGGGGTTGTTCAAACTGGGACTTGTGCATAGACTACGAGACCTTCCGGATGTCAGACAGATTATCTGTGGCTTGCTTAAGCTTTGTTCTGTATCTAGCGATGGGACTGCTGAGGCTCATTATAGCCTGAGTTGAATTTGGCCAGTGACTGTACCGGGTGGGCAGTCACTGGATGTACATATTGTTTAAATGTAAATAAATGTAAATAGATGAAATAACTGAGTTTGTGTATTCTGCCACCTGAGCAAATCATCCTGATGAGATAGGGACAGGTACCTTCTGCAAAAGCTCTCACACATAGTCAGAAAACAACTCAGACCAGACAGGCAGAGAAAGAGCCTGTCTACATCATTGAAAAAGGCTTATTGAAATCAATATGCTTGCAAATTTGTTCATGTTATTTATTTTCATAAAAGTCATAATTAAATTCTGTTTAATTTGATATGTAACATGCCTATTTCTGTTGATCAGTTATTGTTTTTAAAAAAACGACTTGTTTATGTGACTCAGCACAATTGGCTAAAAGCCTGGAATTTTCTCAAAGTATGGTAAGAAAAAAAAAATTACAAAACGAGAAAAACCTTTACTTAAAACCAAAAAAAAATTGTTATTCAGAAACATACATATAGTCATTCTATTCATGTGCATTATAATAATTTTTTCATGTGCATTATAATAATTTCTGTCTATCAGTTTTTTTTAAACAAATTTTTATTTTTGTTCCCAGATGCATTTTTTACTACACAACTCTAAAAAAAATCCTATTAAAATAAAACATATTGCCTTTTTGTTAAATGCTCTATTTTCAGAAAATCCATGTTGATTAATTTGGCATACAACATGCCATAATTCCTTTCATTAGTTATTTGACAAAAAAGTTCTAAAGTTTTTTTTTTGCTGTGTATAGGGAGAAAATAACTTGACCTCTGAATGGAAACCTTTTTTCAGGCAGGATACTGGAAGGGATAAGTACAATCATATAAAGAACTTTACCTGGAACAGAGAGTAGGCTGATACACCTATTGATATCAAAAGAACTGCAATCACCTTTTTTTAAAATAGAGATAATAATAGCTTTGATAAAATCCCCAGGAACCATGCCTTTATCATAAAATATATTCAAAATTTCAGTCATCCAAATGGTAACAGAAACATTCCCAGCTCTAAGCATTTCCATAGCAATTTCATCTACCCTTGGGGATTTATGTAGGTTAAGTTCAGAAATAGCCAAAATAACTTCAGATTGTTATAGGACCAACATTAAAGCCAGTAATGCATCTATCATCATTACAAACAATGGGAGCAGAACTAACCATATTGTTTAGAACATCACTGAAATGCTCAGCCCACCTAGCATCGACAGAATCCTCACTTTGTTTATCATTCGATCCCTGTATACCTATCCGTTTTCTACTACACAAAACATTAACTATCTGGTACAGCTCTCTGCTGTTGTACTGTCTAACTGTCAAGCCAAAGATTCTTATCAGTAGCTAACTGATCCTTTATACATTTATTAAGCTCTCTATTAGGACTAGTAGGGTACTGATTAAGGACATTCCTGCAGTTTCTTCTTTCTGAAATAAGCTCAATTGCCTTATCACTTAAATAATTCTGCCTTCTCTGCTCCTTTTTTCCTAAAAGAGTACTGTTAGTTTCCAAAAAAGCCTGTTTAAAACGGCCCCATTCTTCCTCAACTTCAGTAGTAAGCAAACCATGACTGTCATAATGACTAAGTAACCTATCATGATAAAATTTAGCTATAACTGGGTCTTTCAGAGCTTCAGTATAACAGGTAAATTTTTTAACCTTAGCACAACACTTTTTTAGTTTAATGTAAGACACTTTTGACAAGGTAATGTTCATATCCAATTTCAGCACCCTTTTCTGTTAATTATTATATAATCAATCATTCTTTTATGCAGCCCCTCTGGTGAAACCCATGTGTACTTATGTATGTTGCAATGTTTGTAATAAGTGTTAATTATTCTCAATCCATTAATTAAGTTTACTTACCTGTTGGAGATGTTGCCCATTGCAGCTACCAATATCAAAAGGGTCTATCACCCCTCCCCAAAGGTCAGAGTCAGTACCAAATTTGGCATTGAAGTCACCTAGAACAAGGGTAATATTTCCTTTCTTGACCGAATTCGAGATATCCTAAAGTTGTCTATAACACCTATCCTTCTCATCCTCATTCTCAGTGGGGTATAACAGCAGAAAACATTCAAGTCTTTAATGCTTTCTGAAATTTTGCTGTAAGAAACCTTTAATTAATGCATTCATATCCTAGAAAAGCATCATTAGTGTGTCTGCTGAGAAGCAGACCTATGCCTTGGAGATGCTTATTATCTTCCGTCTCTGAAAAGAGAAATTTAAGATTATTTTTAAGAATCTGACCTTTATCTGTCCATCTGGTATCTTTCAAGCTGAGAATATCTAAATTATAATGGTGGAATTCTTGTGTGAGGAGATCAAGAGAATAAGCTCTATGCAGGGTCCTCACATTCCAACTACCTATGGAGAGAAAATGGCTATTGGGATGTTTAAATAAAGTATATTTATTGAGAGAGGAAATGTTGGCAATATCAAACAGCCCCTTATTCATAGACATGGGGTAAAGACCAATTCTCCCATCACTAAATGCTGAAGCCATCTACACTGGAAGACTTCCTCCAATGTAGAATTTGAAAACACCAGTAGAAGCAAAGAGTTCAAGTGCATGCAATGACCTCTGCTCAGGATTATCCACCAGCTGATAAAACATATCCTGTGAATCTATTTACTTGTGGCTGTCAACCCACAAACGAAAACAGAGCAGAAGATTTTTCTTCCACAGAAGTCCACCAGTGTAGCATATTCAAGATCCATAATCAAGCTCAGAGCCTTATTTCAGTCCAGTAGGTTTATATGGTCAGAACCAGGACCCTGTGTGGTTGATCACACCTCAGCAGGGTTGGGTTGTTTTACCTCTGAACAGCACTTTTTTGCACACCATGGGTTAAATGGACAGGTCACAAGGACTCCAAAGGCTCAGAGAAGGTTGGGGGAGGGGACCCACAGGAACAGCTGTTGGGAAACAGATGGTAGCCTCCTGTCAAGGCCATCCAGTGTGTTCTTTAATGTGCACAGGGTATGGCGCTCCCGCACACGGGGTCATGGCTTAAAGTCCCATCCGATAGATGGTGGTCTTTCCAAGCCCATCGGTGTCCTCTACTGACCATGGGCAGGGCGGGAGTTTTGCGGAGATAAATCTCAACGCTGACCCAGCTGGGACTCGAACCTTTGAACTAGAGATTATGAACCTGGCGTGCTACCGACTGAGCCACCCCTGCCCCCTCCTCAGCAGGGTAGAAAAAAAAGAATAGCAGCCATGATTGTCGAGATCAGTAGGCCACACTAATCTGGCAGCCCTCCCCTTCCATTCACTTCCAGAAGAGAGTATCTCTTTTGAAAGGTACTAACACAACAAGAAGCACCACAAGAAGGAGGGGTCAAACATTAGGTGTTAGGCCTGGCCGGTTCTGTGCGTCATTACAGGGGATTGGTGCATAACTCTCCTTCCAGTGACTACCTAGGTACCATTTATCAATATTCAATAATTCACTAATTACTCAAATGGTGATTTTCTGAATAAATTTGCATAGTGGTGAATTCTTGGACTTCCATAAAAATAGTCCAGAAGGCAGAGAATATTGCAAATAAATCATCAGCATCCATCATCATTTTCTCAAATTCAACTGAGGTGTTACTTGCCGGCAAGATTGTTGAAGATTATTAAACTTGTCACTTGAAAGCATCCTTTGAAATTCCTGTTACTCCCCATTCTCTGTGGTACAGTACAAAAATCTCTGCTTAATAATTTTTGATACTTTATAGCATAAGAACAGGCATCGGCAACGTACAGCACACGTGCCAAATGTGGCACATGGAATGATTTTCAATGGCATGCTGAGTGAATTGAAATACAGTATATGATCTCAAAAAAATTGAATTTTTAATTAAATAGAAACATATAATTCTTTTAAAGCTATTCCTGTTTTTACATCCTTTTGCAACGAAAGTTGTTAGACATTAGAGGAAAGAATGTGTGATCTGATGCAAACTAACTGAGTGAGTGTGGAGCAACAATGACTGACCTTGACGAAGTTCTATTTCTGTCCTATCCTTCCCCTCTCTCCTGACCATCACCACCTCTATAGATCTCTCGGTTGTTGCATACTCATGCCAGTACAATCCGTTGACCGCAGCACAAAAGTTGGTGTTGTTATTAAGTAACACGGTGCCGTTAAAACGACTCAAAAAAGGCAAAAACTTGATATATGCTTGTTTCAAGACTTTTGGACAAACGAATATGGATTCATACACCAAAAGGATCATGCTGTACATCAAGTGTACAAAGACACTATCAAACCAAACATCAGTCCATGTTTAAAAACTCTGAGGAGAAAAGTGAAACCATAAAAAGGGCTGTTTCTGGCTAGAGAAAACAAAGTAGTATTTTTAGTCAAGTAATTGGAACCAAAAATAAAGCTACCGAATGTAGTACAAAATTGCTCAGTGTGTGGCTTCGAAGGGCAAACCTTTCACAGATGGAGAATACATTAAGAAAACTTTTTGAGCAGTGCTGAAATTTTGTTTAGTGATTTACCAAATAAAGAAACAATACTGTCTCGGATTCGAGAAATACCGGCTTCTGTGAGATCAATTGAGAAGCGCATAACTGATATGGCTGAAAATGTAACGGTAAAACAAACAACCGGGTTACAACAAGTTGTTTTATTTAGTGCTGCTCTTGACAAAAGTGTCGATATGAATGACGTGGTGCACCTAGCTATAGTTGCGTGATATTGTGACAACGACCATATTTATGAAGAACTGTGCTGCTTGATACCTCTTGATGGTACAGCCAAGGGAGAGAACATTATAACTGCATTTGTAAGCTATTTATAAAATCAAAATATTAACATGAATAAAATATTCTGTGTTACTATTGATGCTGCCCCTGCAATGGTCAGAAAGAACAAAGGATTTGTTAAACTTCCTGAGGATCATATTGGACGTCAAGTATTGAGCTTCCATTGCATTATACATTAGAATTCGTGTCCGAAGATTTCGTCACTCTGCTTGAACTCTGTAATGAAAACTGTTGTCAAGATAGTTAACTTCATAGTCTCTAACTCTTCATTGACCCATAGGCAATTCAAGTCTCTCTACAAGAAATGGAGATGCGTATGCAGATCTCCTGCGGTACAGCAATGTTCGTTGGCTTAGTCGAGGTAATGTTTTGAACAGATTTGTATCATGTCTAGAAACAATCAAGGCATTTCTTGATGAAAAAGAACGACGAAAAAATGAATGACGAGGACTGGCTGTGCAAGCTGACGTTTCTGGTTGACATAACTACACATCTGAATGACTTAAACTTGTATTTACAAGGGCAGGGTCAAACAGTACTTGATCTTTTTGAGCACTGGAAAGGATTTGTGTCAAAATTAGACATGTTTTGCCGTGATATTACCACTAACACATACAAGTACTTTCCAAACATAAAGGTGCATTCAAATGATTTACTGTCAACAGAGATTAGCTTCAGAAGTACATTGAAGTACTCAAAGGAGAGTTTGCTAAACGAGGTCAAGACTTCCAAATTCATGGGCTCGTGCTTTCTTACCTCATCAAGCCCGACTTAATTGATCTTACTACCATCCAATTTGACCTATCTCTTTTTGAGTGGATGGATATTGACAATTTTGAAATGCAACACATCGAATTCAAGACATCAGAATTATGGATGATAAAATTTGTAGAATTGCGGAAAACTCTTGAAGGAAACTGCTTGGAAAAGTCAGCTGTCATCCTCAACTGCTGGACATCCCTGCCTGAATCGCTCACCTGTTTGAAGAAAGTTGCATTTGCTCTGCTTTCAGCTTTTGGGTCAACTTATACATGTGAGCAAATTTTCTCACACATGAAAGCTGTTTTAAGTCCACAGAGAAGTTGCTTATCACCTGTGCATTCAAAAGACTGTGTGAAGCTGAAAGTGACCAAATACACACCTGATATGAACAATTAACCAAGGAGAAGCAAGGACAAGGGTTCCATTAATTGATTAATTACTGAGATCAATAATCAATAATAATCAATGATTACTTATATTAAAATTTTAATAACATGTTTTATGTTTGAATTATTTAATTGTTTTGTTCTTCAAACTATTTGACTTTGTCTTAACAAAATATACATATGGCAATTTTATAATAAAATTTCAAAATAATGTGTTCACAACTTAAATTTTGCAAAACATAATATTTGTATTTGTTCCTATTTATATTAAAGTATTGAATAATCTACAAAGAATAGCATAGTTATTTAATGTATCAGAAGCATGTTAATACAAGATCAAATTAATTTGTTTCATTGGTTGTTGTATATAAAAATATGGTGGACTTAGGCTGGCACGCTGAGTGACTTTGCAACATTACTTTGGCACAACACTACTAAAAGGTTGCCAACCCCTGGCATAGAACGTGTTGAAGTGCTTAAAAAATTTAACAGTGTCATAGAGAATTAAACTTTAATTTTAATTAAATAATTTCTTGATTACTTCATCATTCTACAGTAAACAAAAAAAATAAACAATTTTTTAATTCATATTTTGCATCAAAGTTTAAAAAGGCAGTTGCATCCTGTGGCTACCCTTAAAATTGAATGTCAGTATGCCATGCACACCCACTTGTTGTGGCCCTGATTAAGAGATGATCGCTATAGTCAATCAAGTATGCTACTGGAGTTAGCAGCTGAAATCATACATTATAAATCTTATCATGAAAGATGTGAAAAAAGTGTTTAATTGTCGTTGAAATTATGTAGTGATGCATAGTTTCATACATATCTTATGGAATGAAGAAAATGTAGTGTAAGAGATAAGTGTAGAAATTGGTGTCATCAGGAGACGAATTAATGTTTCATGATAAAAATATTTAGGTTGCACCATTCATTAATGAACGGTTCTATTCGCCTGGCAACTGTGCTCATTAATGAGCACAGTTGCGAATACATATATCATATCATACCATTATGCACACATATATCATACCATAATACAACTAAGTATTCCCAAAAATGTAATGAAAAAGATAAATTTATGATTTGAAATACATGTAAAAAACGTTTTCATAAAAAATAAAAAGATATGCTTGCGAAAACAAAAGGAAACAATAAAAAAATACCAACATTATATTTCATTAAGGAAAAAGTGGTACAGCTGACATTATCAAAACAGAAATTAATCCCCCTCCAGTTGACACCCATGACAAAATAGCAAAAAAAACAGCTGTAATTCTTTTGCAAATACTACTGCAAAACACTATTATTTATTAATGATTATTATTTATTAATTATTAAATGTATTATTAGCAATTACATTTATTTATACTTACTTTAAGCATTTGTCACATTCCTGAAACAAAATAAATGTGTATTTTAATTCATGAAAGTAGTTACATTAACTGAATTGAAATATTTTGCTGTAATGTAAAGTATGCATTATATTATTAAAGGGTCATGTCAATCACCCAATTTCTTACCAAAATGTCACCCACCACCTATCTTGGAATTTCAAAAAGTTTGGCAGAGTGGTACCTCCTATAGAGAAATAAATTCTTGTAAAATTTTAGCTTCCTATAACCATAAAATTTACAGAATATAGCACTTTAAATTTTAGGCAAAACTCTTGAGCTGTAGCAGAGTATTGCCATGATACTTTTTGAAATGCCTGCATAACTCATTTCCTATTAACAAAGAAAAAATATGAAATATACTTTACTTTCACAGTATACAGATTTCAAAATTGTCTGGAACTTTGCTCTGATTGCCTTAAAACCAGTGAAATAAACTGAAATATATCAAAGTTTTTAAAAATTATTACTTTCATTAAGATATATTCAAAATGGCAGAGGCAGTCAACTTAAAATGCGGATGCGAATGATCTTTGATATATGATCTTACATAAAAAAAAAATTATTATGAGTCCTGAACTGCTTTTTTGGGTTTAGAAATAAAAAAATCCCAACACACATCAGATATACAGCATTTTTTTTCCATATTCAAAATTTTTAACTTAAAAACAAGAATCTGAAAGAACTTGAAATTTTGCAGATATGGTTCTTCAGTAATTATGAATAATATGCAAAAAATTACAGTTTTTTAAACAACTTTTGAGAAAATGGCTACCAACACCTGATATTCGTGGAATTGTTATATTTGGAAGTATGAATGTGGAATAAAGGAACAATAAATGATAATATGCAATAAATGTGATATTATTGACCTTCACCATAATGAACAAAAAAAATTATGTGTGTCAAAGTGTACAATGTGAAATTTAGCCAATAAAAAGAAAATGACACCCACCATTCCTGGCTTCTATTGAATTTGGTGGAAAGGTGTGGTTATAAAGCAAGATGAAAAAGAAGTTACAAAATTTTAGCTTTGTGGGATTGTTTATTTCCAGTGTATAATAAATGTTTGAATAGCCTGTGTTCATGAATGTGATAAATGTTACCATTAACAGCTTTTTGTTGGTATGCTGCTTCTGATTAGGCTAAAACAATGTAACTCAATATACTTGTAGAATAAAGTGAGTAGTTTCTGAATATGTCTGTAACAATGATTACAGTTCACTTGAAATGCATGGCAAACTCTTAAAATAAGAAAAAAAAATGCATCAATGGATGGCAAAAAGTAGGTGGAAGCACACTTTGTTCTATTATGCTGAATCTTTATTAAATAATAAAATAAAAATAAATACAGCTGAAGCAGCTGCTTGCCACAAAGGTCTGACAGGAGTCTGCCAGTTTATATGATATAGTAGGTCTATGAGGATGGCAGGACCTCAGCAGAAAAACAACACAAACGTTGATGCCTTATCCGGGGCTCGAACCCAGGTCCCTTAGATCAGTAGCCAAGCACGCTAACCACTCGGCCACTGGACAGCAAATCCTTATTAAACCTAACCCTAAAAATGAGGTTCACAAAGTGAGCATAATACATCACCATGAATGCTGCTACATTGTACAATTAGTTAAAAAAATTAAATATTTAAAACATCAAATTTTGAGCTCATACATACAGTGGGACCTCGACTTCCATTAACATCAACATACAATATTCTCAGGAACAATTTACTTTTCATAAGAGCTTTGATTATTAGGACCGATGATATTTGCAGGACCTGATGGCTTTCTGGCACAGCTGGGAATGATGAATGGGTGCAAATTTACAGATGAGTTGGTGGTCTTGGTCAATCAGCACATGGAACATCACTCATAGATTCTTGTACGATTGTTCTCAACCAATCAGCATCTTTGTTATTATTCAGCATAACATCCCTACTTTGTTTCGAAATATGTAATCGGCATTGTTATTCTTTGCTTATCTTCTGTTTGATGGGGCTGTTCAATGCAAACAAAGTACAGTTTTGTGAATTATAATTAATTTAATTGTGGTTATTTTTGAATTAATTAAATAAACTGAAATTAATGGCCATGGCTCCTAAAGTGCAAGAATAAAATTTCCATTAAAGTGAAGCAGGAGATGATTAAAAACATGAAGGAGTAAAAGTTAGTGCATGAATATGGTTTCCCTCAATCAGCCATTTCTACAATAAACAAAAGGACATTTTAAAGAGTGTTGGCCGAGTGGTTAGCATGCTAGGCTACTGGTCAAAGGGATCTGGGTTCGAGCACTTGGTTAAGGCATGGTTGTACTGTGTTGTCTTTCTGCTGAGGTCCCGCCATCCTCACACTTTCTTTACTATGATGTATTAAACTGGCAGGCTCCTGTCAGACCTCTGTGGTAAGCAGCTGCTTGAGGGCAGAATGTGCTAAGCAGATGCACAAAGATCTGAAACTTAAAGCTCCATCAACCAGTTGCAGTGCTATGCACTTTGAAGACTTTAAAGCCAGTAGATGAAAGAGAGGCCCACTCTCCTGTTAGGAGCCAATGCCTCTAAAGATTTTAAGCTTTTGCTTGTGTACCCTCAGTGTTGAAACAATAAAAAAATTGGCAATGGCTTACTGGGAGTGTTTTCACTCAGTAACATAAAGGCCTAGGTTACAAAATATGTCTTCAGTGAATGGGCACTTGAAGTTTTCTGTCCTTCAATGAAGTTATCCTGACAAAAATAAACTTTCTGCCAAGGCATGGCTCCTGCTGGATAATGCACTAGGCCATTATACAGACCTTGCTTAATCTGTGGAGGCAAAATTTGACTTTGATCAAGCCAAATTTTTTCCACCCAACTTCTTCATTTCTTCAACCAATGGAGCAGCAAACTTCAAGAACAGCTACACCAAGAAAATGTGTGCAAGTTGCTTTGTTTTGGATGATGTGCTCCTGATGTGTAAAATGAAGAACAAAGTTATTTCTTACTTCAGCTGCAAAAAGGCCATCAAAAACAGTCCACTTTTGATAGTTTCCTTGTCAGTTACAGAAAGACACCCAATCCTACCCCACCACCACTATGCCACCATCAATTTCATCAGCCCTGCGGTTAAAGTCTAAAGTCAAATTCAGAGTTTTTCAACCACTGTGCCACGAATGAACCACAGTTGGAGAACACACAGGAGTTGGAGAGAGAGTCATTTATTAGTAGGGCAATTGGGGGAGTTTGAGGGAGGGCAGAACCAGTGTCATTCTTCAATTAGCTGTTGTTCAGATTAGATGTGCTAATTCGTGTAAGCTTGAGCTAATGCATTTTTGCTTGTTATTTCTATTTTGTTTTAGTTATTTTGCTATTTCTGAATTTAGTTCCTAATTATGTTTTTTTTTTCTCTCAGCGTTTATTAGACATGGACAGATTTTTAAATAAAAATGTAAATTAGATGATGACAATAAATCAAATGTGGCTGGCACCAGTTTCAGGTAGTAATGCACATAATACCGTCAGTGTTAGTTCTAAAAGACAAAAAGTCTTCATAAAACTGTCATGCACCAGTATAATGAAAACTATTTGTCCTTCAGATTCATTTCATTTGAAGAAGTGTCACGTCCTAAGTGTGGTGTTTGCAGTGAGAAACAGGCAACCAAGCTTTGGTCCCAAGCAATCTGAAAAGACCTTCACACAAAGTACTCACATTTATATGAGTAACCAATTGATTATTTTAAAAGGATTATAGCTGATCAAACATGTCAGACTAAACAATTTACCAAAATCACAACTATTTCTGATAAAGCTAAAGAAGCAAGCTATGCCATTTCTGAAATTGTGTCAAAAAAGACGAAATCACATAAAATTGCTGAGTCAGTAATTTTACCAGCATGCTATACAATTGTAAATATTATGTTTGGTGAAACATATGAAAGAGATCTTAAAAATTCTTATGCCAAATAACACTATTAGTCACCGTATACAAGACGCTGAGTCACAAGTGATAGCTAGCATTAAAGAAGTCAATTTCTTTGCCATCCAGTTGGATGAGTCAACTGGAAAATCACTGGAAAAGCTCAACTCCTAAAATTCACCAGGTTTGTTCGTAATGGAGACAACAATTGTTATTTTGCAAATCACTTCTAGAAACAACAAGAGGCCAAGACATTTTTGATGCTCAACATCTATTTCAATTCTCACCATTTGTCATGGAAATTATGCATCAGCATCTGCACGGACGGTGCTCCTTCTATGTTGGGAAGCCTAAGAGGATTCGCCACACTGGCCAAACGAAAGAATCCTAGCATTGTTTTTACACACTGTTTTCTGCACAGAGATGCCCTCATTTCAAAATCAGTAGTATCTGAACTCCAAAAAGTACTGGCTGAGACGATCAAAATGGTTAACTACATCAAGAGTAGGCCATTAAAATCGAGGTTGTTTTCAGCACTTGTTCTCCCATGGAAGCAGCTCACATACAATTTCTTCTCACTTCACGGAAGTGAGATGGCTATCTCGAGTGCGGATGCTTTCTAGGTTGTAGGAACTGAGAGAAGAGCTACTAACTATTTTTACGTCAGAAGAGTCTGAGCTGGCTGACCTGCTGTGAAGAGCTAATATTTTGTATTCCTAGCTAATATTTTTCAAGCCTTGAACACTCTTAACAAGAGTATGTAGGGAAAGAATGAAAATATTCTTACTTGTACTGACAAAGCTATCTCTAAGGAAAAACTAACACTGTGGGGAGCCAGAATCAAAAAAGAGAACAAAGTTGAAATGTTTGAACTGACAAAAAGTTGCAAACTGGATCGATCTTGTCGATTCAATTCTACAAAGTTTGTCACTGCTGAGTAAAAACACTGAAAAGTATTTCCCATCACTTGATGTATATTCCTTGGACTGAATGAGAGATCCATTTGTGTTATGTGTGTGTGAGTCAGCAGAATTAACTGTTGCAGAAGATGAGCTGACAGAAATCAGAAATAATAGAGGACTGAAGCTGAACAGATATGGCCTCGTTCTGGTTGTCTCTCCGAGAGGAATATCCCATTATCATAAAGATGGCAATTAAAACACTTCTTCCTTTCTCAACATCTATCTATGTGAGGCTAGTTTGTCTGCTATGAACACAATACAGAGCAAGAACAAGTCACGGCTTCAAACACTGGAGGAGGGCATGTCAATCATTTGCCCTCGGACAACGGATATCATGAAACATCACCAAGCACAGATTTCCTACTGATTTATTTAAAACAAAATAACACAATGATTAAATTTTTAGTTATTGAACTTTAAACACAATCTTAATACTCGTTTTTTTAAATGATATCCTTAAAAATAAAAAATATTTTTAAATGATTATCCTTAAAAAAACTGATGGTGTGCCTTGACAATTTTAGCATCTTGTCAGTGTACCATGAGATGAAAATAGTTGAAAAATCACTGGTCTTAGTTTTTAAAATTTTTTATTTTAAGATGTTTTATAACTATTTATTAAATAATCTTTATTAAACACCCATTTTTAATGTGAAAATCAAGTACAACATATAAAAAATATACTTATTTTATGTATTGTTGAGGTCACTTGTCAAGGATTTGGAAAGAATTACAGGAAATCAATGTATTATTTCAGCTTACAATTTTAAACATACAATGGGTTTTGTAGAATGAATTAACATCAGATTTTGGGGCTCCACTGTATATATGTTTAAAATAGGCATTTCAGAACTCCTGAAAATTTTCAATATTTTCAATTCATTCCACAACTTGATGCTTCAGAAAATAAAAAGAACCTACACTCTTCTTTGAATTGCAATTAGCACCATTCTCCACTAGTTGACACAGAGCTCCAGCAAGTTAGCTGAGTGTTTACTTAAAGTCTGCCCATTTGCAAGATTTCACTGATTTGTACAAAAGTACACTGGGATAGGTTTTTTTTTTATTCATTTTAATATATTTTGTAACTTAAAACTGTTTTAATGCTTTTTAATTATTTTTATCTATTATCAAATTAGAAAAAAATCAAATTAGATGTATTATGAAAAACACTGAAAAAAATTGGTTTTGCCATGAGTGGGATGCAAACCCATGTCTCCTAGAAATATGCCAGTTATGCTAATCATGCTACCATTTTTTCAGCTGATGTAACATATAAACTTTTCGTATTTTTTATTTGATTTACACAGTGGTATTATCTATCCAGGAAAGGGCAGCAACTGTGTTGCCACATAGAAATGGGATTTAATACTTGTCACATGCTCATGGCATTAAATCAATAATTCAGTAGTAAAGTATCACAGAATGTGTGGACATGGAATTCATGAAATAATAAGTTGATAAAAATTGGTTTTGCCATGAGTGGGATTCGAACCCATATCTCCTGGAAACACTCTCCTTTCCAGGAGATGAGGGTTCGTAATCCACTCACGGCAAAACCAATTTTTTTCAGTTTATTATTTCATGAGCTCCGTGTCTACAGAACACATTCTGTGATTCTTTATTACTAAATGCATTGTTTTTATGTTTGCATAAATGACCAAAAAGTTTAGAAAAAATAAATAAAGTTTAGGTATTGATAGAAATATTATGAGTTATTTATATTAAAGTAATGAAATACTTTAGTAAATATGGCAAGAAAATTTTATTAAACTATGCAATTAAAAAAAATGATTATAAAATTCTTTTTCCTTTGAATTTTTATCCTTTTCTTAACCACAATTAAATGCTACTTCTTTGATATATAATATTACCTATTTCTGTTGAATGATTATTTGGTAAAAAAAAAATTCAAAGTTCACTCTTTTATTTGATAGAGCAGAGTTGACAAAATTCTTGACATTTCTAAAAGCACATTCATGAGCCGTAACATTATGTACACCTGCCTAATAGCATTTTGGGCTGCTTTCACCATGATAACTGCTTGCACCTGGTATCACACTGACTCCATTAGACTGCAAAACGTTCTCTCAGGTATTCTGCACCAGATGGACAGAATGATCTCCCAGAGTTCAGCAATGGAGTGAGGTACTGGTGTGCAACAGTGGCGAAACATGACTTTTTGGGTAGGGGGAACAATTACTAGGAGTGCTACAACTAAATCGGAATGCCCTTCCAGTAATCTAGGTTTCCAAATCACTGCACCAGGATGCCATTCTGGCACTGAATGTTTCTGAATCATTGAACAGGATTGATGATCCGGTACTTGATGTTTTGCAATCTATGAGTAAAAATAGTTCTATACTTTTTAAATCAAATATTATTGGAAATTAGTATAATACACTGTGGCCTTGCAACAATGCTATTTTGAGAGTCGAGGGGGATGGCCCAAGCGAATGAGAGAAGTTAAACATGTATTTTAATATAATTACTGGGAAGTTAGAATGAAAGTACAAATTAATATTTAAAGAAAAAGAATTAACAAAATCACCTTCAGAAAAGCTGTATAACAAACTCGAAATTTCAGTCATGCATTCTGAGGAATATCTCGATTTTGCTCTTTACTTTTGGTGTGGATACTGGGAATTGTAGTCCAGTCGAAAACGGGGTAAAGAAAAATATCACAAACTGTACATTAAAAAACTTTTCTTAAAAAGCTCTCAACTAAAATATAATAATTAAATTTCATTTTTTATGGATGAAAACAGGTGGGAATACAGGGCATACCTATATATCCACAGAAAAAAAAAAAGCCTTTGTATTATATGCAGGTATTGGACAGAAAAATGGGAACAGTTCCACGTTATCTCAATAGAAAATCACAATCATAGCTCAATAACTTCTTCAATATGATTTTTTAAAGAAAAATATGTCTAAAGATCTCAATAAATTCTGCCTAAATCTCAATTTAAAAATTTTTTTTTCAACATTCAAAGTTATGAATGTTGGAATACATATATTTAACAGGCTACAAAAAACTGACTCCAAAATTTAATTAAAACAGGTTAAGAGATCAGAGATCATAGTTAACTCTAGTAGAGCGTAGGGTGCATTGGATCCATTACTGATCTCTTAATCTCTTTTAATGTGTTAATTAAAATTTGGGGTCAATTTTTTTTGTAGCCTGTTAAATATTCAAGCATTTCTAAATCTTTGAATATGAAAACAAATGTTGTTTGAAATATGGAATACGGATTTAGGCAGATTTGATTGAGATCTTTAATTTATATTTAGACATATTTTTTGTTAAAAATCATATTGAGCTCTGAATATGATTATCTATTGATGTAACATGGAACTATTTCCATTTTTCAGTCCAGTATGTATAAATATGAGTTATAGTAACAAAGGAGGGGGGACTGAGAGTGCAATCTCCCCCTCAATCAGGAAATTCATTTTTAAGCAATAATTTATCATCAGCATCCTCCTGGGCAAATGGTTAGCTTGTTTGACTACTGATCTTAGGAACTTGGATTCAAGCCCTGCATGAAAGACATGGATATTATGCTGACAGGCTCCTGTAAGGTTTACGCGCCAGCATCTGCTTGAGGGGTGTTTGTTTATTTGGTCATTAACTTGCATTAATAAAAATGTTGAACAAATTTTTGGTTAATATTATAATAATTTGAAATATTTTGGTTAATTTTGGCTATGCCACTGATTGTATATAAAATAATTATGTGTAATTCCTAAATTTCATTCTTCTTATTTTTCATTGAATTAATATTGTGTTTTGTGCTCAAGTAAAGGCATTATTATTATTATCTCTATAATGTTCCCCCCCCCCCAATATTGAATTCTATAATCAAACATGTAAGGATTTAGGAGCATTACACATTTTGTCGCCATTCTAAAAACAGTTATACCATCATTGCTATGCCAGTTTTGAAACGATCTACCTCTGAGTGGCGTATTTTCATATACAGTGAGATAAATATCAGGTTGCAATGACCCCCCCTCCCCCAGCTCAGAGTTAAGAAGCGGAAGGGGATCCACTGGATTGGTTAGGAAACAGGTGGAAATCTCTCAAAAATCATCTAGCATCTCCTTCAATGTAGGTAATTGAAGGAGATGCTAGATGATTCATAGTAAATCAATCATAGTAGGGTATGATGATGTATATTATGCCAGCTATGATGATAGATGATTCATAGTAAATGATGCTAGATGATTCATAGTAAATCAATCATAGTAGGGTATGATGATGTATACCAGCTTCAATCATCATAGTAGGGTATGATGATGTATATTATGCCAGCTACGATGCAAGAGGGGGGGGGGGGGGGGGGGGGTCCTAAACATGCACATTAATGGCTGTCAATCAAAAGTCGGAGTTGTGCAACTCCTTTAGCGGATCAGAAGAAAGAAATGTGATTAAGTCCAACTGAAATAATTCCCAAAATGATAAATATAACATAAATAGAGTAAAACTGGTTAAAGAAAATTGAACGGGTGGACCATCGCAACGTACTCAACAAATTTATCTGTGGTCCAATAAGCAAACAATACCAAAGAAAATAATTAACAATTGGACATGATACACCAACTTGAACTCTCAACAGCATCATGTGGGGATATCCAAAGTGCATTTGAGGAAAAACAATCCCCACAAATGTATACATCTTAAAGATGCGACTTATTTTCAGAAGTTGAAGCACATTGTACAATTTGTTCTTCGCTGATCCTTGTGATCCTAAAAGAATACTGCTTCTTTGTAGAGATTTAATTATATATTTATATCACTGTGTTGATTCTAATGGTGGTCAGTGCTTCTGCATTTTCAAGATTTCCTTTTAAATAGATAAAATTGCAACAATGAGAGATAATTTTGCGAAAAAAAAAAGGATCAAAGTTTATTTAGGAATTATATATACTTGCAGACCAATGTTTTCTATCAATTGTTGCATGATAATGGAAAAAACATAATCAATAACCAACCTAAACAGAAAAGGAGACAAAATGCACCCTTGTCGAACACCAGAAGTAATGCTAAACCAATTGTTACAAACCTTACCAACTCTCACACATGACTCAGTGTTATTATAGAGAGCTTTCATAACGTTAACTAACTTGTCTAGTATACCATATGATCTCACAATCAACCACAAATTATGACGATCAATAGAGTCAAAAGCCTTTTTGAAATCAACAAAGCTAGCAACCAAAGGTTTCTGAAACTCTAAACATTTCTCAAGAATCTGCCTAAGTTAAAATATCTGATCTACACATCCCCTATCACTTCTGAATCAACATTGCTCATCATGCAATTGCCTGTCAACCAGATTCTTAATTCTATTAAGCACAATCATGCAAAGAACTTTCCGTGGAACAGAGAGTAGGCTGATACCCTTACAGTTATCACAAGAACTGCTATCACCTTTTTTGAAAATAGGAATAATAATAGCTCTGGTAAAATCCTTAGGAACCATGCCTTTATCATAAAAGATATTCAAAATTTCAGTCATCGAAGTGATAACAGAAACATTCCCAGCTCTAAGTATTTCCATCTACTATAAAACTACTACTTTATAGTAATTTCATCTACTATAAATAATGAAATAAGCTCGACACATTCTATATCCACTAATAAATGAGCACTTTAGCGTTGATTTAAATTTTAGAGGAAAATTTGTCTTGAGCCGGGTGGGATAAGAACCCATGACCTCCTGATAACATGTCAGGTGCTCTGGACCACTGAGCTACCAGCAGCCGATCAAGATCTCCTCTGATTGATGATATGAACTTTCCTCAACCTACCTTACCACATATTAATGCAGGGAGTGTTCAGGCAATATCACCCCAAGCAGCTTATTAATGCCTTTCAGATGGAATGCATGTATTACGAGTATACAAATCTACAAAAAATTAATGAACTCAACTCATTTTGGGTACTCCAATAAATAACCACTCTATTAAGTTGCTTCAAATATTTAGAGGAAAAATTGTCTTGCATACCTGTAATACATACATTCCATCTGAAAGTCATTAATAAGCCACTTGGGGGAATATTGCCTGAACACTCCCTACATATTAAGTAAGGTAGGTTGAGGGAAATTCATATCATCAGAGGAGATCTTGATCGGTGACCGGTAGCTCAGTGGTCCAGAGCACCTGACATGTAAGGAGGTAGTGGGTTTGTATCACACCTGGCTCAAGACAATTTTTCCTCTAAATATTTGAAGCAACTTAATAGAGTGGTTATTTATTGGAGTACCCAAAATGAATTGAGTTCATTAATTATTTGTAGATTTGCATATTCATAATACATGCATTCCATCTGAAAGGCATTAATAAGCCACTTGAGGCGATATTGCCTGAACACTCCCTACATATTAGGTAAGGTATGTTGAGGAAAGTTCATATCATCAATTAGAGGAAATTATTAGTGGATACTTAATGAGTTGAGTTTAATAATAATTATTTGTAGATTGCATACTCGTAAGACATGCATTCCATCTAAGAAAAGGCATTAAAACGCCACTTGAGGCAAGATTGCCTGAACACTCCCTATATATTAGGAAAGTAAGTAGAGAAAGTTCATAATATCAGTTATAGGAGATCTTGATCGCCAGCCGGTAGCTCAGTGGTCCAGAGCACCTGACATGTTATCAGGAGGTCATGGGTTCGTATCCCACCCGACTCAAGACAATTTTTCCTCTAAATATTTAAAACAACTTAATAGAGTGGTTATTTATTGAAGTCATATATGTTTGCATTCAGCAAAATTTTCTTGAGTAGTAGCTCAAGTAAAGGGTATCAGTAGTTTTCTGAGTAGTAAGTAGCTCAGTAAAGGTATTACTGCACAACTAAAAACTAAAGTAGCCTTGCACTCCAGTTTGTTTACAGCTACAATACTCTAATGAACACCCAAAAACAATACAAATCTGCAAATGTTTAAATTAAGTTTGGCAATAAAAATGCTTTTATTAAAAGGTCATGTCAAGACATATCACCCACACCAAATTATGCAAATACAATGCTTAATTCAGCTGTAAATCGACAACCATTGAAAAACTCAGTACCTTTGATATTAAAAAACAAACATTAAGCTTCCTGTCTGAACATTTACATTTCATGGCAGCTCAGCCATGAAATGTAAGAATCACTGACAACTAATGAGCACTCAAAAATTATTAAACTTGAACAATGATGTTACTTTGCAAATACAAACACTTATAAATTCAAACTCTTCAAACTGTCTTAACTCATAAAAAGTTAAAAAAATTTAAACACCACAAAAGTTTTCAAAAACTTTCAACAATATAATTTACAAAAACAGTCTCTTTATTCTTTCTCAAATACTCAAAATCCTTATTTGGGAAGCCAAATTTGAATCTTGTAAGTCTCTTATTGGAAGACTTTTAAACTTTCAAAGGGACTCAATTGTAAATTGTTAATTTCAAAATGCAGAATTTCACAATACTTCAAAATTTTAAAATTGCGAACCAATATTCTCAATTTCTTTTTAGTCCCTGTTCAAGATACCTAAATAATCGTCTCTGTAAGGTTCCCCAATCAAATCAATTAACAGATAGAATAAGTTTTGGGCACCAGGCGATATGATAACTTGACTTCTGTTCAAGGCAGTAATTCCCTCAGTCCTGTGATAGTTCAAGTGTCTAAAATATCCTGAACTTCTACATTACTGCTCAAGAACCAAATTATGGAAAGTTCAATACATAAAAAAATATTTATTTTTAAGCTCAAATAATAACTACTCTTTCTTCACTCTTGCTGATCTCCAATCCTCTCTATTGCTTAAAACATCTACTTTCGTAACAATGCACATGAGGCCTGATGGGAGAAGTAGATTAGCACAGTGTAGAGAGTGCTTGTGACCTTGGCATGCATTGTGACTTTTACCAAAAGTAAATAGAGAAAATAGTAAACATAAGTTATTTTAAAATGTGCTTTGTCTAGCAGCCCAGTAGTGCAGGGTCATTCCATGTCAATTCAACCAGGCCAGTTCACCACCCATCACAGATCTCAATGATATCTGTCAAAAACGTTAGTACACATAAGATGTCTAATTGTCCAAAATATTTTGAGTCAAAAATCATTTTTGTAAAAAGTTATAATTGTTTAACCTAAGGGGAAAATATATAAATTGCAATTGTGATTATCTTTTTTCTTTTTCTCTTTGCTTCTGTTGTAGATGAGAAGACCAAACTTGGCATACTGATGTAGATTTGGAATATAAATTCGTTAAAAAAATCAGATTTAAAAAATGTAATACAGTTTTGAAAAGAAAATTAAAAAAAAAAATTCAAGATGTGAAAAAAAGTGATGTGGCCCAATATATAAAAAATTAAAACTGGCATATGTTGTACATTATACTCTATAAAAACATTACACAAAATTTGGAGTAAGGTCATTTCTTTGATAACGAGCAAAAAAATATCGAAATTTTACCAATGTTATGGTAAATGATGCACTTCAGGAAACTCGTGGAGAAGCTATTATGATGCCCCCTCATTCACTTTTACTTTACCTTAACCAGTTTGCTTAATTTCCGTTATATTTATCATTTTGGGGATTTTTATTTCATTTTTGGCATCACAGCGCTCATTTCCAAGAGCAAAGGAGTTGCGCATGCGCAACTCCGAACTTTCGATTGTCACCCACTAAAGCGTGTGTACAAGGACACGCCCCCTCTTGCGTCTTAGCTAGAGTGCTCGTCGTTTTATGCAAATGTCTTTACTGGTGAGACAGCCACGTGTTGCTAAGCCTGTACGCTTGTTAAAACCATGACATGTTAGTCAAAGTAGTCAGTTTTTGGAGTCAGTTGAGTTTGTGATTAGTCAGAGGCAGTTGAAAGAGAAGAGTTGATACTGTTGTTTGTTAGTTGTCAGTTTGTAGTGAGATCGAAATGATGTAGTATCTTCTTCATTGAAGTTTGGTGAGTGTTTGAAATAATTTTGGAAATAAATTTGTTTGTTACATAA
Source organism: Ryuthela nishihirai (assembly GCA_038380435.1). Lineage (NCBI taxonomy): Eukaryota > Metazoa > Arthropoda > Arachnida > Araneae > Heptathelidae > Ryuthela > Ryuthela nishihirai. The sequence continues at coordinate 1,742,700 of JAWZYU010000005.1, forward strand.
ACCTTTTTTGAATCTTTACTATTTTTTCTCTTGAGAAACGTTAATTGTTTTGATCAGAATTTACATTATTAGAAGTTTGACAATCATTTAATTTTTGAATTCTTATTCATTAAGTAACGCTTGCTGGTATTCGAACCCTAATTGAACTTTATTTTTGGCAATTTGTTAATTATTGCCTGGCGTCTGACTTAGGTATTTGGAGCTTGAATAATTATTGGATCAGACAAAGGGTCCAAATTTAATAGTATTTTCAACTCTTTGGAGCGATACAGAGTCATTGAAAAGAAGTGGCGCCACGAACAGGGACCTGCCAGTAGTAAAAGAAGTGGCACCGAGAACAGGGATTTGCCAGTAAAAGATAGTGGTCCAAGAATAGGGATTGTATATTTATGTATAAATTATGTATGTTATTTAATGTGATTGTCAAAGATAGTAATTTTTGAGCTCATTAATTGTATGTACTATTTATATATTTAACCGTAGCTTAAGCCAAAAATTTCTGTTGAGCAAGAAGCTTAACTTTTTTGTGTATTAGTCAAAGGTACTGAAGTTTCAGTACAGTTATTGCTGATAGTTAAGATATTTATTGTATGTAAAAATTAGAAGTGTCCGGACACACACACACAGACATGATAGATAAATTTTTTGATAAGCAAATTTATATTTTTGCAAGCTTAGTTGTAGATTTAGTATTGAATTGTTGCATAGCAGTACCTTTGAGGGCTACTCAAGATTAAAAAAGTTTAAAAATTTCCAAAATTCAAAATTTTGGCAGACCGCTAAACATGTCTGCTAGTAATATGGCCGATTCTGCCATAATGACTCCCGACTTAGAAAGAGTAAAGGGTAGGTAGTAGGATGTAATGAAGGAAGCAGAAGTGCTAATGAATCTGCTTAATGATCCTCGGGAGAAAGGGGGAACGACAACAACCCCTAAATTTGCTGACAATGCTACGTCAGTTCACCAACGTAGAAACTTTGAATGTAAGATTCCATTTTCTGTTCTGTCAGAAGCAATTGATAGAGCTGAGTATTATCAACCGCTACATCGATGAGTTGCCAATCCATCTATTAACTATTGTCCTTATGTAAATTGGCCTTTACCTAAGATAAGGTTCGACGGTTTGAAACGTCCGCCATCGTGGACATTTGTCAAGTCCATGAAAGAGCATTTTTGTTTACATGAAGTGCCCAGCAACAAAAAGCTGGTTTTGGCAGTATCTTGTCTAATTGGATGTGCTAAGCAATGGTGGAATAACATAGGATGTAGTCATGGAATTGAATATTGGGAAGATTTTAAAAGCAAAATCATGGACATATATCCAGCTTGTAATGATTTTACAGAACTAGCTACAGAGTTGTTTTCATGAAGACAAAGGGAAAGAGATGATATAGAAAAATTTATCTGGAGTACAGTAGAGTTATACCAGCTGTATGATGCTGATGCTGCTGAAATTGATATTATAAATTGCATATTGTCTCAATTGCTTTTGCCCATTAGAGAATTCCTAGAAGTACGAAACGTAAACTCAATTTCAGATTTAGTCAAATTGGATCAGCAATATACTACAAGAAGAGAATCTACAACAACTGCATTAAACCAACAATGGATGCAATCCCCGCCAAAGCAGCACTATCAGGCTGAGTCTCGTAAAATGACTCCTGTACGACTGGAAGTTACATGGTCCCGACAATTTGTGCCGAACACGCCTAGAACAATGCAGAATGAACGAAGCAGATAATTTGTTCCACGTCAAGCTTCGAACAATGACACTAGACCTAAAACTTTTTTTAAGAACAACAGAGAAACTTTCAGATGTAATTTTTGTGGCCGACTAGGATACACAGAGCAATATTGTTATCAAAGGAATGACAATTCGGGAAACTTGAATAACGATCTTTGAAGCAAGAGGCCAAAGTTCCTCAAGAAAAGCCCTCTCATGAGTTGTCTTGCCACTATGGCTTTACCTTTTGTTAAGGCTTGTCACAAAGAAACTAAATTAATAGATCGTAACGATACAGAAGCCGATCTACTGTTTTGAAAGGAACAAGTTTTAGATGATATTCATGACAATTGTCAATTGAAAGTGCAGCTGCGGTCCCGTGGACTTTTTGAATTACATTGTAGTCCAAAGCAGAACGTTTAAGAAGCACCTACAAAATGTCCCTTTAGTACAAATTTAGAGAAACAAGTTTGCGATGCAAAACAATTTTATGACAAAACTATTATAGAAGAAAATGATATAAATTTTTTTGATAATGAAGTTTTAAGGGAAATTAGTACTGAAAATATTGATGAGAAGCATTTTAAGTTTGCTTTAAAGGAAATTAGTGTTAATGAAGTAAAAAGCAACCAAGAAATTATTCAGACTGCAAATAATCCTGACGAGTCTGGCAAGTTTGAAAGTCCTCAACTGTTGAAGCGTCATTTGGAGGCGGACACCTATAAACCTAGAAAGTACAAGACCAGGTTCTTCAAAAATTCGCACGTAGCGATGAGATAACGATGAAACAACCAGATCCAGTAGAGTGACAACCGGCAACGAAGCAGTCAACATAGTAGAGATGTCATGAGCGAGATCTTCAGCAATGCCTTCACTTAAAGCTAGCGAACAACGAAGGAAAGATGTCATCGGAATCCAACTGGATGATTTATCGCAACTGGAGTGCCAACAATGAAAATTTAAGTATATTATTATTCTTCCACTTGGCACTTAATGATTTATAAATGTTCTCTTTTCTCTGGAATAGATGAAGACGAAGAAGAATGAAGAAGCTTTATTGTGATTTATATGGTTAGCAATGTTTAATTTCTTGTTGAAAACTTTGGAGTTTCAATATTTATTTTCGGAAAATGAATTTATTGTAGTTTGAGTTTATACTGTGTGAATAGAACTTTTTTTGTATTCTTGTTCACCGAAGTTCTAGTATTGCATTAACGTGATTTAAAATGTATTTTTGTAGATTTTTTCATTTCAGCTGACTGATAGCTGAAAATTGTAAGTCGACATTAGGAAGTTTAGAAATTGTAAAATGTTTATGGATATGAATGAGGAGAGTGAAAGAGAATTAGTGATTTAATATTTTTTCATTTTTAAGAAAAATTTTGTATTGTAAAATAACGTGCATTCCCAAGTGAATTTATGTATGCAAATATGAGATTCAGGTAAAAAGTGATTGGCTGAAATGTAATCATCATATATTATAAATTATTTACACATTTTTTTCTTTATTCTTAGATACGATGTATGTATAAGTGTTTAAATCTGTTCAGTGTCATCAGTGATATTTATGTGTCAATGATGCGTAATTTTTGGGATGACATTGGCAGCATTTATTTGTATATATATATGAGTTGACCATGATGATGACTACAGAATTTTTTTTTATTTTTTTTTATTGTACCTTGTCGGAGCTGTCCCCAATGGTCAAGTCTGGTGATTGAGTTGTTACCAGCATAACTCCTTTGGGAGGGGGACGTTTATCTCTAAAAGGGGAGGTATCTAATGAATTATTTTATTACAGCTAGCTTGTGTTGCTGTGTCTAGGTGAAGAATTAGTGGATGATTACAATCCCACTTGTTTGTAAAAATTTGAATTTTCTTAGCTTCGCGTGTTTGATGTAATTAGGAGGATATAACGGTGTTTGAATACACGTTTTTTTATGTGATTTAGGAGAAGACTTTAGCTTTCACATATTTTTGATTGTGGTTAGGGGATAAGCAGAAGTTATCACCCCGCTTGCAATGTATGTAATTGAATATTTTTTTTTCTTTAACCTTTCTAGAAGTTAAGAAAGATAGGAGTAAATTAAACTTTTTTATTGTGCAGTTGAAGTTATGACAATTTCGAGTTTGTATCAGAATGTGATACTAGGTAGGCCAATAAAGCTAGTATACAGTTAACTGCCACAGCCATTGGTATATATTTACACTAGGTTAGCTGTCACACACTTTTGTTAGGAGATTTGGGAGGATGTACCTTTGGTTGTGTTGGGAAATTGTGTCAAAGTGAGAATAGATCACCTTATCAAAATTGCGTAAGCATACTTTTACTTATTTATGTTCAACCATGTGTAAATGATGTGGGATGTGTCCTTTATTTCAAAATTTGCTCGTCAAAATCTGTTAGGTCAAATTTTTAACTCCCTTTGGAAGGGGGAGTTGTGATGCCCCCTCATTCACTTTTACTTTACCTTAACCAGTTTTGCTTAATTTATGTTATATTTATCATTTTGGGGATTTTTATTTCATTTTTGGCATCACAGCGCTCGTTTTCAAGAGCATGGGAGTTGCGTCTATGCAACTCGGAACTTTCGACTGTCACCCGCTAAAGCGTGTGTACAAGGACACGCCCCCTCTTGCGTCATAGCTAGAGTGCTCGTTTTATGCAAATGTCTTTACCGGTGAGACAGCCACGTGTTGCTAAGCCTGTAAGCTTGTTTAAACTGTGACATGTTGGTCACAGTAGTCAGAGGCAGTTGAAGGAGAAGAGTTGATAGAGTTGTTTGTTAGTTGTCAGTTTGTAGTGAGATCGAAATGATGTAGTATCTTCTTAATTAAAGTTTGGTGAGTGTTTGAAATAATTTTGGAAATAAATTTGTTTGTTATATAAACCTTTTTTGAATCTTTACTATTTTTTTCTCTTGAGCAACGTTAGTTGTTTTGATTAGAATTTACATTAGAAGTTTGACAATCATCAATCATTAAGTAACGCTCGCTGGTATTCGAACCCTAATTGAACTTTATTTTTGCCTGGTGTCCGACTTAGCTATCCGGAGCTTGAATAATTATTGGATTAGACAAAGGATGTCCAAACTTTAAAAGTATTTCAATTCTTTGGCCCATTACACTATGAAGTGTGTGCTGCTTTGCCCTCAAGCACCAAACAAGTGTTTGTAGCTCCAAACACTCCAACTATCATCGGCTGCTAGTTATAGCTATAATGCTACTATTGATAAAAGTTCATATCCTTTTTTTTACTAACGAGCAAATGAAAAAGCCCAGTATTTAGAGGCAACAAATTTAGTAATACAAATTTTGAGTGATACATAGGGTGACCAGATTGCGATCGGTAAAAACTGGGACAGGTTATTAAATGTTCCAACTTCAGTTCTATAACTTAAAAGTTGTAAATTATGCTTTATTTTCGATCAATTGTCCTAAAATAATCAAGGAATAAAATCTATTCCGAAAGGTGAAAACTGATGGTGTAATTGTGATTACCTTCATTTTTTAATCTTTGATGAAAAATATTTCTTTGCTGATATTATCTTAAGAACAGTTCAGTGCTAAGGCAAAAGCGGGTGCCAGATGGTTTAATCCAATAATAATAAAAATAATAAATAAATACCCCTCAAGCAGCTGCTTGCCACAGAGGTCTGACAGGAGCCTGTCAGTTTATATGCCATAGATCTGAGAGGATGGCAAGACCTCAGCAGAAAAACAACACAAACATCCATGCCTTACCTGGGGCTCGAACCCAGGTCCCATAAATCCAAAATATTTCAGAAAATTAAATATCATATATGTACTAATATTTATGCCAAAGATCATCAATATTAAATTATTACTATATTAATACAGCAGGAATTTAATATTGAATTATTTGGCTGGTAGATAGAGTAAATTTTATAATAATCTATGCTATTTTGTTTTAATTTCAATTTCCCTTTCAAAAATACGAACAACAATCTGAAATATGTGCAGATAAAGTGCTCCATATAAAAAAAAAAAAGCATTATAATGCATTTCCTCTATATATTTATGCCAAGTATTGTGGTTCTACCAAATATGTACAAGGGTCCTTTATTTTTCACCACCTTTCATTGCATGTCAATGCTTTTATGGTTGTTATAGGGTGACTAATTAAGCAAAAGTTCTTAAATACTAGTTATTTTGAATTCATCCGAATTTAAATCAATTTACAATAGGAAACAAAATGATCAACTAAGTTAGAAAACCTATGGCATTTTTCTCCCATTGTTATGCATTATCATAATATATTTATAGATTATATAATATACCATAGCTGCATTGCATGGATGATCAGCTAAAGGTTTTTGCACATGGGCAGTTCTTATTTCTTTCTGCCGCTGTCTCTGCTTTTCAGCTTTCTTTCTCTGACCAGTCTTCTTTTTTGGCATCTTGATTTAACTAAAAGTTATGAAAAGTTTGAAATTTATAATTTACATCAACATTAAAACTGCAGAGTTATAATTGCAATTTAAGTAACTCATGTGTTAAAATGTCTCATGCAAACAACTTATTTTACAAGTTCAATACTGATGCAACACAATACAACCACCCACCAGGTCAATTACACTACCTATATGGAGAGAAAAATATGTGTGATATTCCCTCAGTATTGCAGCATAATTCATGTCAAATATATATTAATTATTAATAGATTAATGATGTCAAAGTATCTGTTATTGCCTATTAGCAATAACATTCAGTAATATCATAAATTACAAAAATACTGCGGACTTCGGGTGTGGAAGCTGTAAGCCACCGCTTCTAGTGCAGTGTAATGAGAGAAGCCAACACTGATGGCCCAAGAACTTCCCCCCAAATTTTTTTCTTCCTAATTCCTCTGCAGTGTGGGTGTTGACTTATGCAATATATTGATTAATCCTGAGAATTTGATGACTCATTCCTACTGATTATTATCTATTAATTAATAGAGATTTATGCCCCCACTGAGGATGCCGATGAGGATGAGAAGGATAGGTTTTATAGACAACTTCAGGATATTTTGAATTCTGTCAAGAAAGAAGATATTACCCTTGTTCTAGGTGACTTCATTGCCAAAGTTGGTACTGACTCTGACCTTTGGGGAGGGGTGATAGGCCCTTTTGGTATTGGGCAATGGCAATGGGCAACGTCTCCTACAGGTAAGTAAACTCAATGGTTTCAGAATAACTAACACATATTACAAACACCACAACATACATAAATACACATGGGTTTCACCTGATGGGCTGCATAGGAATATGATTGATTATATATTAATTAACAGCAAATGGGCTAGTTCTGTTAGAAATACCAGGGCATATAGGGTAGCTGAAATTGGATCTGACCATTACCTTGTTAAAAGTGTCTTGCAACTTAAACTTAAAAAGTGTGCTAAATTTAAAAAATTTATCTTTAATACTAAAGCTCTGAAAGACCTAGTTATAGCTAAAGCTTACCATGATAGGTTACTTAGTCATTATGACAGTCATGGTTTGCTTAATACTGAAGTTGAGGAAGAATGAGGCCGTTTTAAACAGGCTTTTTTGGACACTAACAGTACTCTTTTAGGAAAAAAGGGGCAGAGAAGGCAGAATTATTTAAGTGATAAGGCACTTGAGCTTATTTCAGAAAGAAGAAACTGCAGGAATGTCCTTAATCAGTACCCTACTAGTCCTAATAGAAAGGATTACAGAGAGCTTAATAAACGTGTTAAGGATTGGTTAGCTGCTGATAAAAATCTTTGGCTTGGTGGCTTGGTTGACAGAGCTGAGGACGCAGTTAGACAGCACAACAGCAGAGAGCTCTACCAGATAGTTAATGTTTTGTGTGGTAGAAAACGGACAGGTATACAGGGATTGAAGGATAAATAAGGTAAGGTTATAGAAGGTGAGGATTCTGTCATGGCTAGGTAGGCTGAGCATTTCAGTGATATTCTAAACAATGCAGTTAGTTCTATTCCCATTGTTTGCAATGATGACAGATGCATTAGTGGCTTTAATGTTGGCCCTATAACACAATCTGAAGTTATTTTGGCCGTTTCTAAACTTAAACTTCATAAATCCCCAGGGGTAGATGAAATTACTATGGAAATGCTTAGAGCTGGGAATGTTTCGGTTACCACTTGGATGATTGAAATTCTGAATATCTTTTATGATAAAGGCATCGTTCCTAAGGATTTTACCAGAGCAATTGTTATCCCTATTTTCAAAAAAGTTGATCGCAGTTCTTGTGATAACTATAGGGGTATCAGCCTACTCTCTGTTCCAGGGAAAGTTCTTTGCATGATTCTGCTTAATAGAATTAAGAATCTGATTGACAGGCAATTGTGTGATGAGCAATGTGGATTTAGAAGTGGTAGGGGATGTGTGGATCAGATTTTTTCACTTAAGCATATTCTTGAGAAATGTTTAGAGTTTCAGAAACCTTTGGTTGCTAGCTTTGTTGATTTCAAAAAGGCTTTCGACTCTGTTGATCGTCATAATTTGTGGTTGATTGTGAGATCATATGGTATACCAGACAAGTTAGTTAACATAATGAAAGCTCTCTATAATAACACTGAGTCATGTGTCAGAGTTGGTAAGTCTTGTAGCAATTGGTTTAGCATTACGTCTGGTGTTCGACAAGGGTGCATTTTGGTCTCCTTTCCTCTTTAGTTTGGTTACTGATTATGTTATGCAAAATTCACTTCAAGGGAAAGATTTTGGCCTTAAATGGGCTGGAGATTTGAAAATTTCTGAGTTAGATTATGCTGATGATTTAGCCCTTTTGGCAGATCATGTTGATGAGATGAACTCTTTCATTCGAGCTGTTGATGAAACTCGAGGTAGAGTAGGTTTGGTTATAAACAGAGAGAAAACTAAAGTGATAAAAACTGGTCAGGCAGGCTGTGATTCAGTTAATCTGAATGGTTGCAGTCTTGAGCAGGTGTCACAGTTTAATTATCTTGGGAGCTATGTAACAGATAATGGTGATGTGCGGCATGAAATTAACAGACGAATAGGGATTGCTGCCGGGACTTTTAAGAATCTATGGAGATCGTGGAGAAATAGGCATATACACCTAAAGACTAAAATTAGACTGTATAATAGTTTGGTTCTTTCTAGGGTTAGTTATGGTAGTGAAACTTGGACGCTGTGTAAACAATATAACAGGAAACTAGATGCTTTTGATTCTAGATGCTTACGTAGTATCTTGGGTATTAGGTGGTTTAACTTTGTAACTAATGATGAGGTTAGGGAAAGGAGTCCGCAACCTCATTTAAGCAACATACTGTGCAGAAAGAGACTCTGCTGGTTTGGCCATGTTGCCCATGTGGATAATTATAGATTGGCGAATAGGGTTATGAACAGTGTGCCTAAAGGCCTCAGAAGGAGGGGGAGACCTAGGATGCAGTGGGCAGACAATGTCAAACCGGTCCTTGTTAGAATTGGTGTGCAGTGGCCGGATGCAGCAGATGTAGCTCAGGACAGATATGCTTGGAGAATTAAACTGCGCAGTCTGGTTGGACCTCCATAGCCCATGGCGATGGAGGTCCAACCAGACTATGGCCATGAAGCTGATGATGATGAGTTCAGTTTTGATAAAATCATATATTATGCATGCTGTGAAGTCAAATGTTACAGTGAATTACACTATGATAGAGAATGCATTTGTACTAGATCCAAGAATGTCCCACAGGGCAAGCCTCTTAGCCTACTGCAGGCGTAGGCAACTTTTTAGCTAAGGGCTGCATAGAAAACTGAAATGGAATATGGAGGGGGGGGGGGGGATGCTGCCAAAGAAATATATAATCAATAACCAGTACGTATGTGTGTGGGGCAGAAATCTAAACTGAAACATAAACAAAATAATTTTATTAAAGTAACTAATTTAATGAGAATTAGCTTCACTGAAGTTGGACTTCTTGTCCTCTATACATTCTCTGCCTCTTTTACATATTTATTTTTCTTCAGTAGCTTGCTAAACATGTGGTTGGTTGTTTGTCTAGGCCTGGTGGGTCTAGTGCCATTGCCTCTTTCATTGGTGTTTGCTGACTTCCCTCACCTCGGTTTAATCCAGTTTGGAAGAAGCCTCATCTCAGCAAAATGTGCTCTCTATTTTGAGTAAAACTGCCTAAATCTGATATGATCAATACATAGTGATGTTCAGAGATTGGTTAAAATAACTCTCATACCTTCAAGTTAATTGGTGAGATAATTAATGCTGTTTCAGATTTTGGTTCTCTGTTCTGTGTGGATCCATGGATCTCCATGGCAGCATGGATGAAACATACCTTACCCTCAATAAATGAGGATTTCAGGTATCAAAAATGAAGCTGGGCTTCAGCTAATAGATGGTGGCACATTGGGTATATTACAGAACATATAATAATAGGATTATCATAGAATATATACATATATCATAGGTCATAGATGTATGGTGACATCACAGTTGGTACACATTGTGGGGCTGATATATCACAGTCATTGGTTAAAGCTAAACTTCATAGTTGACATAAGACTATCTAGGACAGTTCCATCACCTCAGTTCAGAATATATGAGTTCAATAAGAGTGATGGATAATCTCCTCATATCTTGTTAGGAGGAGGGAGGGGGAGTATATCAAATAATGCACCACTCCTTCCACTAAGATGAATATATATGCACTAGATCAGACATGAATATATACTGAATCCTAAGAATCCTCTCAGGACTAGTCTCTTGGCCTAATGGTTCTAGTCATATTGTCTCTCTCAGCAGCACTTGTAGACATTCCTTGGGGTCCTAAATTTGATCCGATGTTGAGGAAACCTCATATTTGCAAAATGTGCTCTCTACTTTGAGTGGAACTGCCTAAGTGTGATTTGGTTGATAAGCAGTGGTGTTTGGAGATTGGTTAAAATTACTCTCATACCTCCAAGTTAATTTAAGAGATAATAATTAATGCTCTTATGAATTCTGATGTTGGTTCCCTGATCATGACTAGATGGTAGCATAGATTAAAAATAATGTCTCGAAAAATAGTTTTCAGATATCAAAAATATATCTGTGCTTTGTCTGATAGATGGCAGCACATTTTAGGGACAAGGGCAGCCTAATTAGTAACCAGAATGAGTATAGTACTGTAGCAGACTTATAATGGTTGACATCCCGACATTGAGGTATTCATGGCTTAATTATTAATTATTATGAAATTAAGAGTATCTCATGGTACTCTTAATCTTCTGCCAAATTTCCAGGTCCTAACCCATTTATGTAAAGAGTTATGGTGACCACAAACCATAGTTGAGGATTGCATTGAAAGTTATAAGAAAGGGGTCATGGGGACAATGATTCAGGAAAGGGGTCATGGGGATCCCTACAAGAGATCTGAATTTTTTTTCCCATTCCAACAGCCAGCCATTTTTACATTCCTGAAGAGTTGGGTTGTTTTACCTCTGAGCGGCACTTTTTTGCACACCATGGGCTAAATGGCCAGGTCACATGAACCCCGAAGGCTCAGAGAAGGTTGGGGGAGGGGACCCACTGGAACAGCTGTTGGGAGACAGATGGTAGCCTCCCGTCAAGGCCATCCAGCGTGTTCTTTAACGTGCACAGGGTATGGCTCTCCCACACACAGGACCACGGCTTAACGTCCCATCCGACGGACGGCGGCCTTTTCAAGCCCATCGGTGTCCCCTACTGACCGTGGGCAGGGCGGGGAAATTTTGCGGAGATAAATCTCAACGCTGACCCAGCTGGGACTCGAACCTGGGAACTACAGATTATGAGCCTGGCGCGCTACCGACTGAGCCACCCCACCCCACATTCCTGAAGAGATTAGCAGCTTGGTCATCATTTTCTTTTCAAAGAAGGAAAATGGCTCATGCACTCAGTATTCCAAAAGTCTAATTACGCTTCTGAAAAGGATCCCAATTGCTAAACAATCCATCAATAAAGAGTGTCATTCTGATCATAAAATTTTTCATATGTTCCTAAATGGCCCTGTTCAGACTTGAAACTTATGACCGTTCTTAGAGAACTGATACATTTTCACGCATTCCACTTGCTTTTCATTGACTTTTCTGCTTGTATAATATGCCATGATTGGGCAAGAAACTCTTTGAAGGAAATTTGCCACTCCATTCTTTAATTGAAATGGAATAGTGTTCTAAACATGTCTGCCTTGATCTACAGCTGATGCATTTGGACACTGTAGGATAATTCTAGCCAGAGTCGGAATCAACAGTAAATATGATAGAGTGAAATGATCCACTCCCAAAACTTGAACTATAAAATTTGGTTGTCTATTATAATTTCAATTATTGTCTTTTAAAATTAATGACTATCACTATAATAATTTAAAAAGCTGAGACAATTAGTTTGAATTATTATCTATGAAATTACCCTGTTTTTTTCTTGGGATGAGTCCATTGTCATGTGGTGGGTAGTACAGTCCAATTATTCAGAGTTCACATATATTCCTGATTTTGCTGTTGCTCTTGTTGGGGATTCTCTTGCAGGGTTGACATCAATTTGGATGTGGCACTGAAAAATGAAATATGCTGTTGGAATTTATGGTTTGCTGCACATGTTAACAAATGTATTTATATATTTCCAGCATATGGCACAACTTTTCTGAGAGAATAATGTGTCTTAATACATATGCACTATGCATTTCACATTTGCAATGGAGCAACAATGCAAAACATGTAGCGCATATGTATTAAGACACATTATTTGCTCTTCAGGAAAAGTTGTGACATACACTGGAAATCTATAAATACATTGGTTCACATGTGCAACAAATCATAAATTCCAACAGTATATTTCATCTCTCAGTGCCATGTCCAAACTGATGTCAACTCTGCAATTTAATCCCAACAAGAACAATGAGAAAATTAGAAACATACATGAACTCTGAATAATTGGACTGTACTACCTACCCACTTACTCAGGATGAGTCTTTTGAAAAAAAATCAAGGTAATTTTGTAGATAATAATTCCAACTGTCTCAGCTTTTTCCTACCATTACAGTGATATAAAGTTATTGATTTTAAATTAGCACTGTGACTTAAACCACTTTCTTTTTATATCTCCCCCTCACTATAAAACCTTGATTTACACCTCAAGTGCCTTTAGGCATAAAGAGCTATAGTGTGTAATTATATGTGATAGTCTTTAAATTCTTTTGTTTTTTACATTTACATATATGAAAATAGGTGATTTTTTTTTTATATTTTTGTTACCAAATGCTGTAAAATTAAAGTAATAAATATTATACATATCATAATATATACTTTCAACATGCAATTGCAATTAAAAATTAAATTATTAATATTTCAACATTTTCCTTCCTTGCTTTGTTTTTGTTCTGGAAATGAAAAAATTATACAAAATTATCAAAAGCATTGGGGTATTTCCAAGTTATATGAATAGAAAGTTATATGAAAGTTTCCTAACTATGAAATAAAGCATTTTTTAGCAGAAAGTAGCACGAAATTGAAAACATGTATTAAATAACAATTTTAAATAATATTACTATTTAAAGGATTCTGGCAGTTAAAAGATTTAACAACATTGCTACTCATGTTATGCTCTGATTTGCATCAGGCATAACGATTCATTTTTTTCTTTTTTTGTTTTTTCAATTTCTCACTTAATTGAGATTTTTACCAACACAGAGGGAACAGACGAACAGATGCAATGTTAGCTACACCTTAGGAGGGAAGGACAGAATTCACAGCTGCAGACAAAAGCCCACACACACACATTACACCAAGTGCCCATTCACATCCAGGAATCCATTTTCCAAAAAATAACACAACACTTCGACACCTCGAAATTAGCACACTGTGGTCATAACGACAAGCAGAACCCCAATTTATTTGCTTACAGTGTAAGATGAGACACGGAACTGCTTGGTGGTGTGAATGAATACGAGCTTATATATGCACATGACCAAAAGTGTCCTGGACTCAGAGAATAGTGGTGCCAAGGTTTTTCACACAGCCTACATAGAGTATCAGCTGAATTGTAACAGAAGACCATCTACTTAAGTGTTCATCTACTTGTATCCTAATAAAGTGACAATACGGAACTACAATAATCAGCACGTTGGAAATCAGCAGTGGCACATTATCTTTCTGTGAACAGTATTATACAGCCACTTCATATGATTAGGACTGGTAGCTTAAAAACATCAAGACTGTGAGAATTACATCATCGTAACTGTTAATACCTAGGTTAAGCAATTGTGCCAGCTTTCACAAAGTGGTAACTATCCTTTATTTGCTTTAAGATCTGGTGTAATTTCAAATAGCTTTAAGATTACATTTATGGCTTTTAAATTATTGTAATATCTTTATATCTTAGTAATTATGCTCCCAGCTTTGGTGGGAAATAATATGTGCTTTGCACACTAAGATTGTGATACACTGTGGTACCAAATGTAACAGCTTAATCGTGATATATTAAATTTTAATTTTAAATTTTCATCAAAGGTTTTGTAGTTTCCACCAATTTTGTAAGTGTTTACGGTGGGAAGTCACTGCTGTCAAATAATCCAGTTTCGATAGCTATTAAAGAAATAGTGTTAAAACTGATATTTGGATAAATTTGAGTGAGATCTATAATTTATCTTCCATTGCATTTCTATGTAAGATAGCTTATTTTCAAAGTTAAGAGAGCTCTGAATGAGGTTTCCTATTCACAAAAATACAGAAGTATCCCAATATAATTTGGTAACTGGGCTGTGTTGTTTTACCTCTGAGCGGCAATTTTTTTCACATAATGGGTGGACTCAAGAGCTCAGAGAAGGTTGGGGGAGGGGGACCCACTGGAAAGCTGTTGGGAGACAAATGGTAGCCTCCTGTCAAGGCCATCCAGTGTGTTCTTCAACACACTGGATGGGGCACAGGGTATAGCTGTTCCACACAGGGGGGCCACCGCTAACGTCCCATTTGATGGGTGTTGGTCTTTCCAAGCTCCTTTCCTACTGACCATGGACAGGCGAGTTTTGCGGAGATAAATCTCAATGCTGGCCCAGCTGGAATTTGAACCTGGGAACTGCAAATTACGAGCCTGGTGCACTACCAACTGAGATTCCCCATTTGCTAACATGTTGCATATTCTCATATGTTACTGATGGGCTTGGAAAGGCTGCTGTCTGTCAGATGGGACGTTAAGCTGTGGCCCCGTGTGCGGGAAAGCCATTACCCTGTGTATGTTAAAGAACACACTGAATGGCCTTGATGGGAGGCTACCATCTGTTTCCCAACAGCTGCTCCTGTGGGTCCCCTTCCCCAACCTTCTCTGAGCCTTCGGGGTCATTGTGACCTGGCCATTTAGCCCATCATGTGCAAAAAAGTGCCGCTCAGAGGTAAAACAACCCAACTCATAATATAAGTAATAATCTGAATTCTTTTAAAGCTTCAACTGCCAGGAGAGAGAGCAATCAGTTTTTATATCATGGATACTTGCAACTACACTATTACTCCTTATAAGAATTCAATCAACATAATTTTATTACTTAAACAAATAATAAGATATATAACAACACCCTTAGGCAACTGCCTAAGGTGTCTTATAGGAAATCCAATCCTGCTTGTCTACTATATATTTATTCATACTTTTAAATATATATCCAGTAAATAACATAGGCACCTTTGGTGTCCCTGGCAATCACCCACACCTTGTGTAGGCCCCCATTTCTAACACAGTCTTGTTAGACACTGTCTGCCCACTGCATCTTATGTCTCCCCCTTTTCCTGAGGCATTTAGGCACACTGTTCATTATGAACAGTGAACATACTACAATCAATGGCATCATTTCATTGCCACAAGGATAGATTGGGGGAGGGGGTGTCCCTTTTACTAATACTACTTAACATTATTTTAAATTAACATATTTTTGAATCTTTATTCTGTTAATCTCATGTCACACATCACCAGCATCTGTTATATATTTTCCAAAATGATTAAACTGAGAAACTTGCTCAAGGATTTGCCTTTTTAAACAACAAAAGCACAATTTGCTTGACCAATTTTCATCACTTTATTTCTTTGTTTAATCAGCAATCCTTCTGTATTCTAGTCTCATCAATAGCTCTAATGTAGGTGTTCATCTCATGAACATCATTTGTCAAAAGGGTCAAATTATCATAAAAAAATAAATAAATACCTCCTCAAGCAGCTGCTTGCCACAGAGGTCTGACAGGAGCCTGCCAGTTTATATGCCATAGTAGGTCTGAGAGGATGGCAGGACCTCAGCAGAAAAACGATTATCAACATAACCAAAATTAGAAATTCATAAATCTCTTGACTATTTCAAAGCCCCAATTTTCACCTTTGCAGTGAATTCTGCATAATATAATAAATAACCAGAGAAAAGGAGACAAAATGCGCCCTTCTCAAACTCCAGTAGTTAAACCGACATAAGCATCATTCGTTACAAACCTCATGAACTCTCATATAACTCGGCATTATAGACTTTATTATGCTAACTTGACAAGTATACCATACTGTCCCATGGGCAATTACTTTTTCTAAAACTTCAGTGGCAGAAATCTGGCCAGAACTTGAAGAATATTCTTTTTTTCTTATAAAATTATTACACCTAATAAACTTATTACTTGGAAACGCATTGGTATCAAAGAAATATCGCATAGCTACAGAAAATAAAAATTTGTTAACTTTGCACAAAATGCTCACCTAAAAGAAATGCTTGCCGTAAGAAACTGACCTATTTTTCAAAATAAAACTGAAAATAAAGCACCTTCCTTAAACTGACCAAAATTATATTTAGATGTAAATCTTTTTACACAAGCTCCAAATGTGCTAAAATGGATCACTAACATACCGGAGGCGGAAGTTGGCAAACACATGTGATGGTAGTACCAAGCGCCTCCCAACGGAAAGCAATAGAATTGTGGAGTTCACTAACACTACAGAGCAAATAGTTGTGATATATTAGTCTCTTTTCAGAGGATGTTTAGATTTATGGCAATAACAAAACCTAAAAGTTAGAGCAGAATGCTTTGTTAACGACGGTACTGAATGTTAGAATTACCGCTGATCCCCGTAAATTATTTTAGCAAACGTGAAATGGGATTACTACCTCTGGAATTCACCGACTGTCTCACTAATAGTCCGTACTTCCGAGAAAATCTCCACGCCCACGAAAAGGAATTGGAAAGAACGAACCAATCAATTAAAGTGTTAATAAAGGAAGTTAAAGATCTTCTTTCAGCAGCAAAACGTAAGCTTTATGTTTCGGATATTTTTTAAAGATGTAAGGTATATTATAATGCCGGCATCTGATATCTTGTAAGGATTAGAGAGCATTGACTGGACTAATTCATTTTATCGTGTAATGAACTCAGTCCGAATATTTTCTATTCTAATGCAAGAATTTAAAATTAGCCTATGTAAAAATTCACCTTCCCGCTTGGCTACTTGATCTAAGGGACCTGGGTTCGAGCCCCGGATTAGGCATGGATGTGTGTGTCGTTTTTCTGCTGAGGTCCTGTCAACCTCTCAGATATCCTACTGTGGCATATAAACTGACAGGCGCCTGTCAAACCTCTGTGGCAAGCAGCTGCTTGAGGGGGTATTTATTTATTTATTAAAAATTCACCAGAAGTATTGTGGATTATGAATTAAAAAAGTGTTTTCAAGTCACGTAGATGCTGTGATTAATATAAGTACTAGATTAAAACGGCGAGTTTTAACAACTACGGTTTAAACTTTTGAAAACGGAATGGTGTAAATAAAATCGAAACATCAAAATTTTCACATACAGAAAGTGTTATTTTTCCCGTTGCTAAGAAAAGATGGAATTGCTTTGATTACTGAATGTAGTCTGATAACATTAGTGGCGTACCCAACGGCGAAGGTTTGTGTGGTGGTGGCGGCTATGGAGTTAGAATCCCTTTTTAAATGCAGTTATATATTTTTTAAGGCAGTCCTCAAAAATACATAAACACGTCAACCTCGCCCCCTCCATTTAGAATATTTTCGGTAAGCACTGGATACTATTATTTTCCTATTTAACCCTCTGGTGAGGTAGTAAAAGCCTTTTCCTCCTAGAATTTGAAAATATTTTAAATATGTATTAATAATAAATATAAGCAATGAATAATTCATACTTTACACTTTATTAAAATATATTTTTTATAAATGAGAGCATATGAAATTAAATTTTCTATAAATTAAAAAAATTCTCCATCCAAAAATGTTTTTTTAATTCTTTAACCAAAAATATAAAGTATAATTGAACCTAAGATTTTATATTTATGCACAATAGTTAAGCAAGATTGCATGTCTCTTTTCCTCTTTAGGATCATATATTACCATGAAAACTTTTGCAAGGAGAATTTTGGGTTAATGGTGATCTAGAGATTCTTAATGGTTGGTGGCTGAGTGGGGAAATGGATTAATCAAATATGGGGCTCAAAATTTGGAGGGCTAATATGAGATGATATCTGGGTGTTGGTGTAAAGATGGAACTGATATCTAGAAGGAAAGCTAAAATATTTAAACTTAATATTTCCCAAGCTTTAAATTCATTGATATTTGGAAGGGCTTAAAAATAGAACTTTGACTAGCAGTGGCAGCTCCTGATTAAATTTTTTAGTGGAGCACTTTCTAACACAGTTGGGGCCTGAATGTAGAGGAAAAAAATTGGGAAAATGCTCATATTGAATTGAAGTGGAAAGATGTTCTGTGATATATATACTTTTTTTTTTCAACTATGCTCAAAATGCATTATTTAATCAAAATTTTTGTGGGGAAAAAAAACTGAAAGGAGTTCATGTCCTTTCTATTTTACTTCAGTATCTTGCCCCCCCCCCCCCACTGTAATAATCACCTATATATATGTATGTTTTCCTCTCTGTTCAAGTGGTATTTTAAAAAAATGTCAATTTTATAAATTTACTTTTGTTGACTCCATTCTGAATATAATTTATAATTTTTATTTTATACTGAATTGCTCATAGTAAATTATTACTTGAACAATTGTCTATTTTGGGTATATTTTATTTATTTTATATTTATTAATTTATATTACTATAACAGATCTAAAATTCAATTACAATAGTCACTGTGTACATACATATATATAAACAATAATTTTGCACAAAATGTTACATAATGAATCAATATAATAAAATAATAAAAAGTGCAAAAAATAGTATAGTTATCACATACAAATTCATAATAATAGAACAACATGTTTTCATTACCCAGTAACATTTTCAAAACCATTGTCAATACCTAAAATATAGACAGATTATAAACAGCAATTGGACATAACAATACACACTTAGACCTGTACTCATCCATTGCCATTGCAAACAAATCAAACTCTCTGTGATATAAATTAAATCACAAAATTTACTTATGGAAGATTTCTTCACAGAGTTAGTTTTGGCAAAAATTTGTCCTTAGTACTAACTTGTTTCTAGAATTAAAATTTTGAACATAAAAGTTGAAAATATTCATTAATTTTGTGTCATCCATAGAATTATGCAGTAACTTTAGAAAAATATTATTACAGATAAATTCCTTCTCATTGATAGAGAATTAAAATTTAACATACTCCATAAATCAGCTGTTGGTATATCATATACATAGTGGCCTTAAATTCTGTAATCCAGATGTGTTAAAAATTTATTTTGACAAAATTTATAGTAGAGGTTCACAGTGCAGTAAAATTACAATAAAGGTTCACAATAGAGGTTCACAGTGCAGCATCTTGTTGGCAAGAATGTTGAAGATTAAACTTATCACTTGCAAATATCCCAGCAGTTCCTCTAACCACCCATCCTCTGCGGTATGGTACATAAATCTCTCCTTAATAACTTTTGATATTTGATAACATAGAATATTGTTAATGTGCTTAAAAACATTTAACAGTGGTGTAGAGAATTAAAAATTTAAATTTACTTTTTATTACTGCACTGTGAACATCTACTGTAATTTTTGTTATCTTGCTTCTAATTAGATGTGCTATGAACCCATCTAAGCAACTTATCAGCTGATGTAGGTAGTTAAATAAATTGCTACTGCACCTTAATAGCATTAAAATAATGCCTGTAAAAATTGCCAAGTAACCCCTAAATGGATACAATTACCCATATCTAAATTTCCATATTATTTGTTACTCACAATTAGCACAGCTGAAACTAAATTAATTAATGCAACCATAAGTTATCTAAGAAAGCAAATTAGTTATGTGGAGCAAAAAACACATTCCCAATATTTGTTATTCACCATTCAGTTATCCAATGTAGAATCTGATTGTCAATAAATGTTTGTGGAAAAAAGTTCACCGACGTAGGGGATTCGAACCTGCATCTCTCCAGGAAGGTGCCAGAATAATCTAACCTGTTGAACTCATGCTGGCTTGGTCTTTTTTTCTACTAATAATGACGTGTTAGTCATTATTAGTGGGGGAAAAAAAAAAGATTGAGCCAGTATTTGTTCAACAGGTTAGAATTGGGACACCATGGTTTTGGATGCATCTCTGGCATTTTCTGGAGAGATGAGGGTTGGAATCCTGCATGCTGGTGAAATTTCCCACTAAAACATTTATTGATTTATGGATGTTTAAATACCTGCAGGTAATACTGAGATTATCAATTATTATTTAAATTTAACCATCTCCTCAGATGAATGCATAACCTTATGGATCGAGACACAGAATAGATACTCAAGAGAGACACCCATAAACTTAATAACCTTATAATTTCACAACAGATATATCACACTGCATAAGCATCTCAACCTAAGTAACAGTAACAACCCTCCCCCACCCTGGAGATCCTAACACCACCATAACTCACAACCCATCCCCACCAACCCATAACTTGCATATCTCACAGATCAACACCAACACCCCACACAAATTAATAATAAAAGATCCTAAGGACTGTAACCACTATCCCACAACATAAAATAGAGGTCATGTTAATAACCCAATGCTTAAACCTATTCTATTCTTGAACCTCTCATCTATATAACTAACACAGCAGCAGGAAAAGCTATTACAACAAAGGCCAAAGTTTGCATACCTGGCGTCACTACCACCTCTGCATAAAATAATCCCACAGTTAGAACAAATAATAAACCCTATACCTGAACTACACAAGACAAATTAAGATTCAAATTCTATCTCAGCATTCAGACATACAACGATGTCCAACCTGATACCAAGACACTAAACAAAATCAAAACTCTCCAAAACCTGAAAAAAAGATAATAGCATTAAAATAATACTCGCTGATAAAACTGATCAGTTAGTATTATTAAATGCAGATGACTACATCAGCAAATTAAAACTAAACTTGACAAATTACAAGTGATGGAAATCACACAGACCCACTACCTACAAATTTAAACTTGTGCACTTGAAAACTGACCCTTGTTTATCGGCAAACTTAGCCAAAGCCTGCAAATCCCCATTATACCCGAATTTCCCCCAGTTATTTGTCAAAATTAAGTTACACAAACCTTTGAAACCCTTTAGACCACTAGTTGCCAAACAAAATTTACCCACACCTAGCCGCAAAAATTCCCCGCCCTGCCCACGGTCAGTAGGGGACACCAGTGGGTTTGGAAAGGCCACTGTCCGTCGGATGGGACGTTAAGCCATGGCCCTGTGTGCGGGAGAGCCATACCCTGTGCACCTTAAAGAACACGCTGGATGGCCTTGATGGGAGGCTACCATCTGTCTCCCAACAGCTGTTCCAGTGGGTCCCCTCCCCCAACCTTCTCTGAGCCTTTGGGGTCCATGCGACCTGGCCATTTAGCCCATGGTGTGCAAAAAAGTGCCACTCAGAGGTAAAACAACCCAACCCACAACAACCCACACCTAGAGAAGCACTCTTTCAGTTTTTTACCTCACATTTTCCCCCCACACCCAATACCATCCAGTCAGGTGCAGACCTAATCAACAAACTTAAAACCATAACTCTTATCCCTGACTGCACCCTACACTCACTCAATGTCGTTGCACTGTACCCTAAGACACCGATACTCGATGTAACAATGCAACTCAAAGACAAACAGCTTGAAGTGGCCAGATCCATGGCACCTGAATATTTCAGTATACAGGAAGGCCTCGACCTGGCCACTAAGAGCAACTGATTTTAAACTGATGGCAGAATCTTCATCCAAAACCATGGCATCCCAATGGGCTCCCCCCTCTCTGGATTGTTGGTAGAAGCTGTTCTACATCATGTAGAATCCACAGTTCTCTATGTATGTCAAATCCGCCCACTACTTTATGCCCACTATATCGACGATATCTT
Source organism: Ryuthela nishihirai (assembly GCA_038380435.1). NCBI lineage: Eukaryota > Metazoa > Arthropoda > Arachnida > Araneae > Heptathelidae > Ryuthela > Ryuthela nishihirai. The sequence goes on from JAWZYU010000005.1 coordinate 1,764,709, forward strand.
AATTATCTGGCACCACTCCAAAGGAGAATTAAAGAAATTATGAATTTAACACATTCCTCCCCACACTTAGGGGCGGGGGTGGCTCAGTCGGTAGCGCGCCAGGCTCGTAATCTGTAGTTCCCAGGTTCGAGTCCCAGCTGGGTCAGCTTTGAGATTTATCTCCGCAAAACTCCCCACCCTGCCCACGGTCAGTAGGGGACACCGATGGGCTTGGAAAAACCGCCGTCTGTCGGATGGGACATTAAGCTGTGGCCCCGTGTGCGGGAGAGCCATACCCTGTGCACGTTTAAGAAAACGCTAGATGGCATTGACGGGAGGCTACCATCTGTCTCCCAACAGCTATTCCAGTGGGTCCCCTCCCCCAACCTTCTCTGAGCCTTCGGGGTCCTTGTGACCTGGCCATTTAGCCCATGGTGTGCAAAAAAGTGCCGCTCAGAGGTAAAACAACCCAACCCAATCCCCACCCTTAAATGGACACCTAGTAACACATCCAGTAAATTACACTGCTCGACATTGAAAGTGCCCCACCCAGAAGGACATTGTCATACAAACATGCAAATAGAAGGGTGGGTGTGCACAGTTGAGATATCCAAATGATGATAATCTGGAGCCAATGATGTTTGTGGCTCAAGAAATAAAAAGTGCAAGAAGTAACAGGGATGGTATTGTGTTTATGCAGGTGGATGTCGTGCAAATGGTTGAAATTAGGTGGTTCTGTTTGGAAATTGTTCAGCATAGGTTGAAAATGCCTGGTACATGCCTTTGGATGCTTTTGAGAGAGGAAGAATTATAGACCTATGTGAGGCTGGATGGACTATACATCATGTCGCTGCCCATATTCATCAGGATGCACAAACTGTTGGACGCTGTTGGCAACAGTGGTGAAATGAAGGTTCTAGCATACATCACAGAGGGAGTGTCCAACAGAATGTCCAACAGATGTCAGCATGGCTTGATAGGCACATTGTTCGGCATGTTTGTTCATCACCACAGGGCACTGCAGGCAATATTCGACGTGCTGTGTCAGCAGCCATCCACCTGCATAATGACCTGAATGGTAAACCGAAGGTTGCATGAGGCACACCTGTGCTCTACGCAACTGTTATGTCGACTGCCATTGACTGCAAACCATCGCAGTGCTCGTCTGGCTTGGTGCCAAAGTCTTGTGAACTGGGGTCACAAATGTAACACTGTTGTGTCTAGTGATGAATCCTGTTTCTATCTGGGTTCTGACAATCGACGGATCCGTGTATGGCAACAACCTGGCGAGAGGATGGATCCAACTTTTTTTCATGATTGGCACACCACCCGTCAGCCAGGCATAATGTTATGGGGTACTATTGGATATTACAGCAGGTCACCTGTTATCCATATCATGGGAACACTGACAGCTGCACGATACATTATGTGGTTCTGCACTCCATTTTGTTACCATTCCTGGGAGGCATGCAGCAGCCCGTTTTCCAGCATGACAATGTCTGTGTACGCACTTCTAGGGTCTCCAGACAATGTTTACAACATGTTCAAGTATTGCCATGGTTAGCACGATATCCAGATTTTTCCCCAATAGAAAATCTGTTGGACCACATTGGACGACATGTGCAATCCTCTCACCGGTCTTTGCGGAATCTCGATGAATTATGGGAGCAAGTCAATGCTGCTTGGTGTGCAATTCCTCAGGACCATATCCGTCAACTCTATGACTCCATGCCACACCGTATTGCTGCCTGTATTGCCGTTCACAGTGCTGCAACCATCTACTGATACAATTAAAATGTCACACATTGTGCTGCATTATCTCATCTTCTAACTGCTGTAAGTGGCTGCAAATTAAATCATGGTATGCCAATATGTATTGCTACGTGTGTGCTACATTTCACCCCTATCCCCTCACTCCTTCTGGGTGGGTAAATTTCAGTGTTGTGAACCTCTGTATGTGTATCCTCTGTATACAGAAAACCTACATTCATACCTAATATATATTATAACTAGCTCCTCACATCCAAACAACTACAAATTATCAACCTTCTACTCGCCCTTTACCAGACCTTATAAATACTGCAATCCCAAGAAGCATTAAATAATGAAATATAATATATTTTTGAACTCGCTGAACAGACTGTATATACCTCAGAAACCATCAACAAAGTTCACAAACTAATCAAATGCAAACAATCCCACCTATAAATAAAGAAATAGAAAAATTCACAATAGCCCTACGTCAATAATAATTTTACGTACTCTGTTAAAAATATTATAAAACCTTTCCATTTTAAAGTCCCAATTAAAATGTGACACACTATATCCCAACTCACTCGAAACAATTGCGACCATATACCCAATTCTGGAGGAGTTTATTACATCCAACTCAAAGTCTTGCAGATAAAAATCTTTCCAAAAAACAAACATATAGGGAAAAACTCGTCCATTTAACACCCAACTTAAAGAGTATAAATACGACATCTTAAATAAGCTACAAAAAACTGCACTATCTCAAGCAATTACCAAAAACAATCTGCCCACTGATTTTCACTCCACTAAAATTATAATATCCTCCATACCAAATTCCAACTAGCCATCACAGAAGATATCCTCATTAATGTAAAACTGACCAAACTATGTAACACATTGTCCCCCTCCCCCCAGCATGGCATCTGATCCTTATGGATATAACCTACACCTCAGAAATCCCCCCCCCCCCCTGTCAAACACTTTCCTCTCTCATCGCTGATCCCTGGTTCCAACCTGCATTAATGCACATACCCACAAATCCTTTAGAAATCTTCCATAATGCATTCTAAGAATCAGCGATTAAAATATCCCCCCCCCCCCACACACACAATTCCCAATATCCATTCTGATATGAAAAACATTATTCAGGTCCTCACTAACATATTTATTTTAACCCGAAATTTTAGTTTACCAAATTTATTAACTTAATTATTATCATCACACTCATTATGATTGCAATGCACATGAAACCAAAGAAAAATCTTTTTTAATCTATTCACAAAATGAAGCTTCCCTCGAGACTCACTGAAATTGGAGAGTTCCCGTTATATCACACCCTCTTTCCAACCTCTGTCACCTGCAGATTGCTTTATTGCCACACACACATCTGCCAACCACTCCAAACCTTGGAGCTGAGCCACTGACAATTTAATTTATGACAGCCCACCTCCTCCTCACATTCAATAAACAACTGCCTCTCATGCATTAACTTAAGCTGCTCACTTCCCACCTGATGATGCACCCAAAGTAAGGCACAAAGTGCACATCGTGGAACTCAAAGTTTTTAAGCACTCTATGATACCAAAAGTATTGTTGGGTATTTTGTTCACTAAAGCAAATAAATTATCAGAATCCCTCATCATTTTCTTAAACTCGACTGAAGCATCACTTGCCGCAAGAATGTAAAAGATTAAATTTGTCACTTGCAAACATCCCAGAAGTTCCTCTTACTACCCATTCTCTGCAGTACAATAAGTAAATCTCTCCTTAATAACTTTTGATACTTGATAGCATAGAACATTTGTTTGAAGTGCTTAAAAACATTTAACAATCATCATCATCAAGCAGCAGTGGGCTACGGAGGTCCAACCAGACCGTGCAATTTAGTTTTCCAAGCATATCTGTCCTGAGCTACATCTGCTGCATCTGGCCACTGCACACCAATTCTAACAAGGTCCTGTTTGATATCGTCTGCCCACCGCATCCTAGGTCTCCCCTTCTTTCTGAGGCTTTAGGCACACTGTTCATAACCCTATTCGCCAATCTATAATTATTCATATGGGCAACATGACCAAACCAAGGGAGTCTCTCGCTGCACAATATGCTGCTTAAAGGAGGTTGCAAACTCCTTTGCCTAACTTCATCATTAGTTACAAAGTTGAACCACCTAATGCCCCAGATACTGCGTAAGCATCTGGAATCAAAAGCATCTAGTTTCCTGTTATCTTGTTTGCAAAGTGTCCAAGTTTCACTACCATAACTAACCCTAGAAAGAACCAAACTATTATACAGTCTAATTTTAGTCTTTAGGTGTATACGCCTATTTCTCTACACTCTCCATAGATTCTTAAAAGTCCCGGCAGCAATCCCTATTCGTCTGTTAATCTCATGCCACACATCACCATTATCTGTTACATAGCTCCCAAGATAATTAAACTGTGACACCTGCTCAAAACTGCAACCATTCAGATTAACTGAATCACAGCCTGCCTGACCAATTTTCATCACTACAGTTTTCTCTCTGTTTATAACCAAACCTACTCTACTACCAGTCTCATCAACAGCTCGAATGAAAGAGTTCATCTCATCAACATCATTTGACAAAAGGGCTAAATCATCAGCATAATCTAAATCAGAAATTTTCGCATCTCCAGCCCATTTAACGTCAAAATCTTTCCCTAGAAGTGAATTTTTACCTTTAGAGTGAATTTTTATAATCAATAACCGAACGAAAGAGAAAAGGAGACAAAATGCACCTTTGTCGAACACCAGAAGTAATGCTAAACCAATTGCTACAAGCCTTACCAATTCTTACACACGACTCATTGTTATTATACAGAGCTTTCATTATGTTAACTAACTTGTCTGGTATACCATATGATTTCACAATCAACCACAAATTATGACGATTAACAGAGTAAAAAACCTTTTTGAAATCCACAAAACTATCAACCAAAGATTTCTGAAACTCTAAACATTTCTGAATAATCTGCCCAAGTGAAAATATCTGATCTGCACATCCCCTACCACTTCTCAATCCACATTGCTCATCAAGCAATTGCCTGTCAACCAGATTCTTAATTCTATTACGCACAATCATGCAAAGAACTTTCCATGGAACATAGAATAGGCTGATACTCCTATAGTTATCACAAGAACTGTGATCACCTTTTTCGAAAATAGAGATAATAATAGCTCTGGTAAAATCCTTAGGGAATCCTTAAGCATTTTATCATAAAAGATATTCAAAATTTCAGTCATCCAAGTTGTAATAGAAACATTCCCAACTCTTAGTATTTCCGTAGTAATTACATCTATCCTTGGGGATTTATGAAGTTTAAGTTTAGAAATAGCCAAAACAACTCCAGATTGTGTTATAGCACAAACATTAAAGCCATGAATGCATCTGTCATCATTGCAAACAATGGGAGTAGAACTAACCACATTGTTTAGAACTTCACTGAAATGCTCAGCCCACCTAGCCATGACAGAATCCTCACCTTCCTATAACCTTACCTTGTTTATCCTTCAATCCCTGTATACCTATCTGTTTTCTACCACACAAAACATTAACTATCTGGTACAGCTCTCTGCTGTTGTGCTGTCTAACTGCTTCCTCAGCTTTGTCAGCCAAGCCATCAAGCCAAAGATTCTTATCAGCAGCTAACTGATCCTTTACATGTTTATTAAGTTCTCTGTAATGCTTTCTATTAGGTTTGTAGGGTATTGATTAAGGACATTCCTGCAGTTCCATCTTTCTGAAATAAGCTCAAGTGCCTTATCACTCAAATAATTCTGCCTCCTCTGCCCCTTTTTTCATAAAAGAGTACCGTTAGTTTCCAAAACAGCCTGTTTGAAATGTCCCATTCTTCCTCAACTTCAGTGGTAAGCACACCATGACTGTCATAATGATTAAGTAACCTATCATTGGTAAGCTTTAGCTATAACTGGTTCTTTCAGAGCTTCAATATTAAAGGTAAATTTTTGAACCCTAGCACAACACTTTTTAAGTTTAAGTTGCAAGACACTTTGAACAAGGTAATGGTCAGATCCAATTCAGCTCCCCTATATGACATGGTATTCCTAACAGAACTAGCCCATTTGCTTTTTATAATATGTAATCAATTATATTCTTATGCAGCCCATCAGGTGAAAACCATGTGTATTTATGTATGTCGCAGTGTTTGTAATAAGTGTTAGTTATTCTGAAACCATTGAGTTTACTTACCTGTAGGAGACATTGCAGCTACCAATACCAAAAGGGCCTATCACTCCTCCCCAAAGGTCAGAGTCAGTACCAACTTTGGTATTGAAGTCACCTAAAACAAGGGTAATGTCTCCTTTCTTGACAGAATTCATAATATCCTCATTTCATAAAACCTATCCTTCTCATCCTCATCCTCAGTGGGGGGCATAACAGCAGATAATATTCAAGTCTTTAATGCTTGTCTGAAATTTTGCTGTAAGAAACCTTTCATTAATGCACTCATATCCTAGAAGAGCATCACTAGCGTGTCTGCTGAGAAGCAGACCCACGCCTTGGTGATGCTTATTGTCGTCCCTCCCTGAAAAGAGAAATTTAAGATTATTTTTAAGAATCTGACTATTATCTGTTAATCTGGTCTGTTTCAAGCTGAGAATATCTAAATTATAATGGTGAAATTCTTGTGTGAGGACATCAAGAGAAAAAGCTCTGTGTAGAGTCCTCACATTCCAACTACCTATGGAGAAAAAATTGCTATTGGGATGTTTAAAGAAACCATGTTTATTGAGAGAGGGAATGCCAACAATATCAAACAGCCCCCTAATCGCAGACATGGGGCAAAGACCCGTTCCCTCACCACTAAAGGCTGGAGCCATCTACACTGGAAGATTTCCTCCAATGTAGAATTTGACGATGGCAGTAGAAGCAAAGAGTTCAGGTGCCTGCGATGACCTCTGCTCAGGATTATCCATCAGCTGATGAACATATCCTGTGAATCTATTCACTTGGGGCTGTCAACCCACAAACAAACAGGAAACACAGTGGAAGATTTTTCCCTTCACAGAAGCCCACCAGTGCAGCAAATTCAGGATCCGTAATCAATCTCAGAGCCTTATTTCAGTCGAGTAGGTTTATATGGTCAGCACCAAGACCCTGTGTGGTTGACCACTCCTCAGCAGGGTGGAAAAAAAAAAGTAGTAATAGTTGTCCATATCAGTAGGCCACACTAATCTGGCAGCCCTCCCCTTCCGTTCATTTCCACAAGAGAGTATTCTTATGAAAGGTACTAATGGTCTGCACCACGAGAAGGCAGGGTCGGACATTAGGTGCTAGGCCTGGCCGGTTCTGTGCATCATCACAGGGGATTGGTGCATAGCTCTCCTTCCATTGACTACCTATCAACCATTAAAGACCTATTTAACAATGTCTTAGAGAGTTAAAGATTACAATATAATTTATTTCGAAGTCTTTCCAAGAGCTGACTATAATTATTATAGTATGGGATCAAAATTAGTGAGCCATACTCCAACTTTGATCTCACTATTGAATTATATAAATTAATTTTTGAGTTAATACTTTGGAAGTCATGTTTTTCTAATTATATATCATAAATGTTTATATTCTGTAGGTGCAATCGGCTGAACATGAATTTTAAAACATAATTTTGTTTTAAATCATATGCCATCATAAACATCGTTTCAACGACTTAATTTACCACTTTTAATAAAATAGTCATAGAGAATAGATTTTCTTTTATATATATAGCTAACTCAGTATACTGAGTATCAACTCCAGTAATCATAACTTAGACCAATGTAAGTGTTTGGACACCAAAAATTTTCCTTCCTCTCGAAAAATAACACCCGCTTTTAATAGTGATAGGAACTTCTAAGTGATAAGAACTAGAACTTCCAAACTTATTGTGCAGTTTCCTGTAATTGTAACTTAGACCAATGTAAGGGTTTGAAACCCCTAATTTTCCCTCCTCCCCAAAAATATTCCTAGTCCCTTGAAAAGTGAAAGGAACCACTTCTAAATGGTAAGAGCTAAAACCACCAATCTCTGTTTGCTGCTTCCTCTAATCATAACTTAGCCCAATATAAGGGTTTAGACTCCCAAAATCCCACTCCCCCATCCTTAAATAGTGGTAGAACTGTTTCTAAATGGTAAATGCTAGAACTGCCAAATTCAGTTACAGCTTCCTCTAATCTTAAAGCAATGCAAGGTTAGGATCCTTACGATCACCCTCCCCCCATAAAAGTGGTACCAACTACTTCTAAATTATAAGAACTCAGAACACCAAATTCAGAATATAGTTTCCTCAAAGAACAACTTAAACTTGTGAAAGAGTTTGACTTTCAATACTTCTTTCCCCTCTAAAAAAGTGCTCCCTGGAAATTCTGTTGATTTTCTCTCTGGATAAAATTGGAGATGGATTTCTCTTAAACAGTAATAGCTATGATTATAGAATTCAGTATACAACTTCCCCTCATAATAGCTCAAAGAACCATAGAAATTTATCCTTGGATCTTTCGTCTCTCTCAACATAAATGTACACACACATGCAAATACCAAGGAATTTGTCCTAAATGATAAAAGGTAAGATCACCGAATTTGGCATACAGCTTCCCTGCTTTAAGCAATATGAGGTTTCCCCCCCTTCCCCTCCCAACCTTCCCTCTGCAAAAAGCTTCTTTACATAAAACAGGGAAAAGAACTTTTCCTAAAAAAAAGGTAAGAGTAATGATCACCGAATTTGATATATAAAATAATAAATAAATAAATACCCCCTCAAGCAGCTGCTTGCCACAGAGGTCTGACAGGAGCCTGTCAGTTTATATGCCACAGTAGGTCTGAGAGGATGGCAGGACCTCAGCAGAAAAACGACACATACATCCATGCCTTACCCGGGGCTCGAACCCAGGTCCCTTAGATTTGCAGCCAAGCGCGCTAACCACTCGGCCACGGGCTAGCTTCCTCTTATTATCAGTTCCATCTGTTTTCCCCTCCCCTGGAAAATAAGCCCCTCTACATAAAACAGGGAAGAGAATTTTTTTACATAGTCAGAACTATGATCACTGAATTTCACACAGCTCTGAGCAATGTAAAGGTTTCCGCCCTGTACCCCCAAAAATTAGGGGGAAGGGGGTTACAGAAACTATTACCAAGCTTAATGAATCTCTTTAAAGAAAAGATTTCCATTCTTTCACCCCTCCTGGGGGTGGAGGTGTTTCAATCAGTAGCATGCCAGGCTTACAATCTGCAGTTCCCAGGTTCAAGTCCAAGTTGGGCCAATGTTGAGATTTATCTCTGCATAATTTCTTGCCCTCAATCAGTAGGGGACACAAATGGACTTGGAAAGACCGTTGTCCATTAAGCTGTGGCCCTGTCTGCAGGAGAGCAATATCCCATGCATATTAAAGAACATGATGGATGGCCTTGACTTGAGGCTACCATCTGTTTCCTAACAGCTGTCCAGTGGGTCCCCTCCGCAAACATTCTCTGAGCCTTTGGGTCCATCTGACCTGGCCATTTAGCCCATTGTGTGCAAAAGAAATGCTTAGAGGTAAAACAAACCCAACTAACCCCTCTTGGTGGTAAGGGGGAAAATCATTGCTGCTAGCATAAACTTTTTGACCATGAAATCCTGCCACCAAAGTTTTGAATTTTTAGCATTAATAGATCATTTACTATATTCGGTAAAATAGCATGCTTTGGCATTTACAACTTTCACCATTAGAGGGCATTATGGAGGTTTTTATTTTAGGCCTTTAGCGTTCTATATGAGCGAAAATTTGAGCTAGTCAGTGGTTGGAGAAATTCAGATAGTAATGTTTTACTAATACCTATGTAAAATAAAAAATAAATACCCTCCCAAGCAGCTGCTTGCCACAGAGGTCTGACAGGAGCCCCTCAGTTTATATGCCATAGTAGAAGGTCTGAGAGGATGGTAGGACCTCAGCAGAAAAAATGACACATCCATGCTTTACACGGGGCTCAAACCCAGGTTCCTTAGATCAGTAGCCAAGCACGCTAACCACTCGGCCATGGGACGGCAATACCTATGTAGCCCACAAAAGTTTTCATTCATCTCTTAAAAGGAAAAGTTGCATTTTTCCACACCGACTGGAGGTAAAGGGATCAAATTATTGCTGCTAATGCAAACCTCGACCAGAATTTCTGGCGTAAATAAAATATTTGCAATATTTGTTTTGCAGTTTTGGCATTTTCCATTGTTAGAGTGTGCTATTAAGTGATTCAAAAAATATGAAAGGTAATATTATATCTGTTACCGGCAATGTATGAAAAGCCGGCATTCTATAGAATACCCGGTGTTTTTAGGCAATGTATGAAATATGAGAATTATTACATACTTTCCCTAGGCATTGTAAACTACCGCCAGAAATATTAACATCATAACCTGTAATGAATCTGTTGTCCGCATTGTAAAAAACGCCCCAAATGAGGTAAAGCCAAGTGATAACGAATCAGTAAAGTGTTGAATATTCAAAGTTTGCAATTCGAGTTACGATACTCGTATTTCATTTTACTACTTGTCGAATCTATTTCAGTGGAGTTCCGAGATGCTTGTGATATGTCGTTTTTTGATGACTTTTTCTAATCTATTTTTTGACCTTAACTCTCTTTCTATGGAAGCTAGGGTTCTCAAACTTTGGGATCCCTATTGAGGCAACCCTCTTTTACACTCTTACAACGCTAGGGGGCACTTTTCCGAATGGAAGGGTGTCTTTTTGGTGTCCAAAGTGACCAACTACGGCGCTCTTTTTTACCGAAACTAGGGACTGGCGGATCTGGCAATCAGGGTGAGCCTATAGGGCACCCAGGGGAACATTTACTGGTCAATTCGAATTGGACTGAGCGCTCTGGCTCTCTGTTTGAGGCGAGCGTCGAGAGTCACGTGACTCGCATTGCGACATTAAACATCACTGCCGGGAGTATTTTATACTTTGCCGATTTGCCTTTTGGCATTCTATAGAATGCCTAGGAAATGTGTGAAATATGAATCGTTTCATACATTGCCGGCTAGTTTTAGGCATTATATACAATGCCTAGGCATTCTATAGAATGCCGGATTTCAAACTTTGCCGGTGACATATCGATACCTATCCAACCCACTAAATAGTTTTTATCTCAAAAAAAAAACAGAAAGGGTTAACACTAGGTGTAAGTTAAAAAAGCGTAAGATAAATGAAGTTCGTATATAGTTGTATTTGATTCATGAGATCTGAATATTTTTCAACTCTTTTACTTCAAAAGTTCAGGGTTTTTTGTATTAAATAAGAAAAATTGGTAGATATTGAAGTATATTTGATATCCCCAAATAGTTAGATGGTCATACTGAGTTTGGTAGATCCATTAATTACAATAATGTTTCCTGTCAAGTAACTAATGGGTATATCTATGCGAAATTTCACCAAGATATGTATGGTAAAGGAATGGGCTGCAAGTACCAAGAAAGAACATAGCTAAAACATAATTATTTTTTTTTTCATATTAAAAAAATATTGATATTAAAAAATTATGACAGCCAAATTATAATATCAAGATGATTAAAATTGTCATCTTGATATTATAAAACTGATATAACATCATCGGCAAATAATAAACAACCATAATATTGCACTCTATTTGGCAAATCATTAATAGATATATGAAAGTACTGAAAAATTTTCTATTTCATTCGTGTTTCCCTTTTGTATATTGGACAGATTTTAAATTCCTTCCAAACACTTGGAAGAAATTTGCAATCTCATATTGATTTATTCTATAAAATTAACAATGGGTAGATCAGACAATCCGTACATCCCTGTACAAGAAATGGAGGTATTTGATCCGAACCCATTGCTTTTGACCCATTAAGTTTATTAATTGCCTATAAAATATCATCATAGTTAGCATTTAAAACTGTCACTAAATTGACAATATTAACTTCTCTTTCAATCTGATTAATATTGGAATTATACTTTGTACTCCTAACATATACAAATTTAAAGTAATTAACAAAACCCTGCGAAAATTTATTTTTTTTATTAAACTGTTCTCTATTTTTACATGCCCATCTTATCTGTTATTTCTTAGGATTGGATTTCATTTTCTACATTTGTGATATACAATCTATATGCTATTATATTCCCCATCTGATGCTCTATTAAACATTTTAGCATGTTTCATATATTTTTTGCTTTAGCTTAATTTCTTTAGTAATGTTAATAGAAAACCAATGAGATATTTATTCTCTTTAAAATTAATTTTTGAAACATATATACGAATGGTTTCATATAATTGTGATAAAAATATATAACTGTGTCATCAGGATCAAATACAGGTTTAGATCATTTCAGTCAACATCCTCTAATAATTTATATAATTGTAAGTAATTTCCTTTCCTGTAATTATACTTTTCAATATTAAAATTCCACTTCAATAATTTTCACCTTTTTTACTATAATATGCAAAGTAGAATGGTACAGGTCTTTTTCAATCAAGGAAAAACAAAAACCTAATATCCTTCTACTTTTATTTAAAACTAAATTATACTGCTTTAGACCATGAAAAACTCATAAAATTAAATAGGTTTTTTCAATAGCGGTGCAGTTTTTAGTTATATAATAATAATTTTCCTAATCAATAGTAGGTATATTAAAATCTCCAGAATAAGAAAATGATTATTGAATATACTGAGATTGCAATCTACTGCATTATAAAACTGATATAATTTTAAATTTTCTGCCCGATGGAAATATATTACATATAAATATTTATATTTAGAACCTAACATCTGAATTTTTATCCAAATATATTCTCCTAAATTATTCATATCCAAAGTTTCCGAGGCGACCAATTTCTTTGTAATTGCAATAAAACTCCCCCACTCCTAGTTAAATTAGTAGTACCTTCCTCTCTTTCTTTTCTATAAATCCTATATATCTATCAACAAATAATTCATAATTACAAATAACATAACCATGTTTCCAATAAAAACGTGTGTTATCATAAATCATTGGAAACTTCAGATGTGACGGTTTTACAGTTTTCGTTCTTAATCCTCGTATATTCTGATAATATATATCCAAACCATTATATTTCTCTATTAGTAAATGCATAATCAGCAGTGTGCATTCAAATTTGTTAGTCTAGTTGGCTTGTCACGTGGTGTAATCATGTAAAATTACAAATTAAATCCTTACAATCCAAAACATTCTTATCTGTACAGTTGAATAGATCTAAAATGTAGTGGACACAATTATGAAACTAGAATTCTTTTTCTCCAAAGTACAAAAATTTGATTTCATAACTTGTAAAAAAAATTCTAAATTAGCATCTAGTGGTCGATACACTACACCCATCACCATTGTATCAGTGAAGTATCATCAGGGAGTCACACATGTCATAACACTTGGCAACACACAAAAAGGCTTTGAAATGGAAATAGCCAATCTTTACTAATTTCTAGGTTCTGAACATGAAAATGGCAATAAAATTTTTCGATTGGCTCTTGTTTAGGAGAGATGGAGATGGCCATGTGTAAATGACTCAGTCTGCATTGAGTACATAGGTAATCATTTCACAATGCTGTATTTTAAACTCCAGATTAGAACATATCAACAATTGATCTCTATGTTGCGATCTTGTGCAACCACGGCAATTCCCGGTTCCGCCTGACAGCACTACCTGGTTTAAGAAAAGCCATGACTATCTAGAGCCGGGGGCAAGGAATACGCCCTATAGGCGCACCTCAACCCCGGCCTCACATGGCAGCAGTCCTATAGAAGGAAAGCTGACCACCGGAAGAAACCTAACTTTAATCTATTCCCCGGTTTGCAAATGTGCAAGGATATAAAGATCCAAGCTCGATCGACACCCGGGGTGGAGACTCTTAGTAAGACCCAGACTTTTTGGACAGCTCGTGCCTACTAGGCCGAGGGAAACCTTTCGGCAGAGCCGTCGAACTGACCACCCAAGGTCCCTGAAAGGTGAGGTCTCTGACGCCGTCACCACCCGACCGGCAATCAAGCCGGCCAGCAGCGTCTTCAACCTCGGTTGGCCTTGGCCATGTCCAACCGGCGCCCAACCCGGTCGGCACAGCCTTCAGCCATGTTGCTGGGCCCTAGGCCCCCCCACCACGACAAGGTGGTCCCCTATTGGGGGGGAGAACATATCAACAACTGTATTGCATCAGTCTGCCATACACACAACCCCTGGAGGTATCGTATCATTGTCATAACATTGTGGAGTTGAGTCATGACATCGCGACTTTACGATTGCGGACAAAAAATTATGCAATTGTTAGTTGAAAGTGAGGTCTCGTAGGGTGAGCAAGTCATTTGAGTGACTCCCATTTACTCGTGAGTCATAAGTACAACACAAGTGATCTTTGCAGTTTTAATCCGGCAGAAGTGATGCCTTGTAACTGTTAATAGTCATACATTTTGTTACATTTACAGGGAAGTGATGTTTGTAAGTCAGAAAGGGCCATCACTCCAATAGTGAAAGCGGTGTACGAGTTTTATTTTGGATGCAAGATCGGGGACCGGGATAAGGCCTGAGCCCCTTACATATGCTGCAGTATGTGGGCAAAAAATCGTCTGAGGTGGCTGAAAGGTGAAAAAGTGGCAATGCCGTTTGCTGTTTGTATGGTTTGGAGAGAGCCAAGCAATCACACAAATGATTACTACTTCTGCATGGTTTCACCAGTTTCTTGAGGCATTACGAGGAAATATATAGCATACCCGAATATACAATCTGCTCTCTGACCAGTTCCTAATGGTGAAGGCCTTCTGTTCCCGAACCTCCAAAAGAATTTTCCATCAATTCACACGATGAGCAGAGAGGCGAACCAACGTCAGGTTCTCTGCAGCCTGCGGTGTTTAATGATGATCTATATGTCTGCCACAGTGTGTCATCTATGCCAGATATTCTCACCGAAGAAGAATGATCTTGTTCGTGATCTGGAGCTATCCAAGGCCAAAGCAGAGTTACATGGATCAAGACTTAATGGAATTTTCTCAAGGAAAATGTCTGAGTGATTTCATTTCGAACTTCTCATGATCAATGAAGTGGTGGGCACTGACGAAGATTTATTCTTCGACTTTGCCGCCGCTGATTTGGAATTTAGCACCCTTTCGATGCTGGCCATGAATTTTTCTGCCGTGACCTCGTTACGTGTGGTCAACGGCAGGTTGATGGGGTTCTGGAGGCACTTGGAGCGCACGCAGACCCGCACGTGAGTGTACTGCTCTTCTGGCAGCAGTTCCTCAAAAATGTTTTGATGCACAGTCAGAAGGGTGTCCATAAATTCAAGAGGACCCACACGGTCGAAGCTGGTCATTCGGACCGTGTGGGACGTGAATATAGCTTTGTATTTGACGGACCTGAAACTGCTGGAGCGCATCACTACGTAGCCGGGAACTGCACTTGCCTGCGCGATGTCGGGCGCAGGCGCAGAAGATGCTGCAGCGGTGGGGATGCTGGCTCCTGCGGTCCTCTGCTGTTTGGCGTCGGGGCCTTGTCCACACATCTGGCGACGCCTCTTTAGGCTGAGGCGCCAGGTACGGAGCTGGGCGGAGGTGCTTGGCAGGTCGGAGGGCCGTGGCTGTCCGGTGGTGCTTGACTGGCCGGAGTTATCTCTCGGCTGTTCGTCGGTCCATGGCTGGCTGGAGGTGCTCGGCCAGATGGAGGCATCTCTCGGCTGTCCAAGGGTCGGGCTCGAGGTCCGCATAGTTGATTCCAACTCGATACGCCGAGGGATATCCTCGAGCTCTCCCTGAATCCAACTTAATGCCGCAAGTTTCTCGCCGTATGACAGCTCCATGATGGAATGACGCTTCCCGGACTGTGCGGGAGATTATAAACCAAAATAATGCGCATGCGCGGGTACTCCCACCTCCCACCAATGACATTCATTTTTTTAAATTTCCTTCCCTCCTCGTTTCTACCTGTGGTTTCTGCCAACGGTCGTTTTCAGCAAGGATCTGGAAATGGGTCTCCCACGGTCACGTGACCTCCCGTGGTGGCCGTTTTTTAACATCCCGTCTGCGTGGTGCGTGCTGATACGCATGCGGGTAAGAAATGGGGGTGGAAGCCATCATTTTTTAAATTTCGTTCCTACCTGCGTGCTCGGTTTCCACCAACGGACATTTTCAGCAAGAATCTGTGTGCAGGAAATGGGTCTCTTCTCCCACGATCACGTGACCTCCCTTGGCGTCCGTTTTTAACATCCCGTCTGCGTGGTGCGTGCTGATATGCATGGGGTGTCATTACAAGAAAAAATCAGAATCCCACGGACATCCCGACGCCAGAAAAAGCATACGGGTGGCAGCCCTAGACCGCCACGACCGTTAAAAATAAGCGCGCCTAAGGGGGGGTCAAAGACCTCTCCAACACTTCCGGTAGAAAATTAACCCATCCAGTACAACTGCTAGGGGAGCCAACATCACACATGTGTGGGGGACGACACTTCCGGTCGTACCCCTCCCCAACGTGGGAAACCAAAAATTAAACCCTCCCCAGCGTGGGAAGCCAAAAATTAAACCCCCCTCAAAATTAAACCCCCCGACGATGACGTCACCGTGTGCAGTGGAGATAATTTATTCACACTAGGCAACCCACGCCACCGTGTGCAGTGGACCGTGGAGCTACTTCCGACACCCAACGGCTTGTGACACTACTCTTATTTTTTTAAATAAGATTAAAATCCAAGAATACAAAGCAATCAGCAAATATTTAAAAATATTAAAATTTATTTCACATTAAAAATCCCTAAATCTTTCACTATTTGTGGAAAACACATAGAAAATGAGTAAATCTTAGAGCACTGTACTTTCGTCGCTATACACTTCAATTTATTAACCCCTGCTCGACGACTTCAGTGGAGTGAGCGCATGTGTGTGATTTTCCACACATAGCTATGCTTTGAAGTGTACCGGTAAGAAATAAAATCTACTTTGACCACTGTATGTAACATTAACCATTTGCCTAGCAAGTTGATGAAAATGCCAAAGAATTAAACTGATGTCTCACTATTTCCAGTGGTTGAAAATATTACTTCTGAGTATTCTTCTAGAATTCACGTAAGATATATTTGAGGTTCCTATACAGCAGGTTACCATTCTATTACAATCTTCTAATGATATATATATTTTATCATCCTCCATATTGGTAAGTAAAGTTAGTCTTCACCTGTGCCTATGTAGGCAGCGGTCTTCACCAAATTGACTTATTTACTTTTAAATCTTTTCCAAGTCTGATTCTCTACTAATCTGGAAACATTGGTCTCCTTCATTTTTTCTTAGAAATATTCTTCTTTTTCTTATCCAGATGAACTTATAGCCTTTAGCATATTTGAGTTTCCTTTACTTATGAAACAAGTCTAGAAAACTGTATCAGCTGTTCATTACTATTTAAAGAGTTTCAATCCAACCCATGGATCCCCACGCACTGTGCTTTGCCCGTATGACTTCACCGGCCACTCGTCCTTCCGCCCCCTTATTAATATTCACATTTAATAATTAATTAAAATTTAATGAATCCCCCTTTATTAACCCCCCTTTAACCCGTGGCGCCATCTGGTGACTATGAGGAGTACTATTTTTAGAAAAAAACCTATTTTAGCTATAATTTCCCGTTTTTTGACTCCCCCATTAAAAACTCCCACTCCCTTTAACCCGTGGCGCCATCTGGTGACTGAGGAGTACTATTTTTAGAAAAACCTATTTTAGCTATAATTTCCCGATTTTTGACTCCCCCCATTAAAAACTCCCCCTTTTTAACCACCTGGCGCCATCTAGTGACTATGATGAATACTATTTAAAAAAACCCCCTATTTTAGTCGTAATTATTCCCAGACTCCCCCTCGTTAAACAACCCCTTTATTAAAATTACCTCCCCCTTTATTAAAAACCCCCCTTTATCAAAAGTTCCCTTTATTAAACTCCCCAGATCACAAACTCCCATTGTTTCTATCCTTTTACAAGTCCAACTAAATTATGGGTGGAAACGATCGGATGATGCAAGCCTCAAAATAATTGCAAAACTTTGGGTGGCAACGATCAGAAAATCCCCTTTATTAAAATTCCCTCCCCCTCATTAAATAACCCCTTATCAAAACTGCACCACTGGTTGACCCACCTATATTTTAAGCCCTCTCTATAAAGACTCCCCTGATTGACCCAACTGTATTTTAAGCCCCATCTTTAAAGATCCCCTGGTTGACCTATATTTTTTTAAGCCCTCCTCCTTAAAGACCCCCTGGTTGACCCATTGCGTGGTAAATCAGTTTTCTCTATGCACATTTAATCTAATTGTGGTGTCATCCAACTTCCGTACTATTTTTAGTACATCTCCTGTATTTAAAAAAAATAAAAATAAAAAATCCTTCTGACACAGTGATTTGGACCCGGTTCCTTGGTGTCAATAGCCGAACGTTATTGCAGTCGACTATGTCTTATTTCCTAACACCTGAAAAAGATTTTTGCCGGTGTCATCTAGTGTATACTTTAGTAAGGTTTTAACTGAAATTATTCCCAGACTCCACCTCATTAAAAAATCCCCCTTATCAAAAGCTCCGTCCCCACTTTATTAAAATTCCCTCCATTTATTAAAACTTCCCCGACCACAAACTGCCTTGGTATCCACGTTCATTTTTTCCAAGTCCACTAAACTTTTTGAATGGCAACCCCGTCTCAGAATGGCTGATGCAAATCTCTAAATTTTTGCGTATTCGACCTTCATCTGGTCGTACACGTCCCGACTAGTGGGTCGTGTACGTGACCAGGTCTCTTCTTATCAGGTGAGGCGTCAAGAGGGTGAATGCTGCTACATGCTATCTACAGCACAGTATTTACTTTTGTTGCTGATAAGATCCGAATTCGTCTTTTAATATCTACAAGCTTTATCCACGCCTGAGCGAGTGACGGTTTTTATCACTACATTGTCAAAGGGTGAATGCCGATGGGGGTTATCTGTTTACATTTGCTACTGATAAACGAAAATATTTTGGATGACGCTTTAGCTCACGTGTTTACTCCGAACATATCTCACGAAGGGGGGGGGGGGGGGGCTTATCAGATATTGGTGAAAGTTGGCCTTGATCATGTCGAAAGATGTATAAAGGGTGTTTATGAGATAACATTTCCTTGTATATAAGCTCGCACCCCGCTTGCTACGTCATTCCTTTGCTGCTAGTCAGAAGTTTTACTGTTAGTCACAGGTTCTGCTCTTAGTTTTGAAGTCTGTCTTTGGTCACTATGGAGAAAATCACCCTGTCCTTCAGTGAAGTTGTTCGCTCTATACTCGAAAGCGTCGGTATCCCATCATACCAAAAAACATATCGTATGAAGAATGCCTGCAGATTGTAATGAATATATTGACTGAAAAAATTTTACAAGCTCTGAGCATCATGTGTGATGGGGAGACCATCATAATAGAACTGGATGAAGTGGCTCGTGAATATTAATGCAGAGTCTGTTTTGCCAAAGAAGCGGCACTAAAACATGCTGAAAACATGGACTATGGGGCTGTGGTGGAGGATGCTATGACCTCCATAGAAATAGCTAACATCGTTGAAGTTGTAGCATAACAAGAGAAAAAAAAAGGTTCTTTTCAGAACCGCTTCATTTGTGTCAAGGATTACCGATTGTACAATACAAAGAGATACACACAAAATGTGAAGCATACAGTGCTTATCTCTTTGTATGAAATCGCTTATAATGAGACAATATTTCCTTTAAAAGTTGGAAGTTATTAGTATGAACCAAAAAAATGATGATATATACACTATCTGATAGTTAAAATCAAACTTTAGCAAGTTAACCTATCGTTCTCTAGCTAGCGAGTCCGAAATTAGTGTGTTTTTGCTTTAAAAATAAATATGACTTCACGCAGCTAATTGTCGTAACAGTTACAGGATCCTTTCATACGACCCAGTAGAAGGGGTGAGAGGATGTTGGGATCTTGGCAGGTAAACAACACAAACGTTCATGTCTTACTATGGATCTCAAACCTTGGCTTTGTTAGATCAGAAGCTGAGCGTGCTAACTTACTGTCTATGAGATAGATTTAAATCTGTTGGCTATCATAACTTATAGCTGTATCGGAGGTAAAGTACTATCCATTTCAGGCTATTGTGAGATTTTCAACGTAACGAATTAGTAGATATATGGAAAAAATAATAATCTGACTCAGATGCTTGCGATTTTATTTACTTTGGTAGTTAAAGTATGGTTTATTAGAAAGTAAATATACAGATAGGGAAGGTGAATCAGTGTTTGAGCAAGTTACTTTAATTATCTTTTTAGATGTGTGAGGAAATGCATATATATTGAGAGTTTACGATTCTATGAAGAAACGTGCATCTGAAAATTAATTTATATAACGAGTTTATCTCTAAGATTGTATGATAGTGAAGCAAACTTGCAATCAGTTTTTCATTCTAAATGCCTGTTTGCATGGATATGGTCTTCTTCCCCGATTCCAGTTATATTTCATAACTAAAGGACAGTCATCAGCAAGGAATTGGTATGATTAATTGCTTCCCAATAATATGGAACACAGCATTCTCCCATGGAACTTTAGCTTCTCGATAAGAATCTATGAAATTCAATCTATGGCAGAAGAATTCCTTATTTTGCATTTCATGTCATTATTTAACTTTCTCATTAGGGTTGAGGAAGGTAAAGCACGCAGCGACTGCTCTTCTCAAAGTAAACCGAACCATATCTAATTCTTTTATCTGTTTTCACAACGAAGGGCTGTCCCCTAGGTCAGCGCGAGTGCCCCAGTGACCTTTACCACCGGTTGCACATGATGCTAAGAGCTCGTAAATTTTTTTCAGTCAATATATTCATTACAATCTGCAGGTATTCTTCATACGATATGGTTTTTTGGTATGATGGGATACCGACGCTTTCGAGTATAGAGCGAACAACTTCACTGAAGGACGGTGATTTTCTCCATAGTGACCAAAGACAGACTTCAAAACTAAGAGCAGAACCTGTGACTAACAGTAAAACTTCTGACTAGCAGCAAAGGAATGATGTAGCAAGCGGGGTGCGAGCTTATATACAAGGAAATGTTATCTCATAAACACCCTTGATACATCTTTCGACATGATCAAGGCTAACCTTCACCAATATCTGATAAGCCCCCCCCCCCCCCTTCGTGAGATATGTTCGGAGTAAACACGTGAGCTAAAGCGTCATCCGAAATATTTTCGTTTATCAGTAGCAAATGTAAACAGATAACCCCCATCGGCATTCACCCTTTGACAATGTAGTGATGAAAACCGTCACTCACTCAGGCGTGGATAAAGCTTGTAGATATTAAAAGACGAATTCGGATCTTATCAGCAACAAATGCAAATACTGTGCTGTAGATAGCGTGTAGCGGCATTCACCCTCTTGACCCCTCACCTGATAAGAAGAGACCTGGTCACGTACACGACCCACTAGTCGGGACGTGTACGACCAGATGAAGGTCGAATACGCAAAAATTTAGAGATTTGCATCAGCCATTCTGAGACGAGGTTGCCATTCAAAAAGTTTAGTGGACTTGGAAAAAATGAACGTGGATACCAAGGCAGTTTGTGGTCGGGGGAAGTTTTAATAAAGGGAGGGAATTTTAATAAAGTGGGGACGGAGCTTTTGATAAGGGGGATTTTTTAATGAGGTGGAGTCTGGGAATAATTTCAGTTAAAACCTTACTAAAGTATACACTAGATGACACCGGCAAAAATCTTTTTCAGGTGTTAGGAAATAAGACATAGTCGACTGCAATAACGTTCGGCTATTGACACCAAGGAACCGGGTCCAAATCACTGTGTTGGAAAGATTTTTTATTTTTATTTTTTTTAAATACAGGAGATGTACTAAAAATAGTACGGAAGTTGGATGACACCACAATTAGGCTAAATGTGCACAGAGAAAACTGATTTACCACGCAATGGGTCAACCAGGGGGTCTTCAAGGAGGAGGGCTTAAAAAAATATAGGTCAACCAGGGAATCTTTAAAGATGGGGCTTAAAATACAGTTGGGTCAATCAGGGGAGTCTTTATAGAGAGGGCTTAAAATACAGGTGGGTCAACCAGTGGTGCAGTTTTGATAAGGGGTTTTTTAATGAGGGGGAGGGAATTTTAATAAAGGGGATTTTCTGATCGTTGCCACCCAAAGTTTTGCAATTATTTTGAGGCTTGCATCATCCGATCGTTTCCACCCATAATTTAGTTGGACTTGTAAAAGGATAGAAACAATGGAAGTTTGTGATCTGGGGAGTTTAATAAAGGGAACTTTTGATAAGGGGGTTTTTTAATAAAGGGGGAGATAATTTTAATAAAGGGGGTTTTTTAACGAGGGGGAGTCTGGGAATAATTACGACTAAAATAGGGTTTTTTTTAGTAAAAATAGTATTCATCATAGTCACTAGATGGCGCCAGGTGGTTAAAAAGGGGGAGTTTTTAATGGGGGGAGTCAAAAATCGGGAAATTATAGCTAAAATAAGTTTTTCTAAAAATAGTACTCCTCAGTCACCAGATGGCGCCACGGGTTAAAAAAAAGCGGGGTTAATAAAGGGGTGGAATTTTTTTAAAAAAGGGGTTTTTAATAAAGGGGATTAATTAATTTGTAATTTTTAATTAATTATTAATTATGGATTATGAATATTAATAAGGGGCGTGACCAGTGACGTCATAGGGGGGAAACACTGTGCATGGGGGATCCGTGGCTGGATGAAATCCGTGGGTTGGATTGACTATGCCAGTTCCAAATGTATTCAGTTTTGTGTAGTAAATCATTTCTAATTCTTTGATTGCTAAAATTTGCAGCAATTGGGTAAGGTTTCTTATTTTCCCTGTCTTTATTACCCATTCTATAGTTAGAACTAATATCATCAAGGCAAATTTTGACTTCTAAAGCTTGCAATTCTATTTACCAGCATAGAAGTATCATCCATTTGCAATTCAGGGACTTTCACAATTCCAACAGTACTTTTACAATTAAATTGTTTAAGATCATTAATTCTGTTTATAAGGCTCTGAACTTCTAAATCCATTTTCATGTTTTTGATTTTTAAGATTTCATTTAATCAGACAGCTTATGTAATATCATTCATTTTTATAATGATCCCAATCATGTCTTTTACTTAAAAATATCAACACTTTGCTCTCTATACTTTATTAATGCTGTGCCTATTTTTATAACAGCTATAGTATACATGTTTTTTTCCGTGTACCTCATTTAGTTATGTTTTTTGCCCTACCTCAGAAGTTTAACTCTCATTAGACTTAACGTATTATTGCCACCCCTAAACGTTCCGCAGCTGGGTATACCGTTTTCACTTTTCTGATTCTTGAGGCGCAAGAATTGGTCTGTCGTTCCATAATGCAAGATCGTAAATTTCATTTTTTTCGAACAGAAATCGTCATTTTTTAAAAATTATTTTTAATCAACTCTTGAAAATAACATTTCAATCTATGATATATATATATTTTTCCTGTTTGATTATGGTTGAAAAATTACGAAAAAGTTAAAAATAGAAACTTGTTTGAGCCTTAGTGATCGTACGCACATTTTGAACTCCATAAATAGCATCAGGTAGCGACGATTTAGTTTGTGCTTTTATTCTGCCTTACTATAGTAGAATAGCGATCGATTTTTGAATTCCGGTATGTTGAACTACTTATAGTTGTAGCAGAGTTCATAGTTCATGGTCGACAATTATGAGGGTCTCAAAAATTTGTGTTTGAAGTTTATTGTGTCACGAATGTTCTCAGCGTTACGCAATTTCATTATTGTATACCTGTGCTAGTATAATGTTTTTACAACATCAATTCCATATTTATTTTTTTAATGTACCCTTCAATCAGAATAATAAATGCGTAACTTATTTCGACTTTCGAAATTTTGGGGCTCTTAAACTTACTGTAGCTTAAGGCCTTTTAAACTTGTCATAGCTTAGGGCCACAGAAGGTCAAAGTCCGGCCCTGGTTGTAATGATTTCTAAACTTTTATCGTAAGTTGTTGATTTTATTACTACCGGAAGTTGCGTCATCCTTAACTTTGCCGAACCCTTTCGGTCAATATTTTAGCAGACTATCGATTTCAAATACTTTTTTTATTCGTCACTCTGGTGCTCCTGGAATTATTTTTTACTGCTTTTCAAATGTATACTGCGATTATGGAAAATAATTTGAAATGATCGAAAATAAAGCCTCTAGTGATCTCTAATTAATCTAAAAGCACAATTTTGAAAAGGTAGAACTTATTTTGGTGATAATCTTTATGATATTTTGACCAAATACACTAATTAACATTAGGATATTGCGTTTTTTAACTGAACATTTTGCCGAAATTTTGAAATAGACTTCCGTAGCTGTTATTCAGCTTCATACTGAAACGATTTATTCTCTATTTCAGTTGGGTTGTTTTGCCTCTGAGCAGCACTTTTTTGCACACCATGGGCTAAATGGCCAGGTCGCATGGACCCCGAAGGCTCAGAGAAGGTTGGGGGAGGGGACCCACTGGAACAGCTGTTGGGAGACAGATGGTAGCCTCCCGTCAAGGCCATCCACTGTGTTCTTTAATGTGCAGAGGGTATGGCTCTCCCACACACTGGGCCACGGCTTAACGTTCCATTCGACGGACGGCAGTCTTTCCAAGCCCATCGGTGTCCCCTACTGACCGTGGGCAGGGTGGGGAGTTTTGCGGAGATAAATCTCAACGCTACCCAGCTGGAACTCGAACCTGTGAACTACAGATTACTACCCCTCTCAATTTCAGTGCTTCAGTTAAACTTTAAATGTTTTGAAATATTTTTATTCTATTTTTTTCACAGTTCTTTATCTTGTTTTAAATCGAAAAGAATATTTTATAACACCACTTCCGCAAGTGTTTCATTTTTTCATTTCACCTGCCAACCAATTTCTTTTCCAAGAATGCAAACCCCTGACTCCTTCAGTACCCCATATGAAGGCAAATGTAAGGACATATAAAGGTTTTTGTACTCTAGAAATGACAATTTTCACTACAAATTCCTTCATATGCCATAAATGACCCCTCCAGGATTGAGACTTATGGCCGCCCCTCTTCTGTTCCAGGTAAAGTTCTTTGCATGGTTTAAGAATCTCATTGACGGGCATTTGCGTGATGAACAATGTGGATTCAGAAGTGGTAGGGGATGTGTAGATCAGATATTTTCACTCGGGTAGATTCTTGAAAAATGTTTCAGTTGCCTTTGTTACTAACTTTATTGATTTCAAAAAGTCTTTTGACTCTGTTGATTGTCATAATTTATGGTTAATTGTGAGATCGTATGGCATACCAGACAAGTTAGTTAACGTAATGAAAACTCTATAATAACACTGAGTCGTGTGAGCGTTGGTAAAGCTTGTAGCAATTGGTTTAGCATTGCTTCTGGTGTTCGACAAGGGTGCCTTTTGTCTTCTCTTCTCTTTAGTTTGGTTATTGATTATGTTATACGAAATTTACTGCAAGGGAAAGATTTTGGCCTTAAATGGTCTAGAGATTTGAAAATTTCTGATTTGGATTATGCAGATGATTTCGCCGTTGGCTAATGATGTTGATGAGATGAATTCGTTCCTTAGGGCTGTTGATGAGACGGGTGATAGAGTAGGTTTGGTGATAAACAGAGAAAATTAAAGTGATGAAAATTGGTCAGGATGACTGCGATTCAGTTTATCTGAATGGTTGCAATCTTGAGCAGGTGTCGCAGTTTAATTGTCTTGGGAGCTATGTAACAGATACTGATGATATGCGGCATGAGATTAACAGATGAATACCTATTGCATCTGGGACATATGAAGAATGTGGAGAAATAGGCATTAGGCTTGCCATAATTCTCTGAACCTAATTCAGGATGCTTGACAGGGGGGGGGGATAGATCCACTTTTTATTCCGTTATATACATCAAGGATTCAAAGAATATAAACACATACTGTATTTACTAAGGTATTTAATTAAAATAAAAATAACGTTTAAGAAAAACAATAACTTTTAATAATGAAATCTTAACTTTTACTCATGACTGGGTCCAGGGTTTTTGGGATCATTGGCAATGACTGACCCAGCTGTTTCTTTTGTCTGTCGTCTGATTTATCATGCCATTGGTATTTCTCTGAAGACAATGCTTTCTTCAGGATGTTCGTCTCTTTTTTAATTTGATCATAAAATTGAGTGCAGTTACTGAAAGCTGCATTAACTTTTATATTAAGCAAGGCCTTTACGAATGAAACTTGCAGGTGCTCACGTTCGGTTGACCAAATATTTCCCATCATTGAGAAAACTCTTTCTATAGGTGCTGAGCTACCAGAGTAGGAGGATAATGGGGTTTTTAACTCAGTGGCGGATCAATGTTAATCCTATGGGATCCGCCACCCATGTTTCAAGGCGGTGGTGGATCATTATCAATCACATTGGTCAGAACTCACACTGTTTTAAGACTGAAGTCCGGTAATGTCAAAAAGAATACGTCCCTCCAGTGATATATTAATCTGAAATTATAGTGTTCAATGCCATCCCATGGCCGAGTGGTTAGTGCGCTTGGCTACTGATCTAAGGGACCTGGGTTCGAGCCCTGGATAAGGCATGGTTGTATGTGTTGTTTTTCTGCTGAGGTCCTGTCATCCTCTTAGATCTTCTACTTTGGTATATAAACTGACAGACTCCTGTCAGACCTCTGTGGCAAGCAGCCGCTTGAGGGGGTATTTATTTATTTTTATTTATAGTATTCAGTTAAATTGCAGATAATAATGGATATATAACAGATGGTATTAGATAGCAAGGTCTTGTTCCTAGGATTAAAATGCATGAAGAAACTCGGTGCAGTGGTGAAACTATAACATCTCCTGAATGGTTAGATGAGAAACTTAGGCTCTGATGAATTCATAAAATGGATCTAAGAAATTCCCATGTTATCTGAGAGCATTACAAAATCACCTATGAGCGTTGCAGAATTACGTGAGTGATTCGATACTTGCAGAATAAAGTGATGTGTTCATGGCTTCGGTAACTTTTATTAGGATTGTAAATCCTACAAACTCTGTAAATTTATGCTTCGAAAAAAATTCTTTATTAAGTCCGATAATTGTAACCTTCCTGAAGATAGTTTATGAATAAAAGATTTTTTCCTGCAAAGCTGTTTTATTCACTATTCGTTCTACTTAACTGAATCAAGAAAGGTAAAATTAAGAGTTAACAATAAATGACTATCTAAAAACTGTAGGGTATACGAAATTAGAGAGGGAAAACAATGCTGCAGGTTTTTAATTCCATAGGCAATGGTAGCTACGGTAGAAATTATACTTCAGTTTCACTATGGTTATCTCGATTAAAATGGAGAAAGCAAACAAAATGTTAAACTACTTATGCTCACATTCATATATTCATCAGAGATCCATCCTCGATAGATAGATAATTATTCGAATATATATATATTTCTTTTTAGTACACATCTCGCAATTGGCTATTCTACCTACTTTTCTGTTTCACTGTTCTGACAAGCTAAAACTATATTTTGGAAATTCCTAATAGAATTATAATACCAATCTGTTGAGGTTTGTAGGATGTAAACTCTCAAATCTTCCCACTTTAAGCTGTCAGATTCTTCTGCACTAAGCAGCTGCCTGAAAGGCAATATGTTTATTCTTACATGCGAGCACACACATACACACTGATACAGTTACTTGCAGACATGCACACACACATATGCATACCACCATGCACAAGCTTCTGCACGCAACGATGCACACACTTAATTTAGAGATATACAATCATGAACACATGATTCACAGACAAACATTAACACACATACATGATTCACAGAGAAACATGAACATACATGCACACCTGGATACATATAAACATACATGCACACCTGGATACATATACACATACATGCACACACACACAATTCTCAGACACACAAACATTTACAGGGATACATATAGATACACATAATTCACAGACACCCACACATACCATCAGATACTTATGCAGATATAAACATATGGATATGCACGTATGTGGCAAATATATACACATGAAGAGAGACCTACACTTACATGCTCACAGACAAAAATTTAGATTTACACGAACAACTCATTCACCTAGTCATTCAAATACACACACATCTACATAGACATACAAATATGCATAGAGACATTTACTCATACACTTACACACATACTTAGAAAGACAGCCAGAGAACACGTACAATACTACATATCCCCTAACCTTTGATATATACGTATATATATACATGCTTCACATAAGAACAGAGAAACTGTCACATAGCCACGCTGACGTACATTCATAATCTTCACATAGCCATAAACCTAGGAGTATGTAAAATTAAGCTGGATTTTTTATCCCAATTGAAAGGAGCAACAACTATTCAGATTGCCTCCCACTTATAGGTGATCTAATTTTATCAAGTCAAATCGGAGGATTCTCTCAAATGGTTCTTGGATTTCAGAATTTCATGTCGTAGTAGTGTTTTATAACTTTAAAAGTAACAGTCGAAGAAAGTCATCATTATTTCCTCTGGAGTCAGATTTCATAGCTTTAAAGTGACTGCTGTCAATGTACTGTAAATTCTTATCATGAAAGAATGGCTGTTCATGCTATTGTATATTGTATTAATTTAAAAACAAACTCAAAAGAGAGTTTCTATTGAAGATCAATGTTTTGGAAACTGCAGTATTTGCTACAGTTTTAGATCGTAATCTCTAGTCCCTTCAAAAACCTGTCTTCTGTGTCATGTGTTTCTTCAGCTGATAACTAACTATAAGTGAGTAAAATAATTTCATATACGACTAAATAATCTATGATATTTGCAAAGGTATCCTCTCCCTATATGGTTGCTCATGTTGTTGATGGGTGTGTATCATTATCATATGTTAGGAGATGTATGGTATAACTCCTAATATACAGCTTTTCATTAAACTTCTCTACAATGCTCTTGACCGAAAACTACGAGATTTATCCTACCTGCAAAAAATTATGGTTTGTATTGTCGGATGATCTTAGAAAACTTATGCGCACTATTGTTTGCACGTAAGAATTTTTATATGAAACAAATTTAGTAACCATTCTCTAGGAAGTGAGTTCAAAATTAGTCTATCTTTGTTTAAAAAAAAATAAAAACCCTCTCATGACATGTAGAAGGTCTCAGAGGATGGCAGAACCTCAGTAGAAAAGCAACACAAACGTCCATGGTTTATCATTGGCTCGAACCCTTTGTCCCTTAGATCAGTAGCCAAGCGTGTTAACCACTTGACCATGGGATAGGTTTTAAAGGAACTTTTGATTCTGTTGACTATCATAACTTATAACTGATTGTGAAATCGAAAAGGTAGGTTATTATGATGGCTCTACAGTGATCCTGCATCGCGGGTAAAGTATAGTAGAGTACAACTGAACAGTGGGGAACTCCCTTCACCATAGCAAGCTGATCAGCTTTCTCTCATCCACTAATTTTCCCCTTATATTACCTCTGCCGCACGATATCGCTTTGAGAGGCCAAGAACAGTAAGGAATTCATCCTCCTTCAATGTAAGACTATCATTCGCAAAAGGTCCCCCCATTTATTCTGTGTCTGCCAAATGACTTCTCGATGGGGAACTCTTTCCTCCCCGCTCTATCGTGGTTAATTTCATCACAAAACAGTTCCGTCCTCTGAGCGAATTGACATAATTATCGTCTGTCTCATGGAAAACAGAGTCTTTCCAGTCAAAGAATCATATTAGGTACACACACGCTAGTCTCTGTAGCACCCTAATTATCATAATTCCCATGGCAGCCAGATACTGTTCGGAAACCCTCTCTAAGTCGTGAGATGATTTTTATGTTCACACACACAAAAAAACGCTCGCCTGCCACATGAATTATCATATATATCAAGATTGTTTTATATCTTCTCATCCCTGTGGAGGAATCTTTAGATGAATGGAGTTTTCTTGTGATAAATGTTTCCTCTTACCTCCAACAGAGTCTTTAGTATTGAGAAGTCGGATTTTACTCTCTCCCTTCTATGTAAATGACACTATAATTATCATATATAGAGAGCACCGTATGTCTTCAGTAAAAGCATCTCCATGCTGTTTGAGATATAATAGCAAACTTCCTCCCAAGAAAGGTACTTCTGAGAATAATCTTCACATAGCATTATTTTAACCACCAACTGACAAAAGATCTCCTTAGAGAAAAAAATAACAAATTATCGTAGCTATCATCACCTCAAAAATAAATACCGATGCACCAAAGTGATTCTCTCTTACCATCATCTGTCAGAGGATTCTATAAGCGAGAACGTGATGAGATTTGCAAAAACATATGCCTATTTTCGCATCTATTTCGAAAAAGCACCCATATTCTCCCTCTCCAACCGCACGCAACAACGAGAAACAACTTTCAAGACATCATCATCATCATCCTCAAGCAGCCATGGGCTACGTAAGTCCAACCAGACCATGCAGTTTAATTCTCCAAGCATATCTGTCCCGAGCTACATCTGCTGCATCCAGCCACTGCACACCAATTCTAACAAGGTCCTGTTTGACATTGTCTGCCCACTGCATCCTAGGTCTCCCCCTCCTTCTGAGGCCTCTAGGCACACTGTTCATAACCCTATTCACCAATCTATAATTATCCATACGGGCAACATGGCAAAACCAACGGAGTCTCTCTCTGCACAATAGGCTGCTTAAAGGAGGTTGCAAACTCCTTTGCCTAACCTAATCATTAGTTACAAAGTTGAACCACCTAATGAGTAACAAAGTTGAACCAACCAAGATACTGCGTAAGCATCTGGAATCAAAAGCATCTAGTTTCCTGTTATCTTGTTTACAAAGTGTCCAAGTTTCACTACCATAACTAACCCTAGAAAGAACCAAACTATCATAAAGTCTAATTTTAGCCTTTAGGTGTATACACGTATTTCTCCACAATCTCCATAGATTCTTAAAAGTCCCGGCAGCAATCCCTATCTGTCTGTTAATCTCATGCTGCACATCACCATTATTTGTTACATAGCTCCCAAAATAATTAAACTGTGACACCTGCTCAAGACTGCAACCATTTCTCTCTGTTTATAACCAAACCTACTATACTACCAGTTTCATCAACAGTCCTAATGAAAGAGTTGAAAGAGTTCATCTGATCAACATCATTTGTTAAAACGTCTAAATCATCAGCATAATCTAAGTCAGAAATTTTCGAATCTCCATCCCATTTAAGGCCAAAATCTTTCCCTTGCAGTGGATTTCGCATAATCAATAACCAAAAAGGATACAAAAGGCACCCTTGTCGAACACCAGAAGCAATGCTAAACCAATTGCTACAAGCCTTACCAATTCTTACACATGACTCAGTGTTATTATAGAGAGCTTTCATTATGTTAACTTGTCAGGTATACCATATGATCACACAATCAACCACAAATTATGACGATTAACAGAGTCGAAAGCCTTTTTGAAATCAACATAGCTAGCAACCAAAGGTTTCTGAAATTCTTAACATTTCTCAAGAATCTGCCTAAGAGAAAATATCTGATCTGCACATCCCCTACCACTTTTGAATCCACATTGCTATCACGCAATTGCCTGTCAACCAGATTCTTAATTCCATTAAGCACAATCATGGAAAGAACTTTTCCTGGAACAGAGAGTAGGCTGATACCCCTATAGTTATCGCAAGAACTGCGATCACCTTTTTTGAAAATAGGGATAACAATAGCTCTGGTAAAATCCTTAGGAACCATGCCTTTATCATAAAAGATATTCAGAATTTCAGTCATCCAAGTGGTAACCGAAACATTCCCAGCTCTAAGCATTTCCGTAGTAATTTCATCTACCCCTGGGGATTTATGA
Source organism: Ryuthela nishihirai (assembly GCA_038380435.1). Classification (NCBI taxonomy): domain Eukaryota; kingdom Metazoa; phylum Arthropoda; class Arachnida; order Araneae; family Heptathelidae; genus Ryuthela; species Ryuthela nishihirai. The sequence goes on from JAWZYU010000005.1 coordinate 1,796,320, forward strand.
AGTTTAAGTTTAGAAATAGCCAAAATAACTTCAGATTGTGTTATAGGGCCAACATTAAAGCCACCAATGCATCTATCATCATTGCAAACAATGGGAATAGAACTAACTGCATTGTTTAGAATATCACTGAAATGCTCAGCCCACCTAGCCATGACAGAATCCCCAACTTCTATAACCTTACCTTGTTTATCCTTCAATCCCTGTATATCTGTCCGTTTTCTACCACACAAAACATTAACTATCTGGTAGAGCTCTCTGCTGTTGTGCTGTCTAACTGCGTCCTCAGCTTTGTCAACCAAGCCACCAAGCCAAAGATTTTTATCAGCAGCTAACCGATCCTTTACACGTTTATTAAGCTCTCTGTGTTACTTGCTATTAAGACTAAGAGGGTGTTGATTAAGAACATTCCTATAGTTCTTTCTTTCTGAAATAAGCTCAAGTGCCTTATCACTTAAATAAATCTACCTCTTCTGCTCCTTTTTTCCTAAAAGAGTATTGTTAGTTTCCAAAAAAACCTGTTTAAAACGGCCCCATTCTTCTTCAACTTCAGTATTAAGCAAACCATGACTGTCATAACCACTAAGTAACCTATCATGATAAGCTTTAGCTATAACTGGGTCTTTCAGAGCTTCAATATTATAGGTAAATTTTTTAAATTTAGCACAACACTTTTTAAGTTTAAGTTGCAAGACACTTTTAAGAAGGTAATGGTCAGATCCAATTTCAGCTCCCCTATATGCCCTGGTATTCCTAACAGAACTAGCCATTTGCTGTTAATATGTAATCAATCATATTCTTATGCAGCCCATCAGGTGAAACCCATGTGTATTTATGTATGTCGTGGTGTTTGTAATATGTGTTAGTTATTCTGAAACCATTTGGGGCGGGGGTGGCTCAGTCGGTAGCGCGCCAGGCTCGTAATCTGTAGTTCCCAGGTTCGAGTCCCAGCTGGGTCAGTGTTGAGATTTATCTCCGCAAAATTCACCTCCCTGCCCACGGTCAGTAGGGGACACCGATGGGCTTGGAAAGGCAGCCATCCGTCGGATGGGACGTTAAGCCGTGGCCCCGTGTGCGGGAGAGCCATACCCTGTGCACGTTAAAGAACACACTGGATGGCCTTGACGGGGGGCTACCATCTGTCTCCCAACAGCTGTTCCAGTGGGCCCCTTCCCCAACCTTCTCTGAGCCTTCGGGGTCCATGTGACCTTGCCATTTAGCCCATGGTGTGCAAAAAAGTGCCGCTCAGAGGTAAAACAACCCAACCCAACCCTGAAACCATTAAGTTTACTTACCTGTAGGAGACGTTGTCCATTGCCATTGCAGCTACCAATACCAAAAGGGCCTATTACCCCTCCCCAAAGGTTAGAGTCAGTACCAACTTTGCCATTGAAGTCATCTAGAACAAGGGTCCTTTCTTGACAGAATTCGAAATATCCTAAATTTGTCTGTAACACCTATCGTTCTCATCCTCATCGGCATCCTCAGTGGGGGCATAACAGCAGATAACATTCAAGCCTTTAATGCTTGTCTGAAATTTTGCTGTAAGAAACCTTTTATTAATGCACTCATATACTAGAAGAGCATCACTAGCATGTCTGCTGAGCAGCAGACCGATGCCTTGGTGATGCTTTCCATCCTCCCTCCCTGTAAAGTGTAATTTAAAGTTATTTTTAAGTATCTCACCTTTAGCTGTCCATCTGGTCTCTTGCAAGCCTAGAATATCTAGGTAATAGCACTGGAATTCCTGCGTGAGGACATCAAGAGAATAATCTCTATGTAATGTCCTCACATTCTACGTTCCTGCAGAGAGAAAATGATTAGTAGGATTTTTAAAGAAACTAAGTTTATTGAGATAGGTAGGGCCAACAATATCAAACAGCCCCCTGATCGCAGGCATGGGACAAAGACCTGTTCCTCGTCCGCTAAAGGCTGAAGTCACCGATGCTGGTAGGAACTTCAGACACCACCTTTTCAAGTGGACTTTATCAAGATCCATATGGCCTGCCTGAGACATTACTCCAGTTTAAGCTTGATGATACCCACCTAGCTAAGTAAGGTTCAGGTACCTGCGAATGGCCTCTGATCAGGATTATTCCCCAGCTGATATAAGGTATCCCGTGCCTCTGTTAGGACTGGCAACCCAGAAGCAAACAGAAAACACAGCGTCAGATTCTCCATCAACAGAGGCCTACCAGTGTAGCAAGTCCAGGATCAGTAATCAAGCTGAAATCCATAAACAAGTCCATTCTATTAGGTATAAGTGGTCAGCACCAAGACCCTGTGAAGTTGACCACTCCTCTGCAGGGTTGAAAAAAAAGAAAAAAGTGGCCATAGATGACCAGATCAGTAGGCCATACTGAACTGGCAGCCCTCCCCTTCCGTTCCCTTCCAAAAGAGAATATCTCTTTTGAAAGTTACTAACGTCCTGCACCACGAGAAGGTGGGGTCGGACATTAGGTGCTATACCTGGCCGGTTCTGTGCGTCATTACTAGGGACTGGTACACAGGTCTCCTTCCAGTTTATGCCTAGCTACTATTTACAGGCTAAGAGATACGGAGAGAGTAAACGGGATTTTTTCCTCCTCTCTTGTCTCATAATTTAAATATTCTAAAGGTTAAGGATTTTTATTTGTCACTCGTGAAAATTGTTCCACCTATCAGATAGCTTTGGAGAGGTCTCTCTAAAGACTCTTATACCGAAAACAAGCACTCGTGTTCTCTCCTTCGATTCACACGCAACAGTGAGAAATCTACAGGGAGGGTTAAAGGTGTTCAGTCTCATAATTTGACACATATTTTGAATATCCTAAACATATCAAATATCCTATACCTCCCCCTTCACTACTTAAATGTTACACATCAGACCCAAATAAAGATGAATGTAACGAGGAAGTGAGTTTAAACTTTTATACCATTCCGTTGCATATCATTCAAAAGAATGAGAAAATATCCTCTAATAGCAGAAATATTCTTAATCAGTTAATTTACAGAAATCGCCTTAAAACCATACATTACGCTTAGCATTAACGTTGAAGCTTCTTACTGGAATTTGTTCGAAGATGCAATAGACGTTAATTCTACAACGTAATACATGTACGTGCAATATTGAGAAACCAATGGGAATGTTAAAAATATTTAAAAATACGAAATATTTACCAAAGATATGGACATTTTTCTACATCCACACAACAGTTACATGCACATCAGAAGCAAAATAGGGAAATCAGATGGATCTGATATTGACGGCAATGATGTAGTTACGATGATCAATAAAGGGTACAACATTCTTAAGAGAGCTCAATATTTTATCGAAAACAGAGAGTTGGAAGATATTGAATTGCCAGTAGTGACGACTACAATTCACAATTGATTTTACCGAAAAACTTTTCACACAGTTGAAGACTTCGAAAATGATTAAGTATTTTTACGACGTAGGTGAAGATAAACTGGATACGAATAATAAGATAAAGGATTTTCCACAAACGTTGAACAGAAATCCTGAATTGAATCAAGTATTCTCGGACAGATATGAAATTACAAAAAATAGTCAAAATGTAAGATTTACCGCTAAATTGACTGAGTTCTGCCGAGATGTGGATAAAGTGTTTTGCTGTGTGAAACATACCATAAAAGTAGAAAAAAATGACGACAATGACATTATTCAGAGAGTTTGATCTACGTTGTATGAATTAGAAATAGCTCACGTATCTCGGTTTATTCCAAAAGTGGAGCCTCGCTACAATTACTAGCAAAACTAAAAATTGAGTTAGAAAGCGTAATCCAAGGGAAATCTTTTGGGAATCGTGCAAATTATATAAGAAGAATGCAAACTATGTGTAATTCATTCTCACGTCAACTGTTACTACGACCCAAAATAGCTCATCCATCTCTATGTCGTCTTTCAAAAGCTTAACAGAGTAAATAATGAGACCAAAAATTTGGCTTGATGGCTTGGCTGACAAAGCTGACGAAGCAGTTAGACAGCACAACAGCAGAGAACTATACCAAATAGTTAATGTTTTGTGTGGCAAAAAACGGACAGGTGTACGGGATTGAAGGATAAACAAGGTAAGGTTATAGAAGGTGAGGATTCTGTCATGGCTAGGTGGGCTGAGCATTTCAGTAATGTTCTAAACAATGTGGTTAGTTCTACTCCCATTGTTTGCAATGATGATAGATGCATTGGTGGCTTTAATGTTGGCCCTATAACACAATCTGAAGTTATTTTGGCTGTTTCTAAATTTAAACTTCATAAATCCCCAGGGGTACTATGTAAATGCATATAGCTGGGAATGTTTCGGTTACCACTTGGATGACTGAAATTTTTAATATCTGGTTAGCACGCTTGGCTACTGATGTAAGGGACGTGGATTCGAGCCCAGGTAAAGCATGGATGTATGTGTCGCTTTTTCTGCTGACCCTTCACAGACCTTCTGTGGCATATAAACCGACAGGCTCCTGTCAGACCTCTGTCGCAAGCCGCTTCTTGAAAGGGTATTTATTATTTATTTTTTTTATATGATAAAGGCATGGTCCCTAAGAATTTTACCAGAGCTATTATTATCCATATTTTCAAAAAAGGTGATCCCAGTTCTTGTGATAACTATAGGGGTATCAGCCTACTCTCTGTCCCAGGGAAAGTTCTTTGCATGATTGTGCTTAATGGAATTAAGAATCTGGTTGACAGGCAATTGCGTGATGAGAATGTGGATTCAAAAGTGGTAGGGGATGTGCAGATCAGATATTTTCATTTAGGCAGATTCATGAGAAATGTTAAGAATTTCAGAAACCTTTGGTTGCTAGCTATGTTGATTTCAAAAAGGCTTTCGACTCTGTTAATCGTCATAATTTGTGGTTGATTGTGTGATCATATGGTATACCAGACAAGTTAACATAATGAAAGCTCTCTATAATAACACTGAGTCGTGTGTGAGAGTTGGTAAGGCTTGTACCAATTGGTTTAGCATTGCTTCTGGTGTTTGACAAGGGTGCCTTTTGTATCCTTTTCTCTTTAGTTTGGTTATTGATTATGCAAAATTCACTGCAAGGGAAAGATTTTAGCCTTAAATGGACTAGAGATTCGAAAATTTCTGACTTAGATTATGCTGATGATTTAGCCCTTTTAACAAATGATGTTGATGAGATGACTCTTTCATTAGGGCTGTTGATGAAACTGGAAGTGGAGTAGGTTTGGTTATAAACAGAGAAAACTAAACTGATGAAAATTGGTCAGGCAGCCTGTGATTCAGTTAGTCTGAATGGTTGAGGTCTTGAGCAGGTGTCAGAGTTTAATTATCTTGGGAGCTATGTAACAGATACTGGTGATGTGCGGCATGAGATTAACAGACGAATAGGGATTGCTGCCGGGACTTTTAAGAATCTATGGAGAGAGTGAAGAAATAGGCGTATACACCTGAAGACTAAAATTAGACTATAATAGTTTGATTCTTTCTAGGGTTGGTTATGGTAGTGAAACTTGAACACTTTGTAAACATAACAGTTGACTAAATGCTTATGCAGTATCTTGGGTATTAGGTGGTTTAACTTTGTAACTAATGATGAGGTTAGGCAAAGGAGTCTGCAACCTTCTTTAAGCAGCATATTGTGCAGAAAAAGACTCCATTGGTTTGGCCATGTTGCCCGTATATATAATTATAGATTGGCGAATAGGGTTATGAACAGTGTGCCTAGAGGCTTCAGAAGGAGGGGGAGACCTAGGATGCGGTGGGCAGACAATATCAAACAGGACCTTGTTAGAATTGGTGTGCAGTGGCCGGATGCAGCAGATGTAGCTCAGGGCAGACATGCTTGGAGAACTAAATTGCATTGTCTGGTTGTACCTCCGTAGCTCATGGCTTCTTGATAATGATGAGATTTCTTTATAGAAAGAGAATTACGAGGAGAAATATCTATAGTGTCAAAAAAGGTTTGCGAAAGCCAATCGGTCTTTACTAGAACAATAGGACAGCAGGAAACCGCAAAACTGCATCATATACATATTTCGATGCAAATAATTTATGTGGTCGGGCGATGTTTTAACCTCTCCTTGTCGGCAATTTCAAATGGGTAAGCGACATTGACGTCCTTAGTATTTCAGACGAGAACGAAAAATGTTATTTTTGCGAAGTTGATTTAGAATATCCAACACGTCTGCACGATTTGCATAATAATTTCCCCTTGGTTCCAGAAAAATTAAAACTCATTGATCGTGACGTCTCATTGTTAATACCAAATATGTTTGATAAGCAAAATTATATAGTTCACTACCGGTTACTTAAACTCTAATGTAGTACTGGGACTAAGAGTGAAAAACGTTCACAGAATATTAGAATTTGATCAACAACCGTGGCTGAAACCTTACATAGAATTTAATACAACAAAACGAAGGAACGCCATCAATAATTTTGAGGACTTTTTTAAACTGTTGAATAATGCCATGTATGGTAAAACGATAGAAAACAAAAGAAAAAGAATAAATTGGACCATTGTTACTACTGAAAAGAAGCTAAAAGAATTAATTGCAAATCCTAGATGCATTTCTTGTATTAAATTATCAGAAAATTTCGTATTTATTCGTATGGAAAACAAGAATATTATATTAGACAAACCTTATTATGTAGGTGTGACGATTTTAGAATTAAGCAAATTATACATGTGTAACTTCTATAACTTTCTGAAACCAACTTTTCGGAATTGATATTTACAGACACTGATTCCTTTTGCGTCGGCATTTAGACAGTAACCTCTACGAAATATTAAACTACTATTGCTTTTATTTCTCAAATTTTCCCGAAGACCACCAATTGTTCAATACCTCAAATAAAATGGTTCCATGAAAATTTAAAAATGAATTAAAAGGTTTTCCAATTAAGGAGGTCGTTGCACACTTCCAAAATTGCATTCTATTAATGACCTGATTTCCAGAAAATCAACAAATGGTGTTAAAAGTGAATTTACTCATGAAAATTATCGACAATGTCTCTTTCAGAAAAGGAATTTTAAGTACCAAACAGAATTACGATCTCTACAACACGATATGGAAATTTTTGAAATTGCAAAGATTGGATTATCTCTTGAATGTAACAAAAGAATGATTGACACAAATGGCATTAAAACGTATGCCTTTGGGAATTTTCGAATTTCAGATATGTATGACAAGATTGATGATACCATTTATAAAACAATCAATTGAGAAACAAATGTTAGAAAAAATCTGTAAAGAATGTGTAAAAAATTAAATGGCCTAATAAAACATTTTAAAAACTACACTACTAATAATTGACTTTCTGTTAAATAAAAAATTTAAATATCCCAACAATTTATCCAACTAGTAAGCACAAAGTACAATTGCTCAGAGCCAACCGAGAAAGGATTTCCGTTGTTTCCGTTATGAAACCATCAATATGTTGAACAAAAAGAGCCTAATATATGAGATCACATTCATTACGTCATATCGCGAGATTGAACAGGAAGCAGGAACTTCTACTACTGTTATTTCGGTGGCTGGCCGGTTAATTAGAGCTCAAAAGAATTCATTGTGAAACAACTCGGTGACTGATAAAAATGCAATTCTCACGTCCAACAAAATAATGTAACAAGAAACTATATTTTCACAGTGATTACATAGATGGAATCACTTGCTGAACGATAATAAAAAACAAATCTCGCTCTCTAAATATATTATTTCTGGTTTCTCACTTCGTTGTGTAGTTTATTGAGCAGTTTTTTTCCTCTCTCCAATATCATGAAGTATAAGCTTTTACATCATCTTATGTAAACGTATATAATGGTTATTTAAGAGATTTTTCACTGGTCAATTGTATGTAGTTCAGTGATCTAAGGCATCGTGGTTTGTGGGTCGCTTGGTCCCAAGTTCAAACCCGAGAGATGTCAAAATAAAATATTATTGGCTGCCCACAAGAAGCCGATGTCTTAGACCAGTGGTTCTCAAACTTTTATGCTTCACGTACCCCCTTGGAAATGTGTTTGCAACTGGCGTACCCTTTGTATAGGTTATAGTATAACAATGGTTATTTTTACTTTGTTACTAGATCTTGCGACTTTTGAGCTCTCACGGCCTACCCCAAAAAATTTTACCACCTATCCCACGTTGAGAAGCAGTTGGCCTGTTATGCTGGAATTTTTATTGTGGCTGCTTCACAATTTCACGGAAAATATCCTGGTTTTCTTCATTACTTACCGAAATTGGGCTTAATCACTCATCCTCGCTGAAGCAAATCAAATTCATACATTCACAGATATCACTTCAAAATCTTTCTTCCCATCATATTTTTTTTCTCCCAGCTCCCGAAAACGTCATTTTACCTGTTGATTAGGAATTGTCGTATTTTTTAAAACTAATTTCCAAAACTGTCTTCTTTTCTCGTCTTCTCCGATTTATCCGGTTTTTACAACCAATAATTCAGCCCAATAATTCAGTGAAGTGTATTGATAACTGCAACGTTTTCTCAACAAAACCTATATTTTCTGTCTTTCACACAGATCACTTTTCTGAAAATTAGTTTAAAGCTCATCTACCGAAAACTCTCCCATAGGTTAACATGGGATCCCATATACTTTAACATTGGCCCAGAACCTCCAACTGCTTTACTACTTATGAAATTCGAAATTCTCTTTTTATTTCTTTTCCTACTCCAGAAACTACAGAAGTCAGTGTAAAAGATCAGTCCTTATGGTAATCTTAAAATAACGATTTAAAATAACAATTCCGATGTTAGCGAGGACAGAAAGTTACAAATCTGTGCAGAATGGCGATCCTCTATCTCCTCCTTTCGAAATGTGGTCATTTCTGAAAAGCAACTGGAGAAATATTGAATGCCCATGATCTATTAACTATAACCACAGATTCTTATCTATATTCCATTAGCACAGAAACCATACGGATAAAATCAATATCCTGTACAGACCTTTAGATCATCGCGATTATACCATTAGTTAAGAGGTAACCAGGATGGCGCAAAATTTTCCAGTGCAGCGCTCGCAATTTCCAACATTAGATCACAAATTCTTTTAATTTCTCATCCAATACCTTCAGCGAGTTAACAGTCTGCAGAGGGGGAAGGAAAATCTGGGAAACCACTTATACTCTGATGAGAGGCAGAGCATGGCGACATTTATTCCCAGGAGTAGTGGGGAGATTCCTGATCCCTTAATTTTCTAGTTTAAAATATGGACGTTCCCGTTGTAACATCAAAGTCATAAACTTCCGTATGACGCTCATTGCGCATTTCTAATGAATTCCTTTACGAAGGAAATGAATCACTAAACATTCCGTGTGAGTACAACGGTTACAGTTCGCAAATTTAAAAATCACGTTTTCGTACAAGATACAAAAAAGTAGACCAAGGTGCTAACATTGTTTGGAGGAAGAAAATTTTAGAAACATCTTCATTTGTTCCAAAGAAAGGTTGCCATTTTTATTTATAAATGGAGTTTTTTTTTAATTTTAAAAGTTTAATCCATGCTAAAATTTAAGTTTTTAGATTATTTCTTCACTTTTATTTTCTGTGTATATAATTTTGAGGAATAAAACGGAAAAAATCGAACAAGGTAATTGAAATAGTCATCCTCCTCCTGAAGCAACCATGGGCTATGGAGCTCCAACCAGACCGTGCAATTTAGTTCTCCAAGCATGTCCGTCCTGAGCTACAATCTGCTGCATCCGGCCACTGCACACTAATTCTAACAACGTCCTGTTTGACATTGTCTGCCCACTGCATCTTAGGTCTCCCCCTCTTTATGAGGTTTTTAGGCACACTGTTCATAACCCTATTCGCCAATCTATAATTATACTTACGGGCAACATGGTGAAACCAACGAAGTCTCTCTCTGCACAATATGCTGCTTAAAAACGGTTGCCGACTCCTTTGCCGAACCTCATCATTAGTTACAAAGTTGAATCACCTAATGCCCAAGATACTGCATAAGCATCTAGAATCAAAAGCACCGAGTTTCCTGTTATCTTGTTTACACAGCATCCAAGTTTTACTACCATAACTAACCCAAGAAAGAACCAAACTATTATACAGTCTATTTTTAGTCTTTAGGTGTATACGCCTATTTCTTCACATTCTCCATAGATTCTTAAAAGTCCCGGCAGCAATCCCTATTCGTCTGTTAATCTCATGCCGCACATCACCATTATCTGTTACAGAGCTCCCAAGATAATTAAACTGTGACACCAGCTCAGGACTGCAACCATTCAGATTAACTGAATCACAGCCTGCCTGACCAATTTTCATCACTTCAGTTTTCTCTCTGTTTATAACCAAACCTACTTCACTACTAGTTTCATCAACAGCCCTAATGAAAGAGTTCATCTCATCAACATCATTTGTTAAAAGGGCTAAATCATCAGCATAATCTAAGTCAGAAATTTTCGAATCTCCATCCCATTTAAGGCCAAAATCTTTCCCTTGCAGTGAATTTCGCATAACATAATCAATAACCAAACTAGAGAGAAAAGGAGACAAAAGGCATCCTTGTCGAACACCAGAAGCAATGCTAAACTAATTGCTACAGGCCTTACCAATTCTTACACGCGACTCAGTGTTATTATAGAGAGCTTTCATTATGTTAAATAACTTGTCTGGTATACCATATGATCACACAATCAACCACAAATTATGACGAATAACAGAGTCGAATGTTACAAAAATTGAAATAGTACATATAATAAATAATTTACTCCAACCAAAAGAATATTAAGACTGGTAGATCTTATTTCTTGCAACTCATTTCCTGTCTGTTAGCTCTTATTAGGAAACCTAGCGTTGAGGTGGGTGTGGTATTTCCGACCCCATTTTCCCCTATTTGATGACGTAATTTCCGCTGCCATATCCTCCTTACTAGTTTTGTATGTTGTGATGTTTGTAATAAGTGTTAATTATTCTGAAACCATTAAGTTTACTTACCTGTAGGAGACGTTGCTCATTGCAACTGCCAATACCAAAAGGACCTATCACTTCTTCCCAAAGGTCAGAGTTGGTACGAACTTTGGTATTTAAGTCGTCTAGAACAAAAGTAATAAGCTCACCAGACAAAAAATTAGTCATCTCTCGCCATAAGAGGGTTACGTCCATTCGACAGCAACAGAGGGTGCACCAGTAATAAACATGTCCTACATATAGCTGTGCTGTGTGCTACATCGTTCATAGAGTGACAAGAAGTGGTGTGTGCCATGTGTGTGTTAGGCACTCCATGAAATAATGGTCACGCCAAAGATGTGAATGAGTGGCAAACAGGTATTGCATTTGTCCGAGCCAAAGGGAATGGTGTACAAGAAGTTGCTGCCTTTGCTGGTGTGTCGAAATGTACTGTCCAAAGGGTCTTGCAGCAGTGGCTTACATCGCAGTCCACTGCTAATCGTCGCCAGAACTGTGGCAGAAATACTGTACTCACCAATAGGGACCACTGCAGTGTGTCATACACTGTTAGGACAAACAACTTTGCAACGAGGCAGGAATTCCTCCAGTCAGTCAATGCAGGCCTATAACAAGCTGTTTCCAAACTAACACTCTGAAGGGAACTGCATGCCATGGTTATCTGGAGCAGAGTACTGCAGAAGAGACCCATGTTAACAGTTCTACACAAGGTTTCACAGCTACAGTGGGTGTGGCGCCACAAAGACTGGACTGTCGATACTTGGAAGTTTGTGATCAGGTCGAATGAGTCACGTTTTTGCTTGTACTCAAATGGTGCGAGGTGACTGGTACATCGTAAGCCATCGCAGTCTTTCCATGTGGACTGTGTGCAAGGTTCTGTTCAAGCTGGAGGAGGCTCTGATGTTCTGAGAGTATTTCACATACGAGGAAAATGGTCCTTTGGTTGTGGTGACGTCACACTTGAACCAGAAGGGCTATTTGGAGCTACTGGACGACCACATGTTGCCTTTTGTGCAGCATCTCCACAGTAAACACCAGAAGAATTCCCCAGTCTTCTGAGACAACAATTGTTGTATGCACAGGGCTCAAAGTGTGTCGGATTGGCACGACGAGCATTCTGAAACCTTTGAACATCTTGACTGGCCCGGAAAATCCTTGGATTTGAATCCCATAGAAAACTTGCGGGACTATTTGGGGCAATGAGTGAAGCGCCATCCGGCCAATCTGGCCGAACTGCAGCATTTGCTGCTGGAAACGTGGCTGAATATTCATGTGCACTAGATCCACACACTGGTGGCATCCATGCCAGACAGGATTTTGGCTGTTTTTCAGTTCCACAGAGGCATTACGTTCTATCAGATGATATTCAGCCGAGAGTGACTAATTTTTTGTCTGGTGAGCTTAGTTCCCTTCTTGACAATTCGAAATATTGAGAAGTTGTCCGTAAAACCTGTCTTTGTCTTCCTCATTGGCACCCTCAATGGGGGCATGAAACCAGATAGCATTGAAATCTTTAATGCTTGTCTGAAATTTAGCTGCAAGAAACGTTTCATTAATGCACTTTTATCCTAGAAGAGCATCACTAGCATGTCTGCTGAGAAGCAGATCTATGCCTTGGAGATACTTATTATCTTCCCTCCCTGAAATGAGATATTTAAATTATTTTTTAAAATCTGACTTTTGTCTGGTCCATTTGGTCTCTTGGAAGCCAAGAATATCTAAATTATAATGGTGGAATTCTTATGTGAGAACATCAAGAGATAATCTTTGTACTGAGTTCTCACATTTCAAGGGGGCAGGGGTGGCTCAGTCGGTAGCGCGCCAGGCTCGTAATCTGTAGTTCCCAGTTTCGAGTCCCAGCTGGGTCAGCGTTGAGATTTATCTCCGCAAAATTCCCCGCCCTGCCCACGGTCAGTAGGGAACACCAATGGGCTTGAAAAGGCCGCCGTCCGTCGGATGGGACGTTAAGCCGTGGCCCCGTGTGTGGGAGAGTCATACCCTGTGCACGTTAAAGAACAGGCTGGATGGCCTTGACGGGAAACTACCATCGGTCTCCCAACAGCTGTTCCAGTGGGTCCCCTCCCCCAACCTTCTCTGAGCCTTTGGGTCCTTGTGACCTGGCCATTTAGCCCATGGTGTGCAAAAAAGTGCCGCTCAGAGGTAAAACAACCCAACTCACATTTCAAGTACCTATGGAGACAAAATGATTAGTGGGATGTTTAACGAAACTATATTTATTGAGAGAGGGAATGCAGAGTATCAAACAGCCACCTAATCGTAGGCATCAGGCAACCACTACTAAAGGTTCCCCCACTACTAAAGGCTGAAGCCATGTACACTAGAAGACTTCCTCCAATGTAGACTTGATGATGCCCATAGAAGTAAGAGTTCAGGTGCCTGCGATGACCTCTGCTCAGGATTATCCACCAGTTGATAAAACATATCCTCTGAATCTATTCACTTGGGGCTGTCAACCCACAAACAAACAGAAAACATAGCGGCAGATTTTCCCTCAACAGAGGCCCACCAGTGCAGCAAATCTAGGATCCATAATCAAGTTCGGAGTCCTAATTCCGTTCCGGTAGGTGTATATGATCAGCACCAGGACCCTGTTTTGTTTACCACTCCTCAGCAGGGTAGAAAAGAAGCCACAGTAGTCCAGATTAGTAGGCTACACTAATATAATAGCCCTCCCCTTCCGATACCTTCCACAAGAGAGTATCGCTTTTGAAAGGTAATAATGGTCTGCACCATGAGAAGGCGGGATCGGACTTTAGGTGCTAGGCCTTGCCCCATTTTATGTTAAATGGCTGTATTACAAGGACTCAGAACTGGAGAGGGAATCTACAAATAGAAGCTTTCTTTTAAGACCATCCATGTGGCTCTATTTCACATATGGATACTGCTGCTTATCTTCCTAACCAATGGAGACCAAAAGTTTCAATCCTGTCGGACCTATTATGACGAAAATTTCAATGTAAGCCCAATGGGCTGATTTATGTTGTTTTTCCTCTGAGCTGTATTTTGGAACAATATGCTAAATGACTAAGTGACAAGGACTTCAAAGCATCAGATAAGATTGCAAGGAGGGAATTCGTAGAACAGCTGTTAGGAGACTGATGGAAGTTTCCTGTCAAGGCCATCCAGTTCATTCTTTATCGTGCTTTCCTGTACATTAGGCCATGTTTAATACCCATTCCGACATATTGATCCCCATTCTGACAGAGGGCAGTGTGCGAATTTTGAGGAGATAAATCTCGATGCTGGCACAGGTGGGAACTAGAGCCTGAAGGACTCTGACCTTTAGGGAGGGGTGATAGGCCCTTTTGGTATTGGTAGCTGCAATGGGCAACGTCTTCCACTGGTAAGTAAACTCAATGGTTTCAGAATAACTAAAACGTATTACAAACACTGCAACATACATAAATACACATGGATTTCACCAGATGGGTTGCATAAGAATATGATGGATTATACACTGCTGGCCATTAAAAGTGCAACACCAGGAAAGACAAGAGCTTTCAAAGCCATATTTAGTGAATACTTAGCTTATGTTACAAGGATGAAATGATTACAAATACAACTCGGTTAGACTTGTGGAATACAAAGAAATCAGTATCTTGTGCAGCCACCATGAGCGGCAATAACCACTGCTATACAGTGCGGCGTTGCGAGGATGAGTCATCGGATGTTTATTTGGGGAATGTCAGTCTATGCAGTTTCGATAGGTAGCGAAAGTTCATCTGTTGTAGCAGCTGCTGGTGTGCTAGTCATTGTGAGATCACGGACTAGACATATTCAATTGTGGAGAGATCTGGTGAACATGCAGGCCAAGGCAGAAGTGTCACATAGTGGCTATCCAGGAATTGCTCGACAATGCATGCCGCATGTGGTGGGGCATTGTCCCATTGGTAAATGGCACCAGAGAGCCCCTGAAGATAAGATACGACCACCAATATCTCAATAATATAATACTGGTTGTTCAAACATACTGCTGGTTCATCAATGCATACGAGGGGCATGCTTGAGTGGAGTCCAGTGGCACCCCATATCATAACACCAGAGGCCGGATCTGTATGGCTCTGTATCATGCATGTCTCACTGAGCCTGTCGCCGTGGTACCACCAGATATGGTTTCGTTCATCATGCTGCTGCATACTGAAGTGGGATTCATCTGAAAAGACGATGCGATGCCATTTGCACATCTATGCACGACGTTCTTGGCACCATTGCAGTCATATAAGCCTGTGTTGTAGAGTGAATGGTGGCCGAAGCAGTGGCTGCCTAGCAAAGATCCTCCGAAACTGCAACGACGTTGAACCATATGTGCAGACACTGGTTGATGTGCATCACACCTAACTGTTGAGCTAAGGTGTTTGATGTGGCTGTACGATCATTCACAGCCATGCACACGAGATGTCTGTCCTCTCGTTCGTTTGTATGATAGGGCCGTTGAGATCCCTTACGTCGGTGAGTTTGTTTCTCCACCACCCACTGGCGCCATATTATCATCACTGTGGCACATTCCAACAGCAGGAGCACTAATGCCTTGATACGATAATCCACCTTCCCATAATCCCACAATTCTCCCTCGATCAAAATTGGAAACCTGGTCTTATGGATGACATGTTGTTCGACGGGGCATACTTCATCCTTTAGTACACAAGAACTGCGAGCAAATACAATTCCAGTACTTTACATTGGCTCTTTGTAATCTGCTCATATATCATTTCCATGGGGCGTTACTGTCACACATGATGTACTGCACTAAAAATCATGTACATATTCTCCCATGTACTACTCACCTTGCATATTTCGGGACAATATGATGAATTCTTCCTGGTGCTGCACTTTTAATGGCTAGCAGTGTATATCAATTAACAGCAAATGGGCTAGTTCTGTTAGGAATACCAGGTCATATGTGGAGCTGAAATTGGATCTTACCATTACCTTGTTAAAAGTGTCTTGCAACTTAAACTTAAGAAGTGTTGTGCTAAGGTTAAAAAATTTACCTTTAATTTTCAAACTCTGAAAGACCCAGTTATAGCTATAGCTTACCATGATAGATTACTTAGTCATTATGACAGTCATGGTTTGCTTACTACTGAAGTGGAGGGAGAATGGGATCGTTTTAAACAGCCTCTTCTTGAAACTAACAGTACTCTTTGGGAAAAGAAGCAGAGGAGGCAAAATTATTTGAATGATAAGGCCATTGAGCTTATTTCAGAAAGAAAGAACTATAGGAATGTCCTTAATCAACACCCTCTTAGTCTTAATAGCAAGCAATACAGAGAGCTTAATAAACGTGTAAAGGATCGGTTAGCTGCTGATAAAAATCTTTGGCTGGTGGCTTGGTTGACAAAGCTGAGGACGCAGTTAGACAGCACAACAGCAGAGAGCTCTACCAGATAGTTAATGTTTTGTGTGGTAGAAAACGGACAGGTATACAGGGATTGAAGGATAAACAAGGTAAGGTTGTAGAAGGTGAGGATTCTGTCATGGCTAGGTGGGTTGAGCATTTCAGTGATATTCTAAACAATGCAGTTAGTTCTATTCCCATTGTTTGCAATGATGATAGATGCATTGGTGGCTTTAATGTTGGCCCTATAACACAATCTGAAGTTATTTTGGCTGTTTCTAAACTTGAACCTCATAAATCCCCAGGGGTAGATGAAATTACTACGGAAATGCTTAGAGCTGTGAATGTTTCGGTTACCACTTGGATGACTGAAATTCTGAATATCTTTTATGATAAAGGCATGGTTCCTAAGGATTTTACCAGAGCTATTGTTATCCTTATTTTCAAAAAAGGTGATCGCAGTTCTTGTGATAACTATAGTGGTATCAGCCTACTCTCTGTTCCAGTGAAAGTTCTTTGCATGATTGTGCTTAATAAAATTAAGAATCTGGTTGACAGGCAATTGCGTGATGAGCAATATGGATTCAGAAGTGGTAGGGGATGTGTAGGTCAGATGTTTTCACTTACGCAGATTCTTGAGAAATATTTAGAGTTTCAGAAACCATTGGGTACTAGCTTTGTTGATTTCAAAAAGGCTTTCGACTCTGCCGATCGTCATAATTTGTGATTGATTGAGAGATCGTGTGGCATACCAGAGAAGTTAGATAACATAATGAAATCTCTATAACAACACTGAGTCGTGTGTGGGAGTTGTTAAGTCTTGTAACAATTGGTTTAGCATTACTTCTGGTGTTCGACAGAAGAGTGTATTTTGTCTCCTTTTCTCTTTAGTTTGTTTATTGATTATGTTATGCAAAATTTACTGCAAGGGAAAGATTTTGGCCTTAAATGATCAGGTGATCTGTAAATTCCTGATTTGGATTATGCTGATGATTTAGCCCTTTTGGCAAATGATGTTGTGATATGAACTCTTTCATTCGAGCTGTTGATGAGACTGGTAGTAGAATAGGTTTGTTTATAAACAGAGAGAAAACTTAAATGAAGAAAATTGATCAGGCAGGTTGTGATTCAATTAATCTGAATAGTTGCAGTGTTGAGGAGGTGTCACAGTTTAATTTTCTTGGGAGCAATGTAACTGATACTAGTAATGTGCGGCATGAGATTAACAGACAAATATGGATTGCTGCTGGGACTTTGAAGAATCTATGGAGAGCGTAGAGAAATAGACGGATGCATCTAAAGGGTAAAATTAGACTATAATAGTTTGGTTCTTTCTATGGTTATTTATGATAGTGAAACTTGATTGACATTGTAAATAAGATAACACAGAACTTGATGCTTTTGATTCTAGATGCTTAAGCAGTACCATGGGCATTCGGTGGTTCAACTTTGTAAGTAATGGTGAGGTTAGGCAAAGGAGTCGTCAACCTCTTTTGAGCAGCATATTTTGTAGAAAGAGATCCCGTTGGTTTGGCCATGTTGTTGCAATGGATAATTGTAGATTACGGAATAGGGTTATGAACAGTTGCCTGAAGGCCTCAGAAAGAGGGAGAGACCTAGGATGCAGTTGGCAGACAATGTGAAACAGGATCTTGTTGGAATTGGTGTGTAATGGCCAGATGCAGCGGATGTAGCTCAGACATATATGCTTGGAGAACTAAATTGCTGGGCCTGGTTGGATCTCCTTAGCCCATGGCTGCTTGAGGATGATGATGATGTTACCTGGGATAAAACATAACTCCGTAGGTGACCTTACTTAATCCTAAAATGGTATACTTGTTTCGGTCTGTAAATGGTAGCTAGGTAGCCACTGAAAGGATACTATGCACCAATCCCCTGTGACGATGCATAGAACCGTCCAGGCCTAGTACCTAATGTACGACCCCGCCTTCTCGTGGTGCAGACCGTTAGTACCTTTCAAAAGAGATACTCTCTTGTGGAAGTGAACAGAAGAGGAGGGCTGCCAGATTAGTGTGGCCTACTGATCTGGACAACTATGGCTACTTTTCTTTTTTTTTTCTACCCTGCTGAGGAATGGTCAACCACACAAGGTCCTGGTGCTGACCATATAAACCCACTGGACTGGACAGATATATGGCTCTGAGCTTGACTATGGATCCTGATTTTGCTGCACTGGTGGGCTTCTGTGGAGGGAAAATCTTCCGCTGTTTTCTGTTTGTTTGTGGGTTGACAACCCCAAGTGAATAGATTCGCAGGATATGTTTATCAGCTGGTGGATAATCCTGAGTAGAGGTCATCGCAGGCACCTGAACTCTTTGCTTCTATTGGCATCGTCAAATTCTACATTGGAGGAAGTCTTCCAGTGTAGATGGCCTCAGCCTTTAGTGGTGGGGGAACGGGTCTTTGCCCCATGTCTGCGATTAGGGGGCTGTTTGATATTGTCGGCATTCCCTCTCTCAATAAACATAGTTTCTTTAAACATTCCACTAACCATTTTCTCTCCATAGGTAGTAGGAATGTGAGGACTCTGCACAGAGCTTTTTCTCTTGATGTCCTCACACAAGAATTCCACCGTTATAATTTAGATATTCTCGGCTTGCAAGAGATCAGATGGACAGATGAAGGCCAGATTCTTAAAACTAATCTAAATTTCTCTTTTCAGGGAGGGACGACAATAAGCATCATCAAGGCGTGGGTCTGCTTCTCAGCAGACACGCTAGTGATGCTCTTCTAGGATATGAGTGCATTAATGAAAAGTTTCTTACAGCAAAATTTCAGGCAAGCGTTAAAGTTGAAGACCTGAATGTTATCTGCTGTTATGCCCCCACTGAGGATGAGGATGAGAAGGATACGTTTTATGAACAACTTCAGGATATTTTGAATTCTGTCAAGAAATGAGATATTACCCTTGTTCTTGGTGGCTCCAATGCCAAAGTTGGTACTGACTCTGACCTTTGGGGAGGAGTAATAGGTCCTTTTGGTATGGGTAGCTGCAATGGGCAGCATCTCCTACACGTAAGTAAACTCAATGGATTCAGAATAACTAACACTTATTGCAAACACCGCGACATACATAAGTACACATGGGTTTCACCCGATGGACTGCATAACAATATGATTGATTATATATTAATTAACAGCAAATGGGCTAGTTCTGTTGGGAATACCAGGTCGTATAGGGGAGCTGAAATTGGATCTGACAATTACCTTGTTAAAAGTGTCTTGCAACTTAAACTTAAAAAGTGTTGTGCTAAGGTTAAAAAATTTACCATTAATCTGAAGTTCTGAAAGACCCAGTTATAGCCAAAGCTTACCATGATAGGTTACTTAGTCATTATGACAGTCATGGTATGCTTACTACTGAAGTTGAGGAAGAATGGGATCGTTTTAAACAGGCTTTTTTGAACACTAACTGTACTCTTTTAGGAAAAAAGGAGCAGAAGAGACAGAATTATCTGAGTGATAAGGCACTTGAGCTTATTTCGGAAAGAAAGAACTGCAGGAATGTCCTTAATCAATACCCTACTAGTCCTAATAGAAAGCATTACAGAGCACTTAATAAACGTGTAAAAGATCAGTTAGTTGCTGATAAGAATCTTTGGCTTGATGGCTTGGCTGACAAAGCCGAGGAAGCAGTTAGACAGCACAACAGCAGAGAGCTGTACCAGATAGTTAATGCTTTGTGTGGTAGACAATGGACAGGTATACAGGGATCGAAGGATAAACAAGGTAAGGTTATAGAAGGTAAGGATTCTCTCATGGCTAGGTGGGCAAAGCATTTCAGTGATATTCTAAACAATGCAGCTAGTTCTATTTCCATTGTTTCCAATGGTGATAGATGCATTGGTGGCTTTAATGTTGGCCCAATAACACAATCTGAAGTTAGTTTGGCTGTTTCTAAACTTAAACTTCATAAATCCCCAGGGGTAGTTGAAATTACTACAGAAATGCTTAGAGCTGGGAATGTTTCGGTTACCACTTAGATGATCTTGGATCTTTATGATAAATTGATTGATTGGATCTTTTATGATAAAGGCATGGTTCCTAAGGATTTTACCAGAGCTATTGTTATCCTTATTTTCAAAAAAGGTGATCGCAGTTCTTGTGATAACTATAGCGGTATCAGCCTACTCTCTGTTCCAGGTAAAGTTCTTTCCATGATTGTGCTTAATAGAATTAAGAATCTGGTTGACAGTCAATTGCGTGATGAGCAATGTGGATTCAGAAGTGGTAGGGGATGTTTGGATCAGATATTTTCACTTAGGTAGATTCTTGAGAAATGTTTGGAGTTTCAGAAACCTTTGGTTGCTAGCTTTGTTGATTTCAAAAAGGCTTTCGACTCTGTTGATCGTCATAATTTGTGGTTGATTGTGAAATCATATGGTATACCAGACAAGTTAGTTAACATAATGAAAGCTCTCTATAATAACACTGAGTCGTGTGTGAGAGTTGGTAAGGCTTGTAGCAATTGGTTTAGAATTACTTCTGGTGTTCGACAAGGGTGCATTTTGTCTCCTTTTCTCTTTAGCTTGGTTATTGATTATGTTATACGAAATTCACTTCAAGGGAAAGATTTTGGCCTTAAATGGGCTGGAGATACGAAAATTTCTGATTTAGATTATGCTGATGATTTAGTCCTTTTGGCAAATGATGTTGATGAGATGAACTCTTTCATTCGAGCTGTTGATGAGACTGGTAGTAGAGTAGGTTTGGTTATAAACAGAGAGAAAACTAAAATAATGAAAATTGGTCAGGCAGGTTGTGATTCAGTTAATCTGAATGGTTGCAGTCTTGAGCAGGTGTCACAGTTTAATTATCTTGGGAGCTATGTAACAGATAATGGTGATGTGCGGCATGAGATTAACAGACGAATAGGGATTGCTGCCGGGACTTTTAAGAATCTATGGAGAGTGTGGAGAAATAGGCGTATACACCTAAAGACTAAAATTAGACTGTATAATAGTTTGGTTCTTTCTAGGGTTAGTTATGGTAGTGAAACTTGGACCCTTTGTAAACAAGATAACAGGAAACTAGATGCTTTTGATTCCAGATGCTTACGCAGTATCTTGGGCATTAGGTGGTTCAACTTTGTAACTAATGATGAGGTTAGGCAAAGGAGTTTGCAACCTCCTTTAAGCAGCATATTTTGCAGAGAGAGACTCCGTTGGTTTTCCCATGTTGCCCGTATGAATAATTATAGATTGGCGAATAGGGTTATGAACAGTGTGCCTAAAGGCCTCAGAAAGAGGGGGAGACCTAGGATGCGGTGGGCAGACAATGTCAAACAGGACCTTGTTAGAATTGGTGTGCAGTGGCCAGATGCAGTAGATGTAGCTCAGGATAGACTTGCTTGGAGAACAAAATTGCACGGTCTGGTTGGACCTCCGTAGCCCATGGCTGCTTGAGGATGATGATGATACTTTTTTCTGAACTTAATAATTTTCTCGTGACAAAAATCGGCTACTTTACTATATTATGAACTATAATTAGCTATTGCTAACACTCACTTGCTAAGTGGTTACTGTCGAAAAATGAAAGTCATTAGGAAAGTGTTATATAACATGATATTGGGGCTTTGAAATATGGTTAAAATAAAATTATGTAATTTTTCGACACTGATGAAAAGCCCCGTACATTTTGTTTGCAACGAACCCCACGAATTTTGAAGCCGGCCGCTTAGCTTCAATCTTTTGTTGAAAACATGTAGATCAGATATGTGGTCACAAAGAGGTACCAAAATTTTTAAGGGGCGGGGGTGGCTCAGTCGGAAGCGCGCCAGGCTCGTAATCTGTAGTTCCCAGGTTCGAGTCCCAGCTGGGTCAGCGTTGAGATTTATCTCCGCAAAATTTCCCCGCCCTGCCCACGGTCAGTAGGGGACACCGCTGGCTTGGAAAGGCCGCCGTCCGTCGGATGGGACGTTAAGCCGTGGCCCCGTGTGCGGGAGAGCCATACCCTGTGCACGTTAAAGAACACGCTGGATGGCCTTGACGGGAGGCTACCATCTGTCTCCCAACAGCTGTTCCAGTGGGTCCCCTCCCCCAACCTTCTCTGAGCCTTCGGGGTCCATGTGACCTGGCCATTTAGCTTATGGTGTGCAAAAAAGTGCCGCTCAGAGGTAAAACAACCCAAACCCAAAATTTTTAAAGATGCCCACTGGTGGTATAAAAAGCACTAGACATCAGTAACAGAGGTTTCACTGCCACAGTCGATGCTGCTACAGGTGAACTTTCACATAAAAACTGAGACAAACACAGCTTCTTCCTCATCAAGGAAGCCGACAAGTCATGGAGAAAGACACTACGTTAAAGTTACGGCTGTTACTAAATCGAAATATATCAAAAGTAGGTCAAAACATGGTGCTGAGTATTTTGCCGAGATGTAGTCGTTTTCTGTCTCCAAGAGAATCTGCCGGTGACCTGCTGAAAAGGTGAATGCGCCAGCTGACTGCGAGGTCACTGTCTGGCGTCAGCTGACTTGAGCCAAGGTCATCCTTCCTGACATTCGCTTCCTGATACTGGCATGAAGACCGACCTTGACCTTGCATCAGCTGACAACTCTTGGCAGTGACAACAGTCTCACCGGGAATGAAATGACACTTTTTTTTTCTAGTGATTCAAAATTACAATGCCAAATTGTTGAAACATGAGGTAAAAAAACGACGTTAAACATAAATTTATGGAGTTCCTTTAATTCAAGTCGAAGACGATTTGCCCTCTACATCGATATTAAATACTAATAACTTGAAATACTAGATGAAGATGATATCACCAATACTAGATGACATAAATAAGATAACTACTCATGGCAACAATTTTGAGGCTCACATGCTAAAACGTGGAGGGTGGAAAGAAGAGTTTTTCGTAGTTCTATCCTGTAGCGATATCGAGTTCAACTTAGCATAGTAACTCGCAGTGGCGAAGCATGACATTTTGATTAGTTGAAGCATTTAACAAAAGCACTACTTAAGCGCACTTACTTAACTAAAATCGAATACGGTTCCTCAACTTTCTGCTTCAGAACCATTGAACCTGAACGCCCTTCCACTCCTCGATGTTTACGAATTAGTGAAACGGAACACCGTTTCGCTACTAGATATTTTCGAATCATTGAACCGGAATTGCGTTCCGGTACTTTATGTTTCCAAATCGTTCAGTGAAAGTAGTTCTATACGTTTTGATTCAAATGTTACCAACATATATACAGTCTAGTAGCGAAGTAGGGGTGGGGTTTGAGAGTGCAATCTCCCCGTCATTGGGGCAAGGAGTGTCTAAGGGAGAAGAGAGCTAGCTTCCATAGACGTAATGTAAACTTTTCGATTGCAGCGCCCTCTAAACATGGCAAATTCGTGTATTGCAGTGAAGCCACCTAGCCAGGAGAGGAGCCAGTTCCTTGCGTTACTTTTCCACCGCCCAGCAAGGTTTTCAATAGCTTACACCACGTGACTATTACATACACTTTGATTCTGTTCAAAGTGTTCCTGTCTTAAATTTTACCATCATAATTTTCTTTTCACAATTGTCAGTTAAAATAATTTTCCTTAATAAAATCCCATTTTGTAAAACAAGTAGTAGCTATGCTCAACATAGAAATTTTAATATTTTGAACATTCTACTATATTTAATATATTATAATAAATTGAAATTTATGACTTAATGTGAGACAACTTGTTTTGTTTAATTATATTTTATAGAATTTAGGATATTTTCAATTAAAGTCACATCGAGTTTCTTACTTGTATAAACTGTCAATAGATGGCAACAGGCACTTCTCTTATCAACCATAAAAAAAAATTACTATTAGAACAAACTGCAGACACCTATATATGTCGATATGCTCCAGGGAACACAAAACTGCAACATACATTGACTTACATGTTCGCAAGATGATTAAATGTATTAATTTACATATTAATTTTAAAAATTCTGCAAAATTACTCAAAATAAACATACAACGTCTTTTCCAGGTATCGTAAAATGTACTCCTGAACGGGATAAAACACTCACTGAATAACTTTAGGGTCAGCTATCATTATGCCAAACAGCCATGGCTGTTAGACAGGTTGAAACACTGATTAAATCGCAATAAATATACCAAGAGTAAGAAAACCACAGCTGCACTGGACTAAAAAAGATTGCACTCCGCATGCGCAAATCGCCCCTTACAGTTGTTTTTGTGCATGCACATCAATTTGCCACGTTCAGCTTCGGTAAAATTCCGCAGAACGGCGCCACTTACGCTTGTGCGAAGCTAGTCTTCTTCTCCTTAGACCTTCTTTGATTGGGGAAAGTTATTTTTAACAAACTACTCAACGGCGTTACGATGGCTGGGTGGTTAGCGTGCTCGGCGAGTTATTATGTTAAGTTGAACTCGATATCGTTACAGGATAGAACTACGAAAAACTCTTCTTTCCACCCTCCACGTTTTAGCATGTGAGCCTCAAAATTGTTCTTTTTCTGCTGAAGTCTCGCCTTTCTCGCAAACCTTCTCTATGGCTTATTGTACTGACAGACTATGTCAGATTTCTGGGAGTGCGCAGCTGTTTGAAGGGAATTTATTTGTTCATTAACTGGTATTAAAAATGTAAAAATTTTTTTTGAAGAATCCCATACTTCCAAAAAGTAGAGCTGACAGTTCTACTTTTTATTTGATTCTAATTTAGCCTAAATTAAATCTCATAAATTTAATACATTGAACTACTGTGCAAAAGCATTATTATGTCGATAATATCGAATAAACTTGTATTATGTAAATAGTAAAAAAGCCACAGCAATTTTTGTGCGATTGAAAAAACAGCATTATTCATAAAATTATATGTATTTAATGTTTGACAATTTTCACTTATTTGCTTTTTTGCCCCGTAGCCGAGTGGTTAACGTACTTGGCTATTATTCAAAGGGACCTGGGTTTGAGGCCCGGTTAAGGCATGGATGTTTGTGTTGTTTTTCTGCTGAGGTCCGTCATTCTCCTGTCTGTCCTCTGTGACGAGCAGCTGCTTGAGTGGTGTATTTATTTTTTTAGACAGTGCCAAATTTACACCTCATGCGTCTTTAGCCACACGAAGTGGTAGTCCTTTCAGTTTCGTATAAAATACGAAATATTTTCTTTCACAACCACGAAGAATGGAAATAATGTATCGAAATAAATGAATGTAGGAATTGTAATGATAATAGAGTTTTGTTAATAAATAGTTAAATTAATGTGATAAATTAATATTATGAATAACGTATAACTTGTTGTATTCAATATGGAGTAATATTACGCAAACAAATTATCAATTTAAATTAAAAAAAATATTTCCTCGCTAAGCAGCTGCTTGAGGGGGTATTTATTTATTTTATTTATCGTTCTGAGAATGATTAAATTACACTTAAAAATACCCCCTCAAGCAGCTGCTTGCCACTGAGGTATGACAGGAGCCTGTCAATTTATATGCTGTAGTAGAAGGTCTGTGAGGATGGCAGGACCTCAGCAGAAAAAGAACACAAACTCCATACCTTTCCCGTGGCTCGAACTCAGGTCCCGTAGATCAGTAGCCAAGCGTGCTAACTACTCGGTCACGGGACGGCAAAATTGCACTTAGGGAGGGCGCATATCGCCGCAATTTGTAAGAGCAATGCGACGGTGATTCGGTTGCTTCTTAAAAATGCGTGTACAAAACTGGGATATTACACGTCTAAGGAATTTCAACTCAGCTGAGATGCGACACGAAAATTGCAATTTTCGTGCGATTTGCACTGGCGACTTCTTCGGAGTGTTGTTGCAAAAGATTTGAGCGATATGTTGTGGAACTTATGGTCGTGTCATCCTGTGGTGTCATCCTCCTATTTTGTTTTTGGTCTTGGATTGTTATGCATTTTATTTCGTCGTTTATTATCCCATTCCTCATCGTTAAAAAAATAATTGTTTGAATCTTCTGGAATTTATTTTCTAGGAATATAAATTTTGCTTATTTTAAATCATCAAATCTTGACCGTGATATCAAGCTGGACTTCTCGAACGACCAATATGGATTTCATTTTTATTAAAACTGTGGAGTCTGGTAAGTAATCATTTATTATGCAGTGATTAATATGCGAGTATTAGCATACAGTATATTATATACTCGTGCAATATTAAAAGAACTCTTGTGATTATTAAGCAGTACTATGTTTAGTTGAAAGGAACCTTGAGATTATTTATTTGTTCGAGAGATTAAGTTTTATAATTTCAAATAATAGCTACTAATAAAACTTTCATGTCAGTTGTTGTTGTGTGGAGTGAGAGGAATATGGCTCTAGTAACGATTTCGTTTTGACTGCAAAGTGTTTACTTTCAGTAGGGCATACAGCAACTTATTAGAATTAATACGATTGTGATAGGAATATTTAAAGTAATTTTGCTAATAAAATAAACGTTGACTACTAGATGAGAGCAAAATATTTCAATATCAAATGTTAATAAAATGAGCCCTTCGCGATCTTTTCCTTTGTTTAATTCGATTTTTCATCACGATCTCGGAAATATTCATTTATTTTCTACTTTGGACTTTATTTTCTACTTTCAAATTTAGCGATAGACAAAATTCCTTTGTATTTTTTATATTCCAGTAATGCACGGAACTTTCGAAGAGTTTATTAAATGTTATTTTTATTTTAAATCGGTCTTTTTTTTGCTGTAGACATTATTTTGTCTCCTATTCGTTCAGAAGGATACAAATAATTTTTTTTTCTTAACAAATAGGCGACTAATTTCAATGCAGATAAAATGTTTGTTTCTACAGCCTTATTAAAACAGATACTTTTTTTATATTAAATTTTTTCACTCCTAGATTATTTTCTAACTGTTTACTTACAGTTAACTTTATGTTTTTGGCATACTTTGCTTATAATCGAAAAGTTTTTCTGAATATTCTTTAATTACTTTATGATTTCAAACATGTATCAGTTTGCAAGAAGAGCTCTTATTTTAAAGATTCCCTATTTTATCACATATAGAGTAATGTTAATCAGTCTGAATATTTTTTCACTGCATAAAAACATAACAACTACTCACCAAACTTCGTTTATTTGTGCGCATGATTTTTGTGAGGTATAAAAGAGAAAATCTCTTTCTGTTTTTGCTTTTTCGGCAAAAGTAGAACGATTTTATCTATGGGAAGGGACAGAAGCACGATTCATAGTTCAAAATTTAAATAATTTTACGATTAGTATTCGTAAAAATAATTTAGTTCCAAATTCCAATGAGATTGGATAAATTTCCTCCTCCTTCCTATGATGTGTTTTGACTCTCTCGCTTTGATTTTTTATCCCAATGGAGAGTGAGTCTTGCAAGCTGTTATTTCATCGTAAATATGCTTTTGGGTAATGGTGTATTTCTTAATAAATTTCCTTCCATTGGAATATCCAAAGGGACCTCGAGGGGGCATGAGTTATAGTCCCTAACTTGAGGGTTTGAATAACGTATTTTCTAAGGAAGGCTCTTAAAATCCAAGATGCACGTATTCATAAAAATAATTTGGTTCCAAATTCCAATGAGGTTGAATTCAAACGAGGTCCAAATTTCCATGAGGTTGGATTCCAATGTAGTCCAAATTTCAATGAGATTTGGATTCCATCAGCGTTCAATTAAAAAATTTGGATACAATACTCGTTTCGCAAATTACATTAAGATGTTACGATTTAACTTTTCATTTCCAAACATATGGTTACCGTACTGCTTCTTAATAAACTGAACGAATAATCAGTGATCATTTTATTTGGAGCAAACTCGCCTTATTTTAATAGAAATTCTTCGTTTCAGTTTAAAAACAGACTCTTCGTAAATCTGTTTTTTTTAAAGAAAAATGACTTCAATCACATTTTTATTTATTTTAGAAGCAGTATAACTTCTAAAATAAGCATTTAATGGACAAATGTGATTGAAGATAAAATAAAAATTACAATCAAATCTATTTTAATCTCAAGTTCCAACAATATTCGTTCAGTATTAAAAGTTGTGTAAGCTAGAATATTTCACAACAGAGAATGCATAATAAAAATTACCTCAGAAATTAATTAAAATGAATTAAAAAGCATTTTTTAAAATATTTAATGGAATTAATATTATATTAAGTTTTGAATTTTCTGTAATGATTTTTTCAATATTAGATATTTATGAACGATTTTTATGAAACAAGATAATTTACTGTTAATATTGATATGAATTCAAAGAGATGAAAGCTTAGCGTGAGTTCATAAATAACATATATGTATACCACTATAGTATGAATGATGTAATTTATTACGATGACAAAATTATTAGAAATTAATCAATTTTATGTAAACACAAATATTTCTATTCTTCTTAGCATAAAGACAAACCACTTTGAATTGAATCTCATTTGCGACACTAATTAACCTTAATAATACTTTATACCTTATACATGTGAAACGTTTAACATTGATCTCCCCTGATAGAGGACCCAATAACAAACTTTACTGTTGATTCCTTTTCACCACTGTAACTAGGCTTCATCTTAAATCAAATAAGAGCAGTCTTTTTACATAGCATTACACAACACTAATTTAATACACTATATCCTTCTTCCTTTTACTACTTACTACACTATATCTTTATTTGCTTTCTTTCGCAATTCAACTATTGTAAAGCATCCTCGTTTTAAACAGTTAATAACGTAAATCGTCACGCTAAGCACAGGCGAGCGTTCATGATACACCACCTGTCACAAGCCATTGCCGCATGTTCATCTGTTGTAACAATATAGGTTCCATAACTTCAAATACTGAACGAATAGTGTTTAAAATACGGATTTAAATATATTTAATTTTTAATCCTTAATTTATATTCAAAGTCATTTTTACATTCAATGTATATGTTAGGAGTTATAGAGCTTCGAAGTTAGATTCCTATTGACATAACATGGAAGCTCTCTTAATATTTTGCTAGCAAGAAAAAACGGGTAAAAAGCAAATTAATGCTCCCAAAGGTTCATTTTTCTAATGCTTAATATAATTCTTTCCGGTGTCTATAACTTGCAGAAGGGAGGTGGGAGATTCCCCTTGGTACGCTTTTGTCAAAAAATCAGGAAATGTTTCGTATATATTTTCGAAAATCAGAAGTCGCCACATGATTTTATAAGGTTTTTTATGGAAAATTCTATGTATAAAATAATATATGTGGAGAAACCTATGTAAAAATATGTTTTTATATAGCAATCAATATATCAAAAGTGTTTGAAT
The DNA here is from genome assembly GCA_038380435.1 of Ryuthela nishihirai. Classification (NCBI taxonomy): domain Eukaryota; kingdom Metazoa; phylum Arthropoda; class Arachnida; order Araneae; family Heptathelidae; genus Ryuthela; species Ryuthela nishihirai. The sequence continues at coordinate 1,825,821 of JAWZYU010000005.1, forward strand.
AGGTATAGAAATATTTATAAGGGCTTCTCATATTTTGAAGGTCTCATATTACTTTTACTTTACGCTGACTGCAACAGCACTTGGTGCCATCTTGTTTTCTGAGAAACGTGCAGTAGAACAGTTCAGTGTATACTGCTTTGCCACCGCAATTGAACTGGAGAGAAGTGGCGCCATAGAGACACTATTAAATTAGCTCCACCAATCCATGCCAATGTTAATTAGCCTTAAACTAGTTTTGCGGTAATAACAGGTGAAGCATAGTACGGCCATATGTTTGTGCCATAAACACTTGGCAAGTGTGTATCAGATATCAAGCTAATTTATTTATTTACTTTACGTGATGAAAAAATACACTAGATGAAATATTATTAACTGATTATGGTCAAATTAAATAATATGTAAAAATGATATAGATATATAAAATACAATTGGAAAGCATAAAATATTTCTTTTCAAAGAAAAGCGAAACTTTTGAAAGTTAGAGAAGAAAAGGATTTTTAAAATATTCTACAGCATAAAATGTTGGATAAATTGATTAGTAAGAACTTATATAACAAAGTTATTTTCATATTGAATTCAAGTTATTTTAGAATGATTCTATGCTTATTGCTTGGTTAGATAAGAAATATCCCGTAGCCTTCAGTTGTGCTGCCGCAACTTTCACTCCTCATGCCGAATACCTCCGGCTTCTACTACCAATGTACCAGTGTACAGAAGTATCGATCACGGAGTTCACTCGGTCTCCCCACGCCCAGACTGCATATTAGACTTGAATGTTTTTAAATGTAGAAATAAAATTAGACTATTTATGTTTGAGTCGAATCCAAAATTCTAAAGAATTTTAGATTGTTTGTTTTCGAAAGTTGTTTTAATGAAGTAAAAAGGAAACTTTTATTAACTGTTTGATGCAGTCATGAGTTGGGGTGACCAGTCCATTTCTTCACGGTACCGCATACGAAGCAAAGACAGTCTAAAACCAACCCATGCTATGGTGCTGCTTCAATATATTTTGCTGCTTGGCGGGCTGAATTTCTTACGGCGACACAAACATCGGTAATTCATACTTAAAATTATCTAAGCGTCGTTTAATGAAACATCATGCTAGATGAAATGTGAACAAAAGTAACTATACAATTCTTTACTTTTCATAGTGTTAAAGTTAAACTTAGCAATACTGAAAATCGCCTTTAAATTTCCGAAACTGATTTCACAGTAATGTGTTGTATAAATGAACGATTATTTTAAATAAATGAAGCAAATTAAACGTTTATTCATGTATTGCACGATATTCCTTGTATCTTTCTGGGCGATTTGTTGATGGATTTGTTAGATACAGAAAATAAAATTTTCTTACTGCACAAATTCTATTTAAACTCGTTGGCGAGGTTCTGGTGACGGGCACAAACAAATGGTCGTCGACAATGCTCAAATGCTTCACCAAATTTTTCAAATGGCGCCTCCTGTTCTGTACCCCTTGAAATTACCTTAGGGAGAAATACTTAATAAAAAAATATTAGCTCATGACGAATTATTATAAACCTGAACTTCTTTATTTAATTTTTACATACTACGAGATTATTATATTTTTCTTAAGTAAGTGTAAGCACCATGTTTTGTAAAATAAGTTCTCTGCAGTTCGCTAAAACAGCCCTTGGTACATCTGCAGTTTAAATCTCACTACTCAGTAGATGGCAAGTTAGAGCATAATGTTGATGATTAGAACAGTGTTTAAAATCTGGGTTTAAATATATTTAATTTTGATTTTTAATTTGTCTTCAGAGTCATTTTTTCATTCAATGTATATGTTAGAAGTTATAGAGCTTCGAAGTTAGATTAGAATTCTATGCCACGAGTTGAAAACAAACTCGTGGCATAAAATAATGTAAGTTAGGTTTATAAAGTATAACCCCTCAAGCAACTGCTTGCTACAGGTGTCTGACAGGAGCCTGTTAGTTTAATACGCCATAACAGGAATGTCTGTGAAGAAGGCGAAACTTGCAGAAAAACGACAAAAACATCCATCTCTTATTCGGGGCTCGAACCCAGGTCCCTTTGACCAGTAGCCAAGTGCATTAACCACTCTGCCATGGGACAGCTAAAAAAAAAACTCTTCTATGGCTGGTTTCGAATCCGTGTCCCTCACGTTTAATAGTGCGTTCATCCATTACTCCAAGGAGCGTCATCTCATGGCTGAGGAAGGACTGTGAAAAACCTCTGGAGTAAATACTTTTCTTGTTTATGTTAAGCTTGAAATGTGGGCCGATATAATATTCCCCAGCACGTCTGTTCTAGGGGACCTTTTCTATAATATATATTGGCGGTGAATTGTATACGATTTTCCTGTTTTTTACATTTGTTTTCCCTGATTGTAAAAATTGCATAAGGTGTTGTTATTTTGGCTGGTTTTATTTGCGGAATTAAAATTTTATATTTAGAAATAAGTGTCTATGATTAAATGATTTATTCGACGTGTTCTAATTTTGCAATGTTTTCACTGCTAGTAATGCAATTTTTTAAGGCATTGATGGAATGCTTTTTGGAAGTTGAATATTCTTTCTATTGTGATAATTCAACCGTTTTTCATTGATTCAAATCGCGTATTTAGGGCTTTTTTTACGGAAGTAACTGGAATAAACATTTATTATACAATTCTTTCGAAAAAAGAAAATCTGGTCAGTTGACTGTTCAGAGTCCAGATGGCGCTGTTTAGGAAACACGACCCAACGTGCATTTACGATGCGTCATTACATTGCATGAAAACAATATGGCGGTTGAGCGATCAAAACTGCAGGTCGCAATTAAGAATTGTATTCTCTGTTTAGCTTTCATTTGTTGAACAACTTGTTAGCATTGTAAGCTGTTAGCTTTGACGATCTGCTATTAATTAATCAAATGTTTGCTTTTGCCAGAAACTTGAAATAGCTGTTATGACAAACCCTGTATGTCGCTGCCAAAATTGAAATACACCGCAATTAAAAGAGAAAAAAAAATTTAGACTTATATCCGATGCTGCATTCATTTGGATATTAAGTGCAATTCGCGCACAATTTCATAATTTTTAAACAAGTTCAATATAATGAGAATAACCTGTAATAGCAAGTTTTTTGCCACCAAAATGGGGGTCTGTAGCAAGGGTGGCTGGGTTCATGGTTTTGTTGCAATTACACTACTAGTCCCCCTTTATTATATCTATGGTTACAATGAACTTCAATTGTGATTTAGTAGTAAAAAATGTTCGTTAATAAAACTGGTGACCAAAATAACTTCAAACATAAATTAGTAATGTGGTACTACACAGAGAGTATTATTTCAGATGTTGGACAATTATTTATTTCGACACTAGGTGAAACCGATTTTTTAACCATCTTCTGTGGTACGTGGTCCTCATTAGAAATGGTGGTGTAAAGGATATTGACCTGCCTAGAGCAACGTTTACCCTTTGAGAGAAAAGTCACCTTAGAGTCTAGAGTTAATTTAAATCTAGCGACAGTACCGCCCTTAGACCCGGGCAAGTGGGGACCTACCCTGGCACTTGTCTCAGGGAGCCCACGCTTTGGAGCCCCCCCCCCCCCTCATCATAGGCACAAAAAATTATTGATGAAAATAAAGTATGTAGAATAAAGCAAAATAATGATGAATGACCTGCACAACCAATTGAATGTTACCTTATTTGTGTGGGATATATTCAATAAGATATGGGAACGTCTGAATACATCTAAATTAAATCAGCCAATTACCCTGGGTTAAACGAGATAGTTCCGGATACCCGTATGGTGAGAACGATATTTTTAATAATAACATAAATGAGCACTAACGTGCGCAACAACGATGTGTGAGCCAGAACCTTACGCATTTTTAGAAGAAACTAAGAGAAATGCGGTGCGATCACTGATACTAAGCTGCAGTAGTCGCAGTCAAAAACTTGTAGTGTGGATAACATTGACAGTAATATTGTTTTCTGACCTGAAGTACCAAAACATCGTTGCTCAATTTAAGAATTTTCTTTTGATATCTCATGTACATTTCAGCTTACGGCACGAAAATATATTACATTGCAGTTTGAGAATATTAATCTTTAAATATTGATATTAGTAGCATACTCTGTATACTCTGAGAAGTTAACTGCTTTTGATGTCCTGTATTTGCTACTTGGAATTTCTAGTACGTCTCACATTGGCTGCTTAAAAATTCTGAATTCTTTACCTAAATTCTTAATAATTCACAAAATAAGCCACTATTTCTTCGAATTTGTTTTAAAATATATCGTAATTATTAATGACTGTAATAAACTTAAATTTAAAAATTCTCCCGTCTGAAGATTGACGGTTTCCATCAAAGTGCGCATGAGCGCTAGCTCATCATATTGTGTAGAACGGTGTCTTCTGTTACATAACGTTACTTTAGAGGCTGGATAGTGTTGTATTTTTAGTTGGGTTGGGTTGTTTTACCCCTGAGCGGCACTTTTTTGCAAAGCATTGGCTAAATGGCCAGGTCACATGGATCCAGAAGGCTCAGAGAAGGTTGGGGGAGGGGACTTACTGGAATAGCTGTTAGGAGACAGATCGTAGCCTCCCGTCAAGGCCATCCAGCGTGTTCTTTAACGTTCACAGGGTATGTCTCTCCCGCACACGGAGCCAAGGCGTAACGTCCCATCCGACGGACGGCGGTCTTTCGAAGCCCATCGGTGTCCGCTACTTACCGTGGGCAGGGAAGTATGCGGAGATAAATCTCAACGCTGACCCAGTTGGGACGAGAACCTGGGAACTCTAGCTATACAAGACCTCTAGTCAGCGCCGTCGTGTAGTACGGGAAACTGCTCACATGTTCCTTTCTGTTCTTTCCTACCTCCATGCCGTAAACAGCATCAAGTAGCGCCGATTCAATTCATGCCTCTATTCTGGTAGCTTCTTATGCTTTCTTGTATTATAATTTCGATGTATTTTGTATATTTAATATACAAAGAGATTATTATTCTAATTTCGAATTGTAGCGGAAATTGTACCAGAGTGGTCGCGTGGACTACAATAGTAATCCAAATTTAGATATTCATTTCGGCGCTGTACAGTTCAGTGTTTTAAATCACAATGCTCAGGGGCATATCTATGGGTTGCTTTGGGGTACAACTCCGAGTTACTTGGTGGGGAGGCTCCCCCCCCCCCCCAAAGTAACTCGGAGTTGGCAAAATTCGAAGCGACTACGTAAAATCTAGGTGAGTTGTGAAAATTTATAATCTTTTTTTTTGTAAAATTAAGGGGAGTTAGCAAAATCCAGGGTAGTTGTCAAAATCGAGGCAATTTGGCAAATCTAGGGCAGTTTGAAAAATCGAGGTGGCAAAATCTAGAGCAGTTTGAAAAATCGAGGTGGCAAAATCTAGAGCAGTTGGCAAAATTCGAACCCACTTAATAAAATATAGGTGAGTTGTCAAAATCGAGACAATTTGGCAAAATCTTGGGTTGCTGGCAAAATTCGGACTGACTTAGCAAAATCGTAGGGAGTTGGCAAAATTCAGGGAGATGTAAAATATGGCTAGTTGGCAAAATCTAGGAGAGTTGCAATTCTTGGGGAGTTGGCAAAATTCTGAGTGCAAAAATCAGGTGAGGATAAAAATAGGGGATTTTTTTTTCTGTAAAATTATGGTGAGTTCGCAAAATCTAGGGGCAGTTGGCAAAATTCGGAGTGTTTTGACAAAATCTTTGGGAGTTGGAAAAATTCGGAGTGACCTGGCAAAATTCAGAGTGACTTGGCAAAATCTTGGTGAATTGAGAAAATTCGGAGTGACTTTGCAAAAATCAGCTGAGGTGTAAACATTTTTTTGTTCTGTAAAATTGTGGCGAGTTGTCAAAATCTAGGGTAGTTGGCAAAATTCGAATCCATTTGGTAAAATATGGGCGAGTTGTGAAAATTGGGATTGTTTTTGTGAAATTAAGGAGAGTTGACAAAATCGAGAAAACTTGGCAAAATCTATGGGAGTTGGCAAAATTGGAAACTTCTTGGTAAAGTACAGGTGAGTTGTGAAAATTGGGATTGGTTTTGTGAAAATAAGGAGAGTTGGCAAAATTCGAAGCCACTTGGTAAATACAAGGAAGTTGTGAGAATTGTGCCTTTCTTGTGCAATTAAGGAGAGTTGCTAAAATTCGAAGTGACTTGGCAAATTCAGGGAAGATGTAAATATTGCAGTTTTTTTCTGTAAAATTACGGCAAGTTGGCAAAATCTAGGAGAATTGGCATAATCGAGGCAACTTGATTAAATCTAGGGTAGTTGGCAAAATTGAAATCCACTTGGTAAAATATAGGCGAGTTGTGAACATTGGGATTTGTTTTGTGAAATTAAAGAGAGTTGACAAAATTGAGAAAACTTGGCAAATTTGGGGTAGTTTGAAAAATTTGTAGTGATTTGACAAATTCAGGAGAGATGCAAATATTGTGATTGGTTTTGTGAAATTAAGGAGAATTGGCCAAATGAAGGGGAGTTGGGAAAATTCACACTGACTTTTGCTACAATTCAGGCGAGATGTAAATATTGAGATTATCTGTGTGAAATTATGGCTTGTTGGCAAAATTGGAAGTTACATGGCAAAATCCAGGATAGTTGTGTCCCCCCCCCCTACGGAACGAAAAATCTAAATACGAACCCGTTAGAGACATTATTTTCTTAGTTGGCAAAATTTGATTTTCGAGTTGGAAAATTTTCGATTTCTTCCACCCACCAACCATAGCCCTTTGCTATGCCCCTGACAATACTTCTTATGGAAGGGGGAATTTTGTTAGCTAAATTTGTGATAAAATTTAGCAGTACTTATGGTGAAGCATAAGTGCGCTTCACCTTTAACACATTTTAATTCATACAAAATAGACGAAATTCTGCAGTATAATTTTGTAAAGTAAAAGAAGTCAGTCTTTCTCCAATAAAACGAGTTGTTTATTTTAATTCTCATTTACATGGGATTATGCTGTTATATTGTGATTTATTGCGGCTTATACTGAATCAGTTTTAATTAGGCTTATTTACACATTCTCATGTCGTTAATGATGTAAACAGCTTTGAATAAATATATTAAGGGAATGCAGAGGCAAGAAGATGTAAACTGTTTTAACACAAACAAGTTCCTAAAAGCCATGACATTGTGAGTAATAACAGCATTGCTACTTTTTGCTCTCGGTGGGAGATATGAAATTTGTGAGGAACGGCGCATTTGACAGTAAAGAACAAGAAGAGATGGTACCTGGACACTACGAAGAATCTTCACGTACACTGATTGGGCAATAAACAAATACATAAATAACTCTTCTCTACTCATTATTCTAAATCTTCATCGATAAATCAGTATACCTCACATGGGCCCATGAATTTTGTAATTTTAATCGAATTGTTTATAATAGACAGGCGCCCCCTGCAAAAAATATTTGCCCAGGGCCCCGCACACTCTAGGGTTGGGTTGTTTAACTCTGAGCAGCACTTTTTTCCACACCATGAGCTAAATGACCAAGTCACATGGACCCCAAAGGCTCAGAGAAGGTTGAGAGAAGGGATCCACTGGAACAGCTGTTGGGAAGCAGATGGTAGCCTCTCGTCAAGGCCATCCAGCGTGTTCTTTAATGTGCACAGGGTGTGGCTCTCCCGCACACGAGGCCACTGCTTAATGTCCCATCCGACGGATGGCAGCCTTTCCAAATCCATTGGTGTCCCCTACTGCCGGCTGGCAGGGCGGGAAATTTTGCAGAGGTAAATCTCAACGCTAACCCATCTGGGACTCGAACTGGGAACTGTAGATTATGAGCCTGGCGCGCTAGCGACTGAGCCACCCCCGCCCCCACACCCTAGGGACTTCCCTGTCTAGCGGTGTATGAATCTCCTAGGTAAACCTTTGATTTTAATCATTAGGGAGTGTAGAGTATTTTTTACTGTTGATATCGTCATATATTTTAGTTAGATATCTTCCCTTTCATTTCAACCTGTACTAACGATTTCCCAGTTTAGCACAGAGAAAATATTGACACATTACACCTAATCATTAGCAACAATTGGAAAAGTTTCCTCTCCTGAAGTACAGATGGCGCAAGGTCCGCCACATCTCAGTGAAAGATTTATAGGTCTTATTTTGGAAGATTTTAGCATCTTATGCATGGTTTAATGGTTAGAGCGCTCTGGCATGTATCTAGAGAGTTGCGGGTTCGATTCCCGCCGCGCCAGCGATACTTTTTTTCAGATTGTTGAAGTCTGTTTCTACAGACTTCAACAACTGTTTTCTACTCTCCTTCGTGTAAACACATCAAATCGGACCTCTAGCATTTCCGTAAAACACAAAATCTAGCAGCACCAAGTATTAGCTCACATTTAAATCTGTCGACACAGTGACTTTTAGAAATTTCCCTTCTTTAGCACTAATTAATTAAAAAATAAATTTTTACCCACGTAAAAGTTATACTTAATTAACGATAAAGCAATTTGAAAAAGTTTAAAGTCTACGACTATTAATGATTCTGTGCACACCTCAGAAAAGAAAAAACATGCTGGGTAGGTTTGACGAATGTTCCCTCAGCCCATGGGGTGAAAAGGCATGCCATGTTCGATAAAAAAAATTGCAACGGAGTTTTATGTCACCACTATATCAAATGAGTGTCCTTACGGTAAAAATTATTTTTAATCGATGCATATCATTTTCGCTATGAGGACATATTTACAAAGGGACATTATATTTATTTTACGAAAGACACGGACCGAGTTAAACAAGAACTGAAGGGGTTCGTTTATTCTTCTAAACATATGTAAAACACTCTTCTGATGCGCTGGTTATGAAAAAATCATTTTAAACGAGATCTCGTGAAAGGTGAATCACGATTTCAAAAAGTAGAAGTGGTTGAAACAGCGTACTATTTATTTTCTGTGTGAAATTTTACGACAAATGGTAACGATTCGCAGTGGAGAAAGAAAAAATCGTTTCTCTGACCTGTTGAAATTTTCATTAAGAAAAATAAATACGCATAATATGCATAATACACAAGATTCACTAAAAATATTAGTTGTTCAAATAAGCAAAATTTGGTTTTAAGGTCTTTATTTTACTTATGATGCATAAATATGTATTTCAAGAATTATTTTAATATCATTTCTTTGCATTATTCACTCAGTAAATTCACCTTTAACAAATATATATAAGGCGACGTCAATTCATTTGTATATTAGGTAATATTATCTTCACCTAGTATTGCAAGTTATTCATATTTACTACCGATATTGAGAGTAAATCTTCTACTTAAACTAAACCCCGCTAATTGATATATAATGTCGATTTTTGAACTTGGTGGTTTAATAACTTTGAGTTTTAATTTCGAATCACATGAAACAAAATGTCATTTCGTTCCTCAAGAGGCAACCGAGAGTTGTCAGCTGACTTGAGGTCAAAACCTGTAGGTTTTGAGAGATCTTGGCGCGAGTCAGCTAATGCCAGGCAGGGACTTAGCTGGTGGCTGGCATATTCACGTGTTTAGCAGGTCAGTGCAAGATTCTCTTCGAGGCAGGAAATGCCTGAACCTGAGCAAAATCCCCAGCGCTATCTTTTGACCGACTTTTAATAATGTATTTTATTTTAGTAACTATCGTTCCATAGACATGTTTTTTTTTAACGTTATTACCTTTCTTCACGACCTTTTGGCTTTCTTGATGAGGAAGCTGTGTTTGACCTAGTTTTCATGTCAACTCCCTTTCCTTGGATATCTGGTGGGTTCTTTAAAAGTTTTTGCTCCTCTTTGTGATTTTGAATATATGACCTAGATTTTTTCGATGAAAGATAATTTTTTTTACTCTATGTAATCTCGACACTTTTTCATTTTTTCTTTTAACTGTAACCTCCATTTCTAGATACTTTTTTCTCTGTCAGCCATTCCAGATAGGTAGTCTTTACAAGACATCCTGATGGTTGTCGATTGCTAACAACGATTGTTTAAGGCATTTCATAATGCAGCACGTTAGCTTCTGTATTTTACGGACAGTTAGTTTCCTTTAACCTTTAGTCCTGTAAACCATTTCTTATGATATTCGGATGATTTAGATTGACAATTAACTGTTATTGCATATCCATGTATTTTAGTCTAGCCCTCCTGAAGCATCGGCCTTTTATCTAAAGGTTAGCTGTCATCTGACTTGGAAATTTGTTTTGTAAAAAGTTTCCATGTAACATCTGGCCCTAGCAACCATTTCTTATGGCATTCACATGACAGTACAACTATCCCAGAATCGTCTTACCTTTCGTATATCCACAATTTTTATGGCATTCCTTATGAGTATACCTATATTACCTCTGATTTTTTAAACAGTTTCCATGTAAACATTGACCCTAACAACAATTTGTTATGTCATTCGGATGAAAGTGAAACTACCCTCTGGTTGATAATCACCGGAAGTTCATAATTATTTTAACTCTTATTGTGCATTCACGTTTTTAGTCCAGCAACCAGTGATGCGGCAGTCTAAAGGGTAGCTCTCACCTAACGAGAAAGTTTTTTTTGTAAACAGTTTCCATGTAATCTTTGGTCGTAAGTGCGATTCATATTTGTATAACAGTGCAGCTGCAGCACAGGTTGATAATAATCTCAGTTGTTTTATCTCTGAGCGACACTTTTTTTGCACACAATGTGATAAATGGCCAGGTTACAGTGATCCTGAGGGCTCAGAGAAGGTTGCAGGAAGGGGACCCACTGGACAGCTGTTGGGATACAGATGGTAGTCTCCTGTCAAGGCCATTCAACATGTTCTTTAACGTGCACAGTGTACAACCACACACAGGATCATGGCTTAATGTGCCATCTGACTGACGGTGCCCTTTCCAAGCCAATCGGTGTCCACAACTGACTGTGAGCAGGTCAGGGAGTTTTGTGAATATAAATATCAACCCTGGCCAGCAGGGACTTGAACATCGGAACAGCAGATTATGAGCCTGGCGCACTAGCGACTGAGCCACCCCCACCCACTCATGTCAGGGACTTCTCAGGTTAACTCTTTTGTTTGATCAGCAAGGTTGTGTCCCATTGGAAAGCTGGGGTACTGTTTGCCGAGACAGAGAACCAGGTGAGTTGTGTGACCAAAATACTGGTCGGATTATTATATATGTTTATAAATATAGCCAGTGTAAATAAATAATGATATAAATCTAAGTCATTATCATGTTTCGCAAATCACCAAATGGGTTATAATATCCTGATTTTAGTTAGAGACTTGTAAGAACCCATAGAAATGTGCACTAACAATGTGCAATGATAATGTGCTATTTTGCACCAACTGCAAATAGAACATTATCATTGGTGCTGGGCATAAGGTGGCCTTTGCAAAATGACATCAGCAGTACGATGTAGAAACACTAGTTGGTGGGGTGTTTTTTGGTCTATGTTTCCCATCTACATTGAGATGCCAGTTTATTAGGTACAACACCTCTCCTTGGAAAGGCCGTCGTCCGTCGGATGGGACGTTAAGCCATGACCCCGTGTGTGGGAAAGCCATACTCTGTGCACGTTAAAGAACACGCTGGATGGCCTTGATGGGAGGCTACCATCTGTCTCCCAACAGCTGTTCCAGTGGGTCCCCTCCCCCAACATTCTCTGAGCCTTCAGGGTCCATGTGACATGGCCATTTAGCTTATGGTGTGCAAAAAAGTGCCACACAGAGGTAAAACAACCCAACACCACCTCTCGTCATATAAATGGCTCATTCCAACATGTAAGATGTCATATTATCATGGTGTGCAGTATAAATCAGGCAGACCAACTCTTCGATCATCAGTTAGAGTTGAATTCAGCATCATAATGTGGAAAACGAGCAATCTGAGTGACTGAATGTGGTATCATAGTTGATGCTAGCTAGATGTTCCAGTTCTATCATCTCCCAAGCAGCCATCCTCCTGAGCTTTTCATGCACAACCATTTCAAGGGTTTACTGAGAATGGTTGCAAAACGCAAAAAATTACCAGTGATCGGCGATCCTGTGGACAAAAACAGCATGTGAATCAGAAGGTTTTCAAAGGAAACGGGTGAAAATCATGCAAGTTAACTAACGGGTCACAACCAGGCAGATAACAGCAGAATTAAACTCTGGTGCGCAAGGTCATCTCTGAATGTACAACATTCGGACCTTATCATGAATGGGCTACAATAGCTTCCAGCCATGTAGTGCCGATGTCAGCAAAGAACATGAAAGTGCATTTCTAGTGGGTGCTCCTGTATCGACACTGAACCATTGAGGAATGGAAAAAGGTAGCCTGGTGGGAAAAATCGTGCTGCCTTTTTGCATCACGTCGTTGTAAGGTTCAGAATTTAGTGCCATCCTGTCTGGTGTCAACGATACAGGCTGGTAGTGGAGGTATGGGGAATGTTTTCCTGGCACACATTAGGTCCCCTCATACCCGTCGAAAGACATCTGAATGCAATGACGTATTTGAACATTATTGCTGACCAAGTTCATCCCATCATGGCTGCAGTTTATCCTTACTCGGATGGATACGTTCAGCATGATAATGGACATGCTCACAAGGGTATATTGTAACTGAATGATTCCAGGAACATGCTACGAATTTTCCTTTCTTCTGATTTCACTAAGTATTTTTTAACCACTGAGAGGCTGTTTTTAGTCAACAGGGTAAAGGTGAATGTAAAGGAAAAATTGTCTTTGGCTGGGTGAAATCTTAACCCACATCCTCCTGATAACATGTCAGGTGCTCTGACCACTGAGCTACCGGCCACTGTCGATGTTATGCTATACACTATCTAATCAATCAGTGTCATTTTTAAGTGCATTTGGGGACTCCCATTTCCACATAACCTGCCTAGTCATAGGCACATGATGACACACCATATTAGCCTTCTGGCTGATATTTTTTTGTAAGCCATGAATATCTGCATCACTGCTGGTCTAGTCAGTAGTACCAGTTTATTCACAGTACATCATTTGATTTCACTAAGTATTTTTAACCACTATCAAGCTGTTTTTAGTCAACAGGATAAAGATGGGTGTAGAAGAAAAATTGTCTGTCGGTGGCAGGTAACTCAGCAGTCAGAGCACCTGACAGGTCATCAGGAGCACATGGGTTCAGATGCCACCCAGCTCAAGACAATTTTTCCTCTACATCCATCTTTGTTGACTAAAAGCAGCTTGACAGTAGTTAAAAATACTAGTGAAATAAAAAGATGTGCTGTGAATTTCCTTGTTATATTTCTTCATTGGCTTGCACATCAAGTAATCCTAAACCCTATCAAGCATCTTTGGGATGAGTTAATAAGGGCTGTTTGCAGTGATATTGTGCCACTGTCCACTTTACGACAACTATGCGACACAATCATTTTCGCATGGTACAATATTTCTGCACACCATATACAACATGTTGAAAGTTCCATGTCTAAATGAATTCATTCTTATTCTGCAAGCCAAAGGAGGTACAACCCACGACTATGTAGTTGTACCTAATAAACTGGCATCTCAGTGTATATTGTCGAGAATGTCATGGAAAAAAGGTAGCATCCTTCATTTAAATCTGTGCTGAGATTGTTGTGTCAGGCGATACCATGGTGAAACGTGATTCTGAAAAATCAGGATATGAATAGAACACTATGGTCACCTTATGAATGTGATATAGAGACAGAATGTGGTGATGAACTGATAGGAGGAGTCTAAGGCAGAAATGTTGCCAGAGGGTGAAGTGGCCGGGTTCACAGATAGTGTTAAACAAATTAAAGTACTGACCCCATTCTGTACTTTAATTCACATTTTGTGTTACGCACATGGCTGGCTTTTATCTGATTTTTGGTAAATCATTTTCTTGTGACCTTTGACCCATATAACATTAGTTTAATAGCACAGATGCTTCACACGTTAATATCAGCCCTGCGAAACATTAACCAGGATGCAGTCAAGAATGAAAATTATATTGTTTCTCGCGGCCGAGTGGTTAGCGTGCTTTGCTATTCATCAAATGGACCTGGGTTAGAGCCCCGGGTAAGGCATGGATGTTCTACTACACAGACCTTCTACTATGGCATATAAACTGACAAGCTCCTGTCAGACCTCTGTGGGAAGCAGCTGCTTGAGGGGGTATTTATTTTGAATGATTTTAGCCCAGCCATGGAGGTTTCGTCATTGGTTTCCACAGTTAGCGTAGAGTGTCGTGGAAAAGGTAAACATGACTGTCATACAGTAGGATTTATTACTATTAGGTGACTTCTTACTGATCCTCCCAATCAACTGTTGCCACAGCTACACAGTTTGTCACCTTGACTTCTTTTTCTGCTTACACCCCCATCTTGAGCAGCCCAGTTCCAAGTGTAGGGGAAATTGCGGAGCCAAGAACCTTATACCTTATTGCAGCTCACTTTTCTCAATGGGAAGGGAGGGGTAAAATTTTCTTCGTACATTTAGATTTTTTTCAGAAATTTAATTGTTTTAATTTTAATAAATATTTGCATTTATAACGTAAATCCAAGTAGATTTGGAACTCATCACCCCATTATAAGATGGGGTCTTGTGGCAACACAAATTTCGAGTTATATTGTTTCAAAATTTGTTTCGTTTTTGTAGAATTCATCAGCAAGACAAATTCCAGGCTCTATACATAGAAGAACTAAAAAATAGCAAAACTTATATTGTCAGTAGTTCATAGTTTATTGTGTTTCGGGTTTCAGCAAGCTAAAGCTGGGACACTTGGTGAATTCAGTTTTTTCATTTCTGAAGAATTTGAAATCCTAAACACTCCATTGTTATATGATTACTTACCAGTAGAGTGAGCATCAACTGGGGAAAAACCGTTCAGTTGATGCTTCGGAAGTTGACTTCGATTATTGATAGGTAATTTACCTATGATATTTGAGAACTGGAGGCAACAATTACAGTCTTCGAGTTGCCACTCACATTACACTAAGGACAATTAAAAATCAGTTTGTGATTAGTTTGAGTAAAAATTTATTGTCGCAATAGTCTGTTTTTGGCTACACTTGGTTTATTTGTTGTGTGTAACATAAAAAAATTAAATGAAAAGCAAAAAAGATACTTTGGATACTGATTTTCTCTACATTCTTAGAAAAAATAGCGTATAAAGTTAAAAAAAAATATGTATTTACTATTGTTTTCTTCTTTCTTTCTAGTGCTATCAAGAGCTCAAAGGAATCTTGCAAATACTTTAAGCAACTTTAAGCTTGAATGCATTGGCAACAATCAAACAGATGATGAAGTTGTTATAGGTATTGGGTTTATACACATTTATTAATTTTTATAACAGGTTTTTCTCGCGATTTTCGTGATTTCCAGTTGCATATCAAGTCAATATGAAGTAATTTATAAAATGTTTTTGCAGTATTCCTGGTAAGTGTATCAACATTTATGCAAACTTTGCTGATAAATATGGCAGAGGGAGAAGAAACTATACTTTTGTTGCTTTCTTTTTGAATTGTAACTTGCTTTTATATGATTATCAATGGCATATGTTATAGCTCAAAGGTTTGAAACCTAAACGGAAGTATGTCTCCTAATAAGAGTGACATACAAAATTCGCAATTCTGTTTGGGAGCTGCCCAAAAATCCTTAGCATTTTGTTCTTTATGATCATTTATAATCGTTTATGTCTTCAGTTTCAGTGTTCAGTTATCGTGATTTAAAATCGGCTTCTGTTATGTTATTTTTTTTAGTTTAAGTTTTGGATATGTGATGTGTATGGATTTGCGATCCTAAATTAGCGATAAATAAAGGAAACATAAGTATCCTTAACTTATGACAATTCACCTTAGCGTGTTTTATAAAAAAAAGTAAAAAAAAAATCGCCTTATTCGAGTTTTCTTTAATTAATGCTACTCTCAACTTGACTTTCGTAGCAAGTCAAAGGTGGTTGGTTAGAATAGAGCCTGGGTGTTTTGCATTAACTCACATGCCTTTGTGCAATATTGTGAAGGGTAGACTATTTGCATGAAAGTATTCTGGCATTGTTTAATTTATGTAATCCTCATCTAACATGATTTCTAAGTGACCTACAGTGAAAATAATGGAACTATTAACCCTTCCAGTGTTCAGACTGAAAAATTGATATGCATCCAGAGACAGTAGTAAACTATTTTCTCCCTGTGCTCAGCCAAAAAAAAAAATAATTTTAGATCTTTTTTGACAAATAACTAACGAAAGGAATTATGGCATGTTACAGCCAAATTAATCAGCATTTAATTCTGGATTTTTAAAAAATAAAATCTAATATATAAACAAGAATGTTTTTTTTGTGTGTGTCTCTCCGCGTATGCACTCGGTCCCCACAAGAGCTAGAGGCTTCAAACTTTGCATGAACGTTTCCTTCACCCAGGTGAAGGTTTAGCGGGTTTGAATTTCTCAAAATCCTCATAGACTGTTGCCACCAATAAATTTGAAATAATGAATGCATCAAACTAATTTCTTTCTGATTTCGCGTTATAAACTCATTGTTCGGTTTGTTGGGTCATGGGCACAACCGGCCGTGGTTATTGAAGTAATTCTAATTAAGCACGAGCGGAACACGAGATACTTTGTTGAAATGAAAGCTTCAAAACCTAAATTTGTATTGGAAGTTAAAATCATTAATTTATTTTGAAAAATATTCAAAAGCTAATAAAAGTATATACAAAGAATTAATAAATGTTTCAAATATTATGCTAAGTAATAAATAATTTTAATTAAATTAATTAAATTTAATTAATTTAATTTTAAAATTAAAAAATGTAGATGCAATAATATTTTTTTAGTGGCTTTACATTTTTTATGTACCTCAGACCATAGTTAATATCCTTTTGCTACGAAGTTACATATGCCTGGCACATTGTATCCAAGGAACTCAGGTGGGTACGAAGTGATTTGAAAAGTTACTCAAAAGATATGCTTATATATTCTACCACACATCTAAAATCGTTTTAGGAGAGAATGGAAACATCCAAATCATGAGAAATAATTCTACAAATTTCAAAATACGCTCAAAATGACACAGAAACTTAGGCAGAAGAACATAAAGCTGTGATCATAAACATTTACTTAAATTTTCTTTTTTTTTCCTACCGGGATAAAAGGCTCGATAGGCCTGGCATTCCAGCGTCGGAGACTTAACCAAAAAAAAAAACATTTGATTATCTGAGCTAGGAAATTCCGGTTTTTGGTGTCGAAACTTCTGACATGGCGAGGATTATGGGCACCTTGAACTATGCCCATTTCTTTCCTCTCCAAAGAGAGGGATAAAATTTTAATCGGAGGGGGAGGAGGTCGATCGTAATGATATTTATGTCAAATGAAAGTTGCGACATGGAGAATGCCGTATACTCTATATTCTAAAGAGTTTCCGACCCGAACAACGCCGGGTAAATCTATTAGCAATAAATAAAGAGGCTACTAGTTTTATTTTAATATGACTTTTCTTTAGAGTCATGTAGTAAAAATGTACATCTGACAATGCAAAGTAAAATTTATTTAAAAAAAACAAATAGACAGAAATAATTATAATGCATGTGAATAGAAAGGCTATTTATTTCTGACCGTGAACAGAAAGGCTATTTATTTCTATACTTTGAGAAAAGTCCAGGCTTTTCGCCAATTGTGCTGAGTCTGATAAACGAGTCAACTTTAGAATTTAAAAAAAAATAATCAATCAACAGAAATTGGTCATGCTATCTACCAAATTAAACAGAATTTAACTCCAAATTTTGTGAAAATAAAAAAAATTACCAAATTTACAAGGATATTAATTTTAATAAGACGTTTTCACAATGATATAGTAAAAGAATAGATCGGACTATGCAATTAAGGCTTAATGTTGAAAAATGTGATGAATGAAAACAGTTAAATTCTATACTAATATAAAGTAAATTTCTTCTTGAATAATGGGGCGGGGGTGTCTCAGTCGGTAGCGTGCCAGGCTCGTAATCTGTAGTTCCCAGGTTCGAGTCCCAGCTGGGTGAGCGTTGAGATTTATCTTCGCAAAATTCCCCGCCCTGCCCACGGTCAGTAGGGGACACCGATGGGCTTGGAAAGGCCGCCGTCCGTCGGATGGGACGTTAAGCCGTGGCCCCGTGTGCGGGAGAGACATACCCTGTGCACGTTAAAGAACACGCTGGATGGCCTTGACGGGAGGCTACCATATGTCTCCCAACAGCTGTTCCAATGGGTCCCCTTCCCCAACCTTCTCTGAGCCTTCGGGGTCCATGTGACCCGGCCATTTAGCCCATGGTGTGCAAAAAAGTGCCACTCAGAGGTAAAACAACCCAACCTTAATGAATAATATAATACTTACTTGAAACATGGTTTTTATTTCTTTTAATGATTCTTTTCATTGTGGTAGGTTTTAAAACACTGGCCAACGTTATACATGTGACTTGGATTGCTCACATTAATTGGATTTTCTGTCCTGTTTATGAAATGGAGGAACACTTAATTGACTGCGTTTTTTCACTGAACGTAATGAATTTTTGTCTTTGATTTTTTTAATTTTGTGGATCTTGTCTAAATGCTGAAAAGTTAGTGTATCAAAGAAAAAAAAAAGTCTGTATCATCAGAGTGTTACTGCCACAATATTGAGGTTGGGGGGGGGGTGCCTTTAAAACCATTCAAAAACTTAAAATATCGTAACTTTTTAAGAAATTTTGCCAATGTGGAAAATGTTCTCAGTAAGTGTAGCATACTTCAAAAAACTATACAATAGGAAATTTTTGTGCTAGAAATGAAGAAAAAAGTAAAATAAAAAGTAACTAATACCTAATGCGACGTTAAATAAAATATCTTCAGCAACAAGTTGCAAACCGGCCATCCGATGTACTAGCATAACACTGAAAAATTGATAATAATTGATCGACTGAAAGATCGATTATTTAAGGAAGTAAAGTAAATCTACTTTATTTCCGTAATAAATGAAAATGTATAGGATATAAAGAAATGAAAACTAAGGTTTAATTATAAGAAAGGAAATAAAATACTAACTTTACGAAGGGAGTTTATATCGTTTCTTGGCTCCCGACTCTTGCACGAGGTCGACGTGAAAGAGAAGCCAGGACACAGGCGATCTGCGGCCCTCACGTGATCAATTTGGTCTGGTATCTGCTTGCGAACAATTAGGACACCTGCAATTTTCCCCTCTGCTGTGCGTTGCAGCCAGTCTTCAAGAAGCTTTGACTATGAAAACTTTTTTTAGTTAGAGTTTCGTTTGCAGAGTGGGAAAGTACATAGAATTCTGGGATAAGTGATATAAATGATAAAAATAATTCTAGGAATAGTGAAATAGAGTTAAGGCAGAAACTTCGAAATTACTTCCAAAATCTTCCGTTTTTAAAAATCAGATTTTTAATTTTATTTTTAAGGACATTTTTGAAACTTTAAGGAAAAATTTGTTGATAATAGTTAAAATCAAACTTGTGACCTTAAATCAGGGGGTCGCTTTTAAGAAATGGCAATCAGATGACTTTAACAAATTTTTTATATTGTAATTTAATAAAATATGCAGAAAATGAAAAAAAAAATATTTTCAAGCTCGAATTAGGTTTTTTTTATAAGATATTTAAAAAATTTTAAAACGGCAATTTTCATTTTTAAAAATTAAATTTAATACTAAAAATGAATACAGACATCCTCGGCCTCACTTCGGATTTTGCCAACGTATCCGTATAGCCTGGACATGGGAAGGGTTAAGAAGAAGCACAAAACTTTATAATAAAAATGAGATATTTCAAAGTATTAGGAAAGAGATAGGTGTGCAACTGACGTGAAATGTGCTTTGTATTTGAGTATAATCCATGCAAATTCTGAGTAAATGAGGGAATGTTACAAAATTTAGGTTTTAATAAGTGCACAAATTACACTTATCTATTCTGTTGTTTAAAGGATGCTTACGATATGGATTGAGCATCAGAATCAGCAGAGCATGTCTTTGTCTACTGCTGCGATTCAAGAAAAGACCAAAAGTTCTTAAAGTTGTATGAGGACTTAGAGAAAAATTAACTGCACCCTTTCAGTTCTAATTTGAGGTGGTTTGAGCAATTAAATAATCAGCATATCTTCCATAGCTAATAAATAATTGCAGAAGACACAAAATTTTGACCCACAAATGGGTATATCTTAAGTGGGCTATTACTGATAATAATACATTGATAAGTGATAAGTTACTATTATTAAATGTTTTTTTTGTACTTGTTCGATGTGTTTATTCTGATTTGAATTACTAAATGTGGGGGTGGAGGTGGCTTAGCCTATAGCGCGCCATGCTCATAATCTGCAGTTCCCAGGTTCGAGTCCCAGCTGGGTTAGCATTGAGATTTATCTCCCCAAAACTCCCTGCCCTGCCCAAGGTCAGTAGGGGACACCGATGGGTTTGGAAAGGCCGCCGTCCATCAGATGGGCCGTTAAGCTGTGGCGCCGTGTGCGGAGAGCCACACCCTGTGCACGTTAAAGAACATGCTGGATGGCCTTGACGGGAGGCTACCATATGTCTCCCAACAGCTGTTCCAGTGGGTCCCCTCCCCCAACCTGCTCTGAGCCTTTGGGGTCTTTGTGACCTGGCCATTTAGCCCATTGTATGCAAAAAAGTGCCGCTCAGAAGTAAAGCAACCCATACTAAATGTGTTATGCACTGAATGATCGTGGAATTATGAGAACTCCCATCCAGAATGGAACAAGTCCAGTACACCTCTGCTTAAAAGAACCTGCAGCATTGCATGAAAGTTTAGTGTAGTCAGATATATGATCATCCGAGCTAGAGTGTGAACATTGCAGCATGGGAAAACTAGCAGATATCACATAGAGTTGCATAAGGTCATGATAGTTGGGGCTTGGCTTCAGGTTCCTCAATCATGGAAACGGAACATCATGTTGGTTGTTCACAGCTCACAGTGGTTTAGATATTCACAAAATGGCACCAAATAGGTGAAGCTACCTCCTGCTGACAAAAATGTCAAGGAGTATGCAAGGTGGATGCCTGTTGAGAGAAAAGTTACATATCTTATGCACTGAACAATAGGTCATGGGTAGCACAATGGATGCCTCAGTACAATGTGGAGAGTGCAATTAGGATAACTCTGATTCTGAAGATCCACAAGACACCCACTCCTTACTCAAGGTCATTGTCGCTACCAGCATGCCAGTTGGACAGTTGAGGAGTGGAAAAAATATGCTGGTCTGATAAGTCAAAATGTTTTCTACACCATGTGGATCAATGCCTTTGTGTGTCGTACAAACAACATGAGTTGATGAACCCTTTGTATAGTATGACCGCTGCCCAAGTTGTTGTTGGTGATTTCTTGATATGGGGCATGTTTTGTTGGTCCAGATTAGGACCCTCGTATGTATGATGTGATGTGTGCAGTATGGGCTACTGGCAGCTCTTAAACAGATTACATGCTCTCAGCCATAATTTTCCTGTTCCCAGATAGGGACAGGATCTTTTAGGATGATAATGCACCATGTCAACCCTAACGGTACAGGAGTGGTCCGAGGAACATACTGTCGACAATGCCCATCTTTCCTGGTCACTGAATTCATGTATGTCATTCCCATCGAACACTTTGTGGGACAATTTGGAACGTGATGTAAAAATAAATATCTGACACTTTCCTCCATTCAGGAGCTATGGTATGCCTTTCAGACGGTATTACCACAGATCCTTTCAGACATCTGTAGAATCAATGCCAATATGGCTACGGGCCATTATCTATTCAAAAGGTGGCCCAACACGATATTAGGTAGATGGGCATAATTCAGTGATCAGTCAGTGTATAATGTAATTTGATTCTGAAAAGAAGATGCTTCTGCTGATTGTGTTGTTGCACACAAAAGGAAGTTTGCCAAAGAAACCTATGATTAATGAATATTTGCTTTTGAACTTTTATTTGAATTATCAAGAAGACAGATGGAGAAGGCAAGCTGACCATCAAATATTTCTCATGAAATTTCAACATTAGCTTGACTTTTAATATTACTAGGCAGTCATAGGCAGATATCATGCAACTGCAAAAATAAAATTTGGTAGAAGATCTGGCCTGAGACCATTTTAAGGGCTCTGCATTCAGTGATCAGAAGTTTCGTCACCATTGGCGTAGTCAAGAGTATCAGCTTCAGGGAAGTAGACAACGATAATCTGCAGGAGTTCTTGACTTGCACAGGAAGGATCTGAGCAATGAAGATTTTACACTGCTGGAGAGAAATAGTTGGTTTCTGAGGTGAAGCCAGTTCAAACTTTCTCTCGGCGAAGATCTTTTCTGAATCTTTCGATCACATTTTCCTATCCCACTTCTCTGAGAATGTTCTTCATTGTCAGAGAAGTTTCAAGGTAGTAGGGGAGTTGCAGAACACCTTGGGGTTCCATAAGGAGTGCACAACACAGAGCTGATGAAGCGTAAAACTCTAGTCACCTTAGACAAATTCTTCAGAGAAGAAATTTTTTTATTGATGACTTGCAACTATCAAATTCAACATTGAGCAAACTCATCTGCCTTATCCCCCATCTCAGACCATCTGCCATAGATGACTCTAATCTTAATATATATGTATTTGATGTATTATTATTATTATTTATTATGTAATGTATATGAGGAAAGCAGTGCATCGGTATGCCTTCGAAAAAGCGATGCCTGTAAAATTTTAAAAGTTGAATTTGGCAAAAAGAACAGCATTTTAAGTAGCGGATTTCTCTCCACCCCCCTTCCTATTAATGATACATACAATAATGCTTCTTGGCCCTGCCATTCCCTCCATCTTGGTCGAGAGAGTTGGGACTGGGTTGTCCAAGAAGGAGATGACCAGTGGCAAAAAGGAACTGATGCTGCCGAAATGGATAGTTGTGGTAGCAGGTGATTGACGAGATCAGAGAGAGGTCACCAGGTAGGTAGATGCTGACTGAAATTTTGAATAAGAGAAATAGGATTTCTTGCTCCGTATTTGGTAACTCGACTATAGCAGTTAAGTAAGGGACTGCTCTGATAACTTATATCCTTTGTTTCATCACCGAGGCTGTGTCCTGCTTGGAGGCCAGTGTAGGCTTGAGTTCGGTTTGCCATAATAGGCATCTGGGTTGGATTCGACACCATAGTATTGGTCGCCCTCTTGTATATATATATATGCAAATATACTGCTCACAAAAATTAGGGGATATTTCAAAATGAATATGAAGCGATGATATATCCCCTAATTTTTGTGAGCAGTATATATGTAAGTAAATATTTAATTGGAAGCATTGTCTAGAGTCTGAAAACCACCAGTTAGGTCACAATTTCCCTGCCAATAGTTAGAACTCGTAAGAAAAGAACCACATAAAAGCGCACTGACTGTAAATAGCATAAAGTAATATGTGATGGTGGAAGGTGACTTTCAGAAAAAATTTTCTATGGCGGCACTTATTACACTACTTCGTTTTCCAATTCACAGGAAAGAAAGGGCAATGGGTAACTAATTACTCTCAAACTGTAGTCACAAATTTAAGAGGTCAAGTCTACTAGAGATCAAGAGAGCAAAACCCTGCCTCCTCCTCTTGCCACAGGCAATCTCTCTTGTCAACTTCGACATTATGCTAGATAATAGTTAAAGTTAGTAATAAGTTCTTTTAGAATCATTCAAGAAATGTTTTTTTTTTTTGGTAGTTCAAAAAAAGTTGGGAAGTTTTGAAAACGTATATTTCGAAATTAATCCTTAAAAAACCAATATCCAACACAGCCTACCTGGGCTAGTGGTTAGCATACCTGACTACTATTCCAGCGGGCATGTACTTAAGTGTTTCAATGTTATATTCCTTGTGTAAGTGTTAGTATTGTGCACAAGAAATCAACACAAGCCAAAAGCTTATAGGTTATTTCAGTCCGTTTTTTAAAGAAAAACAAAAAACGGGAATGCCAAATTGACACTTTTCAACCCTTAAGACATCAGATTAGGGACGTCTATGATGCATTGATATTAGCAAAGGTAATGAAAGAGACAAATGTTACAAGGTGCAACCCTTGAATTTAGGGCTTAAAATTTAAAGATTTTGAATTTTTATGTTCCTTAATCTTATGGTTTGATGTTTTAACTCGAGTTAATGCCGAGTTGATGAAGTTTGTTTACATCAGGCTTGTAATCTGCAATTTCCAGGTTCGGGTCCCAGGTGGGCCAATGTTGAAACTTATCTCTGCAAAACTCCCCATAATAGTAGAGGATATCGATGGGCTTGGAAAGGCCACTGTCTGTCAGATGGTATATTAAGCCATGGCTCCGGGTGTGGGAGAGACATACCTTGTGTACTTTAAAGAACATGCTGGATGGCCTTTACATCTGTCTCCCAACAGCTGTCCAGTGGGTCCCTCCCCCAACCTTCTCACAGCCTTTGGGGTCCTTGTGACGTGCCATTTAGCCCACTGTGTGCAAAAAATTGCTCAGAGGTAAAACAACCCAACCCTCTGTTGGGCTCTTAAACAGTACAGTAAGTTGTAAGCAATGACTCTGGTGGTAGTGCTGTCACGTCAGAACACTACGGGAATGTATTAAATAAAATAAAAATTGTATTAATCTAGACAAATGAAAAGATTCTTGAAGTTTTTTTAGAGTAATTATATTCGAAATAATTTAGAATCTGTGTTTCCAAATCTAATATTAAAATTTTGCTAACGTTGTCAGTATGTGACAAGTGTCACAGAACCGATTAATTTCTAGCCCATCACTCTAACCCCTATTTGAACACAACACGAAATCTTGAGATGCTTAATATTTCTTATTTCTACTGCTCGAAATATCTCAATCCACCAATATTTAGCTCTTTAAAAAAAATTTATTTTAATCATCCCTTATCAAAAGCGTCTCCCAGCACCCATTTTGTTTCCCAAAGGATGAAGTAAGCAATCCATCTCGAAAACTCACTACGACATCTTGTCAAACCCATGTTATTCTCCGTCAGAGCACATTAAAATTAGCCCATTTTGTTTCAGGCTGACGTCATTGGCAGCAGCTTGTAACAAAATGGGCTAATTTTAATGTGCTCTGAAACCTGGTGCCATGAGAGGAGTTAGGCGCCAAATAACATTTTCATATATAAGTGTAAAACTTTTCACATATTACCATCATATCCAGTGGTGAACGTAGATTTTATTTCTTGTCGGCACTCTTTAAAGCATAGCTATGTGTGGAAAATAATGCACAGGAAGCCTCTCCACTGAAGTCATCTTACAGTGCAGTAGGAGGATAATGAGAGTTCTAATTCAGAGGCTGGTCAATTTTAATCGCATGGGACCTGTCTCCCTGTGTTCTAAAACAGGCAGGTCATTGTTACCCATACAGATATACCCAGGGTCTTAGAGTGATAGTGAGTCCAAGTGGGGTCTAGAAAGTTTCTTTTTTCCACCACAAATCACATTATTTAAAATCGATGTGGGATAAAATTATTGGTGAATGACAACAACAAAACGAAAAACCACTTCATCGGTACATAAAAGGTCGGGGAGAAAAAAACATTCTACCCATTCATCTCTCTCTGCATTATTAAAATCCCCTTATTAAAAATATCCCAACTTTTATCAAAACATTTCCATCCCCATTAATGACCATTTTGGATGAAGTAAACAACTGTCTCGTATTTCTCAAAGTCCCTCGACGATCATCTTGGACGCAAACAACCTTCTTGCCAAACCCATATGTCTTTATCCATACCCCCTTTTTTGCTTTTTTTTTACCATCAGATATTCGTGTTCAGACCAGTGTATTCCCACCTCCCCTTTCACCATTTAACATTGCAGCACACATTTCCCATCACTCTACCACATCTGGACTTTACCACATCTGGACTTAAAATACATTTTTCATAAACTTTCGTTCCGAAAGTCGCAATTCTGCAACGTTAATATTGCCAAAACTTACCCTCCCTTGCCATTTTTAAAAATTCCATTATTCAGAAAGAAAGCATTTCCATGATTTTTAAGTAACGAAAACCTTATTATAAAGTTATTCCGTCAACAGATGTCTTTGGCAAGAAAAAAATATATCTTCCTATAAATTTAAGATCCCATGTCATTTATACATTAGCAATCACTTGTTTCCACCCCACTCACCCTCAATATTTTCATAATTTCAAATAATTTGTTTTAAATCGGGGATGTTTTTCTTTTCGCCGTTTCGTCTTAATTTTTTTTTTCATTTTTAGTCAATAGCATTTTTTTCAATTTATTTTCTGCGGGACAGTTCTAATATAAATATCGTGGCAATCAGTCATAATCCTCATTCTGCTCTCAGATGTTGAGAGCGGTAATTCTCTGCTGCTTCGTTTCTGTGTGTCTTAATTTGAGACTTTTGCTCAGGGCACCCCCTTGCGGGATTTCTAGTAGTTATGAGACTCCCCACCACCCTAAAGGCAGTGCTTTCCCGTATGACGTCACTGCCCACGCCCCCTTCCGAATACGTTATTTCCGACCACACCCATTAATATTCATAACCAACCACGCCCCTTATTAACATTCATGACTAGTTGTTAATTAACCCCCATTTTCTGTTGGCATGGCTGATGATGTCACCAAAAAGTTCTCTCAAGATTTGTGAAAGTGAACACTGGAAAGGATTGGATGTCTCATAACTACTAGAAATTCCGCTAGGTAGCGCTCTGAGTAAACGTATCAAATTATCGTTCATATCCATAGGCGCTATAGTGGCCCTAAATAGGGAGAGGTTGGCAAATGATGTTCATGGGCGCCATATTTGAGCTCTGTGAGTGCGTCAGTTAATCTAGCCGACTGTTATTTAGCCTCGTCAATACACACACACACACATGGGGACTGTGTTGGCGGAGAAACTTTATAATAAGGTTTCTGTTACGTAAAAATCATGGACATGCTTTCTGTTCTCAATATTTTACAATAATAATATTTATTAATTGATTATATTACAATTCCATCAATTAATTTTCAAATTTAAGCGATAACTGTTCCTTCATACATTTAGTCCCAGATATTAAATTTTTACTTAAAAAGTAAAAAGGCTTAACATTCCTGAAAATATTTGGCAATATTTTTACTTGCTCCGATTTATGCTCTTTCAAAATTAATATTAAAATTCTGTTCCAAAAATAATAGTGGAGCACATCAGCATAAGCAAGCTTTATAAATATTTCTACGTATTCTGAAATGTCAAAATTATGCTATATATAAAAAATTAGATCTTTTAAATCAATTTCTTTCTTCATTACACTATGCTCTTTATAAATATATCACTAGAAAAAAATGACACCTACCCAGATTTGTTAATTAATTTGCTTTTTCAGTTATCAATCTCATTGCTTGACTTTTAATTTTGTTTCTGCAATTTTAAAATCCGCTTCATTTGTACTGTCCGTATTCTCATAAGAAACACGATAAAACGATATATTACTTATGCTTAATATTATGACAGTTTCGAAGCTGAAACTGTAAACCAATTTCTTTTAATCTTTCTGAAGCAATGCTTTTTAATGTTGGGAATTTTTCACGTTTGTACATCTGTTGAAGTTTATGAAAATATATTTCACACATTATGAACGTTTTTCTTTAAATCTTCTCAGTTTGTTTAGTGAAGCATACTCAATCTCCTTAACAGCGAAAACAAGTTTTTTGCAGAAAAATGTCACTAGAAATAAATTGAAGATCTGATGCAAATCTTACTAATTCTCCATTTCCACAAAATTCTTTTAATATTTAGTTATTAAATGAAGACATTTAACAACAAATGCTGCTGTTATATTAATTTAACATTTTCAAAATTAATTGAATGATTATACAAACTTTTAATGCAGCATTTATTTTAGTTAGTGAACTTTAAAAATAGCATTTTACAGCAAATAATGTCACTGATTACCTCCAGCGATATATTTCTAAATAACTGAAAATTTCACGGGGATTTCGATTTTTACAAAAATATTTCTTCAATAATTTAATGAAGCTGGAACATTTTACAGTGACGTCGATTTTAAATGTTTATTACATGAACATTTTTCTTCAAAATAAAATAAAAAAAATAAATATCCCCTCAAGCAGCTGCTTGCCACAGAGGTCTGACAGGAGCCTGTCAGTTTATATGCCATAGTAGAAGGTCTGAGAGGCTGGCAGGACCTCAGCAGAAAAACGACACAAACATCCATGCCTTACCCGGGGCTCGAACCCAGGTCCCTTAGATCACTAGCCAAGCGTGCTAACCAGGCGAAAAGAAAATCACTATTAAACCTTCAAAATTACAGTAATATCAGCAAAGAATGTGTTATAATTAGCTTTTGTGATTAATGCATGTGAAAAGTGTTTACGCTTCTAAGCCAGCTTGCACAAAGTTTAAATATCAACGAATATGACGAAAATGCGATTTCAGTGAGAGCTTCCACTTCAAGGACATTAATCTGTAAAATAAGGCTACATTCGACGATATGAAGTTAGAAATTTCGTTTTGTACTGGCTATTAAAAAATTACAGATGATTTGGTAGAGCCAGAGCTCTGGCAAAATATTCAGAAAATATTAGTAATACTGTTACGAATTAAATGGATGAAAACTGAGCGTGAGTTCAAATAAATAGTATATAAAAATTCTAATTCTAAAACAATGTATTTTATTACAAAAGTATGGATAAATCATTTATATGAACTAAAGTCAACCAACAGCATTTCTATATCAGTATAAAAATAAACCTTAAAAAGAACTTAGTATCTTATTACTATTTAGACTCAAATGATAAAATAAGGCTTATATCAGTCGATGAGCAGTACAATCATATTTGTAAACAAATCTGCTACACCAATTGAACTCTTCCTACAGAACACCTGAAATCAGCTCTGTATGCTCGATTAACATAAAATCTTCTCATTCACACTTTTAAATGTGAATAAACATCCTTATTTTTCCCTGCACCTCCTCTAATAGAATCTACACTAATAAGTTATATAATCTCCCGCGCACACACCACATAAAACACTTCTTCTTTAGACCATCTTATCGTGCACAAACTGAGACTAACTACATTTCTTTTCACACTCCAACTTCTATTCATGCAATTCTCTTATTCCTTATTTTCCAGTTAGGTTTTTTTTTGTTCAAAGTCGTTGGTGACTTAATTCTCTCGTTGTAGTTCACACGAGCATCAAGACGACACATCACGGTTCATTGTAGCATATTTATCTGTCATAACACTGTTCCCTCCTTAGGTGTTGTTCGTCCCTAATAATTCTGGATTTCGAAGCATCTTCAAATCTTTGATGAAACGGGGCCAAACAATCCACGTGAAACCCTTGCACTTTGTAGTTGGACATCGACGAATGCGATACACCACGTTATTAATCCTATTAACTACTGTATATGGACCTACCCAAAATTTCTGAAATTTTGGAGAAAATCTGTTCTTTCTATGTGGATTGTACGGCCAGACAAGGTCTCCTTGATTGAAAACAGTTCCATTTGTTTTACTGTCTTATCTCGTTTTGGTTCTCTCGCTTGCCAAGTTGATGTTATTTCTGATGGAGTGGTAGATTTCTTCTAGTAGTTGTTGTAATTCTTGAATGTATTGTGGAGTGGATAAAGGCACTGTTTCAGGCCGACCATATAAAAGGTCAAAGGGATGACGTAATTCTCTTCCAAAGATCATCATGGAAGGTGTCTGTCCATTTGTTTCATGCACTGCTGTTCTCTATGTCAATAAAAAGAGTGGTATATGGCGATCTCAGTCACGTTGATGGTTGTCGACGAACAATGCTAGATGTTGTGCAATTTGTCCTATTAAATCTCTCAACCATACCATCCGACTCAGGATGCGGGGGAGTTGTTCTGGTTTTCTGAATGCCTAGGAGTTGACAGATTCCTTTAAACACATTGGATTCAAAATTCCGTCCATGGTCTGAGTGGAGTTGCAAAGGTACTCTGTACCTACTAACCAAGTTATTTACTATCATCTCTGCCACTGTTGTTGCTTCCTGGTCTTGAATGAGATAGACTTCAGGCCACTTTGTGAAATAAACCATTACCACTAATAAATAGCGATTTCCATCATCAGTCCTAGTAAATGGACCCATTACATCAATGGTTCTTCTCTCAAAAGGGACACCAACGTTATATGTCTGCAGCTTACCCCGACTCCTAGTCTTAGGACCTTTCGTTGCTGCACAGACCTCACATTGCCTACACCATCTTTCAACGTCTGCCCTACTTTTTAGCCAGTGAAATCGTTTCCTGGTTTCGCTAATGTCTTATTAACACCGAAATGTCCTCCAGTGGCATTATCATGCACATCTTGCATCACTAGTTCATTCGGGAGCAAGGAATGATTATTTGCCAATGGATCAGTCGTCCAGTGGGATTCTCCCATCTTCTGTATAATACACCATCTTTCATATCTAAGGAGTCCCACTGTGTCCAATAACTTTTGGTAGTTGGTCTGTACCTTGAGATTTGCTCCCAATTAGGTCTTACATCAGATTTTTCAATCAAATCCATTATTGGCCTTATATCTCCATCGTCTAGTTGGGTCTGCCTAATTTCTATTGGACTCCAGATGTTAGGATTTGGGTTGGGTTGTTTTACCTCTGAGCGGCACTTTTTTGCACACCATGGGCTAAATGGCCAGGTCACATGGACCCCGAAGGCTCAGAGAAGGTTGGGGGAGGGGACCCACTGGAACAGCTGTTGGGAGACAGATGGTAGCCTCCCGTCAAGGCCATCCAGCGTGTTCTTTAACGTGCACAGGGTATGGCTCTCCCGCACACGGGGCCACGGCTTAACGTCCCATCCGACGGACGGCGGCCTTTTCAAGCCCATCGGTGTCCCCTACTGACCGTGGGCAGGGCGGGGAATTTTGCGGAGATAAATCTCAACGCTGACCCAGCTGGGACTCGAACCTGGGAACTACAGATTACGAGCCTGGCGCGCTACCGACTGAGCCACCCCCGCCCCCCAGATGTTAGGAGTATCACTGTTTGCTTCTGTCGATGTTTTTTTGTCTTATGGACATTACATCTTTAGTACAATATTTCAACTCTGAATTTATAACAATGCTTACAGTTGTCAATACATGGACGTATTGAAAGAACATCTGCATTCCTATGCAGTTTGCCATTTCGCTGCTCAATGGAGAAACTGTGCGAATGCTGTATCCACCTAGCAATTTGTTCTTCAGGGTTTTTAAAGTTTAATTGCCATTATCAGTACTGCATTATCAGTACGGATAAGAATTTTTTGGCCATAGAGATAATGATGAAAATAGTTTATTGCTTTACGTGTGACACAATAATTCAGTTCTGCTTTGGATAAAGTTTTGTTAAAATATACAATAACTCTTTCTTCTCCGTTTTGTTGTGAAATTACAGCACCCACTCCTATCTTAATTGCGTCAATATCTATTGTAAACTGTTTTTCATTTTGTAGATATGCTAACACTGGTGCTGTGGAAAGAGCTCGCTTCAACTCTTGGAAGGCCACTTCATATTCGGTGGTCCACATGAACCGGTGGCCCTCCTGTCAGATGATGTAATGGCCTTGCGATATTGGAGAAACCCTTGACAAAGTTATTGTAGGTGTAAAGTCCAATAAAACAGCGAAGTTGATGAACATCATGTGGTGGAGGCCAGTCTCTTACAGATTGAAATTATAAATACTATTTCCAATACTAAATTAAAACAATTAGAACAACTTCAAATAAAAATTAATAAATATTGCTTGGGACTTTTCCAGGGTACAAACAACTTGAATGTATATGCTGAAACAGCCATCCCACCATTAAGAATAAAAAAAGGTTACCTACTAACTAAATTACTATTCAGAATAGCATTAAAAAAATAAAAATTATTGAATTACTGAAAAAATTCTAGAAAATTTTCAAGACACTACAATAAATTCATACCCCCCAAAAAATATAATTATCTCAGTAATCAAAAATTAAATCAGTGGAGAACACTTCTCAAAAATCTCTTTCTGGACAACTACATTCCCTATTTTAGAAACAAAAATCCCAGGTATTGAATAAAAAAAAAACATTAGATATTAACTCATTAAGAATTCTTTCAAAATGTGTCATTAATACTAAATATAAAGATTATATACACATTTGCACAGACGGTTCACTTAGCAGTGATAAACAAATATTATCTGGAGCCTTTTACTGCCCAATGGAAAAATATGAACATATGTTTAAATTCTCAACTAACAACACAGTTTCATTGCTGAACTTACAGCAATGGTTTTGGCGATTAACTGGGCTTTAAAATACAGGAATAAAATTGTAATATGTACTGATAGTAAATCTTCAATAGATATTATATATAATCACCCCCTAAAAAGTAACTTTAAAATTTTTTTAAATGACATTTTACTATTAATAAAAAAAACATATTTCACAAGAAAACATTGTAAATATTCAATGGATACCTGCACGTGTAGGCCTCACCCATAATGATAAAGCAGATGAACTTACAATTTCTGCAAAAAATCTAACCACAGCTATAGAACCACCTTATCTGATCTTAACTTTAAAAAAAATAAAAATGCAATTTTTAATGATACCCAAAAATGTTATGAAACACAAGCAAGAAACACACATAGATATAAAATATCAAAATCAATTCAAAAATTTAAAAATTATGGATTACATCATTATGGATTACATCTGGATCTAGCTCTCACTAAATCAACCCTCTATAAAATGAAAAAAATGATAACCATCCTGTGAAAACTGTAATGCTTATGAAAACATTGAAAATTTTTATTTCATTGCACCAAATATAATAAAGAGAGAATATTGAATATATACTTTAAAAATTTAAAAAATACTACATTACAGAAAAGAAACATTTTAAAGGTATTTTAGAACCTGAAAAAGAATCTGATAAACCAGGGTGCTACAAACTTTTAATTTCATTCTTAAAAGATATTGAGAAATTTGATAAATTATAATAAAAATAAAAAAAAGGAAAAAAAAATAAGAAAAAAATAATCTATATAAAGAAAGAAAAAAAGAAGAAAAAGATATATATATATATAAAATAAAGAGGAAAAGAAAAAAAAAGAAAAAAGATACTCATTAAAAAAATTAAACCTTTTCAACCTCAATTAAAATTTAGATTCGAAGAAGCTTTGAATGAGTCTACATTCAGATTCTTATCAGAATGTAGGAGTTTTCATCTTGTGATTTGTCTTCATCATCATTGGCGGATCACAGCGAAAAGTGGTGGATACCTTAATAAGAACATGGGATAGAGAATTTGCGAATAAAAAAAGTTAGTGTTAGTGCCACCAGTGGCGTGGGTGCGTTAAAATAAAGAAAATGCCAAGTTGAACAAACATAACCTTTATTTTACAAATCAAGATTCTCGATATGTGAATCATTCATATGCAAAATGCGCTGGAAACGTAATACGGTATGGCCCACAGTTGCTCGAAACATGTCTCGGGGAATGGCTGCAACATGCTGTGTTATTCTTGCCTTCAGTTCAGCAAGCGATTCAACATTGCCTTGGTAAACTCGACTTTTCAAGTAACTCCATAACCAAAAACGGCATAGGTTTTGGTCGGGGGAACGTGGTGACCAAGCATTGGAAAAGTTTGAGAAATTATTCTGTCCTCACTAAATGTGGCACGCAAAAATTGCATTGCTGTACATGTAATATGGGGTGGCGCCCCACCCTGCTTGAAAGTTATGAAATCTAAGCTATATTTCTTGAAAAGCTGGAATAATCTTGCAGCGGAGAAGATTTGTGTAACGTGGTGCATTCACCGATTCTCCTCAACGAAAAATGGTCCGATTATAAAGTTTGCAGTAAACCCGCACCATACAGTTACATAGTCGGAGTGTAGGGGCATTTCATGTGGATGTGTAAGTCCCCATATTCGGCAGTTGGGGATATTCACTGCTCCATGTAGGGAAAAATGCGCCTCATCGGCCCATAAGACTTTCGAAGGTCACATATTGTCGAGCTGTATCTTCACCAGAAATCGGTGCGCTATTCAGGGTCACGTGGTTGCATTTGCTGCACCCTATGAATTTTATAAGAATACCATTTCAGGATGGACCGTATAATTTTATGGACAGTTGACCGCAGAAGTTGCCAGGATACCTGTCTCGCATTAACTACTGGTAGCTCCGATTGTGACTGGATTTCTGCAATGGTAAGTGC
Organism: Ryuthela nishihirai; assembly: GCA_038380435.1. Taxonomy (NCBI): domain Eukaryota; kingdom Metazoa; phylum Arthropoda; class Arachnida; order Araneae; family Heptathelidae; genus Ryuthela; species Ryuthela nishihirai. The sequence continues at coordinate 1,859,902 of JAWZYU010000005.1, forward strand.
GACGTCTTCCACATTGGTTTCTGCAACAGGACGCCGGCTTCTACCCGGAGTCACACCCAACTTGCCTGTTTCTTCAAATTTCTGTATCATATTCTTCAGTCCATTTAGCGACAAAGGTCCTTTCCTTATATCTTTCAGACGACGATATTCGCGTAATGCAGCGGCGGCATTACTGCCGTTTTGGTAAAAGAGTTTCACTAGCAAAGCTCGGTCCTTCTTGCAGATACCCATGGTTCCTTCTAGCGATTACAGGAAAAACATCACATTTTATAATGTGCCCCATGCGACTCTCACGTGTGATTGTCTGCAATGTCATGGGAAATTACCATGTTCGGGTTCAGGGTGTTGTAAATATGGTGAAATTAGCCTCCAAATAAAGGGCTCCCTAAACCGGACCATGTTCGGCCACGTTTTAGCACACCTACGCCACCTGGTGGTACTAGTTTTTTTTGTTTTATTCGCAAATTCTTTACCCCATGTTCTTATTAAGGTATCCACCACTTTTCACAGTGGTCCGTCGAGTAAATCTTTCTCTGCATCGCTCTGAGTCTCTGCCAGTTTAATTAAAACCACCCGGTATTTTATCAATTCCTATCTAACCCTAAAAGGATTTTTTCATTGATCTCTAAATAGAAACAATTTTCTGCTAAAACAAAAAAAAAAATGTGTTTTCCCACCACCCTGGGTTGAAGGCGCCAACTCATTGTTGGCAATGAAAATTCCGTGACCTTTACATTCCACCACCAAAATCTCAATTTTTCTAGCATAAATACATCTTTGGCTTGACAAAGCCGAGGGAGCAGCACAACGGCAGAGCTGTACCAGATAGTTAATGTTCTGTGTGGTAGAAAACTGACGGATACACAGGGATTTAAGATATACAGTTTCTCCATCCTTTATTTAAATATGTATTATATATATATTAAATATATATTATATACTTTATTTACTAAGAGAGTGACGTTTTCTGATTCTACGCGGAAGCAAACTCTTCGCTGGATTGTTTGTTGTTGAAAGAAAACTTAAAATGTGTGTGTGTTTTTTACAAAGATGAAAATGAAAAAAGAACATAGGTACATTGAACGAAAAACTAACAAGAAGGTTTTATAAGCCGAAAAATGATACATAAAACAAAAATTGCAATTTTAAATTGCGAAGTTTGTACAGAAAAATGTATTTTTTACACTATAAAGGATTTTTTATTCGACCGTTCCTGCCGCCCATTGTTTGGTCGCCCGTGTGCGACGCATGTATTACACGGCCGCTGGGGAGTAGTAGATCATGGTTCGACATCTGTTGAATTTGAAGGACACGTGGTTATATTTTGGATTTTTTCTGAGATCGACGAGCAGAATTACACCTAGGTGCATGTTTTCAGAGCTTTACCATTTCTGCATTCAGTCAGTCACTCATAATCGTATACATATATTACATGTATTGTCAAAATATTTTTTATTGCGAATCAAGAAGTTATTGCAAATCAGTGATAAAGACAAAAGAGTCAAGAGACAGTATTATTTTTCAAAAAAAAAATGTCTATTTGATAAATGTTGCAGCACAATTTTCTGTGATTATTTTTGTATTTATTGCCGAAAATTTCATTCGTAATATTTAATTTTAATTAGCACTACTCATTAACTTTTTTGTCTTTTTCTTTTTTCTTCCATATTTAAAAAATCTCTATATTTTTGGAAATAATCGTTTGCAATTAAATTCATTTTCTTCTCATATGTAATTTTAATATTCAATATCGAATTGATTTTGGAAGTTCGTATTTTTTCCACAGTTTTAGAGTTTTGTTACAGGCATTAAATATTCTTGTTACAGTTATATTCTCATTTCTTTTCTAATTGCACAACATCAATTCTTTTTTGCAATTTTAATTGAAAATAAATCCTTTTTTCAGCTGGATCATTGAAGGAATTTAGCCATTTGCTCAACGCCATCGAAGATGAGAGAGACAGGATGGTAAGTAATTATTTTTCTTTTTCGGAAAATTTATTGCTATGTTAAATGAATCTTGCCATCTATCATACATGATCCTAAAGTAGGGTGACCATACGTCCCCGTTTTCTTGAACAGTCCATGAATTACAGCCTTTGTCCCCGAAGAACAAAAGTCCCGGAATTCGGGTTTAGATATTTTTTAAAGATTAAATTGACTGTACAGCTTCAGCAGAACTTTACTAATAGAATACTAATGGCAACACTGTTATAAAAAATTTGAGTCACAATGTAGGTGACTGAAAATTTGAGTCTAGAATCATCATCATAATGATAGTGGTTTCTGTGCGGACACCAGTAGAAGATGCATGTCTTCTACTTGCTGATACCATCGTGTCTTATGGTTGCCAATGACTTAATTATTATGAAAGTTGTTCAATTATATCTCTGTTTTAACAGATTTGTCCAAACAAATATACAAGTCCCAAATTTGGGACACAGGTTCCCCCCTATGTAATCCTATTTTGGGTTAAAAATCTCAGTCCAAATTTGTAATGGAACTGGCAACGATGCGGCATCTGCTCTGCCGCGACTTTCTCAGCTTGAACGAAGAAATCAGTGAAAAATTACAAAAGGAGAATTTCCTCTTCCATCCAATAGATTTTATTTCAAATATGAATTTATTATGGACAGATGAGTTTAACATAAAAAGTAGACAACATGAAGAATTTGCTGAAAGTGAAAACAGATTTTCCGGTCTCTTGTGCAATCTTTAGTGCAAACTAGCCGCAAATGAAAATATTTTACAGAAAATCCTTTCGTATGAAAAATACAGAAAATAAGATTTAACGTTTGTTAATTAGCTATGTTTCTAAATGAAAAAGAGGGAGTATTGTTTATTTATTTTACACTTTTAACATAATAATTTCATCAAAAGTTAATCTTTCAGATTTGAATTTTCATATGTCCCCGTAATAAAAAGCCAAGTAAAAATTTATTCTATAAAAATATTACGGCTAGTTGGCGAATGTGTTGGAGTTGGCGAAATCGATGAAACTTGTCAAAATGTAGTGTAATTTTCTAATTTCGAAGACACTTTCTGAAATATAGTGTAGTGACAATTGAGGATTTGTCACGTGAAAATAAGGAGAGTTGGTGCAATCGAGAAAACTTCGATATATGCAGTTCATCAAATTGGAATTGATTTAGCAAGGTAGAATTTCATGAAATCTTTCATAAAATTTTCATGAAAGTAGTTATTTTCTCAGTTTGCGAAATTCGAATTCCGAGTTGAGTTGTTCGAGTTCCGATTTGTTCGAATTCCTCCAATCATAGCCCCTTCGCTCTACCGCTGCTAATAACTTATTGCTATTTATATTTTCCAATCACCCATTAGTATGAATTACTACTGCTAAAGGTTACAAATTCGGAAAATGATAAAGTTCATTTTCTCTGAAAACGGGCATTCCATATTCGCCAGAGGAGATATGTTGTCCTTCTGTTTTCTCAGTAGAGGGGATAATAAATCATATTCAAAATAATTTAGTTGAAACTATGTAAACGTTTTAATACAAATTTTGTTTATGCTGGTTTTGAAAACAACTGTAGCAATATTTTATGAAGAAAGTGGTAAATATTATGCATTCCAGCTCCCCGTATTAAAAAAAAAAAATTGGGGGGAGGCAAACGAGGAAATGAAACCGGTAAAAGGAAAAGAGGGTGAGAAGAGACTGGATTTCCACTACAGTGTAACATTTTTCCACCTTCGTTTTATAAGTTTTTAAAAATATTGATGAAAAATTGGTGAATTATGCCAAGTCCAATTTTGGCCTCCATTACGCATTAGGGTGGGCCGAAAAAATTCAAAATTTGTTTTTCAAGTCGTAATACCGCGGAAAAGTTGCGAATTGGGGAGACTAAAAAGGGGTAAAAAAAGAAATAAAATCGGCTTATATCTTCCGGTCGCGCATGTGCTCTAAAGTTTGCCGAAATTTGGAAAAATTCACATTTTTACGATAATTTTTAACATTTTTAAATTAGTCTCTTCCCGAATGTAATAGCTCAAATTCTTATGTATTGGAACCACAGAAAATAATGTTTAAATATTATTTAAATCCATCAACATCCTCCGATCGCGCATTGCCTTCAAAGTTAATAAAATTTTGAAAAAAATTTACAAATAAAGGTAGATCACAGTTCAAGGAAAAAAAACACTAACAACTTACATGTTCTTTATATTTGTTCTTTATTGAATACAAGTGAGTCTAGCTCATTCGAAAAGGTTCCGTAGAGTAAAAAAGGAAGAGCATTACTCGCTAATTCAAGAACCTGGTTCAGTCTACATCGGCCATGTTACTCCAACTTCTGGAAGTTCTGAAGATATTGTCGCTTCTATTATTTCTTATCTGTCTGGTCGTGGTATTTCTCTTGAAAAATTAGTTGTCATAGGATGTGATGGCACTGCTGTTAATACAGGTTGGAAAAACGGTCTGATTCGCCGAATCGAAATACATTTGGGGAACCCGTTACAATGGGCAGTTTGCCTTCTTCATTTCAGTGAACTGATATTCCGGCATCTGTTTCAATACCTAGACGGTAAATCAACGGGTCCGAAATCTTTGAGAGGGCCAATCGGTGAAAAGCTAAGTGGCTGCGAAACACGTCTAGTGATTGGCTTCAAGAGTATTGGCTGTCAGATCCCCACAATAGACAGAAGTATACTAAGTAAGGATCAGCAATATCTACTCGATATTTCCATGGCAATAAAGTCGGGAAACTGTAAAGAGGATTTGGCTGTACGAGATCCTGGTCTCTTGTCACACTCGAGGTGGTTGACAACAGCAAATCGAACTCTCAGATTGTACTTAAGTGAAGAAAGTCCCACACCTGAACTTCAAGAAATAGTTGTATTTATTTTGAAGTCATACATGCCAATGTGGTTTAGTATTAAAACAAGTAAATACTTTACAGAGGGACCAAAACTTGTGTACCAATCAATACAATCTTCAAGGTACCTGCCTGAAGATTTACGTAATATTGTCGACCCTGTGATCGAACGAAATGGCTTTTTTTCGCTCATCCAGAACATTTAATGTTAGCCATGACACAAGATAATACAAAACACATAAGAGAGCTCAGACTTCGACGAATTCTAAAGGCGAGACAGTTAGATCAAAAGAGAACAACTATCAGAACATTCATGCCGCCAAAACTCAATTTCAAGGCTGAAGACTACTCAGAAATAATTAACTGGATGGACTGTGATTTATATCCTCCCCCATCATTAAAATCTGAATATGTGATTTAATCTCATATTCAGATTGAATATGAGATTAAATCACATATTCAAAGTGACATAGTCACTAATTGGGATATAACATTCAAGACATTCCCAGTTCACACACAGGCAGTTGAACGATGTGTGAAACTCGTGACGGAAGCCTCAGGAAAAGTTTGCGAAGCTGAGTCTAGGGATGGTTTTATCAGAATGACTCTGCTGTCAAGGTCAACCATGCCTAACTTCGCCCATAAATCAGATTTCAAAGTACCTTCAGCTAAGAATGAGTGAAAACAGAGATGTTCAATTGTTCAACATGAGTTTCTTGGACTTACGACTCTTCATACAAAAACTTAGTTTTTTCAATAAAAAAACTGTTTATAAATATTATTAATGGTCTAAAATAATTTGTTTTTAAACATTTAAACTTGTATTCAATAAAGAACAAATATAAAGAACACGTAAGTTGTTAGTGTTTTTTTTCCTTGAACTGTGATCTACCTTTATTTGTAATTTTTTTTCAAAATTTCATTAACTTTGAAGGCAATGTGCGATCGGAAGATGTTGATGGATTTAAATAATATTTAAACATTATTTTATGTGGTTCTAAAACATAAGAATTTGAGCTATTACATTCGGGAAGAGGCTAATTTAAAAATGTTAAAAATTATCGTAAAAATGTGAATTTTTCCAAATTTCGGCAAACTTTAGAGCACATGCGCGACCGGAAGATATAAACCGATTTTATTTCTTTTTTTACCCCTTTTTAGTCTCCCCAATTCGCAACTCTTCCGCGGTATTACGACTTGAAAAAAAAATTTTGAATTTTTTCTGCCCACCCTATTACACATACTAGCATTCTTCTTAAGAGGTGGGACATAGTCCCTTACTCACCCCACTCCTAGATCAGTCCCTGATTAATTCCAAAACGTCGAATTTTGAATTACGAAATCCGACATATATGTCAGATATATATTATGTACGTTTGTAAAAAATTAAATTATATGATGGTGCCCCTGAGACATTTCTTGCGGGTCGGGAGCGAGATTTTCCGGTACGCCACTGCTCTAGACGTTCAACATTTTTACTTGTTGTAAGAGATAATGAAAAATATCGAATAAGATGATTCAATGTGAAATCAACACAAAAACTGGCACTACTGGATCCGAAATTTTTGATTTTAATGAAATTTGTTATATTTTTTCGACAAAACAAAAAACTCTTTTATACGAAACTTAACATTTTTGCAACAAATAGAGTTTGAGAAATAGCGACTCAGAAAACTGAAAAAGTGCCAAATTTCTGCAAACTAACCGTTATTAAAAAATTTAATATCGTTGAACATAATTGTGTAAGAATGATGAAATTGGCTTTGTTTTACAGCTCTTTTCTGGGCTTTAAAGTGACATATTTATATTAAAGCTGTTGGCAATAAACACTTTCAAGGTCATTGCGTTAAAGTTTTAACCTTCAACAACTCAAAAAGCCTTCTTAAATGTAATGGAAACAAATTAGATTGAAGCTATTATTCAACGGAATGTTAAAATTTTTGTTTGGGATCATTTTGTCCGTGGGTTCCTGGGTTATAAATTTTTGAATTAAATAAGATTGTGGAGTGCGATGGATTCCATGTCAAAGCATCATATTCCTGGGCCTCGACCACTGGAATTTCAACTATTTTTGATGTACACTGGCGGAAATTGGAAAAAGAACACCATTAACAATTGAAGCGTAATCCATGAGATTTATTTAGTAGAAACAACTTGTTGAGAAAGGACAGTGATCACATGTGTGAAGTGATTCAGTGTTTATTTTACCTTTTAACGAGTATTACATTTTAATAAGGTGTTGAACCTCCTCGAGCAGCAATACAAGGTTCCAATCTGGCATGCAATCGGTCGTACAAATGCTGGATATCACGCTGGGTGAGACCATTCCATGTGCTTTCAGCTTGAATGCATAATTCAGCGATGGTCCTTGCCTGCCATGGTCCGCGGCAGTATCTTTTCCCGATTCAGTCCCAAACATGCTCGATTGGAGACAAGTCTGGAGTGCGTGCTGGCCAAGGGAGTGGGTGCACTGCCTGAAGAGCATGTTGAATATGGGCGGGCATTATCCTGCTGGAATATCACATTTGGGATTGCACTCGACTATGGCAGAATGACTGCCTGTACGATGTCGCTGATATAGTTATTGATATTCAGTGTACCCTGTACGAACACTAGACACGACAGTGATAGCTAATAGCTCCCCATACTATACATAGCTATACATCCATACGTAGCTAATAGCTCTCCACGTACCATGAGGCCAGGGAAACTATACATCCATACATAGCTAATAGCTCTCCCCATACTATACATCCATACATAGCTAATAGCTCCCCACGTACGACAGTGATAGCTAATAGCTCCCCATACTATGATGCCTGGTGTGTGGGCCCTGTGTGTTTGCTTGCCACCTTTGGACGCATAAACGACCATCAGACGCTCCTAAACAGAATCGGCCTTCATCACTGAAGACCACAGATTGCCATTTTTCCCTCCAGTAAACTCGTTTTTGACACCACTGCAAACGTGTTTGACAGTGGCGTGATGACAGTGGTAACCATGGCAGTGGCATGCATGCCTGTAGTCCTGCTTCCAAAAGATGGTTTCTTATCATTCTTATATGACAAGATATAATAAATATACCCCTTGGTACAGCAGAGGATAGAATTTGTGATGCCATAGCTGTTCACTCTGCCACCACCACTCTCCTGATACACCGATCCTTTTATGTGTCCGTAACTCTGTGCTGCCTGAAACCATGTCTGCGAGTGTGCAAATTCTCTTTTGACCATCAACACTACCATCGTACCACTGTCGATACCTCTTGTCCAACGTTGTGTGTGGTTTGACGAAAAGACCAACTTGTTTCCCGAAGATCCACTATACTACCTTGCTGAGACTCTGCTAACTGAACAAAATGTTGCATGCCTGCATCGTCCAGGCATGGTAGCTTCTTCAAAGAGCACTGAACAACACGACACAAGACAAATAACTACTTTTTTCATGCCCTAGTCCTTAAATACACGCTGCATATATTTGCATGCTGTCTTCCTCAGTGACGTCATTATTTCACCCAATGACTTTCAATCTTGGATCACGGTTTTTTCTGCCCTTACTATTAACTTATTATAATATGACTTTCCTAAAAGAATTCCTCTGGGTGTTCTTTTTTCAGTTTTCGCCAGTGTATTTATAGTACTCTTAGATAAACAAAAACTGCTAATCCATTTTGTTTTTTTCTCCAATACTTTTCGAGATATAAATATTCAAATGTGTAAAACACCTTTGAGATTTGAACTATTGTATCAACTCTTATATCTCATTATATTCATGCTAAAGTAATGAAATTGGTCTGTAAATGATAGCTATGTGTGAATCCCTGGTAATCATGCGCAGTACTGGCCAGGCCTAGCTCCTAATGTCCGACTCCTCCCGCTCGTGTTGCAGACCATAAGTACCTTTCAAAAGAGATATTTCTCTTCTGGGAGGGACTGGAAGGTGAGGGCTTCCAGATCAGTGTGGCCTATTGCTCTGGACTGCTATTGACAACATTATAAAGAGTTTAATAAATGTTTAAAGAATCAATTAACAGCTGATAAGAATCTTTGGCTTGATTGCTTGGCTCTCAAAGCAGAGGAAGCAGCTAAGTAGCACAACAGCAGGGAGTTTATCAGATAATGTTTTGTGGGAAGAAACAGACAGGTACACAGGGATTGAAGGATAATAATGGTAAGATTGTTGAATGTTAGGATTTTGTCATGGGTAGGTTGGCAGAGCATTTCAGAGATATTCTAAACAATGAAGTTAGTTCTACTCCCTTTGTAATGAGGATAGATGCATTATTGGCTTTAATGTTGGCCCTATATCCCATTCTGAAGTTACTCTGGCTATCTGTAAATTAAGACTACATAAATATCCAGAGGTAGATGAAATTATTACTGAAATGCTTACAGCTGGGAATGTTCCATTTTTGTTGATTGAAATTTTAAACATATTTTATGATAAAAGCTTTATTCCTAAATATTGTACCAGGGCTATTATTATCGTGAAAAGGTGATAGCTGTTCTTTTGAAACTCTACGGTTATCAGCCAGCATACTTTCTGTTCCAGGTAAAGTTCCTTGCATTGTTGTGCTTAAAAGAATAATATTCAGTTGATGGACAACTACGTGAATAACAGTGTAGATTCAGAATGGCGTCACAGGCACCACATCGACTTGGATTCTCAATATTCTTGTTTATGGTTACCCAAGACGAAGATTATAGTTAGGTTTTGCCAAAGGCTGGACTTTACTTCTATAGTACTGTTCAGCTGTAATGTTGGATATTAGTAAAATGTGGCATTATCCCGATAGATGTAGTGCACTCTTTGGGCAACACTCTCAGCGTCTCCCACACCATCAATCATGGAGTACTTCAAGGGGGTGTCCTCAGCCCGATGTTACTGAACATCTTGCTGTCAGCCCTATCCTCTCGACTCGAGAATAGAGTGGGTATTTTCATTTATGCAGACGATATCTCATCTGGTTTCCTAGCCAGGACCCATACTATGCTCAGCTCCTGATGAAATGAGCTGTGGCCACGGTTGTTAAGTTCTTCGACACCCTAAGCCTCACTCTTTCCACTGATAAGACTGTGGCCATGGTTCTCATGAAGAGACACCTTCCACCCACCTTCCCTGGCCTCATGCTTGGGCCAGACCACATCAAGGTCATCCATCAGCTTATGTTCCTTGGTTCCTTTCGTGGTGTCCGTACGAAAGGGTGTCATAACCATTTTCTAATATATACCTTTTGCCATCGAATGATGACAGACCAAGTTTTACACCTTTTACTGTGTGAAGATGATGTTTGGTGCTTTGAATCCTTGTCAAATCTACTCGAGAAAGTAATTTGTTTGTCAAACAGTCTCTGTAATCCTTGTGGCAAAGAGTTCTCTTTACAATGTATTTGGAGACTCCATTTCCTGTCTTTTTCTCCTCTTGTAAACTCAGAATAGAGTACATCTTACTCTTAAACCCAACAAACTCGTCTGCAGGCACTCCTGAAAGTTCATTTTTCATTTTACCCAGTGCATTTTTATTACATATACTATGCAGGAAGTGGTCTGTAGGGTAATCAGATGTGTCGAAATGGTCTATATCATCTTTTATATCTGCATACACATCCTTGGTTTGAAGCTCGTAGCACAGTGAATCTGTGTTAGTAAATAATAATTTAGGCTTTCCTCCATATTTTGTACTAATATAGTCATAATGAAAGCTATAAAACAGTATTTTACTAATATATAGAATACTGAATCCAACATAAAAAGGTGTGTCGAGTGTCAATTTAATTTGCTTTGATTGTACGCATGTGAGTTCGTTGTCAAAAACACGAAAAGCATGAAAAGCAGGCGATGCTACCAGTTTGCAAACTCTCTTTGGAATCTGAGTCAATTCAATATTCACCCGATTTCTCAAATTTTCCATCGTTTTTCCAAACACAGCATTGTTCATCAGTTTGAAGGAGTCGTTTTCGAAATCGTTTCTAGCCTTCTTCCGCTGCCCTGTATTAAATTCTACATATGGTTTTAACCAGCAAGATTATTCGAATTCTAAAATGCGATGAAGTTTCTTCAGCTTCATACCAAGGGCTAAATATTGTTTGATATTACGGTAATGTAGGACATATTTTTCCTTACAATACAGATTGAAGACTAATTTCACGACTGATTGGGTGGTATTTATTCCAAGGTTATGAGCAAGTTCTTAGCAATATGGCGATAGCGTGCTGTTGGTAATCTGAAGTTTCTCTGGGACTAGTGGATAATCATTATGCGTGTCATAGAGAGAAATTTGGTAATTTAAACCGACTTCCAATATGTAGCCTTTATTGGAATCATCAGCAACCGCAGTAATATCTAGATCTTCTATTTCTTCTCTATTACTTCATGAGAAATCGCTTTAAGTAAGACATTGTGGCATTGCCCTTTCGTAAAGATTGTTGGCATCATACATAATGTATTTAGAGGCTAGTTGGGGGTTATAGGTATCTAAACACTTGTTGTTTGCCGTGCTAAAACGACTGCATATCACTGAAATTCCTCCTCGTATGCTTTTTTCAGGAAAATGTACATTGTAGGGTCAGTTATCAGCTCTAGAATAACATTTGTCATCTTCAGACATGCTTGCCAGGCTAGTCCACGAGCTGTGTAAACATGACGGGGATCAATTTAGTAGTATCTGACACATAGTTTTCTGAAAATTTCAAACTCATCAGCTAAGAGAAGCACGTCAGTCTTCCGGAAAAGTCATGATACTGACCTAGGTATTATATGTTGAATGTGTTCCATATTTTCAGTGCATGGATGTAGTCTTCTTCCTCTAGCGCTTCTTCTGTAAGTTGATTGTAAAATGCTTCACGTGGAGGTAACAACGTTTCTTCAAACTTTTTGCAGTTGTCAATATAATCTTAGGGGTAAACTTTTCTCAAAACCAGATGTAGCCGTCCAGGTTCAACATGCTCCTTTAAAATATTGAATTCTTCTAGAGATAAATTATTGACTAGCTTCTCAAGAAATGCACTTAAAAACTGATAGGAGTCTAGGAAATGTAAAGGTTTAAGGGAGAATGCTATGTATTCTTCGCTGTTATTGGAAATGCAATTAATCTTCTTATTTTTGATCATGCCGATTCCTTGCATAATAAGATGGCTGTCATATCCTTTAAGATTATGAAATATAACTGGAATCTTATTAGTAAACTTATAATTGAGATTACATGCGTTATGGGCAACTCCTCGGAACTTACCAGTTAAATGGTTGTGATCCCTCACTCGATCCAATCCCAGAACCTCTTTGCAAATATGACAGTTAGTAGCATTACAAAATAATTACTCTTCTCGATTTGAAAGTTGCATTGGTTGGATCTCTAAGAGTGAATTTTTTATATCGTTTTCTTCTTTAAGCAAACATTGCAAAAATTCTTTTGCGACATTAGGACTCTATAAACTACTGATAGTTTATAGCTGCAGCCATCAGGTCCAACAACGAGATATGCAAATCCACCATGGTTCATGATTTGCTGTGATAGTGGTGTGAGATTTTGAAGGGTCAGGCATACAGGTGTCCACTTTCACTAAGAATGACTCAAAGATGACTAAAATTTACGTAATTTTTATTATGTAAATCACGTAAGGAACGGGTTGCTGGAACTTGAAATTTGTGAATTTCAACTATTTCTCCTCTCCAGTTGGAAACTACTCTCTGGAGTCCATGTTCTTGACAGTAGGGAATGTGGTCTTTCAAGAGTGATTCATTCGTGAAACGGTGAAGGCAGTAATCACAGTAGAAATGCACACCGTTATGTTTGGTGAGAGGGCTGAGAAGTCTACTCATGTTCTAAATGAAGCAATAGTGTTGCTTTTCACCATCTGATAACATTAGGAGATTAGAGTGCTCTTTATATCTGAATGGTGTGATATAGAGTAGGAACACCTCTTTCTCATATCTGAAAACATTGATATTGATGTTATTTCGTACTCGGAATTTTACAATCTCGAGTTCGACGTAACTATCTGTCGCTATTTTCTTCCAGCCACCCTACCTTTCCCTCAGTAAAACGGCTGAAAAAACAACTTGAGCCGCCATGTTGAGGACGACGGACCATCCGGACCTTTTGCACACAGCACCCCGTCCAAGAAAAGCGTAAACAAGGCAATAAAGAAAGAAGTTTTCAAAACGCATAGCAATGGTCACCAAGAACGGGACAAGGATGACTCAGAATCACGCCAGAGGCTGGGACCTCCAATAAAACTCGGACCGCGCCAATGAACTTTGGCCACCGCTGTCACTGACGAACTTTGCTGCCCAATGAGGAATGGCAGCGGGGTTCTTTTTGAAATCGACAAGCGAGACCAAGGGAGAAGAGAAGTGTGTGTGCTAGAGTGTGGATGTGCAATAAGGAGTGAGTTCTGAGCACAAAGAGACAATAGACCCGCGAAGATGGAAAGTGCAACAGCTAAGTAACGGCCAAAGAAACTGGAGACAGAAAGAAACTATAGACCAAAAAATGTAATCAGCTTAGGAAAGAATGCAGGCTTGAAAAAGACAGAGACTGCAAGAATCACAACTGGGAAACCAGAAAAAGAAGAAGTGGGCGGGAAGACAACCCGTGTGCTACAGCAGACAATTAGGAAAAAGGGTGAAGAAAGAGCGGACCCCACCCTCACGATGCAGCCGGTTTGCCAAGTCCAACAAACCACCGTCGACACCCCCTTCGCGGAATGAAAGAACCTGTTAGCAACAGACACCAACGCGGAATACAGCGAGCAACCCAGCCCTGGAGCGTCCTGTGCGGGCAGGGAGAGATGAAGTCACCCGCCAAGTCACCCGCTGGCACCTCTAGCCTTGACAGCACCGGACTTACGATGTGTTTCGCCAATGAACTGTTTGTGCCATTAACGGAGTCCAAACTGCAACTCCCAGAGCGCGGATGATCGCCCCTTTGCCAGGCCCTAGCACAGCAGACCAGGAAGATCCCAGCAATGGAGCAGATTAATATAAAAAGGTCAGCAGCCGTTTTCTTGAGATTCTTTTAGCTTTATCTCCCAAGTAATTATCACTGAGTGTCCTCCCTTCTCTCTGCGTCTCCCAGTATATTTTGCCAATAAGGCCAAGTTGCCTGGCGTGTACCATATTGATGTGTTGTGATCCGACCCCAGATAACAGGTTGAGTATTTTGAATAATAAATTATGTTTGCCATGTACTTTCCTGTACGTATGAGTGCTTACTTATGAGAAGGAAAGCTCCCTCACAAATAGCATTGAAACACACAATGCAATCATCAGCCAGTATTTTGGGGCCTGACCTATCGGTTGCCCCTAGTTCTTACCCCCCCCCATCAACTAGATCTGGTGGAGTGTAGAATATTATTCCTTTTTTAGAATTTTGGCATTTGAATTATTGTTATAAGGAAAGTTAGATCAGATGTGTTTAATTTTTTCTTCTAAATATCTATTTGCTAGGGCGCTCAGTGTTTCCTGTAGCAGTATACAGAGGGGCTAAAACAGACCAGACAAAACATTTTTGGTCTGAATTACATACATTAATAATAGCACGTGTTAATAGTAATTCTCTTGGAGTAGGGACGTAACTGAACCCTTCAAGAGGGATATATTTTCCAATATTCATTTCACCGTGGAGTACAGCATTCAGTATCCATCCATTATGTGCCTTTGAAATTCTTCAAATGAAGTCTTGATCTTCCTGCACGCTGAATCTAATTCTCTGTTTAGGGACGATGTAGGAAGACTTGTGAAATAGCTACTTCAGAAAAACGGGGTGCAGTATTCGACAGTAGAAGAGGAAATTTTTCGCATGAAGCGCACTTGCAGGACAAGGTACCATTTAATGCTACCTTTCGAGGCCAATTTTTCTTCCAGAAGAGCTAGTGACTTCCATGAGGACTCGAGGAAAATGTTGAGATCAACAGATGTTTCTTCATTCGCCATTAGCTTGTGTGTTGACAAGGTCCTTTCCATTTCTTCTGTAAACTGGCAGTGGTCTTCAGGGTCTGGTTTTTGCTTCTTCTGGGGAATCTTTTCATCTTCAGAACGTTTTCGTTTATTATTGTGTGGCTTTCTTTGATGCCGCAAAAATTGTCTCTTCTTCCAAACTCCATAGCATATTCTTCATATTTGTAGGTTTTCCTGGAGGTTTGGGATAATTCATGGCGTTGCTTGTCATCTATCCTTGAGAATGTAGATTTACATTGAGAGCACTTAAACAGGTTCTTTCCATCATGATATCTCTTATGACGAATGAGATTCGTTTGGAGTGTGAAAGTCTTCTGCATATATCACATGGATGCATTGCAAAACAGTAACTTGTCAAAAAACCGGAGATGATTTATACTACACCAGGGCGTCGAGAACTATAACTATTGATTTCTAGGAGTTAAAAAATCATAGAGACACAGCAGAAGCGAACTTGTCACTGTAAACGTCTGAGAACAGAATGAGGTATCTGACTGATGGAAGCCGTATACTAGAAGGACTATCCCGCAGAAACTGAAATAAAAAAAATAAAAAAATAATGAAATAAATGTGCTGTAGAAAAATGAAAAGAAAAAAAAATGTTATCGACTAAAAATAATTTAAAAGGTAAAACCTCTAATAGGTGACGTCATCCGACGTCTCTGGACTTACCGAAATTTCGAGATGGGTCCGAAAATGGCGGTCAAGGATGTGAGGGGGTTGAACGTTTCCAAAACATGTTTACAAGATTAACACATCTGTCTGATGCAATACGAAAACAGAGGGGGGGGTCGACAGCGTGGTGGGTGACGTCATCCAAGTGACCGTCGGTGGAAATTTCGAGTGGGTTGTTTACTTCATCCAATACCATCTATCATATGTCAATTATTACCTCCAATTTAACTGAATAATATACACAGTTGTATCAGAATAATATGACCACCCACGGAATCACAGTATACCGGCCCCGGTGCGTCACAGAGTGCGCATGACAAGGTCGACCACACGGAGATATAAGCGACCGGCTGTGTAATTTCAGATTAATACATCACTGGTGAGAGGCAGGGAGGTATTTTATTCGGCATTGCCCGACTTCAGTCTTAAAACAGTAAGAATTCTGACCATTGTGGTTGACAATGATTTACCTCCACTCTAAACACATGGAGGCGGATCCCATAGGATTAACATTGATCTGCCTCTGACTTAGAACTCTCCTTTACCTCCTACTTAGGGGTATGAGCAGGGCCAGACATACACATAAGCTAACTAAACTACATCTTAGGGCTCACGATTATGAGGAGGCTCAAAAATTTCGGTTTGTAGTTTACTGTCACGAACCTTTTTTTAAATTCAAATTAATGTTTTTTGCAAACACTGTTGATCTCAGCTTTCCATAGTTATTATTGTAGACCAACGCAAGCATAATGTTTTCACCACACAATTTCATATTTTTTTTAATGTTCCCTCCAATCAGAATAATAAGTACATAACTTATTTCGACTTTGGGAATTTTGGGGCCTCATAAAGTCAAAGTTTGGCTCCGGGTATCAGTCTGCTTTCTTTCCAGTTAAAATTCTTTGCATGATTGTGCTTTAATAGAATTAAGAATCTGGTTGACGGACAATTGCATGGTGAGCAGCAGTGTGGATTCAGAAGTGGTAGGGATGTGGAGATCAAATTTTGTCACTTAGGCAGATTATTGAGAAATGTTTAGAGTTTCAGAAACCTTTGGTTACTAGCTTTGTTAATTTCAAAAAGACTTTTGAGTCTGTTAGTCGTAAAAATTTTTGTTTGATCGTGAGATCGTATGGAATATCATATGGAATTAGTTAACATAATGAAAGCTCTCTATAATAACACAGCCCTGTGTGAGAGTTGGTAAGGCTTGTAGCAATTAGTTTAGCATTTCTTCTGGTGTTCGACAAAGGTACCTTTTGTCTCCTTTTCTCTTTAGTTCTTTTATTGATTCTGTTATGCGAAATTCACTGCAAAAGAAAGATTTTGACCCGAAACGTTCTGGAGATCTGATAATTTCTGATTTAGATTATGCTGATGATTTATCCCTTTTGGCAAATGATGTTGAGATGAACTCTTTCATTCGAGCTGTTGATGAGACTGGTAGCAGAGTAGGTTTTGTTATAAACAGAGAGGAAACTAAAGTGATGAAAATTGGTCAGGCAGATGTTGCTTCAGTTGATTTGAATGGCTACACTCTTGAGAAAGTATCTGTTTAATTATCTTGGGAGCTATGTAGCAGATACTGGTGATGTGTGGCATGAGATTAACAGATGAATAGGGATTGCTGCAGGGACTTTTAAGAATCTATGGAGATTGTAGAGAAATAGGTGTATACCATACAGACTCGAGATGTATAATAGACTGTATAATAGTTTGGTTCTTTCTAGAGTTAGTTATGGTAGTGGAACTTGGACCCTTTGTAAACAGGGGCGGGGGTGGCTCAGTCGGTAGCGCGCCAGGCTCGTAATCTGTAGTTCCCAGGTTCGAGTCCCAGCTGGGTCAGCGTTGAGATTTATCTCCGCAAAATACCCTGCCCTGCCCACGGTCAGTAGGGGACACCGATGGGCTTGGAAAGGCCGCCGTCCGTCGGATGGGACGTTATGCCGTGGCCCCGTGTGCGGGAGAGCCATACCCTGTGCACATTAAAGAACACGCTGGATGGCCTTGACGGGAGGCTACCATCTGTTACCCAACAGCTGTTCCAGTGGATCCCCTCCCCCAACCTTTTCTGAGCCTTCGGGGTCCATGTGACCTGGCCATTTAGCCCATGGTGTGCAAAAAAGTGCCGCTCAGAGGTAAAACAACCCAACCCAACACTTTGTAAACAAGGTAACAGAAAACTTATGCTTTTTATTCTAGACGATTACATAGTATCTTGGGCATTAGGTTGTTCAACTTTTTAAGTAATGATGAGATTAGGCAAAGGAGTTGGCAACCTCCTTTAAGCAGCATATTTTGCAGAGAGAAACTCCATTGGTTGACCATGTTGTCGGCATGCATATTTATAGATTAGCGAATAGAGTTATAAAGAGTGTGCCTAAAGGCCTGAGAAAGAAGGATCTTTCTGGCAGACAATGATCTGGGCAGAGAATACCAAACAGGGCCTTTGTAGACTGCGTAGTGCTAGCTGCAGAATATGTAGCTCAGAACAGATATGCTTGGGGAACTAAATTGCAGTCTAGCTGGACCTCTGTAGCCCATGCCTGCTTGATGATGATGATGATTAAAGTTTAAAAAGGTAGCTGGTGTCATGGGGCTGCTCTTAATTTCGGTCATCAGTGTACCATGCACACCTCGCACACCCACTTGCGGTAACCCTGCTTATAGGCACTTTGAAGATTGTATATCACTTGAAATAACACTGTAATATGACTGAAACACAAAGAATTTGAGAAACGTTTCACAGAAATATTTCATTCACAGAAGAATTTCGCATTTACCAAAATACCATGTTGCCAACACAAAGCTGTACTTGAATGGACTACCAAAGTTAACGTGATGTCACTTCCGGTATTCGGTCCATTGGCCTTCTGCTATAGGAGGTGATAAGTGAAGCCTGTTAACTAGTTAAAGGAAGTAGCCCTGAACGAACCCTATTCTTTCCACAATAACCTAAACTGTAAAATAACCAGCATATGATTCTATGCATCACAGAGCACTCACAAATAAGGTTTCTGCTTTTGGTTTCAAAGGCTGATTTCTTACATGGTTCAATGATTATATGTCAAAGAGATCATTTCAAATCAGATGGTGTCAGCAAGTTCAACTTCATGTCCTCAGTACTTCATATCCTCAGGCTTACCTCCATAGATGTGTACTATCACCTTTAGTTTTAAGCATCGATACCCAAGATCTTACTTAACAGATCAGTCTCCATATCAGATTACACTTTATACAGATGATATGATGATCCTCTGTTCCAGCAAAAATCTGACGCATCTCATGACCATTTGTCACAATGCACTTGATCAAATTCTTCCCTGGATTAAGGATTTGGTGTTCTACCTCTCTGCACAAAATTGCCAAGCACTCATATTAGCAAGACACAAATATAATATCTCTCTTCCACTAGAAATTGCTGTTGAATCAATTCCCTGGACAGCATCTTCGAAAATCTTAGATATTACCTTTCAGAACAATAGGACTTGGAAAGATCATTTTGAACAACTTCCGAAGGAGATGTGATAAACTACTGAATACCATCCAAGGTCTATCTTCTCCAAGACAAGTTTTTTTTTACCGTCATTCTGTTCTACTTCTTGTGAACTCCACTATCCTAGCTTCATTAGTTTAGGGAGCCCCACTAATATTAACAACTCCTGAAATTGCATGTAATAAAATTTTACCAGTTTATAATGCTGCACTATGAGTGGCTACAGGACTCCCACGATTGACCCTCTATCAATTCTATATGCTGAAGCTAGTTCTATTCCGATTCCAAAATATGTTAAACTACTAACTATGAAAGGAGTTGTTCAAGAAAATGCCTCCCCATGCAACTCTACATATAAAACAACTGTGACACAATCAGATTACCGAGTTTCTAATTACTGGAAAAACAAATTACTGGAAATAGATTTCCACAGGCATTCTAAGATTTACTGACAGCACAAATTAATGTTCAACATGGTCCGTGTTCACCACCATGGCTCTCAACACCATTTATTATTATTACACAAGGGTTGAGCATTCAACATACTCTGTCTATTCCTTTGGTGTACGAGGTGGCAATTATTCCAAGAGGAAACTCGATAACTTTGGTCAACAGCAACTTGGATCAGAATGAAACCTTCTAAAACATTTTCACAGATGGAAATTGGAGTCATCTGTCCAGATAATCCTTTTGTAATATCGAATTCCACCTGACACAGCAGTTTTTACAGCCGAAGTACCTATATGTTATTATTTTAGCTGTAGAGAAAATAATCGAGGACAGAAATTATGTCATTTTTACTGATAGTCGTTTGGCTCTTATGGCTCAACAAAATTATGAATGGCTTATGGATGGTTTATTACAAAATTATCTAATAGCTCTTTAAAACATTAACAGCCATTTCACATCTACACCAAGTTCGTATAAAAGCTTCTGTTTCAAGAGAATCTATAACATTTATCTAGATGCCATGCCATCAAGAAACACTTTTAAATGAATTGGTGGATTTCATTGCTAAATGAGCACATCATTTTTGCTCTGTTCTTGAACCTTTCGTTCCGGGACCAGAATATATTCATCATTATATTGAACGCACATTTAAAACTCAACTCATTGATCAGTGGAACTATTCTCTAGGGGTAGCCTTATATTCGCATTTGCCTAGATTTCCAAGGCTACAATTACACATCTGTTCTAGATCCTCAGAAGACTTCATTACATGACTGAGACTCAATGTTGCTCCATTAAATGCATTTCTTTTTCATTGTATTACTGATAATGATAGCCTGCTTTGCAGAGATTCTGAAACAATGGCACATTACTTATTAAGATGACCCCTCAGGGCATGAAACGTCCCCTTGATCTTGATACTGATTAAGGCCACGTCCACTGTAAGTGATGTCACCACAAAGTCCCACGAAAGTTGCAAAACTCACAGGTGTGACATCATAGACCTATGAAGTCCCATAAAATAACGCAATTACCCCCCTTTTCCTTCCCGCAATCTAGGAAAGTTCAATAAAATGTTGTAACCCCACTTTTTGCCATCCCCTTCTGGGAAAGTTCCTGAAAATAGCACATCAGGAATTACGTGACTAGGTATGTTATAGAACCATCTGAAAATTCCCAGAAAATGATGCAATCACCCCCCCTTTCCCCCCTTTAACAGGGTCTATGAAAAATAGCACACATAGACTATGATCAATCATCTGGTCCAGACTTGAAACCCCCAATATAAATTTCATCCCCTCCCAGCTGTTATCTTGGATGATGCAATCCTTAAAAATATACAAAGTCCAAATAATCATTTCATGGCAACAGTCAGAACAGGAACACCCACATTATCCCAAACCCACAATATAGGAAAGCTTCCTATAAAGGGGCCACAAACTCTGAATTAATGGGGGCGGGGGTGGCTCAGTCGGTAGCGCGCCAGGCTCGTAATCTGTAGTTCCGAGGTTCGAGTACCAGCTGGGTCAGCGTTGAGATTTATCTCCGCAAAATTCCTTGCCCTGCCCACGGTCAGTAGGGGACACCGATGGGCTTGGAAAGGCCACTGTCCGTCGGATGGGACGTTAAGCCGTGTGCCCCATGTGCGGGAGAGCCATACCCTGTGCACATTAAAGAACACGCTGGATGGCCTTGACGGGAGGCTACCATCTACTTCCCAACAGATGATCCAGTGGATCCCTTCTCTCAACCTTCTCTGAGCCTTCGGGGTCCATGTGACCTGGCCATTTAGCCCATGGTGTGCAAAAAAGTGCCGCTCAGATGTAAAACAACCCAATTGAATTAATGCATCCTCCTCATTGCTACCATATTGGATGTTGCAATCTTAAACTACAATAAATTACCAAGTCCAACTAAACTTTTGATGGCAACACCCATGGATCAGGACATTGCCTCTCAGTCACCATTTCAGATGTTGCAATCTTTATCTTGTCCAGACTTGAAAATCCCCAAAATAAGTTCCACCACCATCTTGGAAGTTGTGATCCTCAAAAAAATTATCAAGTCCAACTACCTTTCGGTGGCAACACCCAATGCAGGAAAGCCCCCTTTACCTAAATCCAGAGTACAGGAAAGCCCTCTATAAAGGGGGCGCAATGCATAGATTAGGCCATCCCTTCTCAGTTGCCATCTTTCATCTTGTCCAGACTTGAAAACTGAAAATTAATTTCACTTCCTCTCAACTATCATATTGGATGTTGCAATCCTTATACTCCAATAATTTACCAATTCCACCTAAACTTTCGGTGGCAACGCCCAATGAAGGAAAGCCACCAATGCATTAAGGTATCCCGTTCTAGTCGCCATCTTGATGTCACAATCCTTAAACTCGAAAAATTTACCAAATCTAACTAAACGTTCGGTGGCAACACTGACAATACAGAAAAGCAATCTTTAAATCACACGACAGGAAAATCCTAGTGGAAGCTACACTATCTGTTCAAAAAGCTGTTCAAAAGCTGTCCGGACACCCCTTCTGTAGTGGATTCGTCCATATTCACTGCAGCCATGGCCCACAAGCATGAACAAGAGAATGGGCCATATTGGCAGAGATCACCGACTTTCAACATGGCACAGTTATAGGATGCCACTTAAACAACAGGTCAGTTCGGGACATTTTTCAGTTCTACTGCAACTGCCTGATCAACTGTAAGTGATTGGGATAATGTGGGTGTTCCTTTGAGATAATGTGGTTTATATTATGAAGTGAAAATGCCAAGGAGCAACAACGGCACAATCGTAATGGTCAGATCCAATTTCAGTTCCCCTATATGACCTGGTATTCCTAACAGAACTAGCCCATTTGCTGTTAATTAATATATAATCAATCATATTCTTATGCAGCCCATCAGGTGAAACCCATGTGTACTTATGTATGTCGCGGTGTTTGTAATAAGTGTTAGTTATTCTGAAATCATTGAGTTTACTTACCTGTAGGAGACGTTGCCCATTGCCATTGCAGCTACCAATACCAAAATGGCCTATCACTCCTCCCCAAAGGTCAGAGTCAGTACCAACTTTGGCATTGGTCACCTAGAACAAGGGTAATATCTCATTTCTCAACAGATTTCAGAATACCCTGAAGTTGTCCGTAAAACTTATCCTTTTCATCCTTATCGGCATCCTCAGTGGGGACATAACAGCATTTAACATTCAAGTCTTTATTGCTTGTCTGAAATTTAGCTGTGAGAAATCTTACATTAATGCAGTCATACCTTAGAAGTTAATAATTAATAATAATGCAGTCATATCTCAGCAGAGAAGCAATCCTACCCCTAGGAGATGTTTTTCATCTTCCCTCCTTGAAAAGAGAATAACATAAATGCATTCTCTTTTCAAGAAATGAATGTTAATGTTAATGCACTCATATCTCAGCCTAGGAGATGTTTTTTTTATCTTCCCTCCTTCAAAAGAGAAATTTAAGATTATTTATAGGAATCTGACTTTTGTCCACCTGGTATCTTTACAAACCGAGAATAGCAAGGTATAACGGTGGAATTCTTGTGTGAGGACATCAAGAGATATCTCTGTGCTGAGTCCTCACATTTCAAGTACCTATGGAGAAAAACGATTAGTAGGATGTTTGAAGAAACTATATTTATTGAGAGAGAGAATGCCGAGTATCAAACAGCCCCCTAATCGTAGGCATCGGGCAGAGACCTGTTCCTCCATTACTAAAGACTGAAGCCATGTACACTAGAAGACTTCCTGCAATGTACGCTTGACGATACCCATAGAAGTAAGAGTTCAGGTGCCTGCGATGACCTCTGCTCAGGATTATCCACCAGTTGATAAAACATATCCTCTGAATCTATTCACTTGGGGCTGTCAACCCACAAACAAACAGAAAACACAGCGGCAGATTTTCCCTCAACAGAGCCCCACCAGTGCAGCAAATCTAGGATCCATAATCAAGCTCGGAGTCCTAATTCCATTCTGGTAGGTGTATATGATCAGCACCAGGACCGTGTGTTGTTTACCACTCCTCATCAGAATAGAAGAAAAAGAGAAGTAGCAATAGTAGTCCAGATCAGTGGGCCACACTGATCTGGCAGCCCCCCCCCCACTTTTCGTTCCCTTCCACAAGAGACTATCTCTTTTGAAAGGTACTAACAGTCTGTACCAGAAGAAGGTGGGGTCGGACATTAGGTGGGTTGGGTTGTTTTACCTCTGAGCGGCACTTTTTTGCACACCATGGGCTAAATGGCCAGGTCACAAGGACCCCGAAGGCTCAAAGAAGGTTAGGGGAGGGGACCCACTGGAACAGCTGTTGGGAGACAGATGGTAGCCTCCCGTCAAGGCTATCCAGCGTGTTCTTTAACGTGCACAGGGTATGGCTCTCCCGCACACGGGGCCACGGCTTAACTTCCCATCCGACGGACGACGGCCTTTCCAAGCCATCGGTGTCCCCTACTGACCGTGGCAGGGCGGGGAATTTTGCGGAGGACATTAGGTGTTAAGCAAGCTTAAATGCTTCAAAAATGGTTGAACTAGATCTAGAATAATGTGAATAGACAATATAAAACAGTGTCTTGTTAGGATTGGCTAGCTGTGGTCAAATGGGATAGATATGGTTTAGGATCGACGTATTTGAAGAACTGGAACAGCTGTCAAACTGGATCAGGGCTGTAAAAGTTTCGCTGGAAAAATGGTGAAATTCGCGCAGCAATCGCGCTGAAAAAGAAAAAAGCGGGAATTTCGCTGGGACAAAATTGTGAAATTCGTGCACCATTTAGGTCCCCTAATCATAGAAGTTACACGTTATGTAGCACACACATCAAGGAATTAATGATAATTGGAACCATATAACTCCTTAGAATATTAAATGATTGGCTTTATATGGGTTGAACTCACACCTTACGTATCAATAAGTAACAATGAATTGTGATACAGCATCTTACAGAATGCCAGTATGTTTAGAAAAATATCGCTCTGCATCAACACTGTTCGTTGAAACTGAAAACATTAAAGAGGTGCCTGTGATAGACTGGGAAACCGTTCTTGTTTTAGACAAGAATTGTCAGTGCTATTGCATTTTTTTCACTGTTCTTTCATAGCATCGATATTTGGCTTTTAAGTTATATTTAAAGCTTATATTTAGTTTTTAAGCATTTGTGTTGAAAACTATGTTATCAAGATCACTCGCGGAAGTATTTAAGCACTTTAATTGGTTGGAATTGAAAATTCGAAATTGTTTAAAAAACTCTGTTTTATGCTGACGAAATTAGCAGTTTGTTTCATCACTTAAATATTTCCCAATTATTTAAGAACATGAGCGGGTGTATTACTTGCAAGTGTGTGATCATACTGCTGTCTTTTACTGAATAATTTTGCTGCCAAATCTTTCATTTCGTTGTACTCTTTATATGCTGATATGTATAAGAGGGCTTTCAAATAACTTTAGCAAATAGACTATCCGGTGCACATTTTTTAATTTGATTCATACCACTTTAAAGGAATCATGTTTATACTTTTCAATGTCATCCTTTAATATAATACTTGACCTGTTCCCCATTTCTTGCTCGAAAAACTCCATGTAATCTTCTGCATGATCACAATCAGGCCCGTATCTAGAACAAATCGATTTCCTCCTCTGGTTTAGAAGTCTTTAAAAGATTTCTTGAAAAATGCGTTAGATTTAAATGAGTTTAATATTTTTTCGCCTCTATTACCCTTACTAGAATCCTGAAAGGGAACACCCCCCCCCCCCCTCCCCGTTACATCCGGCCTTGATCACAGTGACAGAGAGCTTGGAACCAACTGTTTTACCTTGTTCGAACGAGAATTGGTGGTTTGCTGTTTCTTAAAGAAAGACCCTAAAATGAGTTTTACATGCAAGACAAGAGGTAAATCAGTGTTTAACATTACACGTGACATAAACAGCATTAAAAAATTGTAACAATAGAATACGATAGTTCAAATTTTTTTATACATCGAATGATTACTTCTTTGACACTGAACGTCAGTACGTTGGGGGAAATGTGGACTTCAAGCACTTCTTTCTACATCTCCCCAACGTGCTATGCCGTTTGTGAAATTAAAGTCATTAGAGGATATTTGAAGAAGATTACGATCTAAAGATTGAATGTGGTGAGACGTTTAGTACATTAGAGTTATATAGAAACTAGTTACTCAGGAAAGGTAAAAATATTAAGCAGTTCAGTTGATTTTGAGAAATTGTTATAAAGGTCATACTTCCCCACTTGTTTCTCAAAATATGATGTCATAGAAATTTGGGGAAAAAACATTAAATTTTAAATTCCACAACATTAAAATTAGCAGAATCTTAAAAAATATACAATAGCAGAAACCTAAAAGATATTTTGAAATTCGCGGAAACTGTTGCGAAAACTTTCACCCCTGTCCATGATTCTTTGAGAATTATTCAGGAACCAGGCCAGCTCTACGGGGGAAGGGGACATGCCCCCTCCCCATTTGAGAATGATAATAAGGATAATGAAGGCCAAAAGTGATTCAACTTGAGCATATTTCAAGCATTAATTTATGAATTTTATTTAAAAACTTCTATAGCGAAAGCAAAAATGTACATGTTCCATACATGGAAATTCAGTTTTTTGACCCCTCCCCCTCTTAGTTTTCCTAGATCCGGGCCTGTTTAGGAAGGCAGAAATCTCATCTAATCCAAATGGTGCCTTAGGCCGATGGGTGTCATTGATTATTAATACTATATCAGTGTTCCCTCTGAGTGTTTGAATTATGACCTGACATGTTTCTTTTTCTCTCTTTCTAGTTGGAACAATCACAAGCGGCATTTATTGATCCAATTGATAATTTCAGAAAGGAGCATATAGGAGGTGCAAAGGTAAAAATAATTTTGCTACAGTTTTTTTGGCCCTTACAGATATGTGCACATGGGCTTTTCATTTCCAAATTATGAAATGCAGTTGAGTAAAATTATTTGTTTTTTCCATGACAACATCTGCTCCCATGCTGAAGCAACAATAACACCGTTGAACAGGCAACCAAAAAAATTGAACAGGACTGCCAAGAAAATCTTCTTATGGTTCCTCATCTTTTCTATTAGATTTTTCACATTTCTGGAATTTTTAAAATGCCATTAAAATAAGGAAGTTGAAATCAGACAAAGAGATACAATGCATTGTCACAGACTTCCTCGTGTAACAGCCAAAGTTCGCTGTAGGAAAGATGGTATTATGTTGTTAATTTCCTTTTGGGACAAATGTCTCAATAGGCAGTATCTCCAATTTGAGCAGAAGAAGAACGCTTCATTCCGACTTGTATACTCTTATACTTCGATACACTTAGCTCTGCAATGCGGAATCTGTGCTTAGGAAGGATACTTATATAGGATTAAGGAGGCATGGTAAGCTAATGCCGGCAATCTGATTGCAAACAAGTGAAACGTGTATTTCAATTTAGGTATAACTAAAGAGTGTCCGATAAGTCAATGCATATTTTGAATTTGCTATAAAATTTATTCGTTACCTGATTTTAATGACACAAGCTTTTAATGATGACTGTTCCTTAAGGATTTGTGCATAATTTAAAATTTCGCATGGACTCCTGCATTTTAGCACCTTTAACGAACTGGCATCCCTACTGCTGATTACAGTATGTTTGTAGGAATGTTGGTAAGGGTATTGGTTATTGTTTCTTCTATTTGTTCTAAGTTTCATCATTTCATGTGGTAAACATGTTCCTTAGCTTAACCCTAGATTAAAAAGTCAGTAGGCATCAATTCTCGAATGCATGGAAGCTGTTCATGAACATCACTTCTGTCAGGAGTGGGGTCAGTCAGTAGCTTGCCTGCATCGTAATCTGTAGTTTCCAGGTTTGAGTCCTATCTGCCCCAGCATTGAGATTTATCTCCGCAAAATTCTTCGCCCTGCTCTCTGCCAGTAGGGTATACTGATGGGGTTGGAAAGCCGTGACCCTCTGTGTGGGAGAGCCATGACCTGTGCACATTAAATAGCATGCTGGATGGCCGCGATGGGAAACTACTATCCGTCTGCCAACATCTGTTCAGTGTGTCTTCTCCCCCAACCTTCTCTGAACCCTCGGGGTCCTTGTGACCTGGACATTTAGACCATTTTGTTCAAAGGGTGCCTCTCAGAGTTAAATAACGTAACTCAACTGACTTCTGCCAATCCATCGTCCTAAGAAATGATCTTGTAGCAATGTGTAGACATTATTTGCAAAATGAGGGGTGCCCATCCTTCGCATAACAAAGTATTGCAATGTTTTCCCATTGAGAGATTACTGTCCACCAAGATCACATTTAGGGGGGAGTCATTTCTCCCTCTTTGACAATGCTAGTGAAGGTAATAGAAGTAAAAAAATTATACTTATGTTATTTTCATGCATTCGTTTTAAGAAATATTTTAAATACCCCAAATTCGGAGGGTAAACACTATACTGCAATAGAAATCCAGTGTATTGCACTGTTCTCTCGCTTGATTGACTTTCATACCCCCTCCTCATGTTTTTCTAGATCCTGGCCTGCTGTCCACAAACGACCTTGCAACATTTCAAGTTATCTTGCAGCATTCATCATGTTCCTCACAATAAAAGATCCAACAAATGTGGCTGATGTGACACCACGAAAGATTGTTGACTTTGGATGACCCTAAGCCTATTCCTCAATATGGTACAGCTTTTCAGCTGCCCAGCAACAATAACTGTGTTTCTTCATGAACCCACCAATGTTCAACAATGCTTCATCACTTCACAGAATGTTATGAAACAACTGGCTGCCCCTTCTCAAAAGTATTTCTATTGGAGTCCTCACATAAGGCTGTTGCACCTAACGGGGTGCCCAAACTTTGAACCATTTTCATTAACACCTGTATGCCCTAATTTCTATGGGCATCTTGTGAATATCTTAATCACTGTCGCAGTGTTCTCGGGAACTATTAGATTTCATGGTTGGCTTGATGTTTTTGCTATTAGTGACAAAGCCTGCTGTAAATAACTTTTGGTGGCAGTTTTTGATTGTTCGAACATTCAGTGTGGTATTAACTTCATGCTTAGCGCTCCACCACAATTAGAGACTGTAATTTCTCTGTACTTTCTGCGACAATAAAGCGCATCGCGAAAAAACTGTGGACCGATTCCTGCAGAATTTATTATTTGAGCTCAGCATGGCAATAGGGCAAATTATTACATTTCTAAGAGAAACATGATATCCATGAAAGATAAATGGGCTATACCCAAACAAAAAATTCCAGGCACTGTGGCTGAGTGCATGCAGCTATAAAAGATGGATAAATGCACGAAGCTGCGTCAAAAGTTACATACTTATGTGCAAACAACGTAGATATGTGCAACAATGTACCAAAGGACGGATTTATCTACTTTCTGTTGCTGCATGCAATCGGCCACAGTGCCTGGAACATTTTGCTTGGGCATCGAGCTTTTATCTTTCACGGGTATCTTGTTGGCAATCTAATAATTTTCTCTATTGTGTCTTCTTATACGAAATCTAAAATTTGTCAAGGTGCTTTGAAATGCAAAAGAACTGTCTTTGCAAAAATTTATGTTAGCTCCATAATGTATGTCCAACACTAAACATAGATTTAAAAAACAACTACGGTAGACCCTTAATTTTAGAACGGAAATTGAATTGACAAATAACATGCTGGATGGCCGTGATGGGAAAACTACTATCCGTCTCCAAACATGACTCTCACTCCTGGCACATGAAATGATGAAACTTAGAACAAATAGAAGTAACAATAACCAATACCCTTACCAACATTCCTACAAGCATACTGTAATCATCAGTAGGGAACATGGCAGTTTGTTAAAGGAGCTAAAATTAATTTCCGTTTGATTATTCCGTTTATTTTGTATAAATCAAACTATTCACAATATATTGATTTATGCAATTTAAATATCTGCCGGTTTGAGAATTTTCTAGTAATTTCCTTAGTTTCCCTCCCAAATTCTGGAAAGTTCTATTCCCCGCTGCCACTACCAAAAAACGTCACTGCACAGCGCTACTGGGTGGGTGGACTCGACCCGCCTCGAAGGTTCTAGATCTAGACAAAAGGCTGCAGTATAAATAGTGGCAAACTGAGCATTGTGTTTCAGTGTCTCAGATTCAAGACAGGTACTATGCTGTATTCGGTAGTGGTTCTTTATTTAACAGTGAGTTTATTTAAAAACTCAGTTGGTGAACTTGAATACTGTTTTTGAATACTGTACTTGATTATAGTAGGCAACAAAATTTCATAAACGTCATGCCTCTGAGATAAAAGTAGCCATGTCTTAAAGATTTCAAGGTGCTGAACACTAATACGACAATAAAAATGCAAAATTGGCTGCGATTTCTGAAAAATCCGCAATAGTTTCTTATATAATAGAGTAATCGTACATATGATATGTCTTGGTAAAACTCTGCTTCTAGTTCCAACATCGCTTTGCCTGTCGATTGTACAGCTGCTCAGGATCATCTCTGGCAAGCGTCCAACAGTAGTCAGCCAACATTGAAGTGGACCAGTTTCCCTGGTATCGTTTCTCCATCTTTGCAATGTCCTGGTGAAAACGTTCATCATTTGTGCTCATCATTAACCATGCCACAGTTGTCGGGGAAGAAATCTAACTGGGAATGGAGAAAGTGGATCTTTAAGGACATATTTCAGCCAAGTTTGAGATACAGAGACAACATGTTTTTAATCAGTTTCTTGTAATTGTCTGCCCTGGCATTCCCGAGGAATTTAGTTGACACCAGACGAAACGCGTCCCAAGCCTTTTTCTCATCACTCTGAAGCAGGTTGTCGAACATCTGTTCTCTGAACAGCTCGTGGATCTGAGGACCCACAAAAATTTCCTCTTTAATTTTCATTTCGCTGAGTCGAGGCAATTTGCCAACGAACTACTTGAAAGCTGACGCAGTCTGGTCCATGACTTTTACAAAGTTTGTCATCATACCAGGTTTCATGTGTATGGACGGTAACAGGATTTTGTGCGTTTCTTCTCTCTGATGTTCAGAGATTTCCTCTGAGGCCAGTTTCTCTTCACATTGTGCAAAGTCTTTGCTCGGCTGTCCTATTCACATAAGAAACAGCAGTACTTCGTATATCCAGGCTGCAGACCCATCAACAGAGCCACTACCTTCAAGTCACAACAGAGATGCCAGCCATACTTGCTGTATTGAAGACAGTTCAAGTTGTTTTAGGTTGTCGTAGGATTCTTTCATGTAGACAGTGTGTCCAACCCGAATGGATGGAAGTCGATTTCCATTATGCAGCAACACTACCTTGAGACTCAATTTCGAGGAGTCTATGAATAGTCGCCATTCTCGAGGGATATGTTTGATTACGAGGTCATTCATCAGGCCATCTACATCGAGAAGAACACAAGGCGATCTTCCTTTCTGAAGTAAGGCGCAAACTGCTCATGATGAGTTCGAAACGAAGTCATTCGGACATTTTCCTCGAGAAGAAAGTCTTGATCCAAGTAACTCTGCTTTGGCCTTGGACAGCTCCAGAACGCAAAAAAGATCGTTTATTTCTTCTTCGGTGAGAATGTGTGGTGCAGATGAAACACTGTGGCAGACGTATGGATCATCATTAGACACTGAAGGCTGCAGGTAACCCGATGTTTGATCGCCTCCCTCCTAATCGTCTGAATCGATGGGAAATTCTTTTGGAGGTTCAGGAATGGGAAGGCCTTCGCTGTGCGGAACTGGTTGGGGAGCAGATTGTATATTCAGGTGTGTTATTGTCCACTTCTTTTTCCTTGTAATGCCTCCAGAAACAGGTGGAACCATGCACAAGTAGCAGTCATTTGCGTGATTGCTTAGCTCTCTCCAAACCATAGGAACAGCAAATGACATCTCCACTTTTTCACCTTTCAGCCACTTCGGAAAATTTTTGGCACACGTACTGCAGCATATGTGTGGGGACCAGGACAAGGCCTGGTCCCCGATCTTGCATCCAAAATAAAACTCGTGCAACTTTCACTATTGGAGTCATAGCCCTTTTCTGGCTTGCAAATGTCACTTCCCGCAAATGTAACAAAATGTGTCTGCACTATTAACACAGTTACGAAGCATCACTACTGCTGGATTAAAACTACAAGGGTGACTTGTGTTGTACTTATGACTCAGGGGTAAATGGGAGTCACTCAAAAGACATGCTCACCCTACGAGACGTCACCTACAACTAACGATTGCATCATCTTTTGTCCGCGATCGTAGAGACGCGATGTCATGACTCAACTACATTGCATCAGACAATGATGCAATACCTCTGGGGTTGTGTGTATGGCGGGCTGATGCAATACGATGCAATATGTTGCTCTCTGGAGTTTAAAATACAGTGTTGCGAAATGGTTACCTATGTACTCAATGCGGACAGTCGTTTATACATGACTATCTCTTGTCTCTCCTAAACAAGAGCCAATCGACAAATTTTATTGTGATTTTCGTGTTCAGCACCTCGAAATTAGTAAAAATTGACAATTTTCATTTCAAAGTGTTTTCGTGTCTTGCCCAGTGTTATCTGTGCTACATTTATCGAGCTTTATTCTGTAATTGAACATTGTGCCTTAGCATTTTTAATAAATTTGTTCTTTAAAACCAAAAAAAACTGGAACAATATCTGGTTGTAAGAGCGGAAGTGCAATTGCCGATGAAAATGTTGCTAAAAGACCAAGCAAATCTATAACGTTAGAAGAAAAGACGGAAGTTATTAGAAGAATGGAGGGTGGGCAGTCACGTCCTACTGTTTGTAAGGAGCTACATATCGCCCTCTCCACAGTAACAACAATCATGAAAAATGCTGTTAAAATTAAAAAGACAATGGAAATTGCTCAAGTCTTTGATATTCACGTGGTCCTGTGATTTAAAAAATGGAACAGTTACTCTCATTTTAGATTGACGAGTTAAATGAAAGAAACATTCCTTTCACACAAAGTGCTATTTGTGATAAAGCGAAGGGTTTGTTTAATGAAATAAAAGAAAAGGGGGCAGAAACAACCCTCATAGCAAGCAAAAGCTCATTTCAAGCAGCGAACTCAAATTTACAATACAAAATAATAGGTGATGGCTACCAGTGCTGATCACATCCTAACCACTTCAAGCGACTCATAGAGGAAGGTGAATACCCCTATTAATTTGTTTTTAACGTGGACGAGACCGGCCTTTTTATTGGAGGAAGATGCCTTTAATAATTTTCCTTTCCAGTGAAGAGAAACATGTTTTTGAAAATCTGCCCCCAAATGCCATTTCCCTTTTGCAACCGATGAATCAGGACATCATAGCAAATTTTAAAGCCTACCACCTTCGGCGACATTTAGGGATATGTTACGGGAAATGGACATACATGTCGATGAAATAGATATTGGAGTTCCTATAATATCCTGAAGGTCATCAACAACATCGATACTGCTTGGAAAGAGGTGACATCAACTTATATGAATGGAGTGTGACTTGAGTGTGTATATGATTTCAGGGATTGGAATAAGTGCTACAGATTGCAAATGAAATTTGTGCAATTGCTCAGGAGGTAGGGCTTGACAACGTTGAGCTTGATGGTATGACTGAGTTGTTGGAGAACCATTCTTAGCTTCTTACAAATGAGGAATTGGAAGATTTGGCTGCATAGTTGACTTAGGAATAGCAGCAGCAAAAACAAGAAATGATTTGCCTTCCATCCGTGACTTGCAGGAAATTCTGGCTGCGATTGATAGGTAACTGCAGAGGCTAGGTGACATCGATCCTGACTAGAAACAAAGCTGTTCTATTAGAACTCACAGGGCTCTATTTTTATTATTCATTTAAGCAAAATAGCCGAAAATTACTGCTTAAATATGTATCTAATAAGTGATCAGCTTCAGAATGTATTAGTGAATAAATATGTACCAGCATTTTTCAATAATTTTTATAGGAAAAAAAGAAGAAATTTGACAAAGAAACAGCTAAATTTTATCAGTCTCAAGACAGACACCTGAATCTTTCAATAAAGAAAAGTGGTAACCAATTACAAGAAGTAAGTATAGCTTTGAATATTTTCGTCTTTGCTACTAAGAATCCTGAACGCATTAAGTAAATTCGATGTTTAACAGATTTAGCACACCTGAGTTAAATTAAAACTTAATCACTGTCCAAGCTATTTTATTATTGTTCCATCAGATCAAAATAGCATTTTGATCGGTGAATCCAGAATAGTAGAGATGTTAGTCACTTCTTGTCGAAATATATGATCCTTTCCTGTTGCACAGATCACACAATGATATTTAGACGACCGTAACTTGACATGTTTCGACCATTAACGTCATCTTCAGAAGTTGGGTAAACAGTTCTACTTCGGAGATTGTATGCGTGTGAGTTGTGCGACTGCTGCGCCATATGGTTTGTAGCGGGTACAAATCGCTGCAAACCATACGGCGCAGCCGCACAACAACTCACTCGTATACAATCTCTGCATGGCACCGTATAATTTGCAGCGGGTGCAAACTGCTTCAAACTCATATGCATACAAATCTCCGAAGCAGAACTCTTTACCCAACTTCCGAAGATGACGTCAGCAGTCGAAACATGTCAAGTTACGGTGGTCTAAATATCATTGTGTGATCCGTGCAACAGGAAAGGACTTACTTCATATATTTCGACAAGAAGTGACTAACATCCCTACTATCCTGGATTCACCGATCAAAATGCTATTTTGATCTACTGGAACAATAATCAAACAGCTTGGAGAGTGATTAAATTTTAATTTAATTTCGATGTTATCTATCTATCTATCAATTGATGTTCGTATTTTCAGAACCGATGTGAAATGGAAGTTTTGGCACACTTGATTCCTTTATCCCGTAAAACATCTGATGCTTCAGAAGCTTATGAAGATTTATGCAGCTTCTTACATCTGATTATGGCAATTAGTTTTTCAGGTGCCCGAGTGGGTTAACGCGCTTCACTATCGATTAAAGGGACCTGGGTTCTGGCCCGGATAACGCACGGAGGTTTACTATTTTGTGTGGATTTTCTGCGGAACCTCCCCTTTTCCACAGATCCCTTGTATGGCATATTATAATCAGGCTCCTATCAGAGCTCTTTGCAAGCAGCAGTTTGAGAGATGATTAATTTTACTTATTAACTGTGGTGAAAGTAGGCCGGAACGCGCCGGTACGCCGTACCAGCAAGAAATTATTTGCCGGTACGAACGTACCGGTAAGACATTTTCCAGTAGTGGCTCCGTTAACGATTTCATTTACACCTTTATGCTTTTTCAACCGAGAATTTAATTTTCTTTAAAAGCGGACTATTCCTTTTAAGAAAAAAGCATCGGTTTTTAATTACACTACTGCAGTTTAACCCTTTAGATACCGAGCTATTTAGAAACCGGATACTTGAGATTCCATTTCTGCCGACAGGGAGTGCCAAGGGGGAGTGCTAGAAATTGGAAGTAGTGCTAATAATTCTAAACATTTCTGGGAATAACAGAAGGCAGTTTAATGGGGGCGATGGGGCATATACTTCCCCAAATTTAAGCAATGAGTTTGAAGGGGGAGGATTTTTTAATGTAAAATCATGGAAAAACAGATTTTAAAAAATTATTTTAATCAATTAATCACCTTACATTACGCTACTAGAGTAACCATAATACAAAAACAAATACACGTTCTTTTAATTTTATTGTTCCACAAAAGTTGGTACATCATTTTTTTTAAACATAATTTTCGCTTAGCACTCCTCCCTTAATTTTAAGGCAAGAAATATTTGCTATGAATTTTAAATATTAAGTTGTCCTTCCTAGCCATTTCAAAAACTAGTGGTATTTTTCGTCATCTCTCTAAACATCTGCAAGTTCTAAAGAGACATGTATTCAGAGTATACACACACACAGTAAGAGAATACGCACACTCCTAAATTCTACGACTAAAATAATTTGGAAGATTTAAAAAAAAGAATTTTGGCGTATAGTAATTTTTTTTATTTGAATCTAATTATAAACTTTAAGAAAAGAAAGTAAATATATTTATATACTCTAGATAAGTTTATTTGAATATTAAATAAAAAGTATTATACCTCTATCGAATTTTTACTTTCTCCCTCGTCGCTCCTCATAAAGGTTAGCTTTAGGCCCTTCAAAAAATATATTCTGCCTCAGTCTTGTCACCAATATACTACTGGGGAAAACGATTTTTATTTCAGTGCAGTTAATTTGTTTATGGAATTTGAAGAGAAAACTCCAGATTGCTGTAAATTTTCTCTTTGTAAGTAACAATATTCCAGCTGGTTTTTTTTTTTTGTTTAATGTTAAATATTAATAATGAATACTTTTGAAAAATCTCTGACTCTTAATGCGTACCTGTAGTCTGAGATTTTCGACATTCAAAAAATACCCTTACTCAAGTCAATTGCAATGATGAATCCTCTTCATATTTCATCAGTAGTTTATACTGAACTACCAGATTCGACTTTTATAACCATTATCATTTTCACTGAATTCAGCATATTTGTTAGTATTGACCCGCAGCATGTCAACATTGTCGTCTGTAAAAGAGAAGTCTAAAATAAAGGATAGCTAATGATAAAGAAGTTAGTTCATGAATAAGACCCACAGAAGATTCAAAATGATTAACAAAAACTGCGTCGTTGATAACTGGCATTTGTCAAATTCATTGAGCTTGACATCGTCCTTGTGATCAAGTGGTTTACACCTTACGCTTCAAATTTATGGGACCTGGATTCGAGACCCTATAGGTATGGCTATTTTCTTTCTGTAGGTCATCTGACGTCTTAAATCGACAGGCTGTTATCAGACCAGTGACAAACTGCTGTTTGAGAGGAGTAAAAAAATTATCAACTAAGAATTTAATTCTCTAATTCTTTTTCATCATTTGCATCCCTTGGAATTTAACCTTCAGTATCAGAATTTATAATATTTGTATACGAAATAGATACGTCGAGCCGTTTCAGATTCCCAAATATCAGAATCATTATAATAAGAAGAAATTATGATTATCAACTTATGATAAAGATGTTTTTCCTTAGAAACATTGATAAAATTATCGACTTTTTAATTACACCAAACAATAAATTTGATATAAAAATAATGCTATAGCATGATTTGGGTTCTGCTTTAACGAACAATGCTGTGGAACTGAAAGAAAAAGCCCAGCTGTTTTGCATTACACAAAAACGAGGTTACTTCTTTACTTGGACCTTTTATCAGAGTGGATTAAGGTTAGGAGAGAACAGAAAGAATTCTGCCACGTCCACTAGAAGAGTGGCGTTGCAGTTCACAATTAGCGGCTACCTCTTAAGAAGGAAAGGAAGCAAGCTTGAAAGATGAGGACAGTTTGGGATGCAATGTTCTTCTGCATATCGGGCTCTGATGGTATCCAAACGGTAAAAAAATGCACGCACGGCCAACCTAATAGTTGCCATTTTCACTCTGTGGTATTAGCGTTGCTGAATCGCTAAACATTTCTCATTAAGGTGAAGACAAGGTCTATATTGAGGTTAAATCATATGTAAAGTTAAGCGTGCCAACATGTATGTATATCACGTGCAACAGTGAAATGATTTTTCTATTGCAGGTATGGCCAACCTATAGTACCCGTGACAACAGTGGAAAGCTAGATGATTTTGCTTGACACAGAAGAGCGCTCAACAAAATCATCTCGCAATTTTTTTTGGACAAAAGTTACTCTTTTCCTACCTCATTTTAGATGCGGAAATTGTAATTTCGCATCTGTTATCGGGGATAAGTCAGAGGCGAAATTTCCGTATGTCATGTAATCACTGATTAAGCTTTATAAATTTTAAAGGCAATTTCAAATATCCGATAAATGTTATTCTAAAAAAAAATTCTATATTTGGCTGCTGAGTTTAAAATATGTAAGTTGAGTATTCAAAATTACAATATGAGTGAAACGTCAATTTTCCTTTCTAAAAAATTTTCTTTAAGTATTAAAATTATTTTAAAAACATCTAAATCATATTATTATTTTTTTCAAAAAGACTGAAGTCCAAGAATACAATGGAATTAGCAAGTATTTAAATATATTAATATTTATTTCACATTAAAAATCCCTAAATCATTCACTATTTGCGGAAAACACATGGAAAATGAGTAAATCCATCCCGTCGCTACACACTTCAATTTATTAACCCCTATAAGACGACTTCACTGGAGTGAGCGCCTGTGTGTGATTTTCCACACATAGCTATGCTTTGAAGCGTACTGATAACAAATAAAATCTACTTTCACCACTGCTTATTAATAACCTCTTAGCTGGTTATTTTGCTTGATAGCAACGTACAAAAGCATTGGCGAAATACGTGAATGTCTGGCCTCTTCTTGTCTTCCTTGCAGGTGGCGCAGTAGATAGCATGCGAGCTCAGACCCTGATTCAGATCCAAATCGTTCTCAACTGTCTAATGCAGTGATTTTCAACCGGAGTGCCATGGCGATATTCGAAGAGTGATATCGCGGAATTTTTTCGCAGATAGTGACTATCATCATACAAATGAAAACTAGAAATTATCTGATAATTGAAAGAATTTGTATGAGGCAAAAATTTAATAGTGATACTTTTAAAATTTTAACTACTGAGATGCCGCCAGTTTTTTGGCCGTTGTTTGGTTGCGTGAGTAGGAAAAGGTCGAGAAATACTGGTCTAAATAGTTCTGGGAACATCATTAGGCTACGGAAATCAAAGCTGTGGCTCCCACTCTTAGCTGGATTTGATGAGGGTCTTTCCTTTATCACTTAATAAATTTCTCGACGTCAGTTTTAACAGAATGTATGTAATCACTCATAGTTTCGTGTCAATATACAATGAGCCAGGTGGAATAGAATCCACGACCTCCTGAAAACGGTTCCATGACAGAACGCCGACTGTGCATAATACCGGAAAACCGCGAATACAAAAACGCCGCCTGTTTACAACATCGGGAGAAGAAATGCCAACTCGGTATAACGCCAACTAGGAAAATGATGCGTAGCAATTTCCTTCGAGTAATTTGTTTTCGAACAACGAACTCTATTATTAGCGATCTTCTTATTGCATTTCGCTTGATTTGTGGATTTCTTAAAACAGTTGTTCCATCATATTTTCGAGGTGGGTTTTGGCTCAGTCGTTAACGCACATCTCGTAATTTGTTACTCCCATGTTCGAATCCGAATTGGGCCAGCGCTGAGATTTATGTCCACTTTCTAACCGAAGACCCTCCCTGTCATCGGTTAGAAAAGGGTTAAAAATGCATCTAAGTTTGAGCAAGCAACATCAACGCTTGTCAGAAATCAGTATAATGCCGAAACATTAATTAGAATGCGCCAAACATGGCAACTTCTAAGAAACGAAATTTTCTTAGAAATCGATTCCTTCTGAACACAACAGTACAAAATATGAAACCAAGGCACTTTAGGAAGTCTAACGACCACATCTTTCGATTCCCTTTCCAATTTGGATTTCAATAAGGCGATTTTTCTTCCTTATTCTATTTTTGTCAACAGAATCAATCGAAAATCAAGCCAATTCACAGAACGAGAATGAAAACCTACACACAAAAATTTTCTGAAAAATGGAAACATTCCCATGTTAGGTCAGTGGAGAGTGAAATTCGAAAACAGACATTCCATAATTTCTAAAATACGTTTTTATAGGAAAATAGGACTAAATAATTCATCAAATAATTTTGTGCAAAATTTGATTTGCCAATGAGAGGATTTCGAACACATGCCTCACTTTCGAATCCCACTCATCGGCGAATCACTTTTTCCTAAAAATTATTTCTTGAATTACGTCAACAGATAATCTGTGAATTTATATTGATGAGAACTAGATAAATTTAAATCTCGTTAAAGTCTATCTAAATCTCGATTTTCAACAATATTTGTCGCTATAGCTATAGAAGCTAGAATACTTAACAGCTCAAAGTCAGGCCAAATTTGTGTAAAAGTGACAATTACTGAAAGAACTATTTGTACAAAATTCTAAACAATACACTTTTTATTAAATGGTTTGAAATATACTTATTTTTACCTACTTACCTTCCTAGGCTTTTCGCTCGTCATTTGTCGTTTTTTCACTTTGTGGATTTCTCAAAACAATTGTTCAACCATCCGTTTCGAACGCGACGTACAAATTTAATGATTTATGTATGAAATGAAAACTTGTGACGCGTGGAATGTCATACGCTATAAAAAAATTACTCTCCCTGTTTCTTTCCTCCTAAAAAGGTGAAATATGAAAACGATTGTTCCGCTATATCCTCCTTTTCATTCACCAAACTTGAACAGCTTTCGAACTCGTTTTGAACTTTACACAAAAATTCAAGAGAGCACCTCCGCTTTTCAATTTGAAACACTGCACGTATCAACCAATAGATTGAAGTTTGTGAACATATTGATAAATGGTTAGAACCAGAGTATAAAGGAAAGTATATATCGGGGTGACACTAAATTGATGGAACAAACAGATGAATGGTTAGAGCCACAGTATAAAGGAAAGTATATGTCTTGGTGACACTAAATTGATGGAGCAAACAGATGAATGGTTAGAGCCACAGTATAAAGGAAAGTATATATCGGGGTAACACTAAATTGATGGAACAAACAGATGAATGGTTAGAGCCACAGTATAAAGGAAAGTATATATCGGGGTGACACTAAATTGATGGAACAAACAGATGAATGGTTAGAGCCACAGTATAAAGGAAAGTATATATCGGGCTGACACTAAATTGATGGAACAAACAGATGAATGGTTAGAGCCACAGTATAAAGGAAAGTATATATCGGGGTGACACTAAATTGATGGAACAAACAGATGAATGGTTAGAGCCACAGTATAAAAAAAAGTATATGTCTTGGTGACCCTAAATTGATGGAGCAAACAGATGAATGGTTAGAGCCACAGTATAAAGGAAAGTATATATCGGGGTGACACTAAATTGATGGAACAAACAGATGAATGGTTAGAGCAACAGTATAAAAAAAGTATATGTCTTGGTGACACTAAATTGATGGAGCAAACAGATGAATGGTTAGAGCCACAGTATAAAAAAAGTATATGTCTTGGTGACACTAAATTGATGGAGCAAACAGATGAATGGTTAGAGCCACAGTATAAAGGAAAGTATATATCGAGGTGACACTAAATTGATGGAACAAACAGATGAATGGTTAGAGCCACAGTATAAAGGAAAGTATATATCGGGGTGACACTAAATTGATGGAACAAACAGATGAATGGTTAGAGCAACAGTATAAAAAAAGTATATGTCTTGGTGACACTAAATTGATGGAGCAAACAGATGAATGGTTAGAGCCAGAGTATAAAGGAAAGTATATATCGGGGTGACACTAATTACGCCTCCACTTCTCGATTAAAAAACTTACACATGTCAATAGGTAGACGGTGGTTTCTGCAAAATCAGGAAATGGTTAGAGCCACACACAAAGAAAAGTAGGTGGTGAGCATTAAATTATCGCCTTTTATTCTGAATTTCAAAAATTGCACTTCAGTCATTACAACATGGTTGCGCAAAATTAGGTGAACGGTTAGAGCCAGAGCACAAAGAAAAGTAGGTTAAATTAGCGCCTCCACTCTTGAATTTGAAATATTGCACATATAAATCGATAGCATTTGGGATAGAGCATAAAGATTGATGATTAGATAAAGATGATTAGAGATAGAGCATAAAGGAAAGTAGGGGATGAGCATTAAATATGCGTTACCAACTTTCAATTTGAAAAACTGGACGTATCAATCGATAGAGCTTCGTTTGTGCTCAATTAGGTGAATGGTTAGAGCCAGAGCACAAAGGAAAATAAGAGGTGAGCATTAAATCAGTACCTCATCAATTTGAATAATTGCACATATTAATCAATAGAGATTTGTTTACGCACAATTAGGTAAATGATCGAAGCCAGAATATAAAGAACACTGAGAGGTGAGCATTAAAATAGCGAATCTATTCTTCAATTTAGAAAAATGCACATATAACTCGATAGATCATCGTTTGTGCACTATTAGGTGAATGGTTAGAGCCAGAGCAAAGAGGAAAGTACGGGGATGAATATCTAATTTGGTCCTTCATTCTTCAGTTAGAAAAATTGGACGTGTAAATCTGTGGAGATTCGTTTGTGCACGATTAGTTGAATTGTTAGAGGCAGAACAAGAAATTTAGGTGGTGAGCATTAAATTAGTGCCTCCACTCTTCAGTTTGAACAATTGCATGTGTCAGTCGATAAACCTTGGATTGTTCACAATTTCGTGAATGGTTAGAGATAGCGCATAAACGAAAGTATCGAGTGAGCAGTAAAATAGTGTCTGCACTCTTCAATTTAAAACGCCGTACATATCAATCGATTTTCCTTGATTTGTGCAGAATTAGGTGAGATCATAAAGAAAAGTAGGGGATGAGATTTAAAATAGGGCTTCCACTTTTCAATTTGAAACATTGCAACATATCAATCGGTAGTCTTTGATTTGTGCGCGATTAGGGGAATGATTAAAGTCACACACATATGAAAGCACATAGGAAAGTATGGGATGAGTATTAAATTAGCACTACCCATCTTCAATTTGAAACATTACAAATGTTAATCAGTGGTGGTTCTTTTGTGCACAATTAGTTGAATTGTTAGAGCCAGAGCAGAAGGTAAATTAGGGAGTGAGCATTAG
Organism: Ryuthela nishihirai; assembly: GCA_038380435.1. NCBI lineage: Eukaryota > Metazoa > Arthropoda > Arachnida > Araneae > Heptathelidae > Ryuthela > Ryuthela nishihirai. The sequence goes on from JAWZYU010000005.1 coordinate 1,901,997, forward strand.
ATTAGTGCCTCCACCATTCAATTTGAACAAATGCATCAATTGATAAACCTTGATTTGTGCACAGTTTCGTGAATGGTTAGAGGAAGCGCATAAAGAAGTGTATGGGGTTATTATTAACAGAATGCCTCCACTCTGGAATTTCAAACATGGCATGTATCAATCGTTTCTCCTTGATTTGTACACAATTAGGTGAATAGTTAGAGGTAGGGCACAAAATAAATTAAGGGGTGGGCATTAAATTAACGCTTCAGTTTGAAAATTGCACGTATGAATCGATGGAGCTTCATTTTCGCACATTTAGCTGAATTGTTAGAGCCGGAGCATAAAGGAGAGTAGGGGATGAGCTTCAGTTGTGAAAGTAGATATAATTGATTACCGGTAGGCATATAAGCATAGTCGTATGTGCCAAATCATATATATGCCGTCGCTCTACTGAAGTCATCTTACAGAGGTAAAAAAGTGAAGTGCATGGTGAAGAAAGTACAATGTTTCAAAATTTGCTATTTCTCTGTTTTTTTTTTGCTAATTGCATATGATTTAGGTTTTTTGTTTTTCTGATTCCTCTGTGTTGGCGGATTTCGGCCTTACTGAAAAGAAAAAAAATAATAAGAAGAAGAAGGTTCGATTGTGTCTCTACCCCTCCCATTATTTTTTAGATTCGGCTCTGCTCTAATTTAATGTTTTTAAATTGATTTTAGTTCCTTAAAATTTAGAGCAAATTTTTTTAGAAACAATACATATATTTTTACTTATATTTTAATTTTTATCACTGAACTTGCATGTTCTAAACCGAGATGCTAAATTCAATCATTTCCTTTTTAGAATAACATATATCGGAGATTCAGATTGACTTTTAAAATTTATCAAATGTAATCAATGATTACACAAAATATGGAATTTCATCTCTGTGATATCCGCGACAACAGATAGCCCATAACCTCCATCATGATTTTTAAATTTTAAAAGGTATGAGATGGACACCATCAATAAAAGCTAAACTACTCACTACGGGTTCCAGTGGAACAAAAACAATGATTAAGATTTTCTGAAGAAATTGAACTAATTTAGAAATATTGATTAAAAAACGTCAGGATATAATTTTTTTTCCTTCTGCCCGTTACGTTGTTTTAACAGGCAGTCGTGTTCCCTCCGACTATCACCCCTCTGTGCAGTTTCGGATTACACAATAGTCGCTTGAGGTGCCCTCCTAGGATCCTCGGCATTCATGGGGACGTCAAAATATTAATACTCGATTTTTTTTCAACATTTTATATAGTAAAATGTTTCGCAATCAAATGTAATCTACTACGTATACATCTTGTGTTTTTTTGGTTAGCACCAAATATAATGTGATGTATGTTTTTAATACATTACAACGAACAGATATTTATGATTTTATCTTTTAGTACGTGCAAGTAACGTAATGCATATTAACTTTCCTATTTGTTCATTTCTAAAATTCAATTTATTGAACCAGCGGCATATATTTTTTTCCATTCGAAAATTGTAAAAAAGTTTTTTACATTGAGTACCACCCTACCCTTCTCGGATAGTTGGGGTTCTCCCCGAACATTCTGCGCCTGGGGCTTTCAGATACCTTAATCCACTGTCTCTGTCGATCGTTTAAAGTGTGGGGCGGTCAGAGGACCGGCCTACTCTTTCAACTTGAGTCTGAAGTTGACCTAATAATGTAGCTACAGAGGATGTAAAATGCTTCCACTTAAATCTAAAAGGATATTTTTTAAAGTTGTTTGGTTCTACAATTTAGCCATTTTTTTGCGTAATTGATGCTCGACTAATCTAGTATGACGATATCGTTATTTGTTGTCTTTACTACTCATATAACACCACCATGTGATCTGTTCTATAGCATAAATGTTTTGCAGTATTATAACAATTTAGAAGCCTACTCAGCGATACAGTGGCATCAGGTTGCCTCGATGTGATCAGGGTTCGAATCTAGGGTGGTGGCATGGCTACCCTGTGCTGTCCTTGTATGAGAAGGTCTGTACAGGTACTGGACAGAAAAATGGGAATAATTCCATATTATATCAATAGAAAATCACATTTGGAGCTCAATAACTTCTTCAATACGATTTTTAATGAAAAATATGCCTAAAGATAAATTAAAGATCTCAATCAAATCTATCTAAATTTCAATTTAAAAAAAACTTTGTTCAGCATTCAAAGAGTTATGAAAGCTGAAATATTTAATAGGTTATAAAAAATTGACCCCAGATTTAATGGTTCCTTGTCAATTCATCGCGATCATTTCATCACGGTCCAACTCCGGTGAAGCGAATTCTCATCAAAATGATTAATTTTAATAAAATTATATGTTTTATGTTTCTTTTTTTGTGCACCGGTTATACAAACATTATTCATTATATATTTATTTGGTGGCCCATCCGTTCCATTTAAGGTTCGTATGCGGCCCTCCATTTCACTTCAAGTTTCCCTGCGACCCTTCCAATATAACGTTTGCCCAGGCATGACCTACAACTTACCAATACAGAGAATTCCCATGTTATGTCAATGGGATCTAACTTCGAAGCTCTATAACTTGTAAAATATGCATTTAGTACAAACATCTGACTGATGATAAATTAAAGATCATAATCAAATCTATTTAAATCGAGATTTTCAACAATATTAAAGTAGTTCAGTATTTAAAGAGGCATGGAACCTGGAATATTTAACAATAAATTATTTTCATAAATATCATTAATGATTGCTAATATTGAAATAATCATTACACAAACTTTTAAAATGCATATATTATTAAATATTTTGAAGCAATACTTGTTATGCAAGTTTTAATTAATTTCTGATGTAAATTCTTCTGACACATGTTTAACCTTTTAAAGTCTAAATTATTGACTCTAGAGTTCATTTGAACAATCTATAAATGCAGAAAGTCAATAAAACCACGTGTGACACTGCGATGAGTTGACACTGGGATGAATTGACACTGCGATGAGCTGATGTCGATGAACTGATGTCGCGATGAATTGATGCTCGATAAACTGACGTCGCGATGAATTGATGCTGCGATGAATTGGTGGGATAACAAATTTAATTAAAGTATTAAAACAGATTAAAATATCAGAGATCATAGTTGACTCTAGTAGCGTACTGTGTGCATCGCACCAGGTATTGATCTCTTGTTTAGATTTTGGGGTCAGTTTTTTGTAGAATGTAAAATAGTGGCGAAGCGTCCGTGGAAGCAAGGGAAGCAGTGGTTCCCTTGAAATCCCCATGGATGAAAAGAAAAAAAAATATTTATATTTTACGTATATATTTTTCTATATTTTCATTTAAAATGTAAAAGTATTTTCTTAACTTTAGTTATTTGAACAAAAAACTTCTATTTTAAAAATATTCGTCTAATTCCCTTGTAATATTACTCGGTATAATAAATAGAAGCTCTAGTCTACCAGGAAAATCGAGCTAGGAGTGTAGGAAAAATCTCGCTTCACTGCTATTGCTTTTGGCATCACATCACACACTAGATATCTTTCTATCCTCAAAAGGTAGAAATTAACAGAGACGCAGGCGACGGCAGCAGGCGCTTTTTGGCTCTCTAACACTCCAGAGTTCTGCTCCAGACGTAGCTTGAAGCCACCAATCAGTGTTCTGCTGCAAACTAATTGAACGCAATAAACGCCATTAGTTTGGCGGACGACTATGAAGAAAATATCATCAAAGGTAAGTTGGTTTTCGATACATTTTATCATGGTGTTTTTTGCGTCTGTTTCTTAGATTGTATAACCTAAACTGGGATAGATTATTATTGCCAAATCCCAGGAATATGTCATATCTAATAACTAACATAAGCATCCTCGGAAATTGTTTCGCTTTCTCTGAGCCAATTCATATAACACGTTTATTGAGGAAGGCGAGCAAGGTCTCTAGATGCCCGAGAAAGGACAAGTTTTCTTTTTAGCTTTACTATTCTATGTCCGACAGGCAAATATATTTGATACTCTCCGATTTTCACTTCCTCTAAATTAAGCACAAATTAATTTTGATATACTGCTTCGGCGACAAACCTATTCACAGCTGTTTGCCTTCTCGTGACAAAGTCTCAAAGACGACATTCGCTGAAGTGATTTCTAACTTGTTTGAATAACTATTACTGCTCATTTTTGTAATAATAAGTAGTGAGCATATTTTGATGCTTATATGCGCATAATAGAAAGAGTATATAAAACAATTATAGTGGAAAAAATATAGAAAATTGCTAATAGTATAATCCGTTAAAATATGTCAAGTCTACACATGGCCTGTGTAGAATTGTCAATTCTACACATGGCCTGTGTTAAAATATGTCAATTCTACACATGGCCTGTGTAGAATTTGAAACTGCAAAAAACGCATATTTGGTGTTGAATTCACGCATTTGAGCTTAAATATTACGTATAGCATTGAGTTGTGCCCTTAAAGAGTTGAAATAATTTTTTTAGGTATTGAGCCACAAATTTTGGAAACAATCACAATTTTTCCAATGAAAAATAAAGTTTTTTTAAATGTTTCGCTTAAAGAACAAAATGAAGTTAAATAGGATCGTTCTAAAACATGCAATTCCATATATTAAAAAAGTTTTGAAAGTGTTGGAGAAAATAAATTCTGGAAATTTCAAAGTCAAATGTGATATATATTCTGTGCATATTAAAATATTTGAGAAAGAACAGAGGAAGTGTTTCAAATTTGTTAATTACGGGTCTCTACAATTGTATCACCTTTCAATTACTGTGATTTAGTTATTGTATAGAAAATGAGTCACGCGAATTGTGCATCGTTCTGCTTTCTTAGGTTGTCCCTAATTGCTGTTTGCAAATGTATGTCGCAATATGATTTAATTGAATAAAAAATAAATACTCCCTCAAGCAGCTGCTTACACAGAGGTTTGACAGGAGCCTGTCAGTTTATACTCCATAGTCTCAATAGGACCTCAACAGAAAACACAAACATGCATGCCTTACCTGGGGCTCGAACCTGGTCCCTCTGATCAATAGCCAACATGCTAACCACTCGGCGGCCACGGGACGGCAATATGTTTTAACTACTTGCATTTTATTAATGTATAAATATGAATTAGTGTCAAGAGTGCAATTCCCTTTTCTACTGAAACAAGCCTTCCATATATACCAATGTTTTCCAGAAACGCGTCGTTGAGCGTAAATTAACCTCGTACTGTATTGAAAATTCAACCCTGTAACTATAATAGAACCCAGGTTCCAACTTAACCATAGTACGAACCCAGATTAACTACTGTAAATTTTAATTCAGGTTCTATGTATCAAACTCTCAGGGATAAATGATAAAATAAAATTGATAAATGAAGTTTCTATATATCGAACTATTAGGGACGATAGAAGCAATGACAGGAACCTGTCAGTTTATACTTTGTTGTTACCTAATATAAAAAATCTTTCACATTCCAAACACTTTTATGTAGAATGAAACTGCACATTTTTATGAGGATTTCACATTGAATTCCCAAGAGGAATTTTACTATTATGATTTCGAATAAAAATATGTTGTAGTTTGGAAGAGAAATTGTAAGCGGGATGGGTCATTTGTAGAGCATATGAAACGGGGAATGCTTATCAGGCCAGGATTTGTAAATAAAGAAATCGAGGGGTGGGGGAAGTAATTTGATCTAGCTGGAGAAAAAGCAAAATGGAGGGGTAAGAGACGAATTCTATTTCAGTATACATTTTCACCTTAGTTTTCGAGGGTTTTAAAAAAATCTTTTGAAAAATGAATCGCATGTACATATATATAAGTTTAATAATCACTGGTCTACATGAAAATCTTTCCTCGAAAAAAAAATGGGTGTACTCTACAGATTTGAGGGTGCTAAATCCGAATCTGGCATCCAAATGTTTATATCAGGCACTATTTTCGTAGGAGGGCGTTTTTTGAGAAATTGCCAGCTCACAAAGACCCCAAAGCTCAGAGAATGTTGGGGACCCATTGGAATAGCTGTTGGGAGACAGATGGTGGCCTCTCTCTCATCAAGGCCATCCAGCATGTTCGTTAACGTGCACAGGGTATGACTCTCCCGCTGAGTAAACAGCTGTACCGAAACCACCTGCAGGGCCACGGCTTAACATCCCATCCGACGGACGGCGGTCTTTCCAAGTCCATCGGTGTCCCCTACTGACTGTGGGCAGGGCTGGGAATTACACCCAGAAGGAATTCCTTTAGGAACATCATATTATAATATGTTAATAGTTAAGTTTATAATATGATGTCTATTCAAGATTGAATCGGAGAAACCGTGATCCAAGATTAAAAGTCATTGGACGAAATAATGACATCACTGAGGACGGCCTTTACACCCGACTGTGTGTACCGGCAACTCTTTGCCAGCCATCGTGCTGAGTACCCGGACTTCTTGTCTGTCTTCACAGATGGCTTGAAGTCCGGCACATTAGTGGGATCGGCCATGGTCTGCTGTGATGTAATCATTGCAGACCAGATCCCACTGCAGTGTTCCATCTTCACTGCAGAGTTGCACGCTATCAGCCTCGCCTTGGACCACGTAGCGACTTAGCATCATCGTCGGTGTGTGCTTAACACCGACTTGCTTAGTTCCCTACAAGCTTTGATCTCAGTGAGGCGTCGGCCTTACCCAGTTCTCTCTAAGATTCGCCAGCAGCTCCATCGTCTGGCAGCCACCACCACCATCCATTTCTGTTGGGTGCCCGGTCACGTTGGTATCAGGGGCAATGATTTGGCAGATTCTGCTGCCAAATCAGCCACGCCTCTGCCCGTCACTCCGTTGCCGGTTCCATATCTGGATTTCCGACAGCGTTTTACCATCGAACTCCGGGCACAGTGGCAGAGATCTTGGTCGGAACAGCTTACGAACAAGCTCTTTGAGATCAAACCTATCATCAAACCATGGCAGTCTTGTTATCGCAGGAATCGCAAGGAAAATGTTGTACTTGCTCGGCTCCGCTTAGGTCATTCGTTTATTTCTCATTCATTTCTTCTACGGGCGGACGACGTACCTAAGTGTGAGTTTTGTGACACCATTTTAACAATCAAACATATTTTAATCTCATGCACCGCTTTTAAATTTGAACGACGTATGATTTTTAATTTCCATAATTTTATGTCCGAGCCTCTTGTACTCGGACATCTTTTATCTGATCATTGCATTTTATCTCCAGTTTTTATCTTTTTGAAATATTGTGGATATTTTAATCGAATTTGATTTTACCTTAACTTTGTGCATTATTTTACCCCAGGTCTCTTACACCTGGGATTATTTTATTTAGTATTTCTACAGTTGTTTTACCCTGTTCATATACACTTGTTTTTTGTTGTTTTACCACTTTACAATGCTGAAAATGTATTGTTACGACAGAAGAATCTGGCAACCGAAAGCAAAGTTTCAGCCAACGAATAAGAACTTTGGGAGAATTTGGAGAAGAAGAGTGGAGCGTGTAACGGTCGTTGTGTTGTAACGGTCGAAGGTTCGAAAATGGACGGTGAGCTGTTCTGAGACAGTGCGCGTAAGTATCAAGAAGTAACTTGATGTGTTGTGTATACGCGGAAGGATAAAAGTGGGATCTTTTATCGTTAAGTATCAAGAAGTAACTTGATGTGTTGTGTATACACGGAAGTATAAAAGTGGGAACTTTTATGGCTAACTTCGAATGTCTACGCGGACTGTCTTTTTGTTCGGCTAGTGTGTGAAAAGTTATTAGCACAGGACGAGAATTGGTTTACGAGTGAAGATCTTCGGGTGACCTGGTAAATCAAGTAAAAGGTAGTATTTAGTTAAATACACAGAGCTGATATTGTGTGCTCTACGCAGGAAGATTGATGACTTGTGCATGTTAATAGTTGATTTGTTAATAAGATACTTCATCCATATTTCCTTTGTAACAATTTACCTTGTATTGAATTTGGTTTTGAAATATAGCTTTTAATACTCACGTTCAGTGGCTATCCATTTTTGTGATCAGCAACATTTGGTGTCAGAAGTGGGATTATGATAATTTATTGAATGCCGTTAACTAGAAGTATGGATGAATTAGTAAAGTTGATAAATGACTTGAAAGCCGATATTAAAGGTGATCTGGCCGCCCAAAGCGATAAAATAGGTGACTTGAAAGCCGATATGGCTACGCAGATGACTGATATGGCTACACAGATGAATGACATTAAAAGTCAAAATAGCGAAATGGCCGCACAAAATAATGAGTTGAGAACTGAGATAGTTTCTCAAAAAGATGATTTGAAAGCCGAAATGGCCGCACAAAATAATGAGTTAAGAACTGAGATAGTTTCTCAAAAAGATGATTTGAAAGCCGAAATGGCCGCACAAAATAATGAGTTGAGAAATAAAATAGGTGACCTGGCCGCACAAAATACTGAGATGAGAGCTGAAGTGGCTTCTCAAGTTGGTAAGATTATTGATCACTTCAAGGATCATAAAACCGAACTCAATAGACAATGCAATAGTTTAAATGTTGAATTTGTCAGTGAAAAAGATGATCTTGATAGTGTTAAGTTAGATTATAAACACGAAATTGAAATTGTAAAAACTGATTGTAAACATGGAAAAGAAAAAGAGAAAGGCAACGCATATAAAAATGTGGATCTGCTACTGGAAATCAAGAATCGTAGGGATAGCGCAGATAATGCCTTTGACCACGCAACTACTGGTGATGCATGGCAGAGTGTCTATGTCGCTGGTGACATGTCTAGGAACTGTGAAGAACAATCACACAGGTCAGAGAGCTGTGAGACTATACAGTACGCTTTGCACTTCAAAATACCTAGGTATACAAGTCTGGCACGATCTGAAGAGAGATCCACACGAAAGGTATTCTATTCCTCGCCGTCAGCAAAATGCGTCATGGACAATTATCGCAAAGGCAGAGTAACGAGTGGTAATGAGGGGGAACGAAACAGAGTTTACGTTTCGCAGAGTGGTCCGAGTAAAGAAGAGGCGTCCATTCATCATAGATACAAAGTGCCATTCGACGTTACTGGGGAAGTCGGAGAGATTTTTCCGAAACATATAGCCACACTCGAATCGTTTATAGAAAGTGGGGATTTAAGAAAGAAGAATTCCGAAGAATGGCTTAGAAGCGTAACAGGTTATGCTAGTAAAGGAGCTTCAGGCAGAGACAGTACTTCAAAGACTAACTTTCTGGATGAAACTAAGCCTCAGAGTTACGATCAGAGAGAAGTGAATCCCTCAGATAATTTCAACGTAGCCACGCTGAATTTCTTTTCTGAACAGTCAATGTGCAGATTTGGACATTATAACCATTTAGATTATAAGGATATAGAAAAGTTTTATCACGACTACAAGAGCTCTAAAGTGGACAATATCATGTTACAGAACTCGTCGCTGATCTCCAGAATGAACAATTTGGCAATCATGACTGATATTTCCCTGGCTAATTACAATGAGAGCTCCAAGAAAGTGAATTCGGAAGAAACAGCAAATATGACCTCCTCGGGTGTCGGCAACAAAGTGAGTCTTGTCTTGGCTCCTGCACTTGCTGCTTTGGGTCTCCAGGTCCCTATGATCTCCGGTCGTGCTCTCCAATTGACGGGAGATACTCTGGACAAATTGGAATCCATCCCTAGCTTCACAGTCGACTGCACTAAAGATAAAATCGAGCAGATGATGGAAGACGTTGGATGCTGCATCGTAGGACAGACAGAGGAGCTGGTGCCAACAGATAAGGAGATTTACCGCTGCAAGGATCTGATGGCTACCATAGATAGCGTTCCTCTAATGATATGCTCAATTGTGTCCAAAAAGCTGGCTGAAGGAGTGTGTGCTTTGGTTTATGATGTTGAATTCGGAAAAGGAGCTCTTGATCTCATCAGTACAGAAGATATTGCTGTTGATTTAGTTAAGAAAGTGGTTGCAGCATCACAAGCTCGTGGAATGAAGAGTTTGAGTTGTTCAGCTGTTATCAGCAACATGGATTCACCTCTTGAAAACTCTGTTGACAACTCTCTGGAAGTGATGGAAGCTGTTCAGTGTTTCCTTGGTGACGGATCCTTGGAACTGCAAGAGCTCGTCGAAGAGTTAGGAGGAGAACTTCTGCGTTTGGTGAACATTGTGGATAATAGGGTAGATGAAGCATCACGTGTCTGCAAGGTTCTGCATAACGGCAATGCTTTGAACAAGTTTCGTAACATGTTAATAGAACAAGGAGTATCTGAAGATGTTGCAAGCTGGCTATGTGAAGGTAAAACAGAAAAAATATTGCTAGCAGCCCGACACATCACTGATTTCACTTATACAGGAGAAACAGGTAAGGTTGTCGGATTAGAAGCTGCAGTTCTAGCAAGAGTATGGAAGGAGGAGATGGACCGAAGAGCTAAAAAGAATTATGGAGCTGATATTATAGTTGTGAAGCACCTTGGGGATCAAATTGATTCAGGTGAAGTATGGCTGAAGGTTCATCACGACAGTTCTGAATTAAGGGAAAGTCAACTGAAAAAAGGGTCAGACTGGAGGATGAAACTTCTCCCTAGATTTTATGTCACTAATGACTTTCATTCCTTGTTACTCTTGATAGAAGTAAAAATCCAAAGAAGAAAACTTTCGACAAAGAAGAAAACTTTTTACAGGTTTTGCACGAAAACTCTTAGTCGATTCTTCTCCCTGCAGAGACATAAACGTGTTCACAAGGGCTATAGGCCTTACACGTATTATGTTTGTGGACGAGGCTTCAGTCAGAAAAGAAATCTACGTCATAATGAGATTCGCTTTCATTTTGACACAGACGTGGTATATCGCATTCGTCGACGTCCAGCTACAAAGTGCAAGGTGATTCACGTGGATCGTTTGGCCCCGTTTCATCGAAGAACTGAAGAAACTTTGGAATCCAGAATTGTTCGGGACGAACAAGACCTAGGAAGGGGGCAGTGTTACGACAGAAGAATCTGGCAACCGAAAGCAAAGTTTCAGCCAACGAATAAGAACTTTGGGAGAATTTGGAGAAGAAGAGTGGAGCGTGTAACGGTCGAAGGTTCGAAAATGGACGGTGAGCTGTTCTGAGACAGTGCGCGTAAGTATCAAGAAGTAACTTGATGTGTTGTGTATACGCGGAAGGATAAAAGTGGGATCTTTTATCGTTAAGTATCAAGAAGTAACTTGATGTGTTGTGTATACACGGAAGTATAAAAGTGGGAACTTTTATGGCTAACTTCGAATGTCTACGCGGACTGTCTTTTTGTTCGGCTAGTGTGTGAAAAGTTATTAGCACAGGACGAGAATTGGTTTACGAGTGAAGATCTTCGGGTGACCTGGTAAATCAAGTAAAAGGTAGTATTTAGTTAAATACACAGAGCTGATATTGTGTGCTCTACGCAGGAAGATTGATGACTTGTGCATGTTAATAGTTGATTTGTTAATAAGATACTTCATCCATATTTCCTTTGTAACAATTTACCTTGTATTGAATTTGGTTTTGAAATATAGCTTTTAATACTCACGTTCAGTGGCTATCCATTTTTGTGATCCGCAACAGTATTTTAAATTTTGGTTGCAGGGTTCTATGTCTTTTATCTTTTATATTGTCTTTTGTTTGGCGCATTATGGCCTTGATGCCGATGCGCCATTAAACCCCAAACAACCAACCAACATCACTGAGGACGACAACAGGCAAATGTACGCGGCGCTATTTGAGGACTAGGGCGTGAAGAAAGAAGTTATTCGTCTTGTGTCAGGTTGTTCAATGCTCTTTGAAGAAGTTACCATGCCTGGACGATGCTGGCGCGCAACATTTGTTCAGTTGGTGGAGTTTGAGCGAGGTCGTATAATGAGTCTTCGGGAAGCAGGTTGGTCTTTTCGTCAAATTGCACATCACTTTGGATGAGAGGTATCGGCAATGGTACGATGGTGGCGCCGATGGTCAAAAGAGCATTTGCACACTCACAGACGTGGTTCCAGGCAATACAGAGTTACAGATGCATGAGAGATCAGGGTATCAGGAGGGCAGCGGTATCAGAGCGGACAGTTATGGCGTCAAAAATTCGATCCTCTGTTACACCAAGGGTGTCTACAAGAAAGATACACAATCGTCTTTTGGAAGCAGGACTAGGGGCACATGTGCCGCTGGCACAGTTACCATTATCACTGTCGAGTACGTTTGCAGTGGTGTCTAGAACGAGTTCATTGGAGTGAAGAATGGCAGTCTGTGGTCTTCAGTGATGGAGGCCGATTCTACTTAGGAGCGTCTGATGCTGATATATGCATCTGAAGCCGACAAGGTGATCCGCCAGCGACACACAGGGCCCATGCCGGGAATCATGGTATGGGGAGCAATTAGCTATCACTCTCGTACATTTCTGGTGTTTATACAGGGTACACTGAATAGCAATACGTACGTCAGCGACATCGTACAGCTAGTCATCCTGCCATATTTGAGTGTAATCCCAAATGCGATATTCCAGCAGGATATTGCCCGCCCACACTTCGCCAATTCAACATGCAACTCAACATGCTCTTTAGGCAGTGCAACAACTCCTTGGCCAGCTCGCTCTCCGGACATCTCCAATCGAGCATATCTGGGACTGGACAAGGCCTTGGGCTGGATCGGACAAAGACACTTCCGCGGCAGGCAGCGATCATCGCTGAATTCCAAGTTGAAAGCTCATGGAAATGGTATCTCCCGCGTGATATCCAGCATTTGTATAACTGATTGCATGCCAGATTGGAAGCTTGTTTTGCTGCTCGAGGAGGTTCGACACCTTATTAAAATGTGCCTTCTGTAAAATGTAATACTCATTAAAAGGTAAAATAAACATTGAATCACTTCACACGTGTGATCACTGTCCTTTCTCAACAAGTTGTTTCTACTGAATAAATCTCATAGATTACGTTTCAATTGTTAATGGTTTTCTTTTTTCAATTTCCGCCAGTGTAGCTGTGCGTGAGACGCTGTAGCGAAGTTTCTGTAAATTGAAATATGCTCAAGTGATCGTATTTTATCAAATGTTTTTAAATCATTGCGAATCAATTTTGCAAATTCAGCATTTTATTTGTTTTGTGAGATCAGTGCTGCTCATTGGAGCACAATATCTTCTTAGTGCTTTTTGCTACGTAATTTTTACAGTGCAACGTCGCAGTCATCTCGTTCTCGCAAAACTCAATCCTGACAGCTTCTGTTACATATATGGGGAAGTGACCTTAAAAGCACAAAAAGAGGTACTCACACCACTTGTAAAGAAAGCTTATCATCTTTATTTCGGCTGCAAACTCGGAGATCGAGATAAAGTTTGGGCTCCAAAATTCTCGGTATATATTTTTGGTATGTAAAATGTACCAAAAATATTTTATATCACTCTAACATTTCGAGAACTTTGACTGGCTGGTTAAAGCGTACGCACAAATCTATGCCTTTTGCTGTACCTATGATCTGGCACGAACCCTGTAATCACGTGGATGACTGCTATTTTTGTATGACAGATATTGTAGGCTTTACTGTTAAATTAAAACAAAATATACAATACTGTAACATAGTATCCGCATTGAGACCCGTTCCTCACGATGACACTGTGCCTGTACCGAAACCACCTGCACAATAGGGGCGGGGGTGGCTCAGTCGGTAGCGCGCCAGGCTCGTAATCTGTAGTTCCCAGGTTCGAGTCCCAGCTGGGTCAGCGTTGAGATTTATCTCCGCGTAACTCCCCGCCCTGCCCACGGTCAGTAGGGGACACCGATGGGCTTGGAAAGGCCGCCGTCCGTCGGATGGGACGTTAAGCCGTGGCCCCGTGTGTGGGAGAGCCATACCCTGTGCACGTTAAAGAACACGCTGGATGGCCTTGACGGGAGGCTACCATCTGTCTCCCAACAGCTGTTCCAGTGGGTCCCCTCCCCCAACCTTCTCTGAGCCTTCGGGGTCCATGTGACCTGGCCATTTAGCCCATGGTGTGCAAAAAAGTGCCGCTCAGAGGTAAAACAACCCAACCCAACCTGCACAATAAAATCTGGTCTCAGTATCAGAATCGGAGGCTGAAGAATCATCTCTAGAATGCCAGCAACATGGAAGGCGGGAAGACGTCCTACAACACAGCCACATTTGATCACTCAGGCAGAAGTGAATGATCTGGTTCGGGATTTAGACCTTCCAAAAACCAAAGCTCAGCTACTTGGTTCGCGTCTCAAGCAATGGAATCTTGTAGAAAAAGATGTGAAAATTTCATTTTTCCGAAAGAGGCAGTCCCAAATTCTAAAATTCTTCTCGAAGGATGGTGATCTGGTATACTGTAACAACATCCGATACCTGTTAGAAGCATTCAAGCTTCCGAACTCCCCTGAACAGTGGAGACTCTTCATTGATTCCTGCAAGGTGAGCTTGAAATCAGTTCACAATGTACACAATGGTAATGAGCACCCTTCAACACCTATGGGGTACGCAGTCCATATGAATGAAACATACCAAAACAGGGTGATTCTGCTTCAAAAAGTTCAATACCTGGAATGTATGTGCAGACTTAAAAGTAATTGCTTTGTTGACTGGACTACGAGGAGGATATACAACATATTGTTCTTTTTGTGTTGTTGGGACAGCCGAGCGAAAGACCGCCACTGCGTGGTGAAAACATGGTCTGATCGAACTGAAAGTATCCCTGGTGAAAAGAACATAGGACATCCGAAATTAGTGGATAAACCAAAAATCTTGTTTGCCGCCTCTGCATATCAAATTATGATTAATGAAAAATTTTTTGAAAGTGAAATAGAGAGGTGTGATGGATTTGCTTACTTAAGGCGAAATTCTGCACGGATTAGCGATGCAAAAATAAAAGAGGGAATTTTCATTGGTCCTCAGATCAGAGAGTTGTTTTAAGATCCTCAGTTCCAAAATAAATTAAACTACAATAAAAAAGAGAGCCTGGGAAGCATTCAGAAATGTCGAAGAACTACTTTCTTCATATAGAGTATTTGGATGTAATATGTTGCTAAAGCTGCATTTCTTACATTCACATATGATTTTTTTTTCCACAATTGATGGGAACGGTTTCGGATGAGCATGGAGAAAAGTTCCATCAAGACATATCCGAAATGGGAAAACGATATAGCGGCAAATGGAACGAGAGTATTTTGGCGGACTACTGTTGGGCCCTTCAGCGAGAGGCTCCAGACATAAAACAAAAGCGACAAAAGAAAACAATATAATTTTTTTGTTTAAATATTTACATGTATCAGGATTTATTAGTGTCAGATTTAACTTTTTAGAATGTAAATAAATATTTGGTAAAATATATTTATCTTCTCTGAGTAAAATAGTGTTTTTTTTTAAATTAAACCCATCTCTCTAGAAAACTGTAGGTGATAGAATAAATCTGCTGTCAGATTCTGATTCATCACCCTCAAAAACAAAAGAATCAGACAAAAATTTGGAAGGGAGTGAAAAAAAGTTTTTTTTTGCAGACCAGCGTAATTTTTGCCTCCATTACCCATATTTTTATTTTTAAAGGGAGAAGCATGGCCCTCATGCTTCCTCCTCGTAGAGCTGGTCCTGGTACATATTATCTTAATTTCAAATTTTGGCTTGCATCCAAACCCCTAAAATAATCCTCCGAAGACCAAGAAATATATTCGTTGGCCTGTTTAGAATTTAAAAACTGCAAAAAACAAAAGAAACGTATTTACTTTGGAGAACGAATAATGATGAGAAGTGAGTGAAAATAGTTCTACCATTAATCCACAGGTGTAATTTCGCTATTAATTTTTTTTTTGTATTCAAACCTAAAATTTTTTGGCTTTTATATTTTTGTTTCCTGTTACAATTTTATTTAACCGTAGCCGTATAAAGGGATTTTTCATGATAGTTCAATGTACAAGTAATCCCCATTTAATACCGGAAGATCCGACTTAAACGGGGAAATTTAATTTGCTTCTTTATTGCATATCTTATTTCCCTTTTTGAAAT
This sequence comes from Ryuthela nishihirai, assembly GCA_038380435.1. Taxonomy (NCBI): domain Eukaryota; kingdom Metazoa; phylum Arthropoda; class Arachnida; order Araneae; family Heptathelidae; genus Ryuthela; species Ryuthela nishihirai. Next base: position 1,917,932 of record JAWZYU010000005.1, read on the forward strand.
TTTTTGGATTACACTGGATGATATTTTTTTAGCAAAAATAATTATAATTCACAATTTTTATGAAAAAATAGCATAATTGAATTACTGTATGAAATGTGTACATATATAATCCATTAGTTAATTTCACAATTTTTTTTAAGGAAACCATCTGGCGTGATTTGCTTATCTCCGTTTTGTGCATAATATTTGCAACATTTTGTATTAGAAAAAATAATTTATATTTACGAATGGAATCACACGAAATTCTCTTTCGTGAACATTGTCAAGAAGCTGTAGTTGATGCCTTTTTGACGAGCTACTCAAAATTATGACATGTTACATCTGTGAAATCATTATGTTACATTTGTGAAAATTATATATTCTCGTAAATGAAATATTAGTTTCCATGCCATAACGGACGGCTGAGACCTGTACACAAAATATTTACGCATATTCATCTATGTATAAGATCTTAAGATTTTTAAAAGAATTTTTTATGAAAAAGGGAAAAGAAACCAAGTTATAGCCAATCAGCTTTAAACTGGTGTTACATGTATTAATATATTATACGGGGCTGATTTAAATGAGATTAAAATTAAAACTTTTGGTCAGATCCGTTTAATTGTTAAACGGGCCATTCGCAAAAAATGCACTAAAACCGAATAGTTTTAAGTGTCTAGTGTGACTAGGTGGTCACTTTTGATACCACAGAGGTTGATGTGATCTGCCAACCAGAGTCATCAAAATACCTTAATACTTCTACTTATCAGCGATAGAAAACATCTGTTTCTTTAACATGAATATCCTATAATTAGAATTTTATGAAATAATTAAGTCATTACGTTGATATATGAATTTTTGTGTTTGTGGCTGAACTTTCGTCCATCAGTGTATTATTTATTACCTGTATGGTTTTCATCGCACAAGTAAATATTTCTACAAACTTCACAGACCATGCACAATTTTTAAATTTTTCTAGACCTTTGGTACCTCCCACATACATCAGCTGATCCGTATGCAATCAGACCCATTCTCCTTTCATGATGTGGACCCTCGTCTCCAAAGTGTCCATAGTTGCCAATCACGCTATGCCACCGATAACCAGAGTTTGCAATGATGTTTTAATTTTGGGAGGCAGCCTTGGCCATTGATATATGGTGAATTCATTCTCATAATGGCAGAACAATATTTTGTGATTTCTATAAATGATGGTGGATGCATTTTTATGGGTGTATCGATTTTTATGGGTGATGTATCGATGGGTAGGTGGATGATCAAAATTATTTTGAATAATTTTTCCCGGATAAGCAAAACGGTATGTAGCAGGTTTTAAAAGCTGATTTGATCACTATTCAAGAAGAGATCTTTGTTTCAGGATTTATCAAGCAAAGCAAAAGAACATTGTCAAAACATATTTCATAGTCTCTAAGCACGGTGTCTATAGAAAATGCGTTCTTGCGTGCAGCAGGCGCAGACCAATCAATGAGTTGCGTCTTTTCATTTGTTTATTAAATTAAGTACTATTTGTTATCTTATGAATGGGCAAATTATTATATACACCTACCTAGTAACCTGTTGCGCCACCTTTTGCCCTCATAACAGTAGCAGACGTCTTGGTAAGGACTCGATGTGTTGAAAACACTGAGGTGATATTATCGCCCATTAAGTGAGGATCGCCTGCCGTAGAGCATCCAGTTGCTGGAGGGCGGGGAGTGGCTCAGTCGGTAGCGCGCTCGGCTCGTAATCTGTAGTTCCCAGGTTCGAATCCCAGCTGGATCAGCGTTGAGATTTATCTCCGCAAAATTCCCTGGTCAGTAGGGGACACCGCTGGGCTTGGAAAGGCCGCCGTCCATCGGATGGAACGTTAAGTCGTGGCCTCGTGTGCAGGAGAGCCATACCCTGTGCACGTTAGAGAACATGCTGGGTGACCTTGACTGGAGGTTAACATCTGTCTCCCAACAACTCTTCCAGTGGTATAAATCCCCCAACCTTCTCTGAGCCTTCGGGATCCATGTGACTTGGTCATTTAGCCCATGGTGTGCAAAAAAGTGTCGATCAGAGGTTAAACAACCCAATCCAAATCCAGGGGAGGGGGATTGGTGAGCTCGAACAGATCTTTCCAATTTGTCACACGAATTCTCAATGGGATTGAGGTTCGGCAATCGAGTTGGCCATTCGAGTGTGATAAACTGACTTGAATGCTTCTGGAGCCAATTGGTCGCCACTCGGGAAGTATACGGTGTGACATTGTCCTGTTGAAAGATGCGGAAATCATTCTGCAGATAGAGAATTGTTACAAACGGGTGTAGATGGTCGGGGAGGATGCTTACATACCATGTGCTAGTGACGGAGGTCTCACTGGGTATGGGGACCCCAAGAAGCCCATGTAAAAGCCCCCAAACTGTTACACCACCTCCACCTGCCTGTATGACCCCAACTTGCAAAGCTGGGTCCATCGCTTCGTGTGATTTATATCACACTCTCCCATCAACGTGATAGAGTTAAAACGTGATTCGTCAGACCAGATGACGTCGTCCTCCGCACTCCAGTTGCGACAGACCTTTGCAAACTGCAGCCTAATCTTTCGGTGCCTTGCAGTCAACATGAGGATACGATGTGGACGTCGATTGCCATAGCATATTTTTTCCATGGTACGACATATAATATTTGTGCATATGCCTGTGGATCCGCTCTCGTTCAATTCCAACGTTATCTGCTCTATGGTAGCCATGCGATTTCTTGCAATGATGCGGGACAGTCTGCACTCACCTCGAAAGTCAATTGCACGTTTATGTCCTCATTTCTCTCGCTGGTTGGAAGTTTTGTCGTATTTCACGTGTTCTTGGTATACTCCGTGACGGTCTGACATGGAAATCCCAACAGTCAGTAGTTGCAGTGATTGAATAACCGGCCTTCCTTGCACCACTCTCTGGCATGGACGTACGTCGCTGACTTACTTCTCCGTGACTAGCTTCCAATGCATAGACCTGCTCTATTTATAGATATTGCCAGTTTCAGTTTCCCACGTGACTGGACGCGCTATACTTCTGCTTTGCATATTGTTATCGGGGTATATATAATAATTTGCCCATTCAATGTATTATTTTTACTTTGTGGAATATGAAAGAAAATATTTTTGGCCATCCTCAAAAATTATTGAGTTTATAATTAGAAAACGATCAAATGAATCACAAAAGCCTACTGAATGGCTCAGAATAAAGATAACAGCACTTCACCAGAAACTGCAGAAAGTAAAAAAAAAATGATTGTGAGAAGTTTCCTTTGAACAATTAAAGGTAAAATTTATTATATCTAAATGATTGGAAAAACAGGAGTAAAAGGGTTCAAATAACATTGCAGAATGTGCTCTCCATTTTCATTTTATTTTAATATAGCTACGCGTAAATTTTACGGCGAATAAGAATTACAATTGGTTGTAACGAAAAATAAGTGGAAAACGTACATGCTTGTAACAAAACCGTTTCAACATAAACAGGAACCATTTTCAGATCGCGCATAGTGTTTTGATAAGAAGTTTTCTGTTGAGAAATAAGATGGAATGCACAAACTCGCCAAACGTAAGTTGAATTAACTGAGCAGCGACAAATAAAAAAAAACAATCTTTCACTCCACCTAGTTGATGATCATTATAACTCGGCATCATTCTAGCTCGAAAAGAGAAATCCTTCTCAGATTGATACTTAACGAAAGAAATTATCTTTGTTATTAGGAAAACTTTTCTACAAAATTATAAATCAACTGGAGAAAGCAATAGAATGAACAACGTTCGAAATTTACAGTAAGTCATTCACCGATTGTTCATCACATCGAGAAGAACACAAAATACCGAGAACTAGATGGCTGCTCGCAATAAAGGCCTGCAATTCTTTATTGATGACTGCTCAACGAAGGGCTCCAATTCTTTATTGATGACTATTCAATAAATTGCTGTAATTCTTAATTTGATCACTGCTCAATAAATGGTTGCAATTCTTTATTGATGGTTGCTCAATAAAGGACTTTTTTTTATTAATAGATATTCAATAATGGGTTGCAATTCTTTGTTAATGATTCTTTGTGATTTACTTTTCAGTAAATGGCTGAAATTCTTTATTGATGACTGCTGAATAAAGGGCTGCAATTCGGCATTGATGGCTGTGCAACAAACGGCGCCAATTCTTTATTGATGGTTACTCAATAAAGGGCTGCAATTTTTTTATTGATGGCTCTTAAAAAATAGGCTGTAATTCTTCATTGATGATTGTTGCAATTCTCTATTGACGGTTATTCAAAAAAGAGCTCCAATTTTTTGTTCATGACTGCCCAAAAAAAGGGCTGCAGTCCATTATTGATTGCTGCTCGATGAAGGGCTTCAATTTTTTATTGATGGCTTGTAATTAAACGACTGCAATTCTTTATTCTCGGCTGCTCAATAAAGAGCCCGCAATTCCTTATTGATGTCTTCATAGTAAATGGATGCAATTCTTTATTGCTAATTGCTGAACAAAGGGCTGCGATTCTGCATTATGGCTGTGCAATAAATGACATCAATTCTTTATTGGTGGTTATCCAATAAAGGGCTTCAATTCTTTACTGACAGCTGCTCAATAAGGAGCCGCAATTCCTTATTGATGTCTTCATAGTAAATGGATGCAATTCTTTATTGCTAATTGCTGAACAAAGGGCTGCGATTCTGCATTATGGCTGTGCAATAAATGACATCAATTCTTTATTGGTGGTTATCCAATAAAGGGCTTCAATTCTTTACTGACAGCTGCTCAATAAGGAGCCGCAATTCCTTATTGATGTCTTCATAGTAAATTGATGCAATTCTTTATTGCTAATTGCTGAACAAAGGGCTGCGATTCTGCATTATGGCTGTGCAATAAATGACATCAATTCTTTATTGGTGGTTATCCAATAGAGGGCTTCAATTCTTTATTGACAGCTGCTCAATAAAGAACCTCAATTCCTTATTGATGTCTTCATAGTAAATGGATGTAATTCTTTATTGCTAATTGCTGAACAAAGGGCTGCGATTCTGCATTATGGCTGTGCAATAAATGACATCAATTCTTTATTGGTGGTTATCCAATAAAGGGCTTCAATTCTTTATTGACAGCTGCTCAATAAAGAGCCACAATTCCTTATTGATGTCTTCATAGTAAATGGATGCAATTCTTTATTGCTAATTGCTGAACAAAGGGCTGCGATTCTGCATTATGGCTGTGCAATAAATGACATCAATTCTTTATTGGTGGTTATCCAATAAAGGGCTTCAATTCTTTATTGACAGCTGCTCAATAAGGAGCCGCAATTCCTTATTGATGTCTTCATAGTAAATGGATGCAATTCTTTATTGCTAACTGCTGAACAAAGGGCTGCGATTCTGCATTATGGCTGTGCAATAAATAACATCAATTCTTTATTGGTGGTTATCCAATAAAGGGCTTCAATTCTTTACTGACAGCTGCTCAATAAAGAGCCGCAATTCCTTATTGATGACTTCATAGTAAATGTATGCAATTCTTTATTGCTAATTGCTGAACAAAGGGCTGCGATTCTGCATTACGGCTGTGCAATAAATGACATCAATTCTTTATTGGTGGTTATCCAATAAAGGGCTTCAATTCTTTATTGACAGCTGCTCAATAAAGAGCCACAATTCCTTATTGATGTCTTCATAGTAAATGGATGCAATTCTTTATTGCTAATTGCTGAACAAAGGGCTGCGATTCTGCATTATGGCTGTGCAATAAATGACATCAATTCTTTATTGGTGGTTATCCAATAAAGGGCTTCAATTCTTTACTGACAGCTGCTCAATAAGGAGCCGCAATTCCTTATTGATGTCTTCATAGTAAATTGATGCAATTCTTTATTGCTAATTGCTGAACAAAGGGCTGCGATTCTGCATTATGGCTGTGCAATAAATAACATCAATTCTTTATTGGTGGTTATCCAATAAAGGGCTTCAATTCTTTATTGACAGCTGCTCAATAAAGAGCCACAATTCCTTATTGATGTCTTCATAGTAAATGGATGCAATTCTTTATTGCTAATTGCTGAACAAAGGGCTGCGATTCTGCATTATGGCTGTGCAATAAATGACATCAATTCTTTATTGGTGGTTATCCAATAAAGGGCTTCAATTCTTTATTGACAGCTGCTCAATAAGGAGCCGCAATTCCTTATTGATGTCTTCATAGTAAATGGATGCAATTCTTTATTGCTAACTGCTGAACAAAGGGCTGCGATTCTGCATTATGGCTGTGCAATAAATAACATCAATTCTTTATTGGTGGTTATCCAATAGAGGGCTTCAATTCTTTATTGACAGCTGCTCAATAAAGAGCCGCAATTCCTTATTGATGACTTCATAGTAAATGTATGCAATTCTTTATTGCTAATTGCTGAACAAAGGGCTGCGATTCTGCATTACGGCTGTGCAATAAATGACATCAATTCTTTATTGGTGGTTATCCAATAAAGGGCTTCAATTCTTTATTGACAGCTGCTCAATAAAGAGCCACAATTCCTTATTGATGTCTTCATAGTAAATGGATGCAATTCTTTATTGCTAATTGCTGAACAAAGGGCTGCGATTCTGCATTATGGCTGTGCAATAAATGACATCAATTCTTTATTGGTGGTTATCCAATAAAGGGCTTCAATTCTTTACTGACAGCTGCTCAATAAGGAGCCGCAATTCCTTATTGATGTCTTCATAGTAAATTGATGCAATTCTTTATTGCTAATTGCTGAACAAAGGGCTGCGATTCTGCATTATGGCTGTGCAATAAATAACATCAATTCTTTATTGGTGGTTATCCAATAGAGGGCTTCAATTCTTTATTGACAGCTGCTCAATAAAGAACCTCAATTCCTTATTGATGTCTTCATAGTAAATGGATGTAATTCTTTATTGCTAATTGCTGAACAAAGGGCTGCGATTCTGCATTATGGCTGTGCAATAAATAACATCAATTCTTTACTGGTGGTTATCCAATAAAGGGCTTCAATTCTTTATTGGCAGCTGCTCAATAAAGAGCCGCAATTCCTTATTGATGTCTTCATAGTAAATGGATGCAATTCTTTATTGCTAATTGCTGAACAAAGGGCTGCGATTCTGCATTATGGCTGTGCAATAAATAACATCAATTCTTTATTGGTGGTTATCCAATAGAGGGCTTCAATTCTTTATTGACAGCTGCTCAATAAAGAGCCACAATTCCTTATTGATGTCTTCATAGTAAATGGATGCAATTCTTTATTGCTAATTGTTGAACAAAGGGCTGCGATTCTGCATTATGGCTGTGCAATAAATGGCATCAATTCTTTATTGGTGGTTATCCAATAAAGGGCTTCAATTCTTTACTGACAGCTGCTCAATAAAGAGCCGCAATTCCTTATCGATGTCTTCATAGTAAATGAATGCAATTCTTTATTGCTAACTGCTGAACAAAGGGCTGCGATTCTGCATTATGGCTGTGCAATAAATGACATCAATTCTTTATTGGTGGTTATCCAATAAAGGGCTTCAATTCTTTATTGACAGCTGCTCAATAAAGAGCCGCAATTCTTCATCGATGACTGCTGAATAAAGGGCTTCAATTCTGCATTGATGACTGTGCAATTAATGACATCAAATCTTTATTGATGGCTATTCAATAAATAGCTGCTCAAAAAATGGGCTGGAATTCTTTATTGATGACTGCTGAATAAAAAGTTACAAATGTCTATTGAATGTTATAACATTAAAGGACAGCAATTCTGTCTTGATGACTGCTCAATAGAGGGCTGCTGCTTAATAAATGACTGCGGTGTTTAATTGATCACTGCTCAATAAAGGGCTGCAGTTCTTTGTTGATGGCTGTTCAATAAAGGGCTGCAATTCCCTATTGATCGTTATTAGTGTAATCTCAGAATAGCGATCCCCCAAGAACAGTGAATTTCACCCTATGAATCGTATGAAAATATAATTTATCTTCACTGACCACGCACCCTTATGCGCCTCCATTAAAAAAAAAATAAATACCCCCTCAAGCAGCTGCTTGTCACAGAGGTCTGACAGGAGCCTGTCAGTTTATATGCCATAGTAGGTCTGTGAGGATGGCAGGACCTCAGCAGAAAAACGACACATACATCCATGCCTTACCCGGGGTTCGAACCCAGGTCCCTTAGATCAGTAGTCAAGCACGCTCTACCCACTTATTAATATTCAAAACCGACCACGCCCCCTTATCAATATTCATAACTCACTAATTAATATTCACATCTCATTAATTAATATTCGTCTCACAAATAAATAATTCGTCTCACAAATTTACTCTCATAACTCATATATTAATTAAACCCTTCATTTAAAAAAATCTACGTCCGCCATTTTGAATTCTGACGTCATCACCTTCGTGCCACAAACCTTGCTGTTCGTCCGCCATCTTGTTCGGATGGGTGATCTGACGTCATCACCCATCCGAAGTAAAACTTCGAAATAATTCTAGGTCCCGAGCCTCCCATGTTTGTTTCTGACGTCATCACACTCGCCACAAAGTCCCGAAATTATTTGAATTCCGGCTAGCTGCAGCACCATTTAGTGTTTAACGCATGTACTATATTTATAAAAAAAAAACTACTTTCCACAGCTCGTCGCGAACCCGCTTCCCTCGCGTTTATCAGCGCATTTACCCATTACGTCAAGAGTAGTATGTGATTGCAATCCTTAACAGTAGATGATCTCAGTGATGAAGAAATAACAGATCATTATAAATTAACCTACGAATTTTTTTATTACTTATTAATTTACGAAAAAATTATATTTTTATTTCTTGTATTTACTTTTTATTCCTTATTAATTAAACACTTTTCAAAAATGACGCCCCCTTAATTATAACGCTCATCAAAGTTAAAAAACCATTAGTAAATAGCATTAAAAAGTCCCCCCCCTTTTTCAAACACTTATCAAAAGTTCCACCAACATTGGACGGTCAACCCTTCTCCAAATTTCCACCGACGGCCATCTTGGATGACGTCACCGACAAACTCAATCCTCGAAATTATTCAAAGTCCATCGTCGGCCATCTTGGAAGAGGTAACCGTGCACATAGTCAATCCCCCCTTCTGTTTCCGCATTGACAGGACGTGTTACAATTTGGAAAGTCTTCATCCCCCATATCAAAAGTTCTAACCCCCCTCATCAACTTTGGCGGACATCTTCGATGGCCAACCTATAAACTCGTTATTCATTAAAAAGTCCTTCCAATCACCTTTATTAAAATACCCTCATTAATTAAAATTCTTAGCAAAAGTTTCACCCTCTCACTCCCCGAAAGCCCATCTTGAATGGCCAACCCTTCTCGAAATTACCACCGAGGGTCATATTGGACGACGTCACCCACCACACTGTCGACCTCCCTCTGTTTCAGTATAGCATCATACGTGATGTGTTACAATATCACGTATTGTCAATACCCTTCTGGCCAAACCCGCATTGGCACCCCCACTTCAACCCCCTTTGTTTCAGACCATTTCCGTAGTAATTTCATGTACCCCAGGGGATTTATGTATTTTAAGATAAGGAACAGCCAAAATAACTTCAGATTCTGTTATAGGACAACATCAAAGCCAGTAATGCATCTATCATCATTGAAAACAATGGGAGTAGACCTAACCACATTGTTTAGAACATCACTGATATGCTCAGCCCACCTAGCCATTACAGAATCCTCCCCTTCTATAATCTTACCTTGTTTATCCTTCAATCCTTGTATGCCTGTCCGTTTCCTACCACATAAAACATTAACTATTTGGTACAGCTCTCTGCTATTGTGTTGCCTAACTGCTTCCTCAGCTTGTCAGCCAAACCATCAAGCCAAAGATTCTTATCAGGAGCTAACTGATCCTTTACACGTTTATTAAGCTCTCTGTAATCCTTTCTATTAGGACTTGTAGGGTACTGATTAAGGACATTCCTGCAGTTTCTTCTTTCTGAAATAAGCTCAAGTGCCTTATCGCTTAAATAATTCTGTCTCCTCTGCTCCTTTTTTCCTAAAAGAGTACTGTCACTTTCCAAAAAAGCCTGTGTAAAACGGCCCCATTCTTCCTCAACTTCAGTATTAAACAAACCATGACTGTCATAATGACTAAGTAACCTATCATGGTAAGCTTTAGCCATAACTGGGTCTTTCAGAGCTTCAGTATTAAAGGTCAATTTTTTAAATTTAGCACAACACTTTTTAAGTTTAAGTTGCAAGACACTTTTAACAAGGTAATGGTCAGATCCAATTTCAGCTCCCCTATACGACCTGGTATTCCTAACAGAACTAGCCCATTTGCTGTTAATTAATACGTAATCAATCATATTCTTATGCAGCCCATCAGGTGAAACCCATGTGTACTTATTTATGTCGCGATGTTTGTAATAAGTGTTAGTTATTCTGAATCCATTGAGAGTACTTACCTGTAGGAGACGCTGCCCATTGCCATATCACCAAAAGGGCCTATCACCCCTCCCCAAAGGTCAGAATCAGTACCAACTTTGGCATTGAAGTCACTTAGAACAAGGGTAATATCTCCTTTCTTGACAGAATTCAAAATATCCTGAAGTTGTCCGTAAAACCTATCCTTCTCATCTTCATCAGCATCCTCAGTGGGGGCATATTGCAGATAACATTCAAGTCTTTAATGCTTGTTTGAAATTTTGCTGTAAGAAACCTTTCATTAATGCACTCATATCCTAGAAGAGCATCACTAGCATGTCTGCTGAGCAGCAGACCCACGCCTTGATGATGCTTTCCATCCTCCCTCCCTGTAAAGAGAAATTTAAAGTTATTTTTAAGTATCTCACCTTCACCTGTCCATCTGGTCTCTTGCAAGCCTAGAATATCTAGGTTATTGCGCTGGAATTCCTGCGTGAAGACATCAAGAGAATGATCTCTATGTAATGCCCTCACGTTCCACGTTCCTGCAGAGAGAAAATGATTAGTAGTATTTTTATAGAAATTAGGTTTATTGAAATTGGTACGGCCAACAATATCAAACAGCCCCCTGATCGCAGGCATGGGGCAAAGACCTGTTCCTCCTCCGCTAAAGGCTGAAGTCACCGATGCTGGTAGGAACTTCAGGCATCACCTTTTCAAGTGGACTTTTTCAACAGCCATATGGCCTACCTGAGACACATTACTCCAGTTTAGGCTTGACGATGCCCAACTAGCTAAGTAACGTTCAGGTACCTGCGATGGCCTCTGATCAGGATTATCCACCAGCTAATATAAGGTATCCCATGCCTTTGTTCACTTAGGGCTGGCAACCCAGAAGCAAACAGAAAACACAGCGGCAGATTCACCCTCAACAGAGGCCCACCAGTGCAGCAAGTCCAGGATCCATAATCAAGCTCAAATCCATAAACAAGTCCAGTCTAGTAGGTATAAATGGTCAGCACTAGGACCCTGTGAAGTCGACCACTCCTCAGCAAGTTTGGAAAAAAAGAAAAAAAAAAAGCCATAGATGACCAGATCAGTAGGCCATACTCTACTGGCAGCACTCCCCTTCCGTTCCCTTCCACAAGAGAATATCTCTTTTGAAAGGTACTAACGGCCTGCACCACGAGAAGGTGGGGTCGGACATTAGGTGCTAGACCTGGCCGGTTCTGTGCATCATCACTAGGGATTGGTACACAGCTCTCCTTCCAGTTTACGCCTAGCTACCATTACAGATAAAAAAACAACTCACCTTCCTATTTTTTTCAGTAGTTTATTACTAAACCGGCTCAAAGAAATCGCGATTGCATCAGCAAAAGAATAACCAATAAAACTAACTTTTTTAATTCCCGTATATCGGTTACGCGACTTGGTCTCAAATTTAAAACTTTCTGTTCCTAATACTTATTGTCGCTGTATCCCCAATTCAACACATGATTCACTTCTGCAAAATATTACTCTTTCCTAGGAACTAATTCTACTCAGTAACAATCGGTAACAAAATATTATTTCCTCCTCGGAAGGAAAATCAGTTAATAAAAATATTTGGAAGTAAGATATCATTTATAAAAGAATTCTGCAATTATAAACATCCTTACAGTTTTCAAAATCGTCTTTTCCTCCGTTTACTGGCGAAGTCTGATCACAAGACCAATGACTCATCACGCTGATGAAATTTTATTTCGTCTTGCAACCTGTCGTACATGCGTGTTCGTTACGCTTGTTTACAAGGTCAGGTGTTTAGTTGTCTTTCATTGGATAAAAAGTAATTCTGTAAAGAGTTTTTGTACACGGTTGAGTTTTAAAGAAAGTAAGCAATGCTAAAAGTAGAAAACAATTCATACGTTGCGGCTACCCTTGCGTCGGAAAAGAGGACTGAGCGACCCTTTTGTGGCACAAGGATTTTGTCCCTTTTCATGGATATTACTTTTTATCACCTCTTCACCCTTTGTGCGAAACAACAAGGATTTCGCCTGTTGCTGGTCATGGTACACCTTTTAGCGCCCATCCGCCGCGTTCTGAATGCCTTTCGTGCCCTCTACAGGATTTTGGGTTTTTCTAAGTTTGAAAATTCTCTGACTGTCGCTGGTTTCTATCGTATTTCGTGCTCTGAATAAAGCTCCGTTATGGGTTATTATTTTCAAGTTCTTAAATCTAACCGCGCTCATGTCATCTTCTGTATTAACAAAAACACATGCGTTTTGTTCGTTACGAGACATCTGATAGAAAACGTAACGTAAGACAGTCGTATGCAAAAAGATTCAAACTCGTTGAAGAAAACTTTGTGAAGGAAAATCCTTACACCTACCGAAATATTAATATTCAAGTTCAGACCAGTGGTAAAATATTTTGCAATAACCACCTTTTGAACAAAAAAAATGTTTTTGCTCCTTCGAAACTCGTGGAAAAAACTAATTTCATGCATGCAGGTTCGAACACTCCGAAAAACATAAGTAGGTCTCGCATGTGCAAGCGCTTGAATGAAAATTATACAAATTGGCTCAAATTTACAAATAAAATGTTATACTTGACATACACAAGTGTGTGGATTTCACCCTTGTTCAGAAAAGTGAATACCTGATTCACATACAAATGAAGTGGCAGATGTAAAATTCACATGCTTACACAAAAAGTGAATGTTTGCAGGAAAAATAACATTGCTAATTTACATCTCACTCGAAATGAACATTGTTGCAGGAAACGAAATTGGAATTCACGCCCTAATTCTTAATATATGAATACTTCCGGTTAAACTATCGTTACTACTGTACTTCGCACTTGTAATAAACTGGGAAAAAAGTTTCGAACGTAAAAGAAACATGCATTCTCATGCTGGAAAAATGACTAAACCGTTCTTAGTTGAACACGAAATATGCATGATTGATTTACTCGCGTAATGAAACACATATGTGAATACATATCACTATCGAAAAGCATGTCCTTGCAGGAAAAATAACCAGTTATAAAATGCAGAAATATACATTACTCGTGCAGGAAAAATTACCTAAATCCACTATTCCTCAAACATGAAATGTGCATGCTAGATTTACTCGCGTAGTAAAACACGTGTATGAATACATATCATTATAAAAAACGTGTACTTGCAGGAAAAACAACCACTTTCACACTTATACAAACATAGTGTACTTACATACTTCTTCTAAGAATTCCACACTGATAAGGAAATATGCATTCTCATGCAGGAAATATAACTAAACCGATTCTTACTTAGACATGAAATGCGCATGTTAAATTTATTCATGTAGTGAAACACGTGTATGAATGCATATCATTGTCGAAAAACGTGTTCATGCAGAGAAAAATAACCACCTTCGCCCTTATACACGCACAGTTTACTTAAGCGCTTGTTCAAACGTAGCAGGGAAAATAACTGTAACTGTGTTCCGTACTGGACACGGAACCCTGAAAAGAGTATGAGAATGGGAATACTTGTCCGAAAATATAGGGGAGCGGGGTGGCTCAGTCGGTAGCGCGCCAGGCTCGTAATCTGTAATTCCCAGGTTCGAGTCCCAGCTGGGTCAGCGTTGAGATTTTTCTCCGCAAAATTCCTCGCCCTGCCCACAGTGGGCTTGGAAAGGCCGCCGTCCGTTGGATGGGACGTTAAGCCGTGCGAGAGAGCCATACCCTGTGCACGTTAAAGAACACGCTGGATGGCCTTGACGGGAGGCTACCATCTGTCTCTCAACAGCTGTTCCAGTGGGTCCCCTCCCCCACCATTTAGCCCATGGTGTGCAAAAAAGTGCCGCTCAGAGGTAAAACAACCCAACTCAACCGAAAATATAGACATCATTTGTGTAAATCTACTGTTTTAACACACGTTCATACTTTACATGTTCATGCATGAAAATATTTCACACACTCCTAATTTCATCCATGTCATGACTTTTTTGTTCAAATCTTAATTGCACCCTGTCTATGAGAAACGCATCGTTCATTGAGCAGGTTTGCTTTTTAGCAAAGTGCATAGTCATATCGCTACTGTGTAAAAGATCGTCCCCTGCGCCATTTTCCCATCGAAGTCACCCCCGGAAAGGGACTGTCCCGCATAAACTGTGTTATTGGGGTTGAAAAAAATAAAAGAAGATGAAACTTAAGTGATGGAAATGATACACCCTGAATTTCATTTGAAAATCCGTGGATGTAAGGTGCATGTTAACGCTATCACCACCTAACAAATGACGTGGGGATTGACATTTATGCTGCTACAAATTTCTTTTCGCATTACTTCTACTTCATATCACACCGGGATTGCAACTTTCACACATTCTAAGCCGTCCCATGGCCGAGTGATTATCACGCTTGGCTACTGATCTAAGAGACCTGGGTTCGAGCCCCGGGTAAGGCGTTGGTGTATGTGTCGTTTTTCTGCTGAGGTCCTGCCATCCTCTCAGATCTTCTACTATGGCATATAAACTGACAAGCTCCTGTCAGACCTCTGTGACAAGCAGCTGCTGAGGGGATATTTATTTATTTATTTATTATTCTGTGAAATTCGTATTAAACGATACTTTCTTTGCTTGTTTTTCCATTTTTACACTGATTTTTTTTATTACATCTGCAACTTTTTGTAAAACATGCAGCATACACACATTTCTTAAGGTATCAAATTAACAATTTTCTGCCTGTGTTCCTTCTAACTGTGATTTTGTTTTACCCTTTCTAATATACTTTATTTCCTTTTCTGGTGGGATAAAACCATATTTTCCCGGTAACTGGTACATGCATTTTAATTTTGATGCACAGTATACGAGGACATTTTAAAATTAGCTGACCGCTTGGAGTAACTTTTGCAGGCAGTAAATTGTTGAGATGCGTCGTTAAGCTGAAAATTCCTCACTGAAGATAAGATGTCAGCATATGGGACCTTCCCTTGACCTGTCCAGCAAAGTGCTTGAGCGCTGCATTTCATTATGATTGAAAGCGAATAATTATTTAACTTCGCCATTAGAGTTGAAAAGATCCTTGAGCAAGATAAAATGATGGAGAAAGACAAAATGATTGAAAATGATTGACAAAATTCATGAAGCTGCTACTGGCGTGGAAGATGGACATCACTTCCCATAAGTAAGGGATTTAGATATGCTACAGTTTATCTGTTTTCACATCGAAGGACCCATTCCATTGGTCAGCATTGTAAGTTGCCCGTGACCTTTGAGACATGCTTTGTCACTCAATGGCGTTTCCTGTTCGCGAGTGCATCTCTGTGTCATTTCTTCGGATTAAGTGAGAAGACTAGTAGGAGTTTTCAAATATTTTTATAGAGAGAGTGTTAAATTTTAAGAAATAGGAGAGTATATGGAGATAATTTTCCTATTATTTAAGAAGGGCATTTCTGAATTTGGTATGTTTCACTCCGAGTGATTCTTAGAATAATTTGTAAAGACATTAATTTTTGTCTGTCAATTATATCCAATGCATGCTCTATGTGAGAACACCGTTTTTTTGTGATATATCTATAAGTTCGATCACAACATATATGTCAGACAAAAGACTCCGTCCCTCACCATTGCGAGCTATCGACAAGCCACTGAGGTTGTGAAATGGCATTACTGGGACGACTATGAAAATTAAGCGCAAAATCCACCGGCCTGTGACGTAGTTGGTCCACTGCACGTCCAGACGTGTGGATGCGTCAATCGTGATTGAAACAGCACAAAAAAACACAAATGCGCTGATCCAACCGATCGCGAAAATAGGAAAAAATTCATCAATCTGCGATCGTTAATTAAGTACATGCCTTTTGCATGAAAGGTACATCAGTGCAGCTTTTCTGCGCAAGGGCGAAATTCGTTTTCACCGGTGTGACTGAACAGTAATAAGTATCCAAAGCTTATTGCTCAGGTTTGTAGTTTTAATTATTGACAAATTTTTAGTGAGGCGGATTTTCCTGTTACCGATATCGTATCGAAGAGGCTTTCTGATGTAGCTTGTTCCATAAATATACCGATATAATCGCTGAAGTATTTGCTAAATTTTGACTATCACTTGCAAATAAAATTTCGACGGATTAGTTCAGGTAACTTGAGAAGATTATCAGTATATTAATCTAGTGAGGCTTATTAAGTGTATTATATTTTATAGATGAATTCTAGTAGCTTAATACATGAATGCATTTTGCAGTATTTGTTAAAACTATGTCCCCTCCACAATTAACATACACCTAAGTTCATGTTGTGCTTGGATGTAGAATTAAAGATAGATGATTTACGCAACGAAAGCGAAAACACAAGGGTACCGCAACGTATGAATTGCTTTATACTTTAGTATGGCTTACTTTCTATAAAACTCAACCGTGTACAAAAACTCTTTACAGAATTACTTTTTATCCGATGAAAGACAACACCTGACCTTGTAAACAAGCGTAACGAACACGCATGTACGACGGGTTGCAAGACGAAATAAAATTTCATCAGCGTGATGAGTCATTGGTCTTGTGATCAGACTTCGCCAGTAAACGGAGGAAAAGACGATTTTGAAAACTGTAAGAGTGTTTATAATTGCAGAATTCTTTTATAAATGATATCTTACTTCCAAATATTTTTATTAACTGATTTTTCTTCCGAGGAGGAAATAATATTTTGTTACCGATTGTTACTGAGTAGAATTAGTTCCTAGGAAAGAGTAATATTTTGCATAAATGAATCATATGTTGAATTGGGGATACAGCGGCAATAAGTATTAGGAACAGAAAGTTTTAAACTTGAGGCCAAGTCGCGTAACCGAAATACGGGAATTAAAAAAGTTAGTTTTATTAGTTATTCTTTTGCTGATGCAATCGCGATTTCTTTGAGCCGATTTAGTAATAAACTACTGAAAAAAAATAGGAAGGCGAGTTTTATATTTTTATCTGTGTTTTTTTGTGCTGTTTCAATCACGATGTCTTTGAAATGGCTTAGTATTAAAAAGGGAAAAAAATTTAATAAATTGGGAGGGGATTGAAATCTTTAAGAGTTTTTTTCACCTCTGATTCGTGTAATGACGTTTTTGAAATAGTTTATTATTAATATGAAAATACGAGAGTAATGAATTGAGACATGGCAGAAATAAGAATTTAACGTAAAATCACTTCATCATTCCAAAACAGCTCCTGACGCTGTAGAGGAAGCGGAAAGTGCTGTGCAGAATATGTCTGAACAGAAATATCTGATGGCATCATCCTTCAACCTCGTGGAGACTAATTTTAATAAGAGAGGCACAACACTTGGAGGTTTGGGGGCGCCAAGGGAAATTTCATGATGGATTGTCTTCTTCCGATGGGGTACTTTGTTTATTTACAAAATAGATGATCTATCATAAAGAGGAGATGGGTTAATAAGCTTCGATAAGAGGATGGGGATTATTTCCAAAGCATTGTTTACATACCCTAACTCCTGTGATGGTCTGAAACAAAGGGGGTTGAAGTGGGGGGTGACAATGCGGGTTTGGCCAGAAGGGTTGTTTACTGCCAACGGGTGACGTAATTCGACGTCTCTGGACTTAGAGAATTTTCGAGATGGGTCCGAAAATGGCGGTCAAGGGTGTGAGGGGGAATAACTTTTCCAAAGCATGTTGTAACACATCACTTATGATGCTATTCTGAAACAGAGGGGGGTCGACAGTGTGGTGGGTGACGTCGTCCAATATGACCTTCGGTGGAAATTTCGAGAAGGGTTGGCCATTCAAGATGGGCTTTCGGGGAGTGAGAGGGTGAAACTTTTGCTAAGAATTTTAATTAATGAGGGTATTTTAATAAAGGTGATTGGAAGGACTTTTTAATGAATAACGAGTTTATAGGTTGGCCATCGAAGATGTCCGCCAAAGGGATGAAGGGGGTTGGAACTTTTGATATGGGGGATGAAGACTTTCCAAATTGTAACACGTCCTGTCAATACGGAAACAGAAGGGGGGATTGACTATGTGCCCGGTGACCTCTTCCAAGATGGCCGACGATGGACTATGAATAATTTCAAGGATTGAGTTTGTCGGTGACGTCATCCAAGATGGCCGTCGGTGGAAATTTGGAGAAGGGTTGACCGTCCAAGTTTGGTGGAACTTTTGATAAGTGTTTGAAAAAGGGGGGGACTTTTTAATGCTATTTACTAATGGTTTTTTAACTTTGATGAGCGTTATAATTAAGGGGGCGTCATTTTTGATAAGTGTTTAATTAATAAGGAATAAAAAGTAAATACAAGAAATAAAAATATAATTTTTTCGTAAATTAATAAGTAATAAAAAAATTCGTAGGTTAATTTATAATGATCTGTTATTCCTTCATCACTGAGATCATCTACTGTTAAGGATTACAATCACATACTACTCTTGACGTAATGGGTAAATGCGCTGATAAACGCGAGGGAAGCGGGTTCGCGACGAGCTGTGGAAAGTAGTTTTTTCTTTTTATAAATATAGTACATGCGTTAAACACTAAATAGTGCTGCAGCTAGCCGGAATTCAAATATTTCGGGACTTTGTGGCGAGTGTGACCAACATGGGAGGCTCGGGACCTAGAATTATTTCGAGGTTTTACTTCGGATGGGTGATGACGTCATAATACAAGATGGCGGACGAACGGCTAAGTTTGTAGCATGAAGGTGATGACGTCAAAATTCAAAATAGCGGACGTAGGTTTTTTTTAATGAGGGGTTTAATTAATATGTGAGTTATGAATGTAAATTAGTGAGTACTAATATAAATTAATGAGTTATGAATATAAATTAATGAGTTGTAAATATTAGTGAGTTATGAATATTAGGTGGCGTGGTCAGTTATGAATATTTATAGGGGGTAGTAGTGGGGTCATAGGAAGGGGCGTGGTTAGTGACGTCATAGGGGGAAAGCGACATGCTTGAGGATCGCTATTCTGGGATTACACTACTGTCGTTGCTCAAAAGAGGCTTAGATTCTTTATTGTTGGCTGCTAAATAAAAGGCTGCAATGTTTATTAATAATTAGTTGCTTAATAAATGGCTTTAATTTTTTATTGATGGCTGCTCAATAAACGGCTTCAATTCTTTATTATGACCGCTAAATAAATGGCTGTAATCGTTAATTGGATCACTGCTCACTAAAGGGTTGCAATTCTTTATTGATGGCTGCTAAATAAAAGTCTGCAACGTTTTATTCGTGGCTGCTAAATAAAAGACTGCAACTTTTTATTCATGGCTGCTCAATAAACGGCTTCAATTCGTTATTGATAGCTCCTCAATAAAGGACCGCAATTCTTTATTGATGGCTGTTCAGTAGAAAGCTGTAATTCTTTATTGGTGGCTGCTCAATAAATTGCTGGAATTTTTAATTGATCGCTGCTCAATAAATTGCTTTAGTGTTTAATTGATCGCTGGTAAATGAAGGACTGTAATTCTTTGCTGACTGCTGCTTAATAAAGGGCTGCATTTTTCTATTGATGGCTGCTCTATAAAGGACTGCAAATCTTTATTGATGGTTGCTCAGTAAAGGACAGTAAATCTGTTATACAGGGTGATTCAGTTAAGCATGTACAAACTTCTGGGAGGGGTAGGTTGCACAAAGACGAATCGGAATCATATAGCAATGCAGGGTCGGTAATGGCATCCTCACACAGTAGATGGTGTTGTTCGACATGGTAGATGGCATTGTACAACCGCGGGACTGCACAACGTCCTCACAGGTAATGTCATTTGCGAACCGCCCACAGAGGTAGTAGGATGGCCGATATGCATCTCGCATACGGGGCTGCAGACTGCAGCGGGCGAGCCGCTGTGCGCGTGTACCAGGAACGGTACCCGATATGGCATACTCCCAACCACCAGATGTTTGCACGGTTCATCAGATGTTATGTGACATTGGTTCCTTGCAGAGACCTGCCAGGAGTCGGGAACAAAGGGCACAGATCCCTGACGTGGAGGAGAATGTGCCACGTCATACAGAAGACACTTCAAGTGCCAGTAATCTTGCAATCGCCCACTGGGCCAGTCTTTCCCAATCCACCGTATGGAGGATTATGCACGATAATCAATTGCATCCATATCATGTGCAGCGCATCCAGACACTGAAGCCTGAGGATTACCCACAGCGCATTGCATTTGCGCAATGGTACCTGCAGAAGAGTGTGGCAGAACCCCAATTTCCTGCTTCTGTTCTGTTCACAGACGAGACATGCTTTACAAGTGAAGGTAGCTTCAATGAACATAATGCGCATGCATGGGCAGTGGAGAACCCCCATGATACACGAACACGTGCAGCACAAAACCGTTTTGCTGTAAATGTTTGGTTTGGCATTGTCGGGGACCTCTTAATAGGCCCATACATCATGCCTGTTCGTCTGGACGGAAGGAATTACTGGATATTTCTGGAGGACGTCTTGCCAGAACTTTTGGATGAACTAAAGGTCCCTCAGTCGCTGCGCCATGCAATGTGGTTCCAGCACGATGGAGCCCTCGCCCATTTAAGCCATGAAGTTCGTCAACACTTAAACATGACATTTGGACAACAGTGGATCGGGCGTGGTGGTCCCGTTCATTGGCCTGCAAAATCGCCGGACGTATCAAGCCTTGATTGCTTCTTCTGGGGATACATTAAAGGACTGGTGTTCGACACCCCCGTTGAAAGTGCTGAAGACCATGTCGCACGCATCTCCGTAGCTGCCTCGAGGTCCGAGACATGCCAGGAATCTTCCAGAATGTACGTGATTCCATGCGCCGACGATGTCAGGCCTGTGTTACAGCTCGTGGTCGCAACTTCTAACACCTTCTGTGACCTCTGTGCATGTCGCAAATGTACCTATTGTGATTAATAAAAAGCATTTTGTTCACTTACGTGCTGCTCTTTCATTCACGTCCTCTCTGTACACTAGCACATGTTGATGCCGTTACCGACCCTGTATTGCTATATGATTCCGATTCGTCTTTGTGCAACCTACCCCTCCCAGAAGTTTGTACACGCTTAACTGAATCACCCTGTAGATGGATATTCTTAAAGATGGTTGCTCGATGAAATGCCGCAATTTTTTATTGATAAAGAGTTGCAATTCTTTATTGATAGCTGATCGATAAAGAGCTTCAATTCCATATTAATTGCTCTTCAGTAAAGAGATTATCGATAAGAATGATGAGCTAGCAATAAGAGTGAAGCATCGCTCGTTTTGCGATGCTTCACTCTTGTTGCTCTCATTGATAGCTGAATTTCTTTATTGATAACTGTTTGACAAAGAGCAACAATTATTTATTGACAGTGTTCGATAAAGAGCTGTAAATCTTTATTTATTACATACTGAAAAATACATTTACATAGACTCAAATTTTGAGTCATTATCAGATTCAATATTCCACTCGAGTTAATACTCGTCTCTGTGATAATAACACGAAAATTTTAATAGTTAAAGTGTCTGCATTCAAGAATAAAAACGTACGTTATAAGTAGAGTCGTATTAAGTTTTAAATATTAATAATTATCTGAGAAAAACATAGAAGCATTTTAATAGTCTTACACTTTGAAATCATAAATGATCCAATTTCTTAAAGCAACAGAATACTGTTTGACATTATAAGTTTAAGATAATATGGTAACATGTTATACAGTCTGTAAACTAAGAAAACATAATATTTAGTAAAATATTTTTCTTAACCGGTATTTCAGTTAATAACATGTTTTCAGATAATCTCGTATAAACAGGAAATTTTCTAACTCTGCCGATATCCCAATTTTATATAAATGTATTAAATAATTTAATGTATATAATTTGCGTAATTCCAAAACACTAAGATATCTATAACTCTCACTAACATTTTCTCTTCTTTATTGTTTCAAAATACATCTTAAAACATGATTCTGAACAATTTCAATAATCTTTAAATATTTGTTAAATGTACCTCCCCAAGATAATAGCCCATATGACAAATATGATTTAATCCATGAGTTATTAATTATTTTAAGCAAAGAAATATCAACAAAATTTCTGATATAATGTATTTTTGGGATAATGGGATTAATTCTTTTAGAGACACTTTGTATATGATCTTTCCACGTCTTTTTCCTGTCCAACATGATTCCTAGGTATTTGTAGCATTTAACACCAAGGGCCTCACAGTCAAACATATTAAGATTACAGTCTCTTTCATGATATATTAGTTTTCCTGTAAAACAGTGTTCTTCATTACCCCTTAGTCTAATATACATATATTTCTTCTTTTTTTTTTTTGAAAATCAATATTAATTTATTTTGAACAAACCAATTTCTAAAAATCTCTAAACTATTTTTGACTTTACCTATTAGTGATTTGTGTTCACCTGTAAAAACAGTTGCTCTATCATCAGCAAATGTAATATTTTTTCCGTCAGTTGTAAATTACAAAGATCGTTTTTGTAAATTAAAAGTGAAATTGGGCCTAAAACTGAACTTTGAGGCACTCCATAATTTAATTCTCTTTTATCATTTCCCCATTTATCTTAACTCTTTGTATTCTACCTCGTAAACAACTTTCAAACCATTTCTTAATCGTTCCCCTAAAACCATCATCATCCTCAAGCAGCCATGGGCTACGGAGTTCCAACCAGACCATGCAATTTAGTTCTCCAAGCATATCTGTTCTGAACTACATCTGCTGCATCGGACCACTGCACACCAATTCTAATAAGGTCCTGTTTGACATTGTCTGCCCACCGCATCCTAGGTCTCTCCCTCTTTCTGAGGCCTTTAGGCACACTGTTCATAACCCTATTCGCCAATTTATAATTATTCATACGGGCAACATGGCCAAACCAACGGAGTCTCTCTCTGCACAATATGCTGCTTAAAGGAGGTTGCAAACTCCTTTGCCTAACCTCATCATTAGTTACATAGCTGAACCACCTAATGTCCAAGATACTGCGTAAGCATCTAGAATCAAAAGCATGTAGTTTCCTGTTATCTTGTTTACACAGCATTCAAGGTTCACTACCATAACTAACTCTAGAATGAACCGCACTATTACATAGTCTAATTTTAGTCTTTAGGTGTATACGCTTATTTCTTCACACTCTCCATAGATTCTTAAAAGTCCCGGCAGCAATCCCTATTCGTCTGTTAATCTCATGCCGCACATCACTAGTATCTGTTACGTAGCTCCCAAGATAATTAAACTGTGACACCTGCTCAAGACTGCAACCATTCAGGTTAACTGAATCACAGCCTGCCTGACCAATTTTCATCACTTTAGTTTTCTCTCTGTTTATGACCAAACCTACTCTATTACCAGTCTCATCTACAGCTCGAATGAAAGAGTTCATCTCATCAACATCATTTGCCAAAAGGATTAAATCATCAGCATAATCTAAATCCGAAATTTTAGTACCTCCAGCCCATTTAAGGCCAAAATCTTTCCCTTGCAGTGAATTTCGCATAACATAATCAATAATCAAACTAAACAGAAAAGGAGACAAAATGCACCCTTGTCGAACATCAGAAGTGATGCTAAACGAATTTCTACAAGCCTTATCAACTCTCACTCTTGTTGGGTTGGGTTGTTTTACCTCTGAGAGGCACTTTTTTTGCATACCATGGGCTAAATGGCCAGGTCACATGGACCCCGAAGGCTCAGAGAAGGTTGGGGGAGGGGACCCACTGGAACAGCTGTTGGCAGACAGATGGTAGCCTTCCGTCAAGGCCATCCAGCGTGTTCTTTAACGTGCACAGGGTATGGCTCTCCCGCACACGGGGCCACGGCTTAACGTCCCATCCGACGGACGGCGGCCTTTCCAAGCCCATCGGTGTCCCCTACTGACCGTGGGCAGGGCGGGGAATTTTTGCGGAGATAAATCTCAACGCTGACCCAGCTGTTACTCGAACCTGGGAACTGCAGATTACGAGCCTGGCGCGCTACCGACTGAGCCACCCCCGCCTCTCTCTCACACATGACTCAGTGTTATCATAAAGAGCTTTCATTATGCTAACTAACTTGTCTGGTATACCATATGATCTCCAATGTTTTAACTTTGAAAGACACATGTTTTTTAACTTTCATAGTTTTACGTCCGAGCTCCTTACACTCGGACATATTTTATCTGCCCATTGTTGTTTTACCTCTATCTTTAAATTTTTGCGATATACTGGTTATTTTACTCGCTTATAGTTTTACTCCCCTATTTTTAATTCTACATGTTTAACCCAGGTCGCTTACACCTGGGTTATTTTTATACTGCACATATTTATACATTTGTTTTTTGTTTTCCTCAACCTTTTATTTTATTGTTTTACATTTCCTTGTTGCCTTTGTCTTTTATTTTTAAAAATTGGTTGAGGGTACCACGACTTTTATCTTTTATTTGGACATACGTTTGGCGCATTATAGCCTTAGATTCTAATGCGCCATTAAACTCAAAACAAGTAACCAGCCAACCACATAATCTCACAATCAACCGCAAATTTTGACAATCAGCAGAGTCGAGAGCCTTTTTGAAATCAACAAAGCTAGCAACCAAAGGTTTCTGAAACTCTAAACATTTCTCAAGAATCTGCCTAAGTGAAAATATCTGATCTGCACATCCCCTACCATTTCTGAATCCACATTGCTCATCACGCAATTGCCCGTCAGCCAGATTCTTAATTCTATTAAGCACAATCATACAAAAAACTTTCCCTGGAGCAGAGAGTAGGCTGATACTCCTATAGTTATCACTAGAACTGCTATCACCTTTTTTGAAAATAGGGATAATAATCGCTCTGGTAAAATACTTAGGAACCATGCCTTTCTCGTAATAGATATTCAAAATTTCAGTCATTCAAGTGTAACCGAAACACTCCCAGCTCTAATCATTTCCGTAGTAATTTCAAGAACCCCTGGAGATTTATGAAGTTTAAGTTTAAAAATAGCCATATAACTTCAGATTGTGTTATAGGGCCAACATTAAAACCACCAATGCATCTATCATCATTACAAACAATGGAGTAGAATTAACCACATTGTTTAGAACATCATTGAAATATTCAGCCCACCTAGCCATGACAGAATCCTCACCTTCTATAATCTTAACTTGTTTATCCGTCAATCCCTGTATACCTGTCCGTTTTCTACCACACAAAACATTAACTTTCTGGTACAGCTCTCTGCTGTTGTGCTATCTAACTGCTTCCTCGGCTTTGTCAGCCAAACCATCAAGCCAAAGATTCTTATCAGCAGCTAACTGATCCTTTACACGTTTATTAAGCTCTCTGTAACGCTTTCTATTAGGACTAGTAGGGTATTGATTAAGGACATTCCTGCAGTTCTTTCTTTCTGATATAAGCTCAAGTGCCTTATCACTCAAATAATTCTGTCTCCTCTGCTCCTTTTTTCCATAAAAGAGTACTGTTAGTTTCCAAAAACGCCTGTTTAAAATAGTCCCATTCTTCCTCAACTTCAGTAGTAAGCAAACTATGACTGTCATAATGACTATGTAACCTATCATGGTCTATAACTGGGTCTTTCAGAGCTTCAGTGTTAAAGGTAAATTTTTGAACCTTAGCACAACACTTTTTAAGTTTAAGTTGCAAGACACTTTTAACAACATGATGGTCAGATCCAATTTCAGCTCACCTATATGACCTGGTATTCCTAACAGAACTAGCCCATTTGCTGTTAATTAATATATAATCAATCATATTCTTATGCAGCCCATCACTGAAACCCATGCATACTTATGTATGTCGCGGTTTTGTAATAAGTGTTAGTTATTCTGAAACCATTAAGTTTACTTACCTGTACTGATCTAAGGGACCTGGGTTCGAGCCCTGGGTAAGGCATGGATGTAGTAATGTTTTTCTGCTGAGGTCCCGCCATCCTGTCAGACCTTCTACTGTGGCGTATAAACTGGTATGCTCCTGTCAGACCTCTGTGGCAAGCAGCTGCTTGAGGGGGTATTTATTTTTATTTTATTTAGGAGATGTTGCCCATTGCCATTGCAGTTACGAATACGTAAATGGCCTATCACTCCTTCCGAAAGGTTAGAGTCAGTACCAACTAGGCATGAAGTCACCTAGAACAAGGGTAATATCTCCTTTCTTGACAGAATTGAAAATATCCTGAAGTTGTTCGTAAAACCTATCCTTCTCATCCTCATCGGCATCCACAGTGGGGGCATAACAGCAGATAACATTCAAGTCTTTAATGCTTGTCTGTAATTTTGCTGTAAGAAACCTTTTATTAATGCACTCATATCTTAGAAGAGCATCACTAGCTTGTCTGCTGAGAATCAGACCCACGCCTTTGTGATGTTTATTGTTTCCCTCTCTGAAGAGGGAAATTTAAGATTATTTTTAAAATCTGACCTTAATCTGCCCATCTAATCTCTTGCAAGCCGAGAATATCTAAATTATAATTTCCAATTTTGTTTAAAAGTATTTTGTGAGATACGGTATCGAAAGCCTTTTTTATACCTAAGAATAAAATGATTGTTTTCAGATTTTCATTTAAGTTACAATAAATCCGAGAAGTCAAATCCAGAATTGCATCTTCGGTACCACGCCCCTTCCTAAAATCATATTGATTATTAGAAAAATAATTATTTTTCTCCAAAAAAGGAACAATTTTTTGTTTAATTACCTTTTCATATTTTTTTGAAAAAACAGACAGAAGAGAGATTGGACGATGATTTTCCGGTTGAGTAGGATTGTGTCCTTTATAAACTGAAATAACCTGAGCAACCTTCAAAATAGAAGAGAAATACCCTGCTGAAATGTATTGTTGATTAAGTAACATAAAATTTCTTTTATTACATCATAAATTTTTTAAATTATATTTACTGATGTTCCATTTAACCACAGAGCATATCCATTTTCAAGGCCTTTGACAACTTCTGCTCTCTGTTTTTCTGTGATACAATCCTGAAAAAAAGGAAGAACTGTTGGAATAATTTGTTTGTTTATAGTCTTCATTTTCTGGTATATTACCAACTAAAGCACCTGGAATCTCAGCATAATAATTATTAAACTTATTTGCTAACTCCATACCGCTAACATATCGATTATTCCCTTCAATTATTTCCTTTGGAAACCCATTTTTTCTTTTATGTGTTCTTCAATTCTTTATTCATTCCTGCTTGATAAAGAACTTATCGATAAGAGTGACGCATCTCTGTTTGCGTTGTGCTCTTCGATTGATAGCTGCAATAATTTATTGATAGCTGTTTGATAATAGGCTACAATTCTTTATTGATAGCTGTTCGATAAAGAGCTGTTATTCTTTATTTATATCTGATCGATAAAGAGCTGCAATTTTTGATATCTGTTCAATAAAAGCTGCAGTTATTGATAGCTGTTCGATAAAGAGTTGCAATTCTTTATTGATAGCTGTAGACGAGTCGGCTGACATTGAGACTATTTTTTTTATGTGAGAAGATTTAGAAATTCTTGAAAAAAATGCTCGTAATTTCCGGTCTTAAGAACGGTGCTCATGATATGAATATTTTGGATCTTTTCGCAAATGTTTACAAAAGTTTCTCTAATAAATCTATCGATTAATTTGTTACAATTTTGTTTCCTTAATTCGCATCGGATGAATAAAATTATACTTGTTTGTTTAAGAAACATGTGTATTGTAAAAAACAATAATAAAATATACATATACAGCGAAGAATCAAAACCGAAGTTTATTCAACCTTGTTCGAATTTCACTGCGCTAGATTTATAAATACATTTTAATTTCAATTTGGACTTTTACTATAAAATAGTTTCACTCACATTCAATTCATTGAAAATATTTAACTCCATTAACATTAAATTGCTAACAAAGTGGCAGGCTCCTGTCAGATCTCGGTGACAAGCAGCTGCTTGAGGGGTATCTTATTGAACATTTTTAGTAAACTAATAAGCAGAAAAAAATGGTTTTTCCCATGAGTGGGATTCGAACCCACATCTCGATGGCGCCACTGTTGCGAATCAAATAAACAAAATCCGGAAAGTTTATATGGTCACACAAGCTGAGAAAAGGTTAGCCATTGATGGTGTAGTGTTAGCATAACTGGCATGTTTCCAGGAGACATGGGTTCGAATCCCACTCATGGGAAAAACCAATTTTTTCCAGCATATTATTTCATGAGTTCCATGTCTACAGGGCACATCCTGTGATTCTTTACTACTGAATTATTAGCAAACGTTAAAAGTTTACTGAATGTTTTCCTTGTTGGTTAGTGTATATAACTTAAGGTATATAAAGCCCAATCTTCCGATTCCAACTTCCCACCTGTTATCCAAAGGGGAAAGGAATATTTGTCAGCATCGGGCTGTCTCCATTTCGTCAGCCTATGCCTCGGCTAGCAGTGCGTCACTGAGCATACGGCCCCTGCAGTTCCGATCAATATGCGTACGTCAGCGGTGCGTCCCCACGCAGCACGGCGTCCATTGAGTCAATCGGCTTCGGCTTGTTGTAGCCGCCTTCCCCACCCGTCGTCACCCAGCTCTCTATTTGTGCTTCTTCCTTTGGCGGCCTTCTTTACGTATGGATACTGCTTCGCCCAACCTGCGACTCCTGCATACAGGTAGGTGAGACTCACAGCTAAATATCTCTTTTCTTCGACTCCATTGGTTAATGAGTGACGCATCTCCCGTTTGCGATGTGCTCTTCGATTCAACCTTCGTTTTGGCTTCTAAAATTGATCAAGTATCTACCTAACAAAGTCAGCACGTAGTTGCCTTTAAATAAATCAATTCACATTAATGCTACAGTTTTTTCCGTTAATTGTCAATTCTGATATTTCCATAAAGAATGTTATGAAATGTTTATAACCAATCCATTAATCTCAGTTGCTGGAGCGGCTCAGTCGATAGCACGCCAGGCACGGAACCTGCAGTTCCTAGATTCGATTCCCACCTAGGTCTGCTATGAGATTTTTCTCCGCAAAACCCCCACTCTGCCCTTGGTCAATAGGGTCACCGTCCATCGGATGGGACGTTAAGCCGTGGCTCGTATGCTAGAGGGACAACTGTGAACGTTAAAGAACATATTGAATCCTCCGGGGAGGCTACTATCTGTCTCCCAACAGCTGTTCCAGTGGGTCTCCTTTCCCAATCTTCTCTGAGCCTTCGGAGTCCTCAGAGAAAAAAATGTTTTTACTATATTATACTTATATTTATAGATATACCCGAGGTCTCAGAGAAGGTTGGGGGAGGGGACTCACTGGAACAGCTAATGCGAGACAGATGGTAGGTTCGCTTCAAGGACATACAGTGTGTTCTTTAATGAGCACAGGGTATGGTTCTCCCGCACATAGGACCATGGCTTAACATTCTATTTGACAGACGGCAGCCTTTTTCAAGCCCATTTGTGTCCCCTACTGACTGTGAACAGGATGGGGAATTTTACGGAGATAAATCTCAATACTGTGGTCCAGCTGGGACTCGAACTTGGGAACTGCATATTACGATCCTGGCGTGCTACCGACAGAGAGTCTACCCCTCCAATCCTGGCATGCTACCCCTCCAATTTGGCAGCAGTGGAAGATATTCTAACCAGCCTACATGTCCAAATCTTTGGCATTGGAGGCAGTTCGTACCAGCATAGATGGCTAAATCTTTGATATAGAAAGAAGTTTTTTGAGAGTGGAGGAAGTTCGTAATAGTGTAGTAGTAGGTGGCTAAGTTTTGGCAGTAGAGGAAGTTTGTACCAGCATAAGTGGCTAAGTCTTTGGTAAGTGGTGGAGGCTCTTAGCAGCATAAGTGGCTAAAATCTTTGGCAGTGGAGGATGTTCATATCAGAATAGGTGGCTGTCTTTGGTAGTTAAGGAAATTCATATGACGTAAGTGCTGTCTTTGGCAGTTCAGGAAGTTCGTACAAGTATAGGTGGCTAAATCTTTGGCAGTGGAGAAATTTCCCTAAGTGCTTTGCAATGCAGGAAGTTTATATCAATATAGGTGGCTAATTGCAGTGGAGGAAGTTTATATCTACGTAGGTGTTTAAGTCTTTGGCAGTGGAAGAAATTCATACCAGCATTGGTGGCTAAGTCTTTAGCAGTGAAAGAAGTTTGGACCAGCATTGGGACTAAGTCTTCGGCAGTGGAGGAAGTTCGTATCAGAATAGGTGCTAAATCTTTGGCAGTTGTGGAAGTTCACACCAGTGTAGGTGGCTTAGTCTTTGGCAGTGAAGGAAGTTCAATACCAGCATAGGTGCTTAAGTCTTTGGCAGTGGAGAATGTTCTTACCAGCGTAGGTGATTAAGTTCTTGGCAATGGAGGAATTTCATACCAGCGTAGTTGGCTGTCTTTGACGATGGAGAAAGTTTGTACTAGCATAAGTGGCTAAGTCTTTGGCAGCGAAGGAAGTTTGTACTAGCATAGGTGGCTAAGTCTTTGGCAGCGAAGGAAGTTTGTACCAGTTTAGGTGGCTAACTCTTTGGCCGTAGTGGGAGTTCGTACTAGTGTAGTGGCTAAGTGTTTGGTAGTAAAGGACGTTCATACCATCATGGGTGGCTATATCTTTGGCAGTGGAGGGAAGGATCTGATAGAACTTCCTTCTCTGCCAAAGACAGCCAGGCTGCTTAAAAATAATATTCATATTGTTGACCCAACCTATGTCAATAAATATGTTTCTAAATATTGTTAATTGGATTGTTAATTCAATATTTGTTAAAAGTTTTGTGAAATAAAAGTTGAATACTCAGATAACTGGTAATTAATTATTCAATATACGAAAATCACATTAAAAATTTAAACTGGCTTTTGATAATGATTATGGTACTGATTTTAATGTATATAACAGGTGATTCAGAAAAATATTTAAAGATAAATATTTCATCGATGATTAAAGGAAAATAAAGCATTATTGGATTTCTAGTGATTTATAAATGGAAAAGAAAATGGGGATTGTGGCATCAAAAATAACAATAAAAATACTTTAAATATTAAAAATAAAAGAAAAAACAGTTTCAGATGAATCAGTTTAAATACTATGCAAGTAAAAATGTGGATATTGATAAACAGTTAGGTACCTGGTGTTATTTATTGAGAATCGACTGATGAAAATGAAATACTTTCCACTGTATAGAATTTTGAAAAAAACTAAACACCTGGCTATGAAGGAGTTACGTCAGATTGCTACACCTTTTGATTAAATGTCAGTTAGAACGTGTTGCAGATATTATAAATATATTGTTGTTGAATGGTATATTTTTCAACAGTTTTAAAATGGCAACCATTCTTCCACCATTTAATTGTGTTAGTATAATACTCTATAAAATTGCGGAGAAATCGCGCTTTTTGTAAAATGGTAGCTAGACATACACTGGAAGGAGAGTTGTAGTAATGTACAGAATCGACTCGGTCTAGCACCTAAACTACAACTTCTAGTGATACAGACCATTGCTATTTTTCGAAAGAGATGTCTCTTCTGGTAGGGAACGGGAGAGCTACCATATCAGAGTGGTCTTCTGGGCCTCTAGCATCACTTTCTATTCTTTATTTTTGTCTTGATGTGGAGTCGTCAATTACGCTGATCACTTATGCTTACTGGAATGTGTAATGGCTTTGGATATGATTACCGATCCTGAACTTGCTGCACTGGTGAGCAAGTTCAGGATCGGTATTTCCTGAACGTTCTCACCAGTGGTTATTTTTTTTCTGTTAAGGGAAAATTTTCTTCTGTGTTTTCTGTTTGCTTATGGGTTGCAGACCGAGTGAAAAGTTTCACAAAATACTTTATATCAGCAGGTGCATAATCGTGATCAGAGCCTATTCCAGGTACCTGAACCCTTGTTTTTGTGGCATAGCCGACCCTACACTGCAGGAAGTTCATATCATCATATGTGCCTTAAGCCTTTAGCAGTGGGGGAATGAGTCTTTGCCCCATTCTTGCCATTCGAGGGCTATTTCATACTGTTGGCCTTATCTCTCTCTCAATAGATGTATTTTCTTTAAATATCCCACTAACAAAATTTTTACCCACATATGCGGGACGTGAGGACGTTGCATAGAAATTATTAATATTTCTCTTAACAACAGGAATTTGAGGATTATAAGCTAGATATTCTCGGCTTGCAAGAGACCAGATAACAAGTAAAGGTTAGATACTTAAAAATAATTTAAAATTTTTCTTTTCACGGAGGAAGAATGAAAAGCATCTGCAAGGCGTAGGTTTGCTTCTCAGTAGGAACACCAGAGATGCTGTTCTAGAATATAATTGCATTAATGAAAGATATCTTAGCTGAATTTAAAAGTAAGGATAAAGATATGAAAGTTACACAACTTTCATATCTTTATTCAAGATCACCCAACATCACAAGTTTTGTGACAAACCAACAAATCGCAACATCACAAGTTTAGACATTTGTGATGCCATGAATATTAGTTTCACGTCTGCTGATAGGCATCTGGCGTTGGGAGAATGGATGCAGCAGCTGCCCATGGAATGGGATAGTGCGGAAGCTGCGTCCCTGTACAGAGAGTGGTATCTGCTTTGATACCCACCTGAACCCCAGGCAGTCCTAGATGACGATAATCTTTTATGGCTATGGCAAAATGGATGCCTTGAACCATATATATGTCTGTGGTCGCCAATAAATGCCCTCCTCCCCACCGAATGGAAGATATTCTTAACATCGTGTGCAAATCTTCCGACAAAAAGCAGCAGGGGTATAGTGGGAACGTCACAAAACTTCTGTGGGAAATGCTACATGAAGTCAGACTCTTCACATCCAGCGGGTGTAGACGTCATCACCACCAGACAGACATCCATGACATGCTTTCTGTGAATGGCTTATAAGTAGAGCTGTCCACGATCCCATGTTTCAACAAAGTATTTTGATGGCAAACGAGGCAAGTACTGACAGGATGGAATTATGAATTGCCACAACTATCATAGGTGGGCTCCCTCGGAATCCCAAATATCTGAAATTCCTCGATACCATTTTGCATGGTTGTTGAAAGATGCACCCATGTCCTTACGTCTGTGTATTTGGAGGTTCTGTTTGACCTCGCCAACAAATTTTTGTTCACAGACGATGGCGCGCAGCCCACATTTAAATCGGCTTGTTGACATTTCCTTCAGTACTACTATCCTCGATGTTGGATCAAGTAGGGTCGCAAGGCTCCTGTGAAGTGCTCTGCTCGATCTTCGGACTGGAATACATTTCATTTTTTTTTCTGGGGTCACGTCAAATCCATAGTTTTCGTCTCCCCTACGAGCATTTCATATTATATGTGGTATCGCGTGCAAGATGCTATGGGCTATGTCTCCAATATTTCAGGAGTGTCTGAAAGCTTTTGACAGTCCTTTGTTGCTGTATAGATGCATGTAGAGGCGGCAAAAGATTTGAGCATCTGTTGTGAGATGTAGTGTATCCTGGAAATGAATGTTAATGAAACCCATTTTGTCCATCCCAGATACAAGAGACAAAACACCTTTTTGTCTGCAGTTTTTAAGTGTACACCCAATTCTGTTTTTACACGGATTTTTTTACAAATTTTGATTTAACACGGTTCAGAAAAAAATTCCAATTCTCTTTTTACACGATTTATTTTGATCTAACATTGTTCAAATGGCGCCTTTTTAAACATCTCTATTTGAATTTAATTCTGAAAAAATATTGGTATTCAAGAAAAAAATTGTTATAAATCTTTGTTATAAATGTAAATTCCTAGAATTTACATTTATAACAAAGATGCCGCTTTTATGGTCACATTTTTCGAAGTAGTTTTAACTTTGAAAATGTACTATAGATACACATTTTGTGAACTAAAATCCCCAGAGTAAAAACTACACTAACATGACTACACAACAAATTTTCTCTATTTTATTCTCTATTTTATGAAAAAATTGCACAAAACCTACTTCATTCGGAATACAGTAGCAACATTGAGTTCCGGGAATTCCCCTCAATTTTATCTTTAATACTTACGTTAGTCTTGGTATTTCATTTCGTGTTTAAAGTTAGAAGTTTTTAGATGTTTAATAGAAGAAATCGAAAAATATTTTGTTTTGTTTTCTGAAGTTTCGTGTGCGTAATATAAATTTATAAAATTTTGCTGATAGATAATTTACAGTTTTTCCTCATCTAATTTATTATCTATAAATCAAATATTTTTCATAAGCCTTACCACGATGTCGGATAATTCAACTATACAAAAGCAGAAAAGGAAAGCTGTCTCTTTGGATACTAAGATCCGAATTATAGATTGTCTTGCAACTGGAGAAGGTTCAACATCCATAGGTAAATATTTTGTTTGAGCAAACTACCGTAAGAACCATTAAGAAAAATGAATATGCTATTAGAAAATATGTGCTTTCTGGAACAAAATTGAGCGCTAAGTCGTCATCGTACACGAGAGATATTGTAAAAGTGAAGATGGAAAAGGCACTAGTAATGTGGATAGAAGATAACTCGCAAAAAAAAAATACCTCTAGACGGAAATACCATCAAACAGATAGCTTTACGAATATATAAGCAGATACAAGAAATGAAACCAACCACATCAGCTCAGTTAAACAAAAATTATGAATTTTTTGCAAGTACAGGTTGGCTTGCACGATTTCTTCAAAGACACGCGTTTCTTAATGTAAAGATAAAAGGTGAAGTTGCATCTACAGATGAGCCGACTGCTAGAGAATTTTGTTCAAAATTGGACGAAATCATTGAAGATGATGAATACACTCCTGATCAAGTTTGGAATGCAGATGAAACTGGTCTTTTTTGAAAAAAAAAATGCCGAGTAGAACCTATATAGCAAAGTTACAATAAATTGTTGGTGGCTTTAAAGCAGCTAAAGATCGCGTGACCTTTCTATTTCGCAGCAACGCTTCAGGAGATTGTACGTTTAAACCGCTGCTCATCAATCGATCCCTAAGACCACGGTCAATGAAAGGTGTAGATTCGAATAAATTGCCAGTGTAATGGATGGCAAACAAAAAAGCCTGAGCTACAAAAGAATTTTTAATGAATGTTTCGTAAATGTTTTGTTCCAGAAGTTAAACGCTATTTGAAGGAAAAGAATCTCGAATTTAAAGTTCTATTGATTATAGGCAATGCGCCTGGCCATCCTGTTTTGGAACACCCAAATGTGCAATTTTGTTTTCTGCCGCCTAATACGACATCTTTAATACAACCACTAGACCAGGGTATAATTGCCACATTTACTACGTATTCCAATACATTTTTGGATAAATTAGAAAGGACAAAAACTAACAGTTATTGACGTGTGGAAGAAATTTTCTATTCTAGATTGTATCAGACATGCTGGATTGACGTTATCAGAATTAAAACCATCAACTTTAAACGGATGCTGGAAAGCTATTTTGGTCAGAATGTATAAAAGCAAAGATCCTCTACCCCCAAATACGACTGAATATCCTAATATCATCAATTTAGCACATGCAGTTAGTGGAGAAGGATTCGATGATTGATCGTTTTCTGATGTTGATGAATTGCCTGTTGACAAAGCTCTTAGCGAAGATGAAATAATAGAAGTTGTTCTTGAGACTCATGATGAAAAAGAGAAAAGTGATGGTGATGAAGAAGTTCCACTCACTGCAGGTTTAATTAAAGAAGGGCTTCAAATGGTTAGTAAATTGAAAAGTCATTTTCTTACACATGATCCCATTGTCGAACGAGGTGAGCAGTTTTTTCAATAACGAGAATTGAAGTCATGTATGGCGCGTTATCAATAATTATACAAAGATCTAGTCCATAGATTCCCAACGGGGGCGATACCGCCCCCCAGTGGGCGCTGGAGCCTTCCATGGGGGCGATAGCGGATCCAGAGGCAAATGGGGGGGGGGGGGGGGCGTTGAGGCAGTCAAGAGGGGCGGTCAAATAAATAAATAAATTTAATGGAATTTTCTCTGACAACCTTTTTATCTCTTCTATTCTGTGGTGTCTTCCTGGTGATTCTGGTCATCCACTACCTCATCTTTCATGTACAGCTTATCAACTGCAGCTTGGACAATAAGTTCCCCGCTACCGCCTACTACTGTACTATTGTACGTCTGGAGTCGACTGAGATGCTCTCAAAAGTTCTCTTCAAGATCGCAGATTGGATATAAGCTTCAATATGTTTTCCCACTCCAAGTCGCTTTGAGTATGCTTTATGGTACGTAGTTACAATACCATCCCAAGGTATAATATTAACATTACTCTTGTGAATTAGGCTCAACTCATTAGCCAGCAGATCACACTTCCTCTTCTTTTCAACCTCTACAGGATTATCCTGAGATGTTATTCCTACTTCAATAATTGTAATCTCATTCAATACCTTAACATCCACTACTATATCAGGCTTATTATGTTGGACATGTGTGTCCGTCCTGATAGGCAAATCAACCTTGATGCAATAATATAATAATAATAAATTTATTATATTTAATATTTTTTTTATAATTATTTTTTAATATAATAAAATACTTTGAAAATACCTGTTTTCATGAATAAATATTTTATCTAGCGATGTAAATTATCTTATTGTTATCGCGTTAATAAGTATTTTTAAATTAGCATTAGTTATACCTATACCTAATTTCTTTTAGTTTAGAATAGATTGACGGTGACAAGTTCTTGCAAGTTGGTAGGCAAACACGCGGTTCATGCAATTTACATGTTTCGACAAGAATATGGGAGCTTGAAATGACTTGTTTCCGGAGCAAGTGCGCCGGCATCGCAAACATACAAGTTAATGCGTGCACAAAATCAAATCTATAAAAGCGATAGCTCTAGGAATGTTTTATTATTTTTATGTGCTTCGCCGTGATAAATAGTCGTGAGTGATAAGTGTTAGAAGTCATTATAAACATTATTTTTATAACTATCTATAAATCTGTTGAGAAGTTAATTTGTATTTCAAAATGTCTGAATCTACATCTAAAAAGAAATGCCGGCAGTACAGTATTGAGTATTTGAAATATGGATTTACTACTCTCCTACAAACCAATCATTACCTATGTGTTTAATTTGCCGAAAAGTTTTTTCAAATGAAGCTATGAAACCTTCTAGGCTACAAGAGCATTTAAATAAAATGCATGCTGATAAGAAGAACAAAGATTTATCCTATTTTCAAGAACGGGAAAAGCAATATTTAAAACAGTCAACTATGTCAAACTTTTTTGCGTCGTCTTCTAAACAAGATGATGATGGACTAAGAGCCTCATATAACGTTTCATTGTTAATCGCAAAAGCAGGAAAACCACACACAATTGGCGAGGAATTAATTTTGCCGGCAGTCAAAGAGATATTAAAAACTGTTCTTCATCATAAGACACCGTCAGATTATCATCAAAAAAATTCCTCTCAGTAATAATTCAGTGCAAAGAAGAATAGATGAAATGGCAAAAGACGTTGAAATATCATTATGTGATTACTTAAAGACTTGCAAATTTTCCATTCAACTCGATGAATCAACTCTACCAAATAACGAAGCTCTACTCTTATCATACATAGGATTTATAAAAGAAGAAAAAATTCATGAAGAGTTATTATTTGCTAAAAATTTGGAATCTGATACAAAGGGAGAATCTATATTTAAACCATGCAAAAGTTTTTTCAAGAGAAAGAAATTCCTATTTGCAATATTTTGTCTGCTGCTACTGATGGTGCTCCAGCAATGACAGGGCGTCATAAGGGTTTCATAGCGCATTTGAAACAAGCAGTACCAAATGTACTCGCTGTGCATTGTATTATTCATCGTCAGCATTTGGTTGCAAAAAATTTGAATGAACGTCTGCATACGTCGCTCCATTACGTTATTAAAGCAATCAATAAGATTAGAAGCAATTCATTGAATGACCGATTATTTGGTAAGCTTTGTAATGAAAATGATGAAGATTACAATGGCTTGCTGCTGCACACAGAAGTACGTTGGCTCTCTAAAGGTGTTTGTCTGAATCGTTTTTTCAATCTATTTCACTCAGTACTGGACTTTCTTGAAGACAGAGACGAAAAATTGCGCGAAAACCTGATTATGTCAAAAAATGACATCGCTTATTTGACAGACCTGTTTAAAATATTTAATCAAGTTAATTTACAATTGTAAGGTGATGAGTTGAATTTAATTAAAACAAAAAACGTCATAGCTGCTTTTGCGGGAAAACTTCTTCTATTCAAACGAAATCTAGGTAGAGGTGAATACAACCATTTTCCCACATTATCAGCAGTCTCTGCAAAACCGGAAGATTTACTTACTTACTGCCAACACTTGGAAGTTCTTCATGTTGATTTTACGGAGCGTTTCCAAGATATTTTAAACATGAATATACCGAGTTGGGTTTTAGATCCTTTCGCAAACACAGATACTGAAGAATCATCAAATTTGGAAGAGGAACTCACGACTAACGAAGAACTCAAAGTAAAATTCAAACATGGATACCAAGAGTTCTGGCTTCAAACATCAATACCAGTTCTCTACCCTGGATTGTGGGCAATAGTACAGAAGTTTTTCATCGCATTTCCTTCATCCTATGTGGCTGAGCGTGGATTCAGTGCAGTAGCTAATTTACTGTCAAAGAAGAGGAACAGACTACACATCACTGAACGTGGCGATCTGCGATTGATGTTAACAAAATTGGAACCCGACATTAACAAATTGTTAACACTCCACCAGCCTCAACCATCTCATTAATTTTTTTTATTTATTATTAATTTTGTGTTTATCTCATTATTTTTTATTTCTTATTGATTCTGTGTTTATTTTTAAAATTTTAATAAACAATTTTATTGTACATTTGATTGTCGTTTTATTAATTTCTGCTTTATGATTTTTAATAGATAAATAAACAGATAAATTAGGTACAGATAATATGCAACAATATTTTAATATTTCATATAAAATTAAATATTATGGACAAGGGGGGGGGGGGCGTTGAAATATTTGTTCTCTTCTAAAGGGGGCGATGGTCCAGAAAAGGTTGGGAATCACTGATCTAGTCAAAGCAGGATCTTAACGATTGATTACAGAGTTCGTTGTCAAAACTAATCAAACTTCAGAATCACTGGAAACAAGTGATAATTTGGTTCGCCATGCCACAGAGAGCAATTCACCATTGGAGTATGAACACGACGGCCAAAATCTTTTCAAGCCATGAGAGTGAATTAATTCCAGTCTTTCGCAAACGAATGCTTCTGTTGTCAGAAAGTGACAACGAATAAAATCTAGTTAATAAGGTCTGTAAAGGGTAGCTAGGTATTCACTGGAAGGAGAGCTATGCACCAATCCCCTCTGATGATGCTTAGGACCGGCCAGGTCTAGCATCATCAGAGGTCCGACCCCGCCTTCTCGTGGTGCAGGCCGTTAGTATCTTTCAAAAGAGATACTCTCTTATGGAAGTGAATGGAAGAGGAGGGCTGCCAGATTAGGGTGGCCTATTAATCTGGACAACTATGGCTACTTTTTTTTTTCACCCTGCTGAGGAGTGGTCAACCACACAGGGTCTTGGTGCTGACCATATAAACCTACTGGACTGGATTGAAATAAGGCTCTGAGATTGATTACGGATTCTGAATTTGCTGCACTGGTGGGCTTCTGTGAAGGGAAAATATTCCGCTGTGTTTTCTGTTTGTTTGTGGGTTGACAGCCTCAAGTGAGTAGATTCACAGGATATGTTTATCAGCTGATGTTTAATCCTGAGCAGAGGTCATCGCAGGCACCTGAACATTTTGCTTCTACTGGCATCGTTAAATTCTACATTGGAGGAAGTCTTCCAGTGTAGATGGCTTCAGCCTTTAGTGGTGAGAGAACGGGTCTTTGCCCCATGTCTGCGATTAGGGGGCTATTTGATACTGTCGGCATTCTCTATCTCAATAAACATAGTTCCTTTAAACATCCCACTAACCATTTTCTCTCCATAGGTAGTTGGAATGTGAGGACTCTGCACAGAGCTTTTTCTTTTGATGTCCTCACACAAGATTTCCACCATTATAATTTAGATATTCTCGGCTTGCAAGAGACCAGATGGACAGATAAAGGTCAGATTCTTAAAAATAATCTTAAATTTCTCTCATCAGGGAAGGAAGACAATAAACATCACAAAGGCGTGGGTCTGCTTCTCAGCAGACATCTTCTAGGATATGAGTGCATTAATGAAAGATTTCTTACAGCAAAATTTCAGACAAGTGTTAAAGAATTGAATGCTATCTGCTGTTAATCCCCCAATGAGAATGCCGATGAGGTTTTATGGACAAATTCAGGATATTTTGAATTCTGTCAAGAAAGGAGATATTACCCTTGTTTTAGGTGACTTCAATGCCAAAGTTTGTACTGATTCTGACCTTTGGGGAGGAGTAATAGGCCCTCTTGGTATTGGTAGTTGCAATGGCAATAGGCAACGTCTCCTACAGGTAAGTAAACTCAATGGATTCAGAATAACTAACACTTATTACAAACATCGCGACATGAATCACACATCGACACATGGGTTTCACCTGATGGGCTGCCTAAGAATATGATTGATTATATATTAATTAACAGCAAATGGGCTAGTTCTGTTAGGAATACCAGGTCGTATAGGGGAGCTGAAATTGGATCTGACCATTACCTTGTTAAAAGTGTCTTACAATTTAAACTTTAAAAGTGTTGTGCTGGGTTAAAAATTTTACCTTTAATATTGACGCTCTGAAAGACCCAGTTATAGCCAAAGCTTACCATGATAGGTTACTTAGTCATTATGACAGTCATGGTATGCTTACTACTGAAGTTGAGGAAGAATGGGATCATTTTAAACAGGCTTTTTTGGACACTAACAGTACTCTTTTAGGAAAAAAGGAGCAGAAGAGACAGAATTATCTGAGTGATAAGGCACTTGAGCTTATTTCGGAAAGAAAGAACTGCAGGAATGTCCTTAATCAATACCCTACTAGTACTAATAGAAAGCATTAGAGAGAACTTAATAAACGTGTAAAAGATCAGTTAGCTGCTGATAAGAATCTTTGGCTTGATGGTTTGGCTGACAAAGCCGAGGAAGTAGTTAGACAGCACAACAGCAGAGAGCTGTACCAGATAGTTAATGTTTTGTGTGGTAGAAAACGGACAGGTATACAGGGATTGAAGGATAAACAAGGTAAGGTTATAGAAGGTGAGGATTCTGTCATGGGATACATGAAATTACTACAAAAATGCTTAGAGCTGCGAAATTTTGGTTACCACTTGAATGACTGAAATTTTGAATATCTTTTATGATAAAAGGCATGGTCCCTAGGCATAGGTCCTAGCTTTACCACAGCTAATATTATTCCTATTTTCATGAAAGGTGATTGCAGTTCTTGTGATAATTATAGGGGTATCATCCTACTCTCTGTTCAAAGGAAAGTTCTTTGCACGTTTGTGCTTAATAGAATTAAGAATCTTGTTGACAGGCAATTGCGTGATGAGCAATATGGATTCAGAAGTGGTAGGGATGTGTTTATCAGATATTTTCACTTCGGCAGACTCTTGAGAAATGTTTAGAGTTTCAGAAACCTTTGCTTGCTAGCTTTGTTGATTTCAAAAAGGCTTTCGACTCTGTTGATCGTAATAATTTGTGGTTGATTGTGAAATCATATGGTATACCAGACAAGTTAGTTAACATAATGAAAGCTCTCTATAATAACACAGAGTCGTGTGTGAGAGTTGGTAAGGCTTGTAGCAATTGGTTTAGCATTACTTCTGGTGTTCGACAAGGGTGCATTTTGTCTCCTTTTCTCTTTAGTTTGGTTATTGATTATGTTATGGGAAATTCACTTCAAGGGAAAGAATTTGGCCTTAAATGGACTGGATATACGAAAATA
The DNA here is from genome assembly GCA_038380435.1 of Ryuthela nishihirai. Lineage (NCBI taxonomy): Eukaryota > Metazoa > Arthropoda > Arachnida > Araneae > Heptathelidae > Ryuthela > Ryuthela nishihirai. The sequence continues at coordinate 1,960,047 of JAWZYU010000005.1, forward strand.
TCTGATTTAGATTATGCTGATGATTTAGCCCTTTTAACAAATGATGTTGATGAGATGAACTCTTTCATTCGAGCTGTTGATGAGACTGGTAGTAGAGTAGGTTTGGTTATAAACAGAGAGAAAACTAAAGTGATGGAAATTGGTCAGGCAGGCCGTGATTCAGTTAATCTGAATGGTTGCAGTCTTGAGCAGGTGTCACAATTTAATTATCTTGGGAGCTATGTAACAGATAATGGTGACGTGCGGCATGAGATTAACAGACGAATAGGGATTGCTGCCGGGACTTTTAAGAATCTATGGAGAGTGTGGAGAAATAGGCGTATATACCTAAAGACTAAAATTGGACTGTATAATAGGTTGGTTCTTTCTAGGGTTAGCTATGGTAATGAAACTTGGACACTTTGTAAACAAGATAACAGGAAACTAGATGCTTTTGATTCTAGATGTTTAGACAGTATCTTGGGCATTAGGTGATTCAACTTTGTAACTAATGATGAGGTCGGCAACCTCCTTTAAGCAGCTTATTGTGCAGAGAGAGACTCCGTTGGTTTGGCCATGTTGCCCGTATGGATAATTATAGATTGACGAATAGGGTTATGAACAGTGTGCCAAAAGGCATCAGAAAGAAGGGGATACCTAGAATGCGGTGGGCAAACAATGTCAAACAGGACCTTATTAGAATTGGTGTGCAGTGGCCAGATGCAGCAGATGTAGCTCAGGACAGACATGCTTGGAGAACTAAATTGCACAGTCTGGTTGGACCTCCATAGCCCATGGCTGCTTGATGATGGTATATATAATTATCTTTATAAGTTTAAAAAATAAAAATAAATACCCCCTCAAGCAGCTGCTTGCCACAGAGGTCTGACAGGAGCCTGTCAGTTTATATGCCACAGTAGGTGATCTGAGAGGATGGCAGGACCTCAGCAGAAAGACGACACACACATCCATGCCTTACCCGGGGCTCGAATCCAGGTCCCTTAGAACAGTAGCCAAGCGTGCTAACCACTCGGCCATGGGTTATAAAATAAAAATGCGTTTAAATCAATAAAAATCAAATAAACATTTAATTAAAGATTTTGATATGATTTGTTTGAAAACAACTTATTGTTTGTACTGGATTTTCACGTCTGGAACCAATCTTCTATTTTTTCATATGCACTGTATTTTTTTTACATGGTTTTTTAGGGAACCTATCTACCGTGTAAAAACAGAATTGCTTGTACTTATCTTTTGTACAATAGGAGTTTGCCACGCGGATATTCGAGGGGAAATGGATGTTGCATCCCCTTAAATATTTGAAAGCTCTAAATTGACAAATTAGAATAAAACTATTTACATGTATAGTACATTGTGTTGGTGGTGGTGGGAAATTTGTGTTAACTTAAAGTGAATTGAAAAAGATACAAAATAAGTTGCTGCTTGTCAGGATATAAGAAATGGACATGGCCTATCCCTTATTTTTAATCTGCAATCACGAAAGAATAAACATGAATGATTAAGATATTAAATCAACTTGGAATGAAATTATTATTCAATTTGGTTGTTTTCTGAGGCAGCAGAAAAGATTGAGTTGTTTCCAACAAGGCAAAGGTTAAAACAGAATAAAGTTCTTTTTCATAAACTGCTTCAAATGCGTAGATTCCAAAAAGAGGCACAATGCCTTCCCCCATTCCACAGCATAAATGTCTTTACCACGCTACTTTATGTGCCGCGTCAATATTTTTTTGAGGCTATTAAAAAAACAGGTTTAGCACCACATAAGAAAAAACTTAGTATGCACGTGATCGTGCTGTACTTGCTAAGCTTAACGTCATCAGATATGACTCCATATGCCATTCAGTAGTGTAGCTCGAATCACTTCTGATCTTCAGTTGCAGATAGAAATCCGATTTTCTATAGATATCATTTTTAAGGTTAAAATCAAACCCAAATTTTGTATATCGGAAAAATATACTCTTCTTTCCTACCCTCGAAATTTTCAAGGTGACAACCTTGCTCATCACCCTTTGTACCCCACCTGTATATAACACCAAATAAATACATTCCGAATGAATGTTTAATGACGAATTCAAATCCTTGCGCCTTACAGCTATCTTTAACAATATTGAAATATCTGTAATTCAGTTTTGCCTTTTACTTTTTGAACTCAAGTTGTTTTGGATTTAATCTGCTTTTTGTGTCCCGACAAATGAAATTTGTAATCAGTTTCGAATTTCTTATGAAATTCACAATCAAATATGGGCATCCGCAGAGGGGAGTTGATTTGCCTGCTCCCCTCTCCGAAATATGTTCCTTTAAAGTTATATTTTGTTGTTGCTATACAATTGCTATTTTTCCGTAGTTGTTAATAATATCGGTACCAGATAGATTAAACGTATTGTTACGACAAATGAACGTCCTACAATGAAACCGTGATTGATGTGTCATTGACGCTCGCGTGTGCTTCAGCGTGAGGATTACGTCGCTAGCCGATTGGAACTAAAAAAAACTTGAACAATAACGATGTTTAAATAAAGAATGAAAAAGTTGTCGGTAATGGTTGAATGTATATATTCATTTTTCTCTTAATGAATTAATATTTAGTCAACCTTGGGAAAGTTGTTCAACATACCCAAAGATTTAACCAAAAAGGCAATATGCTACTCGAGCAAGCAACTTCTCTGTGGAAGAGTTAATCGTTTGATGCGTGCTCATCTTAATATGTAAAAGGAATTGGTAAGGCTAATCTTGGTAATTTGCAGATTTATTCGCAAAGATGATTGTGTCACCTGTTGAATGTTATTACAATTTTTCCTTTATACTTTGAGTGAAGACTAAGAATTATAAATACGATTATTGAAGTATTGGTGGATCACATGAAATATTCTTTTGATGGTTTAGTTTCATACTGATGAAGATAAGGATTCGTGTTAGTTGAATTCATTTGATATTTGTGTTTTTGTTTATACTTTTGTAATAAATTACTTCATTTGTGAATTTTTGTTACTAAACATTCTTTTGAACTTTACGCTCAAGATTTCCTATTAAAATTTATATCAGTATAAAAAAAAATGCCAATTCTTAAAAAAAAAACAATTGCGGTCTTTGAAAAACCTTTGTCCCTCCCTGTAGATGTTTCTGTGGACGCCACTTTATTAATTTAATTTTTATCATCCTGCAAAGTATGACTTTTCTAATAGATCTCTCAACATTATTGCAGGTACGAACACTTTTGAATAATTTTGTTTCTGTTTCGAAACATTTCTAAGTTAAATGTATTCATCAGTATACGTAATTTGTAGATCATTTCATAATGTTATGCTCTATCAAATGATCTGTAATTAAAAAATAATGAAGCATAGTATTAAATACTATTAACAAGGTGCTGTAAACATTCCTCTTAAATCTTTGAAAGCTCAGGATTGAGAAATGATAAAACTATTCACAGGAGCGGTTCAAGGGTTTGGGGAAACGCCATGTTAACTGAAATTGAATAAAACTATACTAAAACAATTGCTGCCTCTCATGGTATAGAAAACGGGGCATGGCCTACTCTTTATTTTTAATTGGTAACCACGGAAATAATGTCAGTCAATTTTTTTTTCGACCGCCATTTTAGCTGCAAGAGAAGATTAGAAGTGATTCCTTGTTACACTATTCAAAGGGCATATGACAGGGGGTTCGCATTCTTTTTCAGTCCTCGTACCCTCTTGGCTTTTAGTAAACCATTCCGTAGCCCCTATTTAATATAAAAGGAAATAAATTCGAGAGTTTACGAAGACCTATGCACATAAGAAATTAGAAAAAAAAAAACATATTAATTTTTCGTAAAGAAAACTTTATTCGGTACATAACAACATTTTTTAGTATTAGCAATGATTACCAAATTCCAAAAGATTTTGATTATATCTTGGTGAATTGTCCACGTGCCAGTTTCTCTTCAGGATTGAAGATAGAAGAGATAGGTGAGATTGAGGAATTAACCATTTCTTCAACAAAGAGACATGGAAGCATTATTGAAGAAATGGTCGGTTCCTTGGTGGTCTAGTAGTTATGACGTCCAGCATACTTCTGGGAGACCTGGGTTCGAATCCCAGAGAGGACAACCGATTTCTTTCAACTCGTTATTTCAAGCACAACTTTTTTCACTAAGACTACTACTTTTGGAATATTTCGATAGAATAATATGGTTATTTATGAAATATTCCCCCACATTCCCATGACAAGCTTCTCGTACCCCAGGTTGGGAACCCCTGGAATATTGGTCATATATGCTGATGGTAAGGTTGACAAATACAGTACGATCAGACGCATATCCATTTTTTTAAAGGTGCTGAATGTTAGATATTTTTAAACAGCGTCGAAAAAGTCTGGCATGCCACATACAGCTAGCGTGTTTTCAAAAAGGCAAAGCACCTTTTCTGGTTAAAAGTTTACAGGTTTCTTCTACATAGACAGCTTAAAATGAATGCACATAAGCTTCTTCCCAACAAGTAGCATGGTCAAGACATTTTTGTCTTGACCACTCTGCTGTATGTGACATTGCAAGAATTTTCTTCAAGGCAATTGAAAGAAAAATCTTTTGTTCAGCATCTCCCTAAAAGAAATCCTGGATCTGAGGTTTTCTTTTGCTCGTGATATCACGTCGGTCGTTCTACCTAAGGTATTGATTGACATTGTGATCTGTGTCGTGGCACAAGCCATTGTGGTAGTCCCTCTCTATGAGACAGGTAGTGAATAGTTCCCAAATATTGACAGAGCTGTTAACTAGGTACCGATGTATCGAGTAACCAAATAAGTTCGTGCGGTTTTTCAATGTTATCATTTCAACGAAAAGTACATAAACACAATTTTAAGTGGTACGCATGCGTCAATACACAGTAGAAAGCACGTGGTACGCTGAGTCAGTTGATGTGTAGCAAACGTGAAAAGTGGATAGGTGAAATTGGGAAGGGTGACAAAAACTTGTCTGCGTCGAATACAGTTATTCGAGCGTGCTTATTTTATGAGTTTAAACTAGGAACTTGAGAGCTGCTGAAGCAGCTCTCAAGATATGTACGGCATTTGGGGAGAATGCAGTGAGCGAATGGACAGCCCAAAAGTGGATCAGGAAATTTGTGTCAGACGATGAGACACTTGCAGGTGCACCAGTCGAGAAAAGGTCGACCGTCATTGATGACAATGAACTTGAAGGTTAACATCAAGTTGGATTCACGTCAAGCGTGCCAAACGCTCGGAAAAAGGTTCCATGTAAGTTAAAAAAAAAAACATTCGTTTGCATATATATCGCCTAGGAAAATTCTGGAAGCTGAGCACATGAACAGACTGCCGACATCAAACTCCAGAGGCTTACGATTTGCTCGTCGCTGCTTTCACGCCACAAGAATTAGCCAATTTTGGACAAGTTATTGACGTGCGATGAAAAATGGATTGTCTGTAGGAAACCAAAACCTTCGTATCATTGTTGTCGTTCAGTGAACCTGTACCACACACACCAAAGCCCAGGATTCACCAACAAAAACTTTTCAAGAAGAAAGATTTCAAAGTGCTGAACACAAATATGACAATGAAAATGCAAAATTGACTACGATTTCTTCGAAATCCGCAATAGTTTCTTATATAATACAGTAATACGTACATACGACATATATCGGTAAAACTCCGCTTCTACTTCCGATATCGCTTTGCTCGTCGCGTGTACAGCTTCCCAAGATCATTTCTGGCGAGCGTCCAACAGTAGTCAGCCAACATTGAAGTGGTCCAGTTTCCTTGGTATCGTTTTACTGTCCTGGTAAAAACGTTCAACGTGTTCATCACTAACCATGCCGCAGTTGTTGGAGAAGAAATCTAAGTGGGAATGGAGAAAGTGGATCTTTAAGGACATATTGCAACCAAGTTTGTGATACAGAGACAACATGTTCTTAACCACTTTCTTGTAATTGTCTGCCCTGATATTCCCGACGAATTCAGTTGACACCAAACGAAACACGTCCTAAGCCTCTTTTGTCATCCTGAAACAGGTTGTCGAACATTTGGTCTCTGAACAGCTCGCGGATCTGAGGACCCACAAAAATTCCCTCTTTAATTTTTGCTACGCTGAGTCGAGGGAATTTGTCAGCCAAGCACTTGAAAGCTGATGCAGTCAGTCCTTGGCATTTACGAAGTTTTTCATCACACCGGGATTCATGTATATTGACGGTAACAGTATTTTGTGCATTTCTGCCAGTGCTGGGTGTTCCACATTCTTCTCTCCGACCTTCAAAGATTTCCACTGAGGCCAGTTTATCTTCACGTAGTGCAAAGTCTTTGCTCGGCTGTCCCATTCACATGAGAAACAGCATTACTTCGTATATCCCGTATATCCCAGCTGCAGACCCATCAACGAAGCCACTACCTTCAAGTCACAACAGAGATGCCAACCATACTTGCCGTATTGAAGACAGTTCAAATTGTTTTAGGTTGTCGTAGATTTCTTTCATGTAGACAACATGTCCGATCGGAATGGAAGTCAATTTCCATTATGCAGCAACACCGCCTTGAGACTCAATTTCGAGGAGTCTATGAATAGTCGCCATTCTCGAGGCTTATGTTTGATTCCAAGGGCATTCATTAGGCCATCTACATCAGAACAGAACACAAGGTCATCTCCCTTTCTGAAGTAAGGCACAAACTGCTGATGGCGAGTTCGAAACGAAGTCACTCGGACATTTTCATCGAGAAGATTCCATTGTTTAAGTCTTGATCCAAGTAACTCTGCCTTTTGGCCTTGGACAGCTCCAGGTCGCGAACAAGATCGCTCATTTCTTCTTCAGTGAGAATGTGTGGCGCAAATGAAACACTGAGGCAGACGTATGGATCATCATTAGTCACTGAAGGATGCGGAGAACCCAACGTTGGTTCGCCTCCCTACTCATCGTCTGAATCCATGGGAAATTCTTTTGAAGGTTCTGGAATGGGAAGGCCTTCGCCATGCGGAACTGGTCGGAGAACAGATTGTATATTCATGTTGGCTATTTTCCACTTCTTTTTCCTTCTGATGCCTCCAGAAACAGGTGGAACCATGTAGAAGTAGTAGTCATTTGCGTGATTGCTTGGCTCTCTCCAAACCATAGGAACAGCAAACGAAATCGCCCTTTTATGCCTTTCAGCCCCCTCGGAAGATTTCTTGCACACGTAGTGTAGCACATGTGTGAGGCCCATTCCTTGTCCTAGTCCCCATCTTGCATCCAAAATAAAACTCATATGACACTTTCACTATTGGAGTGATGGCCCTTTTCTGGCTTGCAAACATCACTTCCCCGCAAATGTAACAAAATATATCTGCAATATCAATACAGTTACGAGGCATTACTACAGCTGGATTAAAACTGCAAGGATCACTTGTGTTGTACTTATAACTCAGAGGTAAATGGAAGTTGCTCGAAAGACCTGCCCACCCTACGAGATGTCGCTTAGAACTAAGGATTGCATCATATTTTGTCCGCGATCGTAAAGCTGCAATGTCATGACACCATGACATTGCATCAGACAATGATGCAATATCTCCTGGGGTTGTGTTATGGCGAGCTGATGCAATACAACGCAATTTGTTGCAATCTGTAATTTAAAATACAGTGTTGCGAAATGGTTACCTGTGTACTCTATGCAGACTGAGTCGTTTATATATGACCATCTCTGTCTCTCCTAAACAAGAGCCAATCGACAAATTTTATTGTTATTTTCGTGTTCAGCACCTGGAAATTAGTAAAGATTGGCTATTTTCATTTCAAAGCCTTTTTGTGTGTTGCCCAGTGATATCTCTGTTTGCCGTTTGGTATAATTGCTCTTAGGTATTACTTCTATATAAAAAATAACAATATCAGCAGCATAAGAAATAATTTATGCCTCGAGATTTTTGTCAAATATATCGTTTACATATAAATAGGAGACGTCCCAGTACAAAATCTTGTGGTTCACCTGTATTGATATTTTTCATAATATTATACACTTATCTGCTAATACATTAAAACCACCTCTGCGTTATGCAAAGAAGTGAACGTGTAGCCAATCAGTGCTATTTGCGAATGCCAATCAGTGCTATATTGCGTGAATGATATACCGTATATTTCCGCAGATAAGACGACCTTCAGATAAGACGAGGTATAAATTTTCGTCAAAGTTTTATAGTTTTAGCATATATCTGTCCTATAAGACGACCCCAAACTATCAACGGCCTATGAATTTAGTTTCGATCGACGATCATCATCTGGATAATAATACTGTATAGCGTATACGGAATTATGTCCTATTCACAAACATTCGCACTGATTCGAGCATTCCGGTAATGACCTTGACTATTCACAAAAGCGTCGTATGGGCTATTCTATTTTGTGGACATACCCTACATCTGTACTAGTAAATAATTACGGTTTGTCCGTTTTTTCCTCAGTTGCTCAATAAACATAACTTTTAATATTTATTTTGTTTTAGTATTGTTTTACTACTACAATGTAATGTATTATTTACTATTACAGTGTAATATATTATCATGTAGCGTATTTAAATAATATGATAGATTTTTGGATAAGTTGTAGTAATAATGGTTTCAATTTATATAAATTTCAATCTAATTTTTTTGTATCTGTCCTATAAGACGACCCGGATTTTGGGGGCCTTTTTCTATGATTCAACTATCGTCTTATCTGCGGAAATATACGGTATATATAATACCTGGGTCGGAGCTCTCGCAGGCACTATTTCGTTTCGTCTCAACATGGAAAAAGCAAAGTATTTATCTGATTTCGACCAAGTCCAGATCGTTTGGCAAGACGTCTTGGTAAGAGCATCTCCGAAACAGCGACTCTGGTAAGCTGCTCACGCTATGCAGCAGTTAGTACCTATCAAAGATGGTCCGAAACAGACGACATTTCGAACCGTCGACAAGGCGTCAGCCAGCCACGCCTCATTGATGGCAGAGGTCAGCGTAGTCTTTCTTGTCTTGTGCGCAGCAACAGGAGGGCTACTGTGGCTGACATTACCCATAATTTCAATTGTGGTAAAGGGCCCAATGTGTCTGAACACACAGTTCATCGTCAGCTCTTGGATATGGGCTCCGCAACCACAGACCCATTCGTTCACCTTCACAACGCTTGCAGTGGACACGACTTTGGACCATAGAAGACTGGAAGAGGGTCGCATGATCAGACGAATCCCATTTTCTGCTGCACCATGTGGACGGACGAGCTCGTGTGCGACGTTTATCCACGGAAGCCTTCTCACCTGGATGCACTGTGGGACTGATCCAGGCGGCTGGAGGGAGTGTGATGGTCTGGGCAATATTTTCTTGGGGAACACTTGGACCAATTTTCTCTGTAGAGCAAACTCTGACAGCTGTCACCTACCTGAACATCGTGACTGACCAAGTACACATCTTTATGGCGTCTTTCAACAAGACAGTGCCCCATGTCATACTATGACGAAAGTTGAGGAATGGTTCCTAGAACATGATGAGGAATTCCATTTATTGCCATGGCCCCCAAATTCGCCGGATATGAATCCTATCGAGCATTTGTGGTTTTGAGTTGGAGAAACGGGTACGAGCAGCATCACTCCAACCACAAAATTTAAGGGAATTGCGGGATATTCTGTTGCAGTCATTGCACCAAATATCAAGCGACACCTACCAACATCTCGTTGAATCTATGCCTCATCAGGTGAGAGCTCTTTTGACGGCGAGAGGAGGACCTACATCATATTAGGTGGTTTTAATGTTTTAGCTGATTGGTGTATATATTATTTATCGTAACCATTTATGAAAGATTTCCCAAGTAGGATTTTAACCATGTAAAACTGGTACCTCTGATTCCATATTTATAAAGCTTTGCCAGCAATATTTCATGATTTACCAGATCAAAAGCCTTTGATATGTCCAAAAAAGCTGCAAGTGTTTTAAAATCTTTATCCAGAGACCAAGTTAATGAATCTATTAAATGTAAAATAACATCTTCTGTGCTTTTTTTCTGCTAAGATCCATATTGCTTCTTTACTATTATATTAGACTTTAATAAAAGAATTGTTCAACCTGACAAAAAAATAACTTTTCCAATATTTTTCACATTATCGGAAGTACAAAGTGAAAAAAAATAAGAAGATGCCAAGAGACTGGAGGTCTTTAATAATTTCTTGAAAAATGCGTGAAATAACATAAGATTAATAATTTCTTGTTTCTATTGCCCTCAGTAGCATTCTGAAAGGGAGAGCGGTGGCCCCCTCGCCCCCTCCCACCTCCCTAGAGATGGGGCGGGGGTGGCTCAGTCCTAGCGCGCCAGGCTCGTAATCTGCAATTCCCAGGTTCGAATCCCTGCTGGATCAGCGTTGAGATTTATCTCCGCAACTTATGACTATCCTCCTCCTGCTTATGATTTATCCTCCTCCTGCCTACGGCCTACGGTACTGTAGGGGACACCGATGGGCTTGGAAAGGCCACCTTCTGTCGGATGGGACGTTAAGTCGTATCCCTTGAGCGGGAGGGCCATACCCTGTCCACGTTAAAGAACACGCAGGATGGTCTTGACGGGAGACTACCATTTGTCTCCCAACAGCTGTTTCAGTGGGTCCCCTCCCCCAGCATTCTCCGAGCCTTCGGGGTCCTTGTGACTGTCCATTTAGCTTGTTGTGTGTATCAAAGTGCTGCTCAGAGGTAAAACAACCCAACCCTCCCTCGATCGGACCCTGTTGTAAGTGGCGTAGTTATGCTGGAAAATTTTGCCATTTAATTAATGATATGTGAAGTTCATGAAGCTTGAGAGCCATACCCTGTCCATGTTAAAGAATACGCTGGATGGTCTTGACGGGAGACTACCATCTGTCTCCCAACAGCTGTTTCAGTGGGTCCCCTCCCCCAACTGACAGCCCATTTCATAATTGCCCCCTTACCCCCATGGAGGTGGGAAAACGCAAATAAGAGATAAATTAAAAATCCTTTCTGGGTTGGATAAGTATTGATGAAATATTATGATTCACAATTTCCGAATATCCTAAGTTTAAATTTCGCCCTCTAATGGTGGAAAATTTTGAAAACTACAAAACTTAAACAAATATTGCAAATCGTCAATTTTGGTTAGAAATTTGATGTTTTGGTGGTGGAGTGTGATAATCAAGAGGTTTAGATTGACAGCAAAGATTTGCCTCTCCTCCTTGGTGGGGATTCGAGCAACCCGAAGGATCCTATCTCAGTCGATCCCCCCAAAGGGGGTCGATTGAGATAGGAATAAAAAATTGTTTTTCAGTTGGAAAGGTATAACGGAATATTATGATTCATATTTTTCAAATTCTGCAAAAGGTTTTAATTTACATCGTGAGGGTGCTAATTGTTCAAAACGTAAAACTAAAACTAATAATGCTAATATGTTTTTGCCAGAAATTCTGCGGTTCAAGAATGGATAGCTTACTATAAATAAAGTTTCTTTTTAACATTTTACATGTGTTTTAATCAAATTAATATTGGATAAAAATCTACCAATTGCTCCTTATTTTTGAGAAGTTAGAAATTTAGTTTCAAATTTTCGATACTATTTAATATATACATAAGCTTAACTCTAAGAGTCTGTCTAGATATAGACATACATAATATATTTATATATCAGATTGCCTATAGAGGTGATATGATTCTTATATATGATTCTTCTACTTTATAAATATTTATATATAAGACTAAACTAATAATTTTATTTTATATCATTTTAAGTAGATTAGGTAGAAATGATTATTATTTCAATTTTATAGTTAAATTTTCCAGAATTAAATCACTCCAAATATATATATTTCCCTACTCTTGGGGTAGATGAAATTACTACAGAAATGCTTAGAGCTGGAAATGTTTCGGTTACCACTTGGATGACTGAAATTCTGAATATCTTTTATGATAAAGGCATGGTTCCTAAGGATTTTACCAGAGCTATTGTTAACCCTATTTTCAAAAAAAGTTGATCGCAGCTCTTGTGATAACTATAGAGGTATCAGCCTACTCTCTGTTCCAGGGAAAGTTTTTTGCATGATTCTGCTTAATAGAATTAAGAATCTGGTTGACAGTCAATTGCCTGATGAGCAATGTGGATTCAGAAGTGGTAGGGGATGTGTGGATCAGATATTTTCACTTAGGCAGATTCTTGAGAAATGTTTATAGTTTCAGAAGCATTTTGTTGCTAGCTTTGTTGATTTCAGAAAGGCTTTCGACTCTGTTGATCGTCATAATTTGTGGTTGATTGTCAGATCGTATGGTATACCAGACAAGTTAGTTAACATAATGAAAGCTTTCTATAATAATACTGAGTCGTGTCTGAGAGTTGGTAAGTCTTGTAGCAATTGGTTTAGCATTATGTCTGGTGTTCGACAAGGGTGCATCTTGTCTCCTTTTCTCTTGTAGTTTGGTTGTTGATTATGTTATCGGAAATTCACTTCAAGGGAAAGATTTTGGCCTTAAATGGACTGGAGATACGAAAATTTCTGATTTAGATTATGCTGATGATTTGGCCCTTTTGGCAAATGATGTTGATGAGATGAATTCGAGCTGTTGATGAGACTGGTAGTAACGTAGGTTTGGTTATAAACAGAGACAAAACTAAAGGGATGAAAATTGGTCAAGGCAGGCTGTGATTCAGTTAATCTGAATGGTTGCAGTCTTGAGCAGGTGTCACAGTTTAATTATCTTGGGAGCTATGTAACAGATAATGGTGATGTGCGGCATGAGATTAACAGACGAATAGGGATTGCTGCCGGGACTTTTAAGAATCTATGGAGAGTGTGGAGAAATAGGCGTATACACCTAAAGACTAAAATTAGGCTGTATAATAGTTTGGTTCTTTCTAGGGTTAGTTATGGTAGTGAAACGTGGACACTTCGTAAACAAGATAACAGGAAACTAGATGCTTTTGATTCCAGATGCTTACGCAGTATCTTGGGCATTAGGTGGTTCAACTTTGTAACTAATGATGAGGTTAGGCAAAGGAGTTTGCAACCTCCTTTAAGCAGCATATTGTGCAGAGAGAGACTCCGTTGGTTTGGTCATGTTGCCCGTATGAATAATTATAGATTGGCAAATAGGGTTATGAACAGTGTTCCTAAAGGCCTCAGAAAGAAGGGGAGACCTAGGATGCGGTGGGCAGACAATGTCAAACAGGACCTTGTTAGAATTGGTGTGCAGTGGCCAGATGCAGTAGATGTAGCTCAGGATAGACTTGCTTGGAGAACTAAATTGCACGGTCTGGTTGGATCTCCGTAGCCCATGGCTGCTTGAGGATGATGATGATGTTTTCGCTACCTAAACAACAGAAGATGAATAGCTGTCAGCACCGTTATTATCTAATAGGTTTAGTAAGTAGAGCCCTGGATGGATGACAAAAGTTCTATCCGGAAATATTTTTCAGCATCCACGTGTATTGGCTACTTAACAAAACCGTCGTGGTTAATATCTGTTTGTTAATTACCATTATTATTTTTCATTCCTAAAATTGATTTTAAATTTACCTTTTACCTACATTTCTGTTGCTTTTCGCTTGACATTTGTCGGTTTGTGCATTTGTCAAAAAAGTTGTTCCACCATATCTTTCAAACGCGATGAATAAACTTAATGATTTATGTGTCAAATGAAAGTTAGTGACGAGGAGAGTGTCTTAGGCTATAAAAAAGACCCCCCCATACTTTCTTTCCCCCTAAAAAAGGGGATATATGAAAACTATTCTCTCGCCATATCTTCAGAACGCGAGTACTGAAAGTAACAAGCTATGCGTTAAATGGAAGCTTTTGAAGCAGAGAATGTCATAGGCTATAAAATATTGACCCTCCATACTTTCTTTCTTTCGCCCTAAAAGGAGGAAATATGAAAACATTTGTTCTTCTCTATCTCTGAACGCGAGTGTGGAAAGTAACAAATTATGCGTCAAATACAAGATTCTGACATGGAAATGTCGTCAGCTGTAAAAAAATATAAATTAAAAAATTAAAAAACCTATCTTCCTATAGGGCTCTAAAAAGTAGAAATTAAACCTAAAGCATGTCGATGGTGCGATCAGTCACTGAGTTCCTCCTATTCGCTTCAAAGGAAGATAAGGCGCCGGCAATCTTGTCGAGTAGGTCAGTCGGCACTCTACCTTCCGTCGAAGTGAATACGACCTCACCATCAATATGCTTTAGGTTTATTTTCTACTTTTTAGGGATAAAAGAATATTGAATATTTTTAGAAAAAATATAAAGATAAAAGAATTAAGAATATTTTAAGGGATAAGGAAAGTATAGGAAAATAGGTATATTTTAAAAATTTTAATTTATATTTTTTTATTGTCACTTAAAACACTTACCCTCCAAAACTTCGATATACGACTCCTAATCATTGAGCACATTTACCTGCCACCCCCACCCCTTGGAGTCAAGTTTGAAGTAGACCACGGCATTAGCGACATCACAAGCTTTAATTTGAGATACGACTCGTTAAAGTTGACCCCTGCGAAAATCCGTTCCCCCATTTTATTAGGGGAAGAATAGTAGGTGCAAAATTCGAAATAGTTTACGTCCGTCATTATACGAGCTTTCATTTGACACCTTACTCGTAACTGTAGACCTTCGCTATACTCGTAACTGTAGACCTTCGCTATGATATAGTAGAATGATTTTCGGATTTCCCCTATTTTAGGGAGGAAGAAAGCATGGGGGGATCAATTTTTTATAGCCTAGGACACTCCCCATGTGAGAAGCTTGCATTCGACGTATAGCTTGTTACTTTCGGCCTTCTGGAGATATAGCTTAAGAACAGTTTTCACATTTTCCCATTTTTTTTTGGGGGGGGGGGGAAATTACGGAGGGTGGCCAATTTTTCTTAGCCTACGACATTCCCGAATTCGGAAGCTTTCGTCCGATGTATAGCTTGTTACTTTCGAGCCTCGCATTCTGGAGATATAGCGGAACAAATGTTTCGCATTTCCCCTTTTTTAAGAGGGAAGAAAACATGTGGGTAATTTTTTATAGCCTACGGCAGTGCTGTCCAACTACTCTAAGACCGCGGGCCGAAAAAAAAGAATAGGATAGGTAATTGAAAGGTCAGTTCATGTCACCTCAAAAAATTATTTAATTTATAATAAAAATAACAAGTAACAATGAACCTCAAACAATTATTTTATTTATACGAAAAATAATAGGTAACAATAAACCTCAAAAGCCTCAAAAAATTATTTAATTTATACGAAAAACAGTAAGTAACAGTAAACCTCAAAAACCTCAAAAATTATTTTATTTATACGAAAAATAATAAATAAAAATAAACCTCAAAAAATTATTTTATTTATAGGAAAAATTATAAGTAATAATAAACCTCAGAAACCTTAAAAATGTTATTTATACGAAACATAATAATAAACCTCAAAAAATATTTATACCAAAAATAAATAATAATAAAACTCAAAAACCTCAAAAATATATTTTATTTATACGAAAAATAATAAATAATAATAAACCTCAAAAACCTGAAAAATTATTTTTTATACGAAAAATAATAATAATAAACCAATATAAATTTTCTAAACCTTATTAAATATTTAATAAAGTTAAAGGGAGCATTGTGGCCGTAGTTGCTGGGCAATAATTTCTTTTACGTCCATATCGATATTTATTTTTGAGAGCCGAAGTATATGTCCAAGTGTAGTCTTTCAAGCTGTTTCTGTATCTTGATTTTATATATTTCATATCAGAAAATGCGCACTCGGAGATATGTGTACTTCCGAACATAGAAATTATTTGGAGTCGAAAATATTTCATTTTTGGATATTTTTCTTTAGGCAAAAGTTTGAACAATTTTATTCCAGTTTCTCTATTAGATGCAATAATTGGGTCTGCCTCTAGGTCATATAATTCCATTTGATATTTAGGATCTACGGTGCTAATATCAATATTTAATGGATTACTGAATAAATTTAAACTTTGCTTAAGGTCACCAAATTGAGAAAAATCTTCTATTAAAATGTTTAATTAGGATATCTAATTTGAGAACAAATTTTTCAAAATTAACTGTTTTACTAAGTTGTTTCATTTCTTCGTAGAACTCTTTACAAGTTTCAAAATGAATTAAATTGTTTTCCTGCAAATTTAACTTCAACATTTGTAGTTTGTTTCTAAACCCAATAACATGATTATAAAGACAGCACACGTTTTGATCTTTTCCTTGTAAGGATTTATTCAAGACATTTCAATAATCTGTAGTGTCTGTTAGGAAATCAAGTGAACATAGAAAGTTTTCATCAACAAAATTGCTATTAAATCTTCATCGGTGCCCACTTCTATGAGAAAAAGATGCATTTCCTTTCGAAGTGTAAAAAATCTCTTGAGTCATTTTTCGGCACTTAACAGCGAATATTACTATGTAAAAGCAGATCGCCATACTCAGCATGCAGTTCGTCCACAAAAGCTTTAAATGTTCTGTGTGGAAGAGAACGATTTCCGCAACGAATTAAATTGGTAATTTTGACAACCTTTTCCATTACGTCGTTTATCTCAGCGAAATGCCACACAATGTCTCCTGATGCACAATACAGTGAAACATTCGACAATGCATGCGCAGTGAGAGCGATTCGTGCTGTCGTTAGATGCTTCTTATTACTGCAACTTCATAAAAACATTTGTTTGATGACGCCGCACCGCTCTTAAAAGGTTTCAGAAGTTTGCCGATCGGCTTAAGAATGTTTTGTAAACTTTATAAAATGAGTAAGTTGAAGATTGCATATCAAGTAAAGTAATATAAGTTGACAACAAATTATAAGGTGGATTACAAATATTTATTTAAAATTTCAAGTAAAAACTTGATTTTGTTCGCGGGCTTAGTTGGACAGCGCTGGCCTACGGCACACCTCGCGTCACTAGATTTCATTCGACACATAGCTGGTTACTTTCCGCACTGGCATTCATGAGATATATAGGAACAATCATTTTCATCCCCCCCCCCTTTTAGGGGGGAAGAAATTATGGGGGTGGGTCAATATTTCGTGGCCTACGACATTCCCGCGTCAGAAGCTTTTATTTCAGGTATAGCTTGCTACTTTCGGCGTTCGCTTTCTGCAAATATAGCTAAACAATTGTTTTCACATATCCCCTTTTTAGGGGAGGGGGAACGAAAGTACGGGGGGTCAATTGTTTATAGCCTATGACACTCCCCGGGTCACAAGCTTTCATTTGGCACATAAATCATTACGTTTCCCCACTGCGTTCAAAAGATATGGTGGAACAACGTTTTGTCAAACCCACAAACCGACCAACCGACAAAGGTCAAAGCCAAAAGCAATAGAAAGAGAGGTAAAAAATGACCTTCCATGCTTTCTTTCTCCCTAAAAAACGGTAAATGCAAAAGTCGTTCTACTATATCTTCCGAACGCGAGGTCTATAATTACGAGTTAGGTGTCAAATGAAAGCTTATATAATGGCCTTCGTTAACTATTTCGAATTCTGCTCCCACTATAAATCCTGATGAAAGGGGATTCCCTGATAAAATCCCCTGAAAAAAAGAGGGGAGGGCGGATTTCGCAGGGTTCGACTTTAACGGGTCATATCGCAAATTAAAGTTTGTGACGTCTCCAATGTCATGGGTTACCTGAAACACGACTCTAAAAGGGAGGAAAAATGTGGTCGATGTTTATGTGCCCTATATCAAATGAAAGTTTTGAAAGTAGGTACTTTTAGTGACAAAAAAATTAGTTAATTAAAAATTCAAAAAAAAAATACCTCTCTTCCTATATGGCCCTAAAAAGTAGGAAATAAACCTAAAGTATATCGATGGTGCATTCAGCCACTGAGTTCCTATTCACTTCAAAGGAAGATAGCGCGCCATCAATTTTGTATAGGTAAATTTGCGTCCTATCTTCCTTTGAAATGAACATTGAAGTGAAGAACTCACAAGTTTTAATATGAGATATGACTCATTAAAATCGAACCCCGCAAAATCCGCCCCTCCCTCCCTTCTATCAGGGGGAAATAGTGGAAACAAAATTCGAAATAGTTTACGATGATCATTATACGAGCTTTCATATGACTCCTAAATCGTAACTGCAGGCCCTCGCGTTCGGAAGATATAGTAGAACGACTTTCACATTTACCGTATTTTAGGGGAGGGGGAGAAAGTATGGGGGTCAGTTTTTTTTATAGCCTATGACACTCCCCGCATCACAAGTTTTCATTTGATACATGGCTTGTTACTTTCCGCACTCGCGTCAGAAGATATAGGGGGAAAACCTTTTTTTAAGGCAGAAGAAATATGGAAGGAGGTTAATTTTTCATAGCCTATGAGTTTCCCTACGTCGGAAGCTTTCATTTGACGTAAAGCTTGTTACACAGGTTTCCATAAATTAAGGAAAATCTTGCCCTTCTTCCAATCTTATAAAATAGTGCAAACATTACTATCAAGTCAGAGATAAAGGGTCCAATTTTTGCTCTGATATCCAGGAATCACCGAAGAAAGATAACTCTTGCAGCAAAGTTAGTTTTCACTGATGAAGCGAGCTTTTACTTTTAATGATCAGATTAATAGCATTAGAGGAATATTAGCATTTGAGACACTGAAAATCTGAGAGAAGCTTTGGAAGATGTCAGAGATAGCTCTAAAGTTATACAATAAATAAAATATCAGATGATTTGGATTATGCGGTAGATTAATGTAAAGTGACCCAAGTCAACTATATTGAACATTTGTAATTTGTAACATTTTTGTAATTGAATGATTTTTAATTATGTAAATAATTTTGATAAGTATTCTCTCAAAATGTGTACGATTTCCTGATGTTGAACCTGTGGTTTTTATATAATAAATATCATGAAATATTACATTCCTTGGTATTCCAGTATTTCCATTTAAATCAATTATTTAAAAATTAGCATAACGTGTTCCTTGAGTTGAGATTGTTCCATTTGGAAGGAATAGAATGGAATTCAATGTACAAAAAATCCGTTTTTACCATATTCGGATTAACGAGGATGTAAATATTGACTATTTCTGTTTCCTATAATGCGTCTCTTGATTTGAAATTATTTCATTTAAAAGACAAGGAACTTGAAAAAAATTGTTTTATGGAAAGTCCTATATTAGTGAGAATGCGCAAATAATTTTATTCAGCTTGGTTTCTGCTAATATGTTTCGTTTCCCTTTGTTGCATATAGAAGGAACAGGCTTCGAAAGGAAAAAGGTTTTATTGAAATGTAAGATTAGAGAGAGTAGATTTTGTTGAAAGACGGACAAGATAGAATAGCTCTGATGGTTTCTTCTTGTGCGTTCGTTTCATTTAGAATTGTTTCGGTCAGAAAGAGCAAATTTGTTTAAAAATCTGCTGCATTGATGTCTAATTAGAGAAAATAATGTAAATATCATTTAAGTGGATTTCTAATAATTTCGTTTTATAGAGTGCCAGATTGAAGTGACTTTCGAGAAGCGTTGATTTTGTTTGCTCTAGGACAGGTATTTTAGGATTTGGCTTAATAATATGAAATTATCTCCAATCATTATTTTTCCACCCAAATGTCGTTCGTCAAATTCTTTAAATGGTTTTAAACAATGAGAGAGAAAAAAATTCTTTGCAATGAATTAGGGCAACTGTGTGTGTTTCATATGCAACATAATGTTCTCTCTATGAAAAAGAGGCTGCCTCAATCGCCATTTTAACCTTTTACATTGTACATTACGATCGTGACTTTCCTCCGAAATCATTAATACGCTAAGATGGAATAAACTGAAAAATAACATATCGCCTCTGAATAATGTGGGATGATCGTTTTCATAGAGAATAGTTTTCTTATTATCTACATTTAATACACTACCAGAGCAAATTCAAACCAATGGATGATTTGGGAAAATGCAAATCAATATTTTTATTTGTGCTTATATAACACATAGAAAGCGTTTCATTTCTCTCTTAAAATGGAAAAAGCTGCGTTTTATTACTCCCCGCTGGGAGTATGGGGAAAAATCATTACTGCCAGTGTACAACCACTTCACACTCAACTATCGAAGTTTCAAGTTATTAACATAAATCGTTTGCAGTATTCGTTTCAAATTTAGCTGGTTTCAATTTATTTAGTTGGCTTCAAATTAGATATTTAGCATTTTCAACTGCAAGGGGATGCTTTTGAAGTTTTTTTTTTCTTTAGAATCCTGGTAGCAGAAGGAACTTATGAGTGATTGGAAATATGCAAATAGTAATATTTTATTAGTATATAAAACATTTATCTCTTGAAGTAAAAAAAAGTTGTAAAATGCCCCCCCCCCCCCCCCCGCGAGGGACATTTTACAACTTTTTTATTTTACAAACTTTTTTTCCCATCGGATGGGACATTCAAGCAGTGGCCCAGGTGCGGGAGAGCAATACCCTGTGTACGTTAGAGAACAAGCTGGATGACCTTGACAGGTGGCTACAATCTGTCTGCCAACAACTGTCCAGTGGGTCCCTTCCCCCAACCTCTTCTCAGCCCTCAGGGTCTTTATGGCCTGGCCATTTAGCCTATTGTGTGCAAACCATCGTGCTCAGAGGTAAAATCGCAACCCGCTCGAGTGAAACGGGGCAAAGCGTTGATGCTAATGTGAATTTCTTGGCTATCATACATTTTACATTATAACACCAAAATTTATAATTTTTGTCATATAATTGCAAATTTTTAGTTGTTTACCGAGTGTGAATTGAAAAAATAAATAAGCACACTATAAATGAACAATGTAATGAACAATCTAACTATAAATGACTGATTTAATAACTAAGGCAATAAAAACTACATCAGTCAGAAGCAATTTCTCACTATATGCTCAAAACACCTATATGCCATCCTATCACTACGAAACGTTCCTGATAATCACAATTACCAGAATGTTTAACCAAGTACAACTTAAAAAGTATCAGCGATACAGATACAATGCTTTTTATTTCTAGTGTATCTTTTTCTTAACAGTTTGCTAACAAGATCCACATTATAAACTTTTTTTAATCCTCCCGCACACACACCAAATTAATTCTTCATGGACTAACGCGCACAAAACCAAATATAATTAACTTTCTACTTGACATTATTTCTTCCGAGAATCCAACTCATTCAACTAATACAAGCCAGTTGAAAACAACAATTGGAATTCTCTATCTTTATGAAGTTAACTCCTCATTCGAAAGGGTAAGTGACGTAAATCACGTTCTCCGTGTTATATCTTGAGTTCCTCACAATATCATAGTCTGAGCTTCATTGTTGCACGTTCTGCTTTCGTTCCACTGTC
Organism: Ryuthela nishihirai; assembly: GCA_038380435.1. Taxonomy (NCBI): domain Eukaryota; kingdom Metazoa; phylum Arthropoda; class Arachnida; order Araneae; family Heptathelidae; genus Ryuthela; species Ryuthela nishihirai. The sequence continues at coordinate 1,981,285 of JAWZYU010000005.1, forward strand.
CCCTCCTTAGGTTTCGTTCGTTCCTAACAGTCCTGGATTCTGGAGGTTCTTGACATCTTCCAAGAAACGAGGCCAAACGATTCATGTGAACCATCTTACACTTTGTAGTCGGACGTCAGCGAACGCGATACACTACGTCGTTAATCTTCCTACTGCTGTATATGCAATTTCCCAAGGTTTCTGAAGTTTCGATGAAAGTCTTTTCCTTCTTCATGGATTATATTAAGAAAATAAATATGTGCTTGCCACAGAGGTCTGACAGGAGCTTGTCAGTTTAATACGCCACAGTAGAAGAAAGACCTGTGAGTATGGCTGGACCTGAGCAGAAAAGCAACATAGACATCCATGCCTTACCCGGAGATCGAACCCAGGTCTCTTTGATCAGTAGCCAAGCATATTAACCACTTGGCCACACCAAACAAGATTTTCTTGATTGAAAACCGTTCCATTTGTTTTACTGCCATTCCTCGTTTTGGTTCTCTCGCTCACCAAGTTTATGTTATGTCTGACGGAGTGGTGGATTTCTTCTAGTTGTTATTGCAGATCTTGCGCGTATTGTGATGTGGATACAGTCATTGCTTCCGGCCGACCATATGAAAGGTCACAGCAAAGACGTAGTTCTCTTCCGAAGAGCATCATGCAAGGTTTCTGTCCAGTTGTTTCGTACACTGTCCAGTTGTTTCGTACACTGCTGTCCTGTATGCCAACAAAAAGAGGGATATATGGCGATCCCAGTCTCATTGATGGTTGTCGACAAACAATGCTAGATATTATGCAATTGTCCCATTAAATCTCTCAACCATCCCATCCGATGTGGGTGTAGGGGAGTCGTTCTGGTTTTCTGAATGCTTAACAGTTGACATATGCCTTTAAACACATTGGATTCAAAATTCTGTCCTTGGTCTGAGTGGAGTTTTAAAGGTACTATGTACCTACTAATCAAATTGTTCACTTTCATCTCTGCACTGTTGTTGCCTCCTATTCTTGGTTGGACTTCAGGCCACTTCGTGGAAAAAATCTATTACCACCAACAAAAAGCGATTTCCATCATAAGTCCTAAGTAACGGACCCATTACATCAGTGGCTATTCTTTCAAAAGGGGCAGCTTTAAAAAAGGCAAAAACGTTTGCAACTTGCCCCAACTCCTAGTCTTAGGGCCTTTCTTTGCTGCACAGGCCTCACATTGCCTACACTATCTTTCAACGTCTGCCATACTTTTCAACTATGAAATCGTTCCTTGGCTTTCGCTGATGTCTTATTAACACCGAAGTATCCTCCAGTGGCACTATCATGGACATCTTTCATCACTAGTTCCACTTGAGAGCGAGAAAGGATTATCTGCCAACGGATCAGTCGTCCAGTTGAATTCTTCCATCTTCTCTATATATCAGTCGTCCAGTTGAATTCTTCCATCTTCTCGTAAATCTTCTCTATAGTTTACCATCTTTCACCTCTAAGGAGTCCCACTTGACCACTAGCTTTTGGTGGTTGGGCTATATCTGGAGATATACTGCCAGTTAGGTCGTATAGCAGATTTTTCTATTGGAATTAATATTAGTCTTATATCTTCATCATTACGTTCGGCCTTTCAAATTTGTATTGGGTTCCAGATGTTAGGAGTTTCACTGTTTTCTTGTGTCCATGTTAACTATGTAATAGGTATTTTATCGGGAGTACCATATCTCAACTCTGCATTACAGCAATGTTTACAGTTATCAATGAATGGACGTATAGAAAGGGCATCTGCATTCCTGTGTATCTTGTCACTACGATTCTCAATGGAAAAATTGTTCTCTTCCAATAGCTCTATCAACGCGGCAATTTGTCCTTTAGGGTTTTAAATTTAGTAGCCACATGAGAGCAGTATGATAAGTACGAATGAGAAATATTTGGCCATATAGATTATGATGGAAATGTTCTACTGCTTTCACTATTGCTAAGAGTTATTTTCGTATGACACAATAATTTCGTTCAGGTTTGGATAGGGTTTTACTGAAATATGCAATGACTCTTTCTTGTCGGTCTTGTTGTGAAGGTATAGCGCCAACTCCTATGTTACTTCCGTCAGTATATGAACTGCTTTCCAACTTGTGGATAGCCAACACTGGTGACAGGGAAATAGCTTGCTTCAATTGTTGGAAGGCTATTTCACATTGGGTGGTCCACATGAACTGCTGGCCCTCTTCTGTCAAACGATGTAAAGGCCTGGCGATGTTGCAGAAACCCTTGACAAATCTTCTATAGTATGTGCAATGTCCAATGAAACTACGAAGTTGTTTAACATCCTGTGGTGGAGTCCAATCTCTTACAGCTTCTATTTTACTAGAATCAGTCTTAATCCCTGATGTAACGATGACATGGCCAACGTAATGAACTTCTTGTTGGAACAGTTTACACTTAGTCGATCCAAATTTTAGCTTTGTCTGCCCTAAGTTTGACAAAGATTTCTCAAATGTTTCTCAAAAGTCTTTCCAAGAACGATGATGTTGTCCAAGTGCACCAGGCATACGTACCACGACAAATCTTTGAGCATATACTCCATTAGTCGTTCAAACGTTGCAGGTGCATTGCAGAGTTCAAATGTGGATCACTTTAAACTGCCAAAGTCCATTTCCTGTAGTGAAAACTGTCGTTTCACGATCACCAGGGTGTAACAAACTTTCCAATAACCGCTCATCAAGTCTAAAGTCGAGAACAATTCTGACCGATAGAGTGTCAAGTGTGTCATCAATAATTGAAGTAAAGGGAAAAAGTAAGGGAAAGCAGTCTTTGTTAGGTCATTTAATGTGCAGTAGTCCACACAAAATCTAGTGGACCCATCCTTTTTCTTGACGAGTTATTGGTGATGTCCAGAGACTGGATGATGGTTCTGCTATGTCTTGGCCTTCCACGTCCATTATTAGTTGTTCTGTCTCCTCCCGTTTTGATAATGGAAGCCTTCTTGTTGTTAGATGGATGGGAGAAGAATCAGCAGTATAGATCTTATATTCTGTCAGGTTAGTCCGGCCATAATCATTCGATGCAGCAGAGAAAATATCCGAAAATTCTGTAAGTAGGTTCTAAGCCTTAAAAGCTTGATCTTCAGTAAATAACTTCCTCGTTTCTGTTCACAATTCAGCAAGATGGGAGGTGTGATGTTGGTCTGAGTCAGTAACTTCTATTGTATTTACGCGAGTTACCCCGTGTAACAGGTTCACATATTGCTAATTCATCACCTGTTCTCAATAACACTAGGCAACACACAAAAAGGCTTCGAAATGAAAATATCCAATCTTTACTAATTTCGAGGTGCTGACCACCAAAAGGACAATAACATTTGTCGATTGGCTCTTGTTTAGGAGATACAGAAATGGTCATGTATAAACAGCTCAGTCTGCATTGAGTACATAGGTAACCATTTCGCAACGCTGTATTTTAAACTCCCGATTGCAACATATTGCATTGTATTGCACCTGCCCGCCATACACACAACCCCCTGAGGTATTGCATCATTGTCTGATGCAATGTAGTTGAGTCATGACATCGCGGCTTTACGATCGCAGCCAAAAGACGATGCAATCGTTAGTTGTAAGTGACATCTTGTAGAGTGAGCAAGTCTTTTGAGCGACTCCAATTTACCCCTGAGTCATAAGTACAACACAAGTGATCCTTGCAGTTTTAATCCAGCAGTAGTGATGCCTCATATTTGTGTTAATAGTGCAGATACATTTGTTACATTTGCAGGAAAGTGATGTTTGCAAGAGAGAAAAGGGCCATCACTCCAATAGTGAAAGTGTCATATGAGTTTTATTTTGGATGCAAGATGGGGACCAGTATAAGGCCTGGACCTCACACATATGCTACACTACGTGTGCAAGAAATCTTCCGAGGGGGCTGAAAGGCATAAAAGTGGCGATGCTGTTTGCTGTTCCTATGGTTTAGAGAGAGCCAAGCAATCATGCAAATGACTGCTGCTTCTGCATGGTTCCACCTGTTTCTGGAGGCATCACAAGGAAAAAGTAGTGGACAATAGCGTATCCTAATATCAATCTGCTCTCCGACCAGTTCCGCATGGCGAAGGCATTCCCATTCTAGAACCTCCAAAAGAATTTTCCATCGATTCAGAAGATGAGGAAGGAGGTGAACCGGTGTCAGGTTCTCTGCAGCCTTCGGTGTCTAATGATGATCCATACATTTGTCATGTTGCATCATCTGCGCCACACATTCTCACCGAAGAAGAAATGATTGATCTAGTTCGCGATATGGAGCTGTCTATGGCCAAAGCAGAGTTACTTGGATCAAGACTTAAACAATGGAATCTTCTCAAGGAAAATGTCTGAGTGTCTTCTTTTCGAACTCGTCACCAGCAGTTTGCACCTTACTTCAGAGAGGAAGATGACCTTGTGTTCTGCTCTGATGTAGATGGCCTGATGAATGTCCTCAGAATCAAATATAGTCATCAAGAATGGCGACTATTCATAGACTCCTCGAAATTGAGTCTCAAGGCGGTGTTGCTGCATAATGGAAATTGACTTCCATTCCGATCGGACATGCTGTCTACATGAAAGAAATCTACGACAACCTAAAACAATTTGAACTGTCTTCAATACAGCAAGTATGGTTGGCATCTCTGTTGTGACTTGAAGGTAGTGGCTCTGTTGATGGATCTGCAGCTGGGATATACGAAGTAATGCTATTTCTCATGTCAATTGGACAGCTGAGCAAAGACTGCACTATGTGAAGATAAACTGGCCTCAGAGGAAATCTCTGAATATCGGAGAGAAGAATGTGGAACACCCAGCACTGGCAGAAATGCACAAAATCCTGTTACTGTCAATATACATGAAACCCGGTGTGAGAAAAACTTCGTATATGCCATGGACTGACTGTATCAGCTTTCAAGTACTTGGCTGACAAATTCCCTCGACTCAGCGAAGCAAAAATTAAAGAGGGAATTTTTGTGGGTCCTCAGATCCACGAGCTGTTCAGAGACCATATGTTCGACAACCTGTTTCAGGATGACAAAAAAGAGGCTTGGGACGTGTTTCGTCTGGTGTCAACTATATTCGTCAGGAATATCAGGGCAGACAATTACAAGAAACTGGTTAAGGACATGTTGTCTCTGTATCACAAACTTGGCTGCAATATGTCCTTAAAGATCCACTTTCTCCATTCCCACTTAGATTTCTTCTCCAACAACTGCGGCATGGTTAGTGATGAACACGGTGAACGTTTTCACCAGGACATTGCAAAGATGGAGAAACGATACCAGGGAAACTGGTGCACTTCAATGTTGACTTCCTGGTTCCATCATCCACCCTTCTAATGTAGATTGGCAGCTACCACAGCACATATGAAGAGCCCATGATTTGTCTTTATCACCTATGCGAACTCCGAAATATGCCTCACGTGTACTACGAAACTATGTATCGGTTATAATATAGTGCTTAACCTGTTTAGGACTAATATAATATCCGCAAACGTAGCACAACGAGACTGTTGACAGTTTACAACCGTCGACTACTGGTATCATACACGGAAATAAGAAAATATACTTAATTCATTAAATGCCATTAATTGACTGCTGATAGTTTGTATACGCTACAGGAAGCAAATAATGCAACACTTGCAAGAAGTTATGTAAATGTGACAAAATTTAGAGAGACGGTAGTATATTGGAAAGATTAGGTTTGCAGCACCATCAAAACTATTGAACAGGCGTGAGCTGATGTCACAGTGTGGAGCAGTCAAACACAGATAAAAGTAACCAAAGCTCCCTGGTTGACAAAACATTGTGGATATTACCCTAAACCACTAAAGATGTCCTTACGCAGAGGTCGACTGTCTTTCCAACTTCTCTTTGAGCATGGAAGAATCATCGGCCTTAGAGAAGTTGGTTTGTCGTATAGAGATGTGGCCAGCCTGGTTGTCTGCAATCCTAGTACCATGGTACATATATGGCGCCTATGAGTTCAAAAAGAATCCAGCACACACCGACAAGGATCAGGAAGATGACACATGACCATGGTGTGACAGGACAGCCATTTGCGATGCATGTCATTGCATGACATATTCCCTACTACAACGCAACTGCAAAGGGACTGGCAACAGGTAACACATCGAATACATTTGATATGTATATACATATATGTATTTATGCAATATATGTTTTTGGTAAGAAAATTGTACTATTTGTTGCCAGATGTTCCAGGCGGACGGTAAACAATAGGCTATAACAGTTTTCATTGCGATCCTATCGTCCGGCACTGCATTTGCCTCTCACATCTGCCCACATGCAAGCACGTCTTCAGTGGTGTCGCCTCAGACAGAACTGGAACGAACAAGAGTGGAGTACCGGTGGTGTTTAGTGACGAATCTTCTTTTGTCTTGTTAGCATGACAGTAGATAACGTGTTAGCATCCAGGGGAAAGGAACACAAAGCTCCAGCACTTGGTGTCTTGGTGTGGGGTGCCATTAGTCGGACATCCCAGTCAAAACTGGTCATTATAAGGGGAACTCTAACTGCCCAATGATATGTTACCAGCTTTTTGTAACCAGTGGCTGCTCCATTTGTTCAGTAGCACTGAACCTTTTACCAGCAAGATAACGCCCTCTCACACAACCCGCATTAATCTGCACTATCTACATGAGGAAAACGTTCAGGTACTACCATGGCTAAGTGTGCTCACCAGACCTTTCACCTATTGACCCTGGTTGACATGCTGAACATGTCTGGGACATGATGGGCGGACAGCTCCAAAAACCCCCAAGTGGTGCATCAACCAGTGTCGCTGAAATGGAACAGCGACTTCGTGCTATTTGGCGTTCTATCCCTCACGAGGATATTATAGAGCTGAACAACAGCCTTCATCACCGTGCTTATGAATGCATTGCTGTGCTGTTCTGTTCAACATCATACTAATTATACCACTTTAACGGGTAGGTAAAGTGATAGTTTTCCGTATTATTTTTGTTAATGTAATCAATCGCACATCTCAGTGTATGCTAACAGCTGCCTTGTTTCAATGAAATGGCATTAATCCTTCCAGGGGTTGCAATTTTTTTTCCGGTAGTGTATTTTACATTTAAATTATAGGAGATAGTCAGTTTTATTGGATACATTTGATATGTATATACATATATGTATTTATGCAATATATGTTTTTGGTAAGAAAATTGTACTATTTGTTGCCAGATGTTCAGCAACTACGGCAATCCCTGGTTCCGTCTCACGACACTACCAAGTTAACGGAAAGCCGTGACTATCTAGAGTCGGGGGCAAGAATACACCATATAGATGCATCTCATCCCCAACCTCACATGGCAGCAGTCCTATAGAAGGAAAGCTAACCACCGGTAGAAACCTGAAATTTAATCTGTTCCCCAGTTAGCCATGAACAAGGATATGCAAATCCAAGTTCGCTCGACACCCGGGATGGAGACTCTTAGTGGGGCCCAGACTTTGAAAAGGGCTCGTGCCTACTAGGTGACCAAATCCGTTCAGCCGTGCCCTTGAACTCCTCCACTGAGCACCTGATGTTGAGGTCTTGACACCGTCCAACCAGGCCACTAAACCGGTCAGCTATGTCTTCGACCTCGGTTGGTCTTGGCTCTGTCCAACCGGGGACCCAATCCGGTCAGCAAAGTCTTCGACCGGTTGCTGGGCCCGAAGCCCCACCACCACGAAAAGGTGATCCCGTATCGGGGGGGGGGGGAAAGAAAAGTAGTATTTTGTACTAAAATTCCAACATCTGTTTCAATTGCTTATTTCTTCCTTTCTTCATATGGGCGGGAATTAACTCGGTAGCGTTCCAGGATCATAATTTGTGGTTCTTTAGGTTCGAGACCCAGTTGGACCATCGTTGACATTAATATTTGCTAAATCCCTTCCCTGCCCGCTTTCAGAAATGGAAGATGGGCTTGGAAAGGCCGCAGTCTGTTGTGTGTGACATAAAGGCACAGCGTGATATATATCACAACGGGGATAGTCGAGCAAAGAATAAAGATTATTTGGCTAAAGTATGTCCGATCTTTCTCATCTATCTTTGTCCTTGGCTCTGTGGATATCTCCCTCTGTGAAGGGTTTAAGGTAATTTTTGTTCTTTGATCATGCCAAACTGTGCAGTAGCAAAGTGCATGAAATATACTTCGAAGAATAAGGAAAGCAATATTTCTTATCTGTTGCCATCAGAAGAAATATTAATAAGATGTAGGAGTTGGGTTGGGTTGTTTTACCTCTGAGCGGCACTTTTTTGCACACCATGGGCTAAATGGCCAGGTCACATGGACCCCGAATGCTCAGAGAAGGTTGGGGGAGGGGACCCACTGGAACAGCTGTTGGGAGACAGATGGTAGCCTCCCGTCAAGGCCATCCAGCGTGTTCTTTAACCTGCACAGGGTATGGCTCTCCCGCACACGGGGCCACGGCTTAACGTCCCATCCGATGGACGACGGCCTTTCCAAGCCCATCGGTATCCCCTACTGACCGTGGGCAGGGCGGAGAATTTTTGCGGAGATAAGATGTAGGAGATACAGTGTTGGCGTCGACATAAATTGTATGTCAAACATGCTAAGAAAAAAAGTAACTGTTTTTCAGATGCCTGTTCCGATCGTGATCTATGAAGCGAACTTTTAGGAATCCCTTTTAAACGTAAACTTAAAGGATAAAACTATTCTAGGCATTAACCTGCCACACGAAAATTCAGTCTTCGTTACGACGATCGCTTCTACTCAGACCAAACGATTGTTGTTCGGGGTGAAAAAGGAAAAGATCGTTTAAAAAATAAATCGATGAGCCTAAAAACTTCAACAATGTGCCCATATAAAAAAAGTAGAATTATCACAGGCGATTGACAATTTAAATACCTCAGCTTATAGTGTACCACTGATCAAGTGAATAAAAACTTATTATCAGTGCGTCAAAGTCAGAGTATATGACGCATTACACAATTAGAGGAGCAGTTGTAAACTGTTGTTAAAGCCTTAAGTAAAGCCGTGGGGAAAATCTTTGCTTTCAAAACAGAGAACAAAATTAAGATCGAAGGGAAAGAAGCAGTGGATTTTTCATAAATGCAAATTGATACACCAGAATAACAACTTCGGAACCCAAGTGAAAAGGCGAAAACACCATAACAAAGTCCTTTCATTGAATAATTCTATAGTAAATTTTCTTAGTAAATTAAAAGCTGTGTTTGTCCCAGGTCAGATTAAAAGATTCATGGAAGGCAAAACATTTCAAACTCATTTCAAGCGAAAAATATTAAAATTTTCTTCACATTTTCATTATGATTAGTAACTTATTTGGAAATAAGATAAGTTGTAATAAATTGATCTGGTGTTTTAATTTTCTATAATTTAATTTTAATAACTTGTTCAAATTAGCAGCGCAGATTTATCTAACAGAAATTCTATAGTAATTGAATGTGAAGTAGTATGAAACATGAAATCTGTAATATCAAGACCCACTCAAGGGCCTCTTTAATAAGTAGTTTCATATAATGTCAACAGTAACTCATATACAGAACTCAGCAACTTCTTAAATAAACTTTCTGTGAAAAAATGACGCCAATCATAATTTTAAATCTCGATTTGCACCATTATTCTTTCAATATTCAAAAAGTTATGGAAGCTGAAATATTTAGCAACCTAGCTCATTCTGCAAAACCATTCATTGTTAAAAATTGGCGAAAATTAATATAACTTTTACGCGAACTTTCCTTAACTTTCTAAATAGCGAACGAATATTGTTGAAAATTGAAATTAAAATAGATTTAATTGAGGTTGGTCTGTAAATGGTAGCTAGGCATAAACTGGGAGGAGAGCTGTGTACCAATCACCAGTGATGATGCACAGAACCGGCCAGGTCTAGCACTTAATGTTCGACCAAGCCTTGATGCAGGCCGTTAGTACCTTTCAAAAGAGATATTCTCTTTTGGAAGGGAACGGGGCTTACTGATCTGATCATCTATGGCCACTTTTTTCAACCTTGGTGACGAGTGGTCAACTTCACAGGGTCCTGGTGGTGACCATTTATACCTACTAGACTGGACTTGTTCATGGGTTTGATCTTGATTATGGATCCTGGACTTGCTGCACTGGTGGGCGAGTCCAAGACCACCAGTGCAGAGTCAGGTGATGTACGGTGTTTTCAGGTTTGCTTCTGGGTTGCCAGCCCTAAGTGAACAGAGCCATGGGATACCTTATATCAGCTGGTGGATAATCCTGATCAGAGGCCATCGCAGGTACCTGAACCTCACTTAGCTAGTTGAGCATCGTCAATGGTAAACTGGAGTAATGTGTCTCAGGTAGGCCATATGGCTCTTGAAAAATTCCATTTGAAAAGGTGGTGTCTGAAGTTCCTACCAGCATTGGTGACTTCAGCCTTTAGCGGATGGGGAACAGGTCTTTGCCCCATGCCTGCGATCAGGGGGCTGTTTGATATTGTAGGCCCTACCTATCTCAATAAACCTAGTTTCTTTAAAATCCTACTAATCATTTTCTCTCTGCAGGAACGTGGAACATGAGGACATTACATAGAGATTATTCGCTTGATGTCCTCACGCAGGAATGCCAGCGCTATAACCTAGATATTCTAGGCTTGCAAGAGACAGACGGACAGATAAAAGTGAGATACTTAAAAATAACTTTAAATTTCTCTTTTCAGGGAGGGAGGATGGAAAGCATCTCTAAGGTGTAGGTTTGCTTCTCAGGATACACGCCAGTGATGCTCTTCTAGGATATGACTGCATTAATGAAAGATTTCTTAGAACAAAATGTAAAACAAAAATTAAATACTTGAACGTCATCTGTTGTTATGCTCCCACAGAGGACTCTGATGAGAACGAGAAGGATACGTTTTACAGCTAGCTTTAGAATATTTTGAATTCTTTGAAGAAAGGAGATATTTCTCTTGTGCTAGATAACTTCAATGGTAAATTTGGTACTGACTCTGACCTTTGGGGAGGAGTTTTCAGTCCCTTTGGCATTGGTAATTCCAATGGCAATGGGTAACGTTTGCTACAGGTAAGTAAACTTAATGGTTTACGAATAACTGACACATACTACAATCACCAGGATATTTATAAATATACGTGGGTTTCACCTGATGGGTTGCACAGGAATATGATAGATTATATTTTAATTAACAGCAAATGGGCTAGTTCAGTTAGGAATACCAGATCATATAGGGGAGCCGAAATTTGGTCTGGTCAAAAGTGTCTTGTAACTGAAGCTTAAGAAATGTTGTGCCACGTTTAAGAAAATTACCTTCAACACTGAAGGTCTGAAAGATCCAGATATAGCCAAAGCATACCATGATAGGCTATTTAGTCATTATGACAATCGTAGTTTGCTTAATGCTGAAGTTGGGAAAGAATGGGATCAGTTTAAACAGGCTTTTCTTGAAACTAATAGTACCTTTTGGGTAAAAGGGAACAGAGGAAACAAAATGATTTGAGTGATAAGGCTATGAAACTTATTTCTGAAAGAAGGAAGTGCAGGATTAATATGAATCAACACCCTACTAGTCCTAACAGAAGGCATTACAACGAGCTGAATAAACATGTAAAGGATCAGTTAACAGCTGATAAGAATCTTTTTCTTGTTAGCTTGGCTGACAAAGTAGAGGAAGCAGTTAGCACAACAGCAGGAGGTTGTACCATATTGTTAATGTTTTGTGTGGGAAGAAACCGACAGGTACATAGGGATTGAGGGATAAATATGGCAAGGTGGTTGAAGGTGAGGATTCTGTGATGGCTAAGTGGGCTGAGTATTTCAGAGATGTTCTAAATAATGTGATACTGGCTTTAGATGCATTACTGGCTTTTATGATGGCCCTATATCACATTCCGAAGTCGCATTGGCTATCTCTAAATTAGATCTAGATTATATTTTAATTGACAGCAAATGGGCTAGTTTAGTTTTGAAACCAACAGTACTCTTTTGGGTAAAAGGGAACAGAGGAAACAAAATTATTTGAGTGAGTATTAATATGCAGTATTAATATGAATAAATATTAACTGCAGTATTAATATGAATCAACACCCTACTAGTCCTAACAGAAGGTATTACAACGAGCTTTAATAAACGTGTAAAGGATCGGTTAACAGCTGATAAGAATCTTTCGCTTCATAGCTTGGCTGACAAAGTAGAGGAAGCAATTAGACAACATAACAGCAGGGGGTTGTACCAGATTATTGTTTTATATGGGAAGAAATAGACATGTACACAAGGTTTTAGGGATAAATATGGCAAGGTGGTTGAAGGTGAGGATTCTGTGATGGCTAGGTCGGCTGAGCATTTCAGAGTTGTTCTAAATAATGTGATTATTTCTACTCACATTGTTGGCAATGAGGATAGATGCATTACTGGCTTTTATGGTGGCCCTATATCACATTCGAAGTCGCATTGGCTATCTCTAAATAAAAACTGCATAAATTCCCAGGGGTGGTAAAAATCACCACTGAAATGTTTAGAACTGGGAACATTTGCGTTGTCACATGGCTGACTGAAATTTTGAATATATTTTATGATAAAGGTGTTGTTCCTAAGGATTTTACTAGAATATCATTGTCCTAATTTTCAAAAAAGGTGATCGCAGTTCTCGTGATAATTATAGGGGAATTAAGTTACTTTCCGTTGCAGGTAAAGTTCTTTGCATGATTTACTTAATGGAATTAAGAATTTGGTTGATGGACAACTGCGTGATGAACAGTGTGGATTCAGAAGTGGTAGGGATCTATTGATCAAATGTTTTCACTTAGGCAGAATCTTGAGAAATGTTTAGAGTTTTGTAAACCTGTGGTTGCTAGTTTTATAGATTTCAAAAAGGTTTTTGACACTGTTGATCGACATAATTTATGATTGATTGTCAGATCATATAGAATACCTGATAAGTTACTTAATGCAATGAAAGTTTTCTATAATAACACTGAGTCATGTGTGAGTTGGTACGTCTTTCAGCAATTAGTTTAGCATTGCTAGTGGAGTTAGAAAGGGTGCATTTTTGTCTCCTTTTCTCTTTAGTTCAGTTATTGATTACGTAATACGAAATTCTTTGCAAGGGAAAGATTTTGGTCTTAAATTTTCTAGAGATTTCAAAATTTCTGATTTAGATTATTCAGATGATTTGGCCCTGTTGGCTACTGATGTTGATTAGATGAACTCTTTCATTCGAGTTGTTGATGAGACTGGTAATAGAAACACATACATACATAATTTGGTGATAAACAGAGAAAAAACTAAAGTGATGAAAATTGGTCAGGCAGATGGTGCTTCAGTTGCTTTCAATGGCTGCACTCTTGATCAAGTGTCTCAGTTTAATTATCTTGGGAGCTATGTAGCAGATACTGGTGATGTGCGGCATGAGATAAATAGAAGGATAGGGATTACTGCTGGGACTTTTAAGAATCTATGGAGAGTATGGAAAAATAAGCGTATACACCTAAAGATTTAAAATTAGGCTGTATAATAGTTTATTTCTTTCTAAGATTAGTTATGATAGCGAAGCATGGACCATTTGTAAGCAGGATAACAAGAAACGTGATGACTTTCATTCTAGAAGCTTACGCAGTATCTTGAGCATTAGGTGGTTTGACTTTGTAAGTAATGATGAGGTTAGAAGAAGGAGTCATAAATCTCCTTTGAGCAGCGTATTTTGCAGAGAGAGACTGCATTGGTTTGGCCATGTTGTCTGTATGTATAGCTGCAGATTGGCGACGAGGATTATGAATAGTGTACCTAAGGGTATCAGAAAAAGGCGGACACCTAGGATGTGATGGGCAGACAATCCCATACAGGACCTTCCTAGAATTGGCCTAGAGTGGCCAAATGCAGCGGCTGTAGCTCAAAATAGACAGAGAGAGCAAAATTGCAGTCTGGTTGGATCGCCGTAACCCCTGGTTGCATGAGGATTTTATGTATGTGGGTGGGTGGGTGGGGTGGGCGGGTAGGTGGTTGGATGGATGGGTGGATTTGCATAATTCGCTGCTTAAAGTGGAGGCATGGATGCATAATCCTCATTGCTCATCATGCAATTGCCTGTCAACCAGATCCTTTTCTATTAAACACAATGATGTAAAGAACTTTTTCTGGAACAGAGAGTAGGCTGGGTGGGTTGTAATGGGTGCAATTTCTTTTTCGTTCTGCTTGGACCTCCGTAGCCCATGGCTGCTTGAGGATGATGATGATGAGAGAAGAATCCTTGAAAGTCCTCTTTCGTATAATTTTGAGTGTGTATTTCACTTGGAACTTGTTCGAGATGGATTTGCCATCAATGCCAACCTCTGCTCAGCCATAACTGGAGCGCGTGCATACTGCGATGTTTCAGTGCTACTCAGAATTGGTAAACAGACATCAGGTACTCCTCTAAAAGACAACTCAAAACCGCACATCCCACTTCGTACCAAAGAAAAACTTCGAGAACTAGCAATTTAGCTTCTTCGTCATCCAGCATGTAGTCCGGATCTAGCTCCTTCTGGCTACAACCTCATTTCCTTTTATGGCTCATTTTCTTCGAGGTAGCCGATTTCAAACATTTCAAGAAATCAAAACGGATGTCTCGAATATTTCACCTCTAAGGATCAAGCATGCTACCGAAAAGGAATCGAACGACTTGTTGACAGAGGCTACGACATGTTGAAATTATTGGTTTATATTTCGTTGAGTGGCTCTCGTTATTTGTATTGTAATAATGATTTGTCAAGTAGACCATGAGACGCAGACTTATGAATCACCCTAGTATGAGAAATCGAAAGGTAAAAGTTGAAATTGCAAATATTAATGGCATTTCCATCGGTTTGTTTCTTAATATCAATTTTCATTACATTTCTAAAAATCTGTGCATTTTTTTTTTACTCTTGCAACCTTTCGATCTATTATTCTTATTTCAGGCAGATGCCAGTTTGGAGATGGAACAGAGGCATTTTTTTCAGGCTTCTCTGGAGTACGTTTTCTTTCTGCAGGAAGTACAGGAACGGAAGAAGTTTGAATTTGTTGAAACTGTAAGTTTTTTAGGAATAATTATTTTTCTGCTCTAAAGTTAATTCGCTGCTTATATACAAGTTGATACAACTTGACCATTTCTTTCTGCTCCTAGCAAAACAAAAAACTTAAAGTAAGTTCTGCTTCTAACAGAAGTGGAGATAGGAAATAATCAGAATGGAAAAGAGTGAGCTCAGCTCCTGCAGAAGTTGAGACAACAGAAAAAAAAAATGCTAAAGATATACTCTGCTTCTGGAAGGAGTTGAAAAAAAAGTGGTACGATGTTCAAGAGTTTTTTTCATCTAATTGTATTTGAATCAACACTAGATTTTTATTTATTCTCGTATGATTCGTGATGCTGTAGAAGTTTTTGTGCACGAAACAATTTGACGCATCACTCTATTTGGGTCCTGTTGCTAACCATGTATACCAGCTGCTTGTGGAAGGGTTAAACGACATATCCTTACATCGTTACTAGAGGAAATCTTGATCAGTAGTAGAAGGGGGGAAGGAATGGAAAATGTAATGTCGGATATATAGAAATGGTGTGTTGAAAAGCCCTGTTTGGGGGGAAGGATTGTTCTACCGAGTGTCACTATTGGATGGGAGGGTTTTTCTGTCAACCACTTAGAATTTTATTCTAGAAAGAATGTGTTGAAAAGTCCCAATGTGAGGGTGGGTTATTTTCTGCTGACCACTTAGCATTTAGTTCTCTTAGCAATGTGGGCTTTGTTTTTGTGTGACATTGGAAGTAATGATTCGCAATGAGGGCAGACAGATGTATATGGGTTTATAGCTGACATCATTAATGCAAGGCAGCATGGGATGTTTTCCCGTCGGAATCGCCAGCTGTCAGTTAAGCGTCTGTCGACAGAGTTGGCTCTAAGTATTGTACCAGGCATGATATGTCGTGGAAAGTTTCCTGCCTCCAGTTTAAACATCACATTGCTCCTCATAGCAGCGTGATCTATGCTTCCAGTCTGAAATCGGAGGGGAAGTCAGGTAATTATTCATGATGTCAGAGGACAGATGTAAGGCAATGTGGTGCTTTTTGACAGCTGATATAGTCACTCACGATATATGCATCTTTACTGCAAACCAGTGTGGGATGATTTTCCTTCCGAATCGTCACCTCGCAGTTAAGCATCTACTAGTAGAGTCCAGTTTAAGTATTATACCATGCATGGTCCACAGGGAGAGAATTTCCTGTCACCTGTTTAATCAGACTAGTCTATGCTTTCGATCGGAATGGGAGGGAGGTAATTATGCAGGACATGAGACGATAGATATAACGCTATATGGTTTCGCAGCTGATATAGTCGTTGACATCATTACTATAATCCTGAGTGGGATGATTTCCCATCTGAATCGCCAGCTGTGAGTTAAGCGTCTAGCGTCAGAGTGGAGTGTAAGCATTGTACCATGTATGACCAGTAGGGAAGGAATGTCCTGTTATTTTTTAAGGTATAATCATTACCCTTTCTTTTGATATTGCTTCTCTGCATGGTAAATGAATCAGAGCAGATGTTAATACTCCCAACCGTGCTGTTATGACAACGTGGTTAAATTATCCTTCTCCACGACAAATCATTATGCCAGACACCACGGTCGCTGTGATTATTTATTACCATCTGAAATAACAATCAACATCGAGGTCGCCATGATAAATATTCACAAGGTTTCCAGAAGTTTTTAAATGCAAAGTGTGGGAATACTTCTCAACTGTGAAAAGAGAATGTCAAACCAAACGGCAAAAGAAATGGAGCAAATGTTAAAAATTCCCAATCATGATATAACACTCTGTTAAATTATCATTGTGCATGGCAAAGTATTTCCATGCCACTAGTCTCTATTGCTGTAATAATTTACTTCCATCTGATGTAACAGTCAATAGTGAAGTTATGATAAATACCCATTCTCTTTCTATAGTTAAAAAACTGCAAAGCGTGGGGATGCATCGCAGCTGTGAAAGGAAAATATGTTAATTAACGTGCGTGATTATATGTTAATTAACGTGCGTTTTTATTAATGCGCACGTCGTGATTAATTATTAATTAATTAATCACGACGTGCGTGATAAAGGGTGACTGCAGCACGGTGTTATACTCGCAACTGTCACCAATGTAGCTCTCAAAAGGTTTATAAACAGCACCGAGCATGAGCATACTTAGCAAAAACGGAAAGTTCTGATGATAGTCAGATCACTGTGCCGGAGATATTAGCATTGCTAGACCGATTAGATGTAAAGTTACGGGATATTATACATTCTGAGAAACCGAAGAAATTAAGTGTGAAGTATTGGAGACAGCATCGAGTCATCGGAGACACATCATGTGGAGCTGGAAAATCCTCACTCAGGAGGTTCACCATCCCGAGGAGGGCTTTCCCATTAATGAGTGACAAAGCTGTCTCCCAGCATCTTCACATGGAAACGTCCTGGGAAAACCCTCTCCAGCAAAAAAGTACTTTCCCACATCTCAGAAAATCTCTCTCAAATGTGCCTAAGTGATGGAGGAAGTCGAAAGATGCAGCGACTTCCAAGGGTAGAACAGGGAATGGCCCTTCCCCATTAGCATCTGGTGAAGAATGGGTGGAGGAGGGCAGTGTCATGATGATGATGGAGTATCCTAGAAATGCTCCGCTTGGGAACACAGTGATGGAAAATGGTTCTACGATGTTGCACAACACTAGAGTCGCACTCCTCCTCCTAGATATCCAGTGACACAGTCTTCAAAATCCCCTCTGTAAAGTACCAGGCTGAATTCACCACCAACACAGTGAGTGTATAATACATAATTCCAGCATGTCGATCCTCTAAATTTCATAGACGAGATGAAGAAGGTGCAAAAAAAAAATACCGGTGATCTTATCACCCCAGCCAATTTTAGTGTGTTTGTGTTATAGCCTATGTGTATGAACAAAACGCATCCAGAATGCGATAAACTTCCCACTTGTGACTCGCAACGAAGTGATGACAAAATTTGTCGAGACAATAGAGAATGTCCTATGTCAAATGAGGCCATAGGCACAGATGAGCCTCTGTACTTTGATTTTGCCGCAGCTTAACAATGAGATGCTCTGTTGAAGGGCAGGCTGCGGCCCCATTGGGTAAGCAGAAAAAGAAGACATAGAAGAATGATGGTAGCCAGTTGAAGCAACCAATTCGATAGTGGAAAAGGAAGAGGTTACTGAGGCTCCCCCCCCCCCACCAATCCACTAGTAATAGCTCAGAGGAAGAGTCACCAAGCGAAAATCGAGAGGGATGACCCTAAAGAAAAAGAGAAAACAGGTAACGAAGGAGTCCAAAACGAAACAACAGAGGTGGCCCCCAAGAAAGTGGAAGAGCCTAATAATAAAGGAATTTTGAAAGGCTCGGTTAGGCTGTTATCAGCGACAGACCTTCTGCAGGATCTGACAATAATTCTGTATCAGCATCGAGTAGATAAAACCGTGCAGAGGGAAGTGATGGGTATGGCTAAAAAGCTACATGCTGTAATTTGTGAGCAAGAGCTCACCATTGCAACCCACACGAGGCGACTTGAAGAATGGACGGTGTGCCTCTCAAAGCTGCGGGAAAGAATACGACCTATGCAGTAGCGGTTCGGGAACAGGAAAAGGTGGACTGGTTGTTATAAAGGAACCCGGCCAACCTAAGAAAAGGCATTCCCTGTTGGTCTTCTCTAAAGACAAGAAAAAGACAGCAAGGGAGAAGTTAGGGTAGCCTAATGAAGTGCAGGAGTGACCAAGTCAGTGCGCACCTGAGGGATATTGGTTGGCTCATCTGTTGGACTTGCTCCTTTGAGATGAAGCTGCTTTCACTCTTCCACTTATCTTCCACATTCTTTTAGCTAGGCTGCGCTCTGCACCCCCTTTAATGCCACCCATACTCCAAGTCCCTTCTGGTCTCCTCTGAGACAAACCTTTATCTTCTACTTCCAGGCTTCTCATCACTGCTCGTGTAATGTCTTGAAGATGGAACATGAGTTTTCTCTGCAGGGGGGCGGATCTTTCATGACCCGCCCACCATAAATGAGAAGTGTCCATCATTGCATATGCAGTGTGTGGGGTGTCGTTGTCCTGCTGCAGAATCAGTCCATACGTTGTGGTAAGGAAGGGTCATGCCACAGAATTAATGATGTAACGTCACGCCATTAGCACATGAGAAACATGGATAAGAGGTATCTGACTGCCATATGTGATGCCACCCGATACCATTGTACCATGGTGGGGAGCTGTGTGGCAGCTAAAGAAATAGGCTTCCTCACATCATTGATGCCACCCACACCATGCAGACAAGAGGGCATCTGGCATGCTGAAACAGCATTGGGACTGGTCTGTAAATAAAACTCTCCTCCATTCTGTAGTCCAATGTTGCTGCACTCGACACCAATGAAGACGTGAAGACGGCTGAATCTGTGATGTTTTCACAACAGCAGATGCCAGACCCTCATTTCTGTATCATGCAAACAATGTCTAATAGTTTATGTGGAGTACATGGTACCCATAGTGGTCCACAAATCATTCTGCAACACAGTTGCTGTGGTGAAAGGTTCGCGAATGGCTCACCTATGGAACACACGATCTTCACGTCCTGTGGTGCAGCATGCTGGTCCCATACCTGTCCTTCATGTTTATGTCATTTGGTGCTCCATGATGTTGCATGAGACACACCTTTGCACTGTGCTCACATTGTGGCCCATGCCACAATGTGAGTACAGTGTAAAGGTGTGAATTGCTCATAGTGGTGGTGGGGGTGGCTCAGTCGGTAGCGCGCCAGGCTCGTAATCTGTAGTTCCCAGGTTCGAGTCCCAGCTGGGTCAGCATTGAGATTTTTCTCCGCAAAATTTCCCCGCCCTACCCACGGTCAGTAGGGGACACCGATGGGCTTGGAAAGGCCGCCATCCGTCGGATGGGACGTTAAGCCATGGCCCCATGTGGGGAGAACCATACCCTGTGCACGTTAAAGAACACGCTGGATGGCCTTGACGGAGGCTACCATCTGTCTCCCAACAGCTGTTTCAGTGGGTCCCCTCCCCCAACCTTCTCTGAGCCTTTGGGGTCCATGTGACCTGGCCATTTAGCCCATGGTGCGCAAAAAAGTGCTGCTCAGAGGTAAAACAATCCAATCCAAACAATCCAATGCTCCTAGTGCAATTGCTCGAAGGCTCAATCCGAGCTCTCTCAGAATGCGTCTGTTGCGCATAAGGGACCCGCAGACAAAGCATGTTCCGAACATTTGCGCAACATGCACTCCAACCTCACTGTCAGTTGTGCTATGATATGATCTCATGGGCGTATTTATCCACGACGTTGCTGGGTATCACGTGTCCATTCGCTGAGAACACTGATCATTTGAATATCTGCGATGGCCTTCTGTAATTTACATATCTCTACTTCCATTATTTCTTGGTGTCGTGATTTCCACTTTGAGCAGTGTATAATAAATTGTAAAATTAAATATATTTTGATTAAAGTGTCGGATTCATGATTATAATGAAAGAAAAATTATATTTAGAGTTACAAATAGATTATATAATAACAAAATATAAATCCTCTTGCCTTGAGTGGAATTGGAACTCGGGTCTCTTAGCAACTTTCCAGGTGTGCTAAACACCATATCATCTACGGCTAATCTTCTTCTCACCCAGGTTTACAGAACATTTCCTGTGATACTTTACTACTCAAAAATTATTAGTTATTTACCCTATTAAATCGTATCAGAAAGTAATTATGTCCAATATTTTTCAGCATAAAGTGCATTATTTCTACAATTTTTGCATTAAACTAGAAAAGTATCACTTCATGAAACGTATGCATATTACTACCAACGTGTATTAATTTGGCCATTGTTTTTATTCCTCAGATTCTTAGCTTTATGTACGGCTGGCTAACTTTCTATCACCAAGGTAAGTTTTAACTTAATTTCATTTCCTATATCCTTATATGAATATTTAGAAAATTGTTTGTTAAGGAAACTATCGATATCTTGCATATGTTAATTAAGATTAACACTTCTAAAAGATGAGATGCCAGGCATTATGACTGTGATATTTAAGTAATAGCTAGGGGTACATTGGTACGATGGCTATGCATCGTTTCTCTCGATGTTGCATGGATCCTAGGGTTCGACTTTTACCGAACATTAAAACAGTTTCTAAACAATGTATTTTCTGAAAGGAAGCGGAACGGATGCCAGGTAAATTTATTTATTGATATTGATTCAGTTTATTATTTTTGATTCTGTTGACGTGTGCACCATTTTCCAGAGTCTCGATGCTGATGTGTTAACTATTGGACTGTCAGCTGGTTCAGATAACGACTAATGGATACCAATTGCACCTGTGGTACTTGTTGAAAGACAATTTTGTTACGTTAATTTAGTTTTGTTACGTTGTTTATAGGTTATCCGGCTCATTAAAAGATGCACAAGTTTCTTTATATCGGCTGGTCGATGATCATAGCTATTTTTTCAGTTTATGATCCGATTTCTATGAAGATAAAATCAAGGTTCATGGCATTTGATGGAAGAAAGGTAGAAGATGCATCAGAATTGTCGTCGATATTTTATGGACGTACTGGTCTCACTCTGCATGTTCATTATTATCTTCCATTAGAAAAAGATGTGAGAAGAAAAATTAGCAAGTTTGTCAGGAGTCATGTTGCAAAAAGGTTTTACCACTCTTGTACTGGGGTGACTCTTTTCCCCAGTGAGTTGAAGATCTCCCAGATCCATGTGGTTGGGGTGAAAGGAGAGAGCTGATATGAGAATTTCTGCCAGCATGTTTTGTCGTTGAGAATAATTCTTTTCTGGATTCTGGCACTTGTTATCTTAGCGTCCAAAATATAAAAAAAAGTTTTTTGATCTAGCTTTCTTCTCCTAGCAGCAATAATTTTTTTGGTTTCCACTGGGTTGTTTACATGACAGCTCTTGACTTGTACTTGTTGTGTGTTCTCATTTTTAATTAACGTGGAATCCGGACATATATTGAAATCCGGATGATATAACATTTTGTTGGCGAAAAAAAACAAAAAAAAAAACGATATTATTCGAAAACTTTAGGTATTAATCAACCAAGTCCAGTTTGTAATAGGAAGGGGGGGGGGGGGGGCAGTATGCAAAACTTAGTTCCCAGGTTCAAGCTGGGCCAGCATTCAGATTTATCTTTGTGAAGCACCTGCTCTGCCCTCAGTCAGTAGGGAACATTGTTGGGCTTGGAAAGGCTGCTGTTCACTGAATAGTACGTTAAGCCGTGGAGCTGTGTGCAGGAGAGCCATACCCTGTGCACGTTAAAGAACATGCTGGATGGAAGACTATCATTTGTCTCCTAACAGCTGTCCACTGGGGTACCCTCTGTTCAACTTTCGCTGAATCTATAGGGGTCTTTGTGACCTGTCCATTTTTATCGATTGCATGAAAAAAAAGTGCAGCTCAGAGGCAAAACAACCCAACTCAGAATGCAATAGGATTTGAACCCGTAAAACCAAAAAATAATGGATCGAAATCGCTTCTGAATCCATTCAACATGTAGTTCTCATGGAATATAATCCAAGAATATTAGTTTAACATCTGGGGCTCAATTAGAACACTAGTTATGAAAATTTCAATGTAAGCAGAACTTTCACCAGTAGACAACGAATACGAATCTGGTTCTAATCAGAGCAAAATATAGTTTGTGGTTAATGCTAGTGACCGTTACAAGAATGAGTTCTTGAACTTAATTACATCAAGATTAGCAGAAAAAATCCCAGATATTTCATAGAAAGGTGATTTTATATTTATGTTCCCCTTACAAAAAATGCAGTTTATGTTATTATTGGGGGCTTTCACGGTCGGCATGCCTCATAGTTTTTTTTGGTTCAGTTTTTGAATCAACTAGGGACCTTTGGCCCACTATGTACATTCTTGGAGTAAAATTTCGCTTTGAGCTATAATTTATCATAAATCATAAGCAAAGCTGATTATATTCGTAGCCAGTGGGTTCCAAATTTTACATAATGATGCTCATCACACATAGCAAAAATTTCATTGTGCCGCTATTTTTAACTTTGTATATCCTCTCAAGAACAACTTTTTAAATATTTTTCAGTTCCCATGCCACCTAACCAAATAAGTCCCCCCTCAAGGGAGGAGACCCCCAGTTTTTGCAAACTACTGATTCGTGCAATCAAATGCGACTGAATTCCAAGCTTTCTTTCATATTTAATGGTTTGCAGTTTCTTTCTGTGAATAAATATATAATGTTTTAAGTCCATTGCTAGCTCCCAACCATGCTAAAGTATAATTACACATCTGCCTTCACTCGACAGAGCGGAGAACTCCTTTTTTATTGGCTGGGGTTGTACAGTACATTTTCCAAGAATTCGAAACCAGAACTGTTGTGTTATTTTTTGGTGTATCTTCGAAATTATTCGGAAATGTTTTATGTGCCATTTTTGTGTCAACATTTTTGTTTCAGAATTTCATTTATTTATTTTTTATAAATATCTGATGATGACCAAAGCCTGAATTGTTTTCTGTATTTTTCATATAACAGGTCATGAAGTTGCAAAAGATTTCAAGTCATTTATGACAGACCTTCAGAAAAGGCTTCAAAAGGTTGGTATTGTTTTTAAATTAACAGTTAAGGAAAAATGTTTTTTCTGGCATTAACTTCGATTTGAGTATACGATTAATTTTACAATATCTTTTTTTGCAGAAAAATTCGATTTCGTATTTTATTTGCCTTTTTCTTGTAGTCACTGCTTTTGGATTTTATGGAAAATGTTTCAATATAATATTGTTTGATATTATTTTACGCAGTAAATTAATATCTGAATGGCATATTGTATTTCATAAGTAATGCTGTGATCAAAAGTGAACATAAGCATTCACTTTGAAGCTATATATCATTTATGCAATTCAGGCATGCTGACAAAGCAATTTATCAAACTCGTACTCTTGTGGGGTTGCAAATATTTTTCTTTGATGTAATAGAGCATTGAATTTTAGATTAAAAAGTGATGAATACAGGAGGAAATACGTATGAGATGTTGAAAGGAAAAATATTTTTCAGTTAGCAAACAATAAGACATCAAAAGTTATATGTACTAGTGCGACACTTCCATCAGGCTAGATACTTTAGACACTCCCCCACCAAAATCTAAGGAAAATTTCCGAACGAATTAGAAATTTAATACTTATTGCATCTTTTCTAAAAGAAAATTTAATTTTTACCTACCTATGCAATAATTTCCATATTGTGTGAGTAGATATGTAGTAGGGCCGGATCTAGGAGGTGGGACATGTCCCCCCTCTCTCCCTTTGAAAATACTAGTGAGACAAAATGATTAAACATATTTCATGCATTTTTCATCATATTTTTAAAGGCTTCTGAAAGGGAAAAGAAAAAGTTATATTGCAATGGAAATGGAAATCCAACCTTTTAAACACCTTTTTCACTTCTTTCTCCCCCGATCGAGTCACTTTCCCCACCCTGTTTTTCTAGATCCGTTTCTGGTAGGTACGAAAGAGGATGGAGGGAAATGTATGTATGAGGGTGAAGGGAAACGTATGAACGAGGGTGGAGGAAAATGTATGAACGAAAATGGAGGGAAACATACGAGCGAGAGTGGAGGGAAACGTACAAATGAGGATAGAGAGATATGTACGAACGAGGGTGGAGGGAAATGTACGAATAAGGTGGATGGAAATGTACGAACGAGGGTGAAGGTAAACATACGAACGAGGGTAAAGGTAAACGTATGAACGAGGGTGGATTGAAACGTGCAAATGAGGGTGGAGGGAAACGTGCGAACGAGGGTGAAGATAAATGTATGAACGAGGGGGAGGGAAACATGCAAACGAGAGTGGAGGAAAACGTATGAACGAAGGTGGAGGGAAGCATACGAGCGAGAGTGGAGGGAAATATACAAACGAGGATAGAAGGATATGTACGAACGAGATGGAGGGAAACTTGCAAACGAGGGTGAAGGGAAACATGTGAATGAGGGTGGAGGGAAACGTACAAATGAGGGTGAAAGGAAACATGCAAACGAGGGTGGAGGAAAACATATGAATGAGGGTGGAGATATATGTACAAACGAGGGTGGAGGGAAACGTACAAATGAGGGTGAAGGGAAACATGCGAACGAAGGTGAAGGGAAATGTGTGAACGAGGGTGGAGGGAAAAGTACAAACGAGGGTGAAGGGAAACATATGAACGAGGGTGGAGGGAAACATTACAAACGAGGTGGAGGGAAACGTATGGAGGAGGGTGAAGTGAAATGTACGAATGACAGTGGAGGGAAACACGAACAAGGGTGGAAGGGAACGTGCAAACAAGGGTGGAAGGAAACATTACAAACGAGGAGGAGGGAAACGTACGAACGAGGATGGAGGGGAAACATTACAAACGAGGTGGAGGGAAACGTAAGTGCAAGGGTGAAGATAAACGTGTGAATGAGGGTGAAAGGAAACGTGGGTGGAGAGTAACGTATGTGTGAGACTGGAGGGAAAATACGAAAGAGGGTGGAGAGAACGTATGAACGAGATTGGAGGGGCAGAGTTTGTCTCAGTCAGTAGTGCAACACACTTGTAATCTGTAGCTCCAGGGTCAAGCCCCATCTGTGTGAGCATTGATTTATCTCCACTAAACCCACATGCTACCCTCAGTGAGGAAGAGAATACTGATGGGCTTGGAAAGGCCACTTGATATTAAACCATGGCCCCTAATGCAGGAGAGCATTAAAAACTCTCTGGATTCCATTTGCCTCTTAACAACTGGCCAGTGGTTCCCTTTCCCTCAGCTTTCTATGAGCCCTTGAGATCTTGTGGGCTGTACAATAAGCCCATTATGTGCAAAAAAAAAAAAAAACTACCACTCAGAGGTAAAAAAACCCTACAATACGACTTTATTGCATCGTTTAATATGTGCCACAGATCCTTTAATTCGTTGGATGACAATGATGACAAGAGTTCAAAATCTTCATTTTGAACTCTTTCATTCGAGCTGTTGATGAAACTGGTACTAGAGTAGATTTGGTTATAAACAGAGAGAAAACTACAGTGATGAAAATTGGTCAGGCAGGCTGTGATTCAGTTAATCTGAATGGTTGCAATCTTGAACAGGTGTCACAGTTTAATTATCTTGGGAGCTATGTAACTGATACTGGTGATGTGCGACATGAGATTAACAGATGGATATGGATTGCTGCTGGGATGTTTAAAAATCTATGGAGAGTGTGAAGAAATAGGCGTATACACCTAAAGACTAAAATTAGACTGTATAATAGTTTGGTTCTTTCTAGGGTTAGTTATGGTAGTGAAACTTGGACACTTTGTAAGCAAGATAACAGAACTCTAGATGTTTACGTAATATTTTGGGCATTAGGTGGTTGAACTTTATAACTAATGATGAGGTTAGGCAAAGGAGTCAGCATCCTCCTTTAAGCAGCATATTGTACAGAGAAAGACTCCGCTGGTTTGGCCATATGCTGGTATGGATAATTATATATTGGCGAATAGTGTTATGAACAGTGTTCCTAAAAGCTTCAGAAAGAGGGGGAGGATGTGGTGGAACCTGGGATGCGGTGGAACCTGGGATGCGGTGGACAGACAAAGTCAAACAGGACCTTATTAGAATTGGTGTGCAGTGGCCAGATGCAGCAGATGCAGCAGATGTCATACAGTTCTAGGTTATATCTGTCCTTTGTGTAGAGAAATACCTTCTTCTTTTCAAAAGCAAAATAAAAAATGTCATGAATAAGGGTTAAATCATCACATATACCAGTGTACCTTGGGTGGGGGTAACGGTAAAAGAAATAAATTTATTACTCTTACCAATTTCTTTGGAGTTTATGCATAATTTATGATTTAATTACTTTCTACCCACAGACTGGGCAACATTTTCAGACAAACCTCATAAATATGACAATTTGTTTTTTCAGACACGAGAAAATTTTACTGCCACTCACGCTGAAGCAGAACAACTAATGAAAAAACTTCTGGAGGTAGGGATTTCATTTTTACTAACCGAAAGATATACACATATAGATTTCATTGTATAAATTGTAATATTTTAAGAGCAAAATCAAAATTTCATTTTGTATTTGAAAGAATAGTTTTGTATATTATGATTGTGAAACTAATCTTATTTTTATCATCATGTTGTGTAAATACGAAATTAAAATGGTGGCTGCAGCAGCAAAAAAATCCCACCCCTTTTACAAACAATGCATATTTTGGTCAGTATTTCGTTACATAAAATGAATTTGCTATTTAATTAAATTTTAAATTAACGTTTTATTAATATTTTGAATTGCACTGCAAGCAAAAATTGGTTTATTTCAACCCCTAGAAACAACATTGTTTATTATAGAGCATATTTGTAAATTTCTTATAACTTCAAGCAAATCCTTTATTTTATTTCCATATTATGTACACGAAATACAATATTGTTTTTTCTAATGATCTATCACTTATGAAGGATCACCATTATTTGCGTGAAAAACAATTTTTGTAATATAAATTTTTATTACAGCTCCACGTCGCAAGCATGTATACCGCATGAACCACACAGACTCCTGATAGCTATATTTATTAGCCAAACTAAGACGAAAATATTCTTCGACAGTTTTTTATGTGTACCATAAAGTGTAAAATGGGTTCAAAGTTTATAGACGTTAATTTGGAGATTCAGAAAAGTGACACATATGAAGAAATGCATTGGAGCACAAATTGGTATCTCAGTCTGCAACGAAAAGGTGGCTTCACATCATTACATACCCAATTAAACGTCGCAGCAATACAAAGGCAAATATTCATCATGCATCTCGCTGTAAGCCTGGGCACATCGGATAATTGTAGCTTGTACATGCTGTAAATGTACGCTGTCAGCCTTTGTTAATTAAGGCACTACCCATCCTGCTGTTGGAAGGTGTGTGGTATATCAGCTCTTTGAAATTGTACCACAGAAAAAAAATATCCAAGATATTCATGTCCAATGATCAGGGAATTCATGATGATTATGATTCATGACCTACAATGCAGGGCATTGTATGGGTCCACCATGCTCAATTCGCTGACCAGGGAAGGCCATATCCAGCCATCGTCATACCTGAATACCAATGTGTGCATTGGTATTCAGGTATGTTTTACTTTTATCTGTATTACTGTTTTACTTTTATCACCAGACTATCATTCACCCTTTCCTTTCACCCAATCTCGCGGTTGTTCATCTACACATTTTCTTGAGGGAATTTTTAGATCACGTTAATTCATATGGGCTTTTGTATTCCCTGAAATCTTCAAAATTGTGATATATTGCAAGGTTTTGGGTTTACCATTTGCTACAGTTCGTTCTCTGCTTTGTTTTTGTTGTGGAAAATTTTTCTTGAGGGAAATGTTTAGATCACGTTAATTCATATGGGCTTTTGTATTCCCTGAAATCTTCAAAATTGTGATATATTGCAAGGTTTTGGATTTACCATTTGTTACAGTTCGTTCTCTGCTTTGTTTTTGTTGTGTGGTGAAATCAGTTTTTCGCTGAAACTTGAGATTACTTGCTTGCTGTTCCATTGAATTTCGTTTTACTCTTGTCTTTTCTGAATAATCCTTTCGTGCACTTTGAAGCGTCTATCAGACTTATCTTTATAAATATGTCTCGCACTGAATGTTTCACTTTATGGATCAATAAATGCATAATTTAGAAAACTGTAAATGACATGAATAAACTTTGAACCACTTTTACTTCTTAACTATGGCCTGTATCGAAAAATATCTGAGAAACAATTCCTCTTATGTTTTGCAAGGGATCGGACTATATAGAGTTTGTGTAACATTTATAAGACAGCTTGAATAACACTCTCGGGCATTTTCATCATCTAATATAAATAATAGCTGTAAACCATTCTGCCTGACCTATCTGGCCGCCTTACTCTTTCCAGGCGATGTATGTTGATATCACTCGGGTCGTTTCCAAATGAAGCTCACCCAATGGAAGTGTGGTCTGTTTGATTCATTGAAGTTTTTCTACCTCTTTAACAGATTTTTAACCATCTCCTAGTTAATTTCCAAATATTTGAACACCTGGTTTGAAATGTTGTATATGGGTTTCTCCATGGCCACCCACGTTTCATTAAAAATTCTGTGCCTTATTTATGGGGAGCCTACAATTCACAGGTTCGTAAGTCGCAGACTAATACGGCAGATTCGCGATTTATGGAACCTATTTATAAAGAGTTTCACGCTTACGGAAATTATATCATAATTACCAGTTTCATTATATTGTAAACCAAGAATTGTGTGGACGATAATTGCTTGGAGGATACAATTGGTGGGAGTGTGCAACAATTGAGTAGAAAAAGAAATGGAAAAAGATAATTTTAGCTTACTAAAAATAAACAAAATAACTTCTAAGCAAATAAAACCACACTTTTCGAAAATCTGTGCAATCCGACCGTCTACATTTTTTTTAAATTCCATTTTTTTATAAATCGCAATTTGGGTTTAGAGAACATATAGAGAACATAATAGTACAGATCATGCAGTGCTGGAAATGGCCACTACTGTTTTACATGGTATAAATAATTCTCAAAAAACTATGGTAATTTTTTTAGACATTGCAAAAGCATTTGATACTGTAAATTATGATATCTTATTGCAGAAACTAAATTACATTGGTGTTAGAGGAAATACACTAAAATGGTTTAAGTCATATATTACAGATAGAAAACAAATTGTAGACATAAAAAATACAAAAAGTTCACCCTTATTTCTTACTAAAGGAGTGCCTCAGGGCTCAGTTTTAGGACCTATTTCATTCCTGATTTATTTCAATGATTTCTTTTTAATAACTTAAAAGGACATCCTATATCCTATGCTGATAATACTGCTATAGTATATAGAAGTAATAATTTTGAAGAACTGAAATCGACTATATCTCATGATTTAAAAAATATTCAGTTATGGTTTCATCAAAATCATCTTACACTAAATATCGAAAAATCATATTCAATTTATTTCAGTCTCACAAACAAGAGTTATTTCAAAGAAAAAAATCATAGATTTACTTGTGATAATAATATTGTATGTACATGTGCAGAAATTAAACAAATTAAAACATACAGATATTTGAGGATTATTATTGATAATAATTTGAAGTGGAATGGTCATACAAATATAATTGCAAAACGTTTAAGATATTTCCTAATTAGAATATATCATCTAAAGAAAATTGTAGGTACTTCCTTTCTAGTAACTCTTTATTATTCATGAATTCAATCTACTTTACAATACTGTTTATCAGTTGGGGAGGAACATATCTTAATTCTTTAAATGAATTAATAACATTACAAAACAGAATTCTGAAGGTTATTATGAATAACAATATTACGAATTTAATAAATATGATTATTGAAAATAAAATTTTGAATTTAAGACGATTATATATTTATAAAAATCCTTATGTTTGTGTTTAAAAACCTAGATTTCTTAAAATTGCAACATACAAAAATAAATCTTAGAAATAGAGAACTTTATTATGTACCTTTTTCAAGAAAAGAAATTGTCCATAAACATTTCATGATAGCTCCACAAAATGCATTTTTATAATACAGAATTAAAGGTTTAAGAATGGAAAAATTAATAATTTTAGATTTATTCATTAATGACATGAAATGAGGAAAGTCATTTAATGTATTTATTCTGTATTTAATGTCATTATTCTGTATTATAAAAACGATTCTAGCTCCACAAAATTTTAATAAATTACCGAAAAATATAAGGGCAGAAAAAATGAAAATATATTTAAAATAAAAATACACATAAACAATATTGAGTCTTTATTTCATTGTTAATTACCTTTAATTCTGTATTATAAAAATGCATATCGATAAAAACTAATAATTTAATTTGACAGCCTGTAAAAGCATAAAGCTCATTGGTTGGTCTTATATGGCTTCTATTTTATTGCATTTCATTTCACAATAAATATTTTAGATTACATGGATTTTTTATGTTTAATTGTATATTTTATTCAATTGTTCATACCGAATTGTGGATTTTAACTCATTATTTTGTATAAGCATTATTTATTCATTATTAAGTGTATTATATGTTATATATAGTCAATAAAATAAACAAAGTTGTTTAGAAATCAGTTTAGTTAATATTCATATAAACTATCTTTTATCCGACCTGGGATAAGACGAATATAGAAACAAAGCTATTTCTTCCGAATGAAACAACCCAAAATCGAACCATCGCACTACAGAAAATCATTGGGATCATTGTATAAAACGTACGGATGTCTCAAACTATTCTTAATTGCACGGAGTGTCATAATATTTTGTATAGGAAATTTAGTACTCTGTAATTTGTTCGATTTGCAGTCATTAATGTCATTATCTAAGATATCTGTGTAGAAATTGTGAAGAGAGTACGAGCATTGGAAAAGATTTACTTTCGTGTTTTGAAAGATATGTTGTAACCCTGCTAAAATGTATAGTCCAAAAGTAGTGGCAATTGATGCCCTTCTTTAAAAGTGAGAGTTGTATGGGTTTCTTAGCATAATTTTTTTGAAACGTTAACGTTTCTAACCCATTTTTCTTAGAAACCATTATGTTAACAGAGAGGTTGTTTAATTCCTCAAATTTTGGAATTTGATGATTTCTGGGTAAGTCAGAATTCATTCACTACATGATGATGCGTCCAAAGTATTTTCATATTGTCTATAGTTTTCCAAACGATGTGGATTATCATTAGCTGAATGTAAAGCAGGAAATGTAGACAATAGAAAGCAATTATTGTCAACTGCATTATATTGTGACATTTGAGTTGCCAATGAAATAATTTTGTCGAACAGCCATCCACTTCCCTGTTTTACAAATCTTTCGATATCTTCTATCAATATTTTCATACTCATATTTTAGAAATTTTTTTGATCGTCAGCTGAAGTGATTATTTCGTAATGTGTTGAAAAATATTTATTCTCATATTCTTTCTTTCCAATTTCGAGAATAGTGACGTTTTTAAATTTTTCTTGTAACATGATAATACTTTTTAGAGATCGACTGAGTTTAATCCGGATTATGCTTTTCCTTTTCCATTGTTATTTTTCAACAAAAAATTTTTACGTCTTGTCGTACATCTATATTATCAATTTTGTATGTACAACACGTTTTTTTTTTTGAAAACACTGTCTATATGTATATGATTATCTTTCAGATGTCTGGTGTAACTGTCATTTCTATCAAAGCTGGAATTGCAATATTCACATATCGTAAATAGACGAGAAATGCATACTGTTTTTCACGTGAAATGTTAGGTTTATGAATAGATTTACCAAAGTTAATACAAATTATGGTTTTGCTCATTTTAGCGTCCACGCTTTATTATGCTGGTCTAAAAATAACCATTATATTTATAGCCTGCAAAATTTAGAATTTTTCCAAAAAATTAAAATTTTTCCAATTGAAATTCGAAAAACTCTCTTACAACACTTGATAAGTCAGTATCGAAACCGTTACTGACTTATCATTGATTCACCATTGGGTATGATCAGTGTTTCATAATTAATTTCCATGTCTACTTAGTTGTATGCCGTAATAGTAGAGGAATTGATAATTATGAGTACCATCTTTATTAATGTGATATAGTACTGTGTAATACTCATATATTAATAGTTATCAATAATTTATTCTGATCGTTAGGCGTTTGTTCAAACAGATACATCATATGGGCTTATGTTATTATTCCTTTGTATAATGTAATATATCCTTTGTATAATGTAATAGATATAATAGTAACCGCATTTCACAGAGTAATTTGCTTCAATTTGCAAAGAATTATGCACGATCAGCTTTGAAGGTGTGTGTAAATATTGTTTTATTTCTTCTGGTGGCGATAAAACAAATGGATCAAAGTACTCAACATAAGGTAGTTTCGCATCATTGAAATAAGCTACCCAATTAATTCCTGTTGGGCTGTTTTACATCTGAGTGCCACTTTTTTGCACACAATGGTCTAAATGGCCAGATCAAAAGGACCATGAAGGTTCAGAGAAAGTTGGGGGAGGGGACCAGTGTAACAGCTATTGGGATACAGATGTTAGCCTCCCCTCCAGGCCATCCAGTATGTTGTTTCACAAGCATAGGGTATGGCTCTCCCACACACGGAGCCACGGCTTAACGTTAAGTTTTGCAGAGATAAATATCAACACTGTCCCAGCTGGGACTCAAACCTGGGGATTGCAGATTACGGGCCTGGACTGCTACTGACTGAGCCCCTACCACTCCCCTCTGGACCACGGGGAAAGTCTTATACCATTTTCGTTGCTGAATGATTTTTTTTTTGGCAAAGAATCAATAGAGTATACACCACGGAATCCTTTTGCATTTTTCGTTATTTTTTTGATATCTAAGTTACTTAATGGTTCTCTTTTTTTTTCGATTCCGGAATTTGTTTTCCTAGGATGTACAAACTTTTTCCTTTTATGTTCTTTTTACACAAGCCCACTGTCTTTTGCTTTCCTGTAATGTGTAACACTTTTCTCGGACCAAATTTTTGTGCAAGCTTAGTACCAACATATCCAGCTGCTGTTCCAAATGCTATAAGTGCAGATATTAAGAATGAAAGAAATCCACCTAGCCTGTGTTTTGCTGAAACGAAGACGAACTGGCGTTTTTGATTTTTTTTTTAATTTAATGATTCGTATTTTAGTTAATTTCAAAATGTCTTTGCCGTTTTACTATGGATAAATAATTAATGATATGGGATTCTTGTTCACATATGCACGTTTTCATTTCTCATTTCATCCAGGTGTTAAACTAGTTAGATAAGTGTAATACATCGTTATACTCTAGTAACCATAAATTAAGCATGTACTGTGTCAAGCCATCCCTTTGGCTGAGTGGATAGCGTGCTTGGCTACTGATCAAAGGGACCTGGCTTCGAGGTACGGGTAAGGCATCGATGTTTCTGTTGTCTTTCTGCTGAGGTCCAGTCATCTACTACTGATCACAGACCTTCTACTACGGCGTATAAACTGAAAGGCTCCTGTCAGACCTCTATGGCAAGCAGCTGCTTGAGGAGGTATTTAATAATAAATCATATTTATAAAATTTTACTGCATCAAGTGTAAAACGGAAACTTTAGCAGATAATTTTGAATATGTGAAATCAAAGTATAATAGAGAAATGATGAGAGGTAAATGCCGAACATGTGGATTAATGGAACATAAATTTATGAAACAGAAAGAGAAATTTGATGGGAATATATTAAGTTGGATTCAAAAAGCGTTCAACCCACCCGAAATGCACACATATGGTTACCAGTATTGTGGACCGTTTACTAAATTGGAAAAATGGTTAATGCGAGGAGACCCAGGTATTGATCGCATCAATGAAGCGTGTAAAAGGCACGACATTTTGTACAGCAAATCTACAGAAACTCTAAAGAGACACGAAGGCGACCAAGAATTGTTGAATGACTTCACGAAATTCATAGTCCGACCTTTGGTAAAGGAATTTCGAGAGCCAAATTCTAACCCATCATTAAAAGAAACGATTCGATTCGTTCTAGGACAGATAAAAATAGAATGTCATCTGTTTACTACGATGCGTTTCAAGGGATTTTCTGTTGTAAATGATCTAATGCGTAAAAACTGTGTTGAAAAGAAAAGAGGTAAAAAAGTTGAACAACAAAATATGCACACTTTACACAAACTCATCTACAAAAAAAAATTAAAAACTAGACGGGTTTATTTCTCGGAGTAGATGGCCAGTGGCAGAGTTATTTAATCGATATGCAAAAATTTAGATTGCATAATAATCATGCGAATTAGATTTAATGGTGATTGATATTTTCAGTAAATTCGCATGGGCAATGCCTATCAAAGAGAAAACAGGTAAGGAGATTACTACCGCATTTGTCAAAATATTTGAACAACGTAAACCATCGAAGTTGCAAACAAATAAAGGAACTGAGTTTATCAATAGAGAAACAAGCGTTGTTTTGCCAATGGACCAGGAATTGGTTCACCACTGAAAGCAAAAGCTCAAGTTGTAGAGTGCTTTAATAGAGGGACTCTAAAGACAAAAGTGTGGAAATATTTCATTGACAACAATACGAAGAATTGGATCAATATTCTGCCAAAGCTTGTTAAGAATTACAATACTTCTTATGATAAATCGATAAAAATGAATCCAGAAGAGGCCAGTTTGAAGAAAAACCAAGATATCGTGTATTGTAATCTATTTTGTAAAAGAATTAAATCTCTTACGAAACCAAAATTTAAAATCAGTGACAGAGTGAAAAACACCAAATGCAAAGCAACTTTTGAGAGGGATATCTACCTAATTTTACGGAAGAAAGTTTTGAAATTACTCAAGTTCTAAACAGAGATTCCATAACTTATACGATAAAATATCTGAAAGGTGAGCCTATTGTCAGTTGTTTTTACACACCAAGAAATGGTAAAATACGAAAAACGTGGTGATATTTACAAAGTAGAAACCATTCTGAAAACTAAAGCAAAGAATAATATGAAAAAATATTACATTAAATAAATAGTATGGTTATGATAGCACGTTTAATTACTGGATCAAAAAGGCGACTATGTTTAAATAAAGCAAATAGAAATTCGAAATTTCGACTTTAAAGAAGACAAGAATTTCTTAAACAGAAACATATTAGCACCATTCAGGTCACTCTGAGAAGCCAAACCTTTTGTTGAACTTAACATTTAAACATCTCTACTATAATACAATTTTTTGTATGCCAAAGATCTAACGGAGCGGAAATTTCAGTTTATGCAAGAAATATTCCATGATTTGCACGAAATTCTGCAGAAAACGTTCGGCGAAAAAAAAATCTCAGTTCCAACTTTTATTTCCAGTAACGAAGATATCGTCAAGATCAATGACCTCGATTTCACATGGAAAATTCAATCGTTTTCGTCGACTTCGTAACCAAAAAAATCGGAAATTCACCGAACAATTGTTTGTTGGAAGAAGGAAGAAAACATATCACTGATATAGCTGAAGCAGAATTATATTTCAACTCCAAAGGACATTTGAGTAAAGGGCAATTATTTCATATTCTTTAGTGTGCCAAACAAAAGAGGTATGTTGCAGTTACAAATGGATCAGGTAACAGAAATCAGGAAATATTTTTCCCTTCACTTTTATGCATATCCTGTTGCAAAATCACATGATTTTTTATTAATCAGGGGTGGGGGTGGCTCAGTCGGTAGCGCGCCAGGCTCGTAATCTGTGGTTCCCAGGTTCGAGTCCCATCTGAGTCAGCATTGAGATTTATCTCCGCAAATTTCCCCACCCTGCCCACGGTCAGTAGGGGACAACGATGAGCTTGGAAAGGTCGCCGTCTGTCGGATGGAACGTTAAGCCGTGGCACCGTGTGCGGGAGAGCCATACCTGTGCACGTTAAAGAACACGCTGGATGGTCTTGACAGGAGGCTACCATCTGTCTCCCAACAGCTGTTCCAGTGGGTCCCCTCCCCCAACTTCTCTGAGCCTTTGGAGTCCTTGTGACCTGCTCATTTAGCCCATGGTGTGCAAAAAAGTGCCGTTAAGAGGTAAAACAACTAAACTCAACCTTCTTGTTAATCAATAAAAAAAAACTAAGCACATATGTTTAAAGTACAGGAATAACTTCGGAAAATAAATATGAATTATTTGACGAAGTTTGTCGTAATCATCTCGGAGACCTGATCTGAAAGAGAACCTGCGGGAATTCCTGGTGTAGGTTTCAAGTTGACCCATGATGGTAACTACGATATGAGTAATAAAAAGTTGAGAAATGTTGCTAATCCCAAAGATGTGTCGGTCTCTGTTAAAAAACAATATCTACAACAGTCAATGACACTGAATCGAACAGGTAACTATGATGCAAACACAAGAAAAATATCTAATATAGGTAGCTCTATAGGAAATAGCAATGCTGCTAGCATTCAATACGTTAATAAAACTTCTTTCACTTTTCATTGCAATCAATACTATGCGCGAAACAAACAAATAATCAACGTTACCGAACCCGATGCAGATTCTGGCGTAGTTACAAACGATATTTGGAAAAGAGATTACTCTGCATTGATGGTGTCTATTACGATGCAAGCGGTAAATGCATTAAAAATATTGCAGAAGTGTTTTAATTCATCCAATGCCACAAAGAAACAGTATGTCAACTTGACCACTGTTCAAAAAAGTCATTGGTGAGAAATAACAATGGGCCTTGCGTTCTGCGAAGCATTGCATTTGACAGGCATAGTTTCAATGTAGAACATAAACAAATCATCGATATTGCCGATCCCGAGTCTGATTCTGCTGCTGTGACTAAGAGATATTTGGAAAAAGTCGCATTAACTGGCGAGGATGTCTTTAATGCGAACAATAAGAGAATAGGAAACCTCGGGGAACCGAGGCACAACAGAAATGCGACAACAAAAAATTACGTCGACGGCTTGACAAAGTTAGATACTAACCCAACCAATACCTTATTGAGAAATAAAATTGGACTTTTCATACCAAGTGAAAGCAGATTCGATGACGATACAATAGGACAACGAATTATCAACGTTGGCACTCCAATTTATCAAAGCGGCGCTGCTACAAAACTATACGTTGATAAAAATACTGTAATTTGCCTTACTTACAGTGATAAAGACATGAAAGAGGACAGATTACACTCTCATCTAATTATTCAGATTAACACAAAATGGGACCTATAGTTCCACGATAATTACCATCTCTGCATTTCTAATGGATACATAAGCAAAGTGATCTGCTCTGCAACAAATCCTTCTTTTAGTATAAAATATAGTTAACCTCGATGATAAAAAATTCATTGAAGTAGCAATTTTAACAAACAAAAAATTTGATCGAGCTAGTAAGATTAGTATTCTCTCGCTAGCCACTAATTAGATCAGTGATGGCGAACGTTTTCGAGCTCTCATGCCAAAATTCCATAAATAAGAGAACATTTCTAGACTTGCGTGCAAACATAACCAAAATTCTTTAAGATGCGATTTTTATTAGCTAAGGTGACATCCATTTATCATGTATTTTTACGAAAGCACTAAGTTTTAGTTATTTAGCATTACAGAATCGGAAACTCAAGATAATATTTTGAAAGAAGAGCAATTTATGGAAACGCTCGAAGAATTTCACAAACCAGTGGTCGAAAAGTTGATTGCGCCAGTGGTCTGGGCAGCTGATTCAGGGGCCTCTGCTACACACTGCTTTGGCTTCTGCTTCAGGTAAACGGGAGCTCCTGGGGTTGTCCCCCCCAGGGTGTGCAAAAAAGTGCCGCTCAGAGGTAAAACAACCCCCCCCCCCCAGGAGCAATCGGCTGGAGGGCAGGTCCTGCTAGGATCAACTACGCAGAGTGATGAGTTACCTTGCCCACAT
The DNA here is from genome assembly GCA_038380435.1 of Ryuthela nishihirai. NCBI lineage: Eukaryota > Metazoa > Arthropoda > Arachnida > Araneae > Heptathelidae > Ryuthela > Ryuthela nishihirai. Next base: position 2,019,646 of record JAWZYU010000005.1, read on the forward strand.
CCGGGTACAGGTTTGCGAGTTTCAGTTTCCTCACAACTTGTTTTCCTTTCTTAGTTATTCTTCCTTTGTCAGGCCAGTTTGATCGATCACAATTTGATTATTTTTGCCTAGTTCCTTTCGTGTAAAAGTTTATTTCTACACATTTCTCTTTTCATTTTCTTTTTATTTATTTGTGAGGGCTTGGCTCACTCTCTGTGTGAATATATTGCGCTCGTAGCCCTGGTGCCCGACTGGGCGTCCCCTTGTTGGACTCCGTAAATGGTGGGGACAGTGGGCACTGAACCACACAAAACCAAATATGACATTTCATGAAGAAATTGATACGATCGGTGCCAACAAGATGAGCCCCCAACTTCCTCGTCTCTGTTATCTCTGCCATTGTCTTCTTTGTCTGTGTCTTCGTTCACGAGATTCCTGATCATCCACTCCACGGGTGATCAGGTACATCCACGGTAGATCTGAAATCCATAAAGCACTTAAGATCTGGTGACTTGTAGGTTGAGACTGCTTGTTCGAAACACTCGTAACTGCTCCTGAAAATCAGAGAGATTGGTGGGGTGGCTGTCGAAGTCACTCACCACAAAACTTTGAATTCGTTTTGGGGTGTGATCACTGAGTGGGGCATACTCAAAGTCACTGAGGAGGAAATCCTCACAGACCTCATGCCTCAAGGAGTAACAGCGGTCCATCGGGTTTTGACATGTTGTGATGGTAAATTAGTACCCACCTGGGTGCTGATTGTGACATTTGATACGCCACGCTTACCTTCTTCCATCAAGGCAGGTTATTTACATTGTGAGGTAAATACAGAACCCTCTGCGCTGTTTTCAGTGCCAGATATACGGTCATGCCCGCAGAGCTTGCTGGGCAAACCCACCTGTGCTCGCTGTGGCAGCAAGAATCATCTTGATCCTGACTGCACAGCAGAAAAGGCAAGCTGTGTGAACGTAGTGGCGAACATCCGGTGTATTCCCGCGACTGTCCCAGGTGGAAAGCAGAAAAGGAGGTGCATCGCTTGAAAGTAGTGAACAACATCTCTTATGCTGAAGCGAGAAAGCTCGCTGCACCACCCACCCCGTTGGCAAGGTATCCTATGCCAGTGCAGTCATTGGAAAGCCAATCGTTCTAATGATTTAGGTGGCGGTGGATTAGTGTACCACCTACTTAGTGTACCTGAATCTTTCTCACCTGCAGCAAGATACCTCCTGACGCTGGCAAAACCGTTGGTCCAAAATAAAAACTGGGGTCAGACTGCAACTCAGACTTCCACCTTCACCAGAAGACCTCCTCCTTCCCGACCCTACCGTCCAAACCGAAGGGACCCCTACCGGAGCCAAAAAAGAATATTATCACTCTTCCACATGGGCAGTCACGATCCATGTCCCAAGGCCGATTCCAAGAACATGGATACAGACCGCCCCCTATTCACTAAACTGTCCTCTGCGGTAGTTAAGTTGAATAGAAATTCGTCATCCGCCCACTCTGCTAAGTCCTGAGATGGCCACATTCCTACAGTGGAATTGTCGTGGATTCCAGAGGAATCTTGACGATATCAAGGCCCTCCTACAGGCACACCAGCCCATCTGTATGTGCCCGCAGTAGACATACTTGCAGCCAGTCACAGATCCCTTGATCTGGCACTTTTTACTAGTTTGTCAGGACCGAAATGGAGATGGTCCAACTCGCGGGGGTGTTGCCATCCTCATGAGCAATCATTTCCCATTCCAGGCTGTACCCCTCACCACCAACTTAGAGGCAGTAGCCATCCACCTCTTTGTGGGATTCTCGCTGACTGTCTACTCTGTATATCTTCCACCTGGGAGCATTGTCTTCCAGGAAGACCTCGATGACTTCGTCTCTCAGCTCCGTCCCCCTTCCTCATCATGGGGGACTTCATGGGGACCGTAGTGGACTGTGTCCATAATGGACACAGTCCACTATGGGGCAGTGCTGACACCAACGAGAGAGGTGGGGTCCTGGAGCAGTGGCTCCTGGATCCTTCTCTCTCCCTGTCGAACACCGATGTCAGTACATAATTTCACTCCCCAACCACTATGGGACAGTTCACTATGGGGGTGCAGTCATTCAGCATAAGAGATGTTGTTCACTACTTTCAAGTGTTGCATCTTGCTTCAGCATAAGAGATGTTCTCTACTTTCAAGTGTTGCCCATTCACTGCCATTGACCTCACCATCAACTCATCCTCGATCCTTCCACCCTTTACATAGGAGGTCGAGGATAACCCTTACGGTAGCGATCACTCCCCGTGGTGTGCACCATCTCTCATGGTGGGCCTCGCAGCCTTTCACAGTGGGAGCTTGATCAGACTGACTGGAGTGGCTTCGATCTGCTCTCTGTGCTCGATGACCACTCCATCAGTCAGAAGCCGATCAATGTGGCACTAGCGGGTTGGGTTGTTTTACCTCTGAGCAGCACTTTTTTGCACACCATGGGCTAAATGGTCACATGGACCCCGAAGGCTCAGAGAAGGTTGGGGGAGAGGACCCACTGGAACAGCTGTTGGGAGACAGATGGTAGCCTCCCGTCAAGGCCATCCAGCGTGTTCTTTAACGTGCACAGGGTATGGCTCTCCCGCACACGGGGCCATGGCTTAACGTCCCATCCGACGGACTGCGGCCTTTCCAAACCCATCGGTGTCCCCTACTGACCGTGGGCAGGGCGGGGAATTTTGCGGAGATAAATCTCAACACTGACCCAGCTGGGACTCGAACCTGGGAACTACAGATTACGAGCCTGGCACGCTACCGACTGAGCCACCCCCGCCCCAGGCACTAGCGGAGATAACCAGCTGTATCTTGATACAGCTGCATCAACAATTCCTCAAACTTCGACACGGTTTCATTGTTTTCCGATGATTAATTTTTTCTTGTGAGCTGCATCCAGATTGCACCGCAGCTCATAAGACTCAGAACAAGGCTTGGGGGGTGTTTCAAAGATATCCCACTTCCCCCAACCTTGTAGCATTCAAACGCACCAGGGCGAAAGCTCGTTCCGTCCGGAGCCAGAAGGAATCTTGGATCAAATATACGCCATCTAAAGTCCTAAAGATGGGTGTGAACTAAACGTCCCACTCGATATCGATCCTGGAGCACAATGGACAGGCAATTGCTGATCCCAAAGCAATTGTCGACACTCTGGGGGAGTCATTCTCCTCCATCTCTTTTTCGTCTTCTAACTCCCCTGAGTTTCTGGCCCAAAACAGCAGAGCGGAACACTCTCCTCTGTCCTTCCACTCGAATGACCTGGAGCCTTACAACAGGCCATTCATAGTGGAGGAGCTTCACCTTGCTCTGTACACCTCTCGTGCATCTACTGTCAGGCCAGATAATGTCCATTTTGAATTGCTCCAACATCTGTCACCATTGAGTAAGGATCGGCTGCTCCATTTTTTCAATCGCATTTTTCTCGAGGAGCGGTTTCCAGACTTTTGGCAGAAGGCAATCGTCTTGGCCTTCCTGAAGCCAGGAAATATTTCCAAGATTCCTTCTAATTATCATCCCATTGGGTTGACGAGCTGCGTGTTCAAGGTGTTGGAAAGAATGGTAAATGCCTCATCTGGTATGTACTCATACTGGTATACATCATGTATCAAGACTCATCTGGTATGTAGAACACCATAACCTTCTTTCCAACACCCAGTGTGACTTTCGCAGGCAACGGTGAACTCTTGACCATCTGATACGCCTCGAATCGCTATCAGAAATTCATTTCTATGTAGAGAGCACCTGGTGTCAATTTTCTTCGACATCGAAAAAGCTTGCGACATGACTTTGGAGATTCGACATTCTTCGTGACTTCCATAGCTTTGACTTGAGAGGTCACATACTGATCTTCATCTCCAACTTCTTATCGACACGTACTTTTCGTGTCCGTGTTGCCAACACTCTGTCGTGGTCTTACCCCCAAGAACAGAGGGTGCCACAAGCTGAATTCTGAGTGTTACACTTTTTGCTGTCAAGATTAATTCTATTACCAGACAACTTCCTCCCTCTGTAGGCAATGTCCTCTATGTTGACGATTTTAGCGTCTTTTGCTCATCGTCCAGCATAAGGGTCATTGAAAGACAACTGTAAATTGCCCTGAACAATATTTCGGTTTGGGCGACGGCAAACGGATTTCGGTTTTCCCCACAGACAACTGCTTGTGTGCACTTTTGCTGCAAGCGTAATCTTCATCTTAACCCCTAGCTTCGACTCGGTGGTAACATCATTCCAGTTGTGGCGGAGACCAAGTTTCTCGGTCTCATCTTCGATCGGAAATTGACCTTTTTACCACACATACGTCATCTCAGGACCAAGTGCACTCGGTCATTGAACATTGTTAAGGTCCTCTTTCCCATGGGGAGCTTACCGATGTTCTCTGCTCCTACTTGTCCGACAAAAACTGGACTATGGATACCAGTTGTACGACTCCGCCCAACATTCGGTGGTGGAAGTGCTGGACCCCCTCCATCATCAGGCTCTCCATGTTTGCACGGGAGCCTTCCGCACCTCCAGTCAAGAGTCTTTATGTTGAGACCGACGAACCTTCTTTATCTCTTCGTCATCAGCAGTTGCCCCTATGATATGCATCTAAATTGCGATTCCTGCCTGGTCATCCCACTTGGGACTGCAGTTTCAGTCCAAAGTGGTATATGCTTTACACTAATCGGCCGACTGCCATTCATCCTTTTCGTTTGCGAGTCCAAGGCTACCTCAGAGACATCAGCACCAGTCTCGATAGCATCGCACAATCGACAGACGAGCCACTTCCACAGTGGCTCGCTGTTTCCCCTTCCTGTGATTTTTACCTGTGCAGGACGAGGAAGGCCTTTACACCTGGCTATGTGTACTGGTAACTCTTTGCCAGCCATTGTACTGTGCATCCGGACTTCTTGCCTGTCTTTACAGATGGCTCGAAGTCCGGCACATCAGTAGGATCGACCATGGTCTGCTGTGATGTAATCATTGCAGACAGATTCCACTGCAGAGTTGCACACTATCTGTCTTGCCTTGGACCACATGGTGGCTAAGCATCATCGTCGGTGTGTGCTTTACACTGACTCGCTTAGCTTGTTACAGGCTTTGATCTCGGTGAGGCATCAGCCTCACCCAGTTATTTCTAAGATCCGCCAGCAGCTACATCGTCTGGCAGCCACCACCAACGTTCTCTTCTGTTGGGTGCCTGGTCATGTCGATATCAGGGGCAATGACTTGGCAGATGCTGCTGCCAAGTCAGCTACGCCCTTGTCTGGCTTTCCATTGCCAGTTCCTTATCTGGATTTCTGGCAGCGTTTTACCAACGAACTCCTGGCACAGTGGCAGAAGTCTTGGTCAGAACAACTTTCGAACAAGCTCTTTGAGATCAAACCTATCATCAAATTATGGCAGTCTTGTTACCGTAAGAATCGCAAGGAGGAAGTTGTACTTGCTCAGCTCCGCTTAGATCATTCGTTTATTACTAATTCGTTTCTTCTACGGGCGGACGACGAACCTAAGTGCGAGTTTTGTGACACCATTTTAACAATCAAACATATTTTAATCTCATGTCCGGCTTTTAACTTTGAAAGACGTATGTTTTTTAACTTTCATGATTTTACATCCGAGGCTCTTACACTCGGACATCTTTTATCTGATGGCTCTGTTTTACCCATCGTTTTTGCATTTTTACGTTTTACTGGATATTTTACACGTTTATGTTTTTTTTTTACTTTGTTACCTATATTTTATACTTGTTACTGAATTTAAATGGGCCCTATACACCCATTTTAGTCTTGACTTATACACTTGTTGATACTTTTTATTACTCTTGTTTATACTCATTGATCTTTATTGTGGTGTTTTATTTCTGTAAATTTTAACTTTGGTTAAAATTCAGTTACTTTTTCCTTTTATGTCTTTTTGTTCGGCGCAATATAGCCTAAGCTGCTCTTGCGCCATAAAACCCAAACAACCAACCAACCAGAATTAGAAGAAACCGATGCAAAATTTGCGAGTGAAAATTTCTTCTAGTGTTCGTTATTCATTTCACTTGTGATTTCTTCTTTCAGGAGGAAACAATTCATAAGAAAATTCGTTTTATTGAAAGTTCGATTAATGAGATTAATTATAGTTCTATATGATTTGATTTCCTGCAGTGCATTATTTTGGCATTCGAATTATCTTAGAAAGTAGCATGAACATTTTCTATTTGGAAAGGAAAATATACATTTCTAATGTGTAAAAAGAGAGAGAAAAAGTCTATATTTTCATGGAATCATGAAATGATCTTGATTAAGAAACAAAAATATGTATTTTTGAAGAGTACTATGAATTGGCAAAATACTTTGATTTTACATGTAAAATTTCTTGATCAGAAATTGAAATAGATGAACAAGATTCAGTATAGTGATAATTGGTTTTGTGACAGGTTCGCCAGCTCTCATTTGGAAGGAACAGAATTTCAAAAAGTCTATTTAAGTGAAACTTTCAATCGAAAAAAAAAAATATATATATATAAATGCTTTATTGAATGTCGATGGGGTAAAATGAAGATGAATATAAAAATTCATTTCATTAAAAGTCGGATTTTTGAGAACACATAAAAATATTTTATTTCGGTTTTCTGTATGCTATCCTTTGGTTTTCCGTAGAAGTAGCAGTAATGAATGCAATTTTAAAATTGAACGTTAACAAAAAATGTTTTATTTTATTTATTTTAAAATTTTTTAAAATTCAATGTTATCGCGGACATATGATAATTAGGTTGTTTCAGTTCCCTGAATAAGTTTTTTTTTATTTCCGTTTGCATCCTGTAGTAGAAGCAGAAATGAATATAAATATAATATAAAAATCAATTTTCATCAGGATCGGATTATGGAGAACAGATTTTAATATGGACTGTTTCAATTTCCTGTATGAGTTCCTTTGAATTTTAATTATTTCCTTTAGAAACTGGAGAATTAATAGAAATATAAAAAATAGTTGAAATCAGAATCGGGTTATTAAGAATGAACTGTTTCATTTTCTTGAATGAGTTCCATTGATTTCCGATTGTTTCGTTCAGAAGGACACGAAATGAATATAAATATAACAATCCGTTTTAACAAAAGTCGGATTATCGAGAACATAGATTTCTCGGATGGTGTAAAATGAAGATAAATATAAAAATACATTTCATTCAGAGTCGGATTATTGAGAAAATATAAAAATATTAGTATTTCAATTTCCTGTATGCCTTCCTTTGGTTTCAAAAATTTATTTCCCAAAATTGGTTTGGTTAGTAAGAGCAGAAATGAATCGAAATAAAAATATCCGTTTTAACAAAATCGGATTATTAGGAATATATATAACTATGAGCTGCTTCATTTCTCTGAATGAGTTCTATTAATCCCCAATTGTTTCGTTTAGTAAGAGCAGAAATGAATAGAAATATAAAAATCCATGAAGAGTCGGATTTTCGAGAATAGATGTAAATATGAACTGTATCATTTCTCTGAATGATTTCCATTAATTTCCAATTTTTTCTTTTTGTAAGAGCAGAAATGAATAGAAATATATAATACCGTTTTATAAAGAATTAGATTATTGAAAACAGATGTAAGTAGGAGCTGTTTGATTTCTCCGCATGAATTCCATTGTTCTCCGATTGTTTCTTTTTGTAAGAGCAGAAATGAAATAAAAAAAACCCGTTTTAACCGGAATCTGATTATCGAGAACAGATTCCAATATTAGTTGTTTTAGTTTCCTGTAAGAATTCCTGTAAGAAGGTCTGTAAATGGTAGCTAGGTAGTCACTGGAAGGAGAGCTATGCACCAATCCCCTGTGATGATGCACAGAACCGGCCAGGCCTAGCACCTAATGTCCGACCCCGCCTTCTCGTGGTGCAGACCGTTAGTACCTTTCAAAAGAGATACTCTCTTGTGGAAGTGAACGGAAGGGGAGGGCTGCCAGATTAGTGTAGCCTACTGATCTGGACAACTATGGCTACTTTTCTTTTTTTTCTACCCTGCTGAGGAGTGGTCAACCACACAGGGTCCTGGTACTGACCATATAAACCCACTGGACTGGACAGATATATGGCTCTGAGCTTGATTATGGATCCTGATTTTGCTGCACTGGTGGGCTTCTGTGGAGGGAAAATCTTCCGCTGTGTTTTCTGTTTGTTTGTGGGTCGACAGCCCCAAGTGAATAGATTCACAGGATATGTTTATCAGCTGGTGGATAATCCTGAGCAGAAGTCATCGCAGGCACTTGAACTCTTTGCTTCTATTGGCATCGTCAAATTCTACATTGGAGGAAGTCTTCCAGTGTAAATGGCTTCAGCCTTTAGTAGTGGGGGAACGGGTCTTTGCCCCATGTCTGCGATTAGGGGGCTGTTTGATATTGTCGGCATTCCCTCTCTCAATAAACATAGTTTCCTTAAACATCCCACTAACCATTTTCTCTCCATAGGTAGTTGGAATGTGAGGACTCTGCAGAGAGCTTTTTCTCTTGATGTCCTCACACAAGAATTCCACCATTATAATTTAGATATTCTCGGCTTGCAAGAGACCAGATGGACAGATAAAGGTCAGATTGTTAAAAATAATCTTAAATTTCTCTTTTCAGGGAGGGACGACAATAAGCATCACCAAGGCGTGGGTCTGCTTCTCAGCAGACACACTAGTGATGCTCTTCTAGGATATGAGTGCATTAATGAAAGAAACCTTTCATTAATATTAAATAAATTATTATTTAATTAATTTTTACAGCAAAATTTCAGACAAGCGTTAAAGACTTGAATGTTATCTGCTGTTATGCCCCCACTGAGGATGCCGATGAGGATGAGAAGGATAGGTTTTATGAACAACTTCAGGATATTTTGAATTCTGTCAAGAACGAGATATTACCCTTGTTCTTGGTGACTTCAATGCCAACGTTGGTACTGACTCTGACCTTTGGGGAGGAGTAATAGGCCCTTTTGGTATTGGTAGCTGCAATGGAAATGGGCAACGTCTCCTACAGGTAAGTAATCTCAATGGATTCAGAATAACTAACACTTATTACAAACACCGCGACATACATAAGTACACATGGGTTTCACCTGATGGGCTGCATAAGAATATGATTGATTACATATTAATTAACAGCAAATGGGCTAGTTCTGTCAGGAACACCAGGGCATATAGGGGAGCTGAAATTGGATCTGACCATTACCTTGTTAAAAGTGTGTTGCAACTTAAACTTAAAAAGTGTTGTGCTAGGGTTAAAAAATTTACTTTTAATACTGAAGCTCTGAAAGATCCAGTTATAGCCAAAGCTTAACATGATAGGTTACTTAATCATTATATTATGACAGTCATGGTATGCTTACTGCTGAAGTTGAGGAAGAATGGGATCATTTTAAACAGGCTTTTTTGGACACTAAATGTACTCTTTTAGGAAAAAAGGAGCAGAAGACACAGAATTATCTGAATGATAAGGCACTTGAGCTTATTTCGGAAAGAAAGAAGTGCAGGAATGTCCTTAATCAATACCCTACCAGTCCTAATAGAAAGCATTACAGAGAACTTAATAAACGTGTAAAAGATCAGTTAGCTGCTGATAAGAATCCTTGGCTTGATGGTTTGTCTGACAAAGCCGAGGAAGCAGTTAGACAGCACAACAGCAGAGAGCTGTACCAGATAGTTAATGTTTTGTGGTGTAGAAAACGGACAGGTATACAAGGATTGAAGGATAAACAAGGTAAGGTTATAGAAGGGGAGGATTCTGTCATGGCTAGGTGGGCTGAGCATTTCAGTGATGTTCTAAACAATGTAGTTAGTTCTACTCCCATTGTTTGCAATGATGATAGATGCATTGGTGGCTTTAATGTTGGCCCTATAACACAATCTGAAGTTATTTTGGCTGTTTCTAAACTTAAACTACATAAATCCCCAGGGATAGATGAAATTACTACCGAAATGCTTAGCGCTGGGAATGTTTCGGTTACCACTTGGATGACTCAAATTCTGAATATCTTTTATGATAAAGGCATGGTTCCTAAGGATTTTACCAGAGCTATTGTTATCCCTATTTTCAAAAAAAGTGATCGCAGTTCTTGTGATAACTATAGGGGTATTAGCCTACTCTCTGTTCCAGGTAAAGTTCTTTCCATGATTGTGCTTAATAGAATTAAAAATCTGGTTCACAATCAATTGCGTGATGAGCAATGTGGATTCAGAAGTGATATGGGATGTGTGGATCAGATATTTTCACTTAGGCAGATTCTTGAGAAATGTTTAGAGTTTCAGAAACCTTTGGTTAATAGCTTTGTTGATTTCAAAATGGCTTTCGACTGTGTTGATCGTCATAATTTGTGGTTGATTGTGAGATCATATGGTATACCTGACAAGTTAGTTAACATAATAAAAGCTCTCTATAATAACACTGAGTCGTGTGTGAGAGTTGGTAAGGCTTGTAGCAATTGGTTTAGCATTACTTCTGGTGTTCGACAAGGGTGCATTTTGTCTCCTTTTCTCTTTAGCTTGGTTATTGATTATGTTATGCGAAATTCACTTCAAGGGAAAGATTTTGGCCTTAAATGGACTGGAGATACGAAAATTTCTGATTTAGATTATGCTGACGATTTAGCCTTTTTGGCAAATGATGTTGATGAGATGAACTCTTTCATTCGAGCTGTTGATGAGACTGGAAGTAGAGTAGGTTTGGTTATAAACAGAGAGAAAACTAAAGTGATGAAAATTGGTCAGGCAGGCTGTGATTCAGTTAATCTGAATGGTTGCAGTCTTGAGCAGGTGTCACAGTTTAATTATCTTGGGAGCTATGTAACAGATAATGGTGATGTGCGGCATGAGATTAACAGACGAATAGGGATTGCTGCCGGGACTTTTAAGAATCTATGGAGAGTGTGTAGAAATAGGCGTATACACCTAAAGACTAAAATTAGACTGTATAATAGTTTGGTTCTTTCTAGAGTTAGTTATGGAAGTGAAACTTGGACACTTTGTAAACAAGATAACAGGAAACTAGATGCTTTTGATTCCAGATGCTTACGCAGTATCTTGGGCATTAGGTGGTTCAACTTTGTAACTAATGATGAGGTTAGGCAAAGGAGTTTGCAACCTCCTTTAAGCAGCATATTGTGCAGAGAGAGACTCCGTTGGTTTGGCCATGTTGCCCGTATGAATAATTATAGATTGGCGAATAGGGTTATGAACAGTGTGCCTAAAGGCCTCAGAAAGAAGGGGAGACCTAGGATGCGGTGGGCTGACAATGTCAAACAGGACCTTGTTAGAATTGGTGTTCAGTGGCCAGATGCAGTAGATGTAGCTCAGGATAGACTTGCTTGGAGAACTAAATTGCACGGTCTGGTTGGACCTCCGTAGCCCATGGCTGTTTGAGGATGATGATGATGAATTCCTTTGATTTCCAAATGTTTCATGTAGAAAGACCAGAAGTGAATAGAAATATAAAATCCCTTTTAACCACAGCCAGATTATTGAGGACAGAAGTTAATATGAGCTGTTTCAGTTTCCTCTGAATTGTTTTGATTTTCGCATGTTTCGAAGCAAAGGACGTTTAAAAAATCATTTTTAATACCGCTATCCTTATGCGGTTTGCTTTCCTGCACTGCGTTTTTGACTCCCGTTTGTTTCATTTAGAAGGAACAGAAAGGGATTAAAATATAAAAATTCCTTCTAATCGAAATCGGGTTAGCAAAAATACAAAATATCGAATGTTTTGGTTTCATATAATGTATTCGTTTGATTTCTCATTATTTCGTTCAGAGTAAAGTCGCCTTTAGAAAATACGTTTTATCGAAAATCGGATTAGTGAGAATACAAATATTCTTATACAGTTTTGTTTCCTATCGTGCGTTCTTTTACTTACATTTGATTTAGTTAAAACGGATATACTCAAAAAAATGGAAGAAAAATCGTTTTATTGAAGTGTCGGAATACAGAGAGTAGACGTGAATCCTTTATTAAATGAAGAATTAGCAAGATTGATCCAAATAGTGATCTCAATGATTTTCTGTAGCGCGGTCGTTTGATTTTGGGTTGCTTCGTTCGGAAGAGATGGCTTTGTTTCTAAATTCGCTTTATCCTTGGTCGGATTAAAGATAATTTATATGAATATCGACTAAATTGATTTCTAAACAACCTCGTTTTGTAGACTGCTGTATTGCAGAGATTTCAAAAAAAAAGTGTCGTTTTGTTTTTGTAGTGATAGTAATCTAAAATTATCTCTAACCATTATTTTTTCCACCCAATTGTTGTCCCTTCCCATTTATCGTATCCACCCAATTGCTACCACCCAGTTGTCGTATCCACCCAATTGTCATCCACCCAATTGCTTCCGCCTAGTTGTCGTAGACCCTTATTTATGCCAGACTCGAAATTCGAACTTTGGATCATTTACCACACTCTATTTTGGTATTTTTTTTAAAAATACTTTTCGACCACATACCACCTTTCCATAAGTTTCCAGTAGCCATATTGTGTTGTATCAGTAATTCATGACTGCCTGATGATTCAAGATGTATGGTTTATAACAGATGGAGCAACTTGAATTAATAAACCGGTAGTCGGACTCATTCAAACGTTATCACTAAGGAGAGAGTACCTTGTGACGTTAATGGTGCGTAATGCTATCTGAGAAATGAATGTTTAATAGATTATGTTTTTTGTAAGTTAAACATTTTCCTAGTTTCATTTATTTTGTTAGGCTCGTAGTCGTTTGTTTTTAGAGGTATAAGAGATATTTCAGGTATATGTGATTTTAAGTAGGAAAACGCATTATCTATAAATCCAGTATTAACAATGATTATTCGTTTATTAAAGAAGTTAGATTTTTTCTCACGGAAATTTTCTTGTGATTCGGCTATCATTCATCAATGAGAGGTTGAGTCTTGTCCCTGTGTGCAGGAAATCCATCTTATCTGCAGTTAAAGAATATGTTGGGTGTCCTAGACAGGCGACTTCCGTCTGTTTCTTAACAGATGCCCACAGTGGATCTCCCCTTCCCAAATCTTCTCTGAGCCCTGGGGTCCTTTTCACTTAGACATTTAGCCCAATCTTCGATTTCAAGAGAAGAAGCCTCCAAATGAATTGCTAACAGACTGACAAACAGCTTTCCAAAATAGATATTTCCTAAATAATATCATGAAAAAAATGAGATGATCTCATTTTTCACGATATCTGGGTCTGTTTTTTTTCCAAATGCGGCATGATACAATTTAAAACGTTTGGAAGAGCAAAATTCCTCTTCAGCTTTTAATATTCCATTTCGAATATTCTACTCTAGTGCAGTCAGTATTTTCACACAAAGATCTTACGATCCAAAATTATTTAGTTCTCATTAAATCTTAATTCAATATTAATATCTATAATATGCTTAAATTTTTCTGATCATTTTAATGCCATTTCTTCCATCATGAATGACATATATGTAGTCTTCCCATACTTTCTGATTAAAAACATGGAAATATCAGATTATTAGAGATTAATCTGCAATCAGTTTTAAGAAATAATCATAAATACATCAAAGCTCTCTCAGCTTTGTGAACATAGCCACTGGGTTGTTCCTGATAGAATTTACCTCAAATCGCCAAAATTCGATATATCACAAAAAATAACGGTTCTTTAACTATAAACCCAAAAAAGTAGAAAATCAGTAACTTCTACACTATGATAACAAAACTCCATAACCTGGTTCAGGTTGTAAAAAAATTAAATAGCATGCAACAGATTTCAATAAAGTTTAAGGTAATTTGAGTAAAAAAAACCCCGAGGAATTGTAAAGATCATCTTAATCGCATCACATATTTTATTGTACGCATTAAACTTTAAAAATTATGTAATTGATGCTTAATAATTCCTAAAATTATTTTACTATGCTCTATACCAGTGCTGTCCAACGTCTCTAAGACGGCGGGCCATTTTTCCTTTTGCCAATATTTCGCGGGCCAAAAAAAAAAGGATAGGACAGGATAGGTAATTGAAAAGTCAGTTCATGTCACCTCAAAAAATATTTTATTTATACGAAAAATAATAAGTATTAATAAACCAATATAAATTATCTAAACCTTTTCAAATCTAAATAATAAAAGGAGGTATATGTATGTGGCAGCCATAACTCATAAGGAAATCAACGTATACGCTCCAAATTTTCAGAGGACGTTTCTGGTTGTGGTCCAGATTGCAGTGCCAAATTTCAGGTTGAAAGTCCAAAAGGGGGGCTTGCAAGAACCAAAACGAGAATCGTTGTCAAATTTATTGTTGCCATTTATTGCTCCTTAACTGTGAAAGTAAAGTGTTAAAACAGCATTTAAATCTTCTGCTGCAAATCTGATGCCGTTGCCAGATTCCTCACATTTCCAAAAGCATTATTTAGGCGTCCATTGCATCTAGGGATCTGATTTTCTAACCAAACATGGGGTCGACACGGGGAACCCGCCTACGAAATTTGGGACCTTTCGGTGAAGTTCGTCGGGAATTACAGTATGCCAAAATCTGACGAAATAAATATCTCGATGGTTTGCGACGGGCTCTGAGAGCGCGCGCCGAGTCAGCAAATGACCTTTGCAACACGGGAAATTCTTCGAGTTCAAATTGTCATAAAATGTCGGGGGGGGGGGGGATACTCACAAAACTAACCATTAGTGCACGAAACAACAAAATATGCAGATCAAAAGTGATACACGAGCTGTCACAATTTGTACAGAAACGAAGCCACGGGCCAAGTGAAAACCTGATTTTTAAAGCAATCACCGGGGCACATGGGGGACGCACTGCATGAAATTTCGACCGTGCGGACGAATATCATGGGAGCCATAGGGCGGCAAAATCTGTGGTAACGGAAATAAAAATCTCGATAGTTTACGCAGAAACTAAGATACGGGCTATGAGAGAGCTCGTTGACGTCAACAACTATCCAAGTTAACACTGGACAAATTTCTTCCTGTTGAAAATCTGTGCTAAAGTGCCGGGGGGGAGGTACTTAAAAATTTTACCTTTAGTGCAGTGAAAATAAGAACAGACAGATTAAAAGTTACACCCGGCAGCGCCGGGTACGTTCAGCTAGTATTTAATAAATTTAATGGGAGCATTGTATTAGGCAATAGTTTATATTATTAGTTAGCATTATGTTAGGCGTAGTTTTTAGGCAATAAGAATAGATTGAATAAGTTGAAATAATGCAATAATAATTGCAAATAGAATGAATAAGTTGAAAACTGCATAACAAGTAAAGTAATATAAGTTGACAAAAAATTATAAGGTGGATTACAGATATTTATTTAAAATTTCAAGTAAAAATTTGATTTTGTTCGCGGGCCACAAAAATCCTTGTGCGGGCCGTATGCGGCCCTCGAGCCGCTAGTTGGACAGCGCTGCTCTATACTGTATCTGAAATTAAGAAAGTAATAACAGATTTATCAGCTGAGTAGTGGTAAATTTCTGAAGATCAAAACTTAGTCATGTTTTATTGGATTGAAAAGAGCAAAACTCTTTCTTTGCGTCTTGGTTATAACTAAGGCACAATGACAACGAGTTTCTGCAAATAGAATAGTGATTGCAAAAGATAATCTTGAAATATTGGATTAAAGTTTGTTTAGCATGGTATTTAAAGATCATCGATATATGTTGAAGTATTTTCTGCAGTTTTCATCTGCTAAAGGGCAGTAAAAATTTTGAAAGCAATAGCAAATGAATAAAATAAGTATGTTGATAGCAAATTTGTTGTTTTTTCTGCTTTTGTGTGCTTCTGAACATTATTTACCTCTTTTTATGTTTATCTTGACGCTTCCTACTTTTTTTAATGCATGGCAATTTGTTTCTGCCTTAGAAACCACAGGATCCAGGCTCTCTGAATAAAATGTACACTAGGCAAGGCTATTTATTCTTGATGGAAAAGAGTAAGTGCTATTGAAAATCTATCCGCCTTCTTTTGTTTAATTTGATATCTTGAGTCATTTTTTCCCAGTAGAATTAGGTGAACTTGACTGATTGTACAAGTATCCCATTGTTATGTTTAGTATATTTGTGTTTGCATTTTTCTTTCAGACTACTTTCTCGGTAAAAAAAATGGCCAAATTTCAGTGTAATGTAATCCCATACACTATATTACCAAACCTGTCAAAAACTTTCTATGTCATTGGAATAGAAAACTACATTAAAAATTTCATAACTTTGAAATTATGCTTTTAACAGAAAAATATCACGAGTGATAAATTTATGATCTCATTAAATCTCTCAGAATCTTGATTTCTCAACAATATTGAAGCTGTTAGCAAAAGAATGAAAAGATGAGTTATAGAAGAGAGTAGTGAAGTATTGAAGAGCAGACTCAATGATCATAACAATTTTTTATCAAACGTTATCAAGTCATCACCAAGCAGCCATGGGCTACGGAGGTCCATCTAGACTATGCAATTTAGTTCTCCAAGCATATCTGTCGTGAGTTACATCTGCTGCATCAGACCACTGCACACCAATTCTAACAAGGTCCTGTTTGACATTATCTGCCCACCGCATCTTAGGTCTCCCCTTCTTTCTGAGGCCTTTAGGCACACTGTTCATAACCCTATTCATCAATCTATAATTATCCATACGGGCAACATGGCCAAACCAACGGAGTCTCTCTCTGCACAATATGCTGCTTAAAGGAGGTTGCAAACTCCTTTGCCTAACCTCATCATTAGTTACAAAGTTGAACCACCTAATGCCCAAGATACTGCGTAAGCATCTAGAATCAAAAGCATCTAGTTTCCTGTTATCATGTTTACAAAGTGTTCAAGTTTCACTACCATAACTAACCCTAGAAAGAACCAAACTATTATACAGTCTAATTTTAGTCTTTAGGTGTATACGCCTATTTCTCCACACTCTCCATAGATTCTTAAAAGTCCCGGCAGCAATCCCTATTCGTCTGTTTATCTCATGCCACATATCACCATTATTGTTATATAGCTCCCAAGATAATTAAACTGTGACACCTGCTCAAGACTGCAACCATTCAGATTAACTGAATCACATCATGCCTGACCAATTTTCATCAATTTAGTTTTCTCTCTGTTTATAACCAAACCTACTCTACAGTAGCAACATAAATGAGAGTTCTGGGCCAATGTTAAAGTATAAGGAAACCTATGTTAACCTATGGGAGATGTTTCGGAACATGAGTTTTTAAATTAATTTTCTTCTGGTTTTGTGTGAGAAAATGTGTGAAAATTAGGACAAAATTGGGGTGTTTTTCAGCGCTTGAAAAACTAATTTAAGTTTTTTTTTAGGCAGATGAGGTTTAAACTAATTTTTTTGAATTATCAGAAAAAATGAGGTGTGTGTGAATGAGATAAAAATGATATGCTTTGTTAAATTATCATACACTTCAATAAAAATTTAAAGTAATATTATCTTATTAAACAAGAACATTAAAACTTTTATCTAACCAAAGTCCAAAGTAATATTTATCTTATCAAACAAAAATATTAAAGCCTATATCTAACAAAAGTTCAAGTAATATTTATCGTATCAAACAAGAATAATAAAACTTTTATCTAACCAAAATCCAAAGTAATATTTATCTTATCAAACACTTCAATTAAAACTATTACCAAATCAAAGATCAAGTAATATTTATCTTCTCAAACAAGAATATTAAAACTTTTATCTAAGCAAAATCCAAAGTAATATTTAACTTATGAAACAAAAATATTAAAATCTTTATCTAATCCAAGTCCAAGTAATATTTATCTTATCAAACAAAAATATTAAACCTTTTATCTAACCAAAGTCCAAATAATATTTATCTTATCATACACTTCAATTAAAACTATTACCTAACCAAAGTCCAAGTAATATTTATCTTATCAAACAAGAATATTAAACTTTTATATAACCAAAGTTCAAATAATATTTTGGCCTGTGAATATTTTTCTTATCAAATAAGATTACTAGAATTTCGATAGATCAAAGTCCTCACTGATGAATCAATATATATCTCTAAGCGAGTAGAAGCTGGGTATCAAAGAGGTTATCAGGTGAAAGGAAATCACACAAGGCAAGGAAGATCTGCTTTTTGTGAAGATTTTGGAGAAGATTTTTAAACACAAAGGCAAAGAGAATTCTATAGTTTACTATAGAAGTTTGGAAAGAATGTCTCCTGAAATAAAAAAAGATTGTTAAAACAATCTAATGATCAGAAGTTTTACGATTTTCAACAACATTTGAACAGTTTAATCGAAATTTCTTTCTTAAACAAGAAACTTTGTCTAAATAAACCTTAATATTTAAGGTGAATCTTTTCCTACAGAATATATCATTTCCTGCAGAATATCAATTCCAATTAGCTGGCTTCCTACATTATGGAATTTGCCATCCTCTGCTGGAAGGTAAGTGATAAATAAGAAATATTTAAATCTAGTAGTTTAGAATAATTTTGAGAATGTATAAAGTTTGTAGAGAGAGAGGGGATTTTTTTTTTAATGTTATCGTACTTAATTCGAACTAAATTGAAATCATTTATTAAAGTTAAATTGACTGATGTCATTATTTTAAAGTTCACTGCACCTCAGTATTAAAGTGAAGCTGTAAAAAATACTGGTCCGGGAACTATTTTTTGAAAACGTTCAAATAGATGTAGTATATTTCGAAATGATTGTATATAAAATAATTTTTTGTAGCCAACAACTAAAAGTTCTCCCCCCCCCCCAACCTTAGCGGTTGCAAAGTTGGTTTTCGATCTGAGACAATTATGCAATATACGTGATATAAGTTGAATGCAAATCGTATTTCGATGTTATTATTTTAGAGTTCACTGCACCTCAGCATTAAAGTGAAGCTGAAAAAATACTGGTCCCGGAACTTACATATTTTTTTTTAACTGGGCATATAGATGTAGATTTCGAAATGATTGTATTTTAAATAGAGGTTTTTTTTTAGGCAACAACTGAAATTTTTCCCTCCAATGGTTGCAAAGTTGCTTTTTGTTCTGAGACAATTACGCAAAATACGTGATAGAATTCATTTGGCGCCCTATTTACCTTAAATCTTATTTCGATGTCAGCAGTTGCTGATAATTTATATAGACCTGATTCGTATTTGCTGACATCGAAGTGGAATATCGGATACAGTTTCCCAAAATCGTGATAATTGACTTGTGTTCCCGAGTCGATATCCACATTTTTTGCAGCTAAAAAGTTCTTGTAAACTCGCTCCTAGTCTAAAGTGTTGGGTTCAAAGTTGCACTCGAATTCTTGTTTAGGAAACTATTTTGCTATTCACTCTGATCTGAATCCGTTCTTGTAACATGTGATCAAACACCATATTGTTTCTGGTTTGACTATTTAATCGGTTAGACTTTTATAAGACGACATAAAGATGGACGGGATTATTTTGAGTTGTAGTAGCCTGCCAACTGACATGAGAGTCAATTCGAGTATCAGATTTGTACAGTTTCCACGATTCCCAAAATATTTCATCTGGATTGCCGATTGCTAACTGAGATTCTAGTTTTGCAAGTACTTGTAGTGATGGTTCTACATTTAGAATAAACAAAGATAGTGAGATATTTCAAATTTATACAACGTAGCCCCAACTCTCTGAATAATGTCATTGTTGTCATTTTTTTCTAATTTTGTGGTATGTTTTACACCGCGAAACACTTTATCCACTTCTCGGCAGAATCCAAACAGCCGATTCAGTGGTAAGAATAAACTTACATTTTGACTATTTTTTGTAATTAGATATATGTCCTAGAATCCGTGATTGAATTCAGGATTTCTCTTCAACGCTTGTACAATATCCTTTATCTTATTATTCGTGTCCAGTTTATCTTCACTTCTGTCATACAAATACTTATTCATTTTCGAACTGTCCATCTTTGAACCACGTCATACTTGTGGCTGCACTGTGCGAAAACTATTCGTTAAAATCAATTAAGTGTCCCTCCTGCCAATTCAATATCTTCCAATTCTCTGTTTTCGATATAATATTGAGCTCTCTTAAAAATGTTGGACCAGTTATTGACCATCGTAACTACATCACTGCCGCCGATATCGGACCCATCTGATTTCAGTATTTTGCCTTTGACGTGTATGTAATTGTTGTGCGGGTGTAGAAAAACGTCCATTTCTTTGGTAAATATTTCGTATTTTTCGAGATTTTGAACATTCACATTGGTTTCTCGATATTCCAAGTATTCGTATTTTGTCGTTGAATTATCGTCTATTGCGTCTTCGAACAAATTCCAGTAAAAAGCCTCAACGTTCATCCTATACTTTATGATTTTATGATTTTTAGGCCATTTCCGTAAATTTCTGCTTTTAGGGGATATTTTCTCTTTTTTTCGAACGATTGGCGACGGAATTGTATAAAATATTTTAATTCGCTTTCTCAATATCTTCATCTTTATTTGGGTCTGATGTGTAACATATAAGTCACGTTTTCCTTGTTCAAGTCAATTACTTTATTATTCTGATCGGTTACTTTCATTCTAACGTTGTAAATGTAATCTGTTTTATTCAGTGGTAAATATGGTTGTATGTGATGTTTTTCTGCTGGGGTCCTGCCATCCTCTCAGATCTTCTACTTTGGCATATAAACTGACAGGCTCCTGTCAGACCTCTGTGGCAAGCAGCTGCTTGAGGGGGTATTTATTATTATTTTTTTTTTTAATATATGGGGAAGAATGGTTGTGTGTCGATTAAATTGACTGGCGGTGTTTGAGGCATGAAACTGTACAACACTCTCCTCTAGTTATTGAGATAGGAAGATTCGACAATAGAACAGTGAATCAGAATGCGATCGACCCATCTCGTTATATTAGGTGGAAACTTTTCTTCGGTTTTTGCTTGATCGATAATTTTTGATTCCAATCCTAGTATTTCTCGCAATCTACTTTCAGAAAAATCCATTTTATATCCTCTTGCCAAACGAATAGCAAATCTTAATGTGGAGAGGTTACTTTCTAGTACTATAAGGCTAGGATCCCTGAATACATTTTTCAAAGCACCATTAAATCCGTCTATATCTACATTCCATTCGGGAAAGTTATTTTATTCTATTGCCTTCCATTGACATGTTTCAGAGTGTTATTGTTATATTTATCACTGATGTTGTACCAGGAATACTGCATATTCTTATCGATCAGTGCTATCTCTTATTCACCATTGAGTGTGATCGGCGTTTCATAATTAATTTCCAAGTTGTTTGGGTTGTTTTACCTCTGAGCGGCACTTTTTGCACACAATCGATTAAATGGTCAGGTCACAAGGATCCCGAATGCTCAGAGAAGGTTGGGGGAGTGGACCCACTTGAACAGCTGTTAGGACACAGATAGCAGCCCCCCGTCAAGGCCATCCAGTGTGTTCTTTAACGTGCATAGGGTATGGCTCTCCCGCTTACGGGGCCATAGCCTAACGTCCCATCCGATGGACAGCAGCCTTTCGATTTGTGGCAGAGTGATTTAATCGAAGCCCATAGGTGTCCCCTACTTATCATGGGCAGGGCGGTGAATTTTGCAGAGGTAAATCTCATTCTTACCCAGCTGGGACTCGAACCTGGGAACTGCAGATTATGAGCCAGGCGCGCTACCGACTGAGCCACCCCCGCCCCAATTAATTTCGAATTCTTCGGGGTTGTATGCCATAATAGTAGAGGAATTGATAGTTATGAATACCATCTTTATTATTGTGGTATAGTACTATGTAGTACTCATATGCTAGTTGTTACCACAATTCATTGGGGGCGGGGGTGGCTCAGTCGGTAGCGCGCCAGGCTCGTAATCTGTAGTTCCCAGGTTCGAGTCCCAGCTGGGTCAGCGTTGAGATTTATCTCCGCAAAATTCCCCGCCCTGCCCACGGTCAGTAGGGGACACCGATGGGCTTGGAAAGTCCGCCGTTCGTCGGATGGGACATTAAGCCGTGGCCCTGTGTGCGGGAGAGTCATACCCTGTGCACATTAAAGAACACTCTGGATGGCCTTGACGGGAGGCTACCATCAGCTTTTCCAGTGGGTCCCCTCCCCCAACCTTCTCTGAGCCTTCGGGGTCCTTGTGGCCTGGCCATTTAGCCCATGGTGTGCAAAAAAGTGCCGCTCAGAGGTAAAACAATCCAATTCAAACCAACAATTCATTCCGATCGTTAGGAGTTTGTTCAAACTGAGACAATATATTGCATGGGCTTATGTTATTATTCCTTCTTGTAAAGTAATAGTTGCAATAATAACCGCATTTTACAGAGTAATTTGCATGAATTTGCGAAGAGTTATACACGATCCGCTTTTAAGATGTAAGTAAAGAGTGTTTTATTTCTTCTGGTGGCGATAAATCGAATGGATCAAAGTACTCGACGTAAGGTAGTTTCGCATCGTTGAAATAAGCTACCCAATGAGTTCCTGAACAACGGGAAACGTCGAAGTTCACTATACCATTTTCGTTTTTGAATATTTTTGTTGGCAAAGAATCGATAGAGTATATACCACTGAAATCTTTTTCGTTTTTCATTATTTTTTCGATATCTCAGTTACTTAATGGCTCTTTTTTTTTTTAAAATCCCTGAACTATTTGTTTTCCTGGAATGTACAAACCCTTTCCCTTTCTTTTTTTTCTAGATATGCCATCTGCGCTTTGCTTTCCAGGAATGTATAACCCTTTTCCTAGAACTTTTCGTGCAAGCTTAATACCAGCATATCCCGCAGCTCCAACTGCAGCTGCTTTTCCCAATGCTACGAGTGCAGGTATTAAGAACGGCAGAAATCCATCTAGCTGTGTTTTACCGAAACAAAGTCGAACAGGCGTTTTAGATTTTTTCAGTTTAATGATTTGTCTCTTTGTCAGTTTCAAAGTATCGTTTCCTTTCTTCTGTGGATCAATACTTAAAGTTATAGGATTCATATTTATAAATGCACTCTTCAATTTTTGATTTTGTCCAGGCGTTAAACTAGTTAGATAACTGTGATACATTATACGTTATTTTATAAGTATCACGCACTTATATCTTATATATAAAAATAAAGCATGTATTGTGTAAAGTGTAAAACGAAAACTTTAACGGATAACTTTGAATATGCCACATCAAAGAATAAAAGAGTAATGATGAGAGGTAAATGTCGAACGTGTGGAAAAATGAAGGATAAATTTGTGAAACAGAAAGGAAAATTTGTAAAAAGGGGAAATATAGTAAGCTGGAGTGAAGAAAAGTTGAATCCACCTGAAATGCACATTCCAGGTTACCAGTATTGTGAACCTTTTACGAAACTACAGAAAAGGTTAATACGAGGAGATCCTGATATTAACCGTGTGGACAAAGCCTGCAAAAAGCACATTTCTTACAGTAAATCTACAAAAACTAAAAAGAGACACGAAGCCGACCAAGAATTATTAAATGATTTGGATGAAATTCAGAATCGAACTTTAGGAGAATGAATTTCAAGAACGATAATCAAACCTATCATTAAAACAAAGAAACTGTTCGGTTAGGACACAATAAATAAGATGCTTTCTTCCGTTTACTATGATCCATTAAAGGGATTTTCCGGTAGAAAAGTTCTAATGCGCAAAACTGTATTGAAGGAAAAAGAAGTAAAAAGATTTCTCCAAGATGTGTACACGTTACACAAACCCATCTGTAAAAAATTCCAAATCAGACTATCTCTCGAATGTAGATGACCAGTGGTATAGTGATTTAATCGATATGCAAAAATTTAAATTTCACAGTAACCACACGAATTACATTTTAACCGTGATTGATATTTTCAGCAAATTCTCATGGGCAATACCTATTAAAAAGAAAACGGGTAATGAGATTACCTAGGCATTTCTCGAAATTTTTGAATAACGTAAGCCATCCAAGTTGAAAACGGATAAGGGAACTGAGTTTATCGATAAAGAAACTCAAGCACGGTTTAACCAATGAGGTGTTCATTGGTTTCCCACTGAAAATGAGACTAAAGTTCAAATTGTGGAAAGATTTAATAGGACTCTAAAGACAAAAATGTGGAAATATTTCACTGCCAATAACATTGGAAAATGGATCGATGTTCTACCAAAACTCTTTAAAAATTACAATACTTCTTATCACAGATCAATAAGAATGACCCCAAAAGAAGCAAGCTTGCAGAAAAACAAGATATTGTGTATTTTAATCTGTTTGGTAAAAGAATTAAATCTATTACGGCACCAAAATTTGAAATTGGCGACAGAGTGAGAATCGCCAAGTACAAGACACTGTTTAGAAAAGGTTATCTGCCGAATTTTACAGAAGAGATTTTTGAAGTTGTTCAAGTTCTGAATACAGATCACATAACCTGTATGATCAAGGATCTGAAAGGAGAACCTGTCATCGGTAGTTTTTACACCCAAGAAATGGTGAAATACGTAAAGCAAGATCACATTTATAAAGTTGAAACCATTCTGAAAACTAGAGTGAAGAATAATGAAAAAGGGTATTATGTTAAATGATTTGGTTATGATAATACATTTAAGTACTGGGTGAAAGAAGATGATCTTTTAAATAAAGCAAATGGAGATTCAAAATTTTGACTTTGAAGAAGATGAGAAATTCTTGAACAGAAACGTATTAGCACCTCTCTAGCCTTTTAGATTTTTAATCTGTGGTCCATCGGGATCAGGGAAGACGAACCTTTTGTTGAACTTAATATTTAAACATCTCAACTAAATAAAATCTTTTTATATGCCAAAGATTTAAGCTAGCCGAAATATTAGTTTATGCAAGAAATATTCGATGATTTACATGAAATTTTGGAGAAAACATTTGGCGAAAAAATCTCAATTGCAACTTTCTCTTCTAGTAAAGAAGATATCGTCAAGGTCAACGAACTAGATCCCGACATGCAACATTTAATTGTTTTCGACGATTTCGTAACCGAAAGAGATCAAAAACTCATCGAAGAATTATTCGTCAGAGGAAGGAAAAAGAACATATCATTGATTTACCTGACACAGAGTTATTTTTCTACTCCAAAAGACATTCGACTACAGTGTAACTATTTTGTATTCTTTAATATGCAGAACAAGAGAGAAATGTTGGAGGTTACAAATGGATCATGCAACAGAAATCAGGAAAGATATTTTTATGCAGTTTCAAAACCTCACGATTTCTTATAAGTCGATAAAAAAACCAAGTACATGCTCTCAAGTACAGAAAAAACTTTGGAAAATAAAAATTAATTACTTGACAAAGTTTGGCGTCATCTGCTCAGAGACCGGTTCCGAAAGATGACTAGCGGGAATTTCAGGTGTCGGTTTTAAATTGACACGTAAAGGGGACTACGACATGAGTAATAAAAATTGAGAAATGTAGCCCAATCCCGAAGAGGGTTCGGACTCTGTGACAAAACAATATCTACAAGAAGAGTATATAACACTGAATCACACAGGAAATTATGACGCAAATACTAAAAGAATATCGAGTATAGGCAGACCTATAGAAAATGGAGATTCCGCTACCATTCAATACGTTAATAACACTTCTTTAATTTTTCGGAACAATCGCTACGATGCGCCAAACAAACAAATAAGCAATGTTACTGAACCGGATGCAGATTCTGGAGTAGTTACAAAACGATATTTGGAAAAAAGAGCACTTTGCAATGACAATTACGATGCAAGCAATAAACGCATTAAAAATCTTGCAGAACCGACCGATTCATACAATGACACTACGAAACATTACGTCGACAACTTGACCACTGTTCAAAATAATACAATGAATACATTGGTGAGAAATAAAAATGGGCTTTACATTTCATGAAGCATTGGATTCGACGGGTATAGTTTCAATGCAGAAAAAATTGATCCTTGATTTGCCGATCGCGATTCGGATTCTGCTGCTGTAACTAAGAGATATTTGGAAAAAGTCGCATTAACTGGCGAGGATGTCTTTAATGCGAACAATAAGAGAATAGGAAACCTCGGGGAGCTGAGGCACAACAGAAATGTGACAGCAAAAAGTTATGTTGTTGGCTTGACAAAGTCAGATCCTAACCAATCCAATGCCCTATTTAGAAATGAAAATGGACTTTTTGCATCAGATGGGAGCAGTTTTAATGACGATGCAAAAAGAAAACGAATTACGAATGTTGGCACCCCAATTCTAAACAATGAGACTGCTACAAAACTATACGTTGATAAAAGTACTGTAATTTACCTTACCTATGGTGATAAAGAAGTGAAAGAAGACATATGTAGTCTCATCCATTTATACAGTAGACACAAAATTCAATCTACTTACGCCAACTATTTTCAAAGATAATTACCATCTATGCATTTCTAATGGATATATAAGCAAGTTAATCTGCTGCACAACAAATCCCTCTTTTAATATAAATCATAATATCAACTTGGACAATCAAAAATTCATTTTAAGTAGTAAGACCACAACTTCAGCTGTTTTTTTTTCTGTTATTCCAGTAAACAAAAAATTTGACAAGGGCAGCAAGATTAATGTTTCACTTGCTAGACACTATATAGACCCAAAAGAAAGAAGAAAGGTATCTGGAGGTCTTGTTTCAGACTTTCAACACTGGGTATATGTCTCTATTGTATATGAATAAAGATGAAGGATTTTAAGCAATTACACAGTATTACAGATGAAATCTTGAAATCGCGAGCTACTACAAAGTCAAAAATTGAAGGCACTATTTTGGGAGAGAAACGAGTTAAGGAAACGCTCGAAGAATTTCACAAACCAATGGTGGAACAGTTAAAAGGGCTGGAAACTGTGCGTGAAGAAACCATGAAAAACATAAAAGGTGTAGTGAAAACTTTAGAACCTGAAGAGCCCACTGAGATGCCAGAAAAAACGTTCATTTATAATCCACATTCCAACTTGCTATATGAAATATTAAACCAATACAAACTAAAACTTCCGAGTGAAATCTTATAGGCAAGAAATCTCATTCCTGAGCTGAAAGAAATTATTTACCAAACAATCGGCCACTTTCAGAAACGGGGGGGCTACAGAAACCCAAAGGCTCTCGTATAACTACTGAGAAATATCGTATTGTGGATAATTACATTGAGGTACTTAGAAAATATTTAAAGGTGATTAAAATAATGCTCACAGTAATAGAAAGTCAGCAGTTTGGTTCTGGACTATACAGGAGTTTCGACGACGTATGCGAAAAATTATCAATCTTGGTTGCCAGTAAACGAGCTGGAAACACCAGTACAGAGGTAGTAAATGAAATTGTCGAAAGTTTGTTAAAAAACGATATTATTGACAAAAAGGAGCATAAGATTATTTTCAATAACATCGGTATTGTTTAGAAATTACTCTTGGACACACAGTACAGTCATATCTATTTCAACTTCCGATTATGCAAAAAATTCCGATATTTCAGCCTCAATGGACCATGATTTTTAGCTACTATAAAAAAGAGGGTATAACTGCTAACTCAAGGATGAGCGCAATTATTCAATGTACCAACTGTGGGAAATCTATTCGCAAGTCCAATATGAACCGTCATATGAAAACTGCATGCACTTCTCGCATATTTGAAAAATGTGAATTTTGCAATTCCAGCTTTAGTAGAAAAGGCAATTACAATCAGCATCTGAATCAATATCATATAAATCAAATCAGTGCTTTACGGAAAAAGTTCCGCACATATAAAATTGATAACATAAATGTCAGAGAAGACATAAAAAGTTTCCTGGAGAAGAACAACAATAAATGCAAACGTATAACTAAGAAGAAACTGAGTCAGCCTCTAAGAGTTAGATTTATATTACAAATAAAATTTAAAAAGCAAACGGATCCTGAAGGACAGAAAAAAATATATGCACACTTTTTGACTTGTAACGAAATAATCAATTTGCCTACCTAACTCAATGAATTACTAAAAAATGCTTATGAGAAAATTGATGATGACTCTGAAAATTTTATACAAACGGGAAGTGGATGGGTGTTTAACAAAATAATTGCTAAGGAAATTCAAATGTCTAAGTGTAATGCAGTTGGAGCATCTGCTTTCGTAGATTTACCAGAATATTTGAAATCTAGAAAAGGAATAGTGAATGTTCAAAACTACGACAACAAATGTTTCTTGTGGTCAATATTATCAACTCTATATCCTGCTAAAGACCATCCACAAAAAAAATACCCCCTCAAGCAGCTGCTTGCCATAGAGGTGTGACAGGAGCCTGTCAGTTTATACGCCACAGTAGAAGGTCTGAGAGGATGGCAGGAACTCAGCAGAAAAACATCACAAACGTCCATGCCCTATCCGGGACTCGAACCAAGGTCCCTTAGACCAGTAGCCAAGCGCGCTAACCACTCGGCCACGTGACGGCTCCAACGTGTGGAAAAATTTAAAATATTTGAAAACGTCTTAGACACATCTTCAATTACTTATCCAGTAACGCTCAATTAAATCCGAAGTTCGAGGTTTTAAATAATCTTTCTATAAATGTTTTTAATTCTAAGAAAGATAGTTTGCATATATTATATATTTCACAGTATCCTGTTGAAGAACCCATATAACTTTTATTTTTAAAGACGTCAGTAATTCTCACTATTGCTGGATTAAAAATATTAGTAGGGTTACAGCATACTTTTCAAGACATAATGAAAAATCCTCCCTGCCCAAACTGTCTTCATAATTATACTCGCGACGATTTATTACTCACGTAGATAATTGCAAATCAAACACTTTAAAAACTATCAAGTTTCCCGAAGCAAATAGTACGAAATTCCATAGAATTAAAAACGGTTTGAAACACCCATATGTTATTTATGCAGGCTTCGAATGCATTTCGAAATGTAGAAGAATTGAGATTAATCCATGTAGAATGCGAACTAAGTATTTAGTACCGTCAGGATTTGCATTATAGTTGGACCGGAAGGTAAACTGATAAAAACCAAAATGTACAGAGGGTAAAATGTAACAGAACAATTTTCGAATGAAATGATCGAAGCCGAAAATTTGATCATTGATTTGAAGAAAAAATATTAAGATGACAGATTTTGATTCGCAAAATTTTCCTGGAGCAAAATATTGTAATAGTTGTGGGAAGATTCTACGAACTGACAGAGTAAGGGACCATGATCACTTAACTGGAAAATACAGAAGTGCTCTTCACAACACATGTAATCTTCCATACAAAATTCTCACTTGAAATACCAGTGTTGTTTCATATTCTCAAATGATTTGATGGACACTTTATATTAAAAGTTTTTTGGA
The DNA here is from genome assembly GCA_038380435.1 of Ryuthela nishihirai. Lineage (NCBI taxonomy): Eukaryota > Metazoa > Arthropoda > Arachnida > Araneae > Heptathelidae > Ryuthela > Ryuthela nishihirai. Next base: position 2,048,813 of record JAWZYU010000005.1, read on the forward strand.
AATTTAAAGATAAGAAGAAAATTTATTGTATTCCTCAAACTACAGAAAATATATATGCATTAAATTCGGTCAAATTAAATTTATTGATTCATTCATGTTCCTGAATTCTTCACTGGATTCACTGTCGAAAAGTGTGGAAAATTTCTACACACTAAGTGAATACCGCGAACAACATAATCTGAATGACTCACAGAAAGAACTTTTGAAAAGCAAAGGAAGTTTTCCATATGAGTACTTGCAACATATAGTGTTCAGTTTTTGCAAGTCACTTCATCCAAAGAGAATTTTCAAAACAATAAACAATACGAAAGAGCTCAAATTTTGCGGAAAGCCTTTTTTATTGCTGCCTTCGGGAAATATCACGATCTGTACATGATCACTGATGTATTACTGCTAGAATATATATTTGAAAACTACAGAAATTCGTGTATGAATAATTACCAACTCGATCCTTGCCATTATTTTAGCTCTCCTGGTTTATCCTATGCAGCCTGTTTAAAAATGACAGAAATTGAGATGGAACTTATAAAATGTGATATGTAGTTTTTTGTAGAAAGAGCTCTGCGAGTAGGAATATCTTTAGTGTATAAGAGATTTGCACAGGCCAAAAATCCTTTAGCAGATAAATATGAGAGAAGTAAACCACAAATCTATATCATGTACTTTGATGAAAACAATTTATATGGCTGGGCAATATCTCAACCTATTCCAACAAGTAATTTCAAATGGGTAAATGATATTGACTTGTTTAATATTCCAGACAACAGCGAAAAAGTTTATTTCTTTGAAGTTGATCTAGAATATCCGGCACATCTACACGATTTATACAATGATTTCCCCTTGGCTCCTGAAAAATTGAAACTCTTTAATAGTAATGTATCATTCTTAATTCCAAATCTGTTCGACAAGCAAAATTCTGTCGTTCATTATAAGTTACTTAATTCTATTTGGAATTCGAGTGAGGGTGGGTTGGGTTGGGTTGTTTTACCTCTGAGCGGCACTTTTTTGCACACCATGGGCTAAATGGCCAGGTCACATGGACCCCGAAGGCTCAGAGAAGGTTGGGGGAGGGGACCCACTGGAACAGCTGTTGGGAGACAGATGGTAGCCTCCCGTCAAGGCCATCCAGCGTGTTCTTTAACGTGCACAGGGTATGTCTCTCCCGCACACGGGGCCACGGCTTAACGTCCCATCCGACGGACGGCGGCCTTTTCAAGCCCATCGGTGTCCCCTACTGACCGTGGGCAGGGCGGGGAATTTTTGCGGAAATAAATCTCAACGCTGACCCAGCTGGGACTCGAACCTGGGAACTACAGATTACGGGACTGAGGGTGAAACAGGTGCATAGAATCTTGGAATTTGATCAGAAACTATCCCTGAAACCTTACATAAATTTTAATACAACTGAAAGAATTAATGCCATAAATAATCTTGAAAAAGACTTTTTCAAACTGATGAACAATGCTATACTATATGGTAAATGTTTAGAAAATAAGAGAAAGAGAATAAAGTGTCACATTGTAAAAACTGAAGAAAAGCTTAAAAGTTAATTGCAAATCCCAGGTACGTTTCTTGTTTTGAACTTGCAGAAAATTTCGTAATTCTCCATATGAAAAAGAAAAATATTATATTAATAAGCCATATTACATTGATGTAACGATTTTGGAGTTGAGTAAATTAGACATATATAATTACTTCTACAATTTTCTGAAACAAAAATACAATGCAGAATTGTTGTTTACTGTTACTGATTCCTTCTGCGTCGACATCAAGATAGAATATTTAATTCAGACTTCTTTGATTTCTCAAATTACCCCACAAACCATGCATTATACAGTTAATCAAATAAATGGTTCCAGGAACTTTAAAGACGAATTAAAAGGTCTTCCAATCAAAGAGGTTGTTGCTTTACGTCCAAAATTGCATTCTATAGACGCTCCAATTCCCAAAAATCAGCTAATGGTGTAAAAAATGAATTTAGTCACGTAGATTATCAATAATGTCTATTTGATGAAAAAATCCTATGTACGCAACAAACAGAATTTTGATCCGCACCAACGTGATATACATGTATACCAAATTATAAACTATTGCTTTATCCCAAGAATACACAAAACGACATATCAATGGAATTCAAACATATGCTTTTGGAAATTATAGAATCTCAGATATGTATGGTAAAGTAGGCAATACCATTTGCAAAACATTAAACGGAAAACAAATGTAAAAAAATTAAGTACTAGTTCAGAAATGCTAATAATCAGTGTTTAAATCTAATACCTCTGTTCAGAGCATAGAATTGCCAGCCCAAGTGTTTATAAATTTACTATCAAAGTTATGGGTTTTAAATAGGTGCCAAAAAAGGTGTGTGACACTGTATCAAAAGCCTTATTTTGATAAAAAGAGAGTAAGCAGCTTTTGCTACGTTTTAAATTAGCATAATGCATCACAAACAGTACTCAAATTTTGAGAAATTTTCCTCCCCAACAGAAGCTGCATAGGCCCAATAAGGTTCGAAAGGACGTTACTCATTGCGATCATAACTTTCGCAAAAAATTTATTGTCACTATTTAATACAGAAATAGGTCTCCAATCAGTGACTGAAATATTACTACCATCTTTTTTTCCCCAGTAATGCAATCTTTGCACGTCACATATCAGTTCTCATTTCAACAGAGTCAATTAGCAGGTTAAAAAAAACGTTCCTAAAGAAAGAATAATTGAAACACTTAACCTTTAAAACTTTCACGATACGATACATTCTAATGAAACCATCAAGAATTTCGAAAAGTTCTTGGCACATATTTATCTCGAAATTCCTATTGGCTGGCAAAAGTTCATCTTCAGTTTCGTAAAATCAGGTCAAAGTGTTAAACACGAGTCAGGTACAGTCGCTCAAATAAATATCCGAACATTATGGTTGATTACAGAATTCAGAAAAAAAATATCTGGCAACGATTTTTTTTTTGAAATTAGAGATCTGGCAACGTTCGTATACAGTTCACGAAGGTTGCCAGATCACTAATTTCGAAAAATATCGTTACCAGATATTTTTGTGAATTCTGTAATCAACCATAGTGTTCGGATATTTATTTGAGCGACTGTACAGGATGCTATTGAAGAAACACAGACAGTCTCAAGTGATATGGTTTTACGAAACCGCTTAGTGATCGCCGATAAACACTTTTCAATTAATTCATTTTCCAGTGATCTGAAAGCATGAATTTTATTTTTTAGTTGACTAAAAACAACTATTTTAAATACAATCATTTCGAATTCTACCACATCTATTTGAACGCTTTAAAAATATAGTTCCCGGACCAGTATTTTTTACAGCTTCACTTTAATACTGAGGTGCAGTGCACTCTAAAATAATGACATCAGTCAATTTAACTTTAATAAATAATTTCAATTTAGTTCGAATTAAGTACGATAACATTAAAAAAACTCCCCTCTCTCTCTCTACAAACATTATAAATAAAAATAAATACCCACTCAAGCACTGCTTGCCACAGAGGTCTGACAGGAGCCTGTCAATTTATATGCCAAAGTAGAAGGTCTGAGAGGATGGCAGGACCTCAGCAGAAAAACGACACATACATCCATGCCTTACCCGGGGCTCGAACCCAGGTTTATACATTCTCAAAATTATTCTAAACTTCTAGATTTAAATATTTCTTATTTATCACTTACCTTCCAGCAGAGGATGGCAAATTCCATAATGTAGGAAGCCAGCTAATTGGAATTGATATTCTGCAGGAAATGATATATTCTGTAGGAAAATATTCACCTTAAATATTAAGGTTTATTTAGACAAAGTTTCTTGTTTAAGAAAGAAATTTCGATTAAACTGTTCAAATGTTGTTGAAAATCGTAAAAATTCTGATCATTAGATTGTTTTAACAATCTTTTTTTTATTTCAGGAGACATTTTTTCCAAACTTCTATAGTAAACTATAGAATTCTCTTTGCCTTTGTGTTTAAAAATCTTCTCCAAAATCTTCACAAAAAGCAGATCTTCCTTGCCTTGTGTGATTTCCTTTCACCTGATAACCTCTTTGATACCCAGCTTCTACTCGCTTAGAGATATATATTGATTCATCAGTGAGGACTTTGATCTATCGAAATTCTAGTAATCTTATTTGATAAGAAAAATATTCACAGGCCAAAATATTATTTGGACTTTGGTTAGATAAAAGTTTTAATATTCTTGTTTGATAAGATAAATATTGCTTGGACTTTGGTTAGGTAATAGTTTTAATTGAAGTGTTTGATAAGACAAATATTACTTTGGACTTTAGTTAGATAAAAGTTTTAATATTTTTGTTTGATAAGATAAATATTACTTGGACTTTGATTAGATAAAAGTCTTAATTAAAGTGTATGATAAGATAAATATTACTTGGACTTTGGTTAGATAAAAGTTTTAATATTTTTGTTTGATAAGATAAATATTACTTGGACTTTGATTAGATAAAAGTCTTAATTAAAGTGTATGATAAGATAAATATTACTTGGACTTTGGTTAGATAAAAGTTTTAATATTTTTGTTTGAGAAGATTAATATTACATGATCTTTGGTTAGATAAAAGTTTTAATATTCTTGTTTGAGAAGATAAATATTACTTTGGACTTTGGTTAGAGAAAAGTTTTAATATTCTTGTTTGAGAAGATTAATATTACTTGATCTTTGGTTAGATAAAAGTTTTAATATTCTTGTTTCATAAGATAAATATATCTTTGGTTAGATAAAAGTTTTTATTGAATTGTATGATAACTCAACAAAACATATCATTTTAATAACATTCACACACACCTCATTTTTCCTGAAAATTCTTAGTTTAAACTTCATCTGCCAAAAAAAACTTAAATTAGATTTTTAAGTGTTGAAAAGCACATAAATTTTTTGTAATTTCACACATTTTCTCACACAAAACCAGAAGAAAATTAGTTTAAACACTCATCTCCCAAGCTTCTCCCATAAGTTAACGTAGGTTTCCCTATACTTTAACATTGGCCCACAACTCTCATTTATGCTACTACTCTCTACGTCCAGTCTCATCAACAGCGCAAATGGAAGAGTTCATCGCATCAGCATCATTTGCCAAAAGAGCAAAATCATCAGCATAATCTAAGTCAGAAATTTTCGTATTTCCAGACCATTTAAAGCCAAAATCTCTCCCTTGCAGTTAATTTCGCAAGCATAATCAATTACCAAATTAAAGAGAAAAGGAGACAAAATGCACCCTTGTCGAACACCAGAAGCAATGCTAAACCATTTGCTAACAAGCCTTACCAACTGTCACACATGACTCAGTGTTATTATAGAGACCCTTCATTATGCTAACTAACTTATCTGGTTAGAATTGTTACAAGAAATCGTTTACTAAAACAAATGTAAAGTATTCTTTTATGTTGCTTTTGAAGAAAAATGTTTAGGATTCTGTAACATTATCATCTGCTGTTAATGTTTCTAAATTCAATAACTTTTTAGATGTTTAATGAGTATTGCTGAGAATCGAAATTCAGAGAGATTTCAGCGAAATCTGAAATTTTTCTCTTGTATCCTTTTCTTTTTGCTGAAAACCTATTTTTATTTTTTTGCATCTTTCAATACAGATAACATGTTTCAGATACAATACAGATAACATGTAAGTCTATCACTTTTGGTAACATAGTGTACGATTCGCAGTTCCTTTAGCTGCTTTCATTTGTAAAAATAAAATTGCAATGTTATTATTAACATTTTAATATGCATGCACATTTCACAAAGGACCGAAAAGAATGGCCGAATTATTTCTCCAATCCTATTTGTTCCCGTTAACAACCGCTGCATTTATCCACTGCAGCCAATTCTAATAACATCCCATTGACACTGTCCAACCTCTTCATTATAAATTTCGCTTCTCCACAATATATTTTATTGTCTTGATATCACTTTGGTTCGGGTGATACTACAACTGCCGAGCTTCAGATTCATGTCCTAGGGGGTCTTGGTCGTTTTTTCTGTTATACTTGCAGATAAGTTTTTTGTTATATTTGTAGGTAAAAAAAATATTGTTCATAGCTGCATTCTTAGTTCTCAGTTTTGCATTCGTCTGCAGCAAAAAATTGTCCAATTTGCCAACTTTGCTCGAAGTAAGGTGAAAAATAAATTACCTGAGCATTCTAAACTGGTCGCCAAAATTAAATCATGGCACACCAAAAAGTGCATATCGGGATGACTAATGGGTAATGAAATGATGGCGGGAAGTTGCAATTATGAACGTACTACCAAAATGCGAATGAAAAAGAATGAAATTTTACAGGAAAGATAATGAAAAATCGAAATACCTAATGTGGTGGAAATGGGATACAAAAAAAGTGTCGGCAGTAGGCAGGATTTAGTTTCGGGAGGGGAGGAAGGTTGAGAATAATTTGAGGAGGGTTTCCCAGGTATTAAAATATTCCACTGGACAGGAAGGGGTAAAATGATATTCTCGATGGGATAAGATTTTATAGTTTTTTTAATCTATTTTTAGTGTCGGACATAAAATATGGCGCGAAAATAAAATTATAAAAAGGGAACTGTTTTGGATTTCAAAGCACGAGACAAATTTGAAATTCTGTATAAGACCACAGGATTTTCGGGGGGGGGGGGGTGCGATGCCTCCACCAGGGTACGTCCCTGGCAGTGGGAGAACATGACGTCATCAACGAGCAATACAAAACTTTTCATATCTTAAATAGAACTGCAGAGATCATTCTATCTTCATGCTCTCAATAAAACTGCAGGGAGAATCTTTATTCATGCTCCCAATAAGACTCGGAGGGTAGTGAGGTCCAAATGTTCATTTAAAGCATTTCTTCTAAGCACGTCGATGGTTTAGGAAGGAGCCTGAAGAACATTTTCCCATATCCTTAGGGAATCTTTGCTCGATTGCATTGAGATCCAGAGAACATCATCTATTGGTAGGTGTCTCTCACTTACTGTTGAAGAGCATCAGTAGAAATTCGTTACCCCCTGGAGAGACATATGGTTTGAAATAGAGGTCATTCCACATGACTCTCTTCGATTTCCATGAAACTGGTTTAGGCATCAAGACTTATAGGTATGTAGTAATTATAAATAAATAAATAAATACCCCCTCAAGCAGCTGCTTGCCACAGAGGTCTGACAGGAGCCTGTCAGTTTATATGCCACAGTAGGAGATCTGAGAGGATGGCAGGACCTCAGCAGAAAAACACACACATCCATGCCTAATTCCGGGGCTCGAACCCAGGTCCCTTAGATCAGTTGCCAAGCGTGCTAACCACTCGGCCACGGGACGGCTATGTAGTAATTAGGCAAGTGTAAAAAAGAAGTAGGTTAGAAGACCTTCCTTAATCAGGTGTAAATTGCCTTAATTGGAAGAGCAACTGGTGCATAACCAGGGGTGAGTTTTCTGAGTCCAAGAATGCGGTTGGGTAGCTTTTTAAAACATTCCAAATTGACACAAAATGAATATCACAGTAAGTGAGATTTCGCCCTACCTGATATGTCTATGCCGAATTGGTAACTCCATGTATCAAGCGGATTCAAAGTTGTAGCAATTTGACAGTTGCAAGAAACTTTAACTAAATTTTTTGTTTAACTAAACTTAAAAGCTAGTATCTCACTTTCTAATCAAGGCAGAAAGTTCAAGTTTATGTCATTTTGGAGTTCTGAATATGGGAATTAAAGTAATGTAATCAAAATAGAAAAAGCAACAGGTTTTATTTTTAAAATTAATTAAAATATAATTTCACGTTGAACTGTGTACTTTTAAAATTCGAGGAAAAAAATTGCATACCACTCTTAAAGTTTTCAACCTTGTAGGTCAAGTTCAACTTTGACAATAGTGGGATCATTACTTATTGGACACTAAATTTTCTGATAAACATATAAAAGTTTCAAATTTAATTTGCCTATACCTGTCTGGTGGTTAGCATACCTGACTACTAAACCAACAGGCATGTCCCTGTGTATGTGTTTGTATGTTGTATGAGAAACCAGGAAAAGCAGAATAGAACTCGTAAGGTTATCTCAGTTCTTTGTGTTGGAAACTATCTCCTTCTCTTTAAAAAAATCGGAGAATTACATAGTACGTTACAAAGTGTTTGGTACAATTTCTTTACTGATACATATGTAAAATAGTTGTGGTTTCTTCAAGTTCATGTTGCCCCAATGCACAAGTTATCCCTCCACCAATCCTCATCATAAGCATAGAGACCACTAGTGCGAGCTCCTGTCCATGGTGAGGGGACCACCCTGTGAAGGTTCCGCTGGTTTGGTTACCTTCACAGGGTCCTAAACGCTTGCCCGCGTGTTTGCCGTGCGCGGTGACCCGTGTCCTGGGAAAGGAGGATCCTGGTAGTTGCTTGGGGGTCCCCGTCTTCTCAGCTCATGACTGACGGGGTTCCCTTTGGCTGCCTTGCCATTGGGCAGTGGATTCCGGGGTCTCTGATATACACTGATTTGGCCTCTGCTTCCGGTAAACGGGAGCTCCCGAGGTGGCCCCCCCAGGAGCAATCAGCTGCTGGGCAAGTCCTGCTAGGGTCAACCGTGCAGAACGGTGAATAGCCTTGCCCACGGTCTGGGTACAGGTTTGCAAGTTTCCTCACAGATTATTTTCATTTTACAATTATAATTCTTTTGTGAGGCCAGTTTGGCCATTCACAATTTTGATATTTTTCGCTTTGTTTCTTTTGTGCAGAGCGTTTTTGTTCTGCACATTTCTCTTTTTATTTTTCTTTTGTTTATTTCTGAGGGCTTGGCTCACTGTCTGTGTGGCTATAGTGCCTGCATAGCCCTGGTGCCCGACTGGGCGTCCCCTTGTTGGGCTCCGTGGAGGGTGGGGACAGCGGGCACTGAGCCACACAAAAACAAACATGAGAGTAGGCGAAGAAATTAATGCGATCAATGCCGTTAAGAGGGCTCGACACAAGCCCCCATCTTCCTCATTGTCTCAGTTATCAACGCCGTCGTCTTCTTTATTTGTGTCTTCGTTCCTGAGATTCCTGATCATTCACTCCACGGGTGATCAGGTACTTGAGGATGTGTCCCCATTTTTGGTTAATAAAGGTTTGAAGGGTCTAGCAGGAGAGCCGAAATCCGTCAAGCGCTTAAGATCAGGCTACTTGCAGGTTGAGACCGCTTGTTCAAAACACTTTGAACTGCTCCTGAATGTCAAAGAGATTGGTAGGGTGGCTGTGGAGGTCACTCCTCACAAAACTTTGAATTCCTCTCGGGGTGTGATTACTGAGTGGGGGCTCCACAAAGTCGCTGAGGAGGAAATCCTCTCAGAGCTCACACCTCAAGGGGTAACAGCAGTTCACCGGGTTTCGATATGCCGTGATGGGAAATTGGTATTTTGCGTTTTGGCCTTCCCGAAGCCAGGAAAGGATTCCTTCGAATTATCGTCCCATTGCGTTGACGAGCTGCGTGTGCAAGGTGTTGAAAAGAATGGTAAATGCCAGACTCATCTGGTATTTAGAACACCACAGCCTTCTTACCAACACCCAGTGTGGCTTTCGCAGACAACGGTCAACTCTTCACCATCTGATACGCCTCGAATCGGCTATCAGAAACTCATTTTTACGAAGAGAGAACCTGGTGTCAATTTTCTTCGACATCGAAAAAGCGTACGACACGGCATTCTTCGTGACCTCCACAGCTTCGACTTGAGAGGTCACATGCCGATCTTCATCTCCAACTTCTTATCGACACGTTCTTTTTGTGTCCATGTCAGTAACACTCTGTCGCGGCCATACCTCAAAGAACAGGGGGTGCCACTAGGCTGCGTTCTGAGTATTATGCTTTTCGCTGTCAAGATTAATTCTATTACTAGACAACTTCCTCCATCAGTAGGCAATGCCCTCTATGTTGATGAATTTAGCATATTTTGCTCTTCGTCCAGCATGAGGGTCATTGAAAGACAACTGCAAATTATCTTGAACAATCTTTCCGTTTGGACGACGGCAAACGGGTTTCGATTCTCCCCACAGAAGTGCTTGTGTACAGTTTTGCCACAAGAGTAATCTTTACCTGGATCTCGAGCTCCGGCTCGAGGGTAACATCATTCCAGTTGTAGCGGAAACCATGTTTCTTGGTCTCATATTCGATCGGAAATTGATCTTTTTACCACACATACGTCATCTCAGGTCCAAGTGCACGTGGGCATTGTGGGCATTGAACATCGTCAAGGTCCTCTCCTTCCTTTCTTGGGGATCAGACCGATGTTCTTTGCTCCGCTTCTACCATGCACTTGTCCGATCGAAACTGGACTACGGATCTAGGTGTACGACTCCGCCCGAGATTCGGTGGTGAAGGTGCTGGACCCTTCCATCATTAGGCTCTCCGTGTATGCACGGGAGCTTTCCGCAGCTCACTGGTCCAGAGTCTTTACGTTGAGACCGACGAACCATCTTTATTTCTTCACCGTCAGCAGTTGTCCCCACAATACACATCTAAATTGCGATCCCTGCCTGGCCATCCCACTTGGGACTGCGTTTTCAGTCCAAAGTGGGAAATGCTTTACACAAATCGTCAAATTGTCCTTTCGGAACAAACAATTGTCCTTTCGGTTTGCGAGTCCGAGGCTACTTAAGAGACATCAACACCAGTCTCGATAGCGTCGCACAGTCGACAGCTGAGTCAATTCCACTGTGGCTCGCTGTGTCCCCTTCCTGTGATTTTTCCCTGTGCAGGACGGGGAAGGCCTTTACATCTGACAACTCTTTGCCAGCCTTGTGTGTATCGGCAACTCTTTGCCAGTCATCGTGCTGTGCACCCAGACTTCTTGCTTATCTTTACAGATGGTTCAAATTCCGGCACATCAGTGGGATCGGCCTTGGTCTGCTGTGATGTAATCATTGCAGACTAGATCCCACTGCAGTGTTCCATCTTCACTGCAGAGTTGCACGCTATCAGTCTCGCCTTGGACCACGTGGCGACTTAGCATCATCGTCGGTGTGTGCTTAACACCGACTTGCTTAGTTCGCTACAAGCTTTGATCTCGGTGAGGCGTCGGCCTTACCCAGTTCTCTCTAAGATTCGCCAGCAGCTCCATCGTCTGGCAGCCACCACCACCATCCATTTCTGTTGGGTGCCCGGTCACGTTGGTATCAGGGGCAATGATTTGGCAGATGCTGCTGCCAGATCAGCCATTCCACTGCCCGACTCTCCATTGCCGGTTCCATATCTGGATTTCCGGCAGCGTTTCACGATCGAGTTCCAGGCACAGTGGCAGAGATCTTGGTCAGAACAGCTTACGAACAAGCACTTTGAGATCAAACCTATCATCAAACCATGGCAGTCTCGTTACCGCAGGAATCGCAAGGAGGAAGTTGCACTTGCTCGGCTCCGCTTAGGTCATTCGTTTATTTCTCATTCGTTTCTTCTACGGACGGACGACGAACCTAAGTGTGAGTTTTGCGACACCATTTTAACAATCAAACATATTTTAGTCTCGTGTCCATGTTTTACCTTTGAACAACTTATGTTTTTAACCATCATGATTTTATGTCCGAGCCCCTGACACTCCGACATTTGTTATCTGATGACTGCTCTTTTACCTCTGTATTTAGATTTTAAAAATATATTGGATATTTTACTGACATATAGTTTTTACTCTTCAGCTTTTATATATATATATATTTTAACCCAGGTTGCTATCACCTGGGTTACTTTCATCTCTTTTTACAACATATTTCTACATTTGTTTACTGTTATTCCCTACATGCCATTTTATTGTTTTACATTTTTCTTGCTAAATTTGTAGTTTATTTTTAAAAATTGGTTCAGGGTTTCATGACTTTTATCTTTTTGCTTTCTGGGCATTCGTTTGGCGCATTATAGCCTTAGATGCTAATGCGCCATAAAACCCTAAACAACCAACCAACCAAGCATAGAGGTGAGTTTCAAGCATGATTATTCAGTCCCCCCCCACTTTTTTGACCTTTTTTAGAAATATGTAACTCATTTTTTCTTCCATTATCAAAAATTAAAATGGAAGGCACTAATTTTGAACTTTGTTACAGGTAAAAGAAACTGATGCTTCCTTTTAGATTCAAAATAATCTTTTTTAGTTAGAGATAGATAATTTTATGCATGTACTGGGAAAAGATGAAATTGAAAAAGTCTTAGCTATCAGATTTTCTTTTCATCCGCTTGAGTAAAGAAATTACAGGAACAATTTATGTAGTTACTTAACTCACAAAATTAGACTCTTAGTAAATTTATCTTAATTTGAAGATAAATATAATATGTTTTATGCTGCATGAGAGATTCCCGAAATGAAGGTCGCACTGTGTTTGTAATCTGATGTTTCTAGGTCCAACTCCTAACTGTGCGAGTGTTGAGATTTATCTCTGCTCTCCATCGCCCTGTCTTATGTAAGAAAAGAGACACCACAGAGCATGGAAACGCTGCTCTGGACGCTAAGTCCTGATTTCGTGTGTGTAGGAAAGCCATGGCTCTTACATACGTTAAAGAGCATGCTGGATGACCTATACGAAAAGTTTTCATCTCTCTCCTAACCTCTTCCCAGTTCTCAGCCTTTGGGGTCCTTGTGACCTAGTCATTTAGCCCCACTATTTGCACCAAAGTGCCACTCAGAGGTAAAATAATCCAAATTCCAAAATTAAGTGCCTGAGGGTGCTGCGGAAACATAATGATCTTTTGATTTAAATGACCTAAAGATTTTAAAATTTTTCATTTAGATCATGCTGGTGATTTGGCCCTTTTGGTAAATGATGTTGATGAGATGAACTCTTATCATTAGGGCTGTTCATAAGAATAGAGTAGGTTTTGTGATAAACAAGGAGACAACTAAAGTTATGAAAACCAGTCAAGGTTTTATACGGACAAGACGGGAAAGATTTACAGACATATTTTCCTTCAAGAGACAGTGCTATTTGGGGAAAACTGAACAATATTTGTTTCTCTATATTATTAATTATTATTTGATAAAGTCGGACAAATACAATGTCTAATTCTGTATAACTATTTATTTATTTTCCGCCATGCCATCGTCATTAAAATATTCTTTTTTTTTAAGTTTTAAGCATAAAAGTTTGAATTTTAACTTTGCTCTGTTACTAGAACACGAATTGTGAATTGAAGAAACTAATGTTACAATCCAAAATTGTATATCTAAGGGTGTCCTGCCAATAAATTAACAACAAATTCGCTAATCGCTTCAAACAATAGGCTTGTTATGTATAATAAAAAAAGCTGTAAAAATAAACTAGTGTTTTTTATCATCTTCGTGAAGATCTGTTATTTATATTTTGCATTGTTTAATTCAATTCTTATTACATACCATTATTATACTTAGCATTTAAATCAAAAGTTAAATTATTACACTGTTCTACAAAAAAAATTATTTTTTCTAAGTAAGAGTTGTGTGATTCTTAAAAGTTTTTTTAGTGCAGACTTCAGATCTGTGATTAAGATATTTTCTATCAGGGATATTTTTCGAGTTAGGCGATTTTTAATTTTTCATTTTTTTCCCTAGATTTACAATGAATAATAATAGGGAAAAAAAGAGATTATTCTTAGCTTCCTTAGTATTAAAATGAATATAGATTCAAACAAAAATTTTTACAGAATATTATACAGAAATAAATTGAGTACAGAATAATAAAATAACAAAAATACTAAACGTAAATCATTTTATCTTTTATGTTTATCTGTGCTGTCTCTTTTGAGATTCCAACAAAAATCAGCTAACATTGTAGGCATTCACTTCCCTTCATATCGCCTTTCAATTGCCGAAATATCTTTGCGAAACCTCTCACCGTGTTCATCGGAGACGTCACTGTAGCTTTCGAGATAGTACAGATGTGAATGCAGGAAGTGCACTTTCAAAGTCATATTACATCCTAAATCCCAATATACATGTAGCATCTGGTTTACTATTTCATTATGATCTTTAGACCTCTTTTATCCAAGAAAATTATCTGTAACTTCCTTAAAACATGTCCAAGCAAGTTTCTCTTTCTCTGTTAGAGATTTGTCAAATTTCACATCTTCAACTGTCTTAATTGAGCGCCAACAAACACGCCCTCTTTTATGTTTGCTTCTGAAAGACGGTGGAATTTTGTTGTTAGGTAAGCAAATCCCCTACCATATTTATCCACTGATTTGACAAATTGCTTCATAAGTCCCATTGTATATGAAGGGGAGGAAGGATCACGTCCTCATAAGTTATAAGTCTCTGCTTCTGTAACTTTTTGCTTCCACTTTCCAATTACGTATTGGCCAAGTTTTCTTCAAGTAATGGGATGCTCTGTCACAACTGTCCCATTCACAAAGGAAACAAGGAAATTTTGTGTTCCCTTGTTGCATTCCCAATATCATGGCAATGATTTTTAATTCCCCACTTATTTTCCTCATTGAAATCCATATATTTAATGGATTTGAGCATTATATCTAGAATTTCATATGATTCTTTTGTCATACTAACATAGGCAACTGGAACAGAAGGCATTAAATTGCCATCATGTAGTAAAACTGCCTTCAAGCTAGTTTTGGATGCATCTATAAAGAGCCTCCAATTTTGTGGGTCATGAATAAAGCTTAAAGCTGTCATCAAACCGGAAATATCATTACAGAAAGTCAATAGGCCGTCATGTGAGAAGATTGAAAAAAAAAATCCGTTCTCTATGTGTATATAAAATTATACTTGTCCTAAGTTGGAGAAGATTTCATTCTTGCAAAGTAGAGCCCAGCAGTTCAGCATTTTGTTTCCTTAGCCCTAGATCCCGAACGAAATCGTTCAGATTTGCCTGCATAAAAAATGTGGAGTTGAATCCATGGCAGCCTCGTAGGAAGGATCACTTCCTTCTGGGGGTGATTCACGTACCTCACTTTCTTCACCAGTACTTTCTTCATCTTCTGTTTCCTGACTTGGAGTTAGTGGAACTGGCAAATTTTAGAATGTGGTATTGGTCGTATTGCAGAATATCAGCTGGGATAATCGATAAGTCTCTTCGATTTTCTGCTGGTAAAGCCCTGGATACTAGTCATACAAAAGTAGCAATCTGTGGAATGGTCTTTTGGTTCCCTCCATATCATGGGTACAGCAAATAACTTGGCGCTACCTTTTTACCCTTTCACCAGTTTATTAATTTCACATAGTAAGTTGCACAACATGTGAGAGCCCCACTGCTTCTCCTGATCTCCTATTTTACATCCAAAGAAATGTTTGTATGCTCTCTTTATTATAGGTGACATTTTTTTTCTTGTCTTGCAAAGGTGAACTCTCCGCAAATATAACAGAAGATGTCTGCTTTATTTTGACATTTTCGACAGGGCATTTTCTAGAATACAAAGGAAAAAGAATAACAGAATAGATGTATTTACAAACCTGTCATGTTAACTACACAAATATTGTCATAAAATATTTTTACATACCCTAGAATACAGTTTGAAAAAACTGATGTTAATTCCACAAATATCTTGTCACACTTATATGTTTTTCAAATAAACTTTACAGAGGCAGACTAGTAGTTATCTAAACCAGGGCTTCTTAAACTTTTTCCACTCGCGACCCCTTTTCGCCCGAGAAATGTTTACGCCACCCGGGTATAAAAGTATATAAAACAGGCATACAAATCAAACATTTACTGATAATAAATCATGAAGAAATTTATTTTAAAACAATTCTTTGGTATACATATAATTTTACCAATTATTAAAGACGAAAGCAAATTGGCATACTAATGAGATGGATGTGCTTGGTTATTTTTACATAAAGAATTAAATCTTGGCTGAATATTTGACACTTGCAGGACGTAGAGCATCTTCAAAGTTTTTCAGAGTTGATCGATATTTTGATTTTATAATCGTCAATGCTAAGAATGCCGCTTCGCATAAATACGCAGTACAAAATGGGAGAAGTATGTTTAGGGCCATTTCAGAAATTGTTGGAAATTCTGTCTTAATCCCAAGCCAAAATTCATTTAACCTTTTTTTAGGAAACTCAAGTTTTAAACCTGTGTCACTTGATAACTCGTCAAATTCTTCTTGAACGGCAGATGACTGACGTTTTTGATTTCAATTGAGTATGGTGTATGAACCCAACTTAGTTTTTTATAATCAAAATTTGAAGGGAAGTATTTGTGAAACTATGTCTCCAGGCATTTCAGATAATCAATTATAACTATTACAATTAAATATTTGGGAAGGTTATTTTCAATTATAAAATCTCCTGTAGCTGTAAACATTTTAAAGAACCATTTTCCACCCTATTCTTTCATATATTAACTTTTTTTGTAAAACTTTATTTAACATAAATATGTTGCAATTTTTTCTTGAAGCGACCGACATGTTTAAATCATTTAGTTTTTCGAAAATATCCGACAAATAACACAGTTTTAAAAGCCATAAGTTTATTAAAAATTTACAAAATCGGATTTGTGTTCAGTCAAAAATATAAGAACTTCATCTTTCAATTTCAATAATCTGTTTAGATTTGACTCTCTTGGGAGCCACCTTACCTCTGCATGGAGTAATAAGCTTTTGTAATCGGAGTCCCTATCTTTGCAAAGGTTTGAAAACAAAGGACTGCTAAGGGCAAGGTTTTTAATGAAGTTAATGATTTCGATAGTATCGCGAAGCACAACATTTAACTCTGGTGATATTTTATTGGCTACGAGTGCCTCTCGATGGATCATGCAGTGAGTAAAAGTGATATGTTCATTGCCATCAGCTTTATCTTTTGCTACAAATCCAACATTCTCGCCCATCATGGCTCCAGCACCGTATCTACAGACTTCAGTGCAATTTTTCCACTGTAAACCTTTATTTGTGAAAAATTCATCGACTTTGAGATATATATCTTCCCCTCTTGTGTGCCCTTCCAAAGGGCGACAAAACAATAATTCCTCATGTATGCTTCCTTCATAAACATATCTTACATAAAGTAACAACTGTGCCATGTTAGAAATATCAGTTGTTTCATCTAACTGAATTGCAAAGTTTGGGCTGCTCTGAAGCCTGGTAATAAGCTGCTGG
This sequence comes from Ryuthela nishihirai, assembly GCA_038380435.1. NCBI lineage: Eukaryota > Metazoa > Arthropoda > Arachnida > Araneae > Heptathelidae > Ryuthela > Ryuthela nishihirai. Next base: position 2,065,832 of record JAWZYU010000005.1, read on the forward strand.
AATTGGTCTTCACTAATTTCAGAAATTCTTTTGGAAACAGTATCATTCGATAAAGGGATTTTACGAATTTCATCCCCATACTTTTTCCCATGAACAATTTCTGATATTTTAAAGCAGCAGGTAACATTAGTTCTTCTCCTATCGCGTAGGGCTTTTTAGTTTTTACAATTAAATAAGAAGTTTCGTAAGATGCAAGTAAATACTTTTCGTTGACAGTAACAAATTTCTCTAAACATTGTTTTTCTTTATATGAAGATTTTAGAAGTCGTTCAAAATATACCTTTGGTTAATTGCCGTACGCTGCATGCTTGGTATTAAGATGTTGTTTTAGTTTGGCTGGTTTCATGCTCTCCGCAGCGAAGATTCATTACAATTAAGAAAACAGGTTTTTCCACACCATCATGATTATTAGAAATAAATCCATATTGCAAAAATTATTCCACATATTTTCTTTTTCTTGTCAATTTAGGTGTACTACAACCTGGTAGCGAAGACTCTGCCGCATTGTCACCAGTATTTTTACCGCTTCTGTCTAAATTTAACCACTGATCCATAATCCAATACAATCCAAAGTTATACTATTTTGATACATGCTGAGGAATGACGGTAGGAAAATACTAAAAGTCTTTATTTTGCGTAATTAAACTATTATGTTTTTATAAGAGCAGAAACTTTATATGTACAGACAAAATAATGCTAATCATAAAATGCAATAGTCTCGAATCCGAGCCGAGGTGTTTCTGGCAGCGTCGTTGACGTTGTGTGGCGTGAAGGCACGCGCAGTTCAAAGTGCGCACGTTGTGCGTTTAAGAACAAGGCTGCAGTGAAGTCGCGCTGCCAGAAACACCTCGGATTCATTACGCGTTTCATTTTGAATTAATTTTTGGTCGTTGCGAGTTCATAAACCTTTTACTGTTGCCAAATTTTTCGCAACCCCCACATTCAGTTACGCGACCCCATATGGGGTCGCGACCCATAGTTTAAGAAGCTATGATCTAAACCAGGCATGTCAAACTCGTTAACCACCGAGTGCCATATTAAGTATTATATATTAAATCGCGGGCCACAAAACAAAAAAAACAAACAAATGGAAATAAAGATGAAGCATAGCTTTTATTATAAACAAATCAATACATACAAAATAATAATACACAGAATATAAACATATTAAAAAATACATATGTATGTAGGAAAGTTTCTTTTTTTTAATTTAACATTATTTAAATAAAATAATATCATCTTTTTTTTTGAAGAAACTTGGCAACGTTTTTCGTTAACCAAATCTTCAAAATTTGGTTGAATTTGTTGAGCTGTAGTTATTTTTAAAATTGCTTGCACATGCTTGTCCGTTCATCTTGATCTTTCCGCAGTTTTATTATTTTTTAAAGTAGAAAATAGTTGTTCGCACAAAATAGTTGTTCGCAATTCTACGATCGGGCTCCGACATATACATTTATGCGTAATAGTTTTCCTTATATATAAATGGAAATGTTTTCTGAAATAATAAAAAAAATAAAAATAAATACCCCTCAAGCAGCTGCTTCCACAGAGGTCTGACAGGAGCCTGTCAGTTTATATGCCATAGAAGATCTGAGAGGATGGCAGGACCTCAGCAGAAAAACGACACATACATCCATGCCTTACCCGGGGCTCGAACCCAGGTCCCGTAGATCAGTAGCCAAGCGTGCTAACCACTCCACCACGGGACGGCCCGGGGCTCGAACCCAGGTCCCGTAAATCAGTAGCCAAGCGTGCTAACCACTCGACCACGGGACACGTTTATTTAATTCATGTACCCTGTACGTACTTATAATTTTAATTAAAGAATCCAGTGTTGTCAAAAGTTAAATAAACGTATTGGTTATCAATCTTGGCGGGCCGCAGAACAGTTCCCGGAGGGTCGCGTGTTTGACATACCTGATCTAAACTATGAATAGAACAATATTGTTGCCAACATGTGAGTATAAATTATCGCAAGCAAATCAGGGTTGCCAACTTCTTTGGTTTAACATTTTCTAATTTTTCATTCCCCAATTTATTTTTTCCCGCAAGTAATATGTATGAAATTGATGTGTTATGTCTCCATTTCCCTAAACCTATCCCTGATATGCCAATTCTGATCTCAGATTTCAATTTCCCACACCAAAATACTTTAGGAAAACATTAGTTAACCAAAGAAAATTTTCCCTGTAGAGCAGTGTTATTAATAAAAAAAAACCCACCCTGATTTTAACAATGGTCTCGGTGAACTACTGCTTGGTTGGTTATTTTCTACTTATGGGCAACGACTGATGCTAATAGATATACAGACCGACAGATTGATATTTAAAACAGCGAAAAAGCAAATTATAGTGCATGTACAGGGTAATTCCACTGGAATGGAAAACGATGTAATGATATTTCAGATGACTGGAAGGGTGTCATTACCGTAATAATATTGGTTGAAGTCGAATATTTCTGGGCAAATTAATGAGGTACGTGTTCTTGACCTCATGGCACGTTGGAATAGGAAAGCTAGAAATGATTTTAAAGTGCCAGTTATCTAGCAACTATGGTTATTGGGGGATGCCAGATAAGTAGTTTCTGGTTGCTTGAGACTTACTCTTAGACATACCCTTCAGAATATTGTAATCTATGAAGAAATTTTTAATTCGCACTGCTAACCATTTTTCATTTCAGTGAAAGAAAATAAAACACATAATATCTAGAACTATGAATGTAAACAAAAATACAATAAAAATAAGCAAAAAATGTGTTTACTGTACTTGTGCTTGTGCTACGGATATTCAGTGCCTAGGTTCCCTAATTACTATTATCTGTCCTTGAATTTAAACTGCTCTAACACATTGTGCAATTTAAAACAATTCACTTAAACCATATGTTACTTAAAATTAAGGTTGAACAAAACAAAAGTTAAAAAAGTTTTTAGGTTTGGACAAACAACCACTCAAAACATTGAGTAGATTCCTTAGACCCTGATAGCTCATCAGGACCATCAACAGATAATGAGAATTTTCATAAAGATCAGCTGATGTTAATGGTATCGAATTAGGAGCAATGATTAATGCTATAAGCCTAGAATCAGGAGCGATTATAGATGTTATATGCCTAGGATCAAGAGCAATGGTTTATGTTATAGACATAGGATCAGGAGGAGTAGATGTGGATTTCATGGCTGCTTTCTTGAATAATATATCTATGTCTGCCTGTATTCAGGAGTGGAAGAAAAGAATGGTTGCTGTTGAGAAAAGGAATTGCAATTTAAATATATTTCGGTTGCTTGAATTTCGGATAACCGGAACTTGACTGTATTTGATTCCTGTATTTGCGCAATTGATAAGATAATTAATTTTCCTTTAAACATGGAAATGATCATTCCGTTGACCGAATAGTTATCGAGCAGAGTGATGAGTAAATTCAGCTGGGAACGTTAGCAGTGAACACCAATTTTTAGGCGATTGTTATTTAATGTTGAACAATCGTTTTTAATCAGTGCATTAAAGGTATGTAGACTTTTAGCCTGGAAACGTTAATCATCTTTTAATGTTTTAATTACGAAATTTTTGAGTTATTTAATCAATATATAAGACGTACTTATCAATCAATTAACTGATTAATCGAACCATGCTCTATGCCGAAGCAGCAAAATATTCTACCAATGGTCTTGAGTGAACCTGATCCAATTGATTACTGCTTCCCCTTGTTTATAGACCATTGAAAATTACTTTATGGATAGTTGCAGATATATTTTATTAAACAATACATTTTTATCACTTATTTAGAATTTCTCTAATTTACTTTTTTACTATTTAAAAATATAGTATGGTGTCGCAGAGATAACCATGGTTTTGCACAAACTTCCTAAATTCAAAATTTAAATCCAAAGTGGTCCCAAAGCAAAATTCTCTTGAGATGCTGTTGGTTAATGCACTGCTGTTGATAATTTAAGGATAATTTAAGGAAATTTAATATCGTAAAAGGTATTAAAATGCAAACATCTCAAGAAATCCTTTTGTGGAATTTAAAGAAAGTTTCAGAGGATATTTATTATTACAGGTATTAATACTTATATTCGAAATAAAGAACACTTGTCCAATTATAAAATGAAATTTCTAATCGAAGAATATATCGAAAACGTTTTCCAATTATGAAAAAATATAGATCACTTTGCATTATGTACAAAGTTTCATATAAGGCTCTAGAACTCATCTCTGTATCTTAGTGTAGTTAGAGTACCTCCTGAGAAGACATGCAGCTCAGTGCGACCATTCACAGTGATACCTCCACTGTCTAACAAATCACTCCCCCCAAAAACTGCCCCTTTCCACGATATTCAGGGGTGATAACATGTCGCACACTCTCTCTCCAGATGCACTGATGTTGAAAATTACTATTCACAATATATCGTAATTCATCTGAAAAGAGGAGGGGGGGGGGGGCTCAGTCGGTAGCGCACCAGGCTCGTGATCTGTAGTTTCCAGGTTCGAGTCCCAGCTGCGTCAGTGTCAAGATTTATCTCCTCAAAATTCCCCGCCCTGCCCACGGTCAGTAGGGGACACCGATGGGCTCGGAAAGGCCGCCGTCCGTCGGATGGAATGTTAAGCGGTGGCCCCGTGTGCGGGAGAGCCATACGCTGTGCACGTTAGAGAACACGCTGGATGGCCTTGATGGGAGGCTACTATCCTGAGGTCTCCCAACAGCTATTCCAGTGGGCCCCCTCCCTCAACCTTCTCTGAGCCTTCGGGGTCCATGTGACCTGTCCATTTAGCCCATGGTGTGCAAAAAAGTGCCGCTCAGAGATAAAACAACCCAACAACAACAACCCATCTGAAAAGAGAACCTGCTGCCCTTGATCATTGGCCCAATTCAGGTGCTGTCTACCTCCATTCTAATCCGGTGAGCTGAGGTTAGTGGTATGCACACTACATGTATTCTATCCTATAATCCTCTTTCATAAAATCGTGGAAATTACACTTTCCGACACATTCACGAATATGGCATCCTCTCTGTGTGACTCTCCTCCTCTGACCGATATCCGAATGGTTTCCCGTTTGCATTTTAACAAAACTATAATCCGAATTGCTTGATAAAGCCTCTCTTGAAATGAGAAGAGCCCGTTCCCGAAACTGAATTTATTGCTAGCTTAATTTGCACATCGCAGAGTTTTTCGCATTTAACTCTTTAAATTTAATAGCCAATAAATGTAAGTTATTTCACGCTGAATATCTTCTGAAGCTTTCGTTAAATTCCAAAAACGATTTATTGAGATATTTTCAATTTTTGTTCAATTTCCTTAAATTATGAACAGCGGTGTAAATGTTTAATCACAGTTCCTTTCCAATATATATATATGTAAATTAGCGTATTTTGAGATATTTAAGTTAAAAGTGTTTTTCCAATGATCTTGAAATTTAAATTTACTGTAAAATAAATATGTAACGTTTCCTCATTTTAATGCTTATTTCGAGATCTTTCAAAATACTGTGCTAAATAGAATGTATGTTATAAACATTTGGAAAAATTTAAAAAAGTAAAATTTTAACGAGTTTTTGGGACTTTTGATTGATTAAGAACTAGAGGATGGAAAACGAAATTGCGAGTTTGTTGTGTTTACCTGTCAGTACGACCAGCATACCAAATCTCATAAAAAACGAAGAGATTGGGAGCTGTATTCATTTCTCAAAGAATCAGTCTGATGTCTGTTTTCTCTCTTCTATACAATCGCATAATTTGATTTCGCTGAGTCAAAAATAACTAGTAATTTATCTTTTGAATTGATATAAGTCTCTTTGGAAATGTCTGAGTACTATTTACATTAATATATCACACTTTAAGTTTTAATAACTATATAATAAATTATTACAGTGAAATATATTTAATTCGCTTATTTAGAGGCCCTTGGCACAACATGGGGAAAACATTTCTGTCAGTATCAAAAAGAAAATCATAAATTTACTATGATACCGTATTCACAAACAAGTGGGAAAATTGTAAGTAGCAGTATTAAAAAGTATTTTCCTTTCATATATTAAAAACGAATATTTTTGTATTATGTATTTAAATATAATTTAATTTGGTGTTTACATTTCTGTTAATTGAAACCTTGCATTTGTAACTGTTGTAAGCTTCTAGATTTTCATATCAAAACACTTATGTGTAATGTTTTAGTTATAAAATTCATATCAGATATCATCACAATTATAGTGTATGCTTCATTTTTAATATAATGAATTATGCTAGATTAGAAGAAGCGCAAGAAGCACTTCGCAAGCTTTGAGTGGCAGGTGCAAACTTTCTTCTATTTATGCCGCATCTTTGCAGACTAAAGGTTCCAAAGGTTTCAACTTCGAGAAGTGGCCTGCACTCTTTACTCTTACTCTGTTATGTAGCGTTCTTTTCGAAGTTAGTTACTAGCCAAGCATTTGTTTCTATGCTAGTGGGCACCGCGTTGGTGTTTTGGCTGCCAGTAATTAAGCGAAGTTCTTCACAATGTTTTGCTATATACATTCATCGTTTTAAATATCCTTTAAGCTTTTCATAATTCTACACTTTATTTAAAGAATACAGAAGTGTTATAAGTAGCGTAGAGTGAAAGTTCAGGAGACTTGAAACAAGTGTGAACATAACATGGTGAACCATGTTATGTGGATAGGAAATTTGATTCAGAGCTCCTAGTTCCTTTTCTAATTATTTTATTGAGAAATGTAATGGAAGAAAAAATTTCAATCAAATCCCTTGAAATCTCGATTTTCAAAAACTACTCGTTCAATGCTTAAAAAGTGTAGGAAACTGAAATTGGTTAACAGCATCTCTAATTGATCTGAAAATTTAAAAACAAATAGATCCAAAAGAAACCAATAACCATAAAGTTAATTTTATGTATAAGTGTATTTTTAGCAATTTGGTAACGATTATTTTAATTTTTCTCATTCTGAATGATTTGAAATAATGAACTGTTAGTTTTAAAGCGTTTGCTTCAAATTGTTGTTTAGTTTTTAATGTTGTATAGTTTTCAAGCGTTAGCTACTGAATAAATGTTTCTGAAACGTCTAGATTTATAAAGATTAGATTGACATCTCTATATATCTGCAATCAAAGCTTTCTACAAAAAGTTTCCTCAGTAAATTAAGTAATATTGAGTCTGAGATCCGATTCACGTATCAAGGGTTTGGTCCTAATAATGTGGCCACTGAATGCATATTTAGCAACAGGAAAGCATTTTGGTATCTGGCGCTTTCTTAGACCCCAAGCTCGTAAAACAAAGACTCGGTGTCTCATGTGTCACGAATAGAACCGTTTACTCTTTATAGAAACAATGAGAGATAAAAACACCTCGAAGACTCAGTTAAAATGTATGCCATTTATTATAACACTGTGCTAGATGGAAAATCCAGGTTTTGATAGCTTTGTGACTTGACAGAAATTAATAAATACGTATGCTCAAAGTTAAAGGACAATGTCTTATTTCGAAAAAATATGAAAGGGATTTTTCTTCCGCATTTTATAATTTACACGTAAACCAGATGATTGAGATGTAAGCGTAAATTTTGTAATGCGAAAGAACAAACTGCACTCATTTTAACCGACTCGACCATGAGCATGCAAATTAGGGTTGCTATGAAAGAGCGTGTGGTTGGGTCGCCATCCATTTCCATTCCAGTGTTGATTTCACTTGAGTAGCCATTTCATCATGTCACAAAAGCGATGTATAATAAATGAATGATTATGTATGGTGGAGAGCGACAGATTGAATGGAAGTGGCTCAATCGAGGGACTTAAAGGTACTACGAAATGTACTCTCAGGACTTTGGAGAGGATTTCGAAAAAGAGGGGAATTTAATCTAGAACTAAATAATAAATTTAAAAGAACTAAAAAAGTGTTCAAGGCGATGCTATCTGTCTTTAAGAGCAAGAGGACATGGGATACGAATGCTAGGCATTTCTCCTGTGAATGGTCAGCGGCGATCCTTTCGAGATATCAGAAGGGTGCATGAACGAAGAAAACGGTTGTGTTCTCCTCATTACTTATCAACATAAGAGATCATTTAGAAAGTGCAGACCACTTTAACTTTGGAGCCTGATGAGAGACGATTCCAAATTCAGTTTGAGCACCGATTCCTAACGACTTTCTGAAGATAGCACAATCGCAGTGTGATGCTCTGAGCTGGAATCATGATGAGGTTAAATTTAGTATAAATTTTCCTCCATACATTAAAACGCTAAATTTTATGGCCGCCATTCCGTTGAACACATATCCGCCTGCTGCATTCAAATTAATGAGAAATGCATCTCCAGAACAAAAACCATTGCACTTATCTCAACAACATTTTTACTGTCCTTCAAAGTGCTCCCCTCCAGCATCCATGTAAAGTTACAGACACCTACGCCAATTCCAGAACTCGTAGTAATATTTCAATTGCAGAATACTTGCATGTTCTTGCACCACCGAAATTGGGACTTTTACAAGATCTTGCACCCTTGAAATTGGGAATTTGCAAGGTCTTGCAGTCTTGAAAAAGGCTTCGAAGAAAGTTCTTTTTGAAATTTTAGAAAAAAACAAAAACAGATATCGCATGGTGAAGATCGGGTGAATATGCAGGATGGGGTAGTTGTTTTATATTTCCATCCTGCAGATAGGCCATAACAGGCCGTGTTTTGGGAAGAGTGGCATTGTCATGAAGAAGGAGAACCTTTGACACGCCTGATGTTGAACACTGCTCCTTCATTTCTTTAACCATTTTGAGCAAAACTATGTGGGTGTCGTCTTTAACAGCCATTTTTACAGGTAAGGTGTCCATGGATATCACTCCTTTAGGAATTGAAAAAAAATTGTGAACATCTTCCTTGGGCGAAAGTCTTGTTGGAGGATTTAGAGATGCGGTTTCATCTTCCTCAGCCCAAACATAGTAGTGGATTTTTCTAGGAGTTGTATAGTAAAAATACTGTCGCATCACCTGTGATAATGTCTGTTAACCGTTTGGGGCCACTAGATTCAAACACTGTAAGCATCTCTTTTCACGAATCGACCCCTAGCCCTTTTCTGCTGTTCTGTCAGCTTGGAGGTACGCATTTGGCACAAATCTTTCAGAACTTCAAATGATGATGACTATTTGTTCTCATACAGCCACTCGATACACTGACATTTAAATGTATTGCCTGAACGGTGATATGTAGGTTGTCCTTAATGAGTTCACGAACAGTAGCTATGGCTGTCTCGTTCACAGTCCCGGTTTCGAGGTCTGCGGTCCTTCTCTAAATTTAAACATCCATCCCATAACAGTGCAATATGTACAGGCCTGATATCCATATACTTGTGATAAATTGACATGAATTTTTTTCGCGTCGTCCCCACGCTTCATTCTTATGTAAATGTAAAATCTTTCCCAGTCTTTAGTAAGCTCCATATCAACAATGCACAGATTTCGCAGACTGTACTTTACGCGCCGCCAGCGAAGATATGGTCTTTGTTTTTAACACGTAATGACAAGTATAGACAAACTTTCAAACAAGCTGTAGCTCAACTTCGGAAGAACGAGTGCAAATCTACAGACACGTGTCAAGAACTTCTTCAACGTGCGCCATATTTTTGTTTGTTTTTTATAATGTGGCAGATGGATTGTTCAAAAACGTCATCTCTGCAAAACTTTCCGCCCTGCCCACGGTCAGTAGAGGACACCGATGGGCTTGGAAATTTCGCCGTCCATCGGATGGGACGTTAAGCCGTGGCTCTGTGTGCGGGAGAGAACCATAGCCTGTGCACATTAAAGAACACGCTGGATGGCTTTAACGGGAGGCTACCATCTGTCCCCCCACAGCTGTTCCAGTGGGTCCCTCCCTCAACCTTCTCTGAGTCTTTGGGGTCCTTGTGATCTGGCCGTTTAGCCCATGGTGTGCAAAAAAGTGCCGCTCAGAGGTAAAACAACCAACCAACAATCTGTTTGTGCTATGTATGGTAGTCGCCGCTAATTAATCGTAGTGTAAATACCCTGAATTAATCATTTGCTATGAAAGTATTCATTATTCTTCACCGCTTTCCACCTCTCAAAACATGCGAAAACTACCAGATACCAATAGCTGAAAGTCGAAAACGAAAATAGCGAGCAAAACTTTCATTAGCAGCGATTAGGAAGAATTGAAATTTTTTTACTGTTTTTAGTAAATACAGAATTTGTACATTATGTGGTTTTAAAAAAAATATGACTTAATGCTTAATAATTTGTCACCATACTATAATTTCTTGCACTGCTGCTCTACTACAGAGAAGTCTACATTTCAGTTCTCGTTGGGCTTTCAGCACCGATTGGCTGATTGTCAATAATGCTTACAGGGGTAGGTGTAATCTATACACTTATTGTACACTGGCGGAAATTAGAAAAAGAACACCATTAACAATTGAAGCATAATCTATGATATTTATTTAGTAGAAACAGCTTGTTGTGAAAGGACAGTGAACACACGTGTGAAGTGATTCAATGTTTATTTTACTTTTTAATGAGTATTACATTTTACAGAAGGAACATTTTAATAAGGTGTCGAACCTCCTCGAGCAGCAATACAAGCTTCCAATCAGGCATGCAATCGGTCGTACAAATGCTGGATATCACAATGGGGGATACCATTTCATGAGCTTTCAGCTTGGAGGCATAATTCAGCGAGGGTCGTTGCTTGCCGCGGTCTCTTTGTCCGATCCAGTCCCAGACATGCTCGATTGGAAACAAGTCCGGAGAGTATGTTGACCAAGGCAGTCGGTGCACTGTCTGAAGAGCATGTTCAGTTGCATGGGCGGAATGTGGGCGGGCATTTTCCTTCTGGAATATCGCATTTGGGATTGCACTCAAATATGACAGGACAGCCGGATGTACGAGGTCGCTGACATACGTACTGCCATTCAGTGTACCGTGTACAAACATCAGATACGTACGAGAGTCATAGCTAATCGCTTCCCTTCCCACACCATAATGCCCGGTGTGGGTCCTGTATGTCGCTCGGGAATGCACAATGAAAGAATCCGTTCACCTTGTCGCCTTCAGACGCGTAAATGACCATCAGACGCCCCTAAGCAGAATCGGCTTTCATCACTGAAGGCCACAGACTGCCATTCTTTCCTCCAGTGAACTCGTTCTTGACACTACTGCAAACGTGCTCGACAGTGACGAGGTGACAGTGGTAACCGTGTCAGTGGCACGCATGCCCGTAGTTTGCTTCCAAAAGACTATTAACATAATATAACGTTCCTAAAGGAATTCCTTCTGGGTGTTCTTTTTTCAATTTTCACCAGTGTATATACTCGTAATATCTGTATTAATATTCTGTTCTATATATTCGTAATATCTGTATAAGTATCCTCTTCTCTGTACTCATAATCTGCAGTTCCCAGATTCGAGTCCCAGCTGAATCAGCGTTGAGATTTATCTCCGCAAAACTGTCCGCCCTGCCTTCGATCAGTAGGGGACACCGATGGACTTGGAAAGGCCACCGTCGGTCGGATGAGATATTAAGCCGTGGTCCCATGTGTGGGAGAGCCATTGTGAACGTTAAAGAACATGCTGGATGGTCTTGACGGGTTGCTTCTATCTGTCTCCTAACAGCTGTTCAGTGGATCCCCTCCCCCAACTTGCTCTGAGTCCTCAGGGTCTTTGTGACTTGTACATTTATATCCATTGTTTGAAAACACGTGCCACTCAGAGATAAAAACAATCCAACCCAAATTGTAATATCTCTATAAGTATCGTATTCGATAATATATTATCTATAATTATCACAAGAACTGCGATCACCATTTTTAAAAATTGGGACAATGAAAGTTCTAGTAAAATCCTTAGGAACAACACCTTTATCATAAAAATATACAAAATTTCAGCCAACCATGTGACAACACAAATGTTCCCAGCTCTGAGCATTTCAGTGGTGATTTCGTCCACCCCTGGTGATTTATGCAATTTTAATTTTAGAGATAGCCAATGCGACTTCGGAATGTGATATAGGGCCATCATAAAAGCCAGTAATGCATCTAAAGCCAGTATCACATTATTTAGAACATCTCTGAAATACTCAGCCCACTTAGCCATCACAGAATCCTCACCTTCAACCACCTTGCCATATTTATCCCTCAATCCCTATGTACCTGTCGGTTTCTTCCCACACAAAACATTAACAATATGGAACAATCTCCTGCTGTTGTGCTAACTGCTTCCTCTACTTTGTCAGCCAAGCTAACAAGCCAAAGATTCTTATCAGCTGTTAACTGATCCTTTACATGTTTATTCAGCTCGTTGTAATGCATTCTGTTAGGACTAGTAGGGTGTTGATTCATATTAATCCTGCACTTCCTTCTTTCAGAAATAAGTTTCATAGCCTTATCACTCAAATCATTTTGTTTCCTCTGTTCCCTTTTACCCAAAAGGTACTATTAGTTTCAAGAAAAGCCTGTTTAAACTGATCCCATTTTTTCCCAACTTCAGCATTAAGCAAACTACGATTGTCATAATGACTAAATAGCCTATCATGGTATGCTTTGGCTATATCTGGATCTTTCAGACCTTCAGTGTTGAAGGTAATTTTCTTAAACGTGGCACAACATTTCTTAAGCTTCAGTTACAAGACACTTTTGACCAGACCAAATTTCGGCTCCCCTATATGATCTGGTATTCCTAACTGAACTAGCCCATTTGCTGTTAATTAAAATATAATCTATCATATTCCTGTGCAACCCATCAGGTGAACCTCATGTGTATTTATAAATGTCCCGATGTTTGTAGTGTGTGATAGTTATTCCTAAGCCATTAAGTTTACTTACCTGTAGGAGAGTTGGGTTGGGTTGTTTTACCTCTGAGCGGCACTTTTTTGCACACCATGGGCTAAATGGCCAGGTCACATGGACCCCGAAGGCTCAGAGAAGGTTGGGGGAGGGGACCCACTGGAACAGCTGGTGGGAGACAGATGGTAGCCTCCCGTCAAGGCCATCCAGCGTGTTCTTTAACGTGCACAGGGTATGGCTCTCCCGCACACGGGGCCACGGCTTAACGTCCCATCCGACGGACGGCGGCCTTTCCAAGCCCGTCGGTGTCCCCTACTGACCGTGGGCAGGACGGGGAATTTTGCGGAGATAAATCTCAACGCTGACCCAGCTGGGACTCGAACCTGGGAACTACAGATTACGAGCCTGGCGCGCTACCGACTGAGCCACCCCCGCCCCACCTGTAGGAGACGTTCCCCATTGCCATTGGAACTACCAATGCCAAAGGGACCTAAAACTCATGTCCAAAGGTCAGAGTCAGTACCAAATTTAGCATTGAAGTCACCTAGCACAAGAGAAATATCTCCTTTTTTCACAGAATTCAAAATATCCTGAAGCTGGCTGTAAAACGTATCCTTCTCGTTCTCATCAGAGTCCTTTGTGTGGGCATAACAACAGATGACATTCATTCAAGTTTTAATCTTTGTTTTAAATTTTGCTCTAAGAAATATTTCATTGATACAATCATATCCTAGAAGAGCATCACTGGCGTGTCTCCTGAGAAGCAACCTACACCTTGGAGATGCTTTCCATCCTCCCGCCCTGAAAAGAGAAATTAAAGTTATTTTTAAGTATCTCACCTTTATCTGTCCATCTGTCTCTTGCAAGCCTAGAATATCTAGGTTATAGCGCTGGCATTCCTGCGTGAGGACATCAAGCGAATAATCTCTATGTAATGTCCTCATGTTCCACGTTCCTGCAGAGAGAAAACGATTAGTAGGATTTTAAAGAAACTAGGTTTATTGAGATAGGTAGGCCATATGACTCTTAAAAAATTCCATTTGAAAAAAAAGGTGGTGCCTGAAGTTCCTACCAGCATTGGTGACTTCAGCCTTTAGCGGATGGGGAACAGGTTTTTGCCCCATGCCTGCGATCAGGGGGCTGTTTGATATTGTTGGCCCTACCTATCTCAATAAACCTAGTTTCTTTAAAATCCTACTAATCATTTTCTCTCTGCAGGAACGTGGAACATGAGGACATTACATAGAGATTATTCGTTTGATGTCCTCCGGTTGTCGCGTTAGTACACAACAAAAAACACAATACTTCTGCTAAAGAGGTACGCGAAAATGTGTATGAATCCTCTGGTATTATTAGGTACAATGAACGAAAAATCAAAGATTATTTAAGCACAATTAATTGTCAGGACATCACAAGACGTGAAACTGCTGCTAATGAGATCTATGAGAAAATAATCAAAACCTTTAATAATAGCCGAAATGAAAATTCTTTCGTTTCCAAAACCTAAACCATTTAAAAGGGTGGATCAACTTTTGATGACGCAATCAATAAAAGCACAAATTGAGGAACGGGATACACTTTGGAATAAATACAAAAACAATAGAACCAGCGATGTATAAAAAACGACTATATAAACCTTAGGAATAAAGTTACAACTATTATTAGAAGCTCCAAAAGGCGATTCTATTTAAATAAAATTCAGGGCGCTAACAATGATTTCGAAACTGTATGGAATATTTGTAAATGAAATTGTTAGTCAAGAAATTGCTAATAGCTTCAACAGTTATTTCGCAAACACTGATCATTTTTTACACACTCGCACTTTTCCCCCTAATCAGGTGTTTCCTCAAAATACTTTGAAAGGTCATCAGCAATCAATCTTTCTGTCACCTGTGGCTGAGGTATTTAAAAATTTTAAGTCTTTTAAAATTAAGTTCATTTATCATAATAAATCAATGGGAATTGAATTAAAGATATAAAATACTGTAATTCTACGCTATCATAAGAAATTGCAAGGCTGCTAAATTTGATTTATACCTCACGCAAAATTCCTACTGCTCTCAAAACTTCTATATTGCGACCCATCTATAAAAAATGTCAAGAAGGACAAATGGCATAACTACAGATCTATTGCTACCTTTCCTGTATTGGATAAAATTTTGCAAAGATAAGTCTCGAATATTTTAGTGACGTTTCAAAATACGGTATTATTTCGAGAAAAACAATATGGTATTCAGATGGGTAAAAGTACCTTTATCCTTCTGGAAGACTTTTCCGATGAAATTAATCGCACTCTGAATGAAGGTAAAAGAGTAAGTGCTTTATATTTGGATTTCTAAAAAGCTTTTGACACTTTAGATTATAACATTTTACTGAAAAAATTACAACTTATTGGAATTAGAGGTGACCTTTTTCACTGGAATAAGGATTATTTACACGAAACATATATTGTAACCAAAATTGGTGATGGCTTCAGTCATCATATTGTTATGAAAAAAAATGATTTCCAACCAAGTGATAAATGAACTAATTTAATTACAAAGGCAACTAGATGACATATAAATAACAATTTAAACTAAACATAAATTTTTCTGCCATCAGTATAAAGTTAAATCATCAAAAGAACGTTTCACAATTCTTTACTCAATTTCAAATAGTTATATTACAATTCTTACAGACTCTACTTAAAGCATAAAGGGAATCTTTTTACAACATTCAATACGTAACACAATTATGTTTGTGAATATACCTATAAGTTACCAAGGTTTACCTTGCCAATTCTATATTTCACTTTAAATACCTCGCCGGCACTAAATCTCATTCGCCTTTCCAGTAGCAGACTTCTTCTACACATTACTGCTACTAAAATTAAGTTTCATAATGCTAACTTCGTACTTAGAATGCTTAATACAAAACAATTAAAAAGGCAGGTCAATTCTTTACACTACGGTAAGCTTCCAATGTTTTCTTCAACTCTTTATAATTCAAAGTCTCTCTCTGTTCGAACAGATTAGTGACGAAATTCTCACTCTGAGGCATAAAAGATATCGTCAGATGATACCTGTTCCGGTTTTATTGTTGCACGTTTTCCTCTCGTAATAGTGGCCCCTCCTTAAGTTTAGTTCGTCCCGAACAGTTCTGTATTCCGAAGCTTCTTCGCTTCTTCGATGAAACGGGACCAAACGATCCACTTTAACCACTTTGCACTGGACGTCGACGAATGCGATACACCAAGTCATTAATTCTGTTTACTATCGTATATGGATCTTCCTAAGGTTTCTGAAGTTTTTGGGAGTCTCCTCTTTCCGTGCGAATTGTATAGCCAGACAAGCCGTTCTTCTTTTCCAAAGAGTGTCATGAAAGGTGTCTGTCCAGTTGTTTCGTGCACTGCTGTCCTATATGCCAACAAAAAGTGGTGTATGACGATCGCAGTCACGTTGATGGTCGTCAAACAAACAATGCTAGATGTTGTGCAATTGTCCTATTTAATCTCTCAACCATACCATCCGACTGAGGGTCTAGTGATCCCATGATCTCCAGGTATAGCCTTGGTTTCAGTGGAGTTCTAAAGGTACTCCATATCTAGTAATCAATTTATTCACTATCATCTGTGCAACTGCTGTTGCCTCCTGATCCTGGATGTGATAGACCTAAGTCTATCACATCCAGGAAACTTCAGGAAACATTCAGGATACTCAGGTAATGAGTTTTTTACTTCGTGAAATAACCCATTACTACCATTAAATAGTGATTCCCATCATTAGTCCTAGGGAACGGACCCATTCAATGCCTATTCTCCCAAAAGGGGCACCAACGTTATACGTCGGCAGCTAACCCGACTCCTAGTCTTAGGACCTTTCTTTGCTGCACAGGCCTCACATTGCCTACACCATCTTTCAACGTCTGCCCTACTTTTTAGCCAATGAAATGGTTCCCTGGCTTTCGCTTAACGTCATATTAATGCAAACGTGTCTTCCAGTGTCACTATAATGCACATCTGTCATCATCAGTTCCACTCAGGAGCGAGGAAGGATCATCTGCTAACGTATCAGTCGTCCAGTGGGATTCTTCCATCTTCTGTATAATACACAATCTTTCATTATAAGGAGTCCTATTGCTCCCAATAACTTTCGGTAGTTGGACTATACCTGGAGATTTTCTCCCAATTTAGTCTTATATCAGATTTTTCAATCAGATCTATTATTGACTTTATACTATCTTCATCGTCTAGTTGGGTCCTTCTATTGGGCTCCAGATGTTAAGTGTATCACTATTTTCTTGTGTCGATGTTAACTGTCTTATGGGCATTATATCTTTAGTGCCATATTTCAACTCTGCATTGCAGCTTACAGTTATTAATGCATGGACATCTAGAAAGGGCGTCTTCATTACTGTGTAGTTTGCCACTTCGATGCTCAGTGTAAAAATTGTACTCTCTCAATCTCTGTATTCACTTGGCAATTTGTCCTTTAGGGTTTTTAAAGTTAAGTTTTTATCCACTTGAGGGCAGCATGATCAGCACGAATGAGAAACGTTTGGCCACATAGATAATGATGAAAATGTTCTATTGATTTCACTATTGCTAAGAGTTCGTTTCGTGTGAAACAATAATTTCGTTCTGGTTTGGATAACGTTTTACTGAAATATGCAATAACTCTTTCTTGTCCGTCTTGTTGTTGTGAAAGTGCAGCACTAACTCCTGTGTTACTTGCGTCAGTATCTAATATTAACTGCGTACCAGCTTGTGGATATGCCAACACTGGTGCCGTAGAAAGAGTTTGGTTCAATTGTTGAAAGGCTATTTCGCATTCGGTGGTCCACATTAATTACTGGCCCTCTTTTGTCAGACGATGCAATGGCCTTGCAATGTTTGAGGAAACTTTGACAAATCATCTATAATATGTGCAAAGTCCAATGCAGTTTTGATCCATAATGTAGTGATGATATGACTAAAGTAATGTATTCTTGTTGGAACAGTTTACACTTAGTCGTCCCCTATTTCAGCTTGGCTGCCCTAAGTTTGACAAACACTTGAAGTAGATTTTTCAGATATTTATCAAAAATCTTTCCAAGAACGATGATGTTATCCAAGTACACCAGGCAGATCTCCAAAGCAAACCTTTGAGCACCGGCTCCATTCAATGTTCAAACGCTGCAGGTTCGATGCAAAGTCCAAATGGGCATCACTTTAAACTGACAAGTTCCTGTAGTGAAAGCTATTTTCTCATGATCTTCAGGATGTATACCAACTTGCCAAAAACCGTTCTTCAAATCCAAAGTCGAGAACCATTCTGACCCAGATAAAGTGGGCGGGGGTGGCTCAGTCGGTAGCGCGCCAGGCTCGTAATCTGTAGTTCCCAGGTTCGAGTCCCAGCTGGGTCAGCGTTGAGATTTATCTCCGCAAAAATTCCCCGCCTGCCCACAGCCAGTAGGGGACACCGATGGGCTTGGAAAGGCCGCCGTCCGTCGGATGGGACGTTAAGCCGTGGCCCCGTGTGCGGGAGAGCCATACCCTGTGCACGTTAAAGAACACGCTGGATGGCCTTGACGGGAGGCTACCATCTGTCTCCCAACAGCTGTTCCAGTGGGTCCCCTCCCCCAACCTTCTCTGAGCCTTCGGGGTCCTTGTGACCTGGCCATTTAGCCCATGGTGTGCAAAAAAGTGCCGCTCAGAGGTAAAACAACCCAACCCAGATAAAGTGTCAAATGCATCATCAATCCTGGGTAAGGGAAAGCAGTTTTACTTTGTTACGCCATTTAATATATGTGTCGCTCAGAATGAAAGTGGTATAAGTCAGCGAAACCAAATTTTTCAAAACAAGTATTTTTGCGTTTTCTGCTTTTAAAAATCCATTTTACGTTCAAAACAATTTTTTCAAACATAGTTAAACTCAGATTGTTTCAAATTTTCAACTTCAGCCAGAAAACATGAAATTCTAATAACTATAAAAAAATTTTAAACTCAATGAAATTGGTAAAAACACAGAAAAGTGCTTTTAAAACATTTATTTGCAATAAAAATTAGGAATAAGATTGGAAAAATAACAAGTGAAAAATGAAATTTTTGGGGGAGTACAAGTCGAGAACACATTAATCAGCATCTTCGTCCGGAAGTGGTTAATCTTGGTTGTTTGCGATTTCTGACGGTAGATTGAGAAACAACGAGTGGTGGATTTGCGATATAAAATTCAAGAGGCTAATCATGTCTTCTTTCTTGGCTTTTGTGACTGCAATCGGATCTCGGTACGAAGGTGGTTGTTCAGTGTCGTTCCAGGTTTTGTGGACTGTCCTTGGTCGTCCTTTTTGGGGGACTCTTGGTGGTGCTAAATTTATAGTCTTGAACTCTTCAAGGTAACTAAAATTTTCCTTGTACTTGATTTCTGTTGGAGTTTCTTTGGAGAGCCTTATCCATTGTATTTGTAGCCAGTTAACTCTGTTGTTCATGGTGTTTACTTTTCTCTTTACTACAAGCGCTTCCAGAGTGGCAGTCGATAAAAATTCAAAACGATCCATTATTGCCGTCTTGTAAGGTGAATGTTTCACCTATTGCACCAGCGAAAGGACGTACATAAGGGTCCAGGATGTGATCTCTATACCTTTGATCATTGAGGTTCCCACTCGTTAACACATAGAGGTCTGTGGGTCCACCTAAGGAAATGCCATCCCAAACACCCATGCTACCTCAGCCGTAACTGTCTCTTTGACGGATGCTACTGGGATGATAGTGGATACCTCGTTCTCTCCATATCAAACAATGTCCGGAATCACTCTGCAAGCAAATATCTGGACTCATCTGTGAAGAGAACGGACCTCCATTACTCTTCTGTCCAGTTAACTTGTGTGCATGCTCAATTCAACTGCTCTCTCCTGTGCCGTTGACGCACAGTAGAAACTGATATAACCCTCCCAGTGGCTGCTGCAAGAGAGGATCGTAGCTTTGAGGAAGTTGGCGTCCTACTCCTTCGTGCTGTTAATCGCAGATATCGGTCTTGTACAGCGGTCGTAACTCTAACCCTTACTTGGCTAAATTTCCGAGACGTGGAATCCGTGCTAAGAAATTGATTTCACAGCTATGGACTATAGAAGCACTCACATTCAGCCATTGTGCCACGTCTAACTGACTTTGGCCTGCTTCGAGCTGGCCATTAGCTCTCCACTGCCGTTCAATTGGCAAATGATGTCTCGAGGTCATTCCTGCAAAATGACTATTTCGAATTTCTTTACTCATATTTATAACACAAAATAACGAGCCACTGCAAAACACCTGTTTCGATGCCGCTATCCGATTACGCAAATTGACAGAACCTAGACTAATTTTCGTATGATATGCTCACTCGGCATTACTTTACTGGTTACATGAACAAGTTTGGTGAGGATCGCACAATTTTGTGGCGAATGATCGCGTTTTCCCTCATTTTTCCTTAATTTATGGAAACCAGTGTAGTATAGGATCTACTGTTTCTGCTTCATCGGTACGTTGTAATGTGAAAGAATGACTACCAACATGTTTCTTTTGTACTTGTTTGTGTTTCGGACAGTTTTTCTTAAAATGTTCAAAGGAACCACATTCGAAACAACCTCTCTGTCTAACAGTTACGCCAGTCTCTCTAATTCTACCGTACTTACCTGGAGCTCCTGTCTCCTACCGTGGGGCGGGGGTGGCTCAGTCGGTAGCGCGCCAGACTCGTAATCTGTAGTTTCCAGGTTCGAGTGCCAGCTGGGTCAGCGTTGAGATTTATCTCCGCAAAATTCCCCGCCCTGCCCACGGTCAGTAGGGGACACCGATGGGCTTGGAAAGGACGCCGTCCGTCGGATGGGACGTTAAGCCGTGGTCCCGTGTGCGGAAGAGTCATACCCTGTGCACGTTAAAGAACACACTGGATGACCTTGACGGGAGGGCTACCATCTGTCTCCCAACAACTGTTCCAATGGGTCCCCTTCCCCAACCTTCTCTGAGCCTTCAGGGTCCATGTGACCTGGCCATTTAGCCCATGGTGTGCAAAAAAGTGCCGCTCAGAGGTAAAACAACTCAACTCAACTCAAGTCTCCTACCGTGTCTCAGGTTTATGGGGAGGAATGTATCGGTTGGCCTTCTGTGCAGTATCCTGGTGGCTACCGATAAGCCAGGTACTGGCTAAGTGATGCTCAATACACTCAACCAGTTCGTTGGGCCTGAGCCAATCTATCCCCTCTTGCAAGGAAATATATTCCTGCATTACTATCGGGGTCTGTGACTTCAGCCGACCTGACACGAGAAGATCTCCCAAATCACTAAGCCCTGTGACTTTCCGACTTTCCATGTATCGGCACCACAAGTCAGTACATTATCCCCAAAAGAAGCCCAAGTATCATTGGCTAGCTCTTTACATCCATCTAACCGTCGTTTGTGTTCTACTGCCGAGAATGTACTCTTTAAGCTTATCATAATGAATCGCATCCCCAGCAGGCAGTGATGTTAATAATTTATTCAGCTTTTCTCTAAATAATGATAGTAGCACTGCCCCTCGCATATCCTGCGGTACACCTTCTGCGGCGAATGCTGTTTCGATAGTTGTAAAAACTCAGGCATATCAAAATGACTCTCTGGTGGATTACTAATTATAGGCCGCACGACGGACGCCATCTTACCAGCTTCTCTCCGCGCCCACTGACCAGGTCGGACCCATGCAATCGTGATCCGGACAAGCAGTTTCTGTCATTCAGTGTGCCACCAGATCCGTTTGCTCTGGCCTGAGTCTGCCGCATTCGTGCCAGAGCCATTTCGAATTCTCGGTCCTCTTTCTGTTCAGCAGCTTCAAATACGCGTTGTTCCCGCTCTGCTTGAAGCTCCGTCTCTCGTATTCGCATTTTAATGCGCATTACTTTGACGTCTTCTCTGGGTTTGGATTGCAAACACCTTCCGTACGTACAGCTGCTTCGCTCTCCAGTAAAATTCTTCTTTCGGCTTCCCCTACGAATTCATCCTCACAATTTACCTCCTTATCTCGTCTGCCTAGTGACTGTGGTGTACCGTTCACTTGATTCGAAATTACGTTTTGCGTTTAACCATGTATTGTATCGCACGACACAACAACACAAACAGATTTAAGCGAAAGATCCTACCTTTCTCCATGATGTTCTCGAAGAATCAATACAGATGGCGCCAATGATGAACACACAGACCATTTTTTAGAAAAACAACACCAACTCGCATTACTTTTTACTTTCCGCGTCTGACACCATGCTGCGAAAGCCACCTCCTGCCGGCACCTTATGCTATTTGCGGTCGGTGCGCTTTGATGTGGGTTCTTTCCTGCGAGTTCTAACTATTGTTAGGAAATTGTGCCAAACTGGAGAATCTCGACGCAATGACTGCGGATCAAATGTTTAATTGTAGAACATGTATACTATAGAGTCTGGAATTTTTTTCACATAGATACAAAAGGACGACCAATGCTGTGGTATCGAATCTAACCCGGTTACCTGCTCCAGCAAACTTATTCTCAGGCCTACACGGCCTCTCTAATTCACACAAAGAATACCTCACAGCAGTCCCTGACGTGACTGCAGTAGCAGAGTACAACGTGTCTCTTTTTCAAAGGTCCGTAGCGGCAGCCAGTGACTTGTTTCCCACACATCAATACATAATCAGGTGACCTCCGTTGACCTCACCAATCACTGTCCACCTCGGTTTCGGCATCAATGGCTCCCTTTGGCCACCGGACATTTCCTTCTCGGGCAGCCCAGTTCCGAGCATCGTGGAGCCGCTGTGCCAAGGAGCTGTACTTTGTGTTCCATCGGTTGGAAAGTCGGGGGGGGGGGGGCAGAGAATCCATCCCTTGCACATAGTATCGGAGTACTCAGCTGCCAGTTGGTCAAAACGTTGAGAAAGAGCAGAACCCATGTTCAGATGTGAACATGTTGCTGACTGACTCAGATAAAAAATCGTAATCTGCATTTGTAAAATACAGTGACTATATCATGCACTATCATGGCATGTAGTGACTAGACATGTATAGAAATGCACAAGTTGATGTTAAAGGCAATAGGAATAAAGGAAAGTGTATCACTGGTGGGTTGGGTTGTTTTACCTCTGAGCGGCACTTTTTCGCACACCATGGGCTAATTGATCAGGTCACATGGACCCCGAAGGCTCAGAGAAGGTTGGGGGAGGGGACCCACTGGAATAGCTGTTGGAAGACAGATGTTAGCCTCCCGTCAAGGCCATCCATCGTGTTCTTTAACGTGCACAGGGTATGGCTCTCCCGCACACGGGGCAACGGCTTAACGTCCCATTTGACGGACGGCGGCTTTTCCAAGCCCATCGGTGTCCCCTACTGACCATGGGCAGCGCGGGGAATTTTGCGGAGATAAATCTCAACGCTGACCCAGCTGGGACTCGAACCTGGAAACTACAGATTACGAGCCTGGCGCGCTACCGATTGAGCCACCCCGCTCCTATATCACTGGTGGGAAAAGGCACAATGCTTCAACGTCCAATATTAACGTATTGCGGTTGCAGAAGACCAAGTCAAAGTAATTTTCGCCCCATATGGGAGAGGTAACTAGTGGTTGAAATCCTATGAATTCAGTCGTAAGATAGCAAGACTTTGAGCATTATTGGTAGAGAATGAATTCTTTATCGGGACTTATTTTGGGTTGACAGGCAATTGCGTGGTGAGCAATGTGGATTCAGAAGTGGTGGGGATGTGTAGATCAGATATTTTCACTGGGCAGATTCTTGAGAATTGTTTAGAGTTTCAGAAACCTTTGGTTTCTAGCTTTGTTGATTTCAAAAAGGTTTTCGACTCTGTTGATCATCATAATTTGTGGTTGATTGTGAGATCATATGGTATACCAGACAAGTTAGTTAACATTATGAAAGCTCTCTATAATAACACTGAGTCGTGTGTGAGAGTTGGTAAGTCTTGTAGCAATTGGTTTAGCATTACTTCTGATGTTCGACAAGGGTGCATTTTCTCTCCTTTTCTTTTTAGTTTAGTTATTGATTATGTTATGCGAAATTCACTTCAAGGGAAAGATTTTGGCCTTATATGGGCTGGAGATACGAAAATTTCTGATTTAGATTAGGCTGATGATTTAGCCCTCTTGGCAAATGATGTTGATGAGATGAACTCTTTCATTCGAACTGTTTATGAAACTGGTAGTAGAGTAGGTTTGGTTATAAGCAGAGAGAAAACTAAAGTGATGAAAATTGGTCAGGCAGCCTGTGATTCAGTTCATCTGAATGGTTGCAGTCTTGAGCAGGTGTCACAGTTTAATTACCTTGGGTGCTATGTAACAGATACTGGTCATGTGTAGCATGAGATAAACAGACGAATAGGGATTGCAGCCGGGACTTTTAAGAATCTATGGAGAGTGTGGAGAAATAGGCGTATACACCTAAAGACTAAAATTGGACTGTATAATAATTTGGCTCTTTCTAGGGTTAGTTATGGCAGTGAAACTTGGACACTTTGTAAACAAGATAACAGGAAACTATATGCTTAGGCAGTGTCTTGGGCATTAGGTGGTTCAACTTTGTAACTAATGATGAGGTTAGGCAAAGGAGTCTGCAACCTCCTTTAAGCAGCATATTGTGCAGAGACTCCACTGGTTTGGCCATGTTGCCCGTATGAATAATTATAGATTGGCGAATAGGGTTATGAACAGTGTGCGTAAAGGCTCAGAAAGAGGGGGAGACCTAGGATGCGATGGGCAGACAAAGTCAAACAGGACCTTATTAGAATTGGTGTTAAGTGGCCAGCTGCAGCAGATGTAGTTCAGGACAGACTTGCTTGGAGAACTAAATTGCGCATTCTGGTTGGACCTCCGTAGCCCATGGCTTCTTAAGGATGATGATAATGATGATTGTTTGGTGATTTCTTGACTTCTGTGCAGGCGATGCGGTGCGAAACTGCATGATGGCAGAGGATGGAGATGGCGTTTTTTGAAGCAGCTTCTTGAAGAACATGATACTTCTTCAGCTGCAGTTCTTTGAACATCTCTCTTAACGAGAAGAACACCTGTCTTAACGGGAAGAAACACCTGTTCACTTCCAGAGGGATCCTTCCACTCCTTTACATCGAAGGATCATATCTTGTGAACTCTTGGAGGTCCCACGATAACTGTTTGATCTCTTCTTCCTCTTCTAATTCTTCCACCTCTACAATCTCGACTAGTTCTTGAAGGTTAGCTCGTCTGTATTCAGTAATTCTTTTATATTGTACTTTGCCATTCGACACCTACCTGATGAGCAATGTTAATAGTTCTCTTGGCTCTCCGTAGCATATGTATGAGAGGGGTCACATACTCTGAGTACACGTATTCCGCACCAAAGTAGTAATAATTCGCTCTCTTATCTTTACGCCTATGAAGTTTTGGCAAATGAGAGACTGAAACAAATCGACAGCATATTAATGTAATAAACTTTTTTTATATATAAGAAAAAAAAAAAAAACTATTTCAAAATGCACATTTTCTTCCGAGATTTTTCAGATTTAACCCGAATATTAAATCTGTTGTTCGGAGGATAAAAATCAGGTAAAATCGTGTAAAAGCAAAAAATGATCGTACCATGATGATGAATAAGAATAATACAGTTGTTCCAAAAATTAATGTCGTGTCTTCACTAACAAAAATGCTGATTTTTTTTAACGTTTTGTTTTATAATTAATGTAAATTAATGTGAAAAAGCATTTTTACATGCATTATCAGTAATAAGCTTCCTTTTCTTTTTCGTTCTGTTATCTGGTATCCTTACTTGTGATGCCTGACTTCTGTATTTCCAAGTGAGCCCATTAGTAAGCGAATTTACTTAAATGTTTCTATCTTGAAACGGCCCCACGCCTTGTGACCTCCTTCTCTATGTGTCTTGGCACACGAAGCAAGCTTCTGCATGCTGACTCTTCCTCTTCATTTGAAGTCTTCTTCGTCATCTCCACTGAAACGTTTCTTCCCCGCGGACATTGAGTTGTTCGCCCCTGCAAAATCCCTTCACTCTCCTAAGGACGCGAATCGAACCAATGGAACAGAAGATCACGACCTCGGCCACTACAACAACGCCCAGTTCTCAACTAGGACTTTAAGTATCGAAATATTTTCGTTTCATTTTCTATTTCAAATGATCATTTTGGCAACGAACTCTGTTCTGCTCCATTTCTGAAGATACTTGTACCTCGCAGCTAAAAGCACCAGAGCTCAGCCTACTAAGTGCAACCACGGCGCTTATATAGCAAAACTCTGTGACTGGTATGATAAAGCTTTCAGTACTAATTATATTCGCAGCTGTCTTAGAATAGCTAGATTAATATACTGTGAAACTTAAGACAAATAGACTCACTTGTGAATAAATATCCTAATATTTCGACCACTGACTGGGGTCGTCATCCGAGGAGGTTGCAGCTTTGTTGGAATTTTCTTTCTTTTGTAGTACTGGTTGCCAGATTTTGGGTAAAAGAAACCCTTATACATCGTTCATGGAGCCATCTGTTCACTGTATTAGCTTTTAGTGAAGAACAAATTTCCTTTGCTTTATTTAATTTATCTAATTTTTTTTTTATTTTTAGGATGAGATTAGCTAGGTAATGGTTTTCAGCGTGGTTTTCTTTCCCGTTTTTTAATATGCGTTTTTTTTATCCTTCCTCTGTGCTTTGTAACTGAATTTTCTTTATTGCTTGATCGATTAGATTTTTCTTCGTATACGTTGAATGGTTAGAGTAAAAGTCTTATATTGTTTTATTATATTATATATTTCTTATATTGTCTTATATTGTTATTATTCTTATATTGTTTTTTTTTTTTTAGAAATTGGTAATTGAGTTTTTTTTATCTGCCATTTTTAGTGCGATATCCATTAGATTTAGTGTTTCTTTCCCTATTTCTATTGTAAATTTTAAGTCTTTTTTCAGTCAGTTGATTTTGTTTATAAAATCTTGGGGGAAATTTCTGTCGGTTGTGCTGAAGATGCAGAGAGTAATTTATTGATTGATTGATTTGCAAATCTTCAAATGAATATTCTTGCTACCAGGAATCCACCCGGTAGCAAACTCATTCAGCACACATTTAATGATCAGAATTTATATTATTTTTTTACAGTATATTAAACATATGAATTTGTTTGATATGTGATAACAATAATTTATAGCGTTTTGCTTTTTTTTTTTTAGAATTTTCAGGTTCCATTATGCTTTTAAAATTATAATTCCTAATATTAAGTTTACTTAAAGCATTAAAGTATGTTTCTCTCTCTTTAACATATTTTTAACATTTGAAAATTAAATGTTCCAAATTTTCATATTCCTTACATTCGTCACATGCCAGGGAATCTTTTTTTTTTCATTCTGTATAATCTTGCTTTTGTATTAGCAGAATTTGTTTTAATTTTAATAATAATGTTAATTTCTTTTTTATTGAGTCCAAAATTATTAAATTTATTAATAATAGGTGAAACAAAAATCTGTGGGTATTATTTGCATTTGTCATCCATGTATCTTTTGTTGAATTTTACTTCTGGCCGAGCAATGAAATTTTTTCCCAATGAGAGAGGTAAAGATTCGCGAGATATGGAGGTAATAGTAATCTCAAGGCTAGTCCATGATTCTGTTTGTAGAATTTTTCTTGAAATTGGAAAAAAAAAATGTTATCCATTTAACTTTTAATAAGTACAAAATTGCCTGTTTCTAAAATGAATATTTTTCCGTCATTTACTTCTTCAAATTTTACTTTGAGGATCTTTTTAGAATATCTATATTAATAATGGTATACATGGATTCCACATCATGACTTGCAATTATGGAGTTATAAATTCTTTCGAGGATTTTAGGTTTTCAACCAGTTTTACTGAGTTTTAAAACAGAGTGTGAGGTGGTTCTGCCCATTGTTGCAATTTTTTAGGATGAATTTTTCAATATTCACCAGCAATATTTACAGTTATAAACTTTACACTGGATAACAATTTTTCCCAATTTAAAGAAATAATCTACAAACAAAATCATGGCATATCTATGGGATCACCATTAGCTCCATATCTCGCGAATTTTTATCTCTATCATTGGGGAAAAAATCTTCATTTCTCAGCCAGAAATAGAATTCTGCAAAAGATACATGGATGACATTCTCTGCATATTCATCGCAACCGAAAGAAACCTCCCGGAAGATTTTCTAAAACAAAATCAACTCAATAAAAATAAGTCCAAATTTACAATAGAAATAGGGAAAGAAAACATTGTCAACTTCTTGCATATCACACTAAAAATGACAGATTAAAAAAACCTCAATTACTAATTATAAAAAACAACCAATACTAGACTTTCACTCTAACCACCCAACGTATATAAAGAAAAATCTAATCGGCCAAGCAATAAAGAAAATTCAGTTACAAAACAAGAGGTAGAACAAAAAATAATGCCAATGGAAAAACTGAAAAAAAACATCGCTGAAAACCATATCCCAACTAATTTCATCCTAAAGATTAAAAACTGAAAAATAGATAAATATAGCTAATGAAAAACCGTTCTTCACTAAAAAAAACTGCCCTGTGAACAATAAATTCAATATAAGAAGAGCACCAGACCTGAACAGGAAAATAAAAAAGCACGCCTCCAAACATCAAATGGCAAGAAAAAATATATATACGGAGAAAATGGAATGATTTATAAAGTAACATATGAATGTAAAAAACCATACATTGGAGAAACAGGGAAATCACTAGAAACAAGAATAAAAGAACACAAAGCTGCAATTAAAAACAAACAAAATCAAACAGGACTGGACAGACACGTAGGAAAAACTAATCATAAAATAGACTGGAATAGAACAACAGTAATTAAAAAAAAATACATTCATATGAAAAGCAGATAAAGGACTATTAATACAGTCAACAGATTAATACAGTCATGAACGATGTAAGGAATTCTTTACCCAAAATCTGGCAACCACGACTACAGAAAAAAAAGTAAGTTCCAATAAAGCTGCAATCTCCTCGGATGACGACCCCAGTCAGTGGTTGAAATATTAGGATATTTACGCACGATTAAGTGAATCTATTTGTCTTAAGTTTCAAAGTATATTAATCTGATAAAGATTTCTTTATCGTTTGTATATTATTGTATTCTATTGTATTCTATTGTATATACACCGAAGAGCCAAAACATTATGACCAGTGCATCTTTATTCAAATCGAAGCAATGGCGTAAACGACGGCGCGTGTGAAAGTCATGAAACGGTATATAAAACATTTGATACTGAGCTCTGTTAATCAATGTTATATGTTCTTCAGATGGGAAAAGCAGCGGATTTAAGTGAGTTTGACAAAGGCTAAATTGTAATGGCCAGACGACTGGGTCAGAGCATTTCTGAGATGGCAAGGCCTGTGTGGTGCTCATAGACAGCCATGGTTAGTATCTTCAAAAAGTGGTCCGAGGAGAGAAAATCCATGAAATCCCGGCAAGGTGTGGGCCAACCACGGTTCATCGATGCTAGAGACGAGCAAAAGCTATCCCTTATGGTGCAAGCCAACAGAAGGGATATTGTGGCGCAAATCGCCCATAATTTAAATGCTGGTGACGAGAATAATGTGTCACAGCACACAGCACATCGAACCCTCCTGAAAATGGGGATGTGTAGCTGCAGGCTGCTCCGATTGCACATGCTAACCTCAGTTCACCATCGAAAGCCCTACAATGAGCACATGAGCATCAAAACTGGACCTTGAATGATTGGAAGAAAGTCGTCTGGTCCGATTAATCTCGTTTCCTGTTGCGCCATGTGGATGGTCAGCTACGTGTGCGTCGTTTACCTAGGGAAGTGTTGGCACCAGGATGCACGGTGGGACAAAAACAAGCGGTGGAGGAAGTGTAATGCTTTGGGCAATGTTCTGCTGGGAAACCCTGGGATCAGTCATTCATGTGCAGGAAACTATGACATCTACCACCTACCTAAACATCATTGCAGGCCAGGTACATCCGTTCATGGCAACGGTATTCCTCGCTAATAGTGCCTTCTTTCAACAGGATAATGTGCCATGCCACATTTCCCTGTATTCTTCGAGAATGGTTTGCGGAACATGAGGAAGACTTCCAGGTATTGCCCTGGCCTCCAAATTCCTCAGACATCAATCCAGTCGAGCTCTGTGCTTTGTGTTGGAACAGCATATCTTATCTGCAGCGGCTCAAACACATAAGAGTTAAAGGATCTGCTAGTAACGTGTTGGTACCAGATACCAACAAGACACCTTTAGAAATCTTGTAGCGTCCATGCCTCTCTGGGTAAGAGCTGTTTTGGCGGCACGTGGAGGACCAACACCATATTCAGCAGGTGGTCATAATGTTTTGGCTCTTCGGTGTACATATCTGTGCTCTCTGCATATAGCCAACACTCGCACATCTATAATTCACTGTTCCTTACATTCTAGAAAGTAGAAATTTTTGAACGAAAAACGATACAGAGTGATGGTTATGTCCATGTTAATATCTTCGTGTACTTCTTTAGAAGTGCAAGTCGCCTGAAGTTTGGTGCATAAAATTGTACGCAAGATGTTGAAGTTGTAATCCATTTAAATATGTAACTGGTATTAGAACTTCATGACCACCCTGAATTTTTTTTGAATGAAACGTAATATATTGCAAAACAGAATTAGATATTTTATCAATTTAAATGAAGCATTTGTTTTAAATTTTCTGTAGTCAGCACTTTTCTATCTATAGATATTTCTATTCCTGGAAACGTCATTCTCCCCTTGTCTCTCATTGGCTGGTGCCAGAGCCAATGAGAAGCAATCATCACACGGAGGAGAAAATTTCATTTTTGTTTTTCTTCTACTTTCATTCTCTTCACGAAGTTTCGCCTTTATTACAAAAGGAACAGAATACTTTTTATAATTCGAAATTGTGGCATCGCCTATTTGCTTTTTGCAGTGACTGTACCTGAGCGGCAATTGCAAAAGCAGACGAGACAGCACCTTTGAAACTTCGACATTGTAATAGATCATTGGCTGGCTGGATTACGGTGGACTGGTGGTGTTGAGTCATTTGCTTATTTTATTGGCTGATTAATAAGTCGTCGATCTGTGAGAACTGCCCAAGCGTCAATCGCAACAGCCTTCATTTCTTCCCGAGTTGCCCTTCGCCACTGTTTTCTTTTGAAGAGTACTTTTCTCTCAGTTAATTATAGACATCGCCAAATTAACATTATCCATCACTTCCTCCCCTGTAGTGGGTACTTTTTCTTATTTGTCATTCCACAAAAAAAACCCTGAAAACCAAATATTTTGTTTATTCAGAAAATATTTGCCTGAATAAAAGTAACATAATGCAAATTTATATTAATATTATTTAAGTATAATTTATGATATTAATTTGGCTTTTATTTTCGTATAGACAGCAACAGACACATTAATCCTAAAAGAATGCATCAGGTAAGTTGGATTTTTTTTTATGATATAATATTTTTTAATCAAAAATTCACGTTTCAATATATTTGCAACTTTTTCGAAGGTTGTTATTATTTCAAAATAGTTTAAATAAAACTTACCTCAGACAAAAGGACAAGAGGTAGCATGTATATAAGCTGATGCAGTAGTGACGCATTTAGTACGTTGGTGGAGGAGCGAAGGACCTTTTCTACGTCATAGCCCGGGAAAGTTCCCTAGAATGGCATCATTTCTTTCACTTTCAGTAGACGCAAATGAAATCTCTCTCTAAGCAACAACTCTCTGCCATCCTGGATTGCAGGGCTGTGGTGTCCAGCACCTGCTTTGGTGCACGTGTGCTTAGAGGACGTCAAGAGACTATCGCTCTTTCTCCTTATGTGCACGAAGGCAAGATGATAACACCACTTCCCGTCATGTACGCGAAGGCAAGAGACAAACAGCACTTCCCATTTTGTGCACGAGAGCAAGATATTACAACTTCTCATAATTCGCATGAAGACAAGAGAATAATACCACCTCCCATTATGTACACCAAAGCAAGAGATTATCACCGCTTCTAATAATTTGCATGAAGGCCCGATAATAACACTACTTCCTATCATGTGCACGATGACAAGGAATAACATCACTTCCCATCATGTGCACGAAGGTAAGAGAATAACACCATTTCTCATCATCTGCAGGAAGGCAAGAGAATAACATCATTTCCCACCAAGGCAAGAGATTAACACCACTTCTCATAATTTGTATGAAGATAAGAGAATGACACCACTTACCATCATGTACACGAAGGCAAGAAAATAACACCACTTCCCATCAAGTGCACGAAGGTAAGAGAATAACACAATTTCCCATGACATGCACGAATGCAATTAACACTGAAGTGCCATTAAATTAGGGATAGGAAACGTTATCCAAATTCAGTACCGCAAGTCCCGCATTTGCGCGCATGCATGGCTGAAACTTTGGTCATATACAACAGTCAGCTTTGGCTTCCCCAAGCATTCGTCATGAGAAGCATAATAGGAAAGGCACAGGATTTAGATGCATTTAAAAGAGAACAGATCGTAGGTGCCTGACGGATGGGACATTCGATCTCCGAAATTGTCAACGAACTTGGATTTTCCTTTTCGACAGTTTCAATTGTTCCGGGAGTATGACAATTCCGGCAAAAATACAAGCACCTGGACAAACTGCAAAGGGCAACCAACCTTGAATTATCGTGGGCTTCGCCGTCTGGCCCACGATAATTGCCACGATAATTGCCATCCCGTTAAAGAACACGCTGGATGGCCTTGACGGGAGGCTACCATCTGTCTCCCAACAGCTGTTCCAATGGGTCCCCGCCCCCAACCTTCTCTGAGACTGCGGGGTCCATGTGACCTGGCCATTTAGCCCATGGTGTGCAAAAAAGTACCGCTCAGAGGTAAAACAACCCAACTAAAGGAAAATACATGCTAGGCTATTGTTATACACCGAAGAGCCAAAATATTTTGACCACCTACCTAATATAATGTTGGTACTCCACCTGCCATCAAAACAGCTCTTACCCTGCGAGGCATGGATGCTACAAGATTTCTAAAGGTGTCTTGTTGGTATCTGGTACCAACACGTTACCAGCAGATCCTTTAACTCTTGTGTGTTTGAGCCGCTGCAAATAAGATATGCTGTTCCAACACAAAGCTCGACTGGATTGATGTCTGGGGAATTTGGAGGCCAGGGAGACCTGGAAGTCTTCCTCATGTTCCGCAAACCATTCTCGAAGAATACAGGGAAATGTGGCATGGCACATTATCCTGTTGAAAGAAGGCACTATTAGCGAGGAATACCGTTGCCATGAACGGATGTACCTGGCCTGCAATGATGTTTAGGTAGGTGGTAGATATCATAGTTTCCTGCACATGAATGACTGGTCCCAGGGTTTCCCAGCAGAACATTGCCCAAAGCATTACACTTCCTCCACCGCTTGTTTTTGCCCCACCGTGCATCCTGGTGCCAACACTTCCCTAGGTAAACGACGCACACGCAGCATCCACATGGCGCAACAGGAAACGAGATTCATCGGACCAGACGACCTTCTTCCAATCATTCAAGGTCCAGTTTTGATGCTCATGTGCTCATTGTAGGGCTTTCGATGGTGAACTGAGGTTAACATGTGCAATCGGAGCAGCCTGCAGCTACACATCCCCATTTTCAGGAGGGTTCGATGTACTGTGTGCTGTGACACATTATTCCCGTCACCAGCATTCAAATTACGGGCGATTTGCGCCACAATATCCCTTCTGTTGGCTTGTACCATACGGGATAGCCTTCGTTCACATCTAGCATCGATGGGCCATTGTGGGATGTACGGAAAGGCTGCGGACTTAAGTCGGCAGCCTTTCCCACCTGAAGAATAAGGATAACACTGATTAACAGATCTTAGTATCAGGTGCTATTTATACTGTTTCATGACCTTTTCACGCGCCATCGTTTACCTGCAGTTGCTTCGATTTGCATAAATACGTCCTGGTCATGTTTTGGCTCTTCGGAAACCAAAGAAGGTTTTAAGGCTTGATTCAAAAGTGAACATTTGAACATATTTGCCGTTTGAGACTGTATCCATCTTTCGAATTAAGCCCCAAACATGGTCTACCAATCACTGCCGTATCCATTAGAAAAGCATACACTACCTGTCGAAAAACCTACCAAGCATTCCTTTCAGTAACAGTCATTTTGTCTTCCAGTTCTTTAGACCATAGGTTCTTAAACTCTGGGTCGCGACCCCATATGGGTCGCGTAACTGAATGTGGGGGTCGCGAAAAATTTGGCAACAGTAAAAGGTTTATGAACTCGCAACGACCAAAAATTAATTCAAAATGAAACGCGTAATGAATCCGAGGTGTTTCTGGCAGCGCGACTTCACTGCAGCCTTGTTCTTAACACACAATTATGCGAACTTCGAACTGCGCATGCCGTCAAGCCACGCAACGTCGCTGCCAAAAACACCTCGGCTCGGATTCGAGACTATTGTATATTATGATTAGCATTGTTTTGTCAGTACATATTTACTTTTACTCACTGCATGATCCATCGAGAGGCACTCGTAGCCAAAAAAATATCACCAGAGTTAGATATTGTGCTTCGCGATACTATCAAAATTATTAACTTCATTAGGATCGTAATCTGTAGTTCCCAGGTTCGAGTCCCAGCTGGGTCAGCATTGAGATTTATCTTCGCAAAATTCCCCGTCCTGACCAAGGCCAGTAGGGGACACCGATGGGCTTGTAAAAGGCGCCGTTAGTCAGATGAGACGTTAAACCGTGGCCCTGTATGCGGGAGAGCCATACCCTGTGCACTTTAAAGAACACGATGGATGGCCTTGACGGGAGGATACCATCTGTCTCCCAACAGCTGTTCCAGTGGGTCCCCTCCCCCAACCTTCTCTGAACCTTCGTCTTCCATGTGACCTGGCAATTTAAGCCCATGGTGTGCAAAAAAGTGCCGCTCAGAGGTAAAACAACCCAACCCATTAACTTCATTAAAAGCCGTGCCCTTAACAGTCGTTTTTTTTCAAAGCTTTGCAAAGATATGGACTCCGATTATAAAAGCTTATTACTACATGCAGATGTAAGGTGGTTCTCAAGAGGGCGAAGTTTAAACAGATTATTGAAATTGAAATTGTTATATTTTTGACAGAGCGGAAATTCGATTTTGTTAATTTTTTTCATAATGACTTATGGCTTTCAAAACTGTGTTGTTTGTCGGATATTTTCAAAAAACTCGTGCATATTTAAACACTTTTTTTATTTTATTTTTCGGTGTCCCCCACTGACCTTGGTCAGGGCAGGGAATTTTGCGAAGATAAATCTCAATGCTGAACCAGCTGGGATTCGAACCTGGAAACTACAGATTACGAGCCCAATGAAGTTAATGATTTTGATAATATCGCGAAGCACAACAAAATTTGTGCATATTTAAACATGTCGCTTCAAGGAAAAAAATTGTAACATATTTATGTTAAAAGATAAAATTGAAAGTTGTACTAAAATAGTTAACATATGGAAGAATAGGTTGAAAAATGGTTCTTTAGAAATGTTTACAGCTACAGATGATTTTATAATTGAAAATAATCTTCGCAAAGATTTAATTGTAATAGTTATAATTGATCATCTGAAATGCCTGGGGACATAGTTTCACAAATACTTCCCTTTAAATTTTGATTATAAAAAACTAAGTTGGGTTCATAAACCATACTCAATTGAAATCAAAAACGTCAGTCATCTGCCGTTCAAGAAGAATTTGACGAGTTATCAAGAGACACAGGTAAAAACCTTCATCTTCATAGCCTAGTGCAATTATTAGATCACATTTCTACTCTGAATTAAAAATGGCCAGAGGCTGTCTAGATCGGAACTGATAACTTCGGTATCTAATCAGCAAACTGGAATTAGAATCTCTTGTCTTTCACTCCAATGATAATATTCTTCAGACTCACGGATCGAATTGTCCAAGCCCCTTTCACTCGGAAATCTTTTAGCTGATTACTTCGTTTTACCTGCTGTCTTTTCTTTTTTGTTTTGTTTTTGTTTCACTGGCTATTTTTACAGATTGCAATTTTTATGGCTTTGTCTTTTATACACTGTCCAACCTGGGTCTTTTACAACTCGGTTAATTTTACTTTTATATTTTACTATGTAGTGCTTTACACATTTATTGGTTTTATATGTTGCTTTTGTTTTTACTGTCTTCACTTTAACTTTGGTTGTGGGTTGCCGTGTCTTTTACCCTTTTATTTGTCTCGCTTGGTGCATAGTGCCGCTCAGGCTTAACACAAACAAGGCATTATTGGCCTTAGCTTCCGATACGCCATAAACAACCAAACAACCACGGATTAAAAATACATATATGCCTTCTCTATAGGTTGGAACATTTTTCTCCCTACCAGAAAATATTTACCTCCCTCAGCTAGAAAACTTCATCAGACTTTCTTGTACATTCTGTTAAAAACTCTCAAATGCTGCATGAAATTCCTTCATCATCTGACTTTATGGTACTTGAAATAACTTTTAACCATCTCTGCAGCCTCTTAGCAAATGACTCTACAGATTGAGATATAAAGCTGCAGAGATAAACATCCCATGAACCCTGATCTTCCCCCTCAACAAGACAAAGAAACTACGGTGGCTCAGTCGGTAGCAGATCACGCTTGTAATCTGCAGTTCACAGGTTTGAGTCCCATCTAGCCAACATTTAGTCTTATCTCCACAAAACTGCCTCCATCCCTCGATCAGTAAGGAACCCCGGTGGGCTTGGAAAGCGTCGTCTGTCGAATAGGACGTTATAAGCCGTGGATCCGTCTGCGGGAGAGATCTTACCGTATGCACGTTAAAGAGCATTTTGGATGGCCTTGATAGCAACTATATCTGTCTCCTAACAGCTGTCCAGTGGGTTCCCTTTTCCCAATTTTCTTTTAGTCCTCGGTGTCTTTATGGCATGGCCATTTAGCCCATTGTGTGCAAAAAAGTGCCGCTCATGCTTAACACAAACAAGACAGTTAAAGTATTTCAATTTTCAAAATTTTCCCTGTTACAGGACTCAAAACTTTTGGAAAATTTGTAAAGTGGGAATCTTAATATTTCATCAATACATATCTAACATAAAAATAATTTTTAATTTATCTCAAAAGAATTTCTATGTTTACAGATGATTATATAGAGAAACATTATGTATAAAAACAATAGAATGAAGTTTCAATCACACATCTTAGACCTTACCAACTATGTATTTAACCACTATTAAGCTGTTTTATGGATGTATAGGAAAAATTGCCTTCAGCCAAGTGGGATCTGACGCACGACTTCCTGATGACATGTCACATGTTCTGATCATTGAGCTACCGGTCAATGATCAATCTAGCTTATAAATGAAGGAAAACTCAGAAAAATTTTGATAAACAAAAAACTATATGAATGATTTTAATGAAATTTGATGGAAACA
Organism: Ryuthela nishihirai; assembly: GCA_038380435.1. Lineage (NCBI taxonomy): Eukaryota > Metazoa > Arthropoda > Arachnida > Araneae > Heptathelidae > Ryuthela > Ryuthela nishihirai. Next base: position 2,102,977 of record JAWZYU010000005.1, read on the forward strand.
TGAGTTACAATGCTAGTTTCAGAATGGCATAAAATATTTTACACTGGAAACATTTTTCGTCAACCAAAAAACTCAGGAACTTGTCCAAAAATGATGTGTCAGAATGCAATGGGCGAAGTTCTTTAATAAGAAGTGTGGTCACCCCTTACAGTAATTCAGGCACGACAGCGATGTTCCATTCTCTTTATGATGTTGTGAATCAGTTCAGTAGGGAGTAACGACCATTGTTCCTTTAAAGCAGTAATAAGCTCCCCCTTCAGATGATGGGTTGAGGGCAGCAACACGTCTCTCTAGAGCATCCCACACATGCTCAATCGTATTTAGGTCGGGAGATCGAACTGGCCATTCCATGTGCATAATGGTCTCCTCTTGAAGGTATTGTTCCACTAGTCGAGCTCTATGTGGACGAACGTTATCGTCCTCTAAAATGAATATTTCACTTACTGCACCAGCGTAAGGACGCCATAAGGGTCCAGGATGTCATCTCTATATCCTAGAGCATTGAGGTTCCCACTCATCAACACATAGAGGTTTTTGCGTCCACCTAAGGAAATGTCACCCCAAACACACACACTACTTCTGGCGCAACTGTCTCTTTGATGGATGCTACTGGGATGATAGCAGGTACCTCGTTCTCTCCATATCAAACAATATCTGGAATCACTCTACAAGCAATATCTTGACTGATTTGTGAAGAGTACGAACCTTCATTGCTCTTCTGTCCAGTTAACATGCGTGTGTGCCCAATTTAACTGTTCTCTCCTGTGATGTGACATGAGGCATTCTAGCGTACAGACCATCTTCATGAAGCCTTCAACGCACAGTAGAAGCTGATACAACCTTCCCAGTGGCTGCTGCATGAGAGGATTATACCTGAGAGAGAGTAGACGTCCTGCTCCTTCGTGCTGTTAATCGCAGATTTTGGTCTTGTACAGCGGTCGTAACTCTAGCCTTTCCTCGGCTAAACGTCTGAGACGCGGAATCCGTGCTAAGAAATTGATTCCACAGTCTATGGACCACAGAAGGACTCGCATTCAGCCATCGTACCATGTCTGACTGACTTTGGCCTGCTTCGAGCCGGCCAATAGCTCTCTAGGGCAGTTCATTTGGTAAATGATGTCTCGAGGTCATTCCTACAAATTGGCTATTGCGAATTTCTTTACTCACGTTTACAACACAAAATAACGATCCACTCCAAAACATCCGTTTTTGTGCCGCTATCCGATTACGCAAAATGACGCAATCTAGACTATTTTGCATATGATATGCTCACTCGACATTACTGGTTACATGAACAAGTTTGGTGAGGATCGCACAATTGTTTGGCGAATTATCGCGATTTTTCTCATTTTTTCCTTAATTTATGGAAACCAGTGCGTTATGCTATACACCATCAGGTCAATCACTGTCTTTTGAGTGCATTTGGAGACTCTATTTGTTCAGAGCCAATTTCTTCAAACCACAGTTATTGATCAGATGATACGTAGCATAACACCAGCAGTGGAGGATATACTGATCAGCTGCTGGTAGCTCAGTGGTCAGAGCATTTGACATGTCATCGAAAGGTCGTGGGTTCAGATCCCATGAGTCTCAAAATAATTTTGTCTCTACACCCCATCTTCATCCTGTTATAAACAGTTTAATAGTGATCAAATCTAATATATAAAGAAGAAAGTTTGTGTGTCTGTCCCATTATGTAACTTGGCCCCAAGAAGAGCTAGAGGCTCGAAACTTTACATGAACGTTCCCTTCAACCAAGGGAAGAATTCCCCTGAAGTGACATTGAATTAGGGATAGGAGACGTTATCCAAATTCAGTACCGCAAGTCCCGCATTTGCGGACATGCGTGGCTGAAATTCTGGTCATATATAGCTGTCAGCTTTTGCTTCCCCAAGCATTCGTCGTGAGAAGCGTGATGGGAAAGGCGCGGGATTTAGATGCATTTGACAGAGGGCAGATCGTAGGTGCCCTACGGATGGGACACTCGATCTCCGAAATTGTCAACGAACTTGAATTTTTTTGTAAGACAGTTTCAAGAGTGTTCCGGGAATATGAAAATTCCAGCAAAAAAACAAGCACCCTGTCACACTGCAAAGGACAACCAGCCTTGAATGATCGTGGGCTTCACCGTCTGACCCGCATCGTAGGGACCGATAGGGGTCATTATCTGAAATCACCTCCCATCTGAACGCGGGTTCCAGCTGGGAAATCAGTGCATGGACCATGCAATTCTCAGTTCATCGTCTCGGCTTCGAGAGCAGCCAACCTACGCAAGTCCCACTTCCAACGGCACAACACGGGGCTCAACATGTACTCCGCCTAGGTTATTCGTTTATTACACACTTTTTCTTCTTTGGGCGGACGATGAACCTAAGTGCGAGTTTTGTGACACCATTTTAACTATTAAACACATTTTAATCAATTGCCCAGCTTTTACCTCAGACAGACGTTTATTTTGTATCTTTCACGATTTTACGTCCGAGCCCCTTGCACTCGGACATCTTTTATCTGATGAATCGCTTTTAACTCCTGTTTTCGACTTTTTACATTTTACTGGTTATTTTACACATTAATTTTTACGCTTTTTTTCTTAGATTTTTCTACCTCTTTTTGATTTTACATGGGTGCTATACATCCATTGTTATTGTTGACTTATACACTTGTTGGTTCTTATTCTTTCTACTGATTTACCATTTTTATTCTACCGTTTTCTTTCTGTGTCATTGTTTACCGTTTTTGTGTTTATTTTAACTTTGGTTGTGGGTTGGTCGTCTTTTAGCTCTTTCTATGTCTCTGGCGCATTATAGCCTTCATTGCTCTTGCGCCAAAAAAACCAACAACCAACCAACCAGGCTCAACGCCTTGCCTGGGCTAAAGAACGTCGAAACTGGACCATCGAAAATTGACAATGGACAGCCTGGAGTAATGGATCCCGATTTAAACTTCCTCACGCCAATGGGAGACTGAGGGTTATGGCGCCAACCCCATGAATCCATGGATTCTGCATATCAGGTCGGAATAGTACAAGCTGGTGGTGGCTCAGCGATGGCCTGGTGTGTCTTCAGTTGGACGTCTGTGGGACCTATGGTACGTGTACCGACGACTCTCAATGAACCCCGGTACGTAGAACTCATGACTGACCATTTACACCCATTTATGACCATCATGCATCCCATTGGAGATGGCATCTACCAGCAAGACAACGGTTCATCTCACAGGTCCAGGTTGGCTACTGCATGGTTGCAGGAGCATTCTGCTGACTTTGAAATAACGAATTGGCACCTAGAAGCCCAGATTTAAATCCCATCGAAAATCTTTGGGATACCGTCGAGCAGAGTGTTCGGGCCCGTGTCCCATCAGCGACGACCTTGAGAGAATTGTGGACAGTTCTGGTGGATGCATGGGTCGCCATACCTGTGGAACATTTATGCAAGCTTGTGGAGTCCATTCCTCGTCGTGTGGCGGCCGCTATCAGGGCTAGAGGGGGTCCAACACGTTACTTGGTTGTTATCCGTAATTCAATGGCATTTCAGTGTATAGGCTATTTGTGAACCCGCTGGGTCCAACCAAAATTGGGGTGGGCGGGTTTGAATTTCTCAAAATTCCCATTATTCAAATATAACTGTTGCTACCAATAAATTTGAAAAAAGGAATACATCAAACTGAACTAATTTCTGATTTCGCGTGATTTATCATTAAGGTTGAAAGTTATTCAAAATAACTGTTGTCACCAATAAATTTGAAAAAATGAATGCATCAAACTAATTTCTGTTTTCGCGTGATAAACTCATTATTCAGTTTGTTGTGTCAACAGCGCGAGCGTCCGTTAATATTGAAGTCGTTCTAATTAAGCATGAGTGGAACTCGAAATTCTGTGTTGAAATAAAAGCTTCAAAACTAAGAATTCGTATCGGAAATTAAGATCATTAACTGAATTTGAAAAATATGTAAAAGTTAATAAACGTATAACTCATATGTTAATTAATAAAAGTTTTAATATATTAGGTAATAAATAATGTTTATCCATAATAATAATAATTTTTTTCGTAGTATCTATACAATTTTTTTGGCATCTCAGACCATATTTAATTTTCTTTCTGTATAAAGTTACATATGCCTGGCCAATTGTGTCCAAGGGACTCTGGTGGGTACGAAATGATTTGAAAAGTTCGATTATCCGAGCGAGGCAATTCCGTTTTCTGGTTTAGAAACTTCTGACGTGGGCAGGATCATACGGTGCCTCGAAAGAGTTCCGTTTCTGTCCTTCCCCAAAAGAGAGGGAGAAAAATTAAACCGGAGGGGATCGATCGTAATGATTTTTATGCCAAATGAAAGCTTGGGACATGGGGAGTGCCATCTACTCTATATCATAAAGAGTTTCAGACCCGAGCAACGCCGGGTAAATCTGCTAGTACTTAATGATGATCTGTGGATTCATTTGTCTATACATATCTGGACCCTTTTGCTAAACATTCAAATAAAACTACAGAGGGAATGCAGGATAAGAATTGACAACTGCTGGAGTGAACCTTGAAATAAGGAATCTCTCACTGCACATTCTGAAACAATGACGCTTTGAAGAACTGGGATTTTACATTATTCTGCAATGTAGGGTATAACGCCGGTCTGGGCAAACGTTTTAGCTGAAGGGCGTCGTAGAAAACTGAAATGAAGTTGCGCGCCGCAGAAGAATTATATAATCAATAACTTAAATGTAACGAAAAAAAAAACAGAAAAAAATACCTAAGTGAAACATAAACAATATAATTTTATTAAAATTGATTATTTTAATGAAAATTCGCTTCGGAGATGTTAAATTTCTTGCCTTCTATACGTTATTTTTCACTTTTCAAAAATTATTTATCACCAGTAGCTCGCGACAAAAAAAGGTGGAGGGTCGCATCCGTCCACAGTTTGCCAGGGTCTGGTCTAGAGGTATTTGTAGCTATGTAGGTACTTAACCAATACAGATGCATAAACCTATAAACTTCCCTACAGCTTTAATAGTGCAAAATTGCTAACTTTGGTAAATGCTTGGTTAATCTTATAGTTTTTATAAGATAAAACAACAAACTCTTACGAAATGTATATATTTTTTCTAAGTTTTTCAATATAATTTCCGTTTTATCTTATTTTCAATTTGGAAGAAGAACACAAATCTTTGTATTCTGTATTCTACATTTATTTCTCAGTATGCTTTATGATTTCAATTTAGGCGGATGTCTGATTCCATTGATAAAAGGTTCTGCTTTGATATTATTGCTGAAGACAGACCAGGTGTGTTCACTTTTCAAGCTCTCTCTGAAGAAGACAGAAGGCTTTGGATGGATGCTATGGATGGAAAAGAACCAGTAAGTTCATGGAAACTATTTTGATATTAAAAACTTATTGTTTCTCTAAATACTAGGGGATCAGAAAGGACGGAACTCATGTTCATGCAAAGAAATTTTTATTGACTTTAACTCTTACAGTGCAGATTTTTTTTTGCTTTTTTTTTTCTTTAAAAATACAACTCAACTTCTCAGCCTTGTTATGAAACAAATAATGAATATGATAGTTTACATACTAAAAGTAAGAGTATTTAAATCTGGAAAAATAATATTAAAAGGAAAAAAAATGGTAGGTAAGCTTAAAATGAATCGCATGTTCATTTTCTAGTGATTTTTTAAAACTGATTAATAGGCTTCCAACACTTAAAGGGTTAAACAATAGTGTCATAGTTTGGTTCTGAGCAGTGGCAACACTGTTTCAACAGTAAACTGTCAAATCACTGTCAAACATAACCATGGAGGAAGGAATTAGAGGGTCGTCCCAGCGAGAAGAAAGAACATAACCATGACGGAAGGAATCAGAGGGAAAGTTCCAATGAGGAGAAAGAACATAGCCATGGAATAAGGAATCAGAGGGAAAGTTCCAATGAGGAGAAAGAACATAGCCATGGAATAAGGAATTAGAGGGGAAGTTCCAATGAGCAGAAAGAACATAACCATGGAGGAATGAATTAGAGAGGTCGTCCCAACGAGAAGAAAGAACATAACCATGACGGAAGGAATCAGAGGGAAAGTTCCAATGAGGAGAAAGAACATAGCCATGGAATAAGGAATCAGAGGGAAAGTTCCAATGAGGAGAAAGAACATAGCCATGGAATAAGGAATTAGAGGGGAAGTTCCAATGAGCAGAAAGAACATAACCATGGAGGAAGGAATTAGAGGGGTCGTCCCAACGAGAAGTAACATAACCATGACGGAAGGAATTAGAGAGGAGTCCCAACGAGAAGAAAGAACATAGCCATGGAATAAGGAGATAGAGGGGAAGTTCCAATGAGGAGAAAGAACATAACCATGGAGGAAGGAATTAAAGGGAAGTTCCAACGAGAAGAAAGAACATAACCACGAAGGAAGGAATTAGAGGGGAAGTTCCAATGAGGAGAAAGAACATAACCATGGAAGAAGGAATTAGAGGGAACGTCACAACGAGGAGAAAGAACATAACAATGAAGGAAGGAATTAGAGAAGTCCCAACGAGAAGAAAGAACATAGCCATGGAATAAGAAATTAGAGGGGATATACCACCGGCCATACCTGCATGCTGTTTACGAATAAGAACATTTATCACATGCAATGCTATTAATATTATTAAGTAGTATATTTTCCTGGCTTTGCTCGGGTCTGAAACTTTCTAAAATGTAGAGTAAATGGCACTCCTCACCTCACAAGTTTTCATTTGGATAAATGTCATTGCACTCGATCTCCTCCACCTCCCGCTCAGTCAGTAGCGCGCCTGAATTGTAATCTACAGCTCCCAGGGCCAAGCTGGGTGAGCATTGAGATTTATCTCCGCAAAACTCCCTGCCCTGCCCACAGGCAGTAGGGGACACCGATGGGCTTCATTAGGACGCCGTCCGTAGGATGAGACGTTAAGTCGTGTCTCTGTGTGTGGTAGAGCTATTCCCTGTGCTCGTTAAAGAACACACTGGATGCCCTTGACCTTAGGCTACCATCCGTCTCCCAGCAACTATTCCAGTGCGTCCCCTCCCTCATCCTTCTCTGAGTCTTCAGGGTACTTTGGTCTGCTATTTAGCCCATTGTCTGAAAAAATTGCTGCTCGGAGATAAAAACAACCCAATCTGCCCCTTCGGTTAAACTTTTCGCCTTCTCTTTTATAGAAAAAATGAAATCTACATATTTCAAGGTATCCATAATCCCACTACTTGTGTGTAGTATGATTGTAGTGTGTAGTATGATTCGTTGTGTGTGGTATGATTCATTTAAACGAAGTCAGATATCCAAGTGCATTGAAATTTCTGAACATAATATATAAAACCGTTGACATCATATCCATGGATTCAAAAGTGGCACAAATCATTTAAGGAGACAGGGAGTTGGTTGGTTGGTTGGGGTTTTATGGCGCATTAGCAGCTTAGGCCATAATGCGCCAGGCGGGATAAATAAAAGGATAAAGGAAACAGAACCCACAACCAAAGTTAAAAGTCAATATAGTAAAAGTTAAAGGACAAAACCAACAGATATAAAAAAATACAAAAATAAGAACACAAGTGTAAAGCAATAAATATAAAGGTATAAAATAAACCCAACCCAGGTGTAAAAGACCCAGGTTGGACATTGTATAAATGACAAAGCCATAAAATTATAATCTGTTAAAATAACCTGTAAAACGTAAAAAGGCAAAGACACAGGGTAAACAAGAGTTATCGGATAAAAGATGTCCGAGTGTAAGGAGCTCGGACGTAAAATCGTGAAAGGGTGTGTGTTAAGCAAAATAGGCTATGGGCATGGTACAATGAGTCCTGAAACAGTACGAATCCCCTGTGATGATACCCAGCCCTGCGAAGCCTTAACACATAAAGTCTGATCCTTCCTTCTCGTGGTGCAGACCTTTTGCACCTTTCAAAAGAGATACTCCCTTTTGGAAGTGAACGGAAGCGATAACTACCAGATCAGTGTGGCCTATTGATCTTGTCATCTACAGCCACATTTCATTTTTTTAATTTTTTTCTTTTTTCTTTCCTGTTGTCGCTGGGTCATTATGACCTAGCCATTTAGCCCATTGCCTGCAAAAAACTTCCGCTCAGAGGTAAGACAATCCAACCTCCCCCTCCGGTTAGAATTTTCTCTTTTAGGGGAGGAATGAAATTGACATAGTTCGAGGTACCTATAATCCTCCCCACGTCAGAAGTTTCTAAACCAAAAACCGGAATTTCTTCGCTCAGATAATCGAACTTTTCAAATCACTTCGTACCCACCAGAGTTCCTCAATACAATTTGACAGGTATAGGTAACTTTATAGCAAAAGAAAATTAACTATGATCTGAAGTGCATGAGAAATATAAAGGTAGAAAAATATTATTATTATTAAACAGAAGAATTTATTACTTAGAATAATATTTAAAACGTTTATTAATTATTTGTGTGTACTTTTATTAGCTTTTGCGTATTTTTCAAATTAAGTTAATGATTTTAACTTCCGATATGAATTTAGTTTTAGAATCTCGTGTTTTACTCCTACTTAATTAGAACGACTTCAATATCCACGGATGATCGCGCTCTTGTCCCAACAAACTGAACAATGTATATATAAAATATATAATATAATAATATAATTGCCGTCCCGTGGCCGAGTGGTTAGCACGCTTGACTACTGATCTAAGAGACCTGGTTTCGAGCCCCGGATTAAGGCATGGATGTGTGTGTTGTTTTTCTGCTGAGATCCTGCCATCCTCACAGATCTTCTGTTATGGCATATTAAACTGACAGGCTCCTGTCAGACCTCTGTGGCAAGCAGCTGCTTGAGGTCGATTCGATTCATCAGATAAAAGATGTCCGAGTGCAAGGGGCTCGGACGTAAAATCGTGAAAGATACAAAATAAACGTCTGTCTGAGGTAAAAGCTGGGCAAATGATTACAATGTGTTTAATAGTTAAAATGGTGTCACAAAACTCGCACTTAGGTTCATCGTCCGCCCAAAGAAGAAAAGAGTGTGTAATGAACGAATAACCTAGGCGGAGTACGTGTTGAGCCCCGTGTTGTGCCGTTGGAAGTGGGACTTGCGTAGGTTGGCTGCTCTCGAAGCCGAGACGATGAACTGAGAATTGCATGGTCCATGCACTGATTTCCCAGCTGGAACCCGCGTTCAGATGGGAGGTGATTTCAGATAATGACCCCTATCGGTCCCTACGATGCGGGTCAGACGGTGAAGCCCACGATCATTCAAGGCTGGTTGTCCTTTGCAGTTTGACTGGGTGCTTGTTTTTTTGCTGGAATTTTCATACTCCCGGAACACTCTTGAAACTGTCTTACAAAAAAATTCAAGTTCGTTGACAATTTCGGAGATCGAGTGTCCCATCCGTAGGGCACCTACGATCTGCCCTCTGTCAAATGCATCTAAATCCCGCGCCTTTCCCATCACGCTTCTCACGACGAATGCTTGGGGAAGCAAAAGCTGACAGCTATATATGACCAGAATTTCAGCCACGCATGTCCGCAAATGCGGGACTTGCGGTACTGAATTTGGATAACGTCTCCTATCCCTAATTCAATGTCACTTCAGGGAAATTCTTCCCTTGGTTGAAGGGAACGTTCATGTAAAGTTTCGAGCCTCTAGCTCTTCTTGGGGCCAAGTTACATAATGGGACAGACACACAAACTTTCTTCTTTATATATTAGATTTGATCACTATTAAACTGTTTATAACAGGATGAAGATGAGGTGAAGAGACAAAATTATTTTGAGACTCATGGGATCTGAACCCACGACCTTTCGATGACATGTCAAATGCTCTGACCACTGAGCTACCAGCAGCTGATCAGTATATCCTCCACTGCTGGTGTTATGCTACGTATCATCTGATCAATAACTGTGGTTTGAAGAAATTGGCTCTGAACAAATAGAGTCTCCAAATGCACTCAAAAGACAGTGATTGACCTGATGGTGTATAGCATAATGCACTGGTTTCCATAAATTAAGGAAAAAATGAGAAAAATCGCGATAATTCGCCAAACAATTGTGCGATCCTCACCAAACTTGTTCATGTAACCAGTAATGTCGAGTGAGCATATCATATGCAAAATAGTCTAGATTGCGTCATTTTGCGTAATCGGATAGCGGCACAAAACAGGATGTTTTGGAGTGGATCGTTATTTTGTGTTGTAAACGTGAGTAAAGAAATTCGAAATAGGCAATTTGTAGGAATGACCTCGAGACATCATTTACCAAATGAACTGCCCTAGAGAGCTATTGGCCGGCTCGAAGCAGGCCAAAGTCAGTGAGACATATATTTCAATGATATCAGCTTATAGTTTTAGTAGAGAAAATATCAAATAAAAGCAGTCAAAAAAATAAAAATAGAGGCAAAAAATGAGACATCAGTGTTGTTTACTTCTCAACAGCCAAAGTTGATTCAAAGAAAGTTAAAAATGCAAGGCTTCTAAACACCATTCAGCCTAAAGCCTCCAGAAGATACTGGATTTACCATCGCAACAAAGGCCACCAACGCCACTCCAATATTCCAAAGATAGCAGCTATTCACCACAGATTAATCTGTATTATCCTCAAGATACGTAGGACATCAGCCTTTGCAGCTGAAACCCATCAATACATAGACAGCGGCCCAAGTCATCTGAGACAAAACAATCAGAAGAGAGAACGTACCAATAAAAGAAATAAAATCTAGCACGACCCCCCCCCCCCCCCCCGAATAAAATCACATAATTAACTCTGGAAATAAATGTATATATCGATAAAGCCCTAGAAAAAAAGAAATCAAAAGGAAAAGAGCAAAAATAAATTCTACTAGCAAAAATAGGAAATTAAAACTTACGAAGCACAGAAAATTAAACAGAAAATTTCATGAAGACAAAATTAACATAAAGTGCAATCAAATTATATATGAAACATGAAGAAAAGTAATATATGCGAAAACAAAACATGAAGCAACAAGTAGAAAACTAACATAAAAGCAAAACATGAGAAATTCACAACAAATGAGCCCTTTTCCCCCTCCCCTACTTTAAACCTTTCCTCAGATTTTCCACTGTATCGGTAAACTATCAATCTCTTAACTTATCAATGCTTTAAATTCTGTACGAGATAGGTCACATCAACATGTAATCGGCAAGAAGTATGTTTACAAAAAAAAAGATAGTTGTCGTAAATACTCCAGTTTTAAATTTCAGACATTATTCCTCTTCTGCAAAACTCTGAATATAGCTTACAAGAATAGTGAAAATAAACAGGAAGTAAAAGGTGTCTAGGTCGTCTGTAAAACAAGTGATTCTGCCAAATTTCAAACTCAGCCTTCTCTTCTGTCGCCTCATTCCCCAGATCTCTCCTCCCTCTTCCAATGATTCCCCAGATCTCTCCTCCCTCGTCCAATGATTCCCCAGTGACAAACCAGAAGAGACCTTATCAAGGAGTACGCCATCTAGCTGTCTCTCAATATTTCAAAATTAGCAAACTTTCAATAAAAATAATTTCCGTTTCGAACATATTTCAGACGAATAAATGTTGTTCAACAAATTTCCGCTTCGAACAAATTTCCGGCAAACAAATGTTGTCGAACAAACTTCCCTCGAAAAAAATTCCGGCGAACAAGTGTTGTAGAACAAATTTCCCCAAACCCAGAGGAAATTTCGTATCAGGAATAAAAAATTATGGTGTTCAGGTAAAGTATATTTTAAAAAAATTTAGTGTTTAAGATTTATGTACATTTAGTTTAGACAATGTTTATATAACTGTCTATATGATTTATAATAGTTAGAGCATAGTTTTATCGTAGTATAGATACAATAGATTTCTACTGGGAAACCGCAACTTGCATGAATTCGCACTTAGGTGGGAATACCAGGAACATAGACAGCTTATGAAAAAAATTAACATAAATAGATTATGTCCTCTCTGGTTACAGCCCTGAATAGAAGGTAGTCATCTATATTAACCAGCAGGCTCGTAATCTGTAGTTCCCAGGTTCGAGTCCCAGCTGGGTCAGCGTTGAGATTTATCTCCGCAAAAATTCCCCGCCCACGGTCAGTAGGGGACACCGATGGGCTTGGAAAGACCGCCGTCCGTCGGATGGGACGTTAAGCCGTGGCCCCGTGTGCGGGAGAGCCATACCTTGTGCACGTTAAAGAACATTCTGGATGGCCTTGACGGGAGGCTACCATCTGTCTCCCAGCAGCTGTTCCAGTGGGTCCCCTCCCCCAACCTTCTCTGAGCCTTCGGAGTCCATGTGACCTGGCCATTTAGCCCATGGTGTGCAAAAAAGTGCCGCTCAGAGGTAAAACAACCCAACCCTATATTAACCAGACTTAATAATAATTGTATCATCAAGATTATTGGATAAATCGTTTTATTAAAAATTTTCGTACCGTGCGTTCTTTTAGTTTGTGTCAATGGCATAACCAAGTATTTTTGTAAATTTGTGACGAAACGATTTTTTGAAAATTGACTTTCGTCAAGGAGATTTCAACTACTACCCTCCCTGACTTATGCTACTGGGTTGATTAATTGTCAATCGAAAGAATTCAGGACACCAGTTATAAGAACGAAGCAAATACAGAGTGTTGAAAAAGTCCCTTTAATCAAAGTTTACGAATTTATTACATGAAAGATATTACAGTTATGCATCTAATTACTAACTGTATGTCTTCTACATGTGTTGCGTAATAATGATGCAGTTCACAACAGGTGTTGGAAATGTCCACCATTCTCTTGTAGGCACAGTTCCATACACTTGCTCATATTCCAAGACACAAGTCACAACATTGTAGGAGTGATTGTGTCTGTTTCCTGCATAATTTCCTTTTCCTTCAGGTCATTCGACGTGCAGGGATTATTTTTGTAAAATATTTCCTTTCAAGTAACCCCACATAAAAGAATCTGGTGAAGTTAAATCAGGAGACTTCATCTAAGCCAATGGGATTTTCCGCAGCCCAAATTTGTATGTTCTGTGAGTTGATGTATCCATTTGAGTGGAAACACACTTCATCTGTGAAATCAGCCGTACCGTGAGACTTTATTTGGCTCTGGAATATCTGGATATTTGCGCCACACACACCTCTGATAAGATTTACACTGAAAGTTTTACCAGCAAAAGTGATGCTTTGAGCACACTTAAAACCCATTCTCGACTGACTGACGTTCAGCTCTCCTCCCCAAGGCTCCTAACGGTTGCACCACCTACAAATGGTTCTGGACAGTTCTACTGGTTTACTGACACTCTCAGAGTAAAGCATGGATGTATGACGGGTATAATAAAGTAAGGGTTGGGTTGTTTTACCTCTGAGTGGCACTTTTTTGCACACCATGGGCTAAATGGCCAGGTCACATGGACCCCGAAGTCTCAGAGAAGGTTGGGGGAGGGGACCCACTGGAACAGCTGTTGGGAGACAGATTGTAGCCTCCCGTCAATGCCATCCAGCGTGTTACTTTGACGTGCACAGGGTATGACTCTCCCGCACACGGAACTACGGCTTAACGTCCCATCCGACGGACGGCGACATTTCCAAGCCCATCGGTGTCCTGTACTGACTGTGGGCAGGACGGGGAATTTTGCAGAGATAAATCTCAACGCCGACCTAGCTTGGACTCGAACCTCGGAACTACAGATCACGAGCCTGGCGCGATAATGAAGTAAGAGTACATTTTCAAACATCAAGTAAAGGGGCTCGTTGGAATTTTTTTAAATAAATTCGGATTTAAAAAGGAATAATAAAATATCCATAGGAACATAGGTTGGAACATCATAAGAACTCAAATGTTGTTCCTCTGATTCCAAGTTTTTCGCCCACGCTTTCCCCGTGATGCCTCGTGTTCAGTTTAAAATCCGAGTCTCGAGTTACAATAGAATCGATTTTCTGTTTGACGGGTGAGGAGGAATTTGTTTCCATTCTGTGAAATGTTTGGCGGGTGATCTATTCAGTGTAGATATGGCTTAAAAAAGCAAAAACACAAAAAAGTTTTTCTTATGTCCTAATCTTCTTTTTTTTTTACCGACTTAAAATTGCGGGGGAGGGGCAGGTGATCACTGAGAGTTATTTTGAATGCAGTGAAATATGTTAGTTCCAAATAATTGTGAACGTATTTATTGTAGTTTCTGACATGTAATTTTTCCCCTCTTTTGGCAAAACAGTGATGTAGTTTCCACAGAATAATGTAACTCCATACAGATCGAACTCTAACGTTAAAAATCGACCATTTGCCAGATTTCAGCTCCCCTATCGTCATGGCATGTGTATGTACTACTCACTTCATTTTCGTTCCATACGATTAGTATTCAGTAATATAAATATAAAGTTTAATTATGCACAAAAATAAAAATTGTAGATATTAAAATTCTACCAGTTATTGTTTATTTTATTTAAAAAAGCTCAAATTTAACTTTAAATGTTCAATAATATTTCGATAAATATTAATAACCGTATTATTTTGCTGACCTGTAAATGGTAGCTAGGCGTAAACTGGAAGGAGAGCTGTGCACCAATCCCTAGTGATGATGCACAGAACCGGCCAGGTCTAGCACCTAATGTCCGACCCCGCCTTCTCGTGGTGCATGCCGTTAGTACCTTTCAAAAGGTACTAACGGCATGTGTAGCATGTAACGGCATGTGTTTTCAAAAGGTACTAACGGCATTTTCTCTTGTGGAAGGGAACGGGAGGGGAGAGCTGCCAGTTCAGTATGGCCTACTGATCTGGTCATCTATGGCCACTTTTTTCTTTTTTTTTCAACCCTGCTGAGGAGTGGTCAACTTCACAGGGTCCTGGTGCTGACCATTTATACCTACTAGACTGGACTTGTTTATGGATTTGAGCTTGATTATGGATCCTGGACTTGCTGCACTGGTGGGCCTCTGTTGAGGGAGAGTCTGCCGCTCTGTTTTCTGTTTGCTTCTGGGTTGCCAGCTCTAAGTGAACAGAGGCATGGGATACCTTATATCAGCTGGTGGATAATCCTAATCAGAGGCCATCGCAGGTACCTGAACCTTACTTAGTTAGTTGGGCATCGTCAAGCCTAAACTGGAGTAATGTGTCTCAGGCAGGCCATATGGCTCTTGAAAAAGTCCCACTTGAAAAGGTGGTGCCTGATATTCCTACCAGCATCGGTGACTTCAGCCTTTAGCAGAGGAGGAACAGGTCTCTGCCCGATGCCTGCGATCAGGGGGCTGTTTGATATTGTTGGCCCTACGAATCTCAATAAACCTAATTTCTTTAAAAATCTTACTAATCATTTTCTCTCTGCAGGAACGTGAGGACATTACATAGAGATTATTCTCTTGATGTCCTCATGCAGGAATTCCAGCGCTATAGCCTAGATATTTTAGGCTTGCAAGAGACCAGATGGACAGGTAAAGGTGAGATACTTAAAAATAACTTTAAATTTCTCTTTACAGGGAGGGAGGATGGAAAACAATCACCAAGGCGTGGGTCTGCTGCTCAGCAGACATGCTAGTGATGCTCTTCTAGGATATGAGTGCATTAATGAAAGGTTTCTTACAGCAAAATTTCAGACAAGCATTAAAGACTTGAATGTTATCTGCTGTTATGCCCCCACTGAGGATGCTGATGAGGATGAGAAGGATGGGTTTTACAGACAACTTCAGGATATTTTGAATTTTGTCAAGAAAGGAGATATTACCCTTGTTCTAGGTGACTTCAATGCCAAAGTTGGTACTGACTCTGATCTTTGGGGAGGGGTGATAGGCCCTTTTGGTATTGGTAGCTGCAATGGCAATGGGCAACATCTCCTACAGGTAAGTAAACTCAATGGTTTCAGAATAACTAACACATATTACAAACACCGCGACATACATAAATACACATGGGTTTCACCTGATGGGCTGCATAGGAATATGATAGATTATATATTAATTAACAGCAAATGGGCTAGTTCTGTTAGAAATACCAAGGCATATAGGGGAGCTGAAATTGGATCTGACCATTACCTTGTTAAAAGTGTCTTGCAAATTAAACTTAAAAAGTGTTGTGCTAGGGTTAAAAAATTTACCTTTAATACTGAAGCTCTGAAAGACCCAGTTATAGCTAAAGCTTACCATGATAGGTTACTTAGTCATTATGACAGTCATTATGACAGTCATATTCCTAATAGAAAGGATTACAGAGAGCTTAATAAACGTGTAAAGGATCAGTTAGCTGCTGATAAGAATCTTTGGCTTGATAGTTTGGCTGACAAAGCTGAGGAAGCAGTTAGGCAGCGCAACAGCAGAGAGCTGTACCAGATAGTTAATGTTTTATGTGGTAGAAAACGGACAGGCATACAAAGATTGAAGGATAAACAAGGTAAGGTTATAGAAGGTGAGGATTCTGTCATGGCTAGGTGGGCTGAGCATTCAGTGATGTTCTAAACAATGTGGTTAGTTCTACTCCCATTGTTTGTAATGATGATAGATGCATTGGCAGCTTTAATGTTGGCCCTATAACACAATCTGAAGTTATTTTGGCTATCTCTAAACTTAAACTTTATAATCCCCAGGTGTAGATGAAATTACTACGGAAATGCTTAGAGCTGGGAATGTTTCGGTTACCACTTGGATGACTGAAATTCTGAATATCTTTTACGATAAAAGCATGGTTCCTAAAGATTTTACCAGAGCTATTATTATCCCTATTTTCAAAAAAGGTGATCGCAGTTCTTGTGATAACTATAGGGGTATCAGCCTACTCTCTGTTCCAGGTAAAATTCTTTCCATGATTGTGCTTAATAGAATTAAGAATCTGGTTGACAGGCAATTGCGTGATGAGCAATTTGGATTCAGAAGTGGTAGGGGATGTGTAGATCAGATATTTTCACTTAGGCAGATTCTTGAGAAATGTTTAGAGTTTCAGAAACCTTTTCAAAAAGGTTTTCAACTCTGTTGATCGTCAAAATTTTTGGTTGATTGTGCGATCATATGGTATACCAGACAAGTTAGTTAACATAATGAAAGCGCTCTATAATAACACTGAGTCGTGTGTGAGAGTTGATAAGTCTTGTAGCAATTGGTTTAGCATGACGTCTGGTGTTCGACAAGGGTGCATTTTGTCTCCTTTTCTCTTTAGTTTGGTTATTGATTATGTAATGCGAAATTCACTTCAAGGGAAAGATTTTGGCCTTAAATGGGCTGGAGATACGAAAATTTCTGATTTAGATTATGCTGATGATTTAGCCCTTTTGGCAAATGATGTTGATGAGATGAACTCTTTCATTCGAGCTGTTGATGAGACTGGTAGTAGAGTAGGTTTGGTTATAAATAGAGAGAAAACTAAAGTGATGAAATTTGGGCAGGCAGGTTGTGATTCAGTTCATCTGAATGGTTGCAGTCTTGAGCAGTTGTCACAGTTTAATTACCTTGGGAGCTATGTAACTGATACTGGTGATGTGCGGCATGAGATTAACAGACGAATAGGGATTGCTGCCGGGACTTTTAAGAATCTATGGAGATTGTGGAGAAATAGGCGTATACACCTAAAGACTAAAATTAGACTGTATAATAGTTTGGTTCTTTCTAGGGTTAGTTATGGTAGTGAAACTTGGACGCTGTGTAAACAAGATAACAGGAAACTAGATGCTTTTGATTCCAGATGCTTACCCAGTATCTTGGGTATTAGGTGGTTTAACTTTGTAACTAATGATGAGGTTAGGGAAAGAAGTCTGCAACCTCCTTTAAGCAGCATATTGTGCAGAGAGAGACTCCTCTGGTTTGGCCATGTTGCCCGTATGGATAATTATAGATTGGCGAATAGGGTTATGAACAGTGTTCCTAGAGGCCTCAGAAGGAGGGGGAGACCTAGGATGCGGTGGGCTGACATTGTCAAACAGGACCTTGTTAGAATTGGTGTGCAGTGGCCGGATGCAGCAGATGTAGCTCAGGACAGATATGCTTGGAGAATTAAACTGCGTGGTCTGGTTGGATCTCCGTAGCCCATGGCTGCTTGAGTATGATGATGATGATTTTGCTTACATAGCATTAAATTTTAAGTTGAATTTTAAATAAATTACTTAAACTACACTCCCTTTTAATTTCTCTTCATGACGTTACTGTGCACTGATATCGGTTAATGGCTCTCGAAACATATTATAATAACCTTAGTGTCCCATCTGGTTACCTTATCCTGTGGTAGTTTTTTACATATGATTTTTTCTTTTGGCAATACAGTTTATGTAGAATCTTTGATTATCATATAAATTTCCTCCATAATGCAAAGTACTGCATAAACTAAAGAATAACACTTGCTTGGTTAGAAGAAAACGAATGTTCTTTTGTAATTGCAGGCATATAGTCAACTTGGAAAGATTACCAAGCAAGATGAATGTAAGTGAAATGTTTTCAATTCTTAAAATATTAATATTTGTTTAATAAGACATCATTTACATTACATTTTAAAGTTTTCTTAAACTAATAATTAATTTACATTGCATAATAAATTCTTACTAGGTTACAATCAATATTGCTATTTGGTTGCTAGTCACATAAAAAAGTTGACAATGAATCCATTTCCATGCTGGTAATTAAGCAGTAATATGAAATGTATTGGTAATGACATAAAATATAACACTATTCACATAAGAGTAAAACCATTTTCGTTTGAAATACGGTTCACAGTGTTTCTAGTCTATTATCAACAACATTACTTTCGAAAACTTCTCCCCCCCCCCTCTACAAGTCACACTAAGCTACTGCATCAGATCAATATATAACTAAGTTTATAGTACATATATAATTCCTGATATGAAAAAAAAGTTTAAAAATAAATAAGGAAATTCAATTATAAAAAAGGAGATGTAAACTGCAAAAAAGGGTTGCATCAGATAAGTAATTTTATAATATATAATATAATTCCTGATATGAAAAAAAGTTTGAAAAATAATAAGAAAATTCAGCAATAAAAAAAGACTGCAAAAAAGGGTTGCATCAGAGCAATAAGTAGCTAGCTTTATAGTACATACTATAATTGCTGGAATATGAAAAAAAGTTTAAAAATAAATAAGATTGTTAAGAAATCAAATAAGGGGAAATAGACTTAAAAAAAGAGTTGCATCAGACCAATAGGTAAGTCATTTTATAGTATATAATTGCTGATATGAAAAATAAAGTTTAAAAACTAATGAGAAAATTCAGCAATCAAAAGTGGAGATATAGACTGCAAAAAAGGGCTGCATCAGATCAATAGGTAACTAACTTTTTTTTTGCTGATACGAAAAAAAGGTTTGAAAGCAAATGAGAAAACTCAACAATCAAAAAAGGAGAAGTAGACTACAAAAAATGGGCTACATCAGATCAATAGGAAACTTACTTTATAGTACATAATATTGTTACGACAGATGAACGTGCAACAGTGAATTTATGATAATTTATGATTGACATGAACGCTCGTGTATGCTTCTGCGTAAGATTTATTGTAACCAACGATTGGAATACAGAACCGATCTAAAAAATAGAAAAGATAGAATTTTAATGTTGGCGTTGTAGATATCCGAAAGGACGAATAATTAGTTTCAGTGTGTACGTGATGGGTGGAAAAAGTGAAGAAACATTTTGTATGGTTAGTGCGCAGAAGGTAGTTTAGCTTATTGGAATTGGTAAGGTTATTCTCGAGATATTGCAAGTATTCACATATATGATTCTCGTTAGATTAAAAATTTGTTCACTCATAAGATAAATATTGGTATCTTTAGTTTATGTACATGTTTTTTATTCATATTTTTGCATTAAATCTCATTATTTTAGATTTATTGTTACTAGTTGTTATTTTTGAAATCACGCTAAGTTTTCATCTGTTTGAAAATCATATCAATTGATGCCAGGAGTGTAGATATTTTATTGAATGCCAGAAGAATGAATACTAGAAGTATGGATGAGTTAGTAAAGCTGATGACCGATATTAAAAGTGATATAGCTGCCCAAAGCAGCAAAATTGGTGAACGTTCTAGTCAAAATAATGACATAAACAGTAAAATTGGTGACCTTGCTAGACAAAGAGATGACTTGAAAGCCGAAATGGGTACACAAAATGATAATTTGAAAGCCGAAATAGCTGCACAAATGGATAATTTGAAAGCCGAAATGGCAGCACAAAAGGATAATTTGAAAGCCGAAATGGCTACACAAAATAATGAGTTGAGAGCTGAAGTGGCTTCTTAAATTAGTAGGATTATTGATCTTAATATAAAAATCAGTGAAATCACTGATCAGTGTAAGGACATTAAAACCAAACTCAACAGACAATGTGATAGTCTAAAGGTTGAAATCGAAGATGTAAGATGTAATGTGAATGAAATCACTTGTGATTTTAACACAAAACTTGATAGTGTTAAGTTAGATTACAAACATCAATTTGAAACTGTAAAAACTGATTCTGAACGGCAGTTTAAGATTTTAAGAAATGAAATGTTACCTTCTTCTTGTGATAATAATTTTAGTGATAATAATGTTTTTACACATATCGCTAGAAATGCAACTAAACCTTCTACATATGATGGTAAATCATCTTAGACAGTATTTAAAACATAGTCTGAAGTTATCGCTTGAGCTAATGAGTGGAATGAATTTCAAAAGGTCAGTTTTCTTGCAGATTCCTTAAGAAATTCTGCTGCGGAAGTTTTACAGTCTGTTCCAGAAGAAAAACGACTTGATTATCAGAGTCTGGTTTCTGCATTAAAACTCAGGTTTGGCGATAGTTATTTAAAACAATACTATATTCAATTTAAACATCGTAGCACGTTTGGCTACTGATCTACGGGACCTGGGTTCGAGCCCCGGGTAAGACATGGATGTTCGTGTTGTTTTTCTGCTGAGGTCTGCCATCCTCTCAGATCTACTTTGGCATATAAACTGACAGGCTCCTGTCAGACCTCTGTGGCAAGCAGCTGCTTGAGTGGGTATTTGTTTTTTATACTTCTTTATTATTATGAAGAAAAGTGTCAAAACTTTGCAAGAATTTCCTAGTGATATTGAGCATCTAGCTAGATTGGCTTATAGTAACTGTCCACCAGAACTTCAAGATAACTTAGCTCAATTACAACTTATTGATTCCATTGCTGACCCTGAGACTCAACAATCTCTGAGGATGTTCGAAGGTGAAACTTTAAAGTCAGCTGTGGTATATGCCATGAAATACGAGGGTTCCAGGTTTTCCTCCGTAGCGAACAAACACACAGTGATATTTCTGAATGCAGAAGAAAGTGTAGAAAAGAATAGCGAATGAAAGAGTTAACCAAAGCCATATTATGCGTTTTGAAAGACATAAAAGGTTCCTCTTCAAAAATTTCCACAGACCTTCAGTGTTGAAATTGTGGTAAGACTAGACACATTCGAGCCAACTGCAAAAGGTGGTGGATAAAAAGTTTAAACACGCCTAACAGACAATAGAACCAGCTGAAACAACGTGAAGGGCAAAGGCTGCCCGTTGATTGGTTGGCCCCAGGGGAAGTCGCCAACGTTTCAACGCGACATGGGGATAATAATGGATTAGTAGCTGATGGAACCATAAATGAAATACCTTGCCGTATGATAGTAGACACTGGTGCAAATGTAACTTTACTCAGAACAGACATAATAAAGAAGATAATACCTTACTCAAACCGGAATACTAACAGTCTAATATAACCCTACAAACAGCCATTGGAGATAGTGCTAATGTCCATGGAAAGATAGAAATCAACATCCGAGTTGGTAGCTGTCTTGTACGCCATCCTGTTTACATCGCTGACACCTACGATGAATGCATATTAGGCCTTGATTTCCTAAAGGAGCATGGATTCAGCATCAGACCCAGTGACTACTCATACTATAAGACAAAAGAGATCCCTTTGCTTAGCCGAACATCTGATTCTTTATCAAGTGTGACCACAGTATTATTGACGGAAGACACAGAGATCCCAGCACAAAGTGAAATTATAGTCCTTGGACATCGGGTGGAGACTTCTGGGGCCTTCCGATTAGCAGTCACTGATGCCTCTGGTAAAGGAGCTGTGACTCATGGTTTCCTTATTGCAAGGACTTTAGCCAGTGTAGATAAAGAACAGATTCCTATCAGAGTATGAACTGTAACAAATCCAATGGCATATTGAAAAAGGGTGAAGAATTAGCAATATATAAACCAATTACTTGGATAACAAATATCAACACAATAGAAGTTACTGATTCAAACCAACACCATACAGACATCCCATCTCATCTTACTGACAAGAAGAATATTAAATAAAGACCAAGCTGCTAAGGCAGAGAACCTACTGAAAGAGTTTTCCGACATGTTTTCTGCTACATCAAATGATTATGGCCGTACTAACCTGACAGAACATAAGATCAACACTATAGTGATTCTCCTCCCATCCATCTACCGGCAAGAAGGCTTCCATTAGCAAAACGAGAGCAAACAGAACAACTCATAAGGGACATTGAAGCTCAAGACATATAACCATCACAAAGTCTTTGGACATCACCAGTGGTTTTTGTCAAGAAAAGGGATGGGTCTACCCGATTTTGTGTAGATTATCGCAGATTAAATGATATAACAAAGGAAGACTGCTTTCCTTTACCCAGGATTGATGATACACTGGGCACTCTGGGTCAGAATGATTCTCAATATTAGACATGAAGATCGTCTATTGGCAAGTTGGTATACATTCTGAAGACTGTGAGAAAACAGCTTTCACTACAGGAAATGGACTTTGCTGTTTAAAGTGATGCTATTTGGACTTTGCAACGCACCTGCAACGTTTGAACGACTAATGGATTCGGTGCTCAAAGGTTTGTCTTGGGTGGTCTGCCTGGTTTACTTGGACGATATCATCGTTCTTGGAAAGACTTTTGAAAAACATTTGGGAAAACTTCGTCAAGTGTTTGAAAAATTTAGGGCAGCCAAGCTAAAATTGGGACTGACTAAGTGAAAACTGTTCCAGCAAGAAGTCATCACTACATCAGGGATTAAGACTGATTCTAATAAGATAAAAGCTGTAAGGTGACTGGCCTCCACCATAAGATGTTAATCAACTTCGTAGTTTTATTGGACTTTGCACCTACTATGGAAGATTTGTCAAGGGTTTCTCCAACATCGCAAGGCCATTATATAATCTGACAGTGGAGGGCCAGCGGTTCATGTGGATCACCGAATGTGACGTAGCCTTCCAACAGTTGAAGCAGGCTCTTTCCACAGCACCAGTGTTAGCATATCCACAAACTGGAAAACAGTTCATAATAGATACTGACGCAAGTAACACTGGAGTAGGTGCTGTACTTTCACAACAACAAGACGGACAACAAAAGGTTATTGCATACTTTAGCAAAACTCTATCCAAACCAGATGGAAATTATTGTGTCACACGAAAGGAACTGTTAGCAATAATAAAAGCAATAGAACATTATGATCATTATCTCTATGGCCAGAAATTTCTTATACGCACTGATCATGCTGCACTCACATGGTTACTGAACTTTAAAACCCTGAAGGGCAAATCGCTAGGTGGATACAGCGCTTACAAGAGTACAATTTCTCCATCAAGCATCGAACGGGTAAAATGCATAAGAATGCAGATGACCTTTCCACACGTCCATATATTGACAACTGTAAGCATTGCTATAATGTGGAGTTGAAATTTGGTACTGAAGAGGTAATGCCCATAAGACAGAAAACATCGACACAAACAAACAGTGATACTCTTAACATTTGGAGTCCAATATAAATTGGAAATGCCCAACTACACGATAAAGATATAAGGCCAATAATGGATTTGATTGAAAAATCTGACGTAAGACCTAATTGGGAGCAAATCTCGAGGTATAGTCCAACTACCAAAAGTTACTGGGCACAGTGGGACTCCTTTTAAATCAAAGAGGGTGTATTATACAGAAGATGGGAGAATCCCACTGGACGATTGATCCGTTGGCAGATAATCCTTCGTCGCTCCCGAGTGGAACTAGTGATGAAAGATGTGCATTATAGTGACACTGGAGGACACTTTAGTGTTAATAAGACATTAGCTAAAGTAAGGGAACGATTTCATTAGCTAAAAAGTAGGGCAGATGTTGAAAGATGGTGTAGGTAATGTGAGGCCTGTGCAGCAAAGAAGGCCCTAAGACTAGGAGTCGGGGTAAGCTGCAGACGTATAACGTTGGTGCCCCTTTTGAGAGAATAGGCATTGAATGTATCCGTTCCCTAGGACTAATGATGGGAATCACTATTTAATGGTGGTAATGGGTTATTTCACGAAGTAAAAAACTCATTACCTGAGTTTCCTGGATGTGATAGACTTAGGTCTATCACATCCAGGATCATAAAGCTACAGCAATTGCACAGATGATAGTGAATAAATTGATTACTAGGTATGGAGTACCTTTAGAACTCCACTGAAAACAAGGCTATACCTGGAGATCAATGGATCACTACACCCTCAGTCGGATGGTATGGTTGAGAGATTAAATAGGACAGTTGCACAGCATCTAGCATTGTTTGTTTGACGACCATCAACGTGACTGGGATCGCCATATACCACTCTTTTTATTGACATACAGGACAGCAGTGCACGAAACAACTGGACAGACACCTTCCATGATGCTCTTTGGAAGAGAGTTACGTCTTCCCTTTGACCTTTTTTATATGGTCGGCCCGAAGCAATACCTGTATCCACTCCACAATATGTACAAGAATTACAACAATGACTACAAGAAATCCATCACCCTGTCAGACATAACATCAACTTAGCAAGCGAGAGAACCAAAACGAGATACGACAGTAAAACAAAGTGAACTGTTTTTAATCAAGGAGATCTAGTCTGGCTGTACATTCCATATAGAAAAAAGATACTTTCTCCAAAACTTCAGAAACCTTGGGAAGGTCCGTATACAGTAGTTAACATGATTAACGACGTGGTGTATCGCATTCGTCGATGTCCAACTACAAAGTGTAAGGTGGTTCATGTGAATTGTTTGGCCTCATTTCATCGAAGAACTGAAAAAGCTTCGGAATCCAGAATTGTTCGAAACGAGCAAGTAGTAACTTTATAGTACATAACATTGTTACGACAGATGAACGTGCAGCAGTGAATTTATGATAAACCTGACATGAACGCTCATGTATGCTTCTGCGTGAGATTTATTTTAACCAAAGAACAGAACTGATCTAAAATATAGAAAATATAGAATTTTAATGTTGGCGTTGTGGATATCCGAAAGGAGGCATAATTAGTTTCCGTATGTACGTGATGGGTATAAAAAGTGAAAAAGCATTTTATATGCTGATTGCGTGGAAGGGAGTTGCGTTTATTGGAAATGGTAAAGTCATTCTCGAGATATTGCAAGTATTCACATATATGATTCTTATTAGATTAAAAATTTATTCACACATAAGATAAACATTGGTATCTTAAGTTATGTACATGTTTTTATCCATATTTTTGTATCACATGACATTATTTTAGATTTATTGTTACAAGTTGTTATTTTTGAACTCACGCTAAGTTTTCATCAGTCTGAATTCGTATCAATATAATAGTTGGAATATGAAAAAAAGTTTAAAAACAAATAAGAAAATTCAAAAATCGAAATGGAGAGAAATAGACTACAGATAAGGGTAGCGCCAGATCAATATGTAACTAGCTTTATAGTGTATATTATAACTGCTGGAATACGAAAAAAAATTACAAACAAATAAAATTCAAAAATCGGAAAGTGGAGAAATAGACTTCAAAAAATCACTGCAACCGATGAATAGGTAACTAACTTTATGATACATAATATAAGAGCTGAGATATGAAAAAAAAAAAAGGTTACGAACATAAGGAATTCAAAAATCAAAAAGGAGAGAAGTAGACTTCAAAAAAGGGCTACATCAGATTAACAGGATCAATAATAACTTTATAGTACACGATGTAAATGCTAGAATATTTAAAAGAAAAGTTTAGGGACAAATAAATTCAAAAATCAAGGGGAGTAGTAGGAGAAATAGACTTCAAAAAATCACTGCATCCGATAAATAGGTAACTAACTTTATGATACATAATACAAGAGCTGAGATATGAAAAAAAAAAAGGTTACGAACATAAGGAATTCAAAAATCAAAAAGGGGAGAAGTAGACTTCAAAAAAGGGCTACATCAGATTAACATGTAATTAACTTTATAGTACACGATGTAAATGCTAGAATATTTAAAAGAAAAGTTTAGGGACAAATAAATTCAAAAATCAAGAAGGGGAGTAGTAGACTTCAAAAAAAGGCTGCATCAGATCAGTAGGTAACTACTTTTATACCTCATTATATAATTGTTGATATGGAAAAAATAGTTTAAAAACAAAGTAGAAAATTCAACAATCAAAAATGTAGAAATAGACTGCAAAAAAGTGTTATATCAGATCAATCGATAATTTAACTTTATAGCACAAAATTGCTGGAATATGAAAAAGAACAATTCAAAAACTAAGAAAATTTGAAAATCGAAAAAGCAGAAACAGACTGCAAAAAATGTACTGCATCAGATCAACCGGTAACTAACTTTATAGTACAAAATTGCTGGAATAGAAAAAAGTAAAGTTTAAAAACACATAAGAAAATTCAACAGTCAAAAAAAGTAGAAATAGACTGCAAAAGAGATCACTAGGTAATTAATTTTATAGTGCAAAATGTAATTGCTGGAATATCAAAAGAAAGTTAAAAGAACTAATAAAATTCAACAATCGAAAAAGGATATGTAAACAGCTAAACAGGGTTGCATCAGATCAATAGGTAACTAAATTTCTAGTACATAATATAATTTCTGGAATATGAAAAAAAAGTTTAAAAACAAATTAGAAAATTCAACAATCGGAAATGGAGAAGTAAACTGCATAAAAAGGGCTGCATCAGATTAATAGGTAACCAACTTTATAGTCCATAATATATTTGCTGGAATATGAAAAGAATGTTTTAAAACAAATTAGTAAAATTCAACAATCAAAAAAGTAAAAGTCGACTTGAACAAAAGGGCTGCCTCAGATCAGCAGGTAAATATGATCAACTATATACTACAAAATACAATTGTTGCAAAATGAAAAAAGTTTAGAAAGTTTGAAAATGGAACAATGAAAAAAGGAGAAGTAGACTTCGAAAAAGGGCTGCATCAGATCAATAGGTAAATAATTTATATCACAAAATAGAATTGCTGGAATATGAAACAAAAGTTTAGAAACAAATAATAAAATTCAACTATCAAAATAGGAAATGTAGCCTGCAAAAAAGGGCTGCATGAGATCAATAGATAACTAACTTTATAAGTACTCAACATAATTGCTAGAATATTAAAAAAAGTTTAAGAACAAATAGGAAATTCAAAAATCAAAAAAGGAGATGTAGATTGCAAAAAAAGGACTGTATAGGATCAATAAGTAACTAACTTTACATAATATAAGAGCTGGAATACGAAAAAAAAGTTTAAAAACAAATAACAAAATTCAAAAATCAAAAAGGGAAGAAGTAGACTTCAAAAAAGAGCTGCATCAGATCAACACGTAACTAACTTTATATTACATAATCAGCTCACTAGATAAAAAAAAAATTAGTCATCTCCCACCACAAGAGGGTTACATCTATTCGACAGCAGCAGAGGGTGCATCAATAATTAACGCATCCTACAAATAGCTGTGTCATGCGCTACTGGGTTCATACAGTGACAAGAAGTGGTTGTGTGCCACCTGTTTGTCGCTCCGTGAAACATGGGTCGTGTCAAAGATGTGAATGAGTGGCAAAAAGGTGTTATTGCGTTTGGCCGAGCCAAAGGGCATAGTGCACAAAAAGTTGCTGCCTTTGCAGGTGTGTCGAAATGTACTGTCTAAAGGGTCTTTCACCAGTGGTGTACATCGGAGTCCACTGCTAATCGTCGACAGAACTGCGGCAGAAAGATTGTGTTCACCAATAGGGACCGCAACAGTGTGTCATGCACTTTTAAGGCAACCACTTTGCAATGAGGTAGGAATTGTTCCAGTCAGTTAATGCAGGCATACAACAAGCTGTTTCCAAACGAACACTACGAAGGAAACAGCATGCCATGGATATCTGGAGCAGAGTAACAGGGAAGAGACCTATGTTAACAGCTCTGCATGTCTATAGTGGGCGCGACACCACAAAGACTGAGCTGTCGACTCTTGGAAGCATTGTGATCTGATCGGATGAGTCACGCTTTTGCATGTACTTGAAAGATGCGAGGCGACTGGTACATCGTAAGCATGCATGAAGCCTTCCATGCGAACTGTGTGCAAGATTCTGTTCAAGCTGTAGGGGGCTCTGTGATGTTCTGGGAGTGTTTCTCATACAAGGAAATCGGTACACTATACCTTGAACCAGAAGGGCTATATGGAGCTACTGGACGACCAAATGTTGCCATTTGTACACCATCCCCACAGTGAACACCATAAGGATATCCCAGTCTTCCAAGACAACAATTGTCGCATACACAGGGCTCGAAGTGTGTCGGATTGGCATGACAAGCATTATGAAGCCTTCAAACATCTGGACTGGCCCGCCAAATCCCTGAATTTGAATCCCATAGAAAACTTGAGTGACTATTTGGTGCAACGAGTGAAGCTCCGTCCCAGCCTTCTAGCCGAACTGCAGCATTTGCTGATGGAATTGGGGATGAATATTGATGTGCACTACATCCGCACACTGTTGGCATCCATGCCAGACAGGATTTCGGCTCTTCTTCGGTCACACGGAGGCGTTACGCACTATTAAGTGACATTCCGGCAGCGGTGATTAATTTTTTTCCACTGAGCTTATATTAGCTGGAATATGAAAAAAGAAACTTTAACAAAAAAGTAAGAATATTTAAAAATCAAAAACGGGAGAAGTAGACTTGAAAAAAATCGCTGCATCAGAACAATAGGTAACTAACTTTATAGTACATAATATAATTACTGGAATATGAAGAAAAAGTTGAAAAACTAATTGGAAAATTCAACAATCAAAAAAGGAGAAGTGGACTTCAAAAAAACGTAGACTGCAAAAAAGTACTGCATCAGATCAATTGGTAACTAAATTTATAGCACAAAATTTCTGAAATATCTAAAAGAAACGTTTAAAAAACAATAAGAAAATTCAAAAATCAAACAAGGGTTGCATCAGATCAACAGGTAACTAACTTTATAGTACATAATACAATTACTGGAATATGAAAAAAATTTAAAAGCAAATAAAAAAAATTCATCAAACTAAAAAGGAGAGGTAGACTGCATAAAAAGGGCTGCATCAGAGCAATAGTAACTAACTTTGTATTGCATAATATAATTGCTGGAATATGAAAAAAAAATTAGAGATAAATAATAAAATTCAATATTCAAAAAAGAGCGAGATAGACTTAAAAGTGCTGCGTTAGATCAACAGGCAACTAACTTTTTAGTACATAATATAACTACTGGAATAGGAAAAAAAGTTTAAAAACAAATAAGAAAATTCATCAGTCAGAAAAGAATTGGACTGCAAAACAGGGCTGCATCAGATCAATAGTTAACTAACTCTATAAATAAATAAATACCCCCTCAAGCAGCTACTTGCCACAGAGGTCTGACAGGAGCCTGTCAGTTTATATGCATCAGTAGAAGATCTGAGAGGATGGCAGGACCTCAGCAGAAAACAACACGGACATCCATGCCTTACCTGGGACTCGAAATACACAGTTTAGTTCCAAGAATATTAAAAAAGAGTTTAACAACAAGTAAAAAATTCAAAAATCAAAAGGGGGAGAAGTAGACTTCAAAAAAGGATTGCAGCAGATCAATAGGTAACTAACTTTTTAGTTCGTTATGTAATCAAGAAAATTAAACAAACAGAAGTGTAGAAATACACTGAAAAAAAAAAATACTTCATCAGATCAATCGGTAATAACTTTATAGTAAAAAATTGCTGAAATATGAAAAAAAAAGTTTAAAAATAAGTAAGAATATTCAACAATCAAAAAAGAAGATGGAGACTGCAAAAAAGGGCTCTATCTTATCAATATTTAGCTATGTAGTACAGAATCTAAAAGCTGGAATATGAATAAAAGTTTAAAAACAAATAAGAAAATTCAAAAATCAAAAAGGTGAGAAATGGACTTCAAAAAAAAAAGGCTGCATCAGATCAACAGGTAACTAACTTTATGGTACATAATTACTGGAATATGAAAAAAAGTTTAAAAACAAATAATAAAATTCAACAATCAAAAAACGGCTGCATCAGATCAATAGGTAACTGACTTTATAGTACATAATATAATAGCTGGAATATTTTTTTATTTAACATCTAAAGTAATAAATCAACAATATATCATATGAAATTTTGAGTGCCTCTCAGATCTCTTACTGTGGCATATAAACTGACAGGCTCCTGTCAGTTTATATGCCTCTGTGGCAAGCAGCTGCTTGAGGGGGTATTTATTTTTATGCCGTCCCATGGCCGAGTGGTTAACGTGCTTCGCTACTGACCTAAGGGACCTGGGTTCGAGCCCCGGGTAAGGCATGGATGTATGTGTCGTTTTTCTGCTGAGGTCCTGCCATCCTCTCAGATCTTCTACTGTGGCATATAAACTGACAGGCTCCTGTCAGACCTCTGTGGCAAGCAGCTACTTGAGGGGGTATTTATTATTTATTTTTTTTATTTATATTTATCAAGGATGACAAATTAGAATATTTAAATATCAATGTAATATAATTATATCAATGTAAATATAATGTAAATACAGTACATGATATAATATTACATACACATGGAGAAAAAAAAATAACATGTAGTTAAATATGCACAACCAAGGAGCTAGAATAAGCTCATCCAGGTTATAATATATTTATTATATGTTTTGTGGAATTAAAAAATGATAATAAATAAGAAATAATCCAGAAATAATAAAAATAAAAAATAAAGTAAAATATAAAAATGAAATGCTTGCAGTAATTTATTTAGGTTCACTTTCAGTAGAATTTAAGTTTAATATTTTTATATTTATTTTTGTACATCATAAATATTATCAATTTGGTCAATTTTTAACAAATATTCGATTAACACGTTGTAGAATGTTCTTAAACATTTGTCATTATAATTAATACTTATTGTGTTGAAAAATTTTTGTATTGTGTAAATTAAATTTTTGTGGAAGATTTCTTTGTTGGATTTTCCAATTGATATTTTAATCCTAAACTTCTAGAACTAAAATTAAATTATTTTAATTGTATTAAACTTGGATATTTGTGTAAGAAAATTAATGAATGATATATATATATGTAATGTTCTTAAAGATAATAATTTATTAATGTGATATAAAGAATTTACATTAGAATAATTATTTTGCGATTAATTTCGGATCAATCGATTTTGTACAAGATTTAAAAGTTGTAAATTAGATTTATAATCCCCTCCCCAACAATAAATTACATATAATAAAGTCGATCGTGCCCATGCAAAATAAAGACAACGAAGGAAGTTGATCTTAACAAAATTTTTTAAAACGTAAAATTTATATTAAATTTGATTTAATTTTTTACTTTTATTATAAATATGTGTTTTACATTTCAAATTAGAATCAATCGTTATAACCAAATAATTATAGCTTTCGGTTTTATTAATAATTTTAATTGCAATTGTTATTATCACAACTAATTTTGTGAAATTCTATTACGAAATTTGGTAAATTAAAGTTCATTAAGTTAAATGATTATATATTTCGTTTTCTTTAGTTTCAACTCTAATTCGTTCTTCATAAACAAATCACGAATAATCTTTAAATCTGAATATCAAATATTCAGATTTAATATAATTGCTGGAATATGAAAAAAAATTTAAAAACAAATAATGAAAT
Organism: Ryuthela nishihirai; assembly: GCA_038380435.1. Classification (NCBI taxonomy): domain Eukaryota; kingdom Metazoa; phylum Arthropoda; class Arachnida; order Araneae; family Heptathelidae; genus Ryuthela; species Ryuthela nishihirai. The sequence continues at coordinate 2,134,779 of JAWZYU010000005.1, forward strand.
TCAACTGTCAAAAATGATGATGTAGACTGCAAGAAAGAGCTGCATCAGATCAATAGGTAATTAATTTATAGTATATAACATAATTGCTGCAATATGAAAAAAGGTTTAAAAATAAATAAGAAAATTCAACTATCAAAAGCGGAGAAGTAGACTGCATAAAAGGGCTGCATCAGATCAATAGGTAACTAATTTTATAGTACATTATATTATGTACTATAAAATTAGTGAGATCACTTCTTCTTAACTACCATTATAGTATATAATATAACTGCTGGAATATGAAAAAATGTTTAAAAGCATATAAGAAAATTCAGCAAACAAAAAAGGAGATGTAGACTACAAAAAGGGCTGCATCAGATCAATAGGTTATTAACTTTATACTACAGAATATAAATGCTTGAATATGGAAAAAAGTTTTTAAAAAAATAAGATAATTCTGTAATGAAAAAATGTATGCAAACTGCAAAAAAGGACCACTTCAGATTAATAGGTAACTAACTTTATAGTACATAATATAATAGCTGGAATACGAAACAAAAAATATTTAAAAAAAATAAAATTCAACAATCAAAAGAGATGTGTTAACTGCAAAAAAAAAGCGCTGTATCAGATCAATAGCTAACTAACTTCATAGTATATAATATAATTATTGGAATATGAAAAAAAGTTTAAAAACAAGTAAGAAAATTCAGCAATCGAAAAAGGAGAAGTAGACTGCAAAAAAAGGGCTGTATCATATCAATAGGTAACTAAATTTATAGTATATAATATAATAAATGATATATGAAAAAAGAATTTAAAAACAAAAAACAACATTCAACAATTAAAAAAGGAGATGTAGACTACAAAAAAGGGCTGTATGATATCAATTGGTAACTATTTAGTACATAATACAATAGCTGCAATATGAAAAAGTTCAAAAACAAATAAGAAAATTCAACAGTAAAAAAGGAGAGGTAGACTGTAAAAAAAGGGCTGTATCATATCAATAGTAACTAAATTTATAGTACATAATATAATAGCTGCAATATGCAAAAAACGTTTAAAAACAATTAAGAAAATTTAACAATCAAAAAAGGAGTATAAACCTCAAAAAAGGGATGTATCATATCATTAGCTGACTGACTTTATAGTACATAATATAATAGCTCGAATACGAAAAAAAGTTTAAAAACAAATAAAAAATTCAAGAATTAAAAAAGGAGATGTAGACTGCAAAAAAGGGCTGCATCATATGAAAAGGTAACTAACTTTATTACAATTGTTATATTAATATTACAATAATTAATTATAATAATTAATTAATTTACAATAATTATATTATTACAACAATTCATACAATAGCTGAAATATGAAAAAATTTAAAAACAAATAAGAAAATTTAACAATCTGTAAATGGTAGCTAGGCATAAACTGGAAGGAGAGCAGTGTACCAATCCCCAGTGATGATGCACAGAACCGGTCAGGTCTAACACCTAATGTCCGACCCTGCCTTCTCGTGGTGCAGGCCGATAGTCCTTTCAAAAGAGATATTCTGTTTGGAAGAGAACGGAAGGAGAGGGCTGCCAGTTCAGTATGGCCTACTGATCTGGTCATCTATGGCCATTTTTTTCTTTTTTTTTCAACCCTGCTGAGGAGTGGTCAACTTTACAGGGTCCTGGTGCTGACCATTTACACCTACTAGATTGGGCTTGTTATGGATTTGAGCTTGATTATTTGATTCTGAACTTGCTGCACTGGTGGGCTCTGTTGAGGGAGAATCGCTTAATAAATAACTTATTAAATAAAATAAATCGTTTATTATATATATAAACGATTTATGTAATAGGAAATTTATTTGCTTTTGCTGATGATACAGCTTTAATTTATACTGCTAAAAATTTAGATTCTTTAATAATTAATATAAATTTAGATATGATTAAAATTAGAAATTGGTTTTTAAAAAATAAATTACTTTTAAATGTAAATAAAACAAAATATATCTATTTCAGATTAAAATGACAATATGATTACCTACATAATAAAATGTTTTATCATGCTTTGGAATGTATTGGTAAAAATTGTTCCTGTTTGCCTATTAAAGAAGTTGATTGTTTTAAATATTTAGGTGTTTATATAGACTGTAAAATAAATTCGAAGGAACATATAGCAAATATTATTAAAAAGGCAAATATTGTAATACCACGGTTATATTATGTTAGAAAATTTGTAGATGTTTCAACTTTAAAAATATTATATAATTGTTGGATTAAATCGTATATGCAATATGGAATTACTTCTTGGGGTGCCACATATTATACTAATATTAAGAGATTAAATGTTGCTCAAAATAGAATTATAAAATGCATATTGAAGAAAAGAAAATATGAAAGTGATTAAAACTTTTATAAAGATGCTGATATTTTAACAGTTAGAAAGTTATACGTTCATTCAATTTTAAGACATTTGTTTAAACATTGGTCAAACTAAAATATAAAATTTGCAAATTATAGCACAAGATACAGTAACTCTGTTAATCTCGTTGAATTCTTACCTAAGAAAAATGTAGCTAAAAAACATTATATTTGCCTTGCGTCAAAATGATTTAATATTTTGCCAAACAACATAAAAATGGAAAAACATTTACATAGCTTTACTTCAAATCTTCGTAAATGGCTAATACATATTGATAATATTGAGGGGTTTTTTTTTTGGAATAAATTTTACATTTTTTAATCATACAACAAACTCTATTCTTTCCATTTGTTTAAATTATTTTGTTCTTCAATTATTTTATAAATGTTTAAAATGTTTAGATTATTGTTGCCAATAATGATAAATTAGATATTAAGTTTTAATAAATTCCACAGGCGAGTTCCAAATTCCACAAGAGTATATACTCTTGTGGATTTCTGTAAATTTCAATTGAAATATTTATGACCACTGGGGTAGAACAATGTAATCAGTTGTATTATGTGTTAAGAAATAAAAAAAATCTGCCTCTTCTTTTCTGTTTGCTTCTGTGTTGCCTGCCGTAAGTGAAAAGAGGCGTGGGATATCTTATATCAGCTGGTGGATAATCCTAATCAGAGGCAATCAATCCAACTCACCTAGCAAGTTGGGCATCGTCAATGGTAAACTGGAGTAATGTGTCTCAGGCAGGCCATATGGCTCTTGAAAAAGTCCACTTGAAAAGGTGGTGCCTGATGTTCCTACCAGCATCGGTGACTTCGGCCTTTAGCGGAGGAGGAACAGGTCTTTGCCCCCATGCCTGCGATCAGAGGGCTGTTTGATATTATTGGCCCTATCTATCGCAATAAACCTAGTTTCTTTAAAAATCCTACTAATAATTTTTTCTCTGCAGGAACGTGGAATGTGAGGACATTATATAGAGATTATTCTCCTGATGTCCTCACACAGGAATTCTAGCACTATCACCTTAGATATTCTAGGCTTGCAAGAGACCAAATGGACACGTAAAGGTGATATACTAAAAAATTACTTTAAATTTCTCTTTACAGGGAGGGAGGATGGAAAGCATCACCAAGGCATGGGTCTGCTTTTCAGCAGATATGCTAGTGATGCTCTTCTAGGATATGAGTGAATTAATGAAAGGTTTCTTACAGTAAAATTTCAGACAAGCATTAAAGACGAATGTTATCTGCTGTTATTCCCCCACTGAGGATGAGAATGAGAATGATAGGTTTTACGGACAACTTCAGGATATTTTGAATTCTGTCAAGAAAGGAGATATTACCCTTGTTCTAGGTGACTTCAATGCCAAAGTTGGTACTGACTCTGACCTTTGGGAGGGGTGGGTTGTTTTACCTCTGAGCGGCACTTTTTTGCACACCATGGGCTAAATGGCCAGGTCACATGGACCCCGAAGGCTCAGAGAAGGTTGGGGGAGGGGACCCACTGGAACAGCTGTTGGGAGACAGATGGTAGTCTCCCGTCAAGGCCATCCAGCGTGTTCTTTAACGTGCACAGGGTATGGCTCTCCCGCACACGGGGCCACGGCTTAACGTCCCATCCGACGGACGGCGGCCTTTCCAAGCCCATCGGTGTCCCCTACTGTCCGTGGGCAGGGCGGGGAATTTTGCGGAGAAAAATCTCAACGCTGACCCAGCTGGGACTCGAACCTGGGAACTACAGATTACGAGCCTGGCGCGCTACCGACTGAGCCACCCCCGCCCCTTGGGAGGGGTGATAGAACCTTTTGGTATTGGTAGCTGCAATGGGTAACGTCTCCTACAGATAAGTAAACTCAATGGTTTCAGAATAACTGACACTGCAACATACATAAGTACACGTGGGTTTCGTCAGATAGGCTGCATAAGAATATGATAGATTATATATTAACAGCAAATGGGCTAGTTCTGTATCAATACCAGGTCATATAGGGGAGCTGAAATTGGATCTGACCATTGCCTTGTTAAAAGTGTCTTGCAACTTAAACTTAAGAAGTGTTGTACTAAGGTAAAAACATTTATCTTTAATTCTGAAGCTCTGAAAGACCCAGTTGTAGTTATAGCTTACCATGATAGGTTACTTAGTCATTATGACAGTCATGGTTTGCTTACTAATGAAGTTGTGGAAGAATGATACCGTTTTAAACAGACTTTTTTGGAAACTAACAGTACTCTTTTAGGGAAAAAGGAGCAGAGGAGGCAGAATTATTTAAGTGATAAGGCACTTAAGCTTATTTCAGAAAGAAGGAACTGCAGGAATGTCCTTAATCAGTACCCTACTAGTCCTAATAGAAAGCATTACAAAGAACTTAATAAACGTGTAAAGGATCAGTTAGCTACTGATAAGAATCTTTGGCTTGATGGCCTTGCTGACAAAGCTGAGGAAGCGGTTAGACAGCACAACAGCAGAGAGCTGTACCAGATAGTTAATGTTTTGTGTGGTAGAAAACGAACAGGTATACAGGGATTGAAGGATAAACAAGGCAAGGTTATAGAAGGTGAGTATTCTGTCATGGCTAGGTGGGCTGAGCATTTCAGTGATGTTCTAAACAATGTGGTTAGTTCTACTCCCATTGTTTGCAATGATGATAGATGCATTGTTGGCTTTAATGTTGGCCCTATAACACAATCTGAAGTTAGTTTGGCTATTTCTAAATTTAAACTTCATAAATGCCCAGGGGTAAATGAAATTACTACATAAATGCTTAGAGCTGGGAATGTTTCAGTTACCACTTGGATGACTGAAATTTTGAATTTATTTTATGATAAAGGCATGGTTCCTAAGGATTTTACCAGAGCTATTATCCCTATTTTCACAAAAGGTGATCGCAGTTCTTGTGATAACTATAGAGATATCAGCCTACTCTCTATTCCAGGTGAAGTTCTTTCCATGATTCTGCTTAATAGAATTATTTAAAAAAAACTGTTATATTAATATAAAAAATATATATATTATATATATTTGTATATCTGGTTGACAGACAATTGCGTGATGAGCAATGTGGAATCAGAAGTGGTAGGGGATGTGTGGATCAGATATTTTCACTGGGCAGATTCTTGAGAAATGTTTAGAGTTTCAGAAACCTTTGGTTGCTAGCTTTATTGATTTCAAAAAGGGTTTCTACTCTGTTGATCGTCATAATTTGTGGTTGATTGTGAAATCATATGGTATACCAGACAAGTTAGTTAACATAATGAAAGCTCTCTATAATAATACTGAGTCGTGTGTGAGAGTTGGTAAGGCTTGTAGCAATTGGTTTAGCATTACTTCTGGTGTTCGACAAGGTTGCATTTTTCTCCTTTGCTCTTTAGTTTGGTTATTGATTATGTTATGCAAAATTAACTTCAAGGGAAAGATTTTGGCCTTAAATGTGCTGGAGATACTAAAATTTCTGATTTAGATTATGCTGATGATTTAGCTCTTATGGCAAATGATCATGAGATGAACTCTTTCATCCGAGCTGTTGATGAGACTTGTAGTAGAGTAGGATGGTTATAAACAGAGAGAAAATTAAAGTGATCAAAATTTGTCAGGCTGGATGTGATTCAGTTAATCTGAATGGTTGAAGTCTTGAGCAGGTCTCACAGTTTAATTAATGGAGGGGTCTCTTATGGAGTTTAATCTTGGGAGCTATGTAACAGATATTGGTGATGTGCGGCATGAGATTAACAGAAGAATAGGGATTGCTCTCAGGACTTTTAAGAATCTATGGAGAGTGGAGAAATTGACATATACACCTAAAGACGAAAATTAGACTATATTTTGTTTCTTTCTAGGGTTAGTTATGGTAGTGAAACTTGGATGCTTTGTAAACAAGATAACAGGAAACTAGAAGCTTTTGATTCTAGAGGCTTATGCAGTATCTTGGGCATTTGGTGGTTTAACTTTGTAACTAATGATGAGGTTAGACAAAGGAGTCGGAAACCTCTTTTAAGCAGCATATTGTGCATAGAGAGCTGGTTTGGCCATGTTGCTCGTATGGAAAATTATAGATTGGTGAATAGGGTTATGAAAAGTGTGCCTAAAGGCCTGAGAAAGAGGGCAAGACCTAGGATGCGGTTTGCAGACAATGTCAAACAGGACCTTATTAGAATTGGTGTGCAGTGGCCATATGCAGAAGATGTAACTCAGGACAGATATGTTTGGAGAATTAAACTGCATTGTCTGGTTGTAACTCTGTAGGCCATGGCTGCTTGAATATGATGATGATGAACAATCAAAAAAGGAGTGGTAGACTGCATAAAAAAGGGCTGCATCATATCAATAGATAACTAACTTTATAATACATAATATAATAACTGCAATACGAGAAAATATTTAAAAACAAATCAGATAATTGAATCATGAGAAAAGGAGAACTGCAAAAATAAGCGGGATCAGATCAATTAGTAACTAACTGTATAGTACATAATATAACAGCTGGAATATGAAAAAAAGTCTAAAAACAAATAAGGAAATTCAACACTCAAAAAAAGGAGATGTAGACTGCAAAAAAGGGCTGTATCCTATAAACAGGTAACTATATTGTACATAGTATAATAGTTGCAATATATGAAAAAAGTTTTAAAACAAATAAGAAAATTTCACAATTAGAAACAAGATGTAGACTGCAGAAAAGGGCTGTATTAGATCAATAGGTAACTAACTTTATAGTACATAATACAATATCTGGAATATAAAAAAAAATTAAAAAGAAATAAGGAAATTCAACAATCAAATTTGGAGATGTAGACTGCAAAAAAGGGCTTCATCATATCAATAGGGAAATAACTTTATGGTATATAAAGATAGCTGAAATATGAAAAAAATATTTAAAAACAATCAGTATTCGACAATCAGAAAAGGATGAGTAGAATGCAAAAAAAATGGGAAATGAGTGTTATATAATTAATTGCAAATTAATCCAAAATAATCCATATTATTTATCATAGGCATAAAGAGGGAGGTAAAGTTTCATCAGTTTACGAACAAAAATACCTCGTCATATCATATATCTTTTTCATAGATTTAGCAAAAGGAAAGATAGCATTGGCTAACACAAAATGATGCGTTGTCGCCTTTTAAATTTGAGGGTTGACTCAGTTCGTAGTACAACAGGCTGATATTCGCTAAGAGGAAAGGTGGTCAACATTGGTTACAATGTTATGATTTACAATGACATGAATAAAAGACAAAAATGCCAAGGCATCATTCATTCAGGTGCTCAAAATCGTTCTGCGAGATATATTTCCTTGCAGCCTGTAATTAGTCATAAAATTTGATGATAGTTAAGTTTGTTCTAATTTTCTATGAATTTCTATTAGTAGTTAAATAAAATGTTGTGGAAAATATCATGATCCAGATCTACTCATTTAATGACAGATCTGACGACTTAGACAAACACGGCTCAAACGTGAGCTTCCGAAAGATGATCGCGTTGTCTAGCTGAAAAACGACATCTCTCATTTGAGAGAGGCCATAAACACAATGCTATCAATGGACCTCAAAGTTGTTGTCTTTGAATTCCAAGCAAAATCAACATTTATCACCAACAGTGGATTAAGTGGGGTCAGCTATTTTTAAAGTAATGAAATAAAAATTACAAAATAGGGCCATATCAGATTAATAGGTAAATAACTTTATAGTGTATATAATATAATTACTGTAATAGGGAAAAAAATGTTTAAAAACAACTAAGGAAATTCACCAATCAAAAAGAATGTGTATACTGTAAAATAGAGCTGTATCATATCAATAGGTAACTAACTTTATAGTGCATAATATAATTGCTGGAAAATTAAAAAAAAGTTTAAAAACAAATAAGAAAAATCAACAATAAAAAAAGAAGTTTACCGCAGAAAAGGGCCGCATCACATTAATAGTTAACTAACTTTATAATACATAATATAATAGCTGGAATATGAGAAAAGTTTAAAAAGAAAAAGAAAAATTCAAGAAGGAAAAAAGGAGATGTAGACAGCACAAAGTGGGCCCCTTCAGATCATTAGCTAACTAACCTTTTGTACATATCATAATTGCTGGAATAGGAAAAAATAAGTTTAAAAAACAAGTAAGAAAATCCAACAATCAAAAAAGGAGAAGTAGACTGCAAAAAAATGGCTCCATGAGATTAACATGTAATTAATTTTATAGTTCATTAAATAATTGCTGATATGGAAAAAAAGTTTAAAAAGAAATCAGAAAATTCAATAATCAAAAATGTAGAAATAGAATTTAAAACAGTGCTGCATCAGATTAATAACTAACTAACTTTATAGTACCAAATGGCTGGAATATGAAAAAAGAAAGTTAAAAAAAAGAAATTCAACAATCGAAAAAGGAGAAGTAGACTGCAAAAAAATGGCTGTATGATATCAAGAGATATCTAATTTTATAGCATATAATATAATATCTGGAATATGATAAAAACGTTTAGAAACAAATAAGAAAATTCAACAGTCAAAACAGGAGAAGTAGACTGCAGCAAAAAAAGGCTGTATCATATCAATAAGTAACTATATAGTACATGATATAATAGCTGCAATATGAAAAAAAAATAAAAAATTCAAAAATAAAAAGAGGAGATTTAGACTGCAAAAAAGGGCTGCATCATATCAATAGCTAACTAATTTTATATAATATAATTGCTGGAATATGAAAAAATATTTAGAAACAAATAAGAAAACTGAACAATCAAAAATGAAAGTAGACTGCAAAAAAGGGCTGTATCTTATCAATTGGTAGCTATTTCGTACATAATATAATAGTTGCAATATAAAAAAAATTTTAAAATAATAAGAAAACTCAATAATCAAAAAAGTAGAAATAGTGTGCAAAAAAGTGCTGCATCGGATCAATAGGTGGCATCTCTCAGGTGAGAGGCCAAAATTGCTGGAATATGAAAAGAAATTAAATCAAATAAGAAAATTTAACATTCAAAAACGGAGACGTGGACTGCAAAAGTGTCCAGCATCAGATCAATAGATAACTAACTTTATAATGCATAATATAAATTCTGTAATATGAAAAAAAGTTTAAAAACAAATAGGAAAATTCAACAATCAAGAAAGGAGAACTAGACTGTAAAAAAGGGCTGTATCATATCAATAGGTAAAGATATATTACATAATATAATGGCTGCAATATTTTAAAAAAAGGTAAAAAAAAAATAAGAAAATTCAACAACCAAAACAGAAGATGTAGAATGCAGAAAAGGGCTGTATCAGATCAATGGGTAACTAACTTTATAGTACATAATATAATACCTGGAATATGGAAAAAAAAGTTTGAAAACAAATAAGGAAAACAATCAAAAAAAGAGAAGTAGACTGGAAAAGGGGGAAATGAGTGCTTTAAAATTAATAGCAAATTAGTGCAAAACAATCCATATTATTTATCATAGGCTCTTTGATCAGGTGTAGGCATAAAGAGGGAGGTAAACTATGTAGTTTCAGTTTAGAAACAAAAACACCTCGTCATTTCATATACCTTTTTCGAAGATTTAACAAAACAGAAGTAAAATTTTGGAATATATTTTGGCTACCACAAAATGATGCGTTGTCACCTTTTAAATGCGGAGGTTGACTTAGTTGGTAGTAGAACAGGCTGATATTCGCTAAGAGGAAACGTGAGTAATTACAAGACACTTCCGCTATCACTAAACCGATCTATATCGAATAATAATCGTAGTAGTTTAAGCTCCCCCGATATCGCGCTTTCGGCTACGCCCCCTTCTCGAAAAGTCCCGATTTTTCTTGATTACCCTGTTGACCCACCTGTATTTTTAAGCCCCCTCTATTTAAAGACCCCTGGTTGACCCACCTGTATTTTTAAGCCACCCCCCCCCCCCCCCCCCCCCTCTAAAAGTCCCCAAATTTGCCTAACTCAGGATTTTTGTAATTTATTTTTTTTTGATCTAGTGTTTAAAACACATACTACTACACAGGTTTCATATGATTTGAAATGCTTAAAGATAGATGATCTTTTGAAATTGAATAGACGCATTTTTTATTCTTAGAAAACCGCATTTAACTTGGGAATAATTATTTTAATGAATTTTTTTCCCTAGAAAACCACATTTAACATAGGAATAATTATATCTTTATTCCGTGTAAATCACATTTAACTTGGAAATGAATTTTTATTCCTGAAAAATCACGTTTAACTTGGGAATATATTTTTTATAAATTTTTTATTTCACGTTGACTTCTCACCCCCTCCCGTAGTCCACATTTTAGTGACGAACGTCGCAATAGCAGAAATCAATGATTGAAAAAGAAATAACTGTTTTCAAAAGTCCCAATTTTCGAGCCCACATTCTGCCAGTGGCTGATTTTATCCCCTCCTATCATCCTGCATCTTCACAGAACCACGTTTTATTGATGGCCGTCGCTACACAAGGCATTATTTCAATAATCAGAGTATTAAAATGTCCGATTTTTTCGTCTTCCTATCGTCCTGTGATTGCACGGGACTATGTTTTATTGACGGATGGTACCACGAAAGAGACCGAGAAATAAACAGTATTTTTTCCAAGTACACATCTTAGAATAAAAAATTATCAGCGTAATTGGAAACACTTTCCCAATCTGAGAACTAAATGAAACAGACCAAGAAATAAATTTTTTCGCACATTCTCAACCACGTTTTATTGGCGGACGGAAAAAACATTTAAAAGCTGAAAAGTTCAACAAAATAAACTTCCAAATTAGGAATCATATGTCTCTGAAAAATAATTTGTAATAAACTTTCCTAATCTGTGAAATACACACACAGCTGATTAATACCATCGTTAATTCCTGCGAGATTAAAAAATCAATGAAAAAGGGTCTAGAATCGCATTCGAAATATATTTGTGAAAAAATATAGATCCAAGATAAAAATTACTTCACGTTTTAAAAACACTTATTTTAAGCAACTACTACAAGTTTTGACATGTAATGTTTTATCGTCGTGCTTTCTTGTTGACAAAGTTCATGGTCTGTTCTTATCAGTATGTTGTCTTGGGGGTGACACGAGGGTTCACAGATTGAACTACGGAAGGACGCTAGATGATCTCTGCTATATTTGTTGCTGATAAGGTCTGATGAGCTATCCGCTTCGTTAGCGAAGTAATAGATAACTCACTGTAAAGGTTAGTAAAGAGATTGCCAATAGGGTTGTGGAGGGTGAGACGAATACACTCTGAATATTAATTATTATCGGAATTTATTTTGGGAAAAATTATTTCTTGGGAATAAACATTTCCATTCTACGAACCAGAGATTGGAAACATTATTTTTTCCAAAATGGGATTTATACTCTTAAGTCTGATTAGTAATTATCATTGGAATTTATTTAGGGGAAAACTATTTCTTGGGAATAAACATTTCCATACTACGTACCAGAAAGCCATGGTATCTGATTAATATCATCATTTATTCCAACACAGCTCAGCCATGTGATATTTCGTAAAGGGGTAACGTATCCGAAATGCATGACTGTACCAGTTGGAGCTCAGTCCACAAAAACCAAGATAGGTCTCTTAGAAAAGATGTAATCTTAAACCTATGAAAGAAAGAACCGAACACTTCCCTATTAAGAAAGACTATGTGATTCGGACATAATTTGAGCCAGACAGTCTTTTACATGCTGTGAAAAAATTTTATAGTCGCCTTGACGGGGAAAGAAATTTAATGTCGTGTGAAGAAATTTAATGTCGCTTTGACGGGGGATGAAACGATATTTGAGAAAATACATCCATACATATTTTAGAAAACGATGGAAAATGTTTGAAAACATGAACACACGAGATTTTACTTTGAAAAAATGACAGAATTTTTGTGAGATAGTGACTTGAAAAGTCCTACGGAAAATACATTCAATTGCATTCATTAAGAGCACAAACGGATTTCATGCTAAAACATCTTCTCTCACACCAGCTTTAAGCTTACTTTGAAAACTAAGGTTAAAACTTTATGTGAGCTACTGACTTGACAGATGGAATCACTCATTTTCCATAAGAATATAAGATTATGGCAAAGAGTCGGGAAGAAATATGATTCAACGAAAAATTGATTCAATTGCATATATTACGATCAGGAAAATAATATAGTGGACAAATTTTAAACACGAAAACACGTTCTTATTTCACATCAAATTTTATCTTATCTGAACAATATGAACAAAATTTGAGTAATATACAAAATTAAAAAGAACAAAAATTAGTGTGAGTAACGAATTTCACTTCCATAAAGATTTGGCGCATTATAGCCTCAGATGCTAATGCGCCATAAAACCCTAAACAACCAACCAACCATAGAGATAACATAGAATTTACGTTTTAGCGTGCAAAACACGCGTTCGAGAGGAAATTTTTTGAAAACTTAATTTGTGTTGAAACAAGACGCGTGTTCTTATACATATTTTTCGTTAAAAAAATAAAGACAAAATTTATGCAGAAATATTAAACGATCAAAAAAAGTTGTATGGTGAAATTTTACTTCTCATAGGAATAACATGGGATTTAGTGTAGAAATTTTGTGTCGGATAAAATAAAAAATAAATACCCCCTGAAGCAGCTACAAAAACATTTTAAACATAAAATTTGTTTGGTGATGAAACACAAAACTGGAAACGTGTTCTATTTTAAACCAAATTTTAACTTAGTTAAGAAATAAGATCAAAATTTTGGTGAGCAAGTGATTAGAAACGTTCAAAAAAAGATAGGAAGAAATCTGACAGGCATTGATCTGCATAAGTGTGCACATACGAGACGCATTTATGTAGAATTACATTCCCTAACATCTATTAAGAACTGTCTAGATGGCGAACGAAGAGTGTGTTCTTATTTCATACCACATTTCTGCTCTAAGAACGAAATTTACGTAGGGATTTACAGAGATATTTCACCATTCTAACAATAACATTCATATACTCATGAGAATTGCAGTGATATGTTTAAAAACTCAGTTTGGCTAAGGCACGAACTGTTAGGTTTGAAAAGTCGGTGAAATGCGACATAAAGTCCTGTCTCAAAAGGTACAATGAAATGGATAATAACTGGAAAATGCGATGAAATGGGAGAAAATATAAAAATGGAAGGATGAACAAGCGTAATTATACATCACTATTAAAATATACTGAAACGTGTACTGCTGCAAAATCACACACAGTACATAATAATGGATGACCAGAATACTGAGATGGAAGAATAACTGGAACCTGAAAGATATTAGAAAGTACACTGAAAATATTAGAAAGTACACTGAACGTACACTGAAATTGTGCCAAGTACATGGGCAAGAAAATAACTTCAAAATATCCTGGAAACCGAATAACAGTAAAATGCACAAAAATGACTGACAAAATCGCTTCAGAAATACAATATTGAATAGTGGAAAATAGCAAAACTGCACACAAAAACTTTAAAAGCACGCAGGGTATATCGACGATAGACTATCACTGAAACCGATGGCAGAATAACTCCAAAATATATCGCATCGGGTGAGAGAGTTGCTTAAAAAGAGTAAATTATAGCGGACAATCACGTTGGAAAAGACGAGAGAATAAGTACAAAAATCTCAGAGAATGCACTGAAACGGGGGTAAAATCACACAGAGTTTGGTTGAGAATTGCCTAAACTAGATGGCTGAAAAACCACACGCAACACAGTGGAATGAATAAAACGCATAGCGTGGGTTGACGGGCTTTCTCCGTAATCATTTGTTCTTTATCAGTAGGGAAAAATAGGACACTAACAAAAATAGTTTCTGTTATTTAATCTCCCTGTTTAGAAATTTAAAATCTAATATTTCACTTCCTATAACAGGAATGTGAGAAACGGAAAAAGTTTTGATGTATTCGTGAATCAGCCCAGATATATTTCCATGAAAGCTTTAGAGGTGTGCGACCGTCGCCTGCATATTTTTAGTGGAGATGTTTGTCCTAATCTTTTATCGTACTTGCGAAAATTTGTACGGTATTTTTCGTACTACGACACAAGTTTTCCTATATGTTAGTATCGGTTTATCACGTTTTTCCGTTCAAGTAGATGCATTTTCGGTAATCAGGCTAAAAAAGCTGTCTCGCCGTAAAATGAACGCAACATTAATCCTAATTTTTTACGCACAGATAGGGGACGAATCAAACTTGTTTCCGTAATTCTTTTGCTGTGATTTTTGATCATTTAGCTGAAAGAGAATCTCGGAAAGAATTTGAAAAAGAAACAATCATTCTCTCAATCCAAAATATGTTCCGAACGTGCTCCTACAATGATTTTATCCTTAATTTAGGCAGAAAATTTGTTTTTACATGTCTGAAATAAAAAATCGAAAGAAAATTGTTAAGACTGTGTGGAACGTGCATGCTAAACGACGGAAAAGGTGGTCCTATCTTTAAGCTCACATTTCTTCGTGAGGAAGCAAGAAACTTGTCCCTTTGAATTTCTCCAAATATACCCATTACTGTTGATTAAACTGATTCATGGTAAAACTGATACTTTTAATAGATGTGTGCGAAATTACGAGAGGGAGTAAATTAATTCTATAAGAATGTGCAACATCTAAATTTTAAAAGTGGAGAGGGATCCTAGCCACAAAAACTATTTTTACACTATAAGAGTTATTAATCCTATCATAGCGTGCAAAATTATCATTTTAACTGAAGATTAAACACCGTATAATGTATAAAATGAACTCTGTTAATCAGGGACACAATGGGTTGACTGTGGTGATATAGAAGAATTGCTTCGTGTAGATAGAGAAGTAAGAATTGCGAACAGAAAGAAGAAATTGTACGATTGGTAATCCTTTCTACAGAAATGAAGCGGTTCTAAAAAGAACCTTTTTTTTTTTCTTGTGTTATGCCACCACTTCAACAATGTTCGCTATTTCCATGGAGGTCATAGCGTCCTCCACCACGGCCCGATAGTCCATGCTTTCTGCATGTTTTACTGCTATTTCTTCTGCAAAACAGACTCTGCATAGATATTCATGTGCCACTTCATCCAGTTCAATGGTGATGGTCTCTCCATCACATACGATGTTTAAGGCTTGCAAACTTTTTTCTGTCAATATATTCATTAAAATGTGCAGATATTCTTCATATGATATGGTCTTTTGGTACGATGGGATACCGACGCTCTCGAGCATAGATCGAACAACTTCACCGAAGGACAGCGTAGTTTTCTCCATGGTGACCAACGACAAAGTGATCCGCCAGCTACCACCAAGGGAGGGCTACGTCACCAGCTGTCTCCCCATTGGTTAGAATATCAGCAGCCATTATCTGAGTGTAGAAATTTAGTGGTCACCTCACACTTGTTGCAAACTCCTGTAAGAACTTGAATGGATTGATCATGACCAAGCATGTCGAAATTTAGTCTTTTCAAGATTTGAATTCGATTTAAACGAAATAAACGTTTCAGGAGAATACACCAGTTCATCATAGAGGTCGTTTAGCAAAGTTCTGTGTTGCCAGAAAAGATGATTTACGAATTGCAATTAATTCAGGTCCTACTTGTTTCCAAAACATTTCAGCAACATCATTGACACTCAAATTTTTAACGGCATCTGCGAAATCATTATTCGTTGGCTTGTCAGCGTTTTTTACACATGAATGGCATAGATCTTCACACTCAACACACTCTTCACATTGTGTTGTCATGGTGGTGGTGGGGGGGGCTTAGGGCTCCAGCCGGGGTGGTCCCCAGCTGGAGCATTGCCGAAGGCTTTGCCAGTTGGGGTGGTCCCCGGCTGGAGCATTGCTGAGGCCAACCGAGGCCAACGATGCCGCTGACCGGTCGGTAGACCGGTTGGATGGTGACGATGTCCGATTCCTCACCTATCAGGAGCTCTGGGGAGCTGTTCGAGGGCTCTGCTGAACGGTCTAAGCCCGCCTAGTAGGCACGAGCCCTCAAAAAAGTCTGGGTCCTACTAAGAGTCTCCACCCCGGACGATGAGCGAACTTGGATCTATATATCCTTGTTCAAGGCTAACCGGGGAATAGATTAAAGTAAGGTTTCTTCCAGTGGTCATCTTTCCTTTTATAGGACTGCTGCCATGTGAGGCTGGGGTTGAGGTGCGCCTATAGGGCGTATTCCTTGCCCCCGGCTCTAGATAAGCACGGCTCTTCATAACCAGGTAGTGCTGTACAAGCGGAACCGGGAATTGCCGTGGGTGCATAAGATCGCAACAAAAGAGATTGTTGCTGTAAAATGCAGAACATTTTCTTTTTTATTACTGATCTCAGCGTTTCCTTCAACTCATTAAATCACCTCTTTGTTTCTTAATATCATTTGCAATGCAATTTGGCAAAGGGTTTGCAGCTAATTCAACATTCCACAATGCGTTGGAAAATCGGCCTGATTGGAATTTCAAAGCTAGCAAACGTCACGTAACCGACTTGCTCCTGTCAGTCAATATTTCCCATTGCTCCATACTGAGCTGTATTGACTATGTGACTGGTGCTTTTTTAATCAACACCCCATGCTTACCTTTGAGCACTATAAGACAAACCGTAGAGTCCAGTTCATACTCAGCATATTCCATATCATTAAAAGCATCGAGGATTGTAGATATATAGGAGAGCAGTTCATACCACTGTTCTTCAGATAGCATCACACCATCCTTTGTGGGATACAGTTTTAATGAATTATTATGCCTCTTAAACAGACATATATGCACTTTTGGATAATTCTTGTATTCACATGTCTTCACATACACCTTTAAACCCAGTTCAAATATATGTTGATCATCATCATCATTTCTAGTGACAAGCCGTTTCACAGGGAGATTGTTGTCAGGCAGAGAACGCTTAACACAGGCCATGACTGGAAACTGTGCCTTATCGCATCGTGATGCTACTTGTATCTAAAACATTTGTGACCTTGCCCTGCAACAGTCTTCTATTGGTCCATATCTGACACTAGATGGAGCTGTTATTTCTATCACTCGTTTATTAAATACATAAGACACCAGATGTCGCTTTGGAACAATCATCACGATATTCCACTTCATATATTTCAAAAATTGCGGATGAGTGACTTTTTTGCGAAGTGCTTAATTTCGATATGTTTGGTCATGATGCAATCCATTCAAGTTCTTACAGGAGTTTGCAAAAAGTGTGATGTGACCACTAAATTTCAACAGTCAGATAACGGCTGCTGATATTCTAACCAATGGGGAGACAGCTGGTGACGTAGCCCTCCCTTAGTGGTAGCTGGCGGATCAGTTTATCATTGGTCACCATGGAGAAAACTACGCTGTCCTTCAGTGTAGTTGTTCGATCTATGCTCGAGAGCGTCGGTATCCCGTCGTACCAAAAGCCCATATCATATGAAGAATATCTGCACATTTTAATGATTATATTGACGGAAAAAAGTTTGCAAGCCTTAAACATCGTATGTGATGGAGAGACCATCACCATTGAACTGGATGAAGTGGCACATGAATATCTATGCAGAGTCTGTTTTGCAGAAGAAATAGCAGTAAAACATGCAGAAAGCATGGACTATCGGGCCGTGGTGGAGGACGCTATGACCTCCATGGAAATAGCGAACATTGTTGAAGTGGTGGCATAACACAAGAAAAAAAAAAGGTTCTTTTTAGAACCGCTTCATTTCTGTAGAAAGGATTACCAATCGTACAATTTCTTCTTTCTGTTCGCAATTCTTACTTCTCTATCTACACGAAGCAATTCTTCTATATCACCACAGTCAACCCATTGTGTCCCTGATTAACAGAGTTCATTTTATACATTATACGGTGTTTAATCTTCAGTTAAAATGATAATTTTGCACGCTATGATAGGATTAATAACTCTTTTAGTGTAAAAATAGTTTTTGTGGCTAGGATCCCTCTCCACTTTTAAAATTTAGATGTTGCACATTCTTATAGAATTAATTTACTCCCTCTCGTAATTTCGCACACATCTATTAAAAGTATCAGTTTTACCATGAATCAGTTTAATCAACAGTAATGGGTATATTTGGAGAAATTCAAAGGGACAAGTTTCTTGCTTCCTCACGAAGAAATGTGAGCTTAAAGATAGGACCACCTTTTCCGTCGTGTAGCATGCACGTTCCACACAGTCTTAATAATTTTATTTCGATTTTTTATTTCAGACATGCAAAAACAAATTTTCTGCCTAAATTAAGGGTAAAACCATTGTAGGAACACGTTCGGAACATATTTTGGATTGAGAGAACGATTGTTCCCTTTTCAAGTTCTTTCCGAGATTCTCTTTCAGCTAAATGCTCAAAAATCACAGCAAAAGAATTACGGAAACAAGTTTGATTCGTCCCCTATCTGTGCGTAAAAAATTAGGATTAATGTTGTGGCGTTCATTTTACGGCGAGACAGCTTTTTTAGCCTGATTACCGAAAATGCATCTACTTGAACGGAAAAACGTGATAAACCGATACTAACATATAGGAAAACTTGTGTCGTAGTACGAAAAATACCGTACAAATTTTCGCAAGTACGATAAAAGATTAGGACAAACATCTCCACGAAAAATATGCATGCGACAATCGCACACCTCTAAAGCTTTCATCCTAACCATGGAAATATATCTGGGCTGGTTCACGAATACATCAACACTTTTCTCCATTTCTTACATAAAACAAGAGATTAAATAACAGAAACTATTTTTGTTAGTGTCCTGTTTTTCCCTACTGATAAAGAACAAATGATTACGGAGAGAGCCCGCCATCCCTCGCTATGCGTTTTATTCATTCCACTGTGCTGCGTGAGGTTTTTCAGCCATCTAGTTTAGGCAATTCTCAACCAAACTCTGTGTGATTTTACCCCAGTTTCAGTGCATTCTGAGATTTTTGCACTTATTTTATCGTCCTTTCCAATGTGATTGTCCGCTATAATTTACTCTTTTTAAGCAACTCTCTCACCCGATGCGATATATTTTGGGAGTTATTCTATCGTCGATATACCTTGCATGATTTTATAGATTTTGTGTTCAGTTTTGCTATTTTCCACTATTCAATATTGCATTTCTGAAGCGATTATGTTGTGCTATTTTCCACAATTCAATATTATATTTCTGAAGCAACAATGTCAGTCGTTTTTGTGCATTTTACTGTTATTGAAATTCAAAGATACTTTGAAGATATTTTCTTTCCCATGTACTTTGCACAATATTAGTGTACTTTCAGTGTCTTTCTAATATCTTTCAGGTCCCAGTTATTCTTCCATCTCAGTATATTATTCTGGCCATCCATTATTATGTAATTTGTGTGATTTTGGGGCACTACACGTTTCAGTATATTTTAATAGTGATGTAATGCTGTCATTTACGCTTATTCATCCTCCCATCCAATATTTTCTTCGCATTTCATTGCATTTTCCTGTTATTATCCATTTCATTGTAACTTTTGAGACAGGACTTCATGTCGCATTCCACAGACTTTTCAAAGCTAACAGTTCGCGACTTAGCCAAACTGAGTTTTTAAACACGATATCACTGCAACTCTCATGAGTATATGAATGCTATTGTTAGAATGATGAAATATCTCTGTAAATCCTTACATAAATTTCGTTTTTGAAAGCAAAAAATAAAATTTGGTACGAAATAAGAACATACTTTTCGTTCTCCATCTTGACAGTTCTTAATAGATGTTAACCAATATAATTCTACATAAATGCGTCCCGTATGTGTTTTTGCACACTGATTGTGGGTGCCTATCAGATTTCTTCCTACCTTTTTTGAACGTTTCTAATCACTTGCTCACCAGAATTTTGATCTTACTTTTTAACTAAGTTAAAATTTGGTTTAAAATAAGAACACGTTTCCAGTTTTGTGTTTCATCACCAAACCAATTTTATGTTTAAAATGTTTTTGTATCCGACACAAAATGTGTTCACTGAATCCCATGTTATTCCTATGAGAAGTAAAATTTCACCATACAACTATTTTTTATCGTTTAATATTTTAGCCGGCATAACTTTTGTCTTTATTTTTGTACACTAAACGAAAAATGTGCATAAGAACACGCGTCTTGTTTCATCACAAAATAAGTTTTAAAAAAATTTCCTCTCGAACGCTTTTTTTGCACGCTAAAGCGTGAATTCTATGTTATCTCTAAAGGAAGTGAAATTCGTTCCTTACAGTAATTTTTGTTCGTTTTAATATTGTATCTTACTCAAATTTTGTTAATATTTTTTAGGTAAGATAAAATTTGGTATGAAATCAGAACATGTTTTCCGTTTAAATTTGTCCACTAAATTATTTTTCTGATCGAAATATATGCAATTGAATGAATTTGTCGTTGAAACATATTTCTCCCCGACTCTGTGCCATAATAGTATGTTCTTATGGAAAATGAGTGATTCCATCTGTCAAGTTACTAGCTCACATAAATTTTTAACCTTAGTTTTCCAAGTAAGCTGAAATCTGGAGTGAAATAAGATGTTTTAGCATGAAATCAGTTTGTGCTCTTAACGAATGCAACTGAAAGTATTTTCCGTAGGACTGTTTCAAGTCACTATCTCCCAAAAGTTCTGTCCTTATTTTTCTCGTGTGTTCATGTTTTCAAACCTTTTCCACCGTTTTCTGAAATACGTATTAATGCATTTCCCTTAACGTCGTTCTCCCCTGTCAACTTGTATAAGGTAACAAGAGTTAAATTTTTCACAGCTTTTAAAAGCCTATCTGCTCAAATTATGTCCGTATGACATAGTTCTTCTCAATAGGAGAAGTGTTCGTCTCTACGGTCATTGGTCTTTATGGACTGGAGTTCAAACTAATTAATTTCTCTTCCTTTCCAACCCGTAATATACACCAAATCAGTGATCCTTGCCCTGTCAGCGTCTGATGAAAACCGATCTGAAGGGAAATTGCAAGATACATTTCCTATCCTTCGAAGCCGGCAAAAGTCTAAAACAGGGGGAAAGTGACACCATTTGTTTCAAAGGATTATTTACTCAAGCTCTTTCGTTAATGAAGGGAAATAGTTTATCAGCTACAAATACAAATATTGTGAAGCAGTTAGCGTCCTTCCGGAGTTCAATCTCCAGTCACCCCCTTGATAACACACTGATAAGAAGAGACCATGACCTTTGTCAACAAGAGAGCATAACAATAAAAGGTTAACTAAAACATTACGTGTTAAAAACTTGTAGTAGATGCTTAAAATAAGTGTTTTTAAAACGTGAAGTAATTTTTTTCTTTAATCCATATTTTTATCAAATATATTTCGAACACGATTCTAGACCCTTTTTTATTGATTTTTTTTTTAATCTCCCAGAAATTAACGATGGTATTAATCAGCTGAGAGAACTCTGTATTCCACAGATTAGGAAAGTTTATTACAAATTATTTTTCAGAGATGTGTGATTTGGAATAATACCTTTTTTATTTCGCATGTCCCATCAAATAAACGTGGTTGAGAATAAATATGTGCGAGATAATTTAATTCTTGGTCTGATTCATTTAGTTCTCAGATTGGGAAAGTATTTCCAAATAAATTAGGCTGATAATTTTTATTCCTAAGATGTGTACTTGGAAAAAATACTGATTATTTCTCGGTCTCTTTCGTGGTACCATCCCTCAATAAAACATGGTCCCATGCAATCACAGGACGATAGGAAGGAGAAAATAATCGGACTTTTTAATTCTCAGATTGTTGAAATAATGCTTATGGTAGCGATGACTCTCAATAAAACGTGGTTCTGTGAAAATGCAGGATGATATGGAGGGGGAAAAATCAGCCACCGGCAGAATGTGGGCTCGATATTTGGGACTTTTGAAAACAGTTATTTCTTTTTCAATCTTTGATTTCTGTTATTGCGATGTCTGGCTATGAAACGTGGTTGAGAATAAAAATGTGAGAGAAAGATATAAATTTTTGGTCTATTTCATTTAATTCGCAGAATGGGTAAGTTTATTTCTAAAAATATTTCTCAGAATCGCACCACTAATGATGATAAAGAGCGAAGAGTGTAATTCCCGTGGGATAAAATGTTTATTTCGCAGGACTTTTCAGATTCATCCGTCAGTAAAACGTGGTCCACAGGTGGGGTGAGAAGTTGACGTCCTTATTCACAAGAAGTAAAAAATTTCATTTATGAAAATAGTATATTCGTAAGTTAAAACAGAAAACATTTATAAAAATAATGTATTTCTAATTTACAAGGAATAAAAATTAATTCCCAAGTTAATAAGGAATAAAAAATAAATACAAGAAATAAAAATATAATTTCCAAATCAAATATGGTTTTCTAGTCATAAAAAAATACGTTTATTCAATTTTAAAGAGATCATCTATCTTTAAGCACTTCAACCATATAGAACCTGTTGCGTAGTGGTTAAAGCGTCATGTTGTTGATAAGCGTGTTGGTCGTGGGATCGAGCTCACCCGTCCAAGGTAGTTTTTTTTTAAATATAGTACAAGTGGTATAAACTAGATGGCGCCATCAAAAATAAATTACAAAAAACGTGAGTTAGGAAAAATCGGGGACTTTTCGTGGGGGGAGGCTTAAAAAATACAGGTGGGTCAACAAAGGGGGTCTGTAATCAAGAAAAATCGGGAACTTTTCGAGAAGGGGGCGTGGTCGAAAGCGTGATATCGGGGTAGCTTAAACGATTACGATTATTATATCGATTTAGATCGATTTACTGATAGCGGAAGTGTCTTGTAACTACTAACGTGGTCAAAATTCTTATTGATTACATTAACCATGGTATGGATAAAAAGCAAAAATGCAAAGGCATCATTCATTCAGGTGCTGATAAGAGTTCTGCGAAATATATTTCCATGAAGACTGTAATGCTAGTCAAGGTTGTTCTAATTTTCTATGATTTTCTATTAGTAGTTAAATAAAGTTTTCTGTAAAATACCATCATGATTCAGATCTACTGATTTGATGATAGATCTGGCGATTTAGAAGGACACGACTCAAATGTGAGCTTTCGAAAGAATATCGCGTTCTTTAGATGAAAAATGACATCTCTCATTTGAGAGAGGCCATAAAATCCAAAATTACCGACCAATATGATGGAAGAATACTTAATGAGCAATCACAATGCTATCAATTGCTCCATAAAGTTGTTGTCTTTGAATCCCAAGCAAAATTAGCATTTATCACCCAGTAGTGGATTAAGTGCAGTGCCAGGTGTTTTTTAAATAAATAAAATAAATATAACAAAAAAGGGCTCCATCAGATAAATAAGTAATTAACTTTATAGAACATAATTATAATAACTGGAATACGAAAAAAAGTTTAAAAAATTTAAAAAATTCAACAATAACAAAAATGTGTAGACTGCAAAATAGGGTTTATCAGATCAATAGGTAACTAACTTTATAATATGTAATATAATTGTTGGAATACGAAAAAAAGTTTAAAAACAAATAAAAAATTCAACAGTCAAAAAAAGTGTATAGACTGCAAAAGAGGGTTGTACCAGATCAATAGGTAACTAGCTTTATAGCTATATAATATAATTGCTGGAATATGAAAAAAGTTTAAAAACAAATAAGAAAATTGAACAATAAAAAGAGATGTAGACTGCAAAAAAGGTCGCATCAGATCAATAGGTAATTAACACTATGGAACATAATATAATAGCTCGAATATCAAAAGAAAGTTTAAAAACAAATAATGAAATTAAGCCATCAAATTAAGAGATGTAGACTGCAAAATAGCACTGCATCACAACAATAGGGGACTAATTTTATAGTACATAAAATAATAGCTGGAATAAGAAAAACATATTTAAAGACAAGAATATTCAACAATCAGAAAACGAGAAATAGACTGCAAAAATGAGAAATGAGTGCTATATAATTAATTGCAAATTAGTGCAAAAAAAATCCATATTATTGATCATAAGCTCTTTGATCAGCTGTGGGAATAAAGAGGGAGGAAGACTAGTATCAGTTTATAAACAAAAATACTCGTCATTTCATTTATCTTTTTCATAGATTTAGCAAAAGGAAAGTAAAGATGGCATTGGCGCAAAATCATGCGTTGCCGGCTTTTAAATTCGAGGGTTGACTCTGTTGGTAGTGCAACAGGCTGATATTCGCTAAGAGGAAACGTGGTCAACATTGGTATTGGTTGTGATTTCTATGCGATAAATAAAAGACAAAAATGCCAAGGCCATCATTCATTCAGGTGCTGAAAAAAGTTCTGCGAAATATATTTCCTTGCAGCCTGTAATTAATCATAAAATTAGATGCTAGTCAATGTTGTTCTAATTTTCTAAGAATTTCTATTAGTAGTTAAATAAAGTTTTCTGGAAGATACCATCATGATCTAGATCTACTCACTTGATGACAGATCTGGCGACTTAGAACGACACGGCTCAAATGTTAGCTTTCGAAAGTTGATCGCGTTATCTAGTTGAAAAATGGGATATCTCATTTGAGAGTTGCCATAAAATCCCAAATTAGTGACCAATATGATGGAATAATATTTAGTGAGCAATCACAATGCTATCAATGGACCTCAAAGTTGTTATTCTTTGAATCCCAAGCAAAATGAACTTTTATCACCAACAGTGAATTAAGTGGGGACAGTGGGACCACAGTTTTTTTTTTTTCAAAATAATAAAATTCGTCCTAATTTGGCTGTTCGTGTGGCCCATGTATGGCTGGGGCTCCAATCCAGGGCCTGAGCGGCTTTTGTATTAATCTGTGTTGCTTAATACAGAATATCATACGAGATTATCGCATACACTACTGAGCTCTCTTTTGGCATCTAGTCGATGATATCGGTGATGTTGTGGAGTGATTGGCAGGCTGCAGACTAGTTGTTGAGAATTTCCTTAAATATCAGGTTAATGTTCAGTTGATATTGTAGATAGAGTACCTTATTTGAAGTGGCCTACAGTGTCCGACAATATCAGATATTTGTCGCAATCAGCATATTTGAATATATAAGTTGAATAATTTGTTTGAACTTAGTAGCCTATAGCTGCTTGAATATTTCATTGATGCCGTTATGTACATCGGTAAAATATTTCGTGTATGGAACGAGAGTAAAATGAAATGATTATTGTTATGACATTTTTATAACCTTGACATTCTACATATTAATTCAATGTTTCCCGTGATATTCACACATACCTATTATTCCAAATGAATGTAATTAATTTTAATTCTTTACTTTCAGAAAAGTAGTGGATAGCTGTTATGTTATTTTAAATTTATTTTCCATCGTTAGTATGCTTTATAATAATAAAATAATATCTCTTCATACATTAATTCATGAGAGCAATTTCAGTAACAGCTGGTATATAAATTACCCATTGAGGAAAATATTTTGAGTGGTTACCAGCTCATTCTGCTGATCTGATTGGTGATTCCATTCTTGAAAGGAAAACCCATCCCCTGCCACTCTACACATCTCACTTCTGTTTTCAGTGGGGTGGGGGTGTCAGTCGGTAGCGCTCCTGGCTCGTAATCTGTAGTGCCCAGGTTCGAGTCCCAGCTGGCTCAGCATTGAGACTTATCTCCGCAAAACTCCCTGCCCTGCCCACGGTCAGTAAGGGACACCGATGGGCTTGGAAAGGCTGCCGTCCGTCGGATGGGACGTTAAGCAGCGGACCCGTGTGTGGGAGAGACATATCCTGTGCACGTTAAAGAACAGGCTGGATAGCCTTGACTGGAGGCTACCATCTGTCTCCCAACAGCTGTTCCAGTGGGTCCCCTCCTCCAACCTTTGGGGTCCTTGTGACCTGGCCATTTAGCCCATGGTGTGCAAAAAAGTGCCGCTCAGAGGTAAAATAACCCAAATAAGTCTGCTTTCAGTTTAAATGGAAAAAAGCACATCCTTATTAATTTGCTAATTTTTTGTGTACGCACCATGAATAGGGATTGTAATAATTAGGTAATAGGAGATTGTATATAACAAAGTTTTGAAACAAAAAAAACTGAAAAAAAACCCAGAATAACTTGACATATCATAATTCTTTGGCCATTCATGAGCCACGGTAAAGCTGTCACAGATTAAAACTAAATGCACCAGGTAATCTGCATTTGAACCATCAGATTTCCAGTGTCTTTCAATATTTTAAAAATAGAAATAATATTTACTGAATGCTAAAATATTTGAAGAACACTTAAATAATATTTATTGAAATATCTATTTTTTTTTCTTTTGGTAGTTTTAAAATAGTTTCTGGAATTGTTTTCTTTTGTAGATTACCTTGATGAAATCGGATTTGCTTTCGTTCGCCAATGCATTGAAGCAATAGAATCGAGAGGATTAGATGATGAAGGCTTGTACAGATTGGTCGGAGTTAGTTCTAAGGTCAACAAATTAACACAAATGTCCTTAGGTAGGTGGAAATGCATCAGTTTCTTGCCCTATATAAAATGATTCTTTTTAAACTTAGTAGATCAGATGTTTCATTTATGTATGTAAAAATAATGAAAAATGCTTTAAAATCTTGAGAGGAAAAATAAAACAATAACAACAAAATAAAACATAACCCTGTAATGATGCATAAAACCGGCCAGGCCTAGCACCTAATGTCTGACCCCGCCTTCTCGTGCTGCAGACCGTTAGTACCTTTCAAAAGAGATACTCTCTTGTGGAAGTGAACGGAAGGGGAGGGCTACCAGATTAGTGTGGCCTAATAATCTGGACAACTATGGCTACTTTTCTTTTTTTTCTACCCTGCTGAGGAGTGGTCAACCACAGAGGGTCCTGGTGCTGACCATATATACCAACCTGAACGGAATTATGGCTCTGAGCTTGATTATGGATCCTGATTTTGCTGCAATGGTGAGCTTCTCTGGAGGGAAAATCTTCCACTCTGTTTTCTCTTTGTTTGTGGGTTGACAGCCCCAAGTGAATAGATTCACAGGATATGTTTATCAGCTGGTGGATAATCCTGAGCAGAGGTCATCGCAGGCACCTGAACTCTTTGCTTCTACTGACATCGTCAAATTCTACATTGGAGGAAGTCTTCCAGTGTAGATGGCTTCAGCCTTTAGTGGTAGGGGAACGGGACTTTGCCCCCTGTCTGCGATTAGAAGGCTGTTTCATATTGTCAGCATTCCCTCTCTCAATAAACATAGTTTCTTTAAACATCCTACTAACCATTTTCTCTCCATAGGTAGTTGGAATGTGAGGACTTTGCACATAGCTTTTTCTCTTGATGTCCTCACACAATAATTCCACCTTTATAATTTAGATATTCTCGGCTTGCAAGAGACCAGATGGACAGATAAAGGTCAGATTCTTAAAAATAATCTTAAATTTCTCTTTTCAGGGAGGGACGACAATAAGCATCACCAAGGCGTGGGTCTGCTTCTCAGCAGACTCGCTAGTGATGCTCTTCTAGGATATGAGTGCATTAATGAAAGGTTTCTTACAGCAAAATTTCGGACAAGCGTTAAAGACCTGAATGTTATCTGCTGTTATGCCCCCACTGAGGATGCCGATGAGGATGAGAAGGATAAGTTTTATGAACAACTTCAGGATATTTTGAATTCTGTCAAAAAAGGAGATATTACCCTTGTTCTTGGTGACTCCAATGCCAAAGTTGGTACTGACTCTGACCTTTGGGGAGGGGTGATAGGCCCTTTTGGTATTGGTAGCTGCAATGGCAATGGGCAGCGTCTCCTGCACGTAAGTAAACTCAATGGATTCAGAATAACTAACACTTATTACAAACACCGCGACATACATAAGTACACATGGGTTTCATCCGATGGACTGCATAAGAATATGATTGATTATATATTAATTAACAGCAAATGGGCTAGTTCTGTTAGGAATACCAAGTCATATAGGGGAGCTGAAATTGGATCTGACAATTATCTTGTTAAAAGTGTCTTGCAACTTAAACTTAAAAAGTGTTGTGCTAGGGTTAAAAAATTTGGTTTTAATACTGAAGCTCTGAAAGACCCAGTTATAGCCAAAGCTTACCATGATAGGTTACTTAGTCATTATGACAGTCATGGTATGCTTACTACTGAAGTTGAGGAAGAATGGGATCATTTTAAACAGGCTTTTTTGGACACTAACAGTACTCTTTTAGGAAAAAAGGGGCAGAGGAGGCAGAATTATCTGAGTGATAAGGCACTTGAGCTTATTTCAGAAAGAAAGAACTGCAGGAATGTTCTTAATCAATACCCTACTAGTCCTAATAGAAAGCATTACAGAGAACTTAATAAACTTGTAAAGGATCAGTTAGCTGCTGATAAGAATCTTTGGCCTGATGGCTTGGCTGACAAAGCCGTGGAAGCAGTTAGACAGCACAACAGCAGAGAGCTGTGCCAGATAGTTAATGTTTTATGTGGTAGGAAACGAATAGGTAGGCAGGGATTGAGAGATAAACAAGGTAAGGTTATAGAAGGTAAGGATTCTGTCATGGTTAGGTGGGCTGAGCATTTCAGTGATGTTCTAAACAATGCGGTTAGTTCTACTCCCATTGTTTGCAATGATGATAGCTGCATTGGTGGCTTTAATGTTCGCCCTATAACACAATCTAAAGTTATTTTGGCTATTTCTAAACTTAAACTTTATAATCCCCAGGTGTAGATGAAATTACTACGAAAATGCTTAGAGCTGGGAATGTTTCGGTTACCACTTTGAATGACTGAAATTCTGAATATCTTTTATGATAAAGGCATGGTTCCTAAAGATTTTATCAGATCTATTGTTTTTCCTATTTTCAAAAAAGGTGATCGCAGTTCTTGTGATAACTATAGGGGTATCAGCCTCCTCTCTGTTCCAGGAAAGGTACTTTCCATGATTGTACTTAATAGAATTAATAATCTGGTTGACAGTCAATTGCGTGATGAGCAATGTGGATTCAGAAGTGGTAGGGGATGTGTGGATCAAATATTTTTACTTAGGCAGATTCTTGAGAAATGTTTAGAGTTTCAGAAACCTGTGGTTGTTAGCTTTGTTGATTTCAAAAAGGCTTTCGACTCTGTTGATCGTCATCATTTGTGGTTGATTGTGAGATCTATGGTATACCAGACAAGATAGTTAACATAATGAAACTCTCTATAATAACACTGAGTCCTGTGTGAGAGTTGGTAATGCTTGTAGCAATTGGTTTAGCATCTTCTGGTGTTTAACAAGGGTGCATTTTGTGTCCTTTTGTCTTTAGTTTGGATATTGATTATGTTATGCGAAATTAATTTCAATGGAGAGATTTTGGCCTTAAATGGACTGGAGATATAAAAATTTTTGAATTAGATTATGCTGAAGATTTAGCCCGTTTGGCAAATGGTGTTGATGAGATGAACTCTTTCATTCGAGCTGTTGATGAAACTGGTAGTAGAGTAGTTTGGTTATAAACAGAGAGAAAACTAAAGTGATGAAAATTGGTCAGGCAGGCTGTGATTTAGTTAATCTGAATGGTTGCAGTCTTGAGCAGGTGTCACAGTTTAATTATCTTGAGAGCTATATAACAGATAATGGTGATGTGCGGCATGAGATTAACTGATGAATAGGGATTGCTGCCGGGAATTTTAAGAATCTATGGAGAATGTGGAGAAATAGGCGTATACACCTAAAGACTAAAATTAGACTGTATAATAGTTTGGTTCTTTCTAGGGTTAGTTATGGTAGTGAAACTTGGACGCTTTGTAAACAAGATAACAGGAAACTAGATGCTTTTGATTCTAGATGCTTACGCAGTATCTTGGGCATTAGGTGGTTCAACTTTGTAACTAATGATGTGGTTAGGCAAAGGAGTTTGCAACCTCCTTTAAGCATCATATTGTGCAGAGAGAGACTCCGTTGTTTGGCCATGTTGCCCGTATGAAAAATTATAGATTGGCAAATAGGGTTATGAACAGCGTGAATAGGGTTATGACCTAGGATGCGGTGGGCAGACAATGTCAAACAGGACCTTGTTAGAATTGGAGTGCAGTGGCCAGATGCAGTAGATATAGCTCAGGACAGACTTGCTTGGAGAACTAAATTGCACGGTCTGGTTGGACCTCCGTAGCCCATGGTTGCTTGAGGATGATGAATCAGAAAGTAGCATTTAGGTAATATGCGTAAAAAGAGTTACCCTTATTTAAGCCTTTGTGTTTTCGACTCTTGTATTAACCATAAAATGTACGGATAGGTAGCTACCAATCTGTAAGTTATGGACGCTGTTGGTACAGTTTGTCCATTAAGTTAATTAATTTGGTGATTTTCATTCTTTTGGTGCCTTCTCGAAATTTCGTATACACTTGGAAGTGCCCCACCCGGAAGGAGATGTCGTACAAACATACGAATAGAAGGGTGGGTGTGCACAATTCAGATATGCAAATGATGATAATTCGGAGCCAATGACGTGTGTGGCTCAAGAGATAAAAGGTGCAAGAAGGAACAGGGATGGTATTGTGTTTATGCAGGTGGAAGTCGTGCAAACTGTTGAGATTAGGTGATTCTGCTTGGTAATTATTCAGCGTAGGCCAAAAATGCCTGGTACACGCCATTTGCAAGTTTATTGCCATTTGAATGCTTTTGAGAGAGGAAGAATTATATGTCTATGTGTAACTGGATGGAATACATGCCGTGTCACTGCCCATGTTTTTTGCAATGCATGAACTGTTGGACGCTGTTGGTAATAGTGGTGAAATGAAGGTTCTAGCGTGCGTCAAAAAGGGAGTGGTGCCGTCCGACAGACGTCAGCACAGCTTGATAGGCGCATTATTCAACATGCTCGCTCGTCACCACACAGCATTGCAGTCGATATTCGACGGGCTGTGTCAGGAGCCATCGACGTCCCCATAACATCCTGAATGGTAAACCAAAGATTGCATGAAGCACACCTGTGCTCTAGGCAACCATTATGTCGACCGTTAGTCGACTGCCATTGACCGCAAACCACCGCAGTGTTCGTCTGATTTGGTGCAGAAGTCGTGCAAACTGGGGACACGATTGGAACACTATTGTGTTTAGTGATAAATCCCGTTTATGTCTGGGTGCTGACGAACGAGTTGGGTGCTGATCACCAGGTTGACAACCTGGTGAGAGGAAAGATCCAGCTTTTGTTCGTGATTGTCACACTGTTCGTCAGCCAGGTGTAATGTATGGAGTGCTATTGGATATGACAGCAGGTCACCTCTTGTCTGCATCACGGGAACACTGACAGCTGCATGATATGTTAGCGCGGTTCTGCAGCCATTTTGTTACCGTTCCTGGGAGACATGCAGCAGCCCATTTTCCACCCATTTTCCAGCATGACAACGCCCGTGCACACACTGCTAGGGTCTTCAGACGATGTCTGCAACATGTGAAATTATTGTCGTGGTGAGCACGATCTCCAGATTTATCCCCAATAGAAAAGCTGTGGGACCACATTGGACGACGTGTAGAATCCTCTCACCAGCCAGCGCGTAATCTCGATGAATTATGTAAGCAAGTCAACCCTGCTTGGTGTGCAATTTCTTAGGATCATATCTGTTGACTCTATGACTCCATTCCACGCCGTATTCCTGCCTGTATTGCCATACACAACAGTGCAACCCCTACTGAGGCAGTCATATTGTGCTGCATTATCTCATCTTCTAACCGCTGTAAGTGGCTGCAAATTAAATCATGGTACACACATCTTTATTGCTATGTGTGTGCTGCATTTCACCCTTATCCCTTCACTCCTTCTGTCGGGCACCAAGTCGGAAGAGATTTTGGGGCGGGGGTGACTCAGTCGGTAGCGCGCCAGGCTCATAATCTGCAGTTCCCAGGTTCGAGTCCCAGCTGGGTCAGCGTTGAGATTTATCTCCGCAAGATTTCCTGCCCTGCCCACGGTCAGTAGGGGACACCGATGGGCTTGGAAAGGCCGCCGTCCGTCGGATGGGACGTTAAGCCGTGGCCCCGTGTGTGGGAGAGCCATACCCTGTGCAAGTTAAAGAACACGCTGGATGGCCTTGACAGGAGGCTACCATCTGTTTCCTAACAGCTGTTCCAGTGGGTCCCCTCCCCCAACCTTCTCTGAGCCTACGGGGTCCATGTGACCTTGCCATTTAACCCATGGTGTGCAAAAAAGTGCCGCTCAGAGGTAAAACAACCCAACTTTCTGTCGGGAGCAATTTCATTGTCGTGCAGTGTATAAAGATACCAAAGAAGATGAAGAGTTGCAATTTATTGCCTTAATTTAAAAAAAAAATTTCTTGATTCTGTGAGATCAAACCTGCCTGTTTACGCTTACCTAATGTAGAAAACATTACAATGGAAACGGCTGTTAAAATCTGTTTTACTCTTTTTCAATGCTCTGAAATTACCTTCAATATCTGATATGTAAATCCCATACTGTAAAGTACCCAAGGAATTTTCAGGTACTAAATGCTAAAATAAATGCAGAAAATAAAAAAGCTTAATCTAATACGTAATCAGATAACAGAATGAGCAAATTAGGCATTTCGTCTCTTGGTTTATTTATTAGGGTTAGGTTCTTACGTAAAAAAATAATACAAATGCCCATTTGTGTTTAGGCGGAAATGCATGAATTGCTCTATGTAACGTGATACTTTTTATTATTACCTCTCTTCCTGTTACTTTTCACTTGTCATTTGTTGGTTTGTCACAACGGTTGTTATGCAGTATTTTCGCAACCTGCTGGCCGATTGCGATGTTTCAGTTGAAAGGTTGTGACGCCTGGAGTGTCAGAGCTTATGAAAAATTTATCCTATATGCCTTCTCTTCCTCCTCTTAAAAAGGGCAAAAGATGTAAACTATTATTCCACCCGTATATCTTGTGGACACGAGGGTCGAGAATAACGAATTTATCACCTGGCATCCTCCACACCCAGATTTGTCCTTTGGACTGCCAGATGGTGAAGCGGGATTCATCACTCCAGAGAGCATGGTTCAGACTCTCGAGTTCACTGACGCTGTGGTTTACACCACTCCAACTAACGCTTGGCATTGATCTTGTTAATGTTAGGCTTGTGTGTTTCTGCTCGGCCATAGAAACCCATTTCCTGCAGCTTGCGACGAAATTTTATGGTAGTGGCGTTCCTCCCAGAGGCATTTTCTAATTCAGTGGTGAGTGATGCAATTGAGGACAGGCAATTTTGATGCACTACCCACTTCAGCACTCGGGGCCCTACTCTGTCATTTTGCGTGGCCTACTGGGTCACGATTGTGCTGTTGCTGCTCCTGGGCATTTCCACTTCACAATAACATCATTTACAGTTGATCGGGCAGTTGCAGTAGGGCCGAAATGCCCCGAAATGACATTTGCTAAAGTGACATCCTATGACCATGCCTCGTTGAAAGTCATTGAGCGCTGTCATGCGACCAATTCTCCTTTTCATGCGTGTCTATGCCATGCATGACAGGCCACGTGCGTACTTTTATACCTGTTTGGGCCATGGTTGCGACGTTTATAGGCGAATCCACTACTCAGAAGGGGTGTCTGGATACTTTTGATCAGATACTCTATATCATGTATGCATGTCAAGGAGAATGAATTGAAATATTAGTGATAATTTTTGAATGAGTATGGTATTTTTTAATGCTGAAAAATGAAATTTCCATAGAACTGAAAATTCATTTTTGTAAATTTTTTTGGTGGTTTCTAACCACCAAGAAAATTACTGTAATATAAAGTGAGTAATATAATATAAAGTGAATTTTATTTAATTAATCATAGATCGAAGAAAAAATGAAAAGGTAAATCTAGATGATTCAGATGAATGGGAAATTAAAACCATCACTAGTGCTTTAAAGAATTATTTTAGGTAAGTTTACATGATTAAGCAGTAAGTAAAAAAAGTCTTACTCGTAATATATTTTTGCTAATTAATTCATTGTCCTTAAATGCGTATATCGCATTCCAAGTCCTCATTGTAAACATTTTCAAGTTTAAACAAAATGCCTCTTGTAAGGTTGATAAAAATAAAGGTCAGGCATTGGTGTCAATTGTGTTTCTTTCATAGCAGATGACTTCAAAATAGAATTATATATATATCGTCCCATGGCCGAGTGGTTAGCGCGCTTGGCTACTGATCTAAGTGACCTGGGTTCGAGCCCCGGATTAAGGCATGGATGTATGTGTCGTTTTTCTGCTGAGGTCCTGCCATCCTCTCAGATCTTCTACTATGGCATATAAACTGACAGTCTCCTGTCAGACCTCTGTGGCAAGCAGCTGCTTGAGGGGGTATTTATTTTATTTTTATACCCCCTCAAGCAGCTACTTGTCACAGAAGTCTGACAGGAGTCTGTCAGTTTATATGCCATAGTAAAAGGTCTGAGAGGATGACAGGACCTCAGCAGAAAAACAACACATACATCCATACCTTACCAGGAGCTTGAACCCAGGTCCCTTAGATCAATAGCCAAGCGTGCTAACCATTCGGCCACAGGACGGCATTTTACTAAATTGATTGGTTAGAATTACCAATCAATTTAGATTTACTTAATTGATTGGTTAGAATTACCAATCAATTTAGATTTACTTAATTGATTAGAATGCTTTGCTTAGGTAGGATGATCTAGTAAAGCCACTTTAAAGAAATCCTGATGATAATCTAAACCGTTATTAAATTGTGAAGAGGTGATTTGCTGCTTTTACAAAAATCGCTCCAAACGAACCTGCAACATGTGTTTCATGCTTATCGTTTTTCTTTTAATTTGCTTCCGTTTTATTATTCAAAATTATATTCTGCTTTTTTTTTTTGGTAATATAACCTGTTTTTGTTCATCAGTTCTTCAAAATGAGGTTCGGAAACTGAGTTCTTTTAAAATTTTGGCATCTAATTCATAAAGGAAAAGTACCTTAAAAAGGCTATATAGGTACTCTTAAAAATTACCTACATTAGTTGAGTAGCTTTTATGTTTCTCTTTTTATTAAATGTGAAACAAATATGTCAGGATCGACCCTTCCCGTAAGTACTCAAAAGCAGAGAAGATAGCGCCTTACCTGCATTCCACAAGGAATTAGCTCTGCTGATTGCGCACACAGTGCTGGACAGTGGGTATGCGCTCACTGGTCAGCAGTGGCACGTGGCATTGCCACTAGGAATTGCCATTTCCTCTCCTACCTCGCTCACTTGTAACGATTATAAAGCAATAACAGAAATTCTCTAGCTGCTCACATCAAAAGCGGTGGTCAGTTCCCTTAAACTAAAGACAAATTGTGGTGAAGGCCGTGATAATGAAGGGATTAGGACTTGGCATGATTAGTAAGCAGGGAAATATCATCTGGGATTCTTCCACTTCAAACTGTGAGTGACATTACCAGAGCCGATTCTTCTACTTCAAACTGTGAGTGACATAACCAGAGCCGATTCCTATATTTCTAGCCAGTGAGCGACATTACCAGAGCCGATTCCTCCGTTTCTTGCCAGTGAGCGACATTACCAGAGCAGATTCCTCCGTTTCTTGCCAGTGAGCGACATTACCAGAGCCGATTCCTCCGTTTCTTGCCAGTGAATGACATTACTAGAGCCGATTCCTCCGTTTCTTGGTAGTGAGCTCTGTCTCATAGAGAATGCAGAGAAGAATATTTTCAGTTGGGATAATGCTTGCCATACGTACAACCACTGTTGACTTAGAGCTGATAGCGAGAGCAGAAAGGACAACGAAAGCCCCCTCTACAGGGGTTTATCAAAAAAATGGAAACATTGACGACGACTGGAGTACATGCAATGTGCCGTATATATATCACAGGGATGACGTCACCTGCTATTTGAGGTATATAAAAGGAAGAAGTACGATGTCAGCTATCATGTAGCAGTGCCACAGGCGAAGGTGAAACAGCTGTTGTGGTGTAATTGTCGATAATGTGAGATCTCGGTGACCTCAAAAAAGGCATGATCATTGGTGAGCATCTTGCGGGAGCTTCAGTAACCAGAACGGAAGAAATAGTAGATGTATCACAAGGAACTGTATCGAAGATTATGACTACCTATCAAAAAGGACAGGCGTTGCCTCTAAATGTGTGGCGGGGGTGGCTCAGTCGGTAGCGTGCCAGGCTCGTAATCTGTAGTTCCCAGGTTCGAGTCCCAACTGACTAAGCATTGAGATCTCAGGTGTGCTGCATGTGGGAGTCTGGACTGTGAGCTCTGCCAAGAGTGTGAAGCGTAGAGTTGCTGTAGATGACACCAACTGAGAGACGATGAAGGAGGTTCTCCTCAGATCTGCGGAGGCTACCAAGGTTTAGGAGCAGTGAGAGAAGGGCCAACCAGGTACCTGAATGGGTAACAACTGGAGACACTCTGCCACTCGGCAAGACGATACGAGTTTATCAGTTGTGAGACAAACGTCTTGCAGTCATTGGGAGAGAGGGAAATTAGTGACATACCTCTTATTCTCTGGTGCCTCCTTCGTAGGTCGATCAGCAAGCAAGTCGGGAGGGTAGCGCGACCGTTAGATGTTCAGGAGCATCGGGCTGAGGACACCCTCTTGAGGAACTCCATGATTAATGACATCGGGAGCACTGAGCGTGTTGTCTAACTTTACATGGACTCTCCTGTTCTAAAAGTGTGCCATGATCCAGTGAATGATATTACTTTTGAGACCGAGATCATGGAGTCTGCAGAGAATATCCGTGTAGGACAGGGAGTAAAATACCTTCTGAATGTCGAAGAAGACAGTGACTGTAGTCTGTCCCTTGGAGAGCGCCTTGTCGGTGCAGAGGTGAATCCATCAGATTGTGAGATGTGCACCTCCCTTTGTGGAGAGCAGAGAGGCAGTCGGGGAGGTGGCCCTTGGACTCCAGATGCCATTCCAGGCGTCCAAGGACAAGTCTCTCTAAGATCTTGCAGAGGCAGGAAGGAAGAGCAATGGGCCTGTAGTAAAAGAGAGTGGGTTGCAACTTTCCTATCAGGTTCCTGATGTATTTCCAGACTTTCCTAGAAGGGGTGAAAGACATTAATACTGGAGCAGAAGGATTGCCACCTGAACCTAAAATGGCAGTTCAGGTAATTTCTGATCGCCGTATGTCGCCTTCTAGCATGGCGAATGTCAGGAAATCTATCAGAATTGCGGGCATGCCTTTTGGCTCGACATCGAATGGTGCATAGCTGCATATAGGGAATATCAGGAGGGGGAAGATGCCCGGGAGTCGATATCATAGCAATGCAGGCATCAGAGGCAGCAGTGAGGGCATCTGACACTGCACTGAGATCTTTAACATCAATGGCAGCAGGGCGGGGGTGGCTCAGTCGGTAGCGCGCCAGGCTCGTAATCTGTAGTTCCCAGGTTCGAGTCCCAGCTGGGTCAGCATTGAGATTTATCTCCGCAAAATTCCCCGCCCTGCCCACGGTCAGTAGCGGACACCGATGGGCTTGGAAAGGCCGCCGTCCGTCGGATGGGACGTTAAGCCGTGGCCCTGTGTGCGGGAGAGCCATACCCTGTGCACGTTAAAGAACACGCTGGATGGCCTTGACAGGAGGCTACCATCTGTCTCCCAACAGCTGTTCCAGTGGGTCCCCTCCCCCAACCTTCTCTGAGCCTTCGGGGTCCATGTGACCTGGCCATTTAGCCCATGGTGTGCAAAAAAGTGCCGCTCAGAGGTAAAACAACCGAACCCAAATCAGTGGCAGCGAGTCCTTCAGATGAGATCTATTAAAAGAGTTGCCAGTCAGTAAGCTTCGACATTCTTCTCAGAGCTGCACATCCATTCAGAAGCAAGGAGATGTGCAGCAGGAAGTGGTCATTACTCCAGGTATCAGGATCAACCGACCAGCTGAGATTATGAGCAATGTTAGAAGAACAGAGGATGAGGTCAATGTCACAGAGGATATGCTGAGAGGTCTGTAGAAAGTGAGCGAGCCATCGTTGCCTATAAAGAGATTGTGCTCCAAGTTGGCATTCTCGGTATCCTCCCACCTCTTATCACTGAGGTCTCCATCCAGGAAGGACTGTAGTCATTAAGTTCTCCACAGAGAATACAGGACTGAGGGCACTGTGAGAGAATATCCTGTAAGGTGGATGCAAAAAAGACAGTGGAAGGCCAAATGTAACAGAATATCAGTGTGATATCGTGGCTATTCAGCTGGATACGATATGCTAAGAAGTCACTGTTTGGAGGATTTAGCCACCACATTCTTGTGCACAAGAATCGTAGCATTGTGGGAGAGTGGATGACTCTTGCTTGTGTGCACAATATAGGGGTTGAAGACATAGTGATCACGAAGGTTCGCTTCACAGAAGAACAAAGATGGGAACTGGCATGACGGTTATGTAGTTCTTAAGATCAGAAGTCTTGCTGAAGACCTTGCAGTTCCACTGTAGGACACTCGGGTGGTAATGTTCATTGTCAGGGTGGTAAGAAAAAATCTAGGAGAGGCGAGTCGAAACAGTGTTTCTAACAGTCCAGTGAGAAGAGGGAAGCCAGCTGGTTGAGGATCATCAAAGTTCTCGGTCGAGATTCCTCAGGGAGAGCGGAAGTAACGACCTTGTTGACGTCCAAAAGTAGAGAGAGAATGGTGTGCAGGAGAACATGTCCCTGTGGTCCTTCCTGAAGTCCTGATGTGTCAAGGAGGAGGAGAGCATCTTCGGTTCAGGCCGACAAGCAGCCCTGCTCTTCCTTGATCCCTTTACCTTCCCGGCCAACTGCTTGACCTGAATGGGACAGGATTCTGCTGCCGAGGTTGTGGCAGAATCCTGCACACCAGTGTATCTGCAATACAAGGAGCCTCAGTAACAGCAGCAGAGGGCTCACCTCAGGAAGGGTAACGAGAGGGGCCAGGGTAGCAGGGGCCTCAATAGGTGCATGTGCTTCAAGTGCAGGAATCTCCATTGGTGCTACTTCTATGGCAGCAGCAGCAGTCACGTGACCCCTCGTGGCACAGCAAAGATGACCAAGGGGTCAAATAGACGCCTGCTGCGCACAGCCTTGTTAGGCATAGGGGGCAGAGAGGGTGTCACCACAGAGCCTGGCATGGTACCCAGAGAAGGTGGCAGCATTAGGCCCACCACAGTTGGCACAGATAGAGGCCCAGTGTGCTTGCACTACTTGTGGGAGTGAGGCCCACTGCAGCACTTACACTGGATAGATTCTCTGCAGTTCTTTGCAATGTGCCTGAAGACACTGAGGAGGGACCTTGGTGTACGATTCTAAAGGGATCCTGAAGAGGCTGAGGACAACATCCCAGATAAGGGGAATTCATTGAATGTAAGGACTACCTTTTTAAAGGGAATCTTGTTGACCACAGAATCAGAGGGAAGATAGCGGTACACATGGTGGACTGCTGTCACTCTCTGATCTGAGAGGGCATCAAGAATCGCCTGGTCAGTGAGGGAGGTGTCAATACCTTCAATGAGGCCCTGTGGCTAACAGTAAGTGACTGGGTAATCCGCAGTTACGGAGATACCCAGAATGCAGGTAGTACTTATGAGCTTGTCGGCAAGGTCAGAAGAACGGACCTTGACAACTAAGCTTCCCATCTCCAGGAAGTAGGACTCCACAATCTGTCCCCAGAGAATCTTCAAAATCTCGGCAGACATGGCATGTGGGTTGTAGAAGCCGAGGTCACTATTAAAGGAATAGGCTTGGCGCTCTTTCTCTTATGGCTGAGAACGACGAATCCGTCATCAGGGATCTCAGACAAATTGAGATCAACGTCCTAATGTTGGACAGATCGATTAGTGGCTGCTCAACATCAGGTGTATCTACCAGGGGAGGGCCAGCAGTTCCTGCAACATTGTCAGGAACACAGGTGATGGTGCAACAACAGCAACAGCAACTGGAGCCCCATCAGATATAACTAAGGCAGTGGATGTGGAAGCGACAGGTGAAGAGGTCAAGAATGTCATGTCTTGCGATTCCATCTCCTCCCAGTTGAATGGATGTGTTGGTATGAGAAGATCTTCTCCTTGAGGAACTGACTTTATGGCTGAAGATACATTTGGATGTTGTATTTTGTACTTGTTCTTTTTTAAAATGCCCGACACTTTAGTTAAACAAAAATAGCAATTATGCAAGTGATTAGTTGGTTCACGCCAAACCATTGGAACAGTAAAGGGAATGGATTTTATCTTACCTTTCAACCATTCACTCAGGCCAACAAAGCACGAAATGCAGCACACATGTGGAGCCCATGTTTTGTCCTCATCTCCAACATGACATCAAAAATATAAGTTATAGGCTTTCTTCACAATCTTTGTCAAAGAACGAACCTGGGATTTTAAAATATAATTTCCACACACATAACAAACTTATCTGGTACATTAACACATTCGCGACGCTGCTTTTTGCCATTTAAACGTCAAAAGTCACTTTTCAACATACAGCACGTGTTCCCCCTACAATGTAAACAACAAGAATGGCGGTCTGAAATTAGGTTACTGTTACTCGTTTTCTCCCACTTGGCAATCAGTGTTTCCAGCCACAAATAGTAAAATATCTAGTATCCTCCCAGTTCCTGGAGGTGTTGGCATAGGAAGATATTAATAGGAGTCAAAATGACCTGCTGGCCACTTTTTAAGGCCAAATCTAAAATCACACCTGAAAAATAGTTAAAGGGCAGTTACAATTGTCCGTGTTATAAAACCTTTGTAAACCAGTGTTATTACCGTCCCCAGAGTGTCATAATCCTCTGTGGCAAAGACTACTAGCATTTTGTCTCAAAGGACTCCACGGACTTACTCCAGGGAGAGGATATCCCCTACCACTTCTGAATCCACATTGCTCATCACGCAATTGCCTGTCAACCAGATTCTTAATTCTATTAAGCACAATCATGGAAAGAACTTTACCTGGAACAGAGAGTAGGCTTATACCCCTATAGTTATCACAAGAACTGCGATCACCTTTTTTGAAAATAGGGATAATAGCTCTGGTAAAATCTTTAGGAACCATGCCTTTATCATAAAAGTTATTCAAAATTTCAGTCATCCAAGTGGTAACCGAAACATTCCCAGCTCTAAGCATTTTCGTAGTAATTTCATCTACACCTGGGGAATATAAAGTTTAAGTTTAGAAATAGCCAAAATAACTTTAGATTGTGTTATAGGGCGAACATTAAAGCCACCAATGCAGCTATCATCATTGCAAACAATGGGAGTAGAACTAACCGCATTGTTTAGAACATCATGAAATGCTCAGCCCACCTAACCATGACAGAATCCTTACCTTCTATAACCTTACCTTGTTTATCTCTCAATCCCTGCCTACCTATTCGTTTCCTACCACATAAAACATTAACTATCTGGCACAGCTCTCTGCTGTTGTGCTGTCTAACTGCTTCCACGGCTTTGTCAGCCAAGTCATCAGGCCAAAGATTCTTAGCAGCAGCTAACTGATCCTTTACAAGTTTATTAAGTTCTCTGTAATGCTTTCTATTAGGACTAGTAGGGTATTGATTAAGGACATTCCTGTAACTCTTTCTTTCTGAAATAAGCTCAAGTGCCTTATCACTCAAATAATTCTGTCTCCTCTGCTCCTTTTTTCCTAAAAGAGTACTGTTAGTGTCCAAAAAAGCCTGCTTAAAATGATCCCATTCTTCCTCAACTTCAGTAGTAAGCAAACCATGACTGTCATAATGACTAAGTAACCTATCATGGTAAACTTTAGCTATAACTGGGTCTTTCAGAGCTTCAGTAATAAAGGTAAAAATTTTAACCCTAGCACAACACTTTTTAATTTTAAGTTGCAAGACACTTTTAAGAAGATAATGGTCAGATCCAATTTCAGCTCCCCTATATGACCTGGTATTCTTAACAGAACTAGCCCATTTGCTGTTAATTAATATATAATCAATCATATTCTTATGCAGCCCATCAGGTGAAGCCCATGTGTACTTATGTATCTCGCGGTGTTTGTAATAAGTATTAGTTATTCTGAAACCATTGAGTTTACTTACCTGTAGGAGATGTTGCCCATTGCCATTGCAGCTATCAATACCAAAAGGGCCTATCACCCCTCCCCAATGGTCAGAGTCAGTACCAACTTTTGCATTGAAGTCACCAAGAATCTCCTTTTATGACAGAATTAAAAATATCCTGAAATTGTCCGTAAAACCTATCCTTCTCATCCTCATCCTTAGTGGGGGCATAACAGCAGATAATATTCAAGTCTTTAATGCTTGTCTGAAAATTTGCTGTAAAAAAACTTTCATTGATGAAATCATATCCTAGAAGAGCATCACTGGGGTATTTGCTGAGAAGCAGATCTATGCCTTAGTGATGCTTATTATCTTCCCTCCCTGAAAAAAGAAATTTAAGATGTTTTGTCAGAATCTGACCTTTATCTTAAAAGGGTCACTTGCAAGCCGAGAATATCTAAATTATAACTGTGGAATTCTTGTGTGAGGACATCAAGAGAATAAGCTCTGTAGGATGTTTAAAGATACTATGGAGAGAAAATGGTTAGTGGGATGTTTAAAAAAAGAATTTTTTATTGAGAGAGGGAGTTCGGGCATTATTAAACATCCCCCTAATCGCAAGCATGGGTCAAAGACCCGTTCCCCCGGGGCGGGGGTGGCTCAGTCGGTAGCGCGCCAGGCTCGTAATCTGTAGTTCCCAGGTTCGAGTCCCAGCTGTGTCAGCGTTGAGATTTATCTCCGCAAAATTCCCCGCCCTGCCCACGGTCAGTAGGGGACACCGATGGGCTTGGAAAGGCCGCCGTCCGTCGGATGGGACGTTAAGCCGTGGCCCCATGTGTGGGAGAGCCATACCCTGTGCACGTTAAAGAACACGCTGGATGGCCTTGACGGGAGGCTACCATCTGTTTCCCAACAGCTGTTCCAGTGGGTCCCCTCCCCCAACCTTCTCTGAGCCTTCGGTGTCTATGTGATCTGACCATTTAGCCCATGGTGTGCAAAAAATCTGACCATTTAGCCCATGGTGTGCCCATGGTGTGCAAAAAAGTGCCGCTCAGAGGTAAAACAACCCAACACAACCCGTTCCCCCACCTCTAAAAGCTGAAGCCATCTACACTGGAAGAATTCCTCCAATGTAGAATTTGAAGATGCCAGTGGAAGCAAGAGTTCAGGTTCCTGATATGACTTCTGCTCAGGATTATCCACCAGCTGATAAACATAGTCTGTGAATATATTCACTTGGGGCTATCAACCCACAAACAAACAGAAAACACAGCGCAAGATTCTCTTTGCACAGAAGCCGACTGGTGCAGCAAATTCGGGATCCATAATCAAGCTCAGAGCCATAATTCTGTTCAGGTTGTTATATATGATCAGCACCAGGACCCTGTGTGATTGACCACTCCTCAGCAGGGTAGAAAAAAAGGGAAGTAACCAGAGTTGTCTAGACAAATAGGCCAGTATGGTACAGAGAGAAAAAATTAGAAAACGAAAGAAATGTTCACTTTAAACAGGAAAATGCTTTTGTTATTCATAAATAAATAACCTTTCTATTCATGTGCGTTGTAATCATTTCTCTGTATTAATTTTTTAAAATATTTTTTTGCATTGCTAGATGCATATTTTTTAATATATGACTCTAAAAAGTCCTATTAAAATAAAACATGTCGACTGTTTTGTGAAATATTTTATTTTCAGAAAATTAAGAATTAAATACTGGTTAATTTGATATAACATGCCATAATTCCTTTCATTAGTTATTTGGCAAAAAAGTTCTAAATTGAATTTTTTTTTTTGGCTTAGCAAGGAAGTAGCTTGGCCTCTGGATGGAAACCAGATTTTTAGGCTAGATGCTGGAAAGGTTATTTTACTTCCCAGGCTTCATTTGATTTTTGCAGCATTTCCGTGCCAAGAGACATTATCGAG
This sequence comes from Ryuthela nishihirai, assembly GCA_038380435.1. Lineage (NCBI taxonomy): Eukaryota > Metazoa > Arthropoda > Arachnida > Araneae > Heptathelidae > Ryuthela > Ryuthela nishihirai. Next base: position 2,178,808 of record JAWZYU010000005.1, read on the forward strand.
GCAATGCTTGATGTTACCGTGGCTCGCTGACACTCGATCCCAATACCACCAGCCACAGAATGACAGCATTATAACCACTAGACTCAATATTCTATTGTAGCATCTACAGTGCAGTTAAGGAGAGGATGTTAAGCATTGTGTTGTTGCTCATGTGGCGAGGGGAGCCACAAAGTTTTCACTGATTCGCATTTCAAAACAGTGCCTGTATTGTTTAAACAACTATGCACGATTCCTGTCTTTACACTTAATAAAGTTGTAAGTTTATTACTTTTTCAACTATATATGTTCTGAAAACGAGAAAATACGAATTCTCTGCTAGAGCTCTCAGAGAGCTAAAGTGATCTGTGTCACCTCCCATGAATGCAGGTGCTGTCAATGGAAATCCCCTTCTTCAGCATACTTCATCTTCAGCATACTTCATCACCAAAGTTTTAGAATTTCTAAACGTAAATGGATGTTTGCAATATTCGTTGAATATTTTTTTCAACTTTATCACCCTCTAACAGTGGTAGTTAAAACTATTGGAAGAATAGGATATTGCGAATACAAATATTTCCTTCATATCTCTCCAACACAAACAGACGTTTTCATTTATTTCTAAAAGTTAAAAAAAATCGAATATCTATAGATTGACGGATGACAAAATGAAAACAACTGTTTTTTGAACACGTGGTGAAAGATTAGGTTTGTGACCAGTGGTGGATCCATGAGTAGTATTAATTATGTTATTCACTAGCATTTATTCCATTTTCAGTCCATTCCATTCGCAATGTGCAACCACTTAGCATGACTGCGATGTTTTTATTATGTGCTTTTCTTATCAAATTTTCATAAATCTGCTGCTGTTTGTGATGTATTTCATATTTTAAGAGTAACATGAAGAGCCTTAAGGTCATGTTATGAACCCCAAGGCTCATGAACGGCTACCAGAATTCTTGAAATAAAAATATAGGTCTCAATGATTAAAGTTATTCATTTCTGCCTAAATGCCTCATAATGCTTTTTATTTTGACAGGAACCTTCCAGAACCACTTATGACATTCCGATTACACAGTGCCTTTATAGCTGCAGCAAGTAAGTAGAATTTTATAAGATTTTTATAATGGAAAAATGCTGAATAAGTTTTATTCGCTGAATTATTTTTACCCTATGTATTTATTATATAGCAGAGTTTATGGTGAATGCTGTATTCTTGCCAGTATAATGTGGCAACACCGTCGTTATATTATTGGGTCGTCTCCCACTAAAATGATTCTAACTGAAAATGAGGCTTTGTACAGTACCAAAACAAATTTCAATGTTTTCAAATATTTTTTCAATGGCGGATATCACAATGGGCGCCAGGCAATCCTTTTCTAGTTGCCAATGTTTTTTGGTGAAAGAAATTTTTACTTTTTACATTGCCCAAAAGGATATTCCAGCTTCTGAGTTGTTTTAACCGATCAAGAATTATGCTCAAAAATTAAAAATATAGTCAATTTTGACCAAATAAAAAATAAAATCAATCATTTAACTTTCCGATAAAGACAAACAAGACAACTTTAAACTCTTGCTAAGACTACCAGATACACAAACTCCTTTTACTAACAACTATTGCCAATCACACTTAAAAATGCATACCGCTTCACTTCTGTTATTACTAAGTCTTTCAATTATATATCCGATGCACACAAATCCTTGGGAACAATTCATGTATTTAATACTGCATAGATGTTAACAAAACATCTTATGCAGTTTAATTTAGTTTTAAATAATTAATTTAATTAATTAATTATTATTTAATTAAATTTTTTTACAGAAGGAATTAAACTCTTTCTTAGTTTTATGACCTCTCAAGTTGCACTGCAGTCACCATTAATGACTACGTGATAAAAAATAACTAGTCACCTACCACATGAAGAAAATAGCTAAAATCGTAAAATGCAACAAAATATAAGAAATCCATTGTTTATAGTTCTCTTGCAAACTCTCGGCATCAAAGAGGTAATTCTTTAGGTTGGGATCTCAAACACCTGACTCTCGATTTCATTTTGTGCACTCAGGATGAGCAATATAATCTATCATTGTAACGAATTTGTGTCTTGTTGGCTTCGCTCTTAAGCTAGTATGGAAAACCGATAGCCTTCATACACTTGAAATGAAATCTAGGTTAATGTTTTGATATCAAATATAATATTTAAACAATAAAACAACAATATATTAAATATTTTGCTTATTATTGCTTAAAATGAAATGCAACTCACCATAATTTGACAAGTAACTAATTTGGTCCCTATATGAGTGCTTAAATGCAACCTGCTATGTATTGAGAAGTAAGCAATTTGGCCCCTATGTGCTTCCTTAGAACATGGGAAACATGACCTATGGCATTGCTTGATGAGAAGATTAAAGACAACACTTTTCAACCCACCATATTTTAAAAAGTAACTAATTTCGCCCCTAATGATTGCTTAAAATGCAACCCATCATATATTGAGAAGTAATTAATTTGGACCTTATATGATTGCATAAAATGAAATGCACCCACCGTATATTAAGATATAAGTAATTTGTTTCGATGTTCTTGCTCAGAATAAAATACAACCCACCATATTTTAAAAAGTAATTAATTTGAACCCTATACGATTGCTTAAAATAAAGCGCAACCCACCATATATTGAGAAGTAACAAATTTGGCTCTTATATGTTTGCTGAAAATAGAACCCACCATGTAATCAGAAGTAACTAATTTGCCCCCTATATGATTGCTTAAAAAAATGGAACCTGCCATATCAAGAAATAACTAATTAGGCCCCTATATGATTGCTTAAAATGCAATAAACTATATATTTTATATTATATAGTTTGGCCCAGCGTAACCCACCATATATTGAAGAGTAACTACTTTGCACTTACGTGATTGGGGGTGGCTCAGTCAGTAGCGCGCCAGGCTCGTAATCTGTAGTTCTCAGGTTCGAGTCCCAGCTGGGTCAGCGTTGAGATTTATCTCCGCAAAATTCCCCGCCCTGCCCACGGTCAGTAGGGGACACCGATTGGCTCGGAAAGGCCGCCGTCCGTCGGATGGGACGTTAAGCCGTGGCCCCGTGTGCGGGAGAGCCATACCCTGTGCACGTTAAAGAACACGCTGGATGGCCTTGACGGGAGGCTACCATCTGTCTCCCAACAGCTGTTCCAGTGGGTCCCCTCCCCCAACCTTCTCTGAGCCTTCGGGGTCCATGTGACCTGGCCATTTAGCCCATGGTATGCAAAAAAGTGCCGCTCAGAGGTAAAACAACCCAACCCTTACATGATTGCTTAAAATGCAGCCTGCCATATATTCAAAAGTAATTAATTTCCCCTATGTAATTACCTAAAATAAAGTGCAACCCGCCATATATTGATAAGTAACGAATTTGGCCTTTATATGATTTCTTAAAATGCAACCCACCATATAATCAGAAGCAATTAATTTGGACCTTAAGTATAATGGTAGTAATATGGTAGGTTGCAACTAATTTGCAACCTACCATATATCGAGAAGTAACTAATTTGATCCCTATATGATTACTTAAAATAAAAATGTAGCCCACCATATATCGAGAAATAACTAATTTGGCCCCTATATGATTGCTTAGGTCCGTAAATGGTAGCTATGTAACCACTGGAAGAGAGCTATGCATCAATCCCCTCTGATGATGCCCAGAACTGGCCAGCTGTACCACATAAAGTCCGACCCACCTTCTCGTGGTGAAGACTGTTAGCACCTTTAAAAAGATTTCTCATGTGGAAGGGGACCATATACACCAACCAGAATGGAATAATGGCTCTGAGCTTGATTATGGATCCTGAATTTTCTGCACTGGTGGGCTTCTGTGGTGAGAAAATCTTCCGCTGTGTTTTCTGTTTGTTCGTGAGTGACAACCCCAAGTGAATAGATCCACAGAATATTTTTTATCAGCTGGTGGATAATCCTGATCTGAGGCATCGCTGATACATGTACTCTTACTTCTAAGCGCATCGTCAAATTTTACATTCGAGGAAGTCTTCCAGTGTATCTACACTGGAAGACTTCCTACCTTTAGTAGTGAGGAAAAATGTCTTTGCCCCGTGCCTGAGATTAGAGGGGTTGTTTTATATTGTCACCACTTCCTCTCAATAAACATAGTTTCTTTAAACATCCCACTAACCATTTTCTCTCCATAGGTAGTGGAATGTGTGGACTCTGCACAGAACTTATTCTTTTGATGTCCTCACACAAGATTTTCACCTTTATAACTTAGATATTCTAGGCAGATAGACATATAAAGGTCAGATACTTAAAATAATCTTAAATTTCTCTTCTCAGAGAGGGAAGATAAAAATCATCTCAAATGCGTAGGTTTCTCTTCTCAGCAGACACGCTAGTGATGCTCTTCTAGGATATGAGTTCGTTAATGAAAGGTATCTTACAGCTAATTTTCAGACATGCATTAAAGATTTAAACGTTATCTGTTGTTATTCCCCCACTGAGGATGCCCATGAGGATGAGAAAGATAGATTTTACGGACAACTTCAGGATATTTTTAATTCTGTCAAGAAAGGAGACATTACCCTTATTCTAGGCGAGTTCAATGCTAAAGTAGGTACTGACTGAAGTTGAGGAAGAACGGGACCGTTTTTAACAGGTTTTCTTGAAACTAACATTACTCTTTTAGGAAAAAGGGAGCACATGAGGCAAAATTTATTGAGTGATAAGGCAGTTGAATTTATTTTGGAAAGAAAGAACTGTAAGAATATATTTAGTCAACACTCTACTAGTCCTAACAGAAAGCGTTAGAAAGAGCTTAAATAAACGTGTAAAGCAGAGGTTCCAAACTTATTTGTCCTACCGCTCCCTTTTTTAAAAAAATTACTCAACGCTTCCCTGGAAATCTACCTTTTTTAAGCGAACAAACAGAAAGATACTGTGACAAATTTGCGTTCTTTTATGTGTCTATATTTCTACCTACGTCCTACAACATAGTAAAGAAAGATGTTGTAAATAAGAGATCTTGAAGCTTGAAATTATAAAATTATTTATTGAAATCAACCATAGTATAAAATGGAAAATAAAGTAATCACTACAACTTTAATTCTGTTACACAACAGATGAAACATGTACGAACGGTTTTTGAAAGTTTTCTTATCTTCCCTTCTTTCTTTATGGTTCCACCGCCCTCCAGTTGCACCCGAGGCTACTCTCGACCCCCCGGATCGTTCCAGCGCCCCGCCCCTTTGGGAAACATTGATGTAAAGGATCTGTTAACAACTGATAAGAATCTTTGGCTTGATGGCTTGGCTAACAAAGCCGAGGAAGCAGCACAACAGCAGAGAGCTGTATCAGATAGTTAATGTTTTGTGTGGTAGAAAAGGACAGGTATACAGAGATTGAAGGATAAACAAGGTAAGGTTATAGAACGTGAGGATTTTCTCATGGCTAGTTGGGCTGAGCATTTCAGTGCTGTTCTAAACAATGTGGTTAGTACTAGTCCCATTGTTTGTAGGAGAGATGCATTATGGATTTAATGTTGGCCCTATAACGCAGTCTGAAGTTATTTTGGCTGTTTCTAAACTTAAACTACACAAATCCCTAGGGGTAGATGAAATTACCCCAGAAATCCTTAGAGCTGGGAATGTGTCTGTTACCACATGGCTGACTGAAATATTAATTTTCGTTTGTAATTAAAGCATTGTTCCAAAGGATTTTGCAAGAGCTATTATTTTCGCTGTTTTGAAAAAAGGTGATCGCAGTTCTTGTGTTAACTAGAAGTGTATCAGCCTTCTTTCTGTTCCATGTAAAGTTCTTTGCAAGATTGTGCTTAAAAGATGTATCACTGAGTATAAAATACCACACACTTTTAATTTGATTCCAAAAGAAATTATAAATATTAACAGTTATAATAGAAAAGAACTGAATTTAAAAGATTATCGTAAATAAATTATATAACTTATTAAATTTTGTAAATTTCATGAACTTTTTTGCGTTTTATATTTTTGTCTTATTTTAATTTTTGTTTTTTAAATGAAACTATTAATTGATAGAATATGTTATGTGTATTTTGAATGCATTATTTAATTATCTACAGGCAATCTACTTAGCTTTGCGGGTCCTATGCATTTACTATTGTTTTATATGTTTTTAAGAAAGAATAAACAATGTCTTAAAAAAACAGGATTAAGAATCCGGTTGACAAACAATTGCGTGATGGGTTGGGTTGTTTTACCTCTGTGCGGCACTTTTTTGCACACCATGGGCTAAATGGCCAGGTCACAAGGACCCTGAAGGCTCAGAAGGTTGGGGGAGGGGATCCACTGGAACAGCTGTTGGGAGACAGATGATAGCCTCCCGTCAAGGCCAACTGGCGTGTTCTTGAACGTGCACAGGGTATGGCTCTCACGCACACGGGTCACGGCTTAACGTCAAATCCGACGGACAGCGGCCTTTCCAAGCCCATCGGTGTCCCCTACTGACCGTGGGCAAGGCGGGGAATTTTGCGGAGATAAATCTGAACGTTGACCCAACTGGGACTCGAACCTGGGAACTACAGATTACGAGCCTGGTGCGCTACCAACTGAGCACCCCCACCCCTATTGCGTGATGAGCAGTATGGATTCAGAAATGGTAGGGAATGTTCAGATCATATTTTTTTGCTTAGGCATATTCTTGAGAAATGTTTAGAGTTGCAGAAACTTGTGGTTACTAGCTTTGTAGATTTCAAAAAGGGTTTTGACTCTTGATCTTCATAATTTATGGTTGATGGCATACCAGACAAGTTAGTAAAATAATGAAAGCTCTCTATAATAACACTGAATCATGTGGAAGAGTTGGTAAGGCTTGTAGCAATTGGTTTAGCATTGCTTCCTGGTGTTCGACAAGGGTGCATTTTGTCTCCTTTTCTCTTTAGTTTGGCTATTGATTAGGTTAGGCCAAATTCACTGAAAGGAAATATTTTGGGCTTAAATGATCTTTAGGAGCGGTTCCCATCCTTTTGAAAGCGGGGGACCTTATTTTAATTTGAAAAATACAGCGGACCACTGAGGAGGGTTCTGCCATATTTTAACCGCTTAAACATCTCATAAGTGAATTTCTTGCGGACCCCTCAGATGCTACCGCAGACCCCTGGGAATTCGCGAACCACAGGTTGCGAACTGCAACCTGTGGTTCAATTTCAGAATCAATTTTCAGAATCAATTTTCAGATCTAGAGATCGGAAAATTTTTGAATTAGATTGTGCTGATGATGTAGTCCTTTTGGCAAATGATGTTGATGAAATGAACTCTTTCATTCGAGCTGTTGATGAGACTGGTAGTAGAGTAGGTTTGGTGATAAAGAGAGAGAAAATTGAAGTAATGAAAATTGGTCAGGCAGTCAGTGATTCAGTAATCTCAATGGTTTCACCCTTAAGCAGGAGTCTCAATTTAAATACACTGCTGCCCATTAAAAGTGCAACACCAGGAAAGACATGAGATATCAAAGCCATGTTTAGTGGATACATAGCTTATGTTACAAGGATGCAAATGATTACAAATACAACTCAGTTAGACTAGTGGAATACAAAGATATCAGCGTCTTGTGTAGCCACCATGAGAGGCAATAACCACTGCTACACTGCATTTAGAGGATGAGACGTCGGATGTGTGCTTGGGTAATATCAATCCATGCAGTTTCGATACATAGCCAAAGTTCATCTGTTGTAGCAACTACTGGTGTACTAGTCGTCGTGAGATCATGGACAAAACATATTCAATTGGAGATAGATGCGGTGAGCACGCAGGCCAAGACACAAGTGTCACATGGTGGCTATCCAGGAATTGTTGGACGATGCATTCCACATGTGGTCGGCATTGTCTTGTTGGTAAATGGCACCAGAGAGCCCCAGAAGATAAGGTATGACCAGAGGCTCCAACACCTCAGTGAAGTAAAGCTGGCTGGTCAAAGTACTGGTAATGTGTACGAGGCACGTGCGTGAGTAGTACCCCAAACCATAATACCATGGGCTGGACCTGTATGACACTGCATCATGCATGTCTCACTGAGCCTGTCACCGCGGAACCACCAGATACGGATTCGTCCATCATGGTGCTGCATACTGAAGCGGGATTCGTCTGAAAAGACAGTGCGATGTCATTCGCACATCCATATGCGACGTTCTTGTCACCATTGCAGTCGCATACGCCTGTGTTGTAGAATCAATGGTAGTCGATGCAATGGCCACTTAGCCAAGATTCCCCCGATGCTGCAGACAACGTCAAACCGTACATGCAGACACTGGTTGTGCAACACACCCTAACTGTTGAGCTAATTTGTTTGATGTGGCTGTGTGATCATTCAAAGCCATGCGCACGAGATGTGTGTCCTCTCGTTCGTTTCTGTGACAGGGACATTGAGATCCCTCACGTCGGTGAGTTCGTTCCTCCTCTATCCATTGCGCCTTATTCTTATCACTGTGGCAGCATTCTGTGCAACACGAGCACCAATGTCTAGGTACGATAATCCGCCTTCCCGTAATCCAACAATTCTCCCTTGATCAAAGTCTGGTCCTGAAAGATAAAAACCTGATCATATGGATGCCGTGTTCTTCGATGGGGCATACTCAATCCTTGAGTGTGCAAGAACTGCGAGCAAACATAATTCCAGTGTTTTACACCGGCTATTTGTAGTCTCTTCTTATACCACTTCCAGGGGGCGTTACTGTGAGCTTTGAATCATTTACATGTTCTCCCATGGGCTACCCATCTTGCATATTTCGGGCGAATCTGATGAGTTCTTCCTGGTGTTGCAGTTTTAATTGCCAGCAGTGCATATTGGGAGCTATGTAACAGATACTGATGTCTGCGGCATGAGATTAATACACGAATAGGGCTTGCTGCTAACACTTTAAAGAATGTATGGAGAGTGTGGAGAAATAGCCATATGCACCTGAAGACCAAAATTAGTCTATAATAATTTGGTTCTTTCTAGAGTTAGTTATGGTAGTGAAACGAACGCTTTCTAAACAAGATAACAGGAAACTAGGTGCTTTTGATTCCAGATGCTTGCGCAGTATCTTGGAGATTATGTGGTTCAATTGTGTAAGTTATGATGAGGTTAGGCAAAGGAGTCGGCAACCTCTTTTAAGCAGCATATAGTGCAGAGAGAAACTCCTTTGGTTTGGCCATGTTTTCTGTATGCATAACTATAAATTAGCGAATAGGGTTATTATGAACAGGGTGTCTAAAAGCCTCAGAAAGAGGAGACCTAGTGCTGCGAACTATCGATGGTAACTATCGATGTATCGATAGTTTTTTTTTACTATCGACAACAATCGATAATACTATCGGCGAGAAAACTGGTTTTTTTTTCCCCACATGTAGGGAAGAGAAGAAGCTTGTCTTGTTGAAGCATGTTAACTTTATAAAACGTAAAATACAACAAGTAATTTATCATTATATTATAAAGAAATGAATGAAATCTGAACGTCTCGGTTTTTACACAGCTGTCCCGATGTCACGAAAACGTTTTCGGAATGTCCAAATGTCCCATTTTTTGGGAATATATGTAATCGACTCTCGATTTACGTGGATTAAATTAACACGTTTTTGAAACAACTCAGTTAGTGTATTTAAATTTTTTTTAAAATTTGAGTGGACTTTTGTTTGTCGAATAACTTGGTTTGTCCTGAATTCCAAACAGTTGGCTGGTGACATAGTTGAGTGTTGTTGGGGAAGTACGAAGTTTTCCTCAAACCCCCTAACTTAAAGGTTGCAAATTAGCCCTGCCACGAGCACAGTCAGACCTCTACAACATGCTCACAGCAACAATAAATGTAAGACATTGACAATAGGCCATTCTATGCAACCGATCTACGAATGAGAAAATTTATTGCTAACTGACCTACTGCAAAGTGTCAGTCATGCCCAGGATGGCTTACAATAATTTTATACAACCAAACCGGAACATTTAGGAAAGAGTTGAAAATGAAGGTTGCACGTCTGGTTTGAGCAGTATAAAAATGTTAAAACAAATCATTTATTAAAGTTCATTCTACAGTACAGAAAAACCTTATTCATTTTTGAAGTAATATTGATATATTTCAGTAGAAACTAATGCTTTCAGAATTTTTTATATAATTTCTATTTTTTTCCTAAAATTCCAGACATGTTATGCCAATATTCACTTTGCATAAAAGCTGTTTTAATAGTACTTACTGACATAAAACCGAACGTTTTTCACGATTGAGAACATTCGTTCAATAGTAGCTGATGTTGCAGGTAAGGAAAAGATCAATGCAATAACATGAAAAATTACCTTCGGTAACAACAGGGAAAATAAAATATAATTTCGACGAAAACGATTAAAACGTTCTACCCTTTTTGATTCACATAAGGTCTGTTTGTAATTCTAGCCATTTCCATCTGTTTCTCAAACTGTCTGCAAATCCTTCGAATTGCAAATTATAACAATATCAAGCACAATAAAATGCGAGATTTCTGTCGCTAAGTCAGATAGTCGTAGGGAAAAAAATTTTAAGCCCGGACAATTTTACGAACCGCTGAGGAGCTCAAAACAGAGACGTATAGTAAGCCTAGGCAGATGTCAGGCGCATATTCAGAGGGGGGGGGGGGGGGAAACTGAAGCAATCTCTAATATTGAAAACTCGTAAAATTATTCAGAGGCGCAGTTGGGTTGTCTTACCTCTGATCGGCAATGACCGTTTTTGCACACAATGGGCTAAATAGCCAGATCACAGGGCCCAGTGAATGTTGGGGGACGGACCCCACTAGACAGCTGCTATGAGCCAAATGGTAGCCTTCCATCAAGGCCATCCAGCGTGTTCTTTGACATCCACAGGGTATGGCTCTTCTGCAGACAGAGCCACAGATAGCGTCCCATTCAACGGACAGTGGCCTTTCAAAGTCAATCAGTGTACCCTACTGCCCTACTGACCGAGGGCAGAGCGCAGAGTTTTGCAAAGATAAATCTCAACACTGGCCTTTATTTGTTAATTGAGCTCTTATTGATTTATATTGCTTTTCAAGGGATTTGTCAAACGGGCGTTTTTCATATTTCTTGTATAATTTTTATATTTGTTTGGCTAAAATTATAAATTCATTTGTTATCCATTTGCTTTTGCTCTTCTTAGTATGACCCAAAACAGTATTACTTTTACAAACGTGAGTACTTACTGCCTTGGCCTCGTTTGTCATATGTAGGGTGATTTCAAAACTCTTGGGCCAAACTTTAAGGGGTGATAGAACACACCTAAACAAGCACTTTTCGTCATACAATGCATGGTCGGAACTCAAGCGGCGAAGCACTAGGGGTTAGCAGTTACTGTGTTAGGAAATGAAGAAGCACAAGAATGTCAGAGGAGGTTTGAAACAATTGCAGAAATTACAGAACAGAAAGTACAGAATTTTATTGAACAAATTGCAGAAACTGCTCAAAAGAGCGACTTCTCATGCAGCCCAATAGAAATCCTGGCAACAAGGTCCTCATTGGAATCGATGGGGCTATAGTAGATGAGGCTTTTCCTATGGCCCCATAGGAAAAAGTCCAGACATGAGAGATCGGGCGATCGTGGCGGCCAAACGATTGGACCACCCCCGACCAATCCATCGTCCTGGAAATATTGCATCCAAGGCATTCCGCACATCCACGGTGAAATGGGGTGGCGCTCCATCGTGTTGGAACCACATGCTTGTTTGAATGTTTGCTTGAACAGGGTTCAGTAATTCAGGCAAGACTTCTTGTAAAAATACGAGGTACGTTCCTCCCTTTCAGTCGGACTGGCAGAAGGTATGGGCCAATCAAATGGTCATGGAGGATTCCAGCCCAAACATTTATGGAGAATTGGCGCTGGTACGAATGTGGATGTATGGCGTGCGGATTACTGGTGACCCACACATGAGAATTGTGGGTATTAAAATGCCCTCACGTGTAAAGGTGCATTCGTCAGTGAATAAGACATGTGCATCAAAGTCCGGTTGCGATGCAGTCTGCTGCAGGAACCACTGTGCAAAATCCACACGAGGCCGATAATCTGCAGGTGTCAAGGCGTGCACCCTCTGTGCATGGTAGGGGTGTAATCGTTCGTCTCGTAGAACTCCCCACACCGTCGATTGGGGCACACTTACGGCTACATTCGGGACGATTTCCAACACTACATAAAATTACCTATGTAACACGTGGCGTCCTCACACTGTATCCTGCAAGCTGCTGACAAAGGAGCCCGTTACGCACAGATACCGGTGCAATCGGTGAAAGGTTTTACGATCAGGCACGCGTCTGGTTGGAAAGTGCTCCCGGTAGAGTCTTTGGTCTTTCCTCGCATTCCCGTCTGCAGCTCCATATGTGAAATGCATGTCCGCCTTCCCCTGATTCGTGAAACAATCCATCCGTTCTGCAATCCATGGTAGAAATGACGACGAGTGCGAAAACCAGCGCTTATAAGTGTTCACTGGAAAGCGCCCTCTAGCGCTTCACCGCTTGAGTTCCGACCATGCATTATATGACGAAAAGTGCTTGTTTAGGTGTGTTCTATCACCCCTTAAAGTTTGGCCCAAGAGTTTTGAATCACCCTGTATATAATATACAAAGCCAATTTTAAAAATATATTTTTAAATTTCTCCTCACAAATTTTTGGAGTTTTAATCGCAAATCTTTTGGGCTGGGATGGCTCAGTCAGTAGCGCATCCACGCTCACAATCTGCAGTTCCCATGTTCGAGTCCCAGCTGGTTTCTTGCTCTGTCCACGATTAGTAGGGAACTCTGATTGTTTGGAATGGCCGCCGTCCGTCGAATGGGACATTAGGCAGTTTCCCTGTGTGCGAGAGAGAGCCATCCCCTGAACACATTAAAGAACATGCTGAATGGCCACGATGGGAGGCTACCATCTGTCTCCCAATAGTTGTTCTAGTGGGTCTCCTTCCCTAACCTTCTCTGAGCCTTCAGATCCTTGCGACCTGACTATTTAGCCATTTGGGTCCTTGTGACCTTGCCATTTAGCCCATTGTGTGCAAAAAAAACGGCGCTCAGAGTGAAACAACCCAACTCGCAAATCTTTTATGTTATGATATTTTCCACCAGTAGGTTTGAGGCATACCTATGCTTATTTTTATACCTAATTATTAGTATTAAGGCTGTAATGAGCTATATCCATGGCTAAATCCTGCTTAACATGAACGAGAGAATTTAAAAAAGAGGATTTAATAGACAACAGATAGTTGCAAGTACTGTAGTAGTTGGGAGTTCTGGGCTAATGTTAAAGTATTGGGAATCCCATGTTAACCTATGGGAGACTTTTGGGAGATGAGCTTTAAATACTTTCGGGAAGGTGCTCTGCATGAGAGACAGGACACAAGGGGTTTTGTTGGGAAAATGTTGTAGTTATCAACACTTCACTGAATTATTGGGCTGTTTGGTTGTAAAAAATCCGGTTAAATTGGAGAAGACGAGAAAAACAAGACAGTTTTGGGGAAATTATTTTCAAAAATATGACAGTTCAAAATCAACAGGTTTCTCCAAAACTGCCTTGCTTTTCTCGACTTCTCTGATTTAACCGGATTTTTTACAACCAAACAGCCCAATAATTCAGTGAAGTGCTAATAACTGCAACATTTTCCCAACAAAACCCCTCGTGTCCTGTCTTTCACACAGAGTACTTTCCCTAAAGCGTTTAAAGCTCATCTCCCCAAAAGTCTCCCATAGGTTAACATAGGATTCCCTATACTTTAACATTGACCCAGAACTCCCAACTACAGTACTGTGCAAATTAGTTGGGACAATAAGAAAATGCAGTAACAAAGACACAACTAAAATATTTATTTGTTTAGTAATGTACATAGTTAATAATGAATGTGAACCCCCCCCCCCCCCCACTCCTTAGCTTTAATTACTTCTTTTACCCTCTCAGCCATTGATGCCACTAGCTTTCCACACATCTTCACTTCAGGGTCATGGTACCACACTTTCATGACACTTTCTATCATTTTGGTTTTCGTCGTGTAATCCATCTTAGATATGCGCGCTTTAATAATGGCCCTCAAATTTTCAATGGGGTTTAGATCGGGTGAATTTCCTGGCCACTCCAATACCTTCAAATGTTGCTGGGTAAAGAAGCTCTTAGCAAGCTTAGAATTATGGCATGGAGCCAGATTCTGTTGAAATACCCCATCGCCGTTAGGGAACAGCTTCTGCAGTGTTGGGACCATTTTCGCCTCCAGAACGCCTATGTACTTTTTTCTGTCTATCGTTCCATCAATGGGGTGAAGCGTCTGTGACTCGGAAGCTGTGAAGCATCCCACAAACATGATCTTGGGTGGGTGTTCTTCGAATTAGACTAACATCTCTAGGGGCAGTTTTTCTTTTCTTCCACATTGTCCTTTACAGGACGTGTGCACGGACCCTGTCTCCTTATGCAGCTTCATGATCTGTGAAACCCTGGATTTCCTGACGCCAACTGCTTTTGCTATCTGCCTAGCAGTAAGTGAAGTGTTTTAGCCTAAAGTGATTATTTTAGCTCGTTTAGGAGGCGTGATGTCCATGATGTATTTAATAAATAAAGTTTCCAATGAAAATTGTGAACTACTTATATAATCAGGTCCTCAGCCTATGAAATATCAATTCCGACTGAAGTGGAAGTGTAAATAATAGCGGAGTAACACAACAGACAATTCTAGACTTGCAGCAGTTTAGACTCTGCAGCGGAAGGGACTTAGCGTTCCTTCGCTTGTCCCAACTAATTCGCACAGTACTGTACTACACTACTTTTGTATAAACTAGTGAAATACAATATGTATATGACCTCATCATTTGGGGAAATTGATAATTAAATGGAAATAATTGTAAGCGGAGTTTTTTTGCAGTTGAACTTCTGTGAAATTGACCACATATTCCAGAAAAAATTTCAAAAACCTTTAAGTTGGAAACACACTCATTGTATCTTATCCCAAAAAATGCAAAACATTTTATTTATAATAAAGATAATTTGGGCTCAAATTTGGCAGGATCAATAACCACAAACCACAGTTTGAGAAGTAACTAATTTGCCCTCTATGTGATTGCTTAAAATGAAAATGCAACCCGCCATATATTTTGAAGTAACTAATTTGGGCATTATATGATTGCTTAAAATGAAATGCTGCTCACCATATACACTCAAGGGCAGATAATTATTATTACCACTGCTATCTCCAAGGGTGAACACGTCCCACAGCACATAGCAGCGATATCACCCAGTGTTATGGAATACACATGTGTATAGAGAGAGAGTACAGATAAGGGACCTTCAGTACGAATTCCATTCTTCCAATGGAGAAATTGAATGGGAAAATAAAAAGTTGTCGGTATTTGAACGGGAACTATTATTGGTGCACGGAAGAAAGGTCCAAGATTAATGCTGGCTGTTTTTTAGGGCTGTCGTAGCGAAAGTGTGGTATTAATGGTCCAAAGGATACACATCTGCCACACAATGTGATGGTCCATTCATTCATTTCTGCTTTTCCTTAACCATTTATTTACGTTATGTTTATCATTTTGGGGATTTATTTCATTTGGACTGATCGCAATTCTTACTTCCGATCCGTAGAAGGAGTTGCGCATGCGCAAACCCGACTTTTGATTGTCAGCCGCTAATGCGCGCGTGTAGGACACGACCCCTCTTGCGTCATAACTAGCGCGATCGTGAGATTATGCAAATGTTTTCCCGGTGTGCAACAGACACGTGCCAGACTGTATGCCGCATGTTATAATTACTTGACTTTAAGCCACAGAGAGTAGAGGATTAGAATGAGAGTCAGAAATGGAATTGTTAGTAGTGAATTGGAATTGTCAGTATTGTTAGTGGAAGCTGAGTATGGTATTGGAATTGTTAGGAGGAGCTGAAATATGTTGAATCAGTATGTGTTGTGTAGATAGAAGAAGTTGTTAGTAGAGATTTAGGTAGATGTGAGTTGTTAGTACTCAAACGTTTTGTATTCATCAACTGAATTGGCGAGTGTTTGAATTTTTTGGAAATAAACTTGGTTTGTTTTAGAAACTTTTGAATTTTCGTTATTTTTCTCTTGAGCAACGTTAATTGATTTTGGATTAGATTTAAAATTAAACTTGATAATCCTTTTTGAATTCTTACTCAATAAATAACGTTAGATAAATACAGAACGAACCCTTTTTCACGACACAGCGAAATAAAAAATTGTTCTACATGGCAAAGCAATTCAAATTAGAACATAACGATAAATTTTTATGGGTTAAGGACGGTAAATTTTTTTAAGAAAGGAAGAAAACTCCAAGGTTAGTAGAATAAGAAATGAAAGAGACATTATGAAATGTACTGAATAAAATGGATGACTTAGTCTAATATTGAGTCCGAACTGGAATCATGTGTTTCGTCAACAGATATTGATCAGGTAAATAAATTCCTTGTCACTGTTTCTTATATTATACCTTTTTGCATGTGAATATCAGAAATTTGCGATCGCATTTCAGTGATTTACTTGTAATGATATGTCAATTTCGAAAAATCTTATCGATGTTATTATTGTAAATGAAATTTGGGTAAAAGATGATGAAGTTTTGAATTATAAAATTGATGACTATCAGCAATTTTTTAGGAGTAGGTAATATAATAAATCAGGAGGAATTGTAGTTTATGCAAATGTTACGAAGTTTAATTTTTATGATTGTAATGTAAATATGGAAACTACAGAGAATATTAATCTATTTGATTCAAATACGGGTATGCACAGTCGTATCAGAATAATATGACCACCCACTGAATCACAGTGTACCTGCCCAGGCACGCCACAGAGTGCACATGACAAAGTCAACCACACGGAGATATAAGCGGCCGGCCAGGACAGAAGAGTCATAGTGCGTAGTGTGGGCACAATGAGCAGAGGTATTGATTTGACAGACGTTCAAAGAGGAGTGATCATTTACTACCACGCCAAGAGTGAAAGCATCTCGAAAACAACAGACTTCGTGGGCTGTTCGCGAGGTGCGGTAGTAAGGGTGTATTAGGAATGGACCACTGGCACACCGAGTACCTCCAGACATCATAACGGTGGAGCCCCAAAGGCCATGACCCCAGAGGAAAACGTCGAGTGGTAAAGGGAAATTGACCACTCAAATGAACGCTCGGGCAGCCAGTTAGGTGTCTCTGATAACAGCAGAGTGAATCCTGTTACACGTGGGTCTCCAGAGTCAATGCTGCATAAAGGCACCCATGTTAACCAAGGTCCATCCGCAATGACGCCTGCAGTTCGCACAGTACTACTGTCATTGGACAGTGGAAGAATGGAAAAAGGTTGCCTTCTCCAACGAATCGAGGTTTCTACTCCACAGAAGTGATGGCCGGTGGCAGATACGGCGTCAGACACATAAGAACCAAAACCCGAACACGCTTGTCAGTCAACTATAGGCCGGCGGTGGCAGTGTACATGTCTGAGGGATGTTTTCCTGGTATGACCTGGGACCGCTGGTACCACTGGATGGGTCCCTGAACGACAATGGCTACCTGTCCTTTCCGCTGACCACATTCATCCCTTCATGTTGGATATTTTTCCTGGTGGTGATGGTGTCTACCAACAGGATAATGCACCCTGCCATGTCACTAAGGTAGTGCGTGACTGGTTCCAGGAACACGACAGCGATGTCTCCGTTCTCCCTTGGCCAGTGAAATCGCCCGACCTCAATCCCACAGAGCACTTGTGGGACCATTTGGATCGACAGATTCGGCGTGTGGACCCACAACCACGTCATCTCCGGAACCTCCGTGCTCTGCTGAAGTCTGAATGGGCACGTGTGCCTCTGGTAAACTACCAGAGCCTCATTGGGTCCATACCACGCCATCTCGCCACTGTCATCCGGGCTAATGGTGGTTATTCCCATTATTAGTTAGGTGGTCATAATATTCTGATACGACTGTGTATATTTATGTGCTCTTTATGGTTCTCATGAATACTCCATCAGAGAATATATAACTTTGCAAAATATTAAAAAATAATAAGCTAATAGTAATTGGGGATACAAAATCTTAACATATTAAACAACAACTCTGAGGTGTCAGATTATCTTGATGTCATTTGTGAATATTGCTACGAGATCAGCTGTTTCCACTCATACTTGTTGATCATATTTTTATTCGAGAAAAGAATAATAATTATATTTACAATACAGCTGTCTTCAAAATGATATTACACCTCATTATCCAATACTTCTAAGTGTAAGTGGCAAAGAAATTTTTTTAACCCAAAACCGTTAGTCACCAGCTGTATAAATTATAATTTATTTGGGAAATATATTAAAGAATATAAATGGAATAGTGAAAGCGACAAAATTGATGATGTAAATATATTATATGAGATATTCATATACAGGGTGATTTAAAACTCTTGGGTCAAACTTTAAGGGATGACAGAACACACCTAAACAAGCACTTTTCGTCATACAATGCATGGTCGGAACTCAAGCGGTGAAGCGGTAGAGGGCGCTTTCCAGTGAACACTTATAAGCGCTGGTTTTTGCACTCGTCGTCATTTCTGCTATGGATTGCAGAACGGATGGATTGTTTCACGAATCAGGAGAAGGCGGACATGCATTTCACATATGGAGCTGCAGACGGGAATGCGAGGAAAGACCAAAGACTCTACCGGGAGCACTTTCCAACCAGACGCGTGCCTGATCGTAAAACCTTTCACCGATTGCACCGGTATCTGTGCGAAACGGGCTCCTTTGTCAGCAGCTTGCAGGTTGGGTTGTTTTACCTCTGAGCGGCACTTTTTTGCACACCATAGGCTAAATGGCCAGGTCACATGGACCCCGAAGGCTCAGAGAAGGTTGGGGGAGGGGACCCACTGGAACAGCTGTTGGGAGACAGATGGTAGTCTCCCGTCAAGGCCATCCAGCGTGTTCTTTAACGTGCACAGGGTATGGCTCTCCCACACACGGGGCCACGGCTTATCGTCCCATCCGACGGACGGCGGCCTTTCCAAGCCCATCAGTGTCCCCTACTGACCATGGGCAGGGCGGGGAATTTTGCGGAGATAAATCTCAACGTTGACCCAGCTGGGACTCGAACCTGGGAACTACAGATTACGAGCCTGGCGCGCTACCGACTGAGCCACCCCCGCAGCTTGCAGGATACAGGGCGTACAAGGAGTGTGAACATGCCACGTGTTACAGAGGAAATTCTATGTAGGGTTGGAGATCATCCCGAATGTAGCACGCAAACAATTTTCCATGCCATAAGTGTGCCCCAATCGATGGTGTGGCGAGTTCTATGAGACAAACGATTACACCCCTACCATGCACAGAGGGTGCACGCCTTGACACCTGCAGATTATCGGCCTCGTGTGGATTTTGCACAGTGGTTCCTGCGGCAGACTGCATCGCAACCGGACTTTGATGCACATGTCTTATTCACTGACTAATGCACCTTTACACGTGAGGGCATTTTAATACCCACAATTCTCATGTGTGGGTCACCAGTAATCCGCACGCCATACATCCACATTCGCCATACATCCACATTCGTACCAGCGCAAATTCTCCATAAATGTTTGGGCTGGAATCCTCCATGACCATTTGATTGGCCCATACCTTCTGCCAGTCCGACTGAAAGGGAGAACGTACCTCGTATTTTTACAAGAAGTCTTGCTTTAATTACTCATCCCTGTTTCAGCAAACATTCAAACAAGTATGTGGTTCCAACACGATGGAGCGCCACCCCATTTCAGCGTGGATGTGCGGAATGCCTTGGATGCAATATTTCCAGGACGATGGATTGGTCGGGGGTGGTCCAATCGCTTGGCCGCCACGATCGCCCGATCTCTCATGTCTGGAATTTTTCCTATGGGGCCATATGAAAAGCCTCATCTACTATAGCCCCATCGATTCCAATGAGGACCTTGTTGCCAGGATTTCTATTTCCGCTGCATGAGAAGTCGCTCTTTTGAGCAGTTTTGCAATTTGTTCAATAAAATTCTGTACTTTCTGTTCTGTAATTTCTGCAATTGTTTCAAACCTCTTCTGTCATTCTTGTGCTTCTTCATTTCCTAACACAGTAACTGCTAACCCTTAGCGCTTCACCGCTTGAGTTCCGACCATGCATTGTATGACGAAAAGTGCTTGTTTAGGTGTGTTCTATCACCCCTTAAAGTTTGGTCCAAGAGTTTTGAATCACCCTGTATATGATAAACAAGGCCAAGACAGTAAGTACTTATGTTTCTAAAAGTAATACTGTTTTGGGTCATACTAAGAGGAGCAAAAGCAAATGGATAACAAATGAATTTATAATTTTAGCCAAACAAAAATAAAAATTATACAAGAAATATGAAAAACGCCCGTTTGACAAATCCCTTGAAAAGGAATATAAATCAATAAGAGCTCAATTAACAAATAAAACTAGGTATGCAAAAAAACTTCATTATTTAAAAGAGTTCCATAATTGTAATAATGATGTAAAAAAAGCAATGGATAACAATAAATAATATTTTAGGAATCGGAAAAAATCCTGAGGGATATCCTTCAAAACGTATTGATGAAGATATAGTAAATAAATTTAATACTCATTTCAAAGAAGTTAACCAGTGGTATCAATAACTCAATGGTTCTGTTTGAAGCATATCAAATCGAAGTATAAAATATAATATCCCAATTGAATAAAATAAATCTTGTGGTTATGATGAAATAAATGCCCATATATTAAAAATTGTTTTTAAATATAAACCTCATATTTTTGTAAAAATTAATTTATCTTTTTCTACTGGATTGTTTATAGATGCTTTAAAAATTGCTAAAATCAAGCCAATTTTCAAAAAAGGTAAAAATACGGATTTTGATAATTATAGACCAATCTCCGCACTCCCTATGTTTTCAAAAATAATTGAAAAACTAATGAAACAGAGATTAATTAAATTTCTATCGAAATATAATTTCTTGTCAAATGAACCGTTTGGGTTTAGAGATAAAATGGGTACAGAACATGCTATGTTACAACTTACCCGCAGCATCTATAACAGTGTAAATGAACACAGGAAAACTTTAGCCTTATTTATTGACATAAAAAAAGCTTTTGACACAATAATTCATGAAATTTTAATGCAGAAATTAAGTATAATAGGAATAAGGGAATTGCATTCAGTTGGTTTAAAACATATTTGGAAAACGGGAAACAATATGCGACTAGAAAGTAATATGCTTGTTTTGAATGGTGGTGTACCACAAGGTTCTATTTTTCAGCCAGTATTGTTTTTAATACCTACTAATGAGTTTCCCAATTTAAATTTATTCGGGAAAATCACAACTTATGCGGATGACACAGCAATAGTGTACTCGACTGAAACTAGTAATCAGTTATTAATCAAGATTAACAATGATTTAAAAAGCTTAAGAGACTGGTTTAGTAGAAATAAACTGGAAATAAATGTGGATAAAATAATTTTATAAATTTTGGCTTAATGAATATAAGTGAAGAGATTCTCATAAAATACCATAATTCTGGTTGAATTTGGTAAATTGATGTGTATGTAAAACTATTGAACAGGGTCAAATGCAAAAATCTGAAATGGAAGAAACATATATATACAGTGTGTAGAAAAATAGGATTCATTTTGTACAAGTTATATTATCTTAAATCATGTTCTGATAACAAGTTGTTAATTTTAGTTTATTTCACTTGGGGTCATTCAATTTTAAGCTATGGAACACTTGTTGGGGAGGGCGGGGAGGAGATTATGTATCAAACCTACTCCCTCTAGTGAAATTGCAAAACAAAATTGTAAAATTAGTTTCAAATAGCAATATTAGCAATGTAAATTATCATTACATAAGCAATGATATATTACCCTTGAGAAAGTTATATTGATATAGAGGTTTTTTATTTCTACATAAAAATAACAATTGGATTAAAAAAAGGTTCATCCCATACGATACCAGATATTCAACAAACAGGTTTCATGTTATGAAATCAAGGAAAGAAATCATGCATAAACAATTTAATTTTATTGCACCAAAAATATATAATTCTTTACCTAATAGTATAAAAGAAGAAAAAAAGTGAATGCCAGTTTAAGAAAAAAAATTTTATTTAATAAATATTGATGATACTGATGACGCTTTTAATGTAATTTCTTAGTTTTTTTCTTCCATTGCCTGAAATTTTCGTTTACAGTAGAATTTTGTTTTTCTAATCTGTAAGGATTGTTATGTAACTCCTAAATTATACATAGATACTTGTTAAGTACATGTTTCTGTCAGTTTTTTTTAATCGTTCATTTTATTTTATATCCTTGCAGTTTCCATCCAAACTTGATAGTTAATTTTTGTGTTATAATGTTTCTGTAAATATGTATGGTAATATAGTTATTATTATTAAAAAAGTTAATTAAAACTTAGTTATAGTAATTAGTATTGTATCAAAGTGTTTAATAAAATACGTTTGTATTTTAGAACTTTGTGTAAAGAATTCTTTCACTATTCTTCAATTTTGTATACGTTTTTAAGACTGACATTGCATCCATAACTCATTAAATATTGAACAAATATTGTTGAAAATCTAGATACTGATTTATTTGATTGAGATCTTTATCTGCAATCACATTTTTCAAAGCAAAAATGCTTATTTTAGAAGTTTAGAGCTTTGACGTTAGCTTTCCTTTGACTTAACATAGTGATTTTCCTTAATTTATGGACACCAGTGCCGTTTAAACATGGGAATCAATTTTTGTTTTGCAAGAGAAAGCACACTTATTGAACTTAATTCAATGCTTTAAAAAAAGGTACTTTTCCTGAAAATACGATTATTGTTCTTTTAATTTTGGTGTAATTTCCTCTATATCTAAATATTTTTTATTTTTCTCTACTCTTTCAGAACTAGAAAACAAAGAAGAAAGGATAGACGACATCCATTCACTTGTTTATAAACTTCCTAAGCCAAATTTTAGCATGTTAGAAATTCTTGTGACTCATTTGTGCAAGTAAGTCATTTTTTTAGTGTTAACGTATAAAGCTCTTTTCCAAATTTTGGTATAGCAATTTTTTGCTCATAATCTTAATTGCAGAAAAGTAACTTTCATTTTTCATTATATTCGATTCTTCAGTTTCTGCAAAGTGAAATATTTAGTTTTATGATAAATCATTGGCAAACTTAACGTAGGAAGAATTTATTTCGTCTTTCAAGTATATAATGCCACCACTTTTAAAAAATTAGGGTTGATAAACTATTTTAATATAGTTTTATTGTAAAATAGAAAGAGATCCGTAAAATATATTAATGGGGTAGTGATTGAACTGAAATGACCAGAATGTTATTCCAATATTTTTAAAGAAATTAATCTTGCAAATTAAGTGTAATGCACAGGGTGTTTCAAAATATATAGCAACAAATTTCACAAGTAAACTCCTCATACCCAAAACATCCGTTAACTTTCATCTGTTCTGTTAGTCTGTAAATGGTAGTTAGGAATAAACTGGAAGGAGAGCTGTATACCAATCCCCATTGATGATGCACAGAACCGGCCAGGTCTAACACCTAACGTCCGACCCCGCCTTCTCGTGGTGCAGGCCATTAGTACCTTTCAAAAGAGATATTCCCTTTTGGGAGGGAACGGAAGTGGAGGGTTGCCAGCTCAGTATGGCCTGCTGATCTGGTCATCTATGGTCACCTTTTTCTTTTTTTTTCAACCCTGCTGAGGAGTGGTCAACTTCACAGGGTCCTGGTGCTAACCATTTATACTTACTAGACTGGACTTGTGTGTGGATTTGAGCTTGATCATGGATCCTGGACTTTCTGCACTGGTGAGTCTCTGCTGAGAGACAATCTGCCACTGTATTTTCTGTTTGCTTCTGGGTTGCCTGCTCTAAGTGAACAGAGGTATTGGATACCTTATATCAGCTGGTGGATACCTTATATCAGCTGGTGGATAATCCTAATCAGAGACCATCGCAGGTACCTGAACCTCACTTAGCTAGTTGGGCATCGTCAAGCCTAAACTGGAGTAATGTGTCTCAGGCAGGCCATGTGGCTCTTGAAAAAGTCCACTTGAAAAGGTGGTGCCTGAAGTTCCTACCAGCATCGGTGACTTCAGCCTTTAGCGGAGCAGGAACATGTCTTTGCCCCATACCTGCGATCAGAGGGCTGTTTGATATTATTGGCCCTACCAATCTCAATAAACCTAATTTCTTTAAAAATCTTACTAATCATTTTCTCTCTGCAGGAACGTGAGGACATTACATAGAGATTATTCTCTTGATGTCCTCATGCAGGAATTCCAGCACTATAACCTAGATATTCTAGGCTTGCAAGAGACCAGATGAACAGGTAAAGGTGATATACTAAAAAATTACTTTAAATTTCTCTTTACAGAGAGGGAGGATGGATGGAAAGTATCACCAAGACGTGGGTCTGCTTCTCAGCAGATATGCTAGTGATGCTCTTCTAGGATAACAAAAAAAACCACCCCCTCAAGCAGCTGCTTGCCACAGAGGTCTGACTGGAGTCTGTCAGTTTATATGCCATAGTAGAAGGTCTGAGATGATGGCAAGCCCTCAGCAGAAAAACGACACGAACATCCATTCCTTACCCGGGGCTCGAACCCAATGAGTGCATTAATGAAAGGTTTCTTACAGTAAAATTTCGGACAAGCATTAAAGACTTAACGTTATCTGCTGTTATGCCCCCACTGAGGATACCGATGAGGATGAGAAGGATAGGTTTTACGGACAACTTCAGGATATTTTGAATTCTGTCAAGAATGGAGATATTACCCTTGTTCTAGGTGACTTCAATGCCAAAATTGGTACTGACTCTGACCTTGGTGTAGTAGTGATAGGCCCTTTTGGTATTGGTAGCTGCAATGGCAATGGACAACATCACTACAGGTAAGTAAACTAAATGGTATCAGAATAACTAACACTTATTACAAACACTGCGACATACCTAAGTTCACATGGGTTTCACTTGATGGGCTGCATAAGAATGCGATTTATTACATATAAATTAACAGCAAATGGGCTAGTTCTGTTATAAATACCAGGGCATATAGGGCAGATGAAATTGGATCTGACCATTACAAGTCAATTTTTTAAGTTTAAGTGTCTTGCAACTTAAACTTAAAAAGTGCTGTGCTAAGAATAAAAAATTTACCTTTTATACTGTAGCTCTGAAAGACCCAATTATAGCTAAAGCTTACCATGATAGGTTACTTAGTCATTATGACAGTCATGGTTTGCTTACTACTGAAGTTGAGGAAGAATGGGATCATTTTAAACAGGCTTTTTTGGACACTAACAGTACTCTTTTAGGAAAAAAGGGGCAGAGGAGACAGAATTATTTGAGTGATAACGAAGACACTTGAGCTTATTTCAGTATGAAAGAACTGCAAGAATGTCCTTAATACACTACTAGTCCTAATAGAAAGCATTATAGAGAGCTTAATAAACGTGTATAAGATCAGTTAGCAACTGGTAAGAATCTTCGGCTTAGTGGCTTGGCTGACAAAGCCGAGGAAGCAGTTAGACAGCACAACAGCGGAGAGCTATACCAGATAGTTAATGTTTTCTATGATAGAAAATGAACAGGTATACAAGGGATTAAAGAGTGAAAAAAGATAAGGTTATAGAAGTTGAGGATTCTGTCATGGCTAGGTAGGATGAGCATTTCAGTGATGTTCTAAACAATGTGGTTAGTTCTACTCCCATTGTTTGTAATGATGATAGATGCATTGGTGGCTTTAATGTTGGCCCTATAACACAATCTGAAGTTATTTTGCTATTTCTAAACTTAAACTACAAAAATGTCCAGGGATAGATGAAATTACTACGGAAATGCTTAGAGCTGGGAATGTTTCGGTTACCACATGGTTGACTGAAATTTTGAATAACTTTTATGATAAAGGCATGGTTCCTATGGATTTTACCAGAGCTATTTTTATTCCTATTTTCAAAAAAGGTGATCGCAGTTCTTGTGATAACTATAGGGGTATCAGCCTACTCTCTGTTCCAGGTAAAATTCTTTCCATGATTGTGCTTCATAGAATTAAGAATCTGGTTGACAGGCAATTGCGTGATGAGCAATGTGGATTCAGAAGTGGTAGGGGATGTGTGGATCAGATATTTTCACTTAGGCAGATTCTTGGGAAATGTTTAGAGTTTCAGAAGCCTTTGGTTAATATCTTTGTTGATTTCAAAATGGCTTTCGACTGTGTTGATCGTCATAATTTGTGGTTGATTGTGAGATCATATGGTATACCAGACAGGTTAGTTAACATAATGAAAGCTCTCTATAATAACATTGAGTCGTGTGTGAGAATTGGTAAGGCTTGTAGCAATTGGTTTAGCATTACTTCTGGTGTTAGAAAAGGGTGCATTTTGTCTCCTTTTCTCTTTAGTTTGGTTATTGATTATGTAATGCGAAATTCACTGCAAAGGAAAGATTTTGGCCTTAAATGGGCTGGAGTTAAGAAAATTTCTGATTTAGATTATGCTGATGATTTAGCCCTTTTGGCAGATCATGTTGATGAGATGAACGCTTTCATTCGAGCTGTTGATGAAACTCGAGGTAGAGTAGGTTTGGTTATAAACAGAGAGAAAACTAAAGTGATAAAAATTGGTCAGGGAGGCTGTGATTCTGAAGCAGTTAATCTGAAGGGTTGCAACCTTGAACAGGTGTCACAGTTTAATTATCTTGGGAGCTATGTAACAGATACTGGTGATGTGCGGCATGAGATTAACATGCGAATATTGATTGCCTCTGGGACTTTTAGTAATGTATGTAGTGTGTGGAGAAATAAACGTATACACCTAAATACTAAAATTAGAGTGTATAATAGTTTGGTTCTTTCTAGGGTTAGTTATGGTAGTGAAACCTGGACGCTGTGTAAACAAGATAACAGGAAACTAGATGCTTTTGATTCTAGATGCTTACGCAGTATCTTGGGTATTAGGTGGTTTAACTTTGTAACTGATGATGAGGTTAGGCAAAGGAGGCTGCAACCTCCTTTAAGCAGCATATTGTGCAGAGAGAGACTCCGTTGGTTTGGCCATGTTGCTCGTATGGATGATTATAGATTGGTGAAAAGGGTTATGAACAGTGTGCCTAAAGGCCTCAGAGAGAGGGGGATACCTAGGATGCGGTGGGCTGACATTGTCAAACAGGACCTTGTTAGAATTGGTGTGCAGTGGCCAGACGCAGCAGACGTAGCTCAGGAGAGATATGCTTGGAGAACTAAATTGCACAGTCTGGTTGGACCTCCGTAGCCCATGGCTGCTTCAGGATAAGGATGGATGGATGGTTCTCACCTAGCTTCTGCATGAGGATGCTTAATACACACGAGAATCCATTCAACATTTTTTAAGTCTTTTTTTATGCCATCATGACCTCACATTTGTGAAGAAATCCATGCCTGACGAATACTCATTGAAGATCAGCGAGGTTCGACCTACAGGTAGAGGTAGAAACTTATAGTTCGTTTTGCAAGCAGGCTATGTTCAATTTTAGCCATAAAAGCTCTCCTCATATTTTTCGGCTTCATGTCTGGTTATGCTAACAATTTGAGTCGAATAACTCTAGTGTCATGCAATGGACAAATACACTTTCAAAGAAATGGCCGATGTGCAAAAGGAATATAATGCAGGAACGAGAGCAGCTCAATGACTGTATCAGGAACGTTCTCCTTTACGACAACAAGAACCACATTTTGATACTTATGGTCAGTTGACTGTCAGTTCCAGGAAATTTGTGATTATGATGGATGGCAAAGGACCTCGCGGCATGACAACAATGGAGAAGAAAGTATTGCAGATTGCTGATAATCAGTGAATTTATGTTCCCCTTAATTCCGTTTAATTTTAAGAAGTGAAAATTAAAAAATGCAATTATTTAGTTATTTTAATTTTTTAATTGTTTTGCAGGTATTATTTTAATTTTTTCTAATATTGAAGCCCTATTGTGAAATATAAAGGCTAACTTTTAGCTTACTCGAAACTAGCTATTTACCTATAATTACTATCTTCTAACTCATGTTTCGTCAAACATGGTGATAATGAGTCTGGTATTATTCGTCTAATGCCAACTGTTAGACCAGTTTGCCGTTTCGTCCAATGCCGATTCGTTTAAAGGCGAAAATTCTTCCAATGGGCTATAGGTCTAAAGAGACGTTTCGTCTAATGGGACAATTCGTCCAATGAGACAGTTCATCTAAAGCCGATTTCTCAAATGAGGGAACTCGTCCGAAAGTGCGAATGACGATAAAATGTTATATTTCATGGTTATTATTCTGAATCATTTTTTTTTCTTTTAATTTGCTTTAGCACGTTTTCTTGAACACAAAACTTGTTTATGTTATTGTTACGTTTGACCGTTCTTCCATCTTCTGTGCACTCAACTTCTGCAACCAGAAAATCGATTTCGATGGTTCTTTTAACGTTGGATGGAGGAAAGGGTTAAGTTCCTACGCTGATACTTTTATAACCGTCTGTCTGTACACACAATATTTCTGATAATAATCAACCGATATCGATGGTACTTTTTGAGTTGGATGGAAGAAAGAGTTTAGGTTTGCACTCGTGTATTTTTTGCTCCTGAGCTACCCAGTAAGGGGGATAATGTCACCTAAAAAACGCTGCTGCATCTTTAATGTGGACTATTCGAAGTCAAAAAATATAAAGGAAATGTGTTCTTTAGCCACACTAGGCGAATGATAATATCACTTTTTTTCTTGTGTAAAGTTTTGCTTTTTCGATTTCCTCATAAAATTTCAAATTTTTTTTGTTTTTTAAAATATACCTGAAGACTTTTAAATATTCGTGCAATGCTAATATGGTAAATGAATGAATTAAAAAACACACACTGCGGAATTGAAAAACCCCACAGTTTTTGTTCATTTGCTTCAAGATATTATTATTTTCTATCTTGATAAAGAATGCAGAAGACGTTGCGATTAATATGTTTCTCGAATGTATTTAGAGCTCTTTGATTAAGCCTTAATATCGTTGATCGATTTCTTTTGTACTTTTGATTTATATAGGGTTGATAATTGGTTTTGAAATTCACTATTCAAGCATGTTACTTCCCCATACTTAAGATCAACATTAACAATTTTATTTCAGAATAATTTTGAGAGAAATACATTATCACCATGCTTTTTCCATTAATTACTGAAAGCAGGCACTTTTTTTTTATAAAGCTCACTAGCGCGCATTTTGATTTGTTTTGAACCATGCAATCTAGGTTGTACTAAAAAAAGGCGATATAAAATACGACAACGAAATAATGCGTGACAATCTCGGTGCACCGCAGTACTGTGACTGCATATCACCATAACGGAGTTATCAATGAAACCACTATCGACTAGCCAGGTTCCTGACTGTCTAAGCTGCCTTACAGTCGGAAAAACGACTGTATACGAAAAAATATTCGATTGAGTTTCTCCCCCCCCCCCTCGATTTTTTTTTCTAGATTCTGGCCTGCCCACGAGGAATGGATCCCGGGGGTGGAGAGAAGAGAGCCAGCCGCCACCCTCTTGAGATCGGTAATAACATAAATGGAGAGAGAAAAATAGTAAGCCAATAAATATCGCACATTTTGCAAGAACATTTTTTAAAAGCTCTTTAAAATGGAAGGAACATTGCGTACTTGGCAGCCTCGATCAAGTATAAAGCGAGGGAGGAGGGGCGAGAAGCACAATCGAGCAGGAAAATATAAAATATGAAATATAATAACATTTACCCGTTAATTTTACAGGTTTGAAAAAGAAATCTTGAAAAATGCATCAAATATCAATAAGTTAGTAATTTTTTGCCTTTTGTACCCCTACTCCCATTCTGAAAGAGGGGGAATGAAAGTCGAGAAAAAAATTAAAATATCCTTATTTTTAATATTGAACTCTATGTCATTTTTATTTCATTGACAACTTTTCTTTGTACTGTGAGTGTGATTCTGAAATTAAATCTAATTACATTAAGTAATAAATAATATAAATTAAGCTCAATGCATGAACACTAAAATTTTGTTTCATCTTTAGTATATCTCTGTTGCCATTCTGGATGTTATTCATATAATCACAGAATGCCCTGAACATCATGAGGAAAGAAATCAATTTAAATAAAATCTTTGCAAATTTATTAATACGGAATTCTCACTTCAAAGTGCATTGAACCCACCTTCGATTCATTCGGCTGCAACTCACAGAGGACCACTGGACATGTCCTTCTGCACTTTCAGTTCCAGCATAAGCCCTCCAAAACGCGCTTCTTTTCTGCACTCCTTGGCTTTTACTGCAGGCCAGTTTTCCACCATCTCGGTGACTCTGGACGAGAGTCATTGGAGCGCTAGGGTCAGCGTGGGAACTGCTGGACCCATCTGGCAGTAGTTTTGCTCAAGTCGGTCACGTAGGCCCGACCATCTGGTGTGCTTTTCTAACCGAGTTTCCTCGTTCTTGGGCCTACAGCCGTCTTCTCCCATGCTGTAGAAATTCAGAGCCAAAATGACAGAAAAGGTGGACACCATAGACTCTGGTGGCAAAATGGCGGATGGTGCTTAGCCCGTATAGATACGTCGTGTCCACATTTTAAAATAAATGTGGGCACGACACGTGTATCATAATCATTTTTACCACCATGCTGAGACTCAGATATCTTGCCTGTCTTCGCAGAGACATTTGACATCATTGTAGACCAGATCCCAAAGCAGTGTTCCATCTTCACTGCAGAGTTTCACGCTATCAGGACTGCCTTGGACCATGCGGTGGTTAAGTATCATTATTGGTGTGTTCTCTACACCAACTTGCTTAGCTCGCTACAGACTTTGATCTTGGTGGGGTATCAGCATCACCCTGTTCTCTCCAAGAACTGTCAGCAGTTCCATTGTCTAGCAGCCACAACCACCATTCTCTTCTTTTGGTGACAACCACTTCGGGATCAGAGGCAATAACTTGGCAGATGCTTCTGCCAAGTCCGCCGTGCCCTTGTCCAGCTTTCCACTTCCTATACTATCTATACTGTACTTGGATTTCCGGCAATGTTTTTACACTGAGCCACAGACATATGGCAGGGATCTTGTCGGAACAGACTAGTAACAAATTGTTTGAGATGAAGCCAATTGTGAAACGGTAACAGTAATATTTCACACGAATCACAAAGAGGAAGTTGCTCAGCTCTGCTTAGGTCATTCATTTATTACATATTATTTTCTTTTACAGGCAGACGACAAATCTAAGTGTAGTTTTCCTGTCAGCATTTTAACTATCAAACATATTTTAATTGACTGCACTACTTTTAACCATGAATGTCAATTATATTTTAATTTTTATAATCTGCATCATAGCCCTGTACATTGGACGTCTTTTATCTGATCATAGCTTTTTACCACCAGTATTTTTCCTTGTTGTGTTATGTTGTGAACAACTCCAGCAAAGTTGCGGAGACGACAGACATTACGGATGCAGCATTACCACCCTCACATGAAAACATTACCACCCTCACCCTCACATGAAAACATTACCACCCGAACGTTTCGAATACCTGGTAGAGTCCATGCGATGATGTGTTGGTGCCATTGTGAGGGTGAAAGTTGGACCTACACGTTATTAGTGGATGTGTATAATAAATTGTCCTTTCAGCATATTATGAGTACCTATTTCATACCTCATCTCATGTATCATTATATGGCTCCAAAATTTCAAATTTTTAATTCTCTGCACATAATTCTCATTAAAATGAGTTTTGAAGTAATGCTATAGGTTATCTCTTTCAGCTAATGAACTGTAGCAGCTCTGTTTGGCCGTTACAGTTCGTGCCAAGAAACGCCTGTCATTTTCTGTCAGAGTCTTTCAATTGTGACTGTTGATGTGTTGAGTCCGTTAATTGTGGCATTTGCCACAATTAACGGGATTTTTTAGATCATTTCCACTCTCCATACACCTGGGATGATTTTTCCCCTGAGTTCCATCAGCTCCATTACGGATTCTCCTGCCTATCGCGCTCCAATGATGACTCCGTTTCGAAGTCAGTCACATCAGCCGCTTTTCGCATGTCACACTTCATTTTGCTTTCCAACATGCCTTTACGGATTTTACAGGACTTTGTAGTGACGTAGAATTAAGAATTTTTGCATGTATTGGCATGTTTCATTGCACTTCGCGTATAATGCAGTCAGTGTTCGTAATAAATTGACCAAGCAGTGCATATGCTCACCACAGAATAGAGAATGAGCTCTGCATTTTTTTTTATATATTTCAGTAGATCGTTATTTCAGGCCGCCGTTAAATTACTTGGGTGCTTTTCGTGCAAGAATAAATATCACTGTACTATAAATTTTACAATGTGACTACCAGATTTTGGTTGGCAGATTCTGCAAAGGTAAAACTTTCTCTGAGAATCACTGATGTAGAGTTACTTCGTCTCCCCCTCCGTGCTTTTTAATTCACTTTTATGGATAAGTATATCAGCTATTTTTACCGTTTCTTAAAACTTTTACTTCCGACAATGCTAACCAAGCAGCAATGTGGATCAGCCTATATTTGTATGTAAGAAAAAACGGGTAATGGAAACTAGGAAGAATAGGTAATGCATAACTTACGATCCTTCATAGGATGGCTTGAGTCAGAGAAATATCGAGATTGCTGTCGTTACAGATGAGGATAAATTGGTCTTTGACCAAACCTTTTTTATATCAGCATATAGATGAACTTCTGGCCATTAAAAGTGCAACACCAGGAAAGACAAGAGATATCAAAGCCATATTTAGTGTATACATAGCTTATGTTATAAGAATCAAATGATTGTAAATACAACTCGGTTAGACTTGTGGAATACAAAGAAATCGGTATCTTGTGTAGCCACCATGAGCGGTAATAACCGCTGCTACATGGTCCGGCATTGAGAGGATGAGACGTCCGATGTGTGTTTGGGGAATGTCAGTCCATGCAGTTTCGATACGATAGATGAACGTAGCCAATGTTCATCTGTTGTAGCAGCTGCTGGTGTCTGGTGTGCTAGTCGTTGTGAGATCATGGACCAGACATGTTCAATTGGGGACAGATCCGGTGAACATACAGGCCAAGGCAAAGTGTCACGTGGTGGCTATCCAGGAATTGTTGGACGATGCATACCACATATGGTTGGCATTGTCCTGTTGGTAAATGGCACCAGAGAGCCCCTAAAGATAAGGTATGACCACAGGCTCCAACACCTCAGTGATGTAACGCTGGCTGTTTAAAGTACCGGTAATGCGTAATAGATGTGTGTGTGTGAGTGGAGTCCAATAACATCCCATACCATAACACCAGGGATCAGACCTATATGACACTGCATCATGCATGTCTCACTGAGAGTGTCACCTCAGTACCGCCAGATACTGATTCGTCCATCATGGTGCTGCATACTAAAGCAGGATTTGTCTGAAAACACAATGCGATGCTATTCGCACATCCATGCACGATTTTCTTGGTACGATTACAGTCGCATGCACCTGTGTTGTAGAGTCAATGGTAGCCGATGCAATGGCCACCTAGCAAAGATGCTCGATGCTGCAGACGACTTCGAACCATATGTGCATACAATGGTTGATGTCACACCCTAACTGTTGAGCTAAGGGGTTTGATGTGGCTGTACGATCATTCATATCCATGCATATGAGATGTCTGTCCTCTCGTTCGTTTGTGTGACAGGGCCGTGGAGATCCCTCATGTCAGTGAGTTCGTTCCTCCTCTCCCATTGATCTCATATTCTCATCACTGTGGCAGCATTCTGTCCAACACGAGCACCGATGCCTCGATACGATAATCTGCCTTCCGGTAATCACACAATTCTTCCTCGATCAAAGTCGGAAATCTGGTTGTAATGGATGCCGTGTTCTTCGATATGGCATACTCAATCCTTTAGTGTGAAGGAACTGTGATCGAAAACAATTCCAGTGCTTTACACCGGCTCTTTGCAATTTCCTCTTATACCACTTCCAGGGGGCGTTAGTGTCACACATGATGTGCGTATGTGCTGCGCTTTGAATCATTTATATGTTCTCCTATGGGCTACCCATCTTGCATATTTCGGGACAATCTGATAAGTTTTTCCTGGTGTTGCACTTTTAATGGCCAGCAGTGTATATATCATCTAACAAGCAGTTGATTGGCGAAATTTATTTTCAGTTTTTTAATCTAACCAGAGTATCTTGAGACTAATAACGGTAATCTGAAACAAATGTTTTCAGCAAATTTAAAAATGATTCGAAACGAACCTTGTTTTTTCTCTTACAACAGAGTTGCGAAACATTCCAATAAAAACTTGATGACGGTGTCCAATTTAGGAGTATGTTTTGGCCCAACACTCTTGAGGCCAGAGGAAGAAACAGTTGCTGCAATAATGGATATAAAGTTCGGAAATATTGTTTTGGAAATTCTAATTGAACAGAGTGAAAAGGTAAAGTGTATTTATTTTTAATAATATTAATTAATACATGCCTCTTGCAAATTTCAGTATTTCTATGTTTCTGTTTGTCAGGTGTGTTCTTTAAATGTAGGGAATAAAGAGAAGGAAAAATGTAAAAAGTGCGAAATATTCTGTAATAATTTTTCTTTGAATTAATTATTAGCCCTCTTTTCGTAAGTAATTTTGCATATAATGCTTGTTCTGAAACTGATTTTTTTAATGCCTAACTTTGTTCTTCTAATTTGATACTAGAGAAGCACAACTTACATATTTTGTGGAAATAAGATTTGCTTAAGTTTCGTCTTCTCACCACCACCGTCCTTTTCCTACTTGGGATCTCTGAGGTTGCTCTTTGGCTTATTCTCTCGTCATATAATTTTGTTTAGATAAAAAATTTAACAGTCTGAATGGCATCATCTCTGCTTACATTGTCTATGCACTTTCGCTGTGACAGACAATCCCACGCAAAATTAAGATTGCACCTTTCAGTGAACACTATTTCTATCATCTATAGGTTTTACAACATACACTTCTGTCGTGGTTCTTAATATAGGATTTGCTCTTCCACTCGAAAATCTTAAAAATATGATATTTAATTCCTATGGTTTTTGACTCTTTGTTTAACAAAAGCATATTTTAAGTTGACTTATTATATATTCTTGTGTCAATAAGTCAAATTATGCCTACTTGTGGACATAACACAGGAAGAGTTTGGAATCCATGAGGTTTTCTAATGAAAATTCCTTTGAGATAGAGAAAGATACAAATATAGTTAGTATATGAGGGTGGAGTGTACATCCCAAGTGATGTGTAAAAGGCAAATCACTAAGATTCTAATTACATCAGCCCTGCACATGAGAGTAATAAGTGAGCCATTCTTTCATTGTGTCGAATTTGGAAGAGAAAATTTTAAAGCGATTATGAATCCAACATTGTGTGGCATCTAGACATATACCCTCTTTTTGCATTTCCAATTTCATTTGTGACATCCACCGTATTTTCATTTGATCTCTCCAACTCCATTAGTTCTAATATTCTGAAGAATAGTTTCATCAGGGATACTCCTGATCTCTCACCTCATGTGCAAAAGTACTATTGCAGTTATCCAGGCAAAACGTATAAGGGAAGTATCATATCAGGGATAACAGACAGATTTAACTACATAAAAAGGTTTGACATCAAAATAAGTAAGTATAAACAATGGATAAAAAAATCCATATGAATGCACCATTTAACATGATAACATATTAACATAACCAATTGTTGAACCACAAAAAACTTTACATCATCGAAAATTCCACATTTGTAAACAGTGTCGTAATAAACATCATCATCATGCTCAAACAGACATGGGCTACGGAGGTCCAACCAGAATGCCAATTTAGTCCTCCAAGAATATCTGTCTTGAACTACATCTGCTGTATTTGGCCACTGCACACAAATTCTAACAAAGTCCTGTTTGACATTGTCCACCTACCACATACTAGGTCTCCCCCTCTTTCTCAGGCCTTTAGGCACACTCTTAATAACCCTATTCGCCAATCTATAATTCTCCATACAGGCAACATGACCAAACCAAAGGAGTCTCTCTGCACTATATGCTGCTTAAAGAAAGTTGCCAACTCCTTTGCCTAACCTCGTCATTGCTTAAAAAATTAAACCACCTAAGGCCCAAGATACTGCGTAAGCATCTAAAATCAAAAGCATCTGGTTTCCTGTTGTTTACACAGCGTCCACGTTTCACTACGATAACTAACCCAAGAAAGAACCAAACTATTATACAGTCTAATTTTAGTCTTTAAGTGTATACGCCTATTTCACCATACTCTAAATAGATTCTTAAAAGTCCTGGCAGCAATTCCTATTCATCTATTAATTCCATGCCGTACATCACCAGTATCTGTTACGTAGATCCCAAGATTAAACTCCATAAGAGATCCCTCCATAATTATACTGTGACACCTGCTCAAGACTGCAGCCATTCAGATTAACTGAATCGCAGTCTGCCTGACCAATTTTCATCACTTTAGTTTTCTCTCTGTTTATAACCGAAACTACTCTACTGCCAGTTTCATCAACACCTCGAATGAAAGAGTTCATATCCTCAACTCATTTGCCAAAAGGGCTAAATCATCAGCATAATCTATATCACAAATTTTAGTATCTCCAAAACATTTAAGGCCAAAATCTTTCCCTTCCAGTGAATTTCGCATAACATAATCAATAACCAAACTAAATAGAAAAGGAGACAAAATGCACCCTTGTCGAATACTAGAAACAATGCTAACCCAATTACTACAAGTCTTACCAACTCTCACGCACCACTCAGTGTTATTATGGAGAGCTTTCATTATGCTAACTAAATTATCTGGTATGCCAAACGATCACACGATCTACCACAAATTATGATGAGCGACAGAGTCGAAAGCCTTTTTGAAATCAACAAAGCTAGGAATCAAAGGTTTCTGAAACTCTAAACATTTCTGAAGAATCTGGCTGAGTGAAAATTTGTTGTCTACACATCCCCTACCACTTATGAATCCACATTGCTCATCACGCAATTGACTGTCAACCAGATTTTTAATTCTATTAAGCACAATCATGCAAAGAACTTTACCTGGAACAGAAAGTAGCTGAAACCCCTATAGTTATTACAAGAACTGCGATCACATTTTTTAAAAAATAGGGATAATAATAGCTCTGGTAAAATCTTTAGGAACCATGCCTTTATCATAAAAGATATTAAAAATTTCAGTCATCCATGTGGTATAACTGAAACATTCCCAGCTCTAAACATTTCCACAGTAATTTAGTACCCTGGAGATTTATGTATTTTAAGTTCAGAAACAGCCAAAATAACTTCAGATTCTGTTATAGGGCCAACATCAAAGCCAGTAATGCATCTATCATCATTAACCCTTTCAGGACCATAAGGTTTCTAAGAGTAAATATTAGTATGTAACTGTTTATTTTAGTTTCTTTAGACGTAAAATAAATAAAAATCATAAGAAAAATACCTTACAAGGTGTAGTTTTTTTCGGAATTTTATGGGAAATATTTTTCCCAATGGACTATAAAGGTAACACAAATTATAGTTAGGCTTATTATGCAATGTCTTTTATTTATTGGTTTATTAGAACACAATGTTAACTAAAATAATACAAAATTATGAAAAAAAATTACTATACAAAATGATGTGCTAATTATGATATTCGGCGAAGCAATTTCTTTTGGTAGTGAGGCAAAGATGGACATTGCACATACATATATTATGCGTCCTGATAGTTCTTTTTTTTTCTAAACGTTCCCGTTTACATAATTGCATTCCGCATACGTTCTATTTTGACATTCTGTATAAAAAATGCAGATAAGGTTATAATTAAATACGACAATCACCAATTTTAAAATGGGAAAAATGCTTCCCTTGGTCGTGAAAGGGTTAAAAACAATGGGTGTAGAACTAACCACATTGTTTAGAACATCACTGAAATGCTCAGCCCACCTAGGCATGACAGAATCCTCACCTTCTATAACCTTACCTTGCTTATCCTTCAATACCTTTATACCTGTCCAATTTCTACCACACACTAACATTAACTATTCTGGTACAAATCTCTTATTAATTATTAAAACATTAAACACTCTGGTACAGATTATTAAAACATTACTATCTGGTACAGCTCTCTGCTGTTGTGCTGTCTAACTTCTTCCTCGGTTTTGTAAGCCAAGCCATCAAACCAAAGATTCTTATCAACAGTTAACTAATCCTTTGCACGTTTATTAAGCTCTCTGTAATGCTTTCCATTAGGACGAGTGGTATATTGATTAAGGACATTCCTGCAGTTCCTTCTTTCTGAAATAAGCTCAAGTGCCTTATCACAAATAATTCTGTCTCCTCTGCTCCTTTTTTTCCTGAAAGATTACTGTTAGTTTCCAAAAAAGAAGCCTATTTAAAATAATCCCATTCTTCCTCAACTTCAGAAGTAAGCGAACCATGACTGTCATAATCAAGGCTGGCATGAAGTTTTGCAGGACAGGGTTCCAAAATTGTGCGGGGCCAAGAAAAAACGCATTTGTATGTAATTCTAAATTTTATAATAATAAATTATTTACCCGTCCCATGGCCGAGTGGTTATCGCGCTTGGCTACTGATCTAAGGGACCTGGGTTCGAGCCCCGGGTAAGGCATGGCTGTTTGTATCGTTTTTCTGTTTAGGACCTGCCATCCTCACAGATCTTCTTCTATGGCATATAAACTGACAGGCTCCTGTCAGACCTCTGTGGCAAGCAGCTGCTTGAGGGGGTATTTATTTTATTTTTTTTATAAATTATTTATTGTAAGTAAAAGGTGAGGTATATATCTACATACAACTTATACGAACACCGAGTATATTATAAATATTACATAATTTTTTCGCAGCAAAATCTTTAATTACTTCATGAAAATTGACCGATTTCGCTATTTTGCTTTCTATTGAAAGAATAGTTAGTCATCGATTAGAGGATTTTGCGATTGGATTTACTATTGAGCTTGGAAAATAACTGACATACGCTCTGGTGGTGGGACGTGGAACTAGAGGAAAGAGGATACATTGTGTTGGCTGCTGTGTTAAAGATAGGAAAATGGTGTGTTTTTTTACAATGAGCTTTCCATGGACCTCTGGGCCTTTTGAAGCATGGGGCTGGGTTCCGGGGAACCCACTGACAAACACACGGGTGTGCATTTAGAACCCTGTGAAGGTACCCGACTCGCGTCGGCCCTCAGTAAAATGACTAAACCTATCATGGTAAGCCTTAGCTATAATTGGGTCTTTCAGAACTTCAGAATTGAAGGCAAATTTTTTAACCTTAGCACATTTCTTAAGTTTAAGTTGCAAGACACTTTTTACAAGTAATGGTCAGATCCAGTTTGAGCACCCTAATATTACCTGGTATTTCTAATAGAACTAGTCCATTTGCTGTTAATTAATATATAATCTAACATATTCTTATGCAGCCCATCTGGTGAAACTCGTGTGTACTTACATATGTCACGGTGTTAGTTATTCTCAAACCATTAAGTTTACTTATCTGTAGGAGATGTTGCCCATTGCCACTGCAATTACTAATACCAAAAGGACTTATCACCCCTCCCCAAAGGTCAGAGTCAATACCAATAATCGCAATGAAGTCACCTAGAACAAGAGTAATATCTCCTTTCTTGACAGAATTCAAAATATCCTAGGTAATAACAGCAGATAACATTCAAGTTTTTAATGCTTATCTGAAATTTTCCTGTAAGAAATCTTTCATTAATGCACTCCTATCCTAGAAGAGCACCCCTCGGTGAGGGACCACCCTGTGAAGGTTCCGCTGGCTTGGGTACCTTAACAGGTTTCTGAATACTTGCCCGTGTGTTTGCTGTGTGCGGAGACTTCTGTCCCGGGAAAGGAGGATCCTGGTAGTTGCTCTGGGTCCCCGTCTTCTCTCCTCAGTTCGTGACTGGTAGGGTCCCCTTTGGCCACCTTTCCATTGGGAAGCCTGTCGTTGAGGGGCTGGGCAGCGCATTCCAGGGCCTCTGCTATACGCTGCTTTTGGTAAATGGGAAATGCTTTTGGTTCCTGGAGAGGAACTATTGGCTGGTGGGCAGGTCCTGCTAGGAGCAGAGTCGTGCAGAGCGGTGAGTAACCTTACCCACGTTTGGGTACAGGTTTGTGAGTTTCCTCACAATTTATTTTCCTTTTGTAGTTATTCTTTCTATGTGAGGCCAGTTTGGCTGTACACAATTTTGTTATTTTTCACTTAGTTCTTTTTGTAAAGAAAAGTTTTTTTCACACATTTCTCTTTTTATTTTCGTTTTATTTATTTGTGAGGGCTTGGCTCACTGTCTGTGTGAGTATATTGCGCGCATAGCCCTGGTGCCCGACTGGGCGTCCCCTTGTTGGACTCTGTAAATGGTGGGGACAGTGGGCACTGAACCACACAAAACCAAATATGACAGTTCATGAAGAAATTGATACGATCGGTGCCAACAAGAGGGCTCTACATGAGCCCCCAACTTCCTCGTCTCTGT
Source organism: Ryuthela nishihirai (assembly GCA_038380435.1). Taxonomy (NCBI): domain Eukaryota; kingdom Metazoa; phylum Arthropoda; class Arachnida; order Araneae; family Heptathelidae; genus Ryuthela; species Ryuthela nishihirai. The sequence goes on from JAWZYU010000005.1 coordinate 2,219,261, forward strand.
TATCTCTGGCATTGTCTTCTTTGTCTGTGTCTTCGTTCCCGAGATTCCTGATCGTCCACTTCACGGGTGATCAGGTACTTGGGGACATGTCCCCATTCTTTGTAAATAAAGGTGGGAGATCTGAAATCCATAAAGCACTTACGATTTGATGACTTGTAGGTTGAGACTGCTTGTTCCAAACACTCGGAACTGCTCCTGAAAATCAGAGAGATTGGTGGGATGGCTGTCTAAGTCACTCACCACAAAACTTTGAATTCGTCTTGCGGGGTGATTACTGAGTTCCTCCTCAAAGTCACCGAGGAGGAAATCTTCTCAGAGCTCATGCCTCAAGGCGTAACAGCGGTCCATCGGGTGTTGACACGCCATGATGGAAAATTGATACCCACCCAGGTATTGATTGTGACACTTAACACGATACGCCTGCTTTCTTCCATCAAGGCAAGTTATTTGCATTGTGAGGTTCGACCGTATATTCCGAACCCTCTGCACTGCTTTCAGTGCCAGATATTTCGATCATGCCCACAGAGCTTGCAGGGGCAAACTCACCTGTGCTCGCTTGTGGCAGTAACCTTGATCCTGAATGTACAGCAGAAAAGGCAAGTTGTATGAACTGCAGTGGAGAACATCCGGCGTATTTCCGCGACTGTCCCAAATGGAAGGAGGAGAAGGAGGTGTAATGCCTGAAGGAGGATCAATAACATGTCTTATGCTGAAAATAATGCCTGAAGGAGGATCAATAACATGTCTTATGCTGAACTGAGAAAGCTCACTGCAACCACCCACTCCACCTGGCACCAGTGCAGTCATTGGAAAACCCATTGTTCCAATAACTTCGGTGGCAGTGCAGACCGACATTACTGTACCACCTACTGAATCTTTCTTACCTGCAGCAAGATACCTCCTGACACAGGCGAAACCGAGGTTGGTGTCGACTTTGACACCAACCCCGGTTTCCATTCCTGCAACTCAGCCTTCCACCTCCACTGGAAGGCCTCCTCCCCATCTTCATACAGCTAGACCTTCCAAACCAAAGGGGCCCCCACGAGGGCTTGCAAAGAAACCAATCACTCCTCCACAAAGTGCAACCACTGATCTGTGTCCCTCGGACCACAAAAACAATCACCGATCTGTGTCCCTCGGATTCCGAGGACATGGATACCGACCGCCCCCTATTCACTAAATCGTCCTCTGCGGCGGTTAAGTTGAATAATTCGTCATCCACCCACTCTTCTAAGTCCTGAGATGGCCACACTCCGACAATGGAATTGTCGTGGATTCCAGAGGAATATTGACGACATCAAGGCGCTCTTTCAGGCACATCAGCCCATCTTGTGTGCCTGCAGGAGACATACTTGCAGCCAGTCACAGATCCCACGATCCGGCACTTTACACTAGTTCACTGGGATGGAGATGGTCCAGCTCGCGGGGGTGTCGCCATCATCATGACCAACCATTCTCCATTCCAGGTCGTACCCCTCACCACCAACGTAGAGGCAGTAGCCATCCGTCTCTTCATGGGGTTCTCTCTGACTATCTGCTCGGTATATCTTCCACTTGGGAGCATCGTCTTCCAGGAAGACCTAGATGACCTCGTCTCGCAGCTCATGTCCCCCTTCCTCATCATGGGGGGCTTCAACGGCCGCAGTCCATTTTGGGGCAGTGCTGACACCAACGGGAGGGGCATGGTTCTGGAGCAGTAGCTCCTTGATTCTTCTCTCTTCCTGTTCACCAGTGTCAGTACTTACTTTCACTCTCCAACCCGCACATTCACTGCCATTGATCTCACTATCTGCTCCTCCTCGATCTTTCCACTCTTTACATGGGAGGTCGAGGACAACCCTTACAGAAGCGATCACCTTCACGTAGTTCCACCATCTCCTGTGGAGGGCCTTGCAGCCCTTCACAAGTCTCACGGTGGAGGCTTGATCAGTGGTCCATCACGGCGGAGGCTGGAGTGGTTTCGAGCTCCTTTCTGAGCTTGTTGACCACTCTGTCAGTCAGGAGTCCATCAATGTGGCAGTAGCCGAGATCACGGACTGTATCATAGATGCAGCTGCATTCACAATTCCTCAAACTCTGACAGGTTTTCCTCGTTTTCCGAAACCATGATGGAATTCAGATTACACCACAGCTCATAAGGCTCAAAACAAGGCTTGGGGGTGTTTCGGAGATATCCTACGTTCCCCCAACGATATGTTCAAACGCGCCAGGGTGAAAGCTCCTTTCGTCCGGTGCCAGATCCATAAGACATCTTGGATCAAATATACGTCTTCTGCTATCCACACGATCAGTTCTAAGGTCGTGGGATAAAAACTGGACGATGAGTGGGAACTACACGTCCCCCCCCCCCCGTTATCGATCCTGGAGCACAATGGACAGGCAATTGTTGATCCCAAAGCGATTTCCGACACTCTGGGGAGTCATTCTCCTTCATCTCTTCTTCGTCATCTTACTCCCCCGAGTTTCTGGCCCAAAAGAGCAGGGCAGGACGCTCTCCGCTGACCTTCTACCCAGGTGGCCTGGAACCTTACAACAGGCCATTCACCGTGGAGGAACTTCGCTTTGCTCTGGACACCTCTTGTGTCTCTGCTGTCAGGTCGGACAATGTCCATTATGCTCCAACGTCTCTCACCCTTGAGTAAGGATCGCCTGCTCCATTTTTTCAATCGCATTTTTCTCGAGGAGCAGTTTCCGGACTGCTGGCAGGTGGCCATCTTCTTTGCTTTACTGTATCCAGGAAAGGATTCCAAGATTTCTTCTAATTATCGTCCCATTGCGTTGACAAGCTGCGTGTGCAAGGTATTGGAAAGAATGGTAAATGCCAGATTCATCTGGTATTTAGAATACCACAACCTTCTTTTCAACACTCAGTGTGGCTTTTGCAGGCAATGGTCAACTCTTGACCATTTGATACGCCTCGAATCGGCTATCAGAAATTAATTTTTACGCAGAGAGCACCTGGTGCCAATTTTCTTCGACATTGAAAAAGCATACGACACAACTTGGAGATTCGACATTCTTCATGACCTCCGTAGAGGTCACATGCCAATCTTCATCTCCAACTTCTTATCGGCAAGTTATTTTGTGTCCATGTCGGCAACACTCTGTCGCGGCCGTATCCCCAAGAACAGGGGGTGCCACAAGGCTGCGTTTTGAGTGTTACTCTTTCCACTGTCAAGATTAATTCTATTACTAGACAACTTCTTCCATCTGTAGGCAATGCCCTCTATGTTGACGATTTTAGCATCTTTTGCTCTTAGTCCATCATGAGGGTCATTGAAAGACAACTGAAAATTATCCTGAACAACCTTTTGGTTTGGTCGATGGCAAACGGGCTTCAGTACTCCTCACAGAAGACCGCTTGTGTGCACTTTTGCCACAAGCATAATCTTAATCTGGATCCCAAGCTACGGCTCAGAGATAACATCATTCCAGTTGTGGTAGAGACCAAGTTTCTCGGTCTCGTATTCGATCGGAAATTGATCTTTTTACCACACATACATCATCTCAGGTCAAATTGCATGCGGGCATTGAACATCGTCAAGGTCCTCTCCTCTCTCACCTGGGGAGCTGACCAACGTTCTCTCCTCCACCTGTACCGTGCACTTGTCCAGTCGAAACTGGACTACGGATCCCAGGTGTAGAACTTCTCCCGGGATTCGGTGGTGAAGGTGCTGGAGCCCCTCCATCATCAGGCCCACCGTGTTTGCACGCTAGCCTTCCATACCTCACCAGTCCATAGTCTTTACGTTGAGACTGATGAATCATCTTTATCTCTTTGCCGTCAACAGTTGCCCCTACAATATGCATCTAAATTGCTATCCCTGCCTGGCCATCCCACTTGGCACTGCATTTTCAGTCCAAAGTGAGAAATGCTTTACATAAATCGGCTTTTTGAAACATTGTGGCTATTTTAATCGACTTTGATTTTACCCAAAATTTTTATGTCTAACCCAGGCCTTACACGTGGGTTGTTTAGAAACCATCTTGTTGGTTTTCTTGTTATAGTTACATCTTGTTTTTATTGTTTTTCTCTTATATATAAATCTTGTTGGTTTTGTCTTTTGCCTTTTACAACATTTGGCTTTAATTTCAGTTAAAGGGTACTTGTTTTTTTTAGCTTCTTTTTACCTCGTTTGGCACATTATAGCCTTGGTAGCTCATGTGCCATAAAACCCCAAACAACCAACCAACCTAGAAGAGAATCACTGGCTTGGCTGCTGAGAAGCAAACAATACACCTTGGTAATGCTTATTTCTTCCATCCCTGAAAAGAGAAATTTAATATTTTTTTAAGAATCTGACCTCTATCTGTCCATCTGGTCTCTTGCAGGCCGAGGATATCTAAATTATAACGGTGGAATTCTTGTATGAGGACATCAAGAGAATAAGCTCTGTGCAGAGTCCTCACATTCCAATTACCTATGGAGAGAAAATGGTTAGTGGGATGTTTAAAGAAACTGTTTAATGAGAGAGGGAATGCCGACAATATCAAACAGCCCACTAATCTCAGGCATGGGGCAAAGACCCGTTCCCCCACCATTAAAAGGCTGAAGCTACACCGGAAGCTTTCCCACAATGTAGAATTTGACAATGCCCGTAGAAGCAAGATGATCTCTGCTCAGGGTTATCGACCAGCTGATAAAACATATCCTTTAAATCTATTCAATTGGGGCTGCCAACCCAGAAACAAACAAAAAACACAGCAGTAGATTTTCCCTCCACAAAAGCCCACCAGTGCAGTAAATTCAGGATCCATAATCATGCTCAGAGCCTTAATCCAGTTCAGTAAGTTCATATGGTGTGTGGTTGACCACTCCTCAGCGGGGTAGGAAAAAAAGAAAAGTAGCCATAGTTGTCCAGTCAGTAGGCCACACTAATCTGGCAGGTGTCCCGTTCCGTTCACTTCCACAAGAGAGTATCTCTTTTGAAACGTACTAACGTCCTGCACCACGAGAAGGCGGGGTCGGACTTACGTGCTACGCCTGTCTGGTTCTCCATTTTTATTGCATTTTCTGCGTTATTTTCTCATCTTTACATGTCACTTTTAAATTTGGTTTTAGGTTTTAATGGTTTTTACCTGTTTATCTTTTTACTATTTGTCTCCTTTGGCACAATATGGCCTTAGTTGCAATTGCACCATAAAAACCCCAAACAAACAATCTCATGCCAGCGATTAGGCGGGGCTGTTCGATATTGTTGGCTCAATCTCTGACAATAAACCTAGTTTCTTTAACAATCCTTTTAATCATTTTCTCTCCACAGGTACATTGAATGGGAAGACGTTGCATAGAGATTCTCCTGACATCCTCACACATGAATTCCAACAATATAGCCTGGATATTCTGCGCTTTCAAGAGATCAGATGGATAGTTTAAGGTCAGATACTTAAAAATAATCTTAAAATTCTCTTTTCAGGAAGTGAGGATGTAAAGTGTCTCTAAGGTGTAGGTTTTCTTCTCAGCAGACCTACTAATGATGCTCTTAGAGGATATGATGTATTAATGATATTTTTCTTACAGCTAATTTTAAACATAGGATTAAAGAGCTGAATGATAACTATTCTTATTCCACTACCGAGGACTCCAATGATAACAAGAAACAGACAACTTCAGAATATTTTCACTTCTGTGCTAAGTGATTTCACTGCTAAAGTTGGTGCTGACCTTTCAGTTTTGGGCAGAAGTGACAAGTCCTTTTAGCATTGGTAGTTGCAATAGGTTTCGGATCTGTAAATGGTAGCTAGATAGTCACTGGAAGGAGAGTTATGCACCAATCCCCTGTGATGATGCACAGAACCAGCACGGCCTGGCACCTAATGTCCCACCCCTCCTTCTGGTGGTGCAGGCAGTTAGTACCTTTCAAAAGAGATACTCTCTTGCAAAAGTGAATGGAAGGAGACGGCTGCCAGATTAGTGTGGCCTACTGATCTGAACATCTATGGCTACTTTTCTTTTTTTCTACCCTTGCAGAGGAGTGGTCAATTACACAGGCTTCTGATACTGACCATATCAAATTACTGGGCTGGAGTGGAATAAGGATCTGAGCTTGATTATGGATCCTGAATTTGCAGCACTTGTAGGCTACTATGGAAAGAAAATCTTCCGCTGCGTTTTCTGTTTGTTTGTGGGTTGACAGCCCAAGTGAATAGATTCACAGGATATGTTTTATCATCCTGAGCAGAGGTCATCACTGGCATCTGAACTCTTGCTTCTGTGAGCATCGTCAAATTCTACATTGGAGGAAGTCTTCCAGTGCAGATGGCTTTAGCCTTCAGTGGTGGGGAACGGGTCTTTGCCTCATCCCTGAGTTTAGGTGGCTTTCTCATATTGTCGGCATTCTCTCTCTCAATAAAATAGTTTCTTTAAACATCCCATTAACCATTTTCTCTCCACAGGTATTTGGAATATGAAGGACTCTGCACAGAACTTATTCTTTTGATGTCCTTCACACAAGAATTCCATCTATATAATTTCGATATTCTCGGCTTGCAAGAGACCAGATGGACAGATAAAGGTCAGATTCTTAACAATACTCTTAAATTTCTCTTCTCAGGGAGGGAAGATAAAAAGCATCTGAAATGCGCAGGTTTGCTTCTCAGCAGACACGCTAGTAATGCTCTTCTAGGATATGAGTGTATTAATGACACACATCAGTTACATTTCAGAGAAGCATTAAAGATTTCAATGCTATCTGTTATTATGCGCCTACTGAGGGTGTCAATGAGGAAGAATATTTTGAATTGTCAAGTGGGAACAATTGCCCTTGTTTTAGGCGACTTCAGTACCAAAGTTGGTACTGACTCTGACTTTTGGGGAGGGTGCTAGGTCCCTTTGGTATTGGTCGCTACAATGGCAAAGAGCAACATCTCCTACAGATAAGTAAACTTAGTGGTTTGAGAATAACTAACATTTATTGCAAACACCGTGACAGATAAATACACATGTGCTGCACCTGATGGGAAACATACGAATATGATAGATTATATATTAATTAACTGCATATGGACTAGTTCTATTAGGATTTGGGTTGTTGGGTTATTTTACCTCTGAGCGGCACTTTTTTGCACACCATGGGCGAAATGGCCAGGTCACATGGACCCCGAAGGCTCAGAATGAAAGCAGCTGTTGGGAGACAGATGGTAGGCAAGGCCATCCAGCGTGTTCTTTAACGTGCACAGGATATGGCTCTTCCGCACACTGGGCCACGGTTTAACGTCCCATCCGACGGACGGCGCCCTTTCTAAGTCCATCGGTGTCCCCTACTGACCATGGGAAGGGGGGGGGGATTTTGCAGAGATAAATCTCAATGCTGACCCAGCTGGGACTCGAACCTGGGAACTACAGATTACGAGCCTGGCACGCTACCGACCCAGCCACCCCCGCCCCAGTTCTATTAGGAATACCAGGTCATGTAGCGGAGGTGAAATTGAACTTGATAAAGGTGTTTTGTCACTTAAACTTAGGAAGTGTTGTGCTAAGGTTAAAAAAGTTACCTTTAACAATGAAGCTATGAAAAACCCAATTATGGTTAAAGCTTACCATGTTAGGTGAGCTAGTCATTATGACAGTCATGGTTTGTTTACTAGTGAAGTTAAGGAGTGGAACCATTATAAACAGGCTTTTCTTCAAATTAACAGAGGTCTTTTAGGTCAAAAGGAACAGAGGAGGCAAATTTTTTGAGTGATAAGACACTTGAGCCTATTTCAGAAAGAAAGAACTGTAGGAATGTCCTTAATCAATACCCTACTATTCCTAATAGAAAGCATTACAGAGAGCTTAATAAATATGTAAAGGATCAGTTAGCTGCTGATAAGAGTCTTTGGCTTGATGGCTTGGCTGACAAAGCCGAGGAAGCAGTTAGACAGCACAACAGCATAGAGTTGTACAACACAGTTAATGTTTTGTGTGGTAGGAAAACAGACAGATATACAGGGATTGAAGGATAAACAAGGTAAGGTTATAGAAAGATTTCTATAACCTTACCTTACTACTTACTTTACGAGGTTAAAGAGGATTCTTTTACTTCTTTTACTTTTTTCATACTTTTACCTACTTTACGCGGTTTTAGTGGATTCTGTCATATCTAGGTGGGCTGAGCATTTCAGTGATGTTCTCAACAATGTTGTTAGTTCTACTCGGTTGTTTGTATTAATGATAGATGCATTAGTTACTCTAATATTGGCCCTATAGCACAGTTTAAATCCCCAGGGGTAAATGAAATTACTATGGACATGCTTAGAGCTGGGAATGTTTCGTTTACTACATGGTTGATGAATTTTTGAATATCGTTTATGATAAAGACAAGTTTCCTAAGGATTTATCAGAACTATTATTATCCCTATTTTCAAAAAAGATGATCGCAGTTCTTGTGATAACTATAGGGATATCAGCCTACTTTCTGTTCCAGGTAAAGTTCTTTCCATGATTGCGCTTAATAGAATTAAGAATCTGGTTGACAGTCAATTGCGTGATGAGCAATGTGGATTCAGAAGTGGTAGGGGATGTGTAGATCAGATATTTTCACTCAGGCAGATTCTTGAGAAAAGTTTAGAGTTTCAGAAACCTTTGGTTGCTAGCTTTGTTGATTTCAAAAAGTGTTTTAATTCTCTTGATCGTCAAAATTTCTGGTTCATCGTGTGATCGTACGGCATACCAGATAATTTAGTTAGCATAATGAATGCTCTCCATAATAACACTGAGTCGTGTGTGAGAGTTGGTAAGTCTTGTAACAATTGGTTTAGCATTACTTCTGGTGTTCGACAAGGGTGCATTTTGTCTCCTTTTCTCTTTAGCTTGGTTATTGATTATGTTATACGAAATTCACTTCAAGGGAAAGATTTTGGCCTTAAATGGACTGGAGATATGAAAATTTCTGATTTAGATTATGCTGATGATTTAGCCCTTTTGGCAAATGATGTTGATGAGATGAACTCTTTCATTCGAACTGTTTATGAGACTGATAGTAGCGTAGGTTTGGTTATAAACAGAGACAAACTAAAGTGATGAAAATTGGTCAGGCAGCCTGTGATTTAGTTAATCTGAATGGTTGCAGTCTTGAGCAGATGTTACAATTTAATTATCTTGGGAGCTATGTGACAGATACTGGTTATGTGCGGCATGAGATTAACAGATGTATAGGGATTGCTTTAAAGAATCTATGGAGAGTGTGGAGAAATAGGCGTATACACCCAAAGACTAAACTTAAGACTGTATAATAGTTCGGTTCTTCTAGAATTAGTTATGGTAGTGAAACTTGGACGCTTTGTAAATAAGATAACAGGAAACCAGATGCTTTTGATTCTAGATGCTTACGCAGTGTCTTGGATATTAGGTGGTTCAACTTTGTAAGAGGTTAGGCAAAGGAGTTTGCAACCTCCTTCAAGCAGCATATTGTGCAGAGAGAGACTCCATTGGTTTGGCCATGTTGCCGATATGAATAATTATAGATTTGCAAATAGTGTTATGAACAGTGTGCCTAAAGGCCTCAGAAATACGGAGAGACCTGGGATGCGGTGGGCAGACAATGTCAAACAGGGCCTTCTTGGAATTGGTGTGCAGTGATCCGATGCAGCAGATGTAGCTCAGGGCAGATATGCTTGGAGAACTAAATTGCATGGTCTGGTTGGACCTCCGTAACCCATGGTTGCTTGAGGATGATGATGAATTGCAATGGATAATGTCTCCTACAGGTAAGTACACTTAAGGGTTTTTACAATAACACTTACTGAAAACAGAGTACATGTGGGTTCTACATGATACGTTTGTGACGAATATGATCCATTATGTATTAATAGAATGAATTAACAGAAGAAGCCCCAGTAATGGGCTTCTTCTGTTAGAAATAAAAGGGAATATATGGAAGATAGAATGGAGTGTTAGCATTACCTTGTTAAAAGTGTCCTGGAAGTGAGCCATCAAAGTTAGCTGTCTTAAGGTTAATTCTTGCGAGATTCTAGCATTAGGTATATATGTGATTACTACTGAAATGCTCAGAGTTGGGAATATCTCTGTTGTCACATGGTTCAGTGAAAACTTGAATATTTTTTATGACGAAGATGTCACTCCTAAGAGTTTTTCAAGAGATATTATTATTCACTTTTTTTAAGAAAGGTGATGCAGTTTTTGTAATACTTAGAGGGGAATCAGTATATTTTCTCTCCCAGGTAACAGTCTTTGTATTATTATGCATAATACATTAAAAATTTGGTCGATGGACAACTTCCTAATAAACCATGCAGATTCAGAAATCGATTCAGAATATATCCTAAACAGATTGTCGCGAAATGTTTAGATTATCAGAACCCTGTTACTAGCTTTATAGATTTCAAAGGACTTTTGATTCTGTTGATTGTCAAAATTTTTGGTTCATTGTGATATCGTACCTAACAAGTAAGTTAGCATAATGAAAACCAGGGCCGGTCTAGGAGAGCAAGGGGGCCATGCCCCAACCCCCTCTTCAAAGTGCTAATAATAATAAAAAGAGGCAAAAAATTATGAAACTTATTTATATTTCATGAATTTTTCAAGAAATTGTTTCAAGATCTTTCCTTATCATCATCCTCAAGCAGCCGTGGGCAACGGAGGTCCAATCAGACCGTGCAATTTAGTTCTCCAAGCAAGTCTGTCCTGAGCTGCATCTGCGGCATCTGGCCACTGTACAATTCTAACAAAGTACTGTTTGACATTGTCTGCCCACCGCATCTTAGGTCTCCCCCTCTTCTTAGGCCTTTAGATACTACGTAAGCATCTGTTTAGGCACACTGTTTCATAATTCATAAGATACTACGTAAGCATCTGTTTAGGCACACTTACGTAATTCATAAGATACTACGTAAGCATCTGTTTAGGCACACTGTTCATAACCATATTCATCAATCTATAATTATCCATACGGGCAACATGGCCCAACCAACGGAGTCTCTCTCTGCACAATATGCTGCTTAAAGGAGGTTGCCGACTCCTTTGCCTAACCTTATCATTGGTTACAAAGTTGAACCACCTAATGCCCAAGATACTGCGTAAGCATCTGGAATCAAAAGCATCTAGTTTCCTGTTATCTTGTTTACAAAGTGTCTAAGTTTCACTACCATAACTAACCCTAGAAAGAACCAAACTATTATACAGTCTAATTTTAGTCTTTAGGTGTATACGCCTATTTCTCCACACTCTCCATAGATTCTTAAAAGTTCCGGCAGCAATCCCTATTCGTCTGTTAATCTCATGCTGCACATTACCATTATCTGTTATATAGCTCCCAAGATAATTAAACTGTGACACCTGCTCAACACTGCAACCATTCAGATTAACTGAATCACAGCCTGTCTGACCAATTTTCATCACTTTAGTTTTCTCTCTGTATATAACTAAATCTACTCTAGTACTAGTTTCATCAACAGCTTGAATGAAAGAGTTCATCTCATCAACACCATCTGCCAAAAGGGCTAAATCATCAGCATAATCTAAATCAGACATTTTCGTATCTCCAGTCCATTTAAGGCCAAAATCTTTCCCTTGAAGTTAATTTTGCATAACATAATCAATAACCAAACTAAAGAGCAAAGGAGACAAATGTAACCTTGTCTAACACCAGAAGTAATGCTAAACCAATTGATACAAGACTTACCAACTCTCACACACGACTCAGTGTTATTAAAGAGAGCTTTCATTATGTTAACTAACTTGTCTGGTATACCATATGATATCACAATCAACCACAAATTATGACGATCAACAGAGTCGAAGGCCTTTTTGAAATCAACAAAGCTAGCAATCAAAGGTTTCTGAAACTCTAAATATTTCTCAAGAATCTGCCTAAATGAAAATATCTGATCTGCACATCCCCTACCACTTCTGAATCCACATTGCTCATCACGCAATTGCTTGTCAACCAAATTCTTAATTTTATTAAACACAATCATGCAAAGAATTTTCCGTGGAACAAAGAGTAGGCTGATACCCCTATAGTTATCACAAGAACTGCGATCACCTTTTTTGAAAATAGGGATAATAATAGCTCTGGTAAAATCTTTAGGAACCATGCTTTTATCGTAAAAGATATTCAGAATTTCAGTCATCCAAGTGGTAACCGAAACATTCCCAGCTCTAAGCATTTCCGTAGTAATTTCATCTACACCTGGGGATTATAAAGTTTGAGTTTAGAAATAGCCAAAATAACTTTAGATTGTGTTATAAGGCGAACATTAAAGCCACCACTGCATCTATCATCATTGCATACAATGGGAGTAGAACTACCCATATTGTTTAGAACATCACTGAAATGCTCAGCCCACCTAGCCATGACAGAATCCTCACCTTCTATAACCTTACCTTGTTTATCCTTCAATCCCTCTATACCTTTTCGTTTTCTACCACACAAAACCTTAACTATCTGGTACAGATCTCTGCTGTTGTGCTGTCTAATTGATTCTTCAACTTTGTCAGCAAAGCCATCAAGCCAAAGATTCTTATCAGCAGCTAACTGATCTTTTGCAGTTTATTAAGCTCTCTGTAATGCTTTCTATTAGGACTAGTAGGGTATTGATTAAGGACATTCCTGCAGTTCATTCTTTCTGAAATAAGCTCAAGTGCCTGATCACTCAAATAATTTTACCAACTCTGCTTCTTTTTCCCTAAAAGAGTATTGTTAGTTTCCAAAAAAAAAAAACCTGTTTAAAATAGTCCCATTCTTCCTCAACTTCAGTAGTAAGCAAACCATGACTGTCATAATGACTAAGTAACCTATCATGGTAAGCTTTAGCTCTAACTGGGTATTTCAGAGCTTCAGTATTAAAGGTAAAATTTTTAACCCTAGCACAATACTTTTTAAGTTTAAGTTGCAAGACACTTTTAAGAGGTTAATGGTCAGATCCAATTTCAGCTCCCCTATATTACCTAGTATTCCTAATAGAACTGGCCCATTTGCCGTTAATTAATATATAATCAATCATATTCTTATGCAACTTATCAGGTGAAACCCATATGTACTTATGTATGTCGCGGTGTTTGTAATAAGTGTTAGTTATTCTGAAACCATTGAGTTTACTTACCTGTAGGAGACGTTGCCCATTGCCATTGCAGCTACCGATACCAAAAGGGCCTATCACTCCTCCCCAAAGGTCAGAGTCAGTACCAACTTTAGCATTGAAGTCACCAAGAACAAGGGTAATATCTTCTTTCTTGACAGAATTCAAAATATCCTGAAGTTGTCCGTAAAACCTATCCTTCGTATCCTCATCGGCATCCTCAGTGAGGGCATAATAGCAGATAACATTTAAGTCTTTAACGTTTGTCTGAAATTTTGGTGTAAGTAACCTTTCATTAATGCACTCATATGTTAGAAGAGCATCACTAGCGTGTCTGCTGAGAAGCAGACCCACGCCTTGATGATGCTTTATTGTCGTCCCTCCCTGAAAAGAGAAATTTAAGATTATTTTTAAGAATCTGACCTTTATCTGTCCATCTGGTCTCTTGCAAGCCGAGAATATCTAAATTATAATGGTGGATTTCTTGTGTGAGAACATCAAGAGTAAAAGCTCTGTGCAGAGTCCTCACATTCCAACTACCTATGGAGAGAAAATGGTTAGTGGTATGTTTAAGGAAACTATGTTTATTGAGAGAGGGAATGCCGACAATATCAACAGCCCTCTAATCGCAGACATGGGGCAAAGACCCGTTCCCCCACCACTAAAGGCTGAAGCCATCTACACTGGAAGATTGGATTGGATTGTTTTACCTCTGAGCGGCACTTTTTTGCACACAATGGGCTAAATGGCCAGGCCACAAGGACCCCGAAGGCTCAGAGAAGTTTAGGGGAGGAGACCCACTGGAACAGCTGTTGGGAGACAGATGGTAGCCTCCCGTCAAGGCCATCCAGGTGTTCTTTAACGTGCACAGGGTATGGCTCTCCCGCACACGGGGCCACGACTTAACGACCCACCCGACGGACGGCGGCCTTTTCAAGCCCATCGATGTCCCCTACTGACCGTGGGCAGGGCGAAGAAATTTTGTGGAGATAAATCTCAACGCTGACTCATCTGGGACTCGAACCTGGGAACTACAGATTACGAGCCTGGCGCGCTACCGACTGAGCCACCCCCGCCCCCTACACTGGAAGACTTCCTCCAATGTAGAATTTGATAATGCCAGTAGAAGCAAAGAGTTCAGGTGCCTGCGGTGACCACTGCTCAGGATTGTCCACCAGCTGATAAACATATCCTGTGAATCTATTCACTTGGGGCTGTCAACCCACAAACAAACAGAAAACATAGCGGAAGATTTTTCCCTCCACAGAAGCCCACCAGTCCAGCAAAATCAGGATCCATAATCAAGCTCAGAGCCATAATTCCGTTCAGGTTGGTATATATGGTCAGCACCAGGACCCTGTGTGTTTGACCACTCCTCAGCAGGGTAGAAAAGAAAAGTAGCCATAGTTGTTCAGATCAGTAGGCCACACTAATATGGCAGCCCTCACCTTCCGTTCACTTCTACAAGAGAGTATCTCTTTTGAAAGGTACTAACTGTCTGCACCACGAGAAGGCAGGGTCTGACATTAGGTGCCAGGCCTGGCTGGTTCTATGCATCATCACAGGAGATTGGTGCAGAGCTCTCCTTCCAATGACTACTTAGCTACCATTTACAAACTACTGGTATAGGTTTGGCTATAAACAGACAAAAAACTAATGTGATGAAATTTGCCAGTAAGGATGTGCTTCTGTTGTTTGGAATGGTTGCACCCTTGAGCAAATATCTAAGTTTAATCATCTCGGAAGCTGTGAGGCAGGAAATAAATAGAAGAATAGAGATTGCTGCTTGGTCTTTTAAGTAGATATGTAGAGTGTGGAAAAATAGGTATACACATAAAGACTAAAATTAGGCTGTATATAACTTTGGTTCTTTCTAAACTTATTTATGATAATGAAACTCTGACTCTTTTTAAGCACGATAATAGGAAACTAGATGGCTTTGATTGTAGATACTTGCGCAGTATCTTGGGCATTAGGAGGTTGGACTTTGTAAGTGATGACGAAATTACCGAAGGAATCAGCAACCACCTTTGAGCTGTATATTGTGCAGAGAGAGACTGCATTGGCTTTCCCATGTTGCCTGTTTGCATAACTATAGATTAGCGATTAGGATTATGAAAAGTGTGCCTAAAGGCCTCAGAAGGAGGGGATGACCTAAGATGCGGTGGACAGACAATGTTAAACCCGACCGTGTTAGAATTGGTGTAGTGTCCAAATGCAACAGATGTAGAAAAGGGCAGACATTTTGGATGGCTGTAAACATATCTCATTGAACTTCCGTAGCCCATTGTTGCTTAACTGTTATGGATGGATTTATGCATTGATGCATGTATTTATGTATGCACGTTATACAAATATACTAATCTATTTCATTAATGATGCAGAAGTGGTAGAAAACTGTTACATCTCCTTAAAATGAAGGTAGAGTGAAAGGTAAAGTTTTTGGTTAAGCTGAAATATAATTTTATTACAATACTAATGTGCAGGGCGTTTAATTAGCTACTAGGTTCATCTCTCAGAACTTTTGTTGTTATTAATTGTTAAATTGTAATTTAATCTGATATCAACGTAGTAAAATCTTCTCATCATAAAATGTTGTGGAAAAGGTCTCCATAAGTTTGTCAGCATAGTTGTATCGCGATGCTCTTTGCTGGCGAATGTTCTCTGAAACAAACCTGTATCAAATGCAGACACCTCCGCGGAAGAGTTTTTCTCTTCGCAATAGATCGAGTGTTGCTCTGGAATATGTTTCATCAGCCAAAAAAGATAAAGAAGATGAAATCGAACGCTTTTTAATCGAGATACTAAGCATGCCACAAGCATGACTCGTTAATTTGGAAATTAACGCGTCATCGCAGAAGCTTGACATATATGTGAAGCATAATTAAGAGTGGCATCTTGATTAACAACCTTGACAAGCCATTAATGTCTTAAACGGAAACATTTTCCCAGAAGTGTCTTATACTGATACAAAGATTATTAGAATGCATTCACCAGTATTACATACAACTAGGCCTATTTCCCAGTGGAGGACATTTCCAGAATATGCTATAATTTGTAATGTTTTGACCATCATTCAAGTATATAGACACTAAATTTTATTCAATTATAAATTAATAACTAAATTCTAGGGATAATACGAAGCAGTAAAACATCTTCTGCTAAGCATTAGTTTACATCTTTCAATTTAAATGCGTTTGCTTATTTACAGGTATTTAGTGTGTCACCTGAAAATGGGGAAAAGAGCCAAAACAGCAGTATTGTCAATCATACAATTCAGTCTGTGGCATTTAATCACCATCCAAGTCCAACTGAGAGTCAGTCAGAACCGATTGCACCTCAGCGAAGGGCAAAAAGAGAGACTGTGTACGCAATGGATACGGGACGGCCACCAGGGAGATCCAATCACACTATTACCCGCCAATCCCATATGGGTTTCTCTACCTCTCCACGATCAGAAAGTCTTTATTTGGAGTCACCTTCCCAGTCATCTCGAGTAATGGTTGTGCAGCCATCTTATATGCACCCCTCAAGCCATTCTCAACGCCAGTCATATCACCCTACGATGTCAGTTCAGGGACATTCTTCTATGACATCGCAGTCAGCAGTTACGCAACATTCAGTGTCTTCAAATCAGCAGTTGTCATCTGGGCGGCCTCATTCTGCTTCCAATTCTCAGCATTCACAATCAAGAGTATCACAACACTCGATATCAACAACAAGCTCAACACAACTTCCCAGAACTGTTATACCTCAAAGGAACAGAGAAAAACCTTTAATTGTTTACAATCCATCTTGGAACGGTAAGTTTCTTATTTGAAATAGGTAATTCTAGTAGCAGTATTTGGAGAAACGTTTCGCAATTTCATATGAAACTAATGTTAATGTGATTGAATGATTAATGATCATTTAATTCGTGGACTGACGCCATAGGTACTCGTATGTAGCTCTTTTTCCAAAGTAACGCTAGATGGCGCTGTGCGTGACCGCTGCAAAGGTGGAATTATTAATTTTATTTATTAATGCAACCTTTTTGCTTCTGTCCACGAATTAAATGATCATGCTATGTAGCAACCAATGCAGGAGTTTCTTACGTTAATATCGTTACGAAATTTCACTAATAATTATTTTACAGTATTCTGTTGTGGGTTCGAAATCACCAAACTGATATTAAATGAACTTATTTAATAGGTATAAAACAATTATTTTTACATTGTAGTATGGCAATTTAAATAATTAGACTAACTTGTGCCTTTGACTAAATACTGACTATCTTCGACTAACAAGTGCTAATGGACCATAACATTCGATTATCATATACATGACATTCAAAACAACAAGTTGTAAGTGTTGAAACATTGTAATTGACTTATCACATTATAAAAACCTTCAGTAATAAGGTTTCACGAGCAGTTAATAGTAATAGCTACTGTACATTGTTTACACAAGTATAAAGTGCCACTTTCTTTATTATACACGACCTTATGACTCATTTATATCATCCGTGTCTCCTGTTCTGTAGTCACACAACTTGTATGAAGGAACACCAGCATAATTAAAATGAGTCTGCCCCTCTGTAAGGAAAAAATACTATTTGCTATTTGTGCACAGAATCCAATTACTACACTGACTTGAAAAGATATCTCGATCAAGGCACACACAATAACAACATTATAACGAAATCCAAGCCGACTAATCCCATACAGCACCAAATGAACCTTCAATTCAAACTATAACTGTCACAGTTCCTCATACCACATAGAGTAACTCGATATAATATGCACACGGTTATGAATTGTTGCACGTTAGCATGTGGTTTCAATATAGAAATATTTAAATTAGCAAAATATGAACTACGAAAAAACTAACTAGTTAGATAGAATAATTGGTTTGATAAATAAATCACTGAAAATAATAAATAACAGGCGACTAAAATTACTTTCTTTCATGTAGATAGAGTTAAAGATATCAGGATCATTAGTAAAATACATTGAATGGACAAATTATTATGTACACCCCGATAACAATATGCAAAGCAGAAGTATCGCGTCCAGTCCAGTCACATGGAATGCTGAAACTGGCATTGCCTGTAAATAAAGCATGTCTTTACGCCATCAAAACCAATCACGGAAAAGTAATCATGGGTAAAGGTAGTGGCCAGATAGTAGATGTGAGGAAGGCCGCTTGATCAATCAGCAACAGCTGAGCTATTGGGATTTCCACGTCAGACCATTGCACGTGTGTACCAAGGCTACATGAAATATGCAAAACTTCCAACCAACTGGAGAAATGTGGACGTAAAATCCAATTAACTCTCAAGGTAAGCACAAACTGTCCTGCATCATTATAAGGAATTGCACAGCACATCGGAATTGAATGACGGCACATCTACAAGCTTATGCACAAAGACTATCCGTCATACCATGGGAAAAATAAACTTATGGCAGTCGACGTCCCCCATCATGTCCCCTTGTTGACTGCAAGGCACCGAAAGATTGGGCTGCAGTTTGCAAAGGCCTATATCGTAACTGGAGTGTGGAGGACTGGAAACACTTCATCTGGTCTGATGAATCACAGTTTCAACTCAATCACACTGATGGGAGGGTGTGTGTCTGCTGTAAGCCACATAAAGCGATAGACACAGCTTGCCAAGTTGGGGTCATACAGGCAGTGGAGGCGATTTGGATGTATTAACATTGGATTCCTTGGAGCCCCCATACCTGGTGAGACCTTTGTCACCAGCACACGGTATGTGATCATCCTCGCCAACCATCTACACCTGTTCATAACGATTCTCTTTCTGCACTATGATGCCATATTTCAACAGGACAATGCCAAACCACCTACTTCTTGAGTGGCGACCAATTGGCTCCAGGAGCATTCAAGTGAGTTTACCACACTCAAATTGCTCCCTCAATCACTGGACCTCAGCCCCATTGAGAATTTGCCAACCCCCACAGGCAACTGTGGATGCTCTACGACAGGCGATCCTCGCCTCACGAGCGGTAATACCACCTCCGTGTTTTAAAACTTCATTGAGTTTTTCCCAGGACGTCTGGCTGCTGTTGTGAGGGTAAAAGTTGGAGCAACAGTTATTAGGTAGGTGTATATAATAATAATTTGCCCATTCAATTTATTACCAATAATATTTAACATATACAAAAAATTAAAAGTAAAATTGTTATAAAATAAAAAATTTTCTCATTGAACATGAGAGCAACTTTTAAAACTGTTTTTGCAAACTTAAGGGCGTTTTTTGGGTTTGCAGGTATTTGGTAGATTTGCTAATTATAAATTATATCTGATTTCCTTCTTAAGGTAGCCTGGCATTTGATGCTTAAAACTTGCATTTACTGAAATTCGAAATTTTATCCCCGTAGACCACCACACATCAAGTAGCAGCAGCTCTGAATCTTTAAATTCATCAAGGTCTTCATCTACAGCGCATCATCATCTTTTGCCCCATACTTCGCCTTCTTCTCTCAAGTCAAGTTCTTCTCATCATCATCCTCTGTCTCATGGCTCACCACCAGTTAGGACAAGCTCTTCGCATCATCAGTTGGCTACTTATTCTACACCTTCTTCTAAACCTACTTCTGGTCACCATCACCATCACTCATCTCAGTCAGTGAAAACAAGTCCATCCCAGCACCGAAGGATGGACAAAGCGTACAGCCCTGCTCATTCACCAAACAGAGTTGGCACAGGTGGACGTTCGGATGGACAGCGAGGAAGTGGTGGTACAGGTGGAAGTGGAGGGATGACTCCTGGAGGCAGTGGTGCAGGAGGAGAGAAACCAAGAAGGAGCAGTAGAGCTTTGGACGTGTTGGGTCATCACAGACAAGGTTCTGCAGGTAAAATTAATTGTATTTTGAAATTATTTGATGTAACTTAAAACAGTTTGAACAGTTAACATTACCATAAAAAAAGAGATTGTCTCACTATAAATAGGACTCTCCATTGCACGGTCGTTTCTGATGGAGGTTGGCCTGCCCTGGGACAGAGTAAGCACGTGATTCTTCATCTGTATGGATTAATTACTCTAGACCAGTGGTTCTCAACCTTTTATGCTTCACATACCCCCTGGAAATATGCGGGTAACTGCGTACCCCTTGTATAGATAGATAAAACTATAGTTATAGTATAACAATGGGAATAAAATAAAACACTGGCTTTGTTAGTAGATCTAGCGACTTTTGGCGTACCCCCAAAATTTTTACCGTGTATCCCAGGTTGAGAACCCCTACTTTAGAGTGTATGATATACAGCCATATGTAACAGCAGAACAGTACAAAGTCAGTTTGTCGTTTCCTGGCTTTAGAATAGTGCCCACTTTTATGCATGTGATTGTTTGTAGTCTATATATATTCCAGGATTATTTACTCTAGAGATCATATTCAAGGATTATATGCTCTATAGATCGTAGTCACGGATTATTACTTAAGATATCGTATTCAAGGATTATACTGTATACTCTAGAGAATTAATGCAGGGGAATATTTTTAATTTT
Source organism: Ryuthela nishihirai (assembly GCA_038380435.1). Taxonomy (NCBI): domain Eukaryota; kingdom Metazoa; phylum Arthropoda; class Arachnida; order Araneae; family Heptathelidae; genus Ryuthela; species Ryuthela nishihirai. The sequence goes on from JAWZYU010000005.1 coordinate 2,239,794, forward strand.
TTAAAAATTTAACATTTTTCACTAAAGTTGGAGTTCAAAAGTGCATTTTTAGATATTTTGTATCTATTTTGTACAGAAATTTTAAAATTCCATAATTTGTATGCAGGCCATAAGCAATCTGATTATGACTATATGGTGAAATGGACAAATGAAACTTTTAACAGAGATATTTTAAGATATAACTAATTAACTTCCTTTATAGTGAAGTACCTAAACTCCTGCTAAAGTACAACAATAAATATTTGAACAAAATAAATGTTAAAAAGAAATCAAGGAAATAGAAGAACTTGAATAGGTTGTTTACCTTTATGCAGCGTTTGTTCTTATGATTCTCTTGTTACTTATTTGCAGATCTATTATCACTTCATACCTGTAAATAGCAGCTAAGCATACACTGGATGGAGAGCTGTGAACCAATCCCCAGTGACGATGCATAGAACCGGCCAGGCCTAGAAGTTAACGTAAGACCCCACCCCTCACTCCCTTCTCGTGGCCCACCGTTAGTACCTTTCAAAGTTTTTCCGTAGTTTCTGTTGACGGAAAATCTCCTGCTCTGTTTTCTGTTTGACCATGGGTTGCCAGCCCTAAGCGAACAGAGGCACAGGATACCTTATATCAGTGCTGGATAATTATGTTTAGAGGCCAGCGCAGGTACCTGAATCCTTTAGCTAGTTGGATATCGCCAATCCTACCCTGGTCTAATATGTCTCAGGAAGATGAGTGTCTGGAAGATGAATGCAGATTATGGTTCTTGAAAAGGTCCACTTGTAAAGGTTGTGCCTGAAGTTATTCCACTATGGGCGTCTTCAGCCTTTTAGAGGGGGGATGGGAGCTATTGATATTTTTCCTCATGCCTGAGCTGTGGGGGCAGTTTCATATTGTTGGCCCTGCCTCTCTCAATAAACCTAGTTTCTTTAAAAATTTTACTAATCATTTTCTCTCTCTAGGTGCTTGTAATGTGAGGATGTTGAATAAAGATTTATGCCCTTGACGTCCTCCCACAGAATTCCAAAGTTATAAATTAGATATTCTGGGCTTGCAGAAAACCAGATAAAGAGGTGACTTAAATATAATTTAAAATTTTTCTTCTCAGGGAGGGAAGATGAAATGCATCTCCAAGGCATAGGTTTGCTTCTCGGCACACATGCCGGTAATGCTCTTCTAGGATATGAGTGCATTAATGAAAGGTTTCTTACAGCTAAATTTAAAACTAGCTCCCTCTAAGAACTTTAATGAAGATGATAAAGATAGATTTTACAGATAACTTTAGGTTGATTTGAATTCTGTGAAGGGAAGATATATCACTCTTGTTGTAGGTTTTTTCAATGCTCAGTTGGTACTAACTCAGATTTGGATATGGGTGAGAGGTCTCTTTGATATTGGTAGCTGCAAGGGGCAAAATCCGTTAAAAATGGTTTGAGATTAACTAATTCGTACTACAAACACCGGGATATTTATAAATACACCTAATTTCCCCTGATGGGTTGCATATAGATATTAAAGTTATATACGAGGGGGTTTAAAAAGCACTCTTTAGATTTTTTCCACTATTTAAACCATTATTTCTGTCAAAGAAAAGTGTCTAAACAACTATTTTGACCCGTTGCTAGTCCTCAACAGGAGTTTTTGGGTTACAGTTAATCTGTACATAATAAAACAAAACTCCAAAACAGCATATCGGCTTGAACTCTGTATAGCTTCAAATGAACCTTTGTTCGTTCTGAGAATTGAAATAGCAAAGAAATCTACGCATTCTGTATATTTATTTTGCAAAATAGAACGTTTGTTTGCTTTCAGATTGGCAACAAAGTAGGCCTAGATACCTTTTCCCTAAAAACAAGCTTCACAACACAGAGGAGACTACCAGAACACTATGTTTTCTTTTTCTCCTACTTATAAGCTTTCCATACTTCTCCTCTCTGTGGCACCTAAATCTTCAACTGAGAGTATTTTCAGCCTACATGCTAACAATAGTCTCTGAGGTCCAGCAAGATTGCGAAATTGATATTCTGGATATGCATCTGAAGAACAAAACCATTGCACTTACAGCGGTTTATCAAAATAATGGAAACACGTACTGTTTGTGGAGGAAATTGTATTAATAAGCTGTAGGCCCACCTCAGGCGTTTGGAACAAACGCAATTTGAGTGAAATAGACTTATACAAGTCATGCACATACAGTAATGGAATGTGGGACCATTCTATAAAAATATGGCTCAAGTGTGCCAGTGATGCTGGAGGTGGAAAGTGTGATCTGACCTTGCACTGCAAATGTTCAGTAATATTGAGGTCTGGAGAATGAGGTGGCCAGGGGGTAGCTACTAAAACCACAACTTGACACATGATGCTGTTGGGTGCCATATCATGGCACCTTCATACCACAGCATCAGGGATCCACCTCATGCTTCACAGTTGGAACCAAACAGTCGGGGTGGTATGCTTCTGCAGGTTTTTGCCAGACATACATTCTACCAGTGGTGGGAAACAATGTGTAGCACGATTCATCAGACCAGATGATACGTCGCCAGTCTTTAGCATCCCAGTTTTATGTGCTTTGCATCACCTTACACGTTTTGTTGCATTGATGTTGGAAATATGAGATTTTAGGATTACAGCCCGACCATAAATACCGGAACGATGAAGTTCCTGACGAACTGTTTTGACGGAAACGGGATAATTCTGACTGGTGTTCAACTCTACTGCTATTTGCGGTGCCGTGTTCTTGTGTTTCTGTTGTACAATCAGTGCCAACGTTCGCTTATCCCTATCTGACAACTTCGTATGGCATCCACAATTTGCACGTTTGGACGCAACGCCCTGTCGTTTTTGATAAATAGTCATAATTTTCGATACACTTTCTCGTATTACACTACTATTTCCGCCGTTTTGGTTACTGTAGCTCCTGCAAGACACACCCAAGGATCATGCCTTTTTGGAGGTCACTGAGATCTGACATTATCAATAATTACACCACAACAGCTATTTCACCTGTGGCACCACTACGTGATAGCCTACATTGTACTTCTCCCCTTTATTTATGTCACATCATGGGTGACATCATCCCTGTGATATGCATACGGTGCATTGCATGTACTCCAGTCGCCGTCGGTGTTTCCATTATTTTGATAAACCCCTGTAAATTAACAAACCTTTTATTGTCCTTCGAAGTACTCTCCTCCAGAAACTATACAAAGGTGCAGACATCTAATCCACTTTTGGAATACTTGGTGGTACTCCTGTTCAAAATACTATGCAACTCTGAACGAATGCATTTCACAAGTGCTTGCACTCTTGAAAAAGACATCCCTGCAAGTTTCTTTTTAATTTTTTGGAATAGTCAAAAGTCTCATGGTGCAAGATCGGGTGAATGTGCAGGATGGGGTAGCTGTGTGACATTTTCCTGCTCCAGATAAGCTGTAACCTACAAGGTTTCTGAGCACTGACTGTCATGAAGAAGAGATACCTTTGACATGCCTGTTGTTGGATGCTGTGCCTTTATGTCTTTAACCACTTTGGGAAAACAATGTTGATGTAGTATTAGCCATCTATAGTCATTTTTAAGGTAAGGTGTCCACGGCTACCACACCTTGGAAATGGAAAGAAGTGTGAACATCCTCTTCATTGAGAGAAAGTCTTATTGGAGGGTTTGGGGGACACGGTTCATCTTCCACAACCCAAACGTAGTTGTCGATCTTTCTGTGAGTTGTATAGTAATAAAACCACATCTCATCACCTGTAACAATATCTGTTAACCGTTTGGGGCCGCTAGGTTCAAACATTACCAGCATGTTCATGAACGAGTTGACTTTAGCCCTTTTTTGTTTTTGTGCCAATTAGTGGGACACGCATTTGGCAGACCTTTTGGAACTTTAAATGTTGATTAAAAATTCTTTCCACACTGTCAATACATATACTGATATCTAAACTTATTACCTGAATGGTGAAGTATGGGTTTGCCTTAACGAAACAGCAGCGTTCATGGCCTCCTTTGGTCTTCCTGCCTGACGGAGGTCTTCGAAGCTCTGCTGCCCTTCTGTGAATTTGCTCATCTAACCCTTAACAGTGCCATATGAACTGGAAAGATCCTCATATACTTAGGATAAATCGACACGAATTTTTTTCGCATCATCCCCAAGCTACATCCTTGTGACAATGTAAAATTTTTCCTCATCTTTAGTAGACTCCATAGCAACAATGCACAGATTTCGTAGACCAATATTTACACGCCACCAGTGAAGAGAGAAATTCACTCCTCGACACATTCACTGACACTACCCACATTCACTCGCCTTACACATTGACTGCCTTTGAACTCATCCTCTGCTCCTCCTCATTCCTTCCATGTTTTATATAGGAGGTCGTGGACACCCTAACAGAAGCAATCTCCTCCCAGTGGTATGTACCATTTCTCGGATCCTTGTAAAATTTCACATATATCATGGTGGAGGTTTGATTGGGCTGGCTGGAGTGACTTCAAATTCCTCTGTGAGTTTGCTCAACACTCAGTCAGCAAGGAGATAATCAATATTGTGGTAGTGGCGAGATAGACAACTATCTAAGTAGCTGATTCAACTATTCCTCACACATCAACAGTTTCCTCGATTTCATAAACCGTGCTGAAATCCCGACTGCACTGCAGCTCATAAGGCTCAGAAGAAGTCTTGGAGTGTTTAAAAATATCCAACATCCTTCAACCTTGCAGCTTTCAAGTGCGCCAGGGTGAAAGCTTGTTTCATCCTGTACCAGAGCTAGAAAGAATCTTGGATCAAATATACATGTTCTATCACCCACAGGACTAATTTTAAGGTTGTATGGGAGAAAGTCTGTAAAATAGGTGGGAACTATATGTTCCACTCATTACACTGGGTAACACACAAAAAGGCTTTCAGATGAAAATAGCCAATCTTTACTAATTTCGAGGTGCTCAGCATGAAAATGACAATAAAATTTGTCGATTGGCTCTTGTTTAGGAGAGAGAGAGATGATCACGTATAAACAACTCAGTCCGCATTCAGCACATAGGTAACCATTTCGCAACGCTGTATTTTAAACTCCAGACTGCAACGTATTGCGTTGTATTGCATCAGCCCGACATACACACAACCCCCGAAGGTATTGCATCATTGTCTGATGCAATATAGTTGAGTCATGACATAGCAGCTTTATGATCACGGGTAAAAGATGATGTAGTTGTTAGTTGTAAGCGATATCTCGTAGGGTAAATCTTTTGAGTTTTATTTACCCTACGAGATACTGATTTATTTCCATTTACATCCTGAGTCATACATACAACACACGTGATCCTTGCATTTTAATCCAGCAGTAGTGATGCCTCATAACTGTGTTAATAGTGCAGATACATTTTGTTATATTTGCGGGAAAGTGATGTTTGCAAGCCAGAAAAAGGCCATCACTCCAATAGTGAAAGCGGCATATGAGTTTTATTTTGGATGCAAGATCGGAGACCAGGACAAGGCCTGGGCCCCACACATATGCTGTACTGCATGTGCAAGAAATCTTCCAAAGTGGCTGAAAGGCAAAAAGTAGCGATGCCATTTGCTGTTCCTATGATTTGGAGAGAGCCAAGCAATCACGCAAATGACTACTACTTCTGCATGGTTCCACCTGTTTCTGGAGGCATCACAAGGAAAAAGAAGTGGACAATAGCATATCCAAATATACAATCTGCTCTCCAACCAGTTCCACATGGCAAAGGCCGTCCCATTCCCGAACATCCAAGAAATTTTACATTGATGAGGAGGGAGGTGAACTGGCGTCGGGTTCCCGGCAGCCAGGTTCGGTGGCTAATGATGATCCATACGTCTCCCACAGTGTGTCGTCTACACCACACACTCTCACTGAAGAAGAAATGAACGATCTTGTTCGCAATCTGGAGCTGTCCAAGGACAAAGCAGAGTCACTTGGATCAAGACTTAAACAATGGAATCTTCTCAAGGAAAATGTCCGAGTGACTTCGTTTCGAACTCCTCATGAGCAGTTTACGCCTTACTTCAGAAAGGAAGATGACCTTGTGTTCTGCTCTGATGTAGATGGCCTGATGAATGACCTCGTAATCAAACATAACCCTCAAGAATGGCGACTATTCAAAAACTCCTCGAAATTAAGTCTCAAGGCGGTGTTGCTGCATAATGGAAATCGTCTTCCATCCATTCCGGTCAGACACGCTGTCTATATGAAAGAAACTTATGACAACCTAAAACAGCTGTTGAACTGTCTTCAATACAGCAAGTATGGTTGGCATCTCTGTTGTGACTTGAAGGTAGTGACTCTGTTGATGGGTCTGCAGCTGGGATATACGAAGTACTGGTGTTTCTTATGTGAATGGGACAGCCGAACAAAGATGAGTGAGAGAGAAACTAACTATGTGAAGAGAAACTGGCCTCAGAGGAAATCTCTAAAGGTTGGAGAGAAGAATGTAGAATAGCTAGCACTGGCAGAAATGCACAGAAATCTGCTATCGCCCCTACATATCAAACGTGTTGTGATGAAAAACTTCGCCATGGACCGGACTGAATCAGCTTTCAAGTACTTGGCTGACAAGTTTCCTCGACTCAGCGAAGCAAAAATTAAAGAGGGAATTTTTGTGGGTCCTCAGATCCGCGAGCTGTTTAGAGACCAGATGTTCAATATGAGACCAACAGAGAGACCAGATGTTCAGGGTGACGAGAAAAAGGCTTGGGACACATTTCATCTGGTGTCAACTAAATTCCTCGGGAATGTCATGGTAGATAACTACAAGAAACTGGTTAAGGAAACTGCTTAAGGAAACTGGTTAAAGTAACTTGGTTTGTCTCTGTATCACAAACTTGGCTGAAATATGTCCTTAATGATCCACTTTCTCCATTCCCACTTAGATTTCTTCCCCGACAACTGTGGCTTAATTAGTGATGAGCACGGTGAACGTTTTCAGCTGGACATTTCAAAGATGAAGAAACGATACCAGGGAAACTGGTCCATTTCAATTTTGGCTGACTACTGTTGGATGCTTGCCAGAGATGATCCTAAACAGATTTCTTCTCTGTTAATTAATAACGTTGTTCAAGCGACAGGCAAAGCGATGCTGAAATTAGAAGCAGAGTTTTACCAATACATATCATATGTACGTATTACTTTATTATATAAGAAACTATTGTGGAGTTTTCAGAAATCATAGCCAATTTTCATTGTCATATTCGTGTTCAGCACCTTGAAATCTTTGTCATGGCTACTTTTATCTCAGAGGCATGACTTTTATGAAAATTTGTTGGCCAGTGTTATCTATCGTGAAGTACAATGGGCAAGCAATTGCCAACACTCTGGGTGAAATATTTTCCTCTATATCTTCTCCATCTTCCTATTTCCCAGAGTTTATGGCCTTAAAAGCAAGGCCAAACACTCCCCGCTGTCTTTCTACTAGAATGGCCTGGAGCCTTATAACAGGCCGTTCACAGCAGAGGAGCTGCGCCTTGCTCTGCACTCCTCTCATGCATCTGCTGTCAAGCCAGACAATGCGCATTACACCATGCTACATCTTTCCACACACCACAATATACGGAAGATATCTAAGATGATGAATAGATATCTATATGTGTTCTTAGATATCATTTCGATATTTTCTGGATATTGGAGCTCTATTTCATTAATATCCGACTCTGACTCTTTAACCGCATTTTTCTGGAGGAGCAGTTTCTGCACTCCTGGTGGAGGTTATTATTTTTGCCTTCCCCAAGCCAGGGAAGAACCCCTAGATTATTTCGAATTATCATCCAACTGATGAGCTGCAATGTATCGTATATGTAAGGTGTTAGAAAGAATGGTAAATGCCAGACTCATCTTGCATTTAGAACACCACAACTTTCGTTCCAACAGCCAACTCTGGCTTTCACAGGCAACAATCAACACTTGACCACCTGGATCCACCTCAAATCGGTAATCAGGAATTCCTTTTTTTACACAGAGAGACCTGGTGTCAATATTATTTTACATCAAAATATCATACGACATGACGTGGAGATTAAGCATTCTTCATGACGTCTAGACCTTCAGCTTGAGAGGTCACATGCCAATATTTATTTGCAACTTTTTTTTATCATATGGTTCTTTTCGTGTCCGTGTTGTCAACACTCTGCCATAGCTTTCACTTTAAACCACGTAGTACCACAATCTGCATCCTGAGTGTTATGCTTTCCATTCTCAAAATGAATTCTAGAACTTGACAACCTCTGACTGTAGGCAGTGCTCTTTAACAACTTTTGCGTGATCACTTTTACAATGACTTTAACAACTTTTGCTCTTCAGCCAGCATGAGGGTCATTGAACGATAAATGCAATACCCTGAACAATTTATTGGTTTGGGGAACAGCCAATGGATTTTGGTACTCATCGCAGAAAACTACTTGTGTACACTTTTGCCACAAGTGAAATCTTGATCTAGGTCCTGTCATGTCGTGGAAGAGTGCTGGTCCACTCCCTAACTTCATTTTAACTTCTCTGTTAATTAATAACTCCTATTAATTCATCTTCACCCGTGATTCTGGCTGAAAACACAGATTCGTGGATTTTTACAACCATACTCAGGTGTTCATTAAACATGCTATGCCTTCGATGAAAGAAAGAAATATCCGATTCACTAAATAGAGGATGACACATTGTTAATTTACATTCAGACATTTGTATACATATGTGTTCGATTGTGTTCGATTCTGTGGTGTGAACGAATGTGTTCGATTCTGTGGCCCTGCTCAACACTTCGTTGGATGAAATGACTTTAACTTTGTTCCTTGGAGACTTTCTCCAATCAGTTTAATATAACTTGAATGCTATTTTACTTTTTCAGACATTCATTAACGAGATAGAAATCTGTACTGCCTCGTACAGAAATCGCTTTTCACACTTCAAAACTCGGGGAGAGGACATCGTAATCCTGGTTCGTACAAAACTATGCCCTGCTCCTTCAGAGTTTCGAGAAAAAATTATGTCATTTTGATACACTAAGTTAATGTGACCTCAGTTCATAAGTAACACTTATTCTCTTTCGTTTATCTCCTGCATCTCCTGTCAGTCCTCTTGCTGACTATAATGACAATAAATAACATTGTTGCAAATTAAATGGATGAGAACTGAGCGTGAGGATAAATAAGTGTATTTTACAATACGAATTAAAATACAATGCAAATTATTGCAAAAGTATGGATGAAATAACTTATAAACAAACTAAATACTATCATATAAAAAGTAATAACGTTTTCCTACAGAACAGTTAAGACCAGCTCTGTCTGCTCGACCAAATTAGATTGCCATGTCTCTTGGATACCTTTACTTTAGGCGTAAACAATCCTTTTATCATAATAGATAATGCATTAATAAAACTAAATCACCCACGCACTCACCACATAAAAATATATCTACTTTTGACTATCGTGCACAGACTCAGCCTATTTATGCCTCTTTTCAGATCTGCACAACTTTAGCATTTTAGTTCTATCCGACTGAGGGTGTAGGGGAGTTGTTCTGGTTTTCTGAATGCCTAATAGTTGACAGATATCTTTAAACGCATTGGATTCAAAATTCTTAATTTTTCAGATCGGTTCTATGTTCAGATTCCTTTGTTACATATATCTCACGCAAAAGCTTAGGCAAGCGTTCATGTCACGTTTTTCATAAAGTCACTGCAGTACATTCATCTGTCGTAACACTGCACCCTCCTTAGGTCTTGTTCGTCCCGGACAGCTCTGGATTCCGAAGCTTCTTCAGTTCTTCGATGAAACGGGGCCAAGCGATCCACATGTTGGAAGTTGACGAATGCGATACACCACATCGTTAATCCTGTTAACTACTGTATTCGGACCTTCATAAATTATTTCATAAATTTATGTTCGAGCCCCTTTCAGTCAGACTATATTATCCGATCAATCTGGGTTTCACAAGGATTCTGAAGTTTTAGTGAAAGTCTCTTCTTCCTATGTGGATTGTACAGCCAGACTAGATCTCCTTGATTGAAAACAGTTCCATTTGTTTTACTGTCGTATCTCGTTTTGGTTCTCTCGCTTGCTAAGTTGATGTTATGTCTGACAGGGTGATGGATTTCTTGTAGTCATTGTTGTAATTCTTGTAGTCATTGTTGTAATTCTTGTACATATTGTGGAGTGGATACAGGTATTGCTTCGGGCCGACCATATAAAAGGTCACAGGGAAGACGTAACTCTCTTCCAAAGAGCATCATGGAAGGTGTCTGTCCAGTTGTTTCGTGCACTGCTGTCCTGTATGTCAATAAAAAGAGTGGTATATGGCGATCCCAGTCACGTTGATGGTCGTCAAACAAACAATGCTAGATGCTGTGCAATTGTCCTATTTAATCTCTCAACCATACCATCCGACTGAGGGTGTAGTGATCCTATGATCTCCAGGTATAGCCTTGTTTTCAGTGGAGTTCTAAAGGTACTCCATACCTAGTAATCAATTTATTCACTATCATCTGTGCAATTACTGTAGCTTTATGATCCTGGATGTGATAGACCTAAGTCTATCACATCCAGGAAACTCAGGTAATGAGTTTGTAACTTCGTGAAATAACCCATTACCACCATTAAATAGTGATTCCCATCATTAGTCCTAGGGAACGGACACATTCAATGCCTATTCTCTCAAAAGGGGCACCAACGTTATACGTCTGCAGCTTACCCCGACTCCTAGTCTTAGGGCCCTTCTTTGCTGCACAGGCCTCACATTACCTACACCATCTTTCAACATCTGCCCTACTTTTCAGCTAATGAAATCGTTCCCTTACTTTAGCTAATGTCTTATTAACACTAAAGTGTCCTCCAGTGTCACTATAATGCACATCTTTCATCACTAGTTCCACTCGGGAGCGACGAAGGATTATCTGCCAACGGATCAATCGTCCAGTGGGATTCTCTCATCATCTGTATAATACACCTTCTTTGATTTCAAAAGAGTCCCACTGTGCCCAGTAACTTTTGGTAGTTGGGCTATACCTCGAGATTTGCTCCCAATTAGGTCTTACATCAGATTTTTCAATCAAATCCATTATTGGCCTTATATCTTTATCGTGTAGTTGGGCCTTTCTAATTTCTATTGGATTCCAAATGTTAAGAGTATCACTGTTTGTTTGTGTCGATGTTTTCTGTCTTATGGGCATTACCTCTTCAGTACCAAATTTCAACTCCACATTATAGCAATGCTTACAGTTGTCAATATATGGATGTGTGGAAAGGCATCTGCACCCGTTCAATGCTCGATGGAGAAATTGTACTCTTGTCAGCGCTGTATCCACCTAGCGATTTGCCCTTCAGGGTTTTAAAGTTCAGTAACCACCTAAGTGCAGCATGATCAGTGCGTATAAGGAATTTCTGGTCATAGAGATAATGATCAAAATGTTCTATTGCTTCTATTATTGCAAACAGTTCCTTTCGTGTGACACAATAATTTCCATCTGGTTTGGATAGAATTTTGCTAAAGTATGCAATAACCTTTTGTTGTCCTTCTTGTTGTTGTGAAAGTACAGCACCTTCTCCAGTGTTACTTGCGTCAGTATCTATTATGAACTGTTTTCCAGTTTGTGGATATGCTAACACTGGTGCTGTGGAAAGAGCCTTCTTCAACTGTTGGAAGGCTACGCCACATTCGGTGGTCCACATGAACCGCTGGCCCTCCACTGTCAGACGATATAATGGCCTTGTAATGTTCAAGAAACCATTGACAAATCTTCCATAGTAGGTGCAAAGTCCAATAAAACTACGAAGTTGATTAACATTTTGTGGTGGAGGCTAGTCACCTTACAGCTTTTATCTTATTAGAATCAGTCTTAATCCCTGATGTAGTGATGACTTCTTGCTGGAACAGTTTTCACTTAGTCGGTCCCAATTTTAGCTTGGCTGCCCTAAACTTTTCAAACACATGACGAAGTTTTCTCAAATGTTTTTCAAAAGTCTTCCAAGAACGATGATATCGTCCAAGTAAACCAGGCAGACCACCCAAGACAAACATTTGAGCACCGACTGCATTTCATTCCTTAGTGGGAAATGCTTTCTCATCATTGCCCCACTGCAATTCATCCTTTTAGTTTGCGTATCTGAGGCTTCCTCAGACACCTTAACATCATTCTTGATAATGTTTCCCAGTTGACATCCAAGACACCTCCTGTGTGGTTTTCTGCTTTCTTTTCCTGTGATCCCTTTCATTTTCTCACAGGTCAGAAAGGCATATTACTTATATAATATATATTATATAACTAATATAATATAAGTAATATAAGTAATAATGCAAGTAATAATAATATACATGACTGCATGTACCAGAACTCTTTGACATCCATTACACTGAGCATCCAGACTTCATGCCTGTCTTCACAGATGGCTCAAGTCCAGCATATTTGTGAAATTAACAATAGTCTCCTCTGATACCATCATTATGGACCATATCCCACCACGGTGTTTCATTTTCACTGCAGGGATGAATGCTATGAGTCTCGCCTTGGACCACACAGTGGCTAAGCACCAGCATAGGTGTGTGCTTTACATCAACTCTCTTAGCTTGCTATGGGCTTTGATCTTGGTGAGACGTCGTCATTCTGCAAGGATGAAGTTGTACTTTTTCTGTTCCGCTTAGGTCATACATTTATTACAAATTTATTATTTTATGGGCAGACAACGAACCTAAGTGTGAGTTTTAAGACACCATTTTGAATCATTAAACATATTTGAATTGATTGTCCTTTTTTAACCTGGAATTATTTCATAAATTTATGTTTGAGCCCCTTTCAGTCAGACTATTTTATCCGATCATTCGCTTTTACCACTTGCTTTTGCCATTTTTATGTTTTACTGGGTATTTTAACAGATTATGATTTTATGGCTTTATTGTATTTCATCTGCTGAATCTGGGTTTTTTTTTCACTTGGGTTGGTTTTATCTTATTAGTGTATATAAATATGTATTGTTCTACACATTTCTGCTGATATTTCTATCATTTACATCTTTTTCTTCGGATTTACCTCCTTCCCTTTTGTGCTTTTAACTTATTTTGTTATCTTAATTTTCATCTCATTTGACAAATTTTAGTCATAGTTGCTAGTGCGCCATAAAACAACCAAACAACCAACCTCAAACTGAGTGGTCCTTACATTATGTCTCTAAATGTAATGGTTTAAGGAACTTACTTGGAATTTGCAAATTATTATAAGTTAAACAAATGTAAGAATCGAAACTTTATTTTAATTAATATTTCTATTTTCAGGTTCAAGGGAATATTTTATGAGTGGAGTGAGGCAAAACAGTGTGTAAGTATTATGAACTCATTTTTTTTATATAAACTACAAAGTAAATAAGTGAATAGATTTACAGATTATGTTTTATCAGCTGGTGGATAATCCTGAGCAAAGGCCATCGCAGGCTCCAGAACTCTTACTTCTAGTAACATCGTCAAATGCTACATTAGAGGAAGTCTTCTAGTGTAGATAGCTTCAGTCTTTAGTGGTGGGCGAACGGGTCTTTGCCCCATGCCTGTGATTAGCTGTTTGATGTTATCAGCATTCCTTCTCTCAATAAACACAGCTTCTTTAAACATGCCACTAACCATTTTCTCTCCCAGGTAGTTACAATGTGAGGACTCTGCACAGAGCTTGATGTCCTCACACAAAATCTTCACCGTTAAAATTTAGATATTCTCAGTTTGCAAAAGACCAGATGGACAGATAAAGGTCAGATTCTTAAAACTAATTATAAATATCTCTTTCCAGGGAGGGAAGATAATAAGCATCACCAAGGCGTAGGTCTGCTTCTCAGCAGACATTCCAGTGATGTTCTAGGATATGACTGCATTAATGAAAAGATTTTTACAGCTACATTTCAGACAAGCGTTAAAGACTTCAATGTTATTTGCTGTTATGCCCCCACTGATGCCGATGAGGATCAGAAGAGTAGGTTTTACGGAAAACTTTAGGGTATTTTGAATTCTGTCAAGAAAGGAGATATTAACATTGTTCTATGTGACTTCAATGCCAAAGTTGGTACTGACTTTGACCTGTGGGGAGGAGTAATAGGCCCTTTTGGTATTGGTAGCTGCAATGTCAATGGGCAACGTCTCCTATAGGAAAATAAACTCAATGGTATCAGAATAACTATCACTTATTACAAACACGGCAACATACATAAGTACACATTCACCAGATGGGCTGCATAAGAATATAATAGATTATATATTAATTAGCAGTAAATGGATTAGTTCTGTTAGGAATACCAGAACATGCGGAGGTCCTGAAATTAGATCTGACCATTACCTTGTTAAAAGTGTCTTGCAACTTAAAAAGTATTGTGCTAAGGTTAAAAAATTCACGATTCATTCTGAAGCTCTAAAAGGCCCAGTTATAGCTAAAGTTTGCCATGATTGGTTACTTAGTCGTTATAACAGTCGTGGTTTGCTTATCACTGAAGTTGAGGAAGAATGGGACCGTTTTAAACAGGCTTTTTTGTAAACTAACCGTACTTTTTTAGGAAAAAAGGGACACAGAAGGCAGAATTATTTGAGTGATAAGACAATTGAGGTTATTTCGGAAAGTAAGAACTGTAGGAATGTCTTTGATCAATAACCTACTAGTCCTAATAGAAAGCATTACAGAGAGCTTAATAAACGTGTAAAGGATCAGTTAGCTGTTGACAAGAATCTTTGGCTTGATGGCTTGGCTTACAAAGCTGAGGAAGCAGTTACACAGCACAACAGCAGAGAGTAGTACTAGATAGTTAATTTTTGTGTGGTAGAAAATGGACAGGTATATAAGGATTGAAGGATAAGCAAGATAAGGTTATAGAAGATGAGGATTCTGTCATGACTACGTGGACTGAACACTTCAGTGATGTTCTAAACAATGTGGTTAGTTCTACTCCCATCGTTTGTAATGATAATAGATGCATTACTGGCTTTAATGTTGCCCCTATAACACAGTCTGAAGTTATTTTGACTATTTCTAAACTTAAGCTACATAAATCCACAGGGGTAGATGAAATTACTACGGAAATGGAGAGAGCCACGAATGTTTCGGTTGCCAGATGGATGACTGAAATGTTAAATATCTTTTGTGATAAAGGCCTGCTTTCTAAAGATTTTACGAGAACTATTATTATCCCTATTTTCGAAAAATGTGATCGCAGTTCTTTTGATGACTATAAGGATATCAGACTACTTTCTGTTCGAGGTAAGGTTCCTTGCATGATTGTGCTTAACAGAAATAAGAATCTGGTTGACAGTCAATTGCGTGATGAGCAATGTGGATTCAGAAGTGGTAGGGGATGTGTAGATCAGATATTTTCACTCAGGCAGATTCTTGAGAAATGTTTAGAGTTTCAGAAACCTTTGGTTCCTAGCTTTGTTAATTTCAAAAAGGCTTTCGACTCTGTTGATTGTCTTAATTTGTGGTTGATCGTGAGATCATATGGTATACCAGACAAGTTAGTTAACATAACGAAAGCTCTTTATAGCAACACTGAGTCATGTGTGGGAGTTGGTAAAGCTTGTAGCAATTGGTTTAGCATTACTTCTGGTGTTCGACAAGGGTGCATTTTGTCTCCTTTTCTCTTTAGCTTGGTTATTGATTATGTTATGCGAAATTCACTTCAAGGGAAAGATTTTGGCCTTAAATGGACTGGAGATACAAAAATTTCTGATTTAGATTATGCTGATGATTTAGGCCTTTTGACAAATGATGTTGATGAGATGAACTCTTTCATTCGAGCTGTTGATGAGACTGGTAGTAGAGTAGGTTTTGGTTATGAACAGAGAGAAAACTAAAGTAATGAAAATTGGTCAGGCAGGTTGTGATTCAGTTAATCTGAATAGTTCCACTTTTGATCAGGTATCAGAGTTTAATTATCTTGGGAGCTATGTAGCATGTACTGGCTAAGTGCGGCATAAGATTAACAGACGAATAGTGATTGCTGCCGAGACTTTTAAGAACCTATGGAGAGTGTGGAGAAATAGGCATATACTCCTAAAGACTAAAAGCAGATTGTATAATAGTTTGATTCTCTCTAGGGTTAGTTATGGTACTGAAACTTGAACGCTTTGTGAACAAGATAACAAGAAACTTGATCCTTTTGATTCTAAATGCTTACCCAGTATCTTGGGCATTAGGTGGTTAACTTTGTAAGTTATGATGAGGTTAGTAATGATTAGGAGTCGGCAACCTGCTTTAAACAGCATGTTATGCAGAGGAGATTCCGTTGGGTTGGCCATGTTCCCTGTATGGATAATTATAGATTAGCGAATAGCGTTATGAACAGTGTGCCTAAAGGCCTCAGAAAGAGGAGGAGACCTAGGACATGGTGGGCAATGTCAAACAGGACCTTTTTAGAAATGGTGTGCAGTGCCCTGATGCAGCAGATGTAGCTCATGACAGATATGCTTGAAGAACTAAATTATGCAGTGTGGTTGGACCTCCGTGGCTGTTTGAGGATGATGATGATGATCTTAAGAAATATTCGTTTAGCAGTGCAGCTTAAAAATATTCATTTAATAGAAGCAGTAAATATTCATTTTGCAGAAGCATCTTAACAAATATTCATTTAACAGAAGCATCTTAACAAATATTCATTTAACAGAAACATCTTAACAAATATTCATTTAGCAGAAGCATCTTGACAAATATTCATAAGAGTGGCACTTAACAGACTTTTTCATTACTTTAGTTTTCTCTCTGTTTATAACCAAAACCTGCTCTACACCAGTCTCATCAACAGCTCGAATGAAAGAGTCATTTAGCAGAAGTATCTTAAAAAATTTAAGCGAAACATATTCGAAAGTTATTCAAAAGTGTCGATTTTGTCCATACACCCACATCAAAAGTGAAGTTTGATGAAAAATTAAATTACTTTTTTAAACGTTCCTGTTGCTTCACTTTTCTCAGTGAATTCAGTTATCCTCGGTGCAATATTAATGGAGAGGGCAACGTGCAGTTTAATCTAAGTTCATAAAATGGAGTACAGTTTTTTCCCACGTATGCTGCAGTAAGAAAAAACAAGTTTTTCTATGGGGTTGCCTAAATATTTACGAAACATTTGACCATTAAAGAAAACAGTTTCGCAACCCTATTGAAGCTCCCGCGACCTTGAATTGAGTATTGATCTGAAGTTCCCCAAATCTGGATGAATGGTACAATAAATGTTTGAAATAAGATTCAGAGTATCCTAAATCTGAAGTCGCATTCTTTATTATTTGGGGACAAAAACTATTAATGAAACTTTGGGTCATATGTAGGTAGCGTTGTTTCCTATCCAGAACAATAAAGTATCATATCATTCGATATATTTCTTCTGCAGTTAAAGTAGCATGGGAACAAGGAGTAAGAAGTTTCGGCCTATATTGGAGTCTTTTTTTTCTATTAGAAAATATTTTAGCGAAACAGTTCAGCATAGGCTTTTCTTCAGGACTCTAATGAATCTTTCAGAAAATGTGAGCTCCGTTTTATTCTTCTTTTTCTGTTGTTAAAATAATGAATGCGAATATGCTCCCTTTCTGACCTCTGTCGTTTCTCTAATCCTACCAAGTAGAGAAACCTAGAAAATATGCTTTTTCCATTCATTTTCTGATTCTAAACATTTTCTATTGGTATTCTTCTCTTACGACAATAATAATAGTTTCGCATAATATAGATATTCATTCTGGATAATAGTTTGTAGCTTGTTTCAGATGATTATATTAAAAATGCACATTTTCCAGAAGTTAATACATGCACAAAGGGTTTGGGATTAATCAATTTTTTTTTAAGATAACAGCTCAGGAATTTTATAATGAGTATTTATTTTTTATTTTAGAACGTAAATGCTTTTTGCTTTTTATGTTGCCAAAATAAACATGTATTTTTCTAGTTTCCCAGCTAGTCCTTCGACATCTTCATCATCATCTTCCTCATCCTTACCATCGGGAACTGGA
Source organism: Ryuthela nishihirai (assembly GCA_038380435.1). Taxonomy (NCBI): domain Eukaryota; kingdom Metazoa; phylum Arthropoda; class Arachnida; order Araneae; family Heptathelidae; genus Ryuthela; species Ryuthela nishihirai. The sequence goes on from JAWZYU010000005.1 coordinate 2,257,734, forward strand.
AGGTAACTATGCTTTCACTTTTTGACTAACTTGTCGAGTATTCCATATGATTTAATGATCAACCACAAATTATGTCAATCAACAGACTCAAAAGCGTTTTTGAAATCTATAAAGCTTTTAATCACAGGTCTCTGAACATTTCTCAAATATCTGCCAAAGCGAAGAAATCTCATCTACACATCCCCTACCACTTCTGAATCCATACTGCTCATCATGCAATTGTCCATCAACCAAATTTCTAATTCAGTTAAGCACAATAATGCAAAGAACCTTACCTGGAACAAAAAGTAGGCTGATACCCCTATAGTTTATCACAAGAACTACCATCACGCTTTTTAAAAATAGGTATAAAAACAGCTCTGGTTCTTAGGAGCAATGCCTTTGTCATACAAGATATTCAAAATTCAGTCATCCATGTGATAATAGAAATATTCCCAGCTCTAAGCATTTCGGTAGTAATTTCATCTATCCCTGGGGATTTATGTAGTTTAAGTTTAGAAACAGCCAAAATAACTTCAGATTGTGTTATAGGGCCAACATTAAAGCCACCAATGCATCTATCATCATTACAAACAATGGAAGTAGAACTAACCACATTGTTTAGAACATCACTGAAGTGCTCAGTCCGCCTAGTCATGACAGAATCCTCACCTTGTATAACCTTATCTTGCTTATCCTTCAATCCCTGTATACCTGTCCATTTTCTACCACACAAAACATTAAGTATCTAGTACTACTCTCTGCTGTTGAGCTGTGTAACTGCTTCCTCGGCTTTGTAAGCCAAGCCATCAAGCCAAAGATTCTTGTCAACAGCTAACTGATCCTTTACACGTTTATTACACTCTCTGTAATGCTTTCTATTAGGACTATTAGGTTGTTGATCAAAGACATTCCTGCAGTTCTTTCTTTCCGAAATAACCTCAAGTGTCTTATCACTCAAATAATTCTGCCTTCTGTGACCCTTTTTTCCTAAAAAAGTACTGTTAGTTTACAAAAAAGCCTGTTTACAATGGTCCCATTCTTCCTCAACTTCAGTAGTAAGCAAACCATGACTGTTATAATGACTAAATAACCTATCATGGTAAGCTTCAGCTATAATTGGGTTTTCAGTGTTAAAGGCAACTTTTTTAACCTTAGCACAACACTTCCTTAGTTTAAGATGCAAGACACCTTTAACAAGGTAATGGGCAGATTCAGTTTCAGTTTCTCTAAGTGACCTGGTATTCTTAATAGAACTAGCCCATATGCAGTTAATTAATATATAATTTATCTTATTCTTATTCAGCCCATCTGGTGAAACCCATGTGTACTTATGTATGTTGCGGTGTTTGTAATAAGTGGTAATTATTCTGAAACCATTTACTTCCCTGTAGGAGACGTTGCCCATTGCAGTTACCAATACCAAAAGGATCTATCACTCCTCCCCAAAGGTCAGAGTCAGTACCAACTTTGGTATTGAAGTCGCCTAAAACAAGGGTAATAGTTCCTTTCTCGACAATTCAAAATATCCTGAAATTGTCCGTAAAACCTAACTTTGTCTTCGTCATTGGCATCCTCAATGGGGGCCTAATAACAGATAGCATTGAAATCTTTAATGCTTCTCTGAAATGTAACTGATGTGTGTCATTAATACACTCATATCCTTTAAGAGCATCACTAGCATGTCTGCTGAGAAGCAAACTTACGCCTTAGAGATGCTTTTTATCTTCCAACCCTGAAAAGAGAAATTCAAGATTATTTTTATGAATCTGACCTTTATCTGTCCATCTGGTTTTTTTTCCAAATTTTTAATATCAAGGTTATAACTGTGGAATTCTTGTGTGAGGACCTCAAGGGAGTAATTTCTGTGCAGAGTCATCACATTCCAACTACCTGTGGAGAGAGAATGGTTAGTGGGACGTTTAAAGACATTATATTTCTTCAGAGATGAAATGTTGACAATATCAGTCTCCTAATAGCAGGCATGTGCAAAGACCTGTTTCCCTAACTGCTAATGGCTGAGGCAATCTACACTGGTAAAACTTCCTCCAATGCAGGTTTGACAATGCCCGTAGAAGCAAGATTCAGGTACCTGCGATGGCCTCAGATCAGAATTATCGACAAGTTCACGAAACGTATCTTGTGAGTCTATTCACTATTCACTTATTCGCTAATGAATCTCTCACTCAATCGATAAACAGACAGAAAGCACACCGGAAGATTGTCCGTCAACAGAAACCCACTAGTGCAGCAAATTCAAGATCCATAATCAAGTTCAGAGCTATTATTCTATTCCTGTTGGTGTATATGGTCATCACCAGCACCCTGTGTGGTTGACCACTCCTCAGCTGGGTAGGAAAAAAAAGAAAAATTGCCATAGTAGTTCATATCAGTAGGCCACACTGATCTCGCATCCCTCCCTTCCCATTCCGTTCCCTTCCACAAAAGAGTATCACTTTTGAAAGGTACTAATGGTCTGCACCACGAGAAGGCAGGTCGGACTTTTCGTGCTATGCCTAGCCGGTTCTGTGCATCATCATAGGGATTGGTGCATAGCTGTCCTTCCCGTGACTCCCTAGCTACCATTTACAGACCTAATTCGACAACACTGGAAAAAATTATTTTGCTAATGACAAAAAAAGCAAATCTGAAAACCAAAATAAAAACGTTAACGGAATTTCTCAAGCGAGAAAGTTTTAAAAACCGGACTTCCCAATACAGGCTGCAATTGGTGATATAAAATTCATTTGTTGAATTAATATTTCATAAGACAAGGGCCCATTTCAAAATGTATAACCATCTTACTCCATCAGGAAAGCTTCTCAAGAGGTAGTTTTTAGTGCTAAATATCGTACTGAAAGCAACAGGTAAGATTATCGGTGGCAAACAATTTTTTTTAGTTCTGCAAGCACCAATGTGATCGTGAGTGACACTATACCCTTAGTTGCCAGTTTATTAGTTACGTCTACTTAGTAGCGTATTGCATCCTCTTTTGCTTTCACAACAGACCGAATTCATCGGGGCATGGAACTTACAAGATGATAGATGCGTTGTTCGTGTAATGTTTTACCATGCGAAATGATTGTGTCGCGCAGTTAGAAGAAATTGGTCAATTGGACGACGGCAGAGTCACGCTGCGAGCAGCCTTTACCAACTCACTCCACAGATGCTCGATAGTAATTAGATCAGGGGACTGTGAAAGCTAATGAAGCAAGGAAAACTCGTTGGCATGTTCCTTTAACCATTCAGTGATGATATATGCCTTGCAAAGCAGGTGCATTAACATGCTGAACATGTCCATCCGAGTGAGGATAAACAGCAGTCATGAAGGGATTAATTTGGCCAGCAACGATATTCAAATATGCTGTGGCATTCAGATGTCTTTCGATAGGTATCAAGTGGCGTAATGTGTGGCAGGAAACATTCCCCACACCATCACACTGTCACCACGTATCTATACTGTTGACACCAGACAAGATCGCTCCATGGCTCATGTTGTTTGTGTCAACTCTGATTCTGATCCTCCCATCAGCCAGCAAAAGGAACCTTAATTTGTCCGAATAGACTACCTTTTTCCGATCCTCAACGGTCCAGTGTTGATGCTCCTGAGCCAATTAGAGATGCACTTTTGTGTTCGTTGCTGATAACATCGCCACATTACATGGTCGGCAGCTGTTGTAGCCCATTCGTGACAAGGTCCAATACCTGGTGCATTCAGAGATGGCCTGCACATCAATGTGTAATTCTGCTGTGATTTGCCTCGTTGTGGCCCGTAAGTTCGTTTCCACGATTTTCGCCAGTCTTTTTTTACCTATCTGATTCACAAGCTGTTTTGGTCCACAAAATCGCTGATCTCTGGTAGGGTTTTGCTTTTCGCATCATTCCGTGTAAACCCTTGAAACGTTTGTGCATGAAAAGCCCAGGAGGACGATCATTGAAGAGTTGCTAGGACTGGCAAACCTAGCACCAACTATCATGTCCCATTCACAGTCGTTCGATTTGCCCATTCTGATATGCTCGAAGGGCTATTCTGCCTGATTTATACCGCACACCGGGATCCGTTGTTGAAAGGAACCATTTCAATATTTCGTCTGTAATATTATGTAATTGTTTAATATCTTTCATCTTTATTCATATAAAATAAAAACATATACCCAGGGATGAAAATCTACCACAATGCATCCAGGTACATTCTTCTCTCTTTATGATCTGGATATTGACTAGCGAGTTACATACTAATCTTACTTCTCTGATCAAATTTTTTGTTTGCTGGCATAAGAGAGTAAAACTGTCGATTTTGTGGTCTTGCTACGTAAGTGAATTTTTTATCGTCTAGGTTAACACTATATTTTATACCAAAAGACGGATTTGTTGAAGAGCAGATCACTTTGCTTATGCAGCCATTTAGAAATGCAGAGATGGTACATTATTCGTGGAAAAAATAAGGGTCGAGTTTTGTGTTTATCTGAATAATTGGATGGGAGTGTAATCTGTCCACTTTCACTTCTTTATCGCAGTAGGTAATACAAATTAGAGTATTTTTATCAACGTATAGTTTTGTGGCATCGTAAACTCTGATAAATTTGAGTGCCAATATTCGTAATTCGTTGTGCTGTTGCATCGCCATTGAATCTGCTTTCACTTGGTACGAAAAGTCCATGTTCGTTTCTCAATAAGGCATTGGTTGGGTTAGTATCTAACTTTGTCAAGCTGTCGGCGCAACTTTTTGTTGTCGCATTTCTATTGTGCCTCGGTTCCCCGAGGTTTCCTATTCTCTTATTGTTCGCATTTAAGACATCTTCGCCAGTCAATGCGACTTTTTCCAAATATCTCTTAATTACAGCAGCAGAATCAGACTCGGGATCGGCAATATCGATGATTTGTTTATGTTCTACATTGAAGCTGTGCCCATCGAATGCAATGCTTCGCAGAACGTAAAGTCCATTGTTATTTCTCATCAATGCATTAGTTGGACTATTTTGAATAGTGGACTAGTTGTCGACGTAACGTTTCGTTGCAGCATTGATGAATCAGTCGGTTCTGCGAGATTTGTCATACATTTATTTCTTGCATCATAATTGTCATCGTCATTGCAAAGTGCTCTTTTTTTCCAAATATCGTTTTGTAACTACTCCAGAATCTGCAACGGGATCGGTAACGTTGATTATTTGATTGTTTCGCGCATCGTAGCGATTGTTCCGAAAAGTTAAAGAAGTGTTATTAACATATTGAAAGGTAGCAGCATCACTATTTTCTTTAGGTCTACTTATATTCTATATTCTTTTAGTGTTTGCATCATAGTTACCCGTTCGATTCAGTGTTATATACTCTTGTTGTAGATGTTATTTTGTCACAGAATCCAAACGCTCTTCGGGATTGGCTACATTTCTCATTTTTTTAATACTCATGTCCTAGTCCCCTTCGTATGTCAATTTAAAACCGGCACCTGGAATTCCCGCTGGTCCTCTTTCGGAACCGGTCTCAGAGCTGATGACGCCAAACTTTGTCAAGTAATTCATCTTTATTTACCAAAGTTTTTTCTGTACTTGAGAGGCATGTGTTTGGTTTTTTTTATCGATTAATAAGAAATCGTGTGGTTTTGAAACTGCATAAAAATATCTTTCCTGATTTCTGTTGCATGATCCATTTGTAACCTCCAACATTTCTCTCTTGTTCTGCATATTAAAGAATACAAAATAGTTACACTGTAGTCGAATGTCTTTTGGAGTGGAAAAATAACTCTGCGTCAGGTAAATCAACGATATGTTTTTTTTCTTCCTCTGACGAATAATTCTTCGATGAGTTTTTGACCTCTTTCTGTTACGAAATCGTCGAAAACAATTAAATTTTGCATGTTGGGATCCAGTTCGTTGACCTTGACGATATTCTCTTTACCGGAAGAGAAAATTGCAATTGGGATTTTTTCGCCAAACGTGTTCACCAGAATTTCGTGCAAATTGTTGAATATTTCTTGCGTAAACTCATTCGGCTAGGTTAAATCTTTGGCATATAAAAAGATTTTATTATAGTAAAAATGTTTAAATATTAAGTTCTACAAAAGGTTTGACTTTCCAGAGTGGCCTGAGTGGTGCTAATACGTTTCTGTTTAAGAAATTCTTGTCTTCAAAGTCGAAATTTTGAATTTCCATTTGCCTTATTTTAAAAAGAGATCATCTTCTTTAACCCAGGAATTAAACGTGTTATCATAACCAAACCATTTAACATAATTCTCCTTTTTATTATTTTTTACTCTGGTTTTCAGAATGGTTTCTACTTTGTAAATATCGTCAGGTTTTTCGTATTTTACCATTTCTTGTATGTAACCATTCCTTGTGTGTTTTACAATTTCTTGTGTGTTTCGATGATAGGCTCCTCTTTCAGATCTTTTATCTTATAAATTATGGGATCTGTGTTTACAGCTTGAACAATTTCAAAAATTTCTTCTGTGAAATTAGGCAGATATCCCTTTCTGAAAGTTGTCTTGTACTTGGCGATTCTCACTCTGTCACAGATTTTAAATTTTGGTTTTGTAAGATATTTAATTCTTTTACCAAACAGATTAAAATGCATAATATATTTGTTTTTCTTTAAACATGCCTCTTCTGGAGTCATTTTTATTGATCTGTGATAAGAATTATTGTAATTCTTAACAAGTTTCGGAAGAACATCGATCCATTTCCTCGTATTATTGGCAGTGAAATATCTCCACGTTTTTGTCTTTAGACTCCTATTGAAACGTTCAACTATCTGCGCTTTGGTTACATTTCCGGTGGCGAACCATTTCACGCCGTGTTGACTAAACAGGGCTTGTGTTTGTCTATTAATAAACTCAGTTCCCTTATCTGTTTGCAACTTGGATGGCTTACGCTGCTGAAATATTTTGACGAGCGCCTATGTAATCTCGCTACCAGTTTTCTTTTTAACAGGCATTGCCTAAGCGAATATACCGAAAATATCAATCACCATTAAATCTAATTCGTATGATTATTATGCAATCCAAATTTTTGCATATTGATTAAATCATTGCCACTGGCGGTCCACATCAGAGACGTAAACCCGTCTTGTTTTGAATTTCGTGTACGTGGGTTTATGTAAAGTGTAAACATCATGTTGTTCGAGAAACTTTTTTACCTCTTTTTCTTCAATCCAGTTTTGCCTATTAGATTTTTTACACCAGAAAATTCCTTCAATGGATCGTAGTAAACGGATGACAGCATCTTATTTATTGTGTCCTAGAACAAATCGTTTCTTTGTTTTAATGATCGGTTTCATTATGGCTTTCGAAATTCTTTCACCAAAGAGTCGGATTCGAAATTTCGTCTAAGTCGTTCAACAATTCTTGTTCGGCTTCGTGTCTCAGTTTCTGTAGATTTACTGTACGTAATGTCGTGCTTTTGTACGCTTTATCGACACGATTAATACCCGGGTCTCCTCGCATTAACCTTTTTTCTAATTTAGTAAACGGTCCACAATATTGGTAACCAGGTCGGTGCATTTCAGGTGGGTTAAACTTTTTTTGAATCCAACGTAGTATATCCCCCCAAATTTTCCTTTCTGTTTTACAAATTTATACTTCATTGTTCCACATGTTCGACATTTACCTCTCATCGTTACTCTATTGTTCTTTGATTTCACGTATTCAACATTATCTGTTAAAGTTTTCGTTTTACACTTGACACAGTACATACTTAATTTATGTAGAATAAAGAGTAATGATATATCGCACTTATGTAACTAGTTTAACGTCTGGACAAAAGGAAAAATTAAAACGAGCGTTTCTGCACAAGAATTCCATATCATTAAGTATTGATCCTCAGAAAACTGCAAAGATGTTTTAAAATTAACTAAAAGACAAATCATTAAACTAAAAAAACATAAAGCGCCAGTTCGATTCGTTTCAGTAAAACAGCTCGACGGATTTCTTCCTTTCTAAATAACTGCACTCGTAGCATTGGGAAAAGCTGATGCAGTTGGAGCTGCGGGATATCTGGTACTAAGCTTGGACAAAAGGTTCTGGGAAAAGGGCTACACATTCTTGGAAAGCAAAGCGCAGCTGGCTTATCTTGAAATAAAAGAAAGGGAAAAGATTTGTGCATTCCAGGAAAACGAATAGCTCAGAGATTTAAAAAAGAGCCGTTAAGTAACTTAGATATCGAAAATGTAACGGAAAACGAAAAAGGATTCTGTGGTGTATACTCTATCGATTCTTTGCCAACAAAAATATTCAAGAACGAAAATGGTATAGTGAACTTTGACTTTTCCCGTCGTTCAGGAACTCATTGGGTAGCTTATTTCAATGATGCGAAGTCACATTACGTGGAGTACTTTGATCCATTCGGTTTATCGCCACCAGAAGAAATAAAACACTCTTTACTTACGTCTTCAAAGCCTATCGGATTATTACTCTTCGCTAATTCAAACAAATTACTCTGTAAAATGCAGTTACTATTACATCTATTACATTAAACAAAAGAATAATAACATAAACCCATATCATGTATTGTATTAGTTTTAACAAACTCCTAACGATCGGAATGAATTGTTGGTAACAACTAGCATATGAGTAGTATGTAGTACTACACCACATTAATAAAGATGGTACTCATAAGTATCAATTCCTCTGCTATTACAGCATACAACCCCGAAGATTTGGAAATTAATTATGAAACGCTGATCACACTCAATGGTGAATACGAGATAGCAGTGATCGGTAGCAATATGTGGTATTCCTGGTACAACATCAGTGATGAATATAACAATAACACTCTGAAATACTTCAATGGAAGGCAATGAAATAAAATAACTTTCCCAAATTTAATCTACGATGTAGACGGATTTAATGATGTTTCGAAAAATGTCTTTGGGGATCCTAACCCTATAATAATAGAAAGTAACCTCCCCACATTAATATTTGCTATTCGTTTGGCAAGATGATATAAAATATATTTTTCTGAAGGAAAGTTACGAGAAATACTAGAGTTCGAATCGAAAATTATCGATGCAGCAAAAATCGAAGGAAAGTTCCCACCCAACATAACGAGAGGGGTCGATCGCATTCTAATTCACTGTTCTATTGTCGAATCTTCCCATCTCAATAACCAGAAGTGCGACGTGTTGTTAAGTTCCGTGCCTCAAACACCGCCTGGCAGTTTAATCGACACACATCCATCCGCACTCCTATTTTCCCCCATCATCCTATAATCAAAACTTAAGTTTATTCTTACCACTAAATCTACAGTTTGGGTTCTGCCGAGACTTGTGTTTTACCATGTGAAACATACCATAAAATTAGAAAAAAAATGACGACAATGATATTATTCAGATAGTTGGGGTTACGTTGTATAAATTCGAAATAGCTCACGTATCTTGGTTTATTCCTAAAGTTGAACCTCACTACAATTACTTGCAAACAAGAATCTAAGTTAGCAAGCGGCAATCCACACGAAATCTTTTGAGAATCGTGCAAACTACACCGGCGGAAATTGGAAAAAGAACACCCAGAAGAAATTCCTGTATAATCGTCATACTATATGTATTATGTTAATAGTTAAGGGCAGCAGAAACCGTGATCCAAGATTGAAAGTCATTGGATGAAATAATGATGTCACTGAGGACGACAACCTTGCAAATGTACGCAGCGCATATTTAAGGGGTAGGGCACGAAGAAAGAAGTTATTCGTCTTGTGCTGTGTTGTTCAGTGCTCTTTGAAGGAGCTACCATGGCTGGGTGACGCAGGCACTCAAAACAGTTGTTCAGTTAGCGAAGTTTGAGTGAGGTCGTAAATTGGGTCTTCGAGAAGCAGGTTGGTCCTTACGTCAAATTGCACACCGCATTGGACGAGAGGTATCGGCAGTGGTACAATGGTGGCATCGACGGTCAGAAGAGCATTCGCATACTCGCAGACATGGATATCAGCAACACAGAGTTAAGGGCACACGAGAGGATCAGCGTATCAGGAGGGCGGCAGTGGCAGAGCGGACGCCTACGGCATTACAAATTTGATCCTCTGTCATACCAAGGATGTCTACAAGAACGATATGCAATTGTCTTTGGGAAGCAGGACTATGGACACGCTGGCTTGGTTACCACTGTCACCTCATCACTGTCGAGCACATTTGCAGTGGTGTCAAAAACGAGTTCGTTGGAGGGAAGAACGGCAGTCTGTAGTCTTCAATGATGAAAGCCGATTCTGCTTAGGAGAATCTGATGATCATTTATGCATCCGAAAGCGACAAGGTGAGCTGCTTCTTCCATCGTGCATCCGCCAGCAACACACATGGCCCACACCGGGCATTATGATGCGGGGAGTGATTAGCTATCTCTCCTACGTGTCTGGTGTTTGTGTCAAATTCAGTTCACGAAAAGCGACATTGAGACCATTAGATGGAAAACTGTTAGTCATCGGCAAAAATTCTAAAGCCAAAGTTTAATGCAGAATAACAGATGTTTACCAACACTTTTCGGATCGACATTCAGATATGTAGGAAAAATTTAACTCGAACTGCTTTGATTTCTCAAAAATTTTCCACGTATCACCTAATATTCGATGCCTGAAATAAAATTACATTCATAATTCCTCTTTTGTAAATTTTAGCTACGAAGCATTAAATGAATGTTGTAAGAAAGCATATTAGAAACGTTTTAAGAAAGAAAAACTAAATTCGTGACGTCACGGAGGCTCGAAGAGCGAGAAAGACAGGATATCCTGTTTCAGCATTTCCTATTTCCTGTACATATACCAATACACAAAAGGACTTCGCAAGAGTTATGTGATTGCTCTCCGAAATTTCAATTGGAGAATTTCTTTTTGACAAAATTTTAAATCTTGCTGCCTCTAAATACGAAGAATATTTCTAGACTTGCATAATAAAGTGTGAACTCTAAGAACGAGCACTAACAAAAAATGTGTCCTTAACTGCGGCAAATCTGTTCGTAAATCTAACATTGCATTTCATAAAAAAACAGCATGTTTTCTCGTCTATTTACGAAATGTGAAATATTGCGACTCCAGCTTTGATAGAAATGACAATTATAGCAGACAATTGAAAGATGATCATATAAAAATAGATAGTGCTTTCAGAAGAACTTTTCGTACATACAAAATAGATAACGTAGATCTGCGGCAAGATATAAAAAGTTTTCTGGTGAAAAATAACAAAAAATGGAAACATATTATCGGTAAGAAACTCGGTCAACCTCTAAAAATTAGAATCATGTATTGCACGTAAAATTTAAAGATGTCCCGAATCGCGAAAGGCAGGAAGAAAGAGTTTCAGGATACTTTTATCACCTAACGAAATAATCACTTTGGCTGATAATTTAAACTTTTTTCTAAAATATTCGTATGAAAAAATCGATGAAGGTATACAAAGTTTTAAAATAAAACAGGGAAGTGGTTCACTGGAAATTCGAATGTCACAATATAATGCAGTTGGAGCATCTTTCATATATATATGCCAAATCATTTAAAATTTACCAAAGGAATAGTAAATGTTCAAAACTCTGACAATAAATGCTAATCATTAATAAATGCTATAATAAATGCTTTACATCATAATAAATAATAAATGCTTTACATCCAGCTAATGGGGCGGGGGTGGCTCAGTCGGTAGCGCGCCAGGCTCGTAATCTGTAGTTCCCAGATTCGAGTCCCAGTTGGGTCAGCGTTGAGATTTATCTCCGTAAAATTCCCCGCCCTGCCCACGGTCAGTAGGGGACATCGATGGGCTTGGAAAGGCCGCCGTCCGTCGGATGGGACGTTAAGCCGTGGCCCCGTGTGTGAGAGAGTCCATACCCTGTGCACGTTAAAGAACACGCTGGATGGCCTTGACGGGAGGCTACCATCTGTCTCCCAACTGCTGTTCCAGTGGGTCCCCTCCCCCAATCTTCTCTGAGCCTTCGGGGTCCATATGACCTGGCCATTTAGCCCATAGTGTGCAAAAAAGTGCCGCTCAGAGGTAAAACAACCCAACCCAACATCCAGCTAATGAACATTCTTATCGTGTGGAAAACTATAGACATTATGAAAATGCTCTGGACACATTATAGCTGATTTATCCAGTAACCATCACTCAAATTCCAAAATTCGAGGAATTAAACAACCTCTCTATTAACGTAATGGTTTCTGAGAAAAATGGTTGAAAACGTTATATGTTTCAAAGAATCGTGCTAAAAAAACTCGTACAACTGTTTCTTTTAAAGAAAGGTATCGATTCACACTACTGTTGGATTAAAAACTATAGCAGAGTTATAGCATATCTGTCCAAACACAAAAGTTAATCGTTCCCTTTTCCATACTGTCTTCACAATTTCTGCAGAGAAAATTTCTTAGATAATCACATCAATGACTGCAAATCGAACAAATTCCAAAATATTAAATTTCCCACACAAAATATTATGAAATACGGTGCAATCAAGAATAATATGAGACATCCGTACGTAATATATGCAGATTTTCAACATATTCTAGATGCGAAATTAACCCATTTAAGATACGAAATAAATGTTTAGTGCCATCTAGGTTTGCATATACACTGCAAGACATTGAAATTGCCCCACCCACAAGGAGTGAGGGGATAGGGGTGAAATGTAGCACACACATAGCAAAATAGTTTACCTTCGGGTCATTATGGGGACGTTCATGGCTGCTGACACAGCCCGTCGAATATCGCCTGCAGTGCTCTGTGGTGACAAACAATGCGCCAATCAAGCGGTGTGACATCTGTCAGACGGCACAACACCCTCTGTGACACACGCTGGAACCTTCATTTTGTCACTGTTGCCAACAGTGTCCAATAGTTCGTCCATCCAGATGAACATGGCCAGTGACACAACGTGGCGTGCTTCACATAAGCCTATAATTCTTCCTCCCTCCCTCAAAAGCATCCAGATGGCGATAAACCTGCCAACGGCATGTACCAGGCATTTTCTGCCTTTGCTGAACAATTATCAACAGAACCACCTAATGTCAACCTTTCGCACGACTTCCACTTGCTTAAACACAATGCCATCCCTGTTCCTTCTTGAACCTTTTACGTCACGTCGAAATACATGATGTAGCCACACATGTCATTGACTCCGGATTATCATCATTTGCATATCTCAACTGTGCACATCCACCCTTCTATTTGCATGTTTGTACGACATGTCCTTCTGGGTGGGGCACTTTCAATGTCGAGCAGTGTATCAGAGTTGGGCCAGATGGAAAACTAGTAACTACTGAAAAATACGTATGCATAAAATTCGGCCTGATTAAATTTATTGATTCTTACATGTTTCTCAGCATTTCACTGGATTTTCTGGCAAAAAAGGCGAATAGTTCCCACATATTAAATCAATATTCTAAAAAAAATAACCTGAATGAATTCCAAAAGCAACTTTTAAAAAAAGTTAAAGGTAATTTTTTTCTACAACTAAACAAACAACAAAATAGCGCTCAGTTTTTTCCAAACAATGTTTCCATCGAAAGAAAATTGCCCAAATGACGAACAATACGAAAGAGCAAAAACTCTGTGGGAACACTTTTCCATAAAACATTTTGGTGAATATCATGATCTATACATGCTCACTGATGTATTTGAATATTTCAGGACTTCATTCATGAATTATTACAAACTCGACCCTTGACATTATTTCAGCTCTGCTGCTTTGTCATTCTCTGCCTGTTTGAAAATGACTGAGGTAGAGCTTGAACTTACAAAAAACATGTTTTTCTTTATATAAAGAGCATTACGAGAAGGAATATCTCTAGTGTCAAAAACGTTTGCTCGAACCAATAATCCTATACTAGAACAATATGACAGTAGCAAACCATAAAAATATATCATGTATTTCGACGAGAATATTTTATATGGATGGGCAATGTCTCAACCTCTCCCAATCGGTAATTTCAAATGGGTAAGCGACATTGACGTTCTTAGCGTTCCAGACGACAATGAGAAAGGCTATTTTAGCGAAGTTGATTTATAATATCCAACACATCTTGGTGATGTTGATGACATGATTTACACAATGATTTCCCCTTGGTTCTCGAAAAATTAAAACTCAGTGATCGTAACATCTCATTCCTAATACCAAATCTGTTTGATAAGCAAAATTATATAGTTTACTACCGGTTACTTAAACTCTATGTAGAACTGGGACTAAGAGGGAAAAACATTCGCATTATATTAGAATTTGATCAACAACCGTAGCTGAAACCTTACATAGATTTTAATACAACAAAACGAATGAACGCCACCAATAATTTTGAGGACTTTTTTAAACTGATGAATAATGCAATATATGGTAAAACGATAGAAAACAAAAGAAAAAGAATAAATTGCTGCATTGTTACTACTGAAAAGAAGTTAAAAGGATTAATGGCAAATCCTAGATGCATTTCTTGTGTTAAATTATCAGAAAATTTCGTATTTGTTCATATGGAAAAGAACAATATTACATTAGACAAACCTTATTATGTAGGTGTGACGATTTTGGAATTGAGCAAATTACACATGTATAACTTCTTCTATAACATTCTGAAACCAACGTTTAATTTTGCGGAATTAATATTTACAGACACTGATTCCATTCGTGTCGACATTCAGACAGATAACCTCTACGAAATATTAAACTCGGATTGCTTTGATTTCTCAAATTTTCCCGAAGACCACCAATTGTTCAATACCTCAAATAAAATGGTTCCAGGAAAATTTCAAAATGAATTAAAAGGTTTTCCAATTAAGGAGGTCGTTGCACACTTCCAAAATTGCATTCTATTAATGACCTGATTTCCAGGAAATCAACAAATGGTGTTAAAAGTGAATTTACTCATGAAAATTATCGACAATGTCTCTTTCAGAAAAGGAATTTTAAGTACCAAACAGAATTACGATCTCTACAACACGATATGGAAATTTTTGAAATTGCAAAGATTGGATTATCTCTTGAATGTAACAAAAGAATGATTGACACAAATGGCATTAAAACGTATGCCTTTGGGAATTTTCGAATTTCAGATATGTATGACAAGATTGATGATACCATTTTTAAAACATTCAACTGAAAAACAAAAAAATCTGTAAAGAATGTGTAAAAAATTAAATGGCCTAATAAAAATTTAAAAAACTACACCACTAATAATCGACTTGCTACCCAAAACAAAAGTTCAAATATCCCAACAATTTATCCAACTAAGCACAAAGTGCGATTGCTCAGAGCCAACCGAGAAAGGATTTCCGTTGTTTCCGTTATGAAACCATCAATATGTTGAACAAAAAAAGTCTAATATATGAGATCACATTCATTACGTCATATCGCGAGATTGAACAGGAAGCAGGAACTTCTACTACTGTTATTTCGGTGGCTGGCCGGTTAATTAGAGCTCAAAAGAATTCATTGCAAAACTAACTCAGTGACTGATAAAAATATATTTCTCTCCACCAACAATATAAAATAATTTAACAAGAAACTATATTCACAGTGATTGCATAGATGGCATCACTTGTCGAATGATAATAAAAAATAAATCTCACTCTCCTAATAAATTATTTCTGTTTTCCCACTTCTTTGAGCAACTAATTGAACAGATTTTTTTTCTATCTCTCCCATAACATGAGGTAAAAGCTTTCACATCATCTTATATATACCTATATAATGGTTGTTTAAGAGATTTCTCACTGGTCGATTGTAGCTCAGTGATCTAAGGTGTCAGTTTTTTTGTGGGCTGCTTGGTCCCAAGTTCGAACCCAGAGATGTCAAAATAAAATATTATTTTCTGCCCACAAGAAGCCGACGTCTTAGAAAATGTTGAGAAGCAGTTGGCCTGTTATAGTGGAATTTTTATCGTGACTGCTCACGATTTCACCGAAAATATCCTGGTTTACTTCATTACTTACCGAAATTGGGCTTCACTTTCTCATCTCATACCAACTCATCCTCGCTGGAGCAAATCCAATTCATACATTCACAGATATCACTTCAAAAATCTAGCTTTCCATCATATTTTTCTCTCCTAGCTCCCGAAAACGTCATTCTACCTGTTGATTTTGAATTGTCGTATTTTTTAAGCGAATTTCCCAAAACTGTCTTGTTTTCTCGACTTCTCCGATTTATCCAGTTTTTACAACGCAATAGGCTAATACTTCAGTGAAGTGTATGGATCACTGCAACATTTTCTCAACAAAACCCATCATTTTTCTATCTTTCACACAGATCACTTTTCTGAAAATTAGTTGAGAGCTCATCTCCCAAAAACTTTCCCATAGGGGTCGGGGGTGGCTCAGTCGGTAGAGCGCCAGGCTCGTAATCTGCAGTTCCCAGGTTCGAGTCCCAGCTGGGTCACCGTTGAGATTTATCTCCGCAAAAAGTAGTCAAACACAGATAAAAGCACCCAAAGCTACACAACAACAAACGTTTTCTTTCACAACGTTTTGGTTGACAAAACGTTGTGAAAATTGTTCTAAACCGCTAAAGATGCCCTTACGCAGACGTTGACAGCCGTTCCAACAGTTAACAGATTTTGAGCGTGGAAGAATCATAAGCCTTAGAGAAGCTGGTTTGTCGCACAGAGATGTGGCCAACCTTGTTGTCCACAATCCCAGCATCATCGTATAAATATGGCGCCAGTTGTGTTCAAGAAGGATCCAGCACACGCTGACAAGGATCAGGAAGACGACATATGACCAAGGAGCAACAGGACCACCATCTATGGCGCATGGCATTGCATGACAGATTTGCGACTACAACACAACTGCATAGGGTAACACATCGAATACTACAAGGCGGACTGTTAAACAACAGGCTACGACAGTTTTCATTGCGATCCTATCATCCGGTACTGCGTTTGCCCCTCACTTCTGCCCACATGCAAGCACATCTTCAGTGATGTCGCCTCAGACAGAACTGTAACAGACAGAGTGAAGTACCGTAGTGTTTAGTAATTAATCTCGTTTTTGTCTTGGTCAGCACGATGGTAGACAATGTGTTCGCCATCATCCAGGGGAAAGGAATGCCACCCAGTACGTGCGACATCATTACACAGCTCCAGAACCTGGTGTCTTGGTGTGGGGTGCCATTAGTCAGAAATCTCGGTCAGAACTGGTCATCATAAGGGGATCTCTAACTGCCCAACGATATGTTACCAACATTTTTCAGCATCCCATTTGTTCAGCAGCACGGAACCTTTTATCAACAAAATTACGCCCGTCTCCACACAGCCCGCATTAGTCTGCAGTATCTACACGAGCATTTCAGGTACTACCATGGCCAGCACGCTCGCTGGTCCAAGGATTCAAGAGTCCTTGATTGTGAAAGGTCTTTTCACGTATTGAACACATATGGGACAGGATGGGCCGACAGATTCAACAACACCCAAGAGGTGTGCCAACCACTGTTGCTGAAATGGAACACAGACTTCGCGCTATTTGGCGTACTATCGCTCAGGAGGACATTATAGAGCTGTACTATGGCCTTCCTGCCGTGTTCATGAATGCTGCTGGGGCGCGGTTCAACATCATACTAATTATATCACTGCTGGTTCAACATCATACTAATTATACGACTTTACCTACCCGGTGAAGTGGTAATTTTCCATATTTTTTTTTACTTTGATGATAAAATCAATCGCGCATCTCAGTGTGCGTTAACAGCTGCCTGCTTTTCAATAAAATGGCATTAATCCTTCCAGGGTTGGGTTGGGTTGTTTTACCTCTGAGCGGCACTTTTTTGCACACCATGGGCTAAATGGACAGGTCACATGGACCCCGAAGGCTCAGAGAATCCTTCCAGGTGTTGCAATTTTTTTCCTCAAGTGCATATAAATTTAAACCACGTGACAACTACATTTCTTGAAACTGCTTCTGCTCCAATCCATATTCCCCCTCATTATTGGTTTCTGAAACTTCCTTTTGCCCTGAATCTTGGCAGTTATATCTTGCAGTGCCAATTCCTTATTAATGCAATGAGTTTGGATAATATTTCAAATTATTTTGAATTGCGTTACAAATGCTATTTATATAAAACCTGTTTTATTTGTTTCAGAAGGGTGCGCACATTATATGCATGTGTTGGAGAAAATGATTCAGAACTTTCTTTTGAACCAAATCAAATTATATATAACGGTAAGTAAAGCATGCTTTGAAGGTCTAATATTCTTTATTACTAAAACTTCTGAATTAACTAATGTTCTTTACAAAGTGTGGTAAAGTAACATAAACATGGCAGCTTTATGCAAAATATCTTACTGATGTTAGTTTTCTACATCACTACAGTGTCATATAATAGCTGCAAAGGACGAGGTGCAAGGTAAAGTGTGAGTGTGAAGGCTGAACTCATGACCAGTGCCGAGCCGAGACATTTTGGCGAAAGATGTCTGGGCTCGGCAAGGTAAAAGAATGTCGCCTCGTTCATAAGTATGCGTTCCGCTCCCAAAACCCTAAGTACTTAATTTAGAGTGACAAAAAATTAAGACGTTTTTAAATCACAAAATTTCAATACATCAGAAATTTTAAGTTTCGTACACTCTCAATGAGCAATAGAAAAATATCTATACAAAAATGTTTGGGTTCACGTGACACGAAGGTTGCCAGATCACTAATTTCTTAAAAAATCGTTGCCAGATATTTTTTTCTGAATTCTGTAATCAACCATAGTGTTCGGATACTTTTTTGAGCGACTGTACTGTAGTCTTCGCACAAACCATTAGACAAAATTCTTATGATGTAGGAATGAGTCAGTCTGGCATCTGCCATTGCAGGGACATCACCGATTATTCTGTCTCTACTTTGTCGAGCGATGCAACATTGAACTACAGAATGGAGCAGAGTGTTGTTCACAAGATGAGGCCTGATTCTGTTTCGGCATGCCAGATGGCTGTTTGTCTGTATGGCGTCATCGTCGTCAACCACACGAGAAAGCCTATTCCTTTAGCTGTCATACAGCTCCCCACCATGGTACAATGGTATGGAGCAGCATCACATATGGCAGCTGGACACCTATGCTCCATGTTTCTAACGTGCTAATAGCGAGACATTACACTGATGAAAATCCTGTGGCCTGACCCTTCCTTACCACCATACGTGGACTGATTCTGCAGCAGGACAACAACACCCCACACACTGCACGTGCAATGATGGACAAGCCTTCTGTAATCAGGTGGAGAGGTGGGTCCGGAAGGATCCTCCCTGAGGAAAAACTTGTGCTCCATGTTTCAACACTACATGAGTGGCGAAAGCCTTGAAGTAGAAATCAAGAGGTTGTCTCAGAGGAGACCAGTAGGGACTTGGAGTATGAGTGGCGTTAAAGAGGTCTACAGAGAGTAGCTCGGTTATAAAGATACGGAAAATAAGTTAAAGAGCAAAAGAAGCCTCGATCTCAAAGGAGTGAGTCCCAGAGCCAGAAGATGATCCAACCTAAATCTCTCAGGTTTACCTTGACTGGGCAGTTTACCTTGACTCGACCCACCTGCTACCTCCCTGATTGCCTGAGCCCTTCTGAGTTCGTTAGCGAATCCCTCTGTGATCGGGACCTGGAGGATCTAGTGCCCGACATCGGCATCTAGAGCTCCACAGCCACAGTAACTGTGGGCACAAATCTTAAAGCACTCCAGATACACCGGAAAGTTCCTGTATCCTGTTGGAATCTGCATTAAGTAGTGGTCAGAGAACATTAAGGACAAGCCGACTGTCTGTAAGGTCTTCATTTGAAGACATTTGACAGCCGTGTCCCAGAGCCTCTGCCACTCTGTTATCACCTGCTTGCCTAATAGGAGCTTCAAAGCGTTTCTCGAAGTCCTTACCACAATTTCAGGTTGGGTGTCAGTGCCTGCCGAGTGGGCCAGTTGCTCTGCCCGCTCTTTAGCTTCGTCACCTACATGCGCTTTGGTCAAAGAAAGAGAAGTACTGGGTTTGTTCTTGTTACCAAAGAACTGCCTGATATCAATAACCGTTTGATTCTCGTTGTTTGCATCTTACGTATTTCTCGAAGAGTGTGGATTCCGAACTGGTGGGGGATGTATAGATAAAATATTTTCCCTTAGGCAGATTCTTCAGAAATATCACAGTTGATCATCAAACAAAATCTTAATTCTATTAAGCGCAATATGCAAAAAACTTTATCTGAACAGAATGTTATCCGATTCCCCTATAATCATCACAAGAACTACGGTCACCGTTTTTTAAAAAATAGCGATAAAAATTGAGTATGGCAAACGAACTGATTAGGCTATTACGATTGACAAAGTTTTAGTATGATGTACAGCCTGTAGCATAACTCGGTAATTTGATGCCCTGGGCCAGTGACGGTTATTGTATCCCTCTTATAATATCATCATCCCCTCCTGGTAATTGTTATTTTCACATGCACACACGTTTTATCGAAGAATGAGATATTTCAGTTATTCAGGACTGATTCACAGCACAAATAATGTAATCAAAATCAATTCTTATCAACAGACGACTGCAATCAAATTTCAGCCCTTCTTGGTTTACTGGCTGCAAAATCTTTAATGACTCCACTGAAATCAAGGAAGATGTAACTTGATGTTCGATAACAACATTTATGTCTTCCTTGAGACATTATAGATGGCAGATACGACCTAATAAGCTTTGTTTTGCTAAAAGAGCGTTCACATGATGCAACTGAAACTGGCAAGGTCAACAGAATTTAAAGTGTTGTGGCCAATGTTTTATGGGCCACCAATCCCATTGATGAAATATATATGAGCATTGCCTACGGAGAATAGTCTGCTTCTTCTGATTGTTTTGCTCTCTTGAGACAAGAAATGATATCTTCGCAGTCCTTATGCAGTTAAGATCAGTTCAAGTCATTTGGATACAGAAGCGCCAGATTGACACATTTTTAAGGGCAACAAACTGAAAAAAACTCAAGATCCCCAAATGGTGAGCAAAATAAAAAAGAAACTTCCCCTATTTGTTCACCACCACCCCTAGTTATGCCACAGTGTACATCAAAGAGTTTGGTGCAGCTAGCTAATCAGAAGTTATACGAATGTGATCGCAAATTTAAAGTAAATCTGCCGTTCAGAAAATTAATGTTGAACATTTCACTAATTAAGACACTCAGATTTTAATATTACTAATTAATGCTATGCCAAATGTCGTATTTGTGATTACATTTCACTTTTATTTGCGATCACACGAAAGTTTTGTTTAAAATAGCATGTGTTTTACTATTCAAAAGATAGCACTGAAACAAATTCCTTCATATATTTAAATATAGCATTTGTTCCAAAGTTAATCAAATATTTAAATCACGCGTTAACGTGCAACAACTGCTCATAAAAGTGTGCACATTGTATCATGAGGCGATCCACTTTTTATGAAAAATGCCTCCTATCTAGAATGGAACCGAGAGTTTCGTTTTGAAGTGGGAATTGAGTTGTGCACAGTCTGTCAGGCTCAGGTATTTTTAGAGATAACAGATCTTCCGTTTGATGTGACATGGTGGTAATTAATCATTTGAGTTTGATATTCAACTCTTCGTGCTTTTGTCGCCTACTCCCCAGAAGATGAATCGCGTGGAAATGGGAATAGAGGGAAGCCAGAATTAGGTAGAAATGAATCTGAACGTATAATGGGGAATGGAAATTGTTGCACTGTGAGCCCAATGCTACAAAACCAGAATGTACGGCAATCTTATTGGACCCGCATGGAGATCAATTTAAAAATGTACATCAAGTAACAAAAATATAAATAAATTAAAAAATATATACCTTCCTATAATTATATATATTCCTTATCTATCTT
Source organism: Ryuthela nishihirai (assembly GCA_038380435.1). NCBI lineage: Eukaryota > Metazoa > Arthropoda > Arachnida > Araneae > Heptathelidae > Ryuthela > Ryuthela nishihirai. The sequence continues at coordinate 2,279,460 of JAWZYU010000005.1, forward strand.
CCTATAATATCCCGCAAAAAGTAGAAAATAACGTAAAGCATATCGATGGTGCAAGCAATCATTGAATTCGTATTCACTTCAAAGGAAGATAGGGCGCCGATTGACCTACACAAGATTGCCGGTACCTTAACTTCCTTTGAAGTGAATACGAACTCAGTGACTGTTTGTACCATCGATATGCTTTAGGTTATTTTCTACGTTTTGGGGCCCATAGGGGAAGATAGGTGTTTTTAGTGATAAAGAAAAAATATAATTAAAAAATACCTATCTTCAAAATCTTTCATTTTATTTCCAGGATCTCATTTGATTCATAAACATCGACCACATTTTTCCTCCCATTTGGAGTTGTGTCTGATGTAGCCCATGACATTGGAGACATCACAAGCTTCAATTAGACTCGTTAATTCCTAACCCCGCGAAAATCCTCCCTCTCCCTTTTTTTTATCAGGGGGGAAGAATAGTGGGGCAAAATTCGAAATGTTTCACGACGCTCTTCAGAAGCTTTCATTTGACACATAGCTTGTTCCTTTCCGCACTCGCGTTCAGGAAATATAGTGGAACAATTGTTTTCCTATTTTTCCCCTTTTTAGGGGGAGAAGAAATCATGGGGGGTCAATTTTTTTAGAGCCTATGACACTCCCCGAGTCGCAAGCTTTCATTTGACGTATAGCTGGTTACTTTAGACATTCACGTTCTGAAATACATGGCCAAGCCAATGCAGTCCAGAAGAATATTTTTCGTTTTTCCCCTTTTTTTACAGGAGAAGAAAGCATGGGGCCAATTTTTTTATACCATATGACACTCCCCTCATCACAAGCTTACGCATAGCTTGTTGCATTCTGGAGATATAGGGACACATTCGTTTCCATATTTTCTTCCTTTTCAGGAGGGAAAGAAAGCATAGAGGGATACATTTATATAGCCTATGGCACTCTCCGCGTCATAGGCGTTTCTTATGACACATAAATCATTAAGTTTCTCCATCGCGTTCGAAAGGTATGGTGGAACAACGTTTGGTGAAATCTACAAACCGACCAATCGACAAATGCCAAAGCGAAAGTAGGAAGATAGGTCAAAATGGGAGCATATCCAGCTCACTCCTTCTGCTCCCTTCTCGCTGAATGTAGTTTAATCATCAAATCACTTTAATATTCTTTAAAACATACTACCTTAGATTACTTGAAATGAGACTGAATGGCAAGTTGGCTGAAATGGTATCCTTCGATTCCACCAATTCTTGACACTGCGGCTTCTGTGAATTATCATGACTGGCAAGGTTCTGGGTGCTCAGATGGCGAAACTATAGACTGTCCACTGGGATCATTCAGTGTCAGCCAATAATCATCTCTGGCATGAAAATTAAGTCTAATTTATTAATCTGAAAGTAAATACAGGAAGTCATCTGAGGATGATTCTTACTCTGTTCCTTAGGCCTTCTAAGACCCGACAAACTGCAACCTAAAGCAATTAAAAGAATACAGTTGCCTGGAGGCGGCTCGTCATTAAGGGCCAGATAGGTCAGGCCCCACCAACATTTCCGAAATATATACCAGAACGTTAAATTCCGAATTTAAACAAATAATTAAAATAATAATTTACAGGAATATTTTATTTCTAAGGCATCTTGCCATTTTATTTCCATTCAATAAGCATTTACACTAAAAAAAAAAATTTACACTAGTTTCCAAAAATTAAGGAAAACTCAGAAAAGTTTTGATAATCAAAAAACTATATGAATGATTTTAATGAAATTTCATGGAAACATGAATTACAATGAATGACATAAAATATTTTATACTAGAAATATTTTTCGTCAAAAAATAACACTTGCAGGAACTTGTCCAAAAATGAGGTGTCAGAATGCAATGGGCAAAGTTATTTCATAAGGAGTGTGGTCACCCCTTACAGTAATGCAGGCACGATAGCGATGTTCCATGTTGTTTATGATGCTTGAATCAGCTCAGTAGGGAGTAATGACCATTGTTCCTTTAAAGCAGTAATAAGCTCCCCCTTTGTTTCAGGTGGCGGGTTGAGGGCAGCAACACGTCTCCCTAGAGTATTCCACACATGGTCAATCGGATTTAGATCGGGAGATCGAGCTGGCCACTCCATGCGCATAATGGTCTCCTCTTGAAGGTATTGTTCCACTAGTCGAGCTCTGTGTGGACGAGCATTATCGTCTTGTAAGATGAATGTTTCACCTATTGCACCAGCGTAATGACGTACATCAGGGTCCAGGATGTCATTTCTATACCTTTGAGCATTGAGGTTCCCACTCATCAACACATAGAGGTTTTTGCGTCCACCTAAGGAAATGCCACCCCAAACACACACGCTACCTCTGGCGCAACTGTCTCTTTGATGGATGCTACTGGGATGATAGCGGGTACCCTGTTCTCCCCATATCAAATAATGTCCGGAATCATTCAGCAAGCAATATCTGAACTCAGCTGTGAAGTGTAAGGACCTCCATTGTTCTTCTGTCCAGTTAATATGAGTGCGTGCCCAATTCAGCTGCTCTCACCTGTGACGTGACGTGAGGAGTATACAAATTACTGGCCTTCTAGTGTACAGACCTTCCTCTTGAAGCCTTCTACGCACAGTAGAAGCTGATATAACCCTCCCAGTGGCTGCTGCAAGAAAGGAACATGGCTGAGAGGGAGTAGACGTCCTGCTCCTTCGTGCTGTTAATCGCAGATATGGGTCTTGTACAGCGGTCATAACTCTAGCCCTTCCTTGGCTAAACCTCCGAGACGCGGAATCCTTTCTAAGAAACTGATTTCACAAGTCTATGGACAACAGAAGGACCCAATTCAGACATCGTGACTGACTGCGGCCTACTCTGAGCCGGCCAATAGCTCTCCACCGAAGTTCCTTTGGCAAATGATGTCTCGAGGTCATTCCTACAAATGGCTATTTCGAATTTCTTTACTCACATTTACAACACAAAATAATGATCCACTCCGAAACACCCATTTTTATGCCGCTATCCGATTACGCAAAATGACGCAACTTAGACCATTTTGCATACGATATGCTCACTCGGTATTACTTTACTGCTTACGTGAACAAGTTTGGTGAGGATTGCACAATTTTTTCGCGAATTATCGTCATTTTTCCCTTAATTTATGGAAACTTAAAGTAATATACTCAAAAAGTGTTTTGTGTCGCTTAATTATCAGCACGGGATATTACAGGGCATTTACCCCTGTATTTACCCCTGCATTACATAGTAGTGTCAATCATTTGCTGCACCGCCTACAACCGTTTGCAAGTTAAAACGAGGGCTGGGTTAAGCTGTCCGCAAATATACCCAGAGATGTTACTAATTACAGCGCCACCACTAGGATTGGAAATTCAGCAGTTATTGCTGCATAATGGATATGCATCATTCCAGTGCCTTCGGGTAAGTAATATTATATAGGAAAACAATATGTAGTTATATACATTAGTAATATTTTAGTAGTGTACAATAGTTTAGATTAGGAGTTCTCAACGTGGGGTACGCCGTGAGAGATCAAAGTCGCTAGATCTGATTACGCAGTAAAATTTTTATAATTTTATAAGATTTCTTAAATTATATATGTCATTTTTGGTGTTTATCGATATATGTAATTGATGAATATAAAATTTAATATGTATACAGGGTGAATCTGAAAAAGTGGGCAAAACTTTACAGGGTGCTAGAACGCAGCTATACGAGCAATATTCGTCATAGAAAATATGGGCGGAATGCAAATGGCGAGCCGCTAGGTGGCGTTGGAAATGGTATAAAAGGGTCGGTCTTCGCACCCAACGGCATTTCTACCGTGGATTGCCGAGAGGATGGCTGGTTATACTAACCACGAAATGGCTGATATGCACTTTGTGTACGGTGCGGCGGACGGGAATGCAAGTGAGGCACAGTATCTCCTCTCCTTCTTGTGTTCATTCTTTAAATGTGACAGTGGAAAACGACCTTTTAACTTCTCACCGCTTGCGTTCTGACCATACATTCTATGACGAATATTGCTCGTATAGCTGCGTTCTACCACCCCGTAAAGTTTTCCCCACTTTTTCAGATTCACCCTGTATATATATATTTTTTCCATTGTTATACTATAACTATAGTTTTATCTAGCTATACAACGGGTACACCAGTTACATACACATTTCCAGGGGGTACGTGAAGCATAAAAGGTTGAGAACCACTGGTGTAGATAATGCGTATTATCGACTCAGCTGACAGTGAAAGCATTACTCCCATCCATCCTCCTCCTTCCTCCGCAGCCATGGACTACGGAGGTCCAACCAGACCATGCAATTTAGTTCTCCAAGCAAGTCTGTCCTGTGCTAAATATGCTGCATCTGGCCACTGCACACCAATTCAAATAAGGTTCTGTTTCACATTGTCTGCCCACCGCATCCTACGTCTCCCCTTCTTTCTGAAGCCTTTAGGTACACTATTCACAACCCTATTCGCCAATCTCTAATACCAGCGGAGTCTCTCTCTGCACAATATGCTGCTTAAAGGAGGTTGCCGACTCCTTTGCCTAACCTCATCATTAGTTACAAGGTTGAACCACCTAACGCCCAAGATACTGCATAAGCATCTAGAATCAAAGGCATCTAGTTTCCTGTTATCTTGTTTACAAAGTGTCCAAATTTCGCTACCATAACTAATCCTAGAAAGAACCAAACTATTATACAGTCTAATTTTAGTCTTTAGGTGTATATGCCTATTTCTCCACACTCTCCATAGATTCCTAAAAGTCCCGGTAGCAATCCCTATTTGTCTGTTAATCTCATGCCGCACATCACCAGTATCTGTCACATAGCTCCCAAGATAATTACACTGTGACACCTGTTCAAGTTGCAACCCTTCAGATTAACTGAATCACAGCCTGCCTGACCAATTTTCATCACTTTAGTTTTCTCTCTGTTTATAACCAAACCTACTCTACTACCAGTCTCATCAGCAGCTCGAATGAAAGAGTTCATCTCATCAACATGATCTGCCAAAAGGGCTAAATCATCAGCATAATCTAAACCAGAAATTTTCTTATCTTCAGCTCATTTAAGTTCAAAATTTTTCCCTTGAAGTGAATTTCGCATAACATAATCAATAACCAAACTAAAGAGAAAAGGACACAAAATGCACCCTTGTTGAACACCAGAAGTAATGTTAAACCAATTGCTACAAGCCTTACCAACTCTCACACAGGACTCATTGTTATTATAGAGAGCTTTCATTATGTTAACTAATTTGTCTGGTATACCATATGATCTCACAATCAACCACAAATTATGATGATCAACAGAGTAGAAAACCTTTTTGAAATCAATAAAGCTAGCAACCAAAGGTTTCTGAAACTCTAAACATTTCTCAAGAATCTGCCTAAGTGAAAATAGCTGATCTACACATCCCCTACCCCTTCTGAATCCACATTGCTCATCACACAATTGACTGTCAACCAGATTCTTAGTTCTGTTAAGCACAATCATGGAAAGAAATTTACCTGGAACAGAGAGTAGGATGATACCCCTATAGTTATCACAAGAACTGCGATCACCTTTTTTTAAAATAAGGATAACAATAGCTCTGGTAAAATCCTTACGAACCATGCTTTTATCATAAAAGATATTCAGAATTTCAGTCATCCAAGTGGTAACCAAAATATTCCCAGCTCTAAGCATTTCTGTAGTAATTTCATTTACCCCTGGGGAATTATTTAAATTTAAGTTTAGAAATAGCCAAAATAACTTCAGACTGTGTTATAGGGCCAACATTAAAGCCACCAATGCATCTATCATCATTGCAAACAAAGGGATTAGAACTAACCACATTATTTAGAACATCACTGAAATGCTCAGCCCACCTAGCCATGAGAGAATCCTCACCTTCTATAACCTTACCTTGTTTATCCTTCAATCCCTGTACACCTGTTCGTTTTCTACCACACAAAACATTAACTATCTGGTACAGCTCTCTGCTGTTGTGCTGTCCAACTGCTTCCTCGGCTTTCTCAAGCCAAAGATTCTTATCAGCAGCTAACTGATCCTTTACACGTTTATTAAGTTCTCTGTAATGCTTTCTATTAGGACTAGTAGGTTATTGATTAAGGACATTCCTGCAGTTCTTTCTTTCCGAAATAAGGTCAAGTGCCTTATCACTTAAATATTTCTGTCTCTTCTGCTCCTTTTTTCCTAAAAGAGTACTGTCAGTTTCCAAAAAAGCCTGTTTAAAATGATCCCATTCTTCCTCAACTTCCGTAGTAAGCACACCATGACTGTCATAATGACTAAGTAACCTATCATGGTAAGCTTTAGCTATAACTGGGTCTTTAAGAGCTTCAGTATTAAAGGTATATTTTTTAACTTAGCACAACATTTTTAACAAGGTTAATGGTCAGATCCAATTTCAGCTCCCCTATATGCCCTGGTATTCCTAACAGAACTATCCCATTTGCTCTTAATTAATATATAATCAATCATATTCTTATGCAGCCCATCGGGTGAAACCCATGTGTACTTATGTATGTCGCGGTGTTTGTAATAAGAGTTAGTTATTCTGAATCCATTGAGTTTTCCTACCTATAGGAGACATTGCCATTGCAGCTACCAATACCAAAAGGGCCTATCACCCCTCCCCAAAGGTCAGAATCAGTACCAACTTTGGCATTGAAGTCACTTAGAACAAGGGTAATATCTCCTTTCTTGACAGAATTCAAAATATCCTGAAGTAGTCCTTAAAACCTATCCTTCTCATCCTCATCGGCATCCTCAGTGGGGGCATAACAGCAGATAACATTCAAGTCTTTAATGCTTATCTGAAATTTTGCTGTAAGAAACCTTTCATTAATGCACTCATATCCTAGAAGAGCATCACTAGCAGGTCTGCTGAGAAGCAGACCCACGCCTTGATGATGCTTATTGTCGTCCCTCCCTGAAAAGAGAAATTTAAGATTATTTTTAAGAATCTGACCTTTATCTGACCATCTGATCTCTTGCAAGCTGAGAATATCTAAATTATAACTGTGGAATTCTTGTGTGAGGACATCAAGAGAAAAAGCTCTGTGCAGAGTCCTCACATTCCAACTACCTATGGAGAGAAAATGGTTAGTGGGATGTTTAAGGAAACTATGTTTATTGAGAGAGGGAATGCCGACAATATCAAACAGCCCCCTAATCGCAGACATGGGACAAAGACCCGTACCCCCACCACTAAAGGCTGAAGCCATCTACACTGGAAGACTTCCTCCAATGTAGAATTTGACGATGCCAATAGAAGCAAAGAGTTCAGGTGCCTGCGATGACCTCTGCGCAGGATTATCCACCAGCTAATAAACATATCCTGTGAATCTATTCACTTGGGGCTGTCAACCCAAAAACAAAGAGAAAACACAGTGGAAGATTTTCCCTCCAGAGAAGCCTAGCAGTGCAGCAAAATCAGGATCCATAATCAAGCTCAGAGTCATAATTCCGTTTAGGTTGGTATTATATGGTCAGGACCCTGTGTGGTTGACCACTCCTCAGCAGGGTAGAAAAAAAAAAAGTAGCCATAGTTGTCCAGATTTATAGGCCACACTAATCTGGCAGCCGTTCACTTCCACAAGAGAGTATCTCTTTTGAAAGGTACTAACGGTCTGCACCACGAGAAGGCGGGGTCGGACATTAGGTGCTAGGCCTGGCCGGTTCTATGCATCATCACAGGGGATTGGTACATAGCTCTCCTTCTGAGAAATCTGTTTTAAACCACCACAGTAAAGAGTTGTATCTAATAGTTAATATTTTGTGCAGGAGAAAACAGAATGGCATACAGGGTTTAAGGGATAAGGATCAAAGGTTTTTTTAGGCGGGCTGAGCATTTCCAAGATATCCTGAACAATGTGGTTAATTCTACGTCCATTGTTTGGAACGATGGTAGCTCTAATAATGATCCTATTTCACGATCTTAAATTACTTTGGCAATCTCTAAATTAAAACTACAGCTAGTTGACACACACCTACTGGTCAAGTCAATAGTATCAGTTGGCAAATTTCTACACCAGTACAAATTTAGCCATCGTTCGTTAAATACTACATTAAACTATCAATACCACCGATAGGTAGATAAAATCACAATTGAAATGCTTAGAGATAGTAACGATTATGTTGTCAGATGACTAATGTAGGGTGTATGTATTTTCTGTGATAAAGGGGATTTTTCGTAAGGATTTCACTAGAGTTATTATAATCCCTATTTTCCAGAAAGGTGATCGCTGATAATTATACGGGCATCAGTTTACTCTCTGCTCCAGCCAGGTCCGGATTTACATCTCACGCGCCTTTATGCAAGTGAAGTGGTGGTGTGCCCATATACACTCACTCCTTTTTCGCGTAATAAATATTAATTTTCTTGTTTTCACAACCGTCATGAAAGGAAATAATCTAATCGAAATGAATGCAGAAAATTTAATAATTAGTAATACACTTTTCTTAATGAATAGTAAAATTAATGTAATAAATTTGTTATACATGGGGAAATTCACAGCCCTCGTTTGATTTCATCAAGCATTTTAACCACTATTAAGCTGTCCTTAATCCACGGGGGCAAAGAGGGGTGCAAAAGAAAAATTGTCTTGAGGGATCTGAACCCACGTCCTCCTGATGACATGTCATGTGATCTGACCGATGAGCTTCCGGCAGCCGATCAATCCTTCCTCTATTGCCGATGTTATGCTACAATTCCATCTAGCATCCCCTGTCATTTTAAGTGCATTTGGGGACTCCATCTCCACGTGGCCTTCCTTAGCCACAGGCACATGACGACACGCTACAAGAACCTCCTGGCTGATGTTTTTTTTGTGAGCAATCAGGATCGGCATCACTTTCTGGTCCAATGAATAGTACCAATATATATAGAACAAGACAATTTTTCATCTGCCACCATCTTTGCCTTGTGGATTAAGAACAGCTTAAGGGGAAGTGAAAGCCATATACTTGCAATGGTAAATATTTTGGGTGAAACATTGTTATTTTGGGTGAAAGATTTTTATTTTGGGTGAAAGATTTGTTATTAAAGATTTCTCGAGTTAGAGAAATTGTAAGGGATTACAGAAACTTGAAAATTAAATTATGGCTGAGTCAAAAATAGAGAAAAGAGAAAATATTTTTAGATATACGTTTTTTTTCACTTGCAGATTTAACCATGAAATATGTCCCCTTACAGACACTAGATGGCACTACTCTTCCTTCTGTAGCATTTCATTACTGTAAGACGCAATAAAAAAAAATAAATACCCCCTCAAGCAGCTGCTTGCCACAGAGGTCTGACAGGAGCCTGTCAGTTTATATGCCACAGTAGGAGATCTGAGAAGATGGCAGGACCTCAGCAGAAAAACGACACATACATCCATGCCTAAAATCTGGGGCTCGAACCCAGGTCCCTTAGATCAGTAGCCAAGCGTGCTAACCACTCGGCCACGGGCAATACTTTTTGAAAATAATTTATTTCTAATCAAAATATAAACCGCAATTATGTTTATTACATTCCATTCTGTAAACCTAATTACCTAGATTCTATATTATATGCTTCTTTATATACGGATACGTGGACGAAAAGTCACATAGCTGTGTTCAGTCGGCAGTCCGCAGTTCTAGCAGTGACTCCAGGCATCTCAGGCTTCTATCATGGCCATCTATATAGATAGCCATGCTTCTGTTCCCCCGACCAAAGCAATAAATATGTCCCCACGGAGCCGACCTTCCTCCCCCCCCCCCCCAGCCGAACTTGGACATTCTAGTCAGATGCGTGTCGATTGCCTCTTGACAAGGTCGCTTGGAGTGGGGGCCTCGGTTCCAAGATTCTAACAATCGGTGGTGGCAGCGCACGAGTTTTGTGCCATTATCCGTGCTTATCCACCGAATTGCTGCTTTTATTCAAAACCAAATAACGTAAACGTTTCCTTTGCATGAGTCCTGATGTGTTGATTGGTGACGATGATTTGGTAGAGGTTATGTCCGTCGTCTGCAGTAATGTAAAAAAAATTGTATTGGTTTATGAACACACACTATCAGTATAAATTTAGAAAATGATGAATCTTGTTTCCTATCCACAAAGCATAAATATTATATTCGAATTCAGGGTCAATAAACATCAGAAATAGGAAATGGTGTGATTTTTTTTCTTTTAGTGTGAGACCGATTCGAAAAATAATATGAATTGAGAGAAATATAACTTTCTGGGAAAATATTTAGTCCAAATTGCATACATTTTACATGAAATGTGCCATCCTAGAGCATTTTGACCCCAAAAGCTACAAAAAATATGCCGCTAAGAGAGCCACGGTATATTCCTGATGCTATTAAAAAATAAAAATTAATAACTAAACAGACTTAAAAAAGTTTCAGGTGCTAATAAGTAAGCAGTAAGAAAATATCTCAAGTTTTATATGCTGACGATGTTAAACCACAAATTCAGCAAAATACTCAATAAGCTTTGTACACATTGAAGAAGGCGAGTGGCTCAGCTGGTAGCATGCCAGGCTCGTAATCTGCAGTTCCCAGGTTCGAGTCCCAGCTGGGTCAGCATTGAGATTTATTTCCGTAAAACTCACCACCCTGCCCTCAGTCAGTGGGGAATACCGATGGGCTTCGAAATACCGCCGTCCATTTGATGGGACGTTAAGCTGTGGCCCCATGTGCGGGAGAGCCGTACCCTGTGCACGTATAAGAAACTGGGTGGCCTTGACGGGAGGCTACCATCTGTCTCCCAACAGCTGTTCTAGTGGGTCTAGAAACCAACCTTCTCTGAGCCTTCGGGGTCCATGTGACTTGGTGTGCAAAAAAAGTGCCGCTCAGAGGTAAAACAACCCAACATTGAGTAACTGAGTTCATCATTGATATTATGCTTTATTTTCGCTTTAGGGGTCAGAGTTTAACCTAGTAGGCAGACCGCAAAGCTCGTATTCCAGTTTCCCGGTTCGAGTCCCAGTTGGGCCAGCGTTGAGATTTTGTTCCTAATAAAACCCCTCAGTGAGAAAGGAGACATCGATCGATGGAGAAGGTGCCGTCCCTCGTATGGGGACGTAAAGCTTATGACATTCCCCGCGTCACAAGCTTTCATTCGACACATAGCTCGTTACTTCCCACACTCGCGTTCAGGAGATATATGGGAACAATCATTTTCATATTTCCCCTTGTTTTTAAGGTGGAAGAAAGCACGGCCGGGATCAATTTTTCGTCGCCTATGTATGACATTCCCCGCGTCAAGAGTTTTCATTAGACGTAAAGCTGAGATGAACAGTGTTTGCATAATAAATTAATTTACAAAACTTCGCGTCACAGTAAACTTCAAACTTATTTTTTGAGGTCCCTCATTCAAAATCATTTTCATCGTGAGGCTCTAAGATGTAGCTTACTTAGTTTATGTGTAAGTCCGGCCCTGGATTCAGTTTTTCAGTGTAATAAGAGAAAAAATTTGTTATTTTTTTCCTTTGAATTTCACAATTATTATTATTCAATGCAAAAAAAAAGAACCATACGAAGAAAATCTTTGCTTTTCAGAAAATCTAGGGAAGTGGGCATCATTAATAATGATAGCTTTAAACATTTTATTTCGGAATAAATAGATATCTCTGAGTTAGAACTAAATTTATCCAATGGGATTTGACTGCAAATGTCTTATGCAGTACATAATATTTTGTTGCATTGGAAGCAAAAAATTGGGAAGATGATCGTTGGACACAGGGCCGGACTTCGACCTTCTGAGGCCCTAAGCTACAACAAGTTTAAAAGGCACAAAAAATTTCGAAATAGAATTGTATGAATCAATCAATCAATAGTACATATACAAATTACCTGTTGACATAGATTCAACCTAGCAAGTGACTGAAAATCGTGGGTTCGAGTTCCACTCATCGGCGAAACACACGTTTGTCGAAATATATTGTATTTATTATTCTGACTTATTATTCGGAACATTAAAAAATAAAAGCAAAGCTGATGCAAGGAAAACATTATACCAGCATTGCTATACAATAATGACTGTGTAGAGCTAAGATGAACAGTGTTCGCATAGCAGATTAATTTAAATTAAAAACATTCGAGACACAGTAAATTTCAAACTCAATATTTGAGGCCCTCATAATTATGAGACCCTAAGCTGTAGCTTAGTTAGCTTATGCATAAATTCGGCCCTGGTTCCAGATGGATTTCTAAATATGCTTTTCAATAGCTAAAGAAGTTTGCTCACTCTTTAATTAAATTAAAAAAATTTTTAATCACATTAAAAATTGAAAAATGTTTTTATAAGAAGCTACCCTAAGTCAGAATTGGCAAATATTAAATAAATTTTTTGTTCAAAATTAATAACCCTACTGAAATAATAAGCGAACATGATTCCTCACGTATGGTTTCAATTACTAAGATTAGTGTAACTAGTGGCAACTGTTAGATCAGGCATTTGCAAACGCACATAAGCAAGATAGTTTAGGGAGTAAATAAATAATAAATAAAATAAATACCCCCTCAAGCAGCTGCTTGCCACAGAGGTCTGACAGGAGCCTGTCAGTTTATATGTCACAGTAGAAGGTCTGAGAGGATGGTAGGACCTCAGCAGAAAAACGACACAAACAGCCATGCCTTTCCCGGGGCTCGAATCCAGATCCCCGTAGATCAGTAGCCAAGCGTGTTAACCACTCGGCCACGGGACGGCTACAATATTTTTAAAAAAATGTACTTAATTCATTAATAAAGTGTGATAGGAAAATATTCTGTAGACAAGAAATATTTCAAATAATTAGCTGAAAAAAAATGGTTGTCCTGGACGGATTCTGGGAGACCGGGTTCCAATCCCACTCAGGGCAACCATATTCTTTCCAGCTAATTATTTCAAATGTACTCCAAATTTTTGAAAATACAAAAGTTCTGAGAAAATCAGAGACTAAAAAGTATACGAAATTTAGAGTTAATCTGTTTAGATTCTGGCAAGCTTATATTATAGAAAAAAAAATTCAAGCAGCTGCTTGCCATATCGGTCTGACAATAGCCTGTCAGTATAACCATATTCCCAGATATCATTGTGTGGAAGGCGAGACTTCATCAGAGAGACAGCACAAGAAACGAAATATCATTTCCATATCCGAGGCTCGAATCCAAGGTTCTTTTCATTAGTAATCAAGTAAGCTAATCCCTCGGGCATCGGAATTAAATCTTTTTATCACAGTACAAAACTCTTATATATAATACATTTATATATTAAATTATTAAATATAGACCACATTGAATATTTCGATATGGTCTAATTTCTTTTGATTTTTTTTTTTTTGGAAGAATGACTTATAACTGAAACTGTAATATATATAAAAACAAAATTAAACTACAAATATACGTAAAGAATTATTCATCTGAAAAAAAAATTACTGCTGACTCGGCAGGCAATAATTTTTTTCAAATGAATAATTGTTGAATTCTATATCTACAGGTTATCTGTGTATTTACTACGGATACGTAAAGAAGTTTCGCCTACATTATTATGTCAAAAGAATTACTCAATAAAACTAAAAACATTCAAGATAGAATCATCGTAAGAATGATTTCGGTTGTGAAAAGCAAAAGAAATTGGAAGCTCAAGGATGCAGAATCTTGGGTGTTTAGCGTCTCTTTGGGGGCGTTCTCCTCCTATTGAGGCTATTTTTAGAAATCAGTTTCTGACCCCTCTTTAGCAAAAACAATTCGGAAGTCTCCTAATGTCCCCCCCTGTGATCAATCCCACTCCACCCCCCTAGGAAACGGGCGATATTCAGCGCCATCTGTTGAGCGAGAATCAGCGTAGAATCGCTTTTCGCTTCACCTTAATAGTGGTTAAAACACTTAATAATGTTATACATATCATATAACTTGTGATTCAGTAAGCATTAACAATTTAAAATCAAATTCTTCATTTCCTGAAATAATAAGCTGAAGAAAAAAAGTTTCGCTCTGTGAGTGGATTTTAGCTTATTATTTCATGTATTCCATGCCTACAGGATTATTCATTTACAATTTAAATATTTTTCTTCCTCGCTTTTCTTTGCTCTGGAAATGAACAAATTATGCTAAATTCTCAAATGTATTGGGACATTTCCATATTGTGTGAACGGAAAACTTTCTTGAAAGCGTCTGACTTTGAATTAAGTGTTTTGTAGCAAAATATCGCAACAAATGAAAAATGAAAAAAAGTTCCCAAATTTAGATTTTGAGCAATATTTGTTTACTATTTAAAGGATTCTGGAAACTGAAACGTTTGTTAACAGTGTTCTTACTCGTAAGAATTTACCTTAAAATTATAACAAAGTAGCAGATTTACTCGGCGTTGCTCTGGTCTGAAGCTTTCTAAAATGTAGAGTAGATGGCACTCCCCACGTCGCAAGCTTTCATTTGAATAAATATCATTACACTCGATCTCCTTCTCTTCCGGGAGGGCGAGGGTGGCTCAGTCAGTAGCGCGCCAGAATTCAAGCTGGGTGAGGGTTGAGATTTATCTCCGCAAAACTCCCTGCCCTGCCCACGGTCAGTAGGGGACAATGATGGGCTTCATTAGACTGCCGTCCGTCGGATAGGACATTTAGCGGTGGCTCCGTGTGCACGGGAGCCATACCCTGTGCACGTTAAAGAACACACTGGATGGCATTGACGGGAGACTACCATCTGTCTCCCAACAGCTGTTTTAATGGGTTCCCTCCTCCAACCTTCTCTGAGACTTCCGGGTCCTTGTGACCTGGCTACTTAGTCCATTATGAACTTAGGTTGTTCTCAGAGGTAAAACAACCTAACCTTTCCCTCCGGTTAAAAATTTCTCCCTCTCTTTTAGGGGAGGAAAGAAATGGACATAATTCGAGGTGCCGATTATCCTCCCCACGTCAGAAGTTTCTAAACCAAAATCCGGAATTTCCTCTCTCAGATAATCGAACTTTTCAAATCACTTCGTACCCACCAGAGTTCCTCGGATACAATTTGACAGGCATAGCTAACTTTATAGCAAAAGAAAATTAACCATGCTCTGAGGTTCATGAAAAATGTAAAGGTAGAAAAAGATTATTATTATTATTAAACAAAATTATTTATTACTTAACATAATATTTAAAACATATGCTAATTATTTGTGTGTACTTTTATTAGCTTTCGCATATTTTTTAAATTAAGTTAATGATTTTAACCTCCGACACGAATTTAGTTTTAGTATCTCGTGTTCTGCTCGTGCTTAATTAGAACGACTTCAACATCCACGGACGCTCGCATTCTTGTCCCAGCAACTTTAACAAATGAGTTTATCATGCGAAACCAGAAAGATATTAGTTTCATGCATTCATTATTTCAAATTTAATGGTGGCAATAGTTATTTTGAATAACTTTCAACTGTTAATGTTTAATCACGCGAAATCAGATATTAGTTTTGTTTGATGTATTCCTTTTTTCAAATTTATTAATGGCAACAGTCATTTTGAATAACTTTCAACCGTTAATGTTAAGTCTATAGGGATTTTGAGAAATTCAAGTCCTCCCATCCCAATTTTGGTTGACCCAGCGAGTTCCCGCATAGCCTATATTCTTCCCCTGAGTGAAGGGAACATTCATGCAAAGTTTGGTGTCTCTAGCTCTTCTGGGGGTTGAGAGCATATGCGGACAGACACACAAACAAACAAACTTTCTTTATGTATTAGATTGCTTACTGAAACGTAATTTTTGAAGATTGAATAATTTTTTGCATCAATTTTTTTAAACAATGCAGCATATCTTGTCAAATATTTAAGCTTCAATAAGTCTTTATTAAACGAATATTTTCTAAAATCGAAATTTTGATAAATTTGATTGAGTTGTACAGTTTATCTTTTGCGACACTTTTATATACAAAAGCTTCTTTTCAAAGTTCGGTTGGTTTTCCACTCACATGGCACGGAAGTATTCTCTTTAATGAATATTGACTCAATCCCATATTCTTTGAAAAGTTAATTTTCCATTGTCAGGAGAAAGAGTGCTTTTAAAAGAGTGCAATCGCTCTCCATGGATACTTCTAGCTATTTGAAATTTAAGAAAG
Organism: Ryuthela nishihirai; assembly: GCA_038380435.1. Taxonomy (NCBI): domain Eukaryota; kingdom Metazoa; phylum Arthropoda; class Arachnida; order Araneae; family Heptathelidae; genus Ryuthela; species Ryuthela nishihirai. Next base: position 2,295,496 of record JAWZYU010000005.1, read on the forward strand.
ACATAGTTTTGTGGTTATTTAAATGAACAAATTCTAGCATATAAATAATGGCGACTCTAGGCTTGTGCCTAACGTGCTTTATGGGAATTCCGGGCGTGGTTCCAGTTGAAATTCTGTCCTTTGGTTTTCTTAACAAAATGAAAAATTTGGTTGATGGACAACTTCATTAGGAACATATGGGTTCAGAGGTGGCAGAGGCTGTAGAGGCCAACTCTTTACTCTTTGGCAGATTCTTGAGATGGTTACTTACTTTGGAGATTTCAAAAAGGCTTTCAAATTTGTTGCCCACTATAATCTGTGGTTGACTGTGAGAACGTATACATTCTGGATTAATTAGTTAACATAATAATAGCTCTGTATAATGATACTGAATTTTATGTAACATTGGGTAAATCTTAGAGCGATTGTTTTAGCATTATTACTGAAGTTAGGTAAGGTTGCATTTCGTCAATATTTTAATTCAGTTTGGTTATCATGTTACGAGGATGCAAGGGAAAGACTGGCGTCTTAAATTGTGTAGGGATCTGATTTAGATTATGTCGACGATGACTACCATGAACATCTTCTTGATCAAACAGAAAATGAGTGGCGCAGAATCACAGCCAGATTTTATAACACCCCAGCAGTCATGCAGGGCGTAGCGAGGGGATTACGGTTGGGGGGAGAAAGGAAATTTTCCAACTTGGAAATCAAATTTTGCCAAAAAGATTTTTAAAAAATTCACTCCGTGAATGCTTTTCCAAGTGCCTTAATTTTCCAACCTCGTCATGACTTAACAAAATCATGACCCGATTTTTACATCTCACTGAAATTTCACCAAGTCACTTCGAATTTTGCGAACTCCCCAAGATTTTACCAAGTGTTCTCGATTTTGCCAACTCTCTTTAATTTCACAAAATCAATCCTAATTTTCACAACTCACCTGCATTTTACCAAGTGGCTTCGAATTTTTCCAAGTTGCCCTAGATTCTGCCAACTCACCATAATTTTACAAAAATATTCAATTTTTACATCACACCTCAATTTTCCCCAAGTCACTCTGAATTTTGCTAACTCTCCTTAATTTCACCAAATCAATCCCAGTTTTTAAAACTCGTCTGTATTTTATTGTCCTGCCCACGGTCAGTAAGGGACACCGATGGGCTTGTAAATGCCGCCGTCCGTCGGATGGGATGTTAAGCCGTGGCCCCCTTGTGCGGGAGAGCCATACTCTGTGCACATTTAAGAACACACTGGATGGCTTTGACGGGAGGCTACCATCTGTCTCCCAACACCTGTTCCAGTGGGTCCCCTCCCCCAATCTTCTCTGAGCCTTCGGAGTCCATGTGGCCTGGCCATTTAGCCCAGCAAAAAAAGTGCCGCTCAGAGGTAAAACAACTAAACCTGTCTGTATTTTAACAAGTGGCTTCGAATTTTGCCAGGTTGCCCTATATTTTCGCAACTTGCCTCGATTTTGCGAACTCCCCAGAATTTGCCAAGCTGCTTCGATTTTGACAATTACCCTTAATTTTGCCAAGTTGTCTAAATTTTGCTAACTCCCTTTAATTTTTCAAAAAAAAAAAAAAAAATCCCAGTTTTCAGAACTCACCTGGATTTTGCAAAGTCGCTTCGAATTTTGCCAACTCCGATTTACTTAGAGAGGAAGCTCCCCCTCTAACTAGGCCCCTGCATTCATGTATACAAATTTTTTCTGCTCAGCTAATTTTTGGGAGGCGTACGACCTTGATTCAATTCTCTTCCTTTGACACACAAAACGTAATGTCAATAATTTCACTCGTTTGTGAAATATTCCTCTGTTTGGGAAACAATATGGCACGACTTTTTCTCTCTAAATCTGTCGACTTTTCCTCAAGTCTGTGATTGTTATTTATGTAGCCAATGACTTCTGCAAAGAGCCTCAGTTCACAGAGGAACCAATCGTCAGTCTTCTGAAACCCATAGTGCAGAATAAAGTACAGGTTGAATTTTGCGATATGAATTGTCTCACGAGTGTATTTTCGTAGTTGAACATTTGACTAATACTTATCGATCGCTAAATTTAACATATCTCGTAATAAATATCTCCTTCGTTGTTTTATCAACCATTATGCTGTAATGTGGTCTTGCTCTTATGATATTTCCTTGAATAGCCCATGAATTTTAATGAAACATCAATATCTTAGCAATAAAAAAAACCTCTTGTTTATGGTGCAAATGAGGTTTATGGGTATAAATAAGGTTCTACTAAGTTTTCCATTTTGTAAGTTTTCACTAGTTTTTCTCTTATCTTTTCAGTACGACAATCAAGGGAACCTGGATGGCTGGAAGGTTGCTTGAATGGAAGAACCGGACTCATACCTGAAAACTACGTGGAATTTCTTCCGTGACTCATGGACAGCTTTTAGTTTTTATCCTTGGACACCATCAAATTCCATGCACAAGAATCTGTGTTTTTGCCCGACTTCCATTAGGGAACATTTCCCTGCGCGTGAGAGAGAGAGAAATGTACATAAGGCTTGCGGTGCGAAGCTCTTTTATGCAAAGTGGCATCCTCAGCTGCGATGAAGAGCGGCACGCACACTGCCAGTGCAGAAGTGAACCCTTCCCTTCCTCTTCAGAGACAGAAGAGTATTTTTATAGCACTTGCTCGACATTTGGAGAGAAAAATTAGGTTGAGAAGAGATTGAAACAGATTTTATACTGAGAACGGTGAATGTTGGGAAGTCTTGTAAGTAAAAGGTGGCTTCAGATTTGAAGGAGATAATGAATTTATACTACATTTTATTTATTTTTTGCATCGTAATTTAGTTACATGTAACACATCACATGCAATGCATGATGGTTACAACTTCCACGTTGTTCAACACTTAAGCTATTGTTTCCCAGATGTTTCAGCTCTTGAGCCAAGATTCAAAATTGTTATTCACCTCGCATATTTTGCATATATATTTTGCAATATATATACAAAATAAACAATTCTTGACTAAATATGAGCCAGGCTTATCACCTTTAATATTGACCAGGGATCACCAGGAGGGGGGCACAAATCATATCAACAAAAAATAATATATAACACATATCAAGTTATAACGAATTGCTTACTTTCATATATCACCTTTTCATTTCCACGACTACAGAAAATTCTTACCATTAATTTTGCCTAAATTTATTTTTGGCCTCTTACCATGACATTCCCATTACCGTGATTTTTTCTTTTGCAACGCATTAAAAAAATGTCAGTCATATCCACTTGGCCGTGATTTTCCGAAGAACTCAAAAAAAAAAACGTTTTTTAGTTCAAACAAGTGAAACTTGATCCCTTCTATAAGCGAGCACTTGGTAGTAGAGCATTGCACCAACAAGATGTCACACCATAGAATAGATTTTGAACAGAATGTACACTCAAAGTATTTTTTCAAGCCCACCCAATTTTTATTCCATTTTTTGCATTTATATATTAGTTCAGTTTGCTTTTGTTTCCTGTTAGAGGAAAAAACAAAACTTATATTTTTCATCTCATTTTATGCGCCATAGAAAGATATCTTGCAGGTAGCGCCAAAGTGAAAAAGGGATGCAAGAAAACATTATGTGGCCGCACGTGAATTGTTGAATGCGCCGAACATTGAATGTTTTTGGATTTCAGAACATTTGACCAATTTTTATCATTAAAATTGAACTTTTGTGATTCATTGTAATTTTTTGAATTGGTGCATTTTTATTGTGCACTATTATTAATGTGTAATAATAATTCTGATTTATTTAATTTTTAATTGTGAAGATATCTAGTAATGGTGTACCCACAAAAAACGAAAATTGATACTATTGAATCTGTTTGGAACAAAAGCAAAAGTAATGCATCTAAATCTTTTACGGATTTGAATACTAAACTTCGTATTATTTCCTTAGATTTTCCAAGTTTTTCCATTACAGTTTATTTTAACACATATTTTCTCGAAAAAGGAAAGGTCATGAACAGATTTAAAAAAATAAATAAATATCGTTAAGCAGCTGCTTGCCAGAGAGGTTTGACAGGAGCCTGTCAGTTTAAACGCCATAGCATAGAATCTGTGAGGATGGCGGGGCCTCAGCAAAGACAACCCAAACATCCAAGTATTATTCAGGGTTCGAAGCCACGCCCTTTTGATCGTTAGCCAAGCACGATAACCAATCTATATAATTTTACTGAAGCAATGAAACTGATTACATTGCTGGCGACCGTGAAATTTGCTTCCCGTGGCGTTTTTTGGTCCGAATAATCACGGTGAGCGGACACCTACTGTACTGAAATGAACTTGGAATAATGCTTTTCTGTTTGCATAGAAAGGTTGGTAGACATTTCACTTTCTGTTATTTTACTTTGAAATAGATGCAAAATAATAACCGAAATATCTCTTCCCTCGAATACGAAATATTTGCTGATTAACAGGTTAATAAGAAATATAAAGTAATTATATAGAATGAGATCAGATAAAGTAAGAAGTTAAAACTCTACAAAACATTGAGTTTCATCGAAAATACTTGGAGGAAAACATTTAATATGATTAATTTTCCAGAAAGTTTTTTAAATGCAGAATTACAAAAACTAGTTTTATATCTGTATTATTCACAGCTTTATGTTAGAAATACTTCTAATGCACGTCGATTTCTCTTTTACCTATTATAAGTTCCTATGCTCCATGAGTCATTGCTACATTAGCCCTAATCTAAAAACCTTATATATGTGTGTGTGTGTTCCTTACATGTGTGTGTGTGTACTAGGAAAATTGTCCAGCGTGGTTTGGATCTTAATATATAGTAAATGACTCAAAAGAGTAAATTTCCATCTATTTTATATATATATTAGATCAGGGGACGACAGCCTTTAGAATCATAAAAAAAAAACTGTGAACTTATTAAAATCTGCCCCTTTTTTCTGATGTTTACAAAAAAAAGAAGGAAATACGAAATCAGTTTTAGGAAAGAAACAACAGAATGAAAAAATGAATCCTTCGCGATCTCCCACGACATGCTTCGGGGTCGATCGCGACCGACCTGTTATTGCTGACCCTTCTTTTATGTAATAAGCGCATCGGAACGAATGTGCGCATGTCGTTGTTTATACCTCTTCAGTGACGTCATTGGTGACGGAAGTTTTTTGCTCCCTGTATTTCCGCAGGTACTTCCCCAATCGGTGACGAGTTTCATGTGTCGGTTCCAGTTATCTCTTCTTGTGTAGACACGGCCGGATTTCCCATAAGGCCCTTCTCTAGGGACGACAGCATTCAAGTATCACACTTTTTGACGTGTCACAAAAATTATCGTCTTTTTCAATTCTTAGAAGGCTGGGTTCCAAATATCCAGAGTTAAAGAGTTGTTGAAAGCATTTTCTCTCCTGCCAATTGAAAGTGAACTTTTAAATGATGTGGAATGTAAGAATACACGTTATATTATAACGTGTCTACCAAACGTGTCAACCAAATCTGAGCATGTTATTAAAACATGCCCGGATTTAGAAAAAAATAAAAGATGTGGGGGAGGGGCAAGTGACGTAATTGAAACGGAATGTAAGAGGGGAAGGGCAAGTGACGTAATTGAAACGGAATGTAAGAGGGGAGGGGCAAGTGACGTAATTGAAACGGAATGTAAGAGGGGAGGGGCAAGTGACGTAATTGAAACGGAATGTAAGAGGGGAGGGGCAAGTGACGTAATTGAAACGGAATGTAAGAGGGGAAGGGCAAGTCACGTAATTGAAACGGAATGTAAGAGGGGAGGGGCAAGTGACGTAATTGAAACGGAATGTAAGAGGGGAGGGGCAAGTGACGTAATTGAAACGGAATGTAAGAGGGGAAGGGCAAGTCACGTAATTGAAACGGAATGTAAGAGGGATGGGCAAGTGACGTAATTGAAACGGAATAAGAGGGGAGGGGCAAGTGACGTAATTGAAACGGAATGTAAGAGGGGGAGGGGCAACAGATAGGATTTCCATTGCAATATAGCATTTTCTCTTCCCTTTCAAGGGTCTATAATTTTTTTTGGAAAGCGTATAAAATATGCCCATGTTTAATATGTATGAAATATGCACATGTTTAATATTTTTTTGATTTCAGTACCCTTAGTACGATTCTCAAAAAGGAGGAGAGAGGCGACATCCGGGCACTGGGTCTATCTGCCCAAATAGCTATGCATGTTTTTTTTTTCTGGTGTGCAGAGACATTTTTGGATCTCAAAAGTGTGCTGTTGACTCAAAACGATTGAGAAATATCGCTCTCAACATATAATAGATAAGAGAAATTATAATCCGTTTACTTCGTCACAGTGTCGTACGAAAATTCAGATTGTAAATTACTGAACAATTCGCTTTGCTTTTTTATGTAGAACAATATATAAATCTTGTGCATAGTCGGAACAACACGGAAACAGATATGACGAAATATCGGTTAACGCGTCCTTTATGGAGACAATACTTTTAACATCTGTAACAATAAAAGAATATGTGTGTCTATTGCCGTCAAAACGCATCGGGAAATCGTAATAGACGATTCAAAGTTTCACAAAGTTTTTTAAACATATTTCGTCGTTAAAGTAATTTTCGGATTGACCTGAGTGTCGTTCGGGCTGCAGTACCAAATTTCAAGTTCCAAAAGGGGGACTAAATAAAAATAAATAAATACCCACTCAAGCAGCTGCTTGCCACAGAGATCTGTCAGGAGCCTGTCAGTTTATATGCCACAGTAGAAGATCTGAGAGGATGGCAGGACCTCAGCAGACGCACACGAACATCCATGCCTTACCCGAGGCTCGAACCCAGGTCCCGTAGATCAGTAGCCAAGCGCGCTAACCACTCGGCCACGGGACGGTCAAAAGAATGCCAACTGCACGCGGTGTTCCCAGGTGGTCACCCTCCCAAGTACTGACCGCACCCAAAGCTGCTTAACTTCGGGGATCGGACGAGAACCGGTGTTTTCAGCTTGGTATGGGGAGAAAAAACTGCAGGAAATGGTGATCGCTTCGAAATCTATTGTTGTCATAATTCTAATGTCCAAAATATCTAAATCTATTTCGTCATAATGTTTAAATCTGTGGCCGTTACCAAAACCGACACATTCCGAAAGAAATTATTATGAAGGCATTCTGTTGCAGGTTGGAACCTGTTTTTTTAACCTTATACGGAGTTAAGCGGGGGAACCTTCGTGCGAAATTTGGGATCGTTCGGTCTAATATCACGGGAACCACAGTGTATCGAAATCTACCGGAAATATAAATCTCGATAGCTTGTGACGAAGCCACCAGCAATGTGCGAGTGCTGATGTGTGAGTGTGAGATGTGTGAATGCCACCAGCAATGTGCGAGTGCTGATGTGTGAGTGCGAGATGTGTGAGTGCCACCAGCAATGTGCGAGTGCTGATGTGTGAGTGCGAGATGTGTGAGTGCCACCAGCAATGTGCGAGTGCTGATGTGTGAGATGTGTGAGTGCCACCAGCAATGTGCGAGTGCTGATGTGTGAATGCGAGATGCGTGAGTGCCACCAGCAATGTGCGAGTGCTGATGTGTGAGTGCGAGATGTGTGAGTGCCACCAGCAATGTGCGAGTGCTGATGTATGAGTGTGAGATGTGTGAGTGCCACCAGCAATGTGCGAGTGCTGATGTGTGAGTGCGAGATGTGTGAGTGCCACCAGCAATGTGCGAGTGCTGATGTGTGAGTGCGAGATGTGTGAGTGCCACCAGCAATGTGCGAGTGCTGATGTGTGAGTGCGAGATGTGTGAGTGCCACCAGCAATGTGCGAGTGCTGATGTGTGAGTGCGAGATGTGTGAGTGCCACCAGCAATGTGCGAGTGCTGATGTGTGAGTGCGAGATGTGTGAGTGCCACCAGCAATGTGCGAGTGCTGATGTGTGAGTGCCACCAGCAATGTGCGAGTGCTGATGTGTGAGTGTGAGATGTGTGAATGCCACCAGCAATGTGCGAGTGCTGATGTGTGAGTGCGAGATGTGTGAGTGCCACCAGCAATGTGCGAGTGCTGATGTGTGAGTGCCACCAGCAATGTGCGAGTGCTGATGTGTGAGTGCGAGATGTGTGAGTGCCACCAGCAATGTGCGAGTGCTGATGTGTGAGTGTGAGATGTGTGAGTGCCACCAGCAATGTGCGAGTGCTGATGTGTGAGTGCGAGATGTGTGAGTGCCACCAGCAATGTGCGAGTGCTGATGTGTGAGTGCCACCAGCAATGTGCGAGTGCTGATGTGTGAGTGCGAGATGTGTGAGTGCCACCAGCAATGTGCGAGTGCTGATGTGTGAGTGCGAGATGTGTGAGTGCCACCAGCAATGTGCGAGTGCTGATGTGTGAATGCGAGATGCGTGAGTGCCACCAGCAATGTGCGAGTGCTGATGTGTGAGTGCGAGATGTGTGAGTGCCACCAGCAATGTGCGAGTGCTGGTGTGAGTGCGAGATGTGTGAGTGGCACTAGCAATGTGCGAGTGCCACCAGCAATGTGCGAGTGCTGATGTGTGAGTGCGAGATGTGTGAGTGCCACCAGCAATGTGCGAGTGCTGGTGTGAGTGCGAGATGTGTGAGTGGCACTAGCAATGTGCGAGTGCCACCAGCAATGTGCGAGTGCTGATGTGTGAGTGTGAGTGCCACCAGCAATGTGCGAGTGCTGAAGTATGAGTGCGAGATGTGTGAGTGCCACCAGCAATGTGCGAGTGCTGATGTGTGAATGCGAGATGCGTGAGTGCCACCAGCAATGTGCGAGTGCTGATGTGTGAGTGCTGATGTGTGAGTGCCACCAGCAATGTGCGAGTGCTGATGTGTGAGTGCGAGATGTGTGAGTGCCACCAGCAATGTGCGAGTGCTGGTGTGAGTGCGAGATGTGTGAGTGCCACCAGCAATGTGTGAGTGCGAGATGTGTGAGTACCACCAGCAATGTGCGAGTGCTGATGTGTGAGTGCGAGATGTTTGAGTGCCACCAGCAATGTGCGAGTGCTGATGTGTTTATGCAAGATGTGTGAGAGCCACCAGCAATGTGCGAGTGCGGACTGACTTCATCAACGAGCTGAGCAAAGCAGGGGACAAAGATTAAGAATCGGCGGCCAAGGGGAGAAAACTCACAAAATCAATGTATAGTGTAAACAGAATAGACAGATTAAAAGTTAGCCTCGGGTAGCGCCGGGTCCTGTCCGTTCAGTTTGTATAAAAATATATTTATTTAACGCAAAACGGATAATACGACGAAATCGCTTAACGCCAAAATTATTTTAGTGTCCAACGAATAATATTTCATTTAAACTTTCTCGGATAACACGAAATCTACAGATGATTGACGGATGTAATCCCAGGCACTGTTCCATAAATTTTCCAATTGCTAATTTTTATATCTAACGGCTTTAAATACGCTAGTGTGTTTTAGACTCGCCACCTGGGTCGCTGGTTAATAAATTTGTTTGCCAATTATGACGGTAGTTTTCTGCGTTCCGTTCAATATTGTCGACTTTGTTAATCCTTGATCGCGAATAACATTCGTAATGAAGGCTGGATGGACTCCGACCTCAGATCGTTCATTAACAAAGATAGGTCTCATTGAATCTTTGTCTTGATCTTAAGTCTCAAAATACTGCATGGGTTATAAATAGCATAAGTCAAACAATAAAATGTATTCATCAATAAACTGTTAACGCGCTATTCTGCCAACACTAAAGTTTAAATTGGTGCCCTGCTTTTCCCGTTAACCGTTTTGCACTGTAATGAGAATTCCCCACGTGATCTAACTCAGGGTTAGCCAACCTTTTTCCACCCAACGCCCCTTTGCAAACTCTTTTTCTGCAAAACGCCCCCCTCAGATTAAGTACATGCTGATGCTTCCTATTCTTCCCTTAAAACATGAGTAATTCATAAAAAGTCTGATTGTCTGCCTTCCCCGTTTGCACACGGCACTCATCGGTTCGAAGAATGCGTTCCCCCCCCCCCCACACACACACACACACCAATACACCCAGCTTATCGAACACTCTTGATTGTTTCCAGCTTCCCTCAAGACAGTATCGGAACATTATCTAGTGCCAGGGCGTGGCTAATATCCCCATTCCTTGATATGGCACTGGCCCCTATTCAGAATTTCTTTACTAAAGAGTACAAACTATTTATAGTGTTATTTCCGTGAATTCAGACTATTCAAGAAATTCGAACTGGGGACAAAACAGTTTAAAAATTAATGATCTATGGATTGAATGAAATTAAACTTAAATGCTTCAACTGTCGCATAGACCGCCAAATGTCAAGGTCCCCCTAAAGTTTGTAGTCCCGCCAATGCCCCCCTGAAAGGCTGCGACTCGCCCCAAGGGCCACTAACGCAGCATCTGTGATTGGGTTCAAAACCTCCTACAACAGATGGCTGGTGGATCAATTTATGACGTCTGCCTTAGTAATCCAGTAATCTAGAAAATTCTTATATATCTCTTTGTATTATTCCTATTGGTGTACTTTTGTACAAATATTTATATTAAGGTTTATTTATAAATATACCACATTTAGAAAGTAAATTATTCCTATATAATAGCATTATGATAATTGGTAACAGATACGAATAATTTTTCTTCTGAATAAGGTACATTTATAAATAACCATTATTATAAATTGTAGTACATCAGTAATAAAATTAGAAATAAATATCTTAAGAAATTTTCTAGACCTAGGACTGCTTACGATGACGTCATAGCTTGGTATCTTCTGTTATGGGAGGCGTGCTTGTCGCTGCTTGCTCTGTGGCCTGCCTACGACGAGTGTCATTGTTATGACGTATCATCGAGTTTGCAAGGATTTCAGTTTTAGGAGGTAATGTCCAGGCACACTTCGACCTTTGAAAAATACCTTAATGTTTCATTTGCGATCTGATCAAGCCTTCGAAGTTTCCTTTTAGAAAGAGTGTGGCGTTCAGCCAAGCGGAGACTGACGCTCTACAGATATCTCGAATTGAACCACGAAGGTCACATAAGCCCGATAGGCCTCAAGGGTCAGCTAGCCAGAATTTATGTCGCAACAAATATTAAATGACTGAAAAGTTCGTTTTAATTTCTTTGTTCCTCCGATTCCTATAATTGTCTGCACCAAGTTGCATTCGCGCTGATATTTACTTGTTCTTCTGGCAAGCAGCTGCTTGAGGGGGTATTTATTTTTTATTTTCTGAAGACAAAAAATAGTTTTCTTCTTTGATTTGCCTTTTTTTTTTCCTTATTTTACGTTTTGGTATATTTTCTTCTGTGCTCTATACCTAATATAGAAATTGATATGGATAACATAGAATACGTTAATTGAATTTTGTTTTGTTTTATGCTTCGATATCGTACCATTTGTCTGATTGTCGAAACCAGCTCATCCTATTTAACAGCCAAAAAAAAGCTCAGATTGAAAGTACTTTCTGTGTGCTTTTCTCCTCCTACTAATTCTCTGTCGAATTCTTACGAATCTGGAGCTGTAACCACTTGTAGAGTGTGTGTGTGTGTGATCTGTAGAAGGTCATCGCTGTGGAGGAGCATTCAATCAATGGACTTTATCTGGTTACTATTTATGAGAATTTTTTTATGTTTTTGAAATCAAGTGATTATCCGTGCTGCACTTACCATTTTATTCCCTTGGTGTGATTAACGTGTATAAAAGTTATTTTAAATTTAACTGTTATTGTTACGTCTTTATGTTAAAAGTTGAAAATAATGTATATATTTTTTCGTTTAATATGAGAATGTACAAGTGCCATTTATAGCTCTAATTCTTTAAGTGTCGAATGTAATAGAGTTTGTGTTCTCTTCTGCAATTTGTGTTATGTACTTGTACATTTATAGAACTTATTTTGATCTCTGCTCTTCTTTGAAGCGCAAAAAGTAAGAGTCATGTTAAACTGATTGCTGGCAATATGCTGTTGAAATGTTTGACTCTTTTCACTGATAATGTCATAGGTCATAGGTTACGACTCAGTGGAGACAGAGTTGCTCTTGGTTTATGTTCAATGTCTATTAGAATTTGCTCATCCCTGTGGCATTGCATGCAGCACCTAGTGCCGAATTGATTCATTTGCCTCGTTTCCAAATAGGAAGAATTGTCATAGAAAAGGATTAAAACTAGAATCCTACTTATAAAGTACATTTTTTGACACAAGACCGGCAAATATTGTTACGAAACAGTCGAATTGAAAGTTATTTACAGTAAAAAGAAAACCTATAAATAGTTAGTTAGTTTCATCAGTTCCATTTATTCGTAGATCAGGTAACCAAGTTTTGAATTCGCTAACTGCTATATGTAAAATATTTTTTTAAAAAAAAGAATAAATCTCTTTGAGAAATGAACATTCTGAAGATGAAATTTCACGTTTTTTTTAAAGCCATCCGTCGTACCGCACTTCGAATGACGATGTTGAATATTTCCCCAGTAGGTGAAGAGGAATGCATCTCCCCAAAGATCAATTATTGCTCTCTTAACATTTGCATTGCTCTTGATATGCGATCATACAGAGCATCCAGTATTTTCCGTTTCCTTCAGATTCATAAAATGTCGCCCTTAGTCTTCTGAAAATTCTCTAATTTTATCAATCTTTGTTTCAGGTTGTGAAGTTTAGACATTTGCATTTAAAGCAGCCTATAGTTCTAAAATATCTTTTCGGATTCAGTATCCGAAGAGCCAGTTGAGTAGACCCAAACGCGAATGTTGTTCATAGCCGGAATAGTCTTTTCATATTTTTTCTTAATCTTTAGCTCCTGCGATTGGCTTCAAAAATTATTGCAACTATTCCACTCTACATTTAGTTATTAATAACCTTTTTAGGATTTCCCAGCCAGCTGATTTAGTCTTCTTAATTCGGCTATTATACCGTGAAGAATATACAGAAACGCAACTAAAACGCTAGCCACGGACTTCCTGTCATCTCTGCTAGATAAAGTATTGATATACTATTATAATAATATAAGTTTTTTGTTTCTTAATTACTATTTACCGAGATTTTACCTTACATATATGTCTATATACCTATATATATATATATATACTGCTCAAAGTGGATATAGCAACACCAAGAAGGAATCGAAGTAGAGATATATAAATTGCAGGAGGCAATGGACCTTTAGAAATATGCAAATGATCAAAATTCTGCAGCGAATGGACACGAGACACTCAGCTGAGCTATGGATAAATACCGGGCCCCCACGAGCTTGTATCAAAGCATGACTGACAGTGAAGTTGGAGTGTATGCTGCAGAAATGTTCAAAACATTCCTTGGAAACACTGGTGGGACCCTTATGCGCAACTGACGCCTTCTGAGAGAGAGCGAATCGTCGATATGTGAGAGCTCGGATTACGACTTCGAGCAATCACTGCAAACATGGGGCGCAATGTGAGCACAGTGCAATGGTGCATCTCACAAGACATCATGGAGCGCCAAATGACATAAAGGTCAATTACAGACCAGCATGCCACACCACAGGACGTGAAGATCCTTTCACCACAGTGACTGTGTTGCAAGAAGTGATTTGCAGACTGTAACATGTACTGTGGTCTTCATGTAAACCATGCATCTGCATGATGCAGGAATGAGGGCGATACATTCAGTCCAGCATCTGCCATTCCAGTGACTTCACCAGTTATGCATACCTCCATCTCTCGAGTGAAGCAATATTAGACTATGGAATGGTGGAGAGTGTTGTTCACAGACGAGTCCCGATTCTGTTTCAGTATGCCATACAGCTGCGGTTAGGCAAAGGAATCAACAATTTCCTTTGAGCAGCATATGCTGCAGAGAGAAAGACTCCGTTTTGGCCATATTGCCTGTATGGATAGATTAGCAAATAGTATGCCTAAAGGCCTCAGAAAGAGGGGGAGACCTAGGGATGCGGTGGGCAGAAATTTATCAAACAGAATCTTATTAGAATTGATGTGCAGTGGTCAGATGCAGCAGATATAGCTCAGGAGAGATATGCTTGGAGAACTAAATTGCATGGTCTGGTTGGACCTCCATAGACCATGGCTGCTTGAGGATGTTGATGATACAGCTATTTGGCCATATGGTGTCAGAATCGTCAGCAACATGAGGAAGCCTATTATACGGCTCCCCACCATGGTAAAATGGTACGGGGTGGCATCATATGGTGGTCAGACACTTCTGCTCCATGTTTCTGGCATGCTAACCGCAAGATGTTACATCAATAACATCATTAATCCTGTGGCACAAACCTTCTTTACCACGATGCCTTAACTTATTCTGTAGCAGGACAATGCACCCCCATACACTGCACGTGCAATGATGGGCAAGCCCTCTGTAATCGGGTGGGGGCGGATACTGAAGCCCCCCTCCGGGAGAGGAAAATCTCATGCTCCGTCTTTGCAACATTACACGAGCAAGATGGACAAACCCTCTGTTATGGGAGTGAACAGGTAATACGATTAGTGACAGGACCCAGATGCTCCGCAATAATGCACTACATCTATCGGGATAATGCCATGTTTTACCATTATCCACCATCGCGACTGAACAGTCCTATAGAAGTGAAGTCCAGCCTTTGGCAAAACTTAACTTTAATATTTGTCCTGGGTGGCCACAAACAAGGATATTGAGAATCCGAGTTGACTCGGCGCCCGTAATGCGATGGGGATGGACAGTATCAAAGATGCTGATATTCTCCCATGGCTGCCATACTCCCCAGAGTTGTCGCCCATGGAACATGTGTGGGACCTTATGGGTCGCTGCCTTCGAAGCTTCCTCCGGCGGCAAACCTGGTATAGTTGCTTGCCCAGTGGAATGCTGTTTGGAACGCCATATCTCAGGATGCCATTAACCGTCTGTTTGATGGAATGCCGAGACGTCTGCTGGCTTTTATAACCGCCTGAGGTAGGCCTATTATGTACTGATGACTCTGCAATAAATTTACGCACCTTGCATTCTCACTTTCCATTTTTTGATCATTGGCACATCTACCCTCATAGCTTTTGTCCTGTCAGTTTCAGGCATATACATCACTTACTTCGAGGTGCTGCGATTTCAACTTTGAGCAGTATATATACGAGTAATAACATGGATAAAATTGGAATTTTATCACATTTATACAGTTTATGTATGATATTACATAACTACCTAGTACCCAAACCGCAAACTACAAGAAAAGCTTCCGTATTAATCCCAATGGGAAAGAAATGGCAAAGATATCGTTGTTAATGGAAAACATAAATCGTGGACCCAGCGCTATTTACTTTTGATAGAGTAAAAGAAATGTAAAGCATTTGTCGTTGCATTGTCATTAGGGTACCATTCTGTTTCGTTTGGAAAATGACATGGACAAAATCTATGCGGTGTATCCAGGCTCAGTAACCTTTTGCACATGAAAGTTGCACATCAAAGCACTCTCTTAATGAAATGGAGCAAAGAAATGTAAACAACACTTCGTTTTATTCGTTTCCTTCTTCCTTAGGTTGTCCCTTTTCTCTGTTTCTCTGGAGATGCACGTTTTAGTAAGTTTCTCATAGTGTCACATTCTCTGTAATAAACTATCACAGGAAAATGTCCTGTGGAAAAGAAACATTTTAAATGATTAGCTGAAAAGAGGTAGTTGTCATGAGTAGGATTCGAACCCACGTTTTCCAGAAGCATGGACCTGCTAAACCATCAAAAACTGACCATTTTCTTCAGCAATGTGGCATAAGCATTTCCGCATATTTTGTTGATTTCCTACTGGTGCCATTTATGTCGGGAATTGGGCAACCAAGCGGCCATATATGACGAAGTAATACACTACTGTGAAAAAAAAATTGCAACCCCTGGAAGGCTTAATGCCATTTTATTGAAATGCGGGCAGCTGTTAACATACACTGAGATGTGCGATTGATTACATTATCAAAAAAAATACAGAAAATTACCAATAAAGAACCAATAAATACCCAGTAAAGTGATATAATTAGTATGATGTTGAACTGCCCCGTGCAGCAATGCATTCATGAACATGGCGGGGGAAGGCTATCGTACAGCTCTATAATGTCCTCCTGAGGGATAGAATGCCAAATAGCGGGAAGTGCTGTTTCATTTCAGCGACAGAGGTTGGCGCACCTCTTAGGTGTTGTTGGAGCTGTCGGCCCATCATGTCCCAGATGTGTTCAATAGATGAAAGGTCTGGTTAGTGTGCTGGCCATGGCAGTACCTGAACGTTTTACTCATGTACATACTGCAGATACTAATTCAGGCTGTATGGGGACGGGCGTTATCTTGGTAAAATGTTTCGTGCTGCTGAACAAATGAGACAGCTACTGGCCGTAAAATGTTGGTAACATATCTTTGGACAGTTAGAGATCCCCTTATGATGACCAGTTCTGACCGAGATTTCCGACTAATGGCACCCCACACGGAGACACCAGTTGCTGGAGCTGTGTAACGATGTCGCACGCACTGGGTGGCATTCCTTTCCCCTGGATGATGGTGAACACATTGTCTACCGTCGTACTGACCAAGACAAAAACGAGATTCGTCACTAAGAACCACGGTACTCCACTCTTGTTCGTTCCAGTTCTGTTTGAGGCGACATCACTGAAGATGTGCTTGCATGTGGGCAGATGTGAGGGGCAAACGCAGTGCCGGACGATAGGCTCCCAATGAAAACTGTCATAGCCTGTTGTTTACAGTCTGCCTGGTAGGTATTCGATGTGTCCCTTTGCAGTTGTTGTCACAAATCTGTCACGCAATGCCATTCATTGTAGATGGTGGTCCTGTCGCTCCTTGATCATATGTCATCTTCCTGATCCTATTCGGCGTCTGCTAGATCCTTTTTTAACCCACTGGCGCCATATTTGTACGATGGTGCTGGGACTGCAGCTAACAAGTTGACCACATTTCTCTACGACAAACGAGCTTCTCTAAGGCCGATGATTCATCCCCACTCAAAATCTGTGAACTGTTGGGAACGGCTGTCGACATCTGCGTAGGGGCATCTTTAGCGGTTTAAAACAATTTCCACAATGTTTTGTCAACCATGGAGTTTTGGTTGCCTTTATCTGTGTTTGACTGGTCCGCATCTTGACGTCAGCTCGCTCCTGTCCAATCGTTTCGATCGTCCTGCAAACCTAATCATTTCCATGCACTTCCATATACTACCGCCTCCCTAAATTTCGTCACATTTGCATAACTTCTTGCAAGTGTTGCATTTTTTATTTCCTGTAGTGTATTTGTCACTGACGTTCGCAGCGTTATAAATAATTCAGTAATAAAGTATTACAGGAAATGGCGTGTTGACAAGAAACACTTGAATGAAAATGCCAGAATGTTATATGTCACACTGCTATAGAAAACAATTCGTCTCTGATGGTGTAGCTGTTATGACGCCTGGCATGCTTCTAGGAGATATGGATTTTAATCCCACTCGGGACGAAGCCAAATTCTTTTCAGCAAATTATTTCAAGTAACTCATTCTTTCAATTCAGCATTATCCATAAAGTCCACCTTTTACATTGCATTTACTTTATTTAATCGCATTCAATTGAAAACATTATAAAACATTTACTATAAGTAATGCCTTTCGATTAAAAATATAATAGGTTGAAACATAAGATACGTATTCTTAAGAACACAATGTATACATGGTATATGTTTTTTATCTGACTTCAATTTTTTTTAAAAGGAAGGTGCTTGCCTACACAAAGGATAGAGAGAACCTTGAAGGTATTTTAAGTTTATCCATCATAAATACACAGATTACCTGTAGAAATAGACTTCGACATTTTTTACAAATATCTGAAAACAATTATCGCTTCCACGTTGGGAGTTTGTTTCGTGGTTTAACGGTAGAGGACTCTGGCATGTATCTAGAGAGTTTTAGGGTTCGATTCCCACCGTGGCAGCGATAATTTTTTTCAGATGTTTGTAATAGCTATTTTACGTTTGTCCTGGTTTCACCTACAACATACAAACACTTCCACAAGGACATGCCCCGCTGGTCTTAGTAGTCAGGCACTACTAAGACCAGTGGGTCTAAATCTAGTTTAATCACTAGACCAAGTAGGGTCTAACTTACACCAAAATAATTAACATAGTGATATAATGGTTTTTTTTTTATATATATTTTAGCCTAATTGTAATCAGTATCACGAACGAGAATTTCATCTATTCTGGAACTGTCTTTTTTTCACAAGAGAGTTTTCTAAAATAAATTCAAAATGAAGTTGTAACAGAAATACATTTGGAAAAGGTTTGTAAAATATTTTAGAAAAACATTTACTTAGAAAAATATTGTCGAAGAACTAGTAATTTCTCAGATATCATTTTTAATACATTGCACTCTCCCAGATATTATCTTTAATGTATTCCTTTAATTGTTTTCTTACTGGATACATTATGTAAAAGTTTCAAACTAGCAAAATTCACCCGAAATTTCGTCGCTGCTCTTCCCTGAATCCTTTCTTAGTTACTAGAGCTGCAGCAATCTCCAACAATTTTTTATTTATTTCAATATAAATATCGAACGATAGCTCAAATTTAGCATGTGCAAAAGCATCATGAATTCAATTCCTCGCATTCGTAGTTTTTCACTTGACTTTGTTTTCTTTCCATTAAGGACGGTCAATTCCCCTTTCTCTTTAGTCTTTACCTCGCCTCTTTCAGGTCATCCGTTCTGCTGGGAAGAATCAAGGAGTTAAGAATCTCTCGACTCATCCATTCTGCTGGGAAGATTCAGGGAGCTAGGTATCTCTTATCCATTCTGCTGGGAAGAATCAAGTTGATGGAAAGAATCAGGCAGTTAAGTATTTCTCAAATAATCCTTTCTGCTAGGAAGAATAAAATATTTAAGAATCTCTCAACTCTTGCATTCTGCTGGGAAGAATCTGGAAGTTGGGAATCTCTTAACTCATCCATTTTACTCTGAAGGATAAGAGAGTAAAGAATCTCGCAAATAATCCTTTCTGCTGAAAAGAATCGAGGATTTGGGAATTTCTCAAATCATCCATTCTTCTGCGAAGAATCTGGGAGTTAAGAATCTCTCACATCATCCATTGTATTAAAGAGACAAGCAGACATTGAGGAAACTGTCAATTCCTCCAGTCTGTGATCAAAATCTGACCTCATTCATTCTTTCAGAGAGCTAGAGAGTGGGAAAAATTCTCAACTCTTTCATTACATCAGAGAGTGAGAAAAATTATAAACTCCTTCATTTTATCGGAGAGTAAAAGTGGAGAAAATTCTCACTCCTTTATTCTATCAGAGAGGAAAAGAGTGGGGAAAATTTTCAACCCCTTCATTATTTGAGAGAGGTAGAGAGTGCGGAAACTCTCAACTCTTTCGTTATCCTTGACAGAGGCAGAGAGCGGTGATTTTTCTAAAAGCGGCGAATCATTTCTTATTGCAGCAATGCTTGCATTTCTCAAGAGGTTTGTTCCGATAACTGATGCACTCTTCCGAATGAGGCCAACTTCCAACATATCATAAAATGCACCAAATGCATTCAACTGCAATATTATTTTACAGTTTTAACGTTGCCTGAACTGACTATTTATAGAATAAACAATATGTAATACATCTGAAGAGACGTTTCAGCGACGCCGGAGTATTTAGCAGCATAATACATAATTAAAAAGTGTAGTTTGTAAGATACACATTATGGAAATAACTTTAATATTTGTATATTAGTACACTCATGTTTTCATGTACAATTCTCAGTTCCAGTTACCACGGCATGAGATGCCATACTTTCTTGTTGTACTGTTTTAAGTCATGTATAGTTTTTACTTTGTATGAGTCTAACAAATAAAGGGTACTAACAAAGGACTCTCTACCAGTGATGGTGTTGACTGATACTGGAATTTACATAGATAATGAATATTAAAATAATTATAAACTGACTTCTGTGATCTTTATTGCTTCTATATTCCAAAATAAAACTACATAAATCTCTTTTTCTGCTGTTTCATGTTCGATCTGAATATTGGACATTATCATATATCTTTGGAACTTTAGATTCTACGAAATGGGAAACGTTTCAGGACCAAGATCCCTCGTTTTTAAGAGGAGGATGCTCAATCCTCTAGGAAATGGCAGTAAACTTGATGATTAATGCAACGTCTCCTCCTGAAAACAACTAGAAACTAGATATTTTCTTTAAAATATAAATTATTTAACAGTAGTAATACCTACGCCAAACATTTGTTGCAAAACTCTTCGTAAAGTTCATTCACACCAAGTATATATCGATCGATAACTGTATTCACAAGGCAGGCGACAGCAGCGACCCAGAAATCTCAGAGGCCTTTCGAGGGATCCCTCCCGACCCACGGCAGCTAGGAACCCCATCCATCACACCAAGAGGGTCAGAACTAAATTTCTGTTAGATCCCTCGTTTTTAAGAGGAGGATGCTCAATCCTCTAGGAAATGGCAGTAAACTTTGATGATTAATGCAACGTCTCCTCCTGAAAACAACTAGAAACTAGATATTTTCTTTAAAATATAAATTATTTAACAGTAGTAATACCTACGCCAAACATTTGTTGCAAAACTCTTCGTAAAGTTCATTCACACCAAGTATATATCGATCGATAACTGTATTCACAAGGCAGGCGACAGCAGCGACCCAGAAATCTCAGAGGCCTTTCGAGGGATCCCTCCCGACCCACGGCAGCTAGGAACCCCATCCATCACACCAAGAGGGTCAGAACTAAATTTCGACCGATCGCTCAAGTAGCAGCAAAACCACGGGGAAACTCCCAATTTCTGCCACCAATGATGTCACACGTGTTCGCCGGTCCAGAAATACGGCTATTATATAATATTATTAGCTTTTTTCCTTCCTGTATATTCCTAAACCCTTTTATCATCACTGTGTTGACTCAGGCAGTAGTCTACCAGCTCTTACTGCCGTCTCGGTAGTGCAGTGTTATCGGGCTGGTTCGGGATGCCATTGCAGCTTTTGGGATCCCGATTCGAGCCCCAGTATGGCATAGTCTTTTGTCCTGTAATAACCTGAAGATAATCTAGTAGATCTTCAAGTCTGACACACACATACACATAAGAAAACCTGGTGTTCCCAAATTCAATAATCCACTTAAACTTTGGTAAGATTTTCTCAACCCCCACTCTGCGTCGGTAGCCAGCCAGGCTCGTAATCTGTAGTTCCCAGGTGCGAGTCCCAGTGGGTGAGCGTTGAGATTTATCTCCGCAAAATTCCTCGTTCTGCCCACTGTCAGTAAGGGACACCGAAGGGCTTGGAAAGGCCGTCATCCGTAGGATGGGACATTAAGCCGTAGTGCCGTGTGCGGTAGAGCCATACCCTGTGCACGTTAAAGAACACGCTGGATGGCCTTGACGGGAGGCTACCATCTGTCACCCAACAGTTGTTCCAGTGGGTCCCCTCCCCCAAACTTCCCTGAGCCTTCGAGGTCCTTGTGATCTGGCCATTTAACCCATGGTGTGCAAAGAAGTGCCGCTCAGCAGTAAAACCAGACAACCTGTGATGATGCATAAAACCTGCCATCGCTCAGAGGTAAAACAACCCAATCCAACCCACTCTGCGATCAATAAGAGCGTTGACACCGATGGATTTGGAGAGGACACCGTCATATCATAAGGGAAAATTGAAACAACTGGCTCAGCCCCCGAACTGCTCATTTGATTCAGGATTTATATATCCTGAATCATCTATATATTTTTATTATACGAGCTTTTATTCTGATTATCATTACTGTTGTTTCAGGTCATGAAGTTGGCATTTATTATGATTGCTGGTCTTTCTCTTCATGCACTGAGATGTTTAGCACTGAGTTGATTAGATACCTACCTAGTAGCGTGTTGCGCCTCTTTTCGCCTTCAGAACAACCTTAAATCGTCTGGGCATGGAACTTACACGATGCTGCATACGTTTTGCAGGAATATTGTACCGTACGGAAACGATTATGTTGCAGTTTCCGCAAATTAGACAGCCGCACTGTCTCCGTGAACAGCCCCTATTACCTCATCCCAAAGATGCTCCATAGAGTTTAGATCTGGGGATTGTGCAGACCAATGAAGCAAAGAAAACTGGTCAGCATATTCCAGGAACGATTCATTGATTATATGTGCTTTGTGAGAGCAGGCGCATTATCGAGCTGAATGTGTCCATCTGAGTGAAAATAATTTATGTTATAGAGTCGTATTAAGTTTTAAACATTAATTATTATCTGAGAAAAACAGAAGCATTTTAATAGTTTTACACTTTGAAATCATAAATAATCCAATTTCTTAAAGCAACAAAATACTTTTTAACATTATGTATAAGCTTAAGATAATTTGGCAACATGTTATACAGTATGTAAACCAAGAAAGCATAATGTTTAGTAAACATATTTTTCTTAACCGGTAGTTCAGTTAATAACATGTTTTCAGATAATCTCGTATGGACAGGAAATTTTCTAATCCTGCCAATATCCCAATTTTTATTTAAATGTATTAAATAATTTAATGCATATAATTTGCGTAATTCTAAAACACTAAGATATCTATAACTCTCACTAACACTTTCCCTTCTTTCTTCTTTCAAAATACATCTTAAAACATGATTCTGAACAATTTCAATAATCTTTAAATATTTGTTAAATGTACCTCCCCAAGATAATATATGACAAATATGATTTAATCCATGAGTTATTAATTATTTTAAGCGAAGACATATCAACAAAACTTCTGATATAATATATTTTTGGGATAATGGCATTTTCTTTTATAGACACTTTGTATGTGATCTTTCCATGTCATTTTCCTGTCCAACAGAATTCCTAGGTATTTATAGCTTTCAACACCCTCAAGGGCCTCACAGTTGCACATAGTAAGATTACGATCTCTTTCATAAAATACTAATTTTCGTGTAAAATAGTCTTCGTTACCCCTTAGTCTAATATACATATATTTCATTTTTTTTGACATTTAATATTAATTTACTTTGAACAAACCAATTTCTAACAATCCCTAAACTATTTTTGATTTGTCTATTAGTGATAGACAAATCAAAAATAAGTAACCTATAAAAATAATTGCTGCATCATCAGCAAATGTAATAATTTTTCCGTTTAGTTTTAAGTTACAAAGATCATTCATGTAAATTAAAAGTGAAATTGGGCCTGAAACCGAACCTTCAGGCATTCTATAATTAATTTTCTTTCACCACTTCCCCATTTATCTATTTTAACTCTTTGTATTATACCTTGTAAATAACTTTCAAACCATTTCTTAATCGTTCTCCTACAACCAGCCTTTTCAATTTTGCCTAAAAGTATTTTGTGAGATACGGTATCGAAAGCCTTTAATTAAAATGATTGTTTTCAGATTTTTATTTATGTTGCAAAAACTCCGAGAAGTCAAATCCAGAATTTCATCATCGATACTACGTCCTTTCCTAAAACGATATTGATTATTAGAAAAATAATTATTTTCTTCAAAAGAACATTTTTTTTGTTTAACTACCTTTTTATATATTTTTGAAAAAACAGATAGAAGAGAGAAGGGACGATAATTTTCTATTTGAGTTACATTTTCTCCTTTATAAACTGAGATAACCTGAGTAACTTTCAAAATACACTGCTGGCCATTGAAAGTGCAATACCAGGAAGAGCTAATCAGATTGTCCCGAAATATGCAAGATGGGTAGCCCATGGGAGAATATGTAAATGATTCAAAGCGTGGCAAATGCACACATCATGTGTGACAGTAACGCCCCCAGGAAGTGGTATAAGAGGAGATTACAAAGAATCGGTGTAAAGAACTGGAATTGTGTTTACTCGCAGTTCTTGTGCACTAAAGGATCAAGTATGCCCCGTCGAAGAACACGGCATCCTTACGACCAGGTTTCCGACTTTGATCGAGGGAGAATTGTGGGATTAAGGGAAGGTGGATTATCGTACCGAGATGTCGGTGCTCGTGTTGGACAGAGTGCTGTCACAGTGATGAGGATATGGTGCCAGTGGATAGAGGAGGTTGGGTTGGGTTGTTTTACCTCTGAGCGGCACCTTTTTGCACACCACGGGCTAAATGGCCAGGTCACATGGACCCCGAAGGCTCAGAGAAGGTTAGGGGAGGGGACCCACTGGAACAGCTGTTGGGAGACAAATGGTAGCCTCCCGTCAAGGCCATCCAGCGTGTTCTTTAACGTGCACAGGGTATGTCTCTCCCGCACACGGGACCACGGCTTAACGTCACATCCGACGGGCGGCGGCCTTTCCAAGCCCATCGGTGTCCCCTACTGACCGTGGGCAGGGCGGGGAATTTTGCGGAGATAAATCTCAACGCTGACCCAGCTGGGACTCGAACCTGGGAATTACAGATTATGAGCCTGGCACGCTACCGACTGAGCACCCCGCCCCTAGGATAGAGGAGGAACGAACTCACTGATCTGAGGGATTTCAACGGTCCTGTCACACAAATGAACGAGAGGACAAACATCTCGTACGCATGGCTATGAATCATCGTACAGCCATATCCAACACCTTAGCTCAACAGTTAGGGTGTATTACACATCAACCAGTGTCCGCACGCACGGTTCAATGTTGTCTGCAGCATCGGGGCATCTTTGCTAAGTGAGCATTGCATCGGCTACCATTGACTCTACAACACAGGCGTATGCGACTTCAATGGAGACAAGAACGTCACGCATGGATGTGCGAATGGCATCGCATTGTCTTTTCAGATAAATCCCACTTCAGTATGCAGCACCATGATGAACGAATCCGTATCTGGTGGTACCGCGGCGACAGGCTCAGTGAGACATGCATGATGCAGTGTTCATACATGTTCAGCCCCTGGTGTTATGTATGGTATGGGGTGCCCTTTGGTATGAGGTGGTATTAAGGTACGGGGTTCCACTCACGCACGTGCCTCGTACACATTACCGGTACTTTGAACAGCCTGCTTTACTTCACTGAGGTGTTGGGGCCTCTGGTCATACCTTATCTTCGGGGGCTCTCTAGTGCCATTTACTAACAGGACAAGGCAACAATTCCTGGATAAGCCACCATGTGACACTTGTGTCTTGGCCTGCCTGCTCACCGCATCTGTCTCCAATTGAATATGTTTTGTCCATGATCTCACGACGACTAGTACACCAGCAGCTGCTACAACAGATGAACTTTGACTATGTATCGAAACTGCATGGATTGATATTACCCAAGCACACATCCGACGTCTCATCCTCTCAATGCCGGACCGTGTAGCAGTGGTTATTGCCTCTCATGGTGGCTACACAAGATACTGATGTCTTTGTATTCCACTAGTCTAACTGAGTTGTATTTGTAATCATTTGCATCCTTGTAACATAAGCTATGTATTCAGTAAACATGGCTTTGATACCTCATGTCTTTCCTGGTGTTGCACTTTTAATGGCCAGCAGTGTATTTAAATTGAGACTCCTGCTCAAGAGTGCAACCATTGAGATTACTGAATCAGACTGCCTGACCAATTTTCATCACTTCAATTTTCTCTCTCTTTATCACCAAACCTACTCTACTACCAGTCTCATCAACAGCTCGAATGAAAGCGTTCATCTCATCAACATCATTTGCCAAAACAACTACATCATCAGCATAATCTAATTCAAAAATTTTCAAATCTCTAGATCAGCGGTTCGCAACCTGTGCTTTCACGGCCACGCCTACCGGAAGTGGGGGGGGGCTTTTAATTAATTTTGAATATTAATTTATTTTTTAATTAATTAATTATGCATATTAATAAGGGGACATGATCGATGACGTCATAGGAGGAAAGCACTGAGCGTGGGGGGACCAGGGATGGGCGTAGCTACTCTAAAATCCCGCTAGGTGGCGCTCTGAGTAAAAGCCAGAAATAGTTCTTAGTCCTGAGTCCGCCATCTTGGTTTCTCCCGTCACCACAAGGTATCGAAGTATGTAATTCTAACTGTGGACATCTAGTGTCTAACACATGTACTATTTTTAAGCACATGTATCATATTTAAAAAAAAAAATTTTTTTCACGACTGGGTTCTTGAGGTTAGGAGCTTATCAGCACTTTAACCCGTTACGGCAAGGGTAGGTACATTGGTAAAATGCTGAAAGGTGTCTGACGCAGGGATATTATTTTTATCTCGGTCATTACAAATCAGATTATTAGGAAATTATCTATATTTCTCGATATTAGACAGCTGAAATTAGTAATTACATGACGGATTTCTATAATTTGCATTTCAGTGTATTTAATGTAAAAAAGTATATTATTTTTATCTCAGTCATTACAAATCAGGTTTTTTAGGAAATTACCTCTATTTTTATTAAACAGCTGAAATTAGTAATGACACGGTGAACTTCGCTAATTTTCATTTCATTCTGTTTAATGATGTCTCAATAAGCCTGCGTAAAGGATCAAAGAGATAACATTTCATAGGTAATAAGTAATGCTAAAGTTTTGCTATGGATTGAATGAAATTAAACTTAAATGCTTCAACTGTCGCATTGACCGCCAAATGTCAAGGTCCCCCTAAAGTTTGTAGTCCCGCCAATGCCCCCCTGAAAGGCTGCGACTCGTCCCAAGAGCCACTAACGCAGCATCTGTGATTGGGTTCAAAACCTCCTACAACAGATGGCTGGTGGATCGAGTTATGACGTCTGCCTTAGTAGTCCAGTAATCTAGAAAATTCTTATATATCTCTTTGTATTATTCCTATTGGTGTACTTTTGTACTAATATTTATATTAAGGTTTATTTATAAATATACCACATTTAGAAAGTAAATTATTCCTATATAGTAGCATTATTATAATTAGTAACAAATACGAATAATTTTTCTTCTGAATAAGGTACATTTATAAATAACCATTATTATAAATTGTAGTACATCAATAATAAAATTAGAAATAAATATCTAAGAAATTTTCTAGACCTAGGACTGCTTACGATGACGTCATAGCTTGGTATCTTCTGTTATGGGAGGTGTGCTTGTCGCTGCTTGCTCTGTGGCCTGCCTACGACGAGTGTCATTGTTATGACGTATCATCGAGTTTGCAAGGATTTCAGTTTTAGGAGGTAATGTCCAGGCACACTTCGACCTTTGAAAAATACCTTAATGTTTCATTTGCGATCTGATCAAGCCTTCGAAGTTTCCTTTTAGAAAGAGTGTGGCGTTCAGCCAAGCGGAGACTGACGCTCTACAGATATCCCGAATTGAACCACGAAGGTCACATAAGCCCGATAGGCCTCAAGGGTCAGCTAGCCAGAATTTATGTCGCAACAAATATTAAATGACTGAAAAGTTCGTTTTAATTTACTTTGTTCCTCCGATTCCTATAATTGTCTGCACCAAGTTGCATTCGCGCTGATATTTACTTGTTCTTCTGGCAAGCAGCTGCTTGAGGGGGTATTTATTTTTTATTTTCTGAAGACAAAAAATAGTTTTCTTCTTTGATTTGCCTTTTTTTTTTCCTTATTTTACGTTTTGGTATATTTTCTTCTGTGCTCTATACCTAATATAGAAATTGATATGGATAACATAGAATACGTTAATTGAATTTTGTTTTGTTTTATGCTTCAATATCGTACCATTTGTCTGATTGTCGAAACCAGCTCATCCTATTTAACAGCCAAAAAAAAAGCTCAGATTGAAAGTAATTTCTGTGTGCTTTTCTCCTCCTACTAATTCTCTGTCGAATTCTTACGAATCTGGAGCTGTAACCACTTGTAGAGTGTGTGTGTGATCTGTACAAAGGTCATCGCTGTGGAGGAGCATTCAATCAATGGACTTTATCTGGTTACTATTTATGAGAATTTTTTTATGTTTTTGAAATCAAGTGATTATCCGTGCTGCACTTACCATTTTATTCCCTTGGTGTGATTAACGTGTATAAAAGTTATTTTAAATTTAACTGTTATTGTTACGTCTTTATGTTAAAAGTTGAAAATAATGTATATATTTTTTCGTTTAATATGAGAATGTACAAGTGCCATTTATAGCTCTAATTCTTTAAGTGTCGAATGTAATAGAGTTTGTGTTCTCTTCTGCAATTTGTGTTATGTACTTGTACATTTATAGAACTTATTTTGATCTCTGCTCTTCTTTGAAGCGCAAAAAGTAAGAGTCATGTTAAACTGATTGCTGGCAATATGCTGTTGAAATGTTTGAACTCTTTTCACTGATAATGTCATAGGTCATAGGTTACGACTCAGTGGAGACAGAGTTGCTCTTGGTTTATGTTCAATGTCCATTAGAATTTGCTCATCCCTGTGGCATTGCATGCAGCACCTAGTGCCGAATTGATTCATTTGCCTCGTTTCCAAATAGGAAGATTTGTCATAGAAAAGGATTAAAACTAGAATCCTACTTATAAAGTACATTTTTTGACACAAGACCGGCAAATATTGTTACGAAACAGTCGAATTGAAAGTTATTTACAGTAAAAAGAAAATCTATAAATAGTTAGTTAGTTTCATCAGTTCCATTTATTCGTAGATCAGGTAACCAAGTTTTTAATTCGCTAACTGCTATATGTAAAATATTTTTTTTTTAAAAGAATAAATCTCTTTGAGAAATGAACATTCTGAAGATGAAATTTCACGTTTTTTTTAAGCCATCCGTCGTACCGCACTTCGAATGAGGATGTTGAATATTTCCCCAGTAGGTGAAGACGAATGCATCTCCCCAAAGATCAGTTATTGCTCTCTTAACATTTGCATTGCTCTTGATATGCGATCATACAGAGCATCCAGTATTTTCCGTTTCCTTCAGATTCATAAAATGTCGCCCTTAGTCTTCCGAAAATTCTCTAATTTTATCAATCTTTGTTTCAGGTTGTGAAGTTTAGACATTTGCATTTAAAGCAGCCTATAGTTCTAAAATATCTTTTCAGATTCAGTATCCGAAGAGCCAGTTGAGAAGACCCAAACGCGAATGTTGTTCATAGCCGGAATAGTCTTTTCATATTTTTTCTTAATCTTTAGCTCCTGCGATTGGTTTCAAAAATTATTGCAACTATTCCACTCTACATTTAGTTATTAATAACCTTTTTAGGATTTCCCAGCCAGCTGATTTAGTCTTCTTAATTCGGCTATTATACCGTGAAGAATATACAGAAACGCAACTAAAACGCTAGCCACGGACTTCCTGTCATCTCTGCTAGATAAAGTATTGATATACTATTATAATAATATAAGTTTTTTGTTTCTTAATTACTATTTACCGAGATTTTACCTACATATATGTCTATATACCTATATATATATACTGCTCAAAGTGGATATAGCAACACCAAGAAGGAATCGAAGTAGAGATATATAAATCGCAGGAGGCAATAGACCTTTAGAAATATGCAAATGATCAAAATTCTGCAGCGAATGGACACGAGACACTCAGCTGAGCTATGGATAAATACCGGGCCCCCACGAGCTTGTATCAAAGCATGACTGACAGTGAAGTTGGAGTGTATGCTGCAGAAATGTTCAAAACATTCCTTGGAAACACTGGTGGGACCCTTATGTGCAACTGACGCCTTCTGAGAGAGAGCGAATCGTCGATATGTGAGAGCTCGGATTACGACTTCGAGCAATCACTGCAAACATGGGGCGCAATGTGAGCACAGTGCAATGGTGCATCTCACAAGACATCATGGAGCGCCAAATGACATAAAGGTCAATTACAGACCAGCATGCCACACCACAGGACATGAAGACCCTTTCACCACAGTGACTGTGTTGCAAGAAGTGATTTGCAGACTGTAACATGTACTGTGGTCTTCATGCAAGCCATGCATCTGCATGATGCAGGAATGAGGGCGATACATTCAGTCCAGCATCTGCCATTCCAGTGACTTCACCAGTTATGCATACCTCCATCTCTCAAGTGAAGCAATATTGGACTATGGAATGGTGGAGAGTGTTGTTCACAGACGAGTCCCGATTCTGTTTCAGTATGCCATACAGCTGCGGTTAGGCAAAGGAGTCAACAATTTCCTTTGAGCAGCATATGCTGCAGAGAGAAAGACTCCGTTTTGGCCATATTGCCTGTATGGATAGATTAGCAAATAGTATGCCTAAAGGCCTCAGAAAGAGGGGGAGACCTAGGATGCGGTGGGCAGAAATTTATCAAACAGAATCTTATTAGAATTGATGTGCAGTGGTCAGATGCAGCAGATATAGCTCAGGAGAGATATGCTTGGAGAACTAAATTGCATGGTCTATTTGGACCTCCATAGACCATGGCTGCTTGAGGATGTTGATGATACAGCTATTTGGCCATATGGTGTCAGAATCGTCAGCAACATGAGGAAGCCTATTATACGGCTCCCCACCATGGTAAAATGGTACGGGGTGGCATCATATGGTGGTCAGACACTTCTGCTCCATGTTTCTGGCATGCTAACCGCAAGATGTTACATCAATAACATCATTAATCCTGTGGCACAAACCTTCTTTACCACGATGCCTTAACTTATTCTGTAGCAGGACAATGTACCCCCCATACACTGCACGTGCAATGATGGGCAAGCCCTCTGTAATCGGGTGGGGGCGGATACTGAAGCCCCCCCCCCGGGGGAGGAAAATCTCGTGCTCCGTTTTTGCAACATTACACGAGCAAGATGGACAAACCCTCTGTTATGGGAGTGGACAGATAATACGATTAGTGACAGGACCCAGATGCTCCACAATAATGCACTACATCTATCGGGATAATGCCATGTTTTACCATTATCCACCATCGCGACTGAACAGTCCTATAGAAGTAAAGTCCAGCCTTTGGCAAAACTTAACTTTAATATTTGTCCTGGGTGGCCACAAACAAGGATATTGAGAATCCGAGTTGACTCGGCGCCCGTAATGCGATGGGGATGGACAGTATCAAAGATGCTGATATTCTCCCATGGCTGCCATACTCCCCAGAGTTGTCGCCCATGGAACATGTGTGGGACCTTATGGGTCGCTGCCTTCGAAGCTTCCTCCGGCGGCAAACCTGGTATAGTTGCTTGCCCAGTGGAATGCTGTTTGGAACGCCATATCTCAGGATGCCATTAACCGTCTGATTTATAAAATGCCGAGACGTCTGCTGGCTTTTATAACCGCCTGAGGTAGGCCTATTATGTACTGATGACTCTGCAATAAATTCACGCACCTTGCATTCTCACTTTCCATTTTTTGATTATTGGCACATCTACCCTCATAGCTTTTGTCCTGTCAGTTTCAGGCATATACATCACTTACTTCGAGGTGCTGCGATTTCAACTTTGAGCAGTATATATACGAGTAATAACATGGATAAAATTGGAATTTTATCACATTTATACAGTTTATGATATTACATAACTACCTAGTACCCAAACCGCAAACTACAAGAAAAGCTTCCGTATTAATCCCAATGGGAAAGAAATGGCAAAGATATCGTTGTTAATGGAAAACATAAATCGTGGACCCAGCGCTATTTACTTTTGATAGAGTAAAAGAAATGCAAAGCATTTGTCGTTGCATTGTCATTAGGGTACCATTCTGTTTCGTTTGGAAAATGACATGGACAAAATCTATGCGGTGTATCCAGGCTCAGTAACTGATATCCTTTTGCACATGAAAGTTGCACATCAAAGCACTCTCTTAATGAAATGGAGCAAAGAAATGTAAACAACACTTCGTTTTATTCGTTTCCTTCTTCCTTAGGTTGTCCCTTTTCTCTGTTTCTCTGGAGATGCACGTTTTAGTAAGTTTCTCATAGTGTCACATTCTTCTGTAATAAACTATCACAGGAAAATGTCCTGTGGAAAAGAAACATTTGAAATGATTAGCTGAAAAGAGGTAGTTGCCATGAGTAGGATTCGAACCCACGTTTTCCAGAAGCATGGACCTGCTAAACCATCAAAAACTAACCATTTTCTTCAGCAATGTGGCATAAGCATTTCCGCATATTTTGTTGATTTCCTACTGGTGCCATTTATGTCGGGAATTGGGCAACCAAGCTGCCATATATGACGAAGTAATACACTACTGTGAAAAAAAATTGCAACACCTGGAAGGCTTAATGCCATTTTATTGAAATCCGGGCAGCTGTTAACATACACTGAGATGTGCGATTGATTACATTATCAAAAAAAAATACGGAAAATTACCAATAAAGAACCAATAAATACCCAGTAAAGTGATATAATTAGTATGATGTTGAACTGCCCCGTGCAGCAATGCATTCATGAACATGGCGGGGAAGGCTATCGTACAGCTCTATAATGTCCTCCTGAGGGATAGAATGCCAAATAGCGGGAAGTGCTGTTTCATTTCAGCGACAGAGGTTGTCGCACCTCTTGGGTGTTGTTGGAGCTGTCGGCCCATCATGCCCCAGATGTGTTCAATAGATGAAAGGTCTGGTTAGTGTGCTGGCCATGGCAGTACCTGAACGTTTTGCTCATGTACATACTGCAGATACTAATTCAGGCTGTATGGGGACGGGCGTTATCTTGGTAAAATGTTCCGTGCTGCTGAACAAATGAGACAGCTACTGGTTGTAAAATGTTGGTAACATATCTTTGGGCAGTTAGAGATCCCCTTATGATGACCAGTTCTGTCCGAGATTTCCGACTAATGGCACCCCACACGGAGACACCAGTTGCTGGAGCTGTGTAACGATGTCGCACGCACTGGGTGGCATTCCTTTCCCCTGGATGATGGGAACACATTGTCTACCGTCGTACTGACCAAGACAAAAACGAGATTCGTCACTAAGAACCACGGTACTCCACTCTTGTTCGTTCCAGTTCTGTTTGAGGTGACATCACTGAAGACGTGCTTGCATGTGGGCAGATGTGAGGGGCAAACGCAATGCCGGACGATAGGCTCGCAATGAAAACTGTCATAGCCTGTTGTTTACAGTCTGCCTGGTAGGTATTCGATGTGTCCCTTTGCAGTTGTTGTCACAAATCTGTCACGCAATGCCATTCGTTGTAGATGGTGGTCCTGTCGCTCCTTGATCGTATGTCATCTTCCTGATCCTATTCGGCGTCTGCTAGATCCTTTTTTAACCCACTGGCGCCATATGTGTACAATGGTGCTGGGACTGCGGCTAACAAGTTGACCACATTTCTGTATGACAAACGAGCTTCTCTAAGGCCGATGATTCGTCCCCACTCAAAATCTGTGAACTGTTGGGAACGGCTGTCGACATCTGCGTAGGGGCATCTTTAGCGGTTTACAACAATTTCCACAATGTTTTGTCAACCATGGAGTTTTGGTTGCCTTTATCTGTGTTTGACTGGTCCGCATCTTGACGTCAGCTCGCTCCTGTCCAATCGTTTCGATCGTCCTGCAAACCTAATCATTTCCATGCACTTCCATATACTACCGCCTCCCTAAATTTCGTCACATTTGCATAACTTCTTGCAAGTGTTGCATTTTTTATTTCCTGTAGTGTATTTGTCACTGACGTTCGCAGCGTTATAAATAATTCAGTAATAAAGTATTACAGTAAATGGCGTGTTGACAAGAAACACTTGAATGAAAATGCCAGAATGTTATATGTCACACTGCTATAGAAAACAATTCCTCTCTGATGGTGTAGCTGTTATGACGCCTGGCATGCTCCTAGGAGATGTGGATTTTAATCCCACTCGGGACGAAGCCAAATTCTTTTCAGCAAATTATTTCAAGTAACTCATTCTTTCAATTCAGCATTATCCATAAAGTCCACCTTTTACATTGCATTTAATTTATTTAATCGCATTCAATTGAAAACATTATAATACATTTACTATAAGTAATCCCTTTCGATTAAAAATATAATAGGTTGAAACATAAGATACGTATTCTTAAGAACACAATGTATACATGGTATATGTTTTTTATCTGACTTCAATTTTTTTTAAAAGGAAGGTACTTGCCTACACAAAGGATAGAGATAACCTAGAAGCTATTTTAAGTTTATCCATCATAAATACACAGATTACCTGTAGAAATTAGACTTCGACATTTTTTACAAATATCTGAAAACAATTATCTCTTCCACATTGGGAGTTTGTTTCGTGGTTTAACGATAGAGAACTCTGGCATGTATCTAGAGAGTTTTAGGGTTCGATTCCCACCGTGGCAGCGATAATTTTTTTCAGATGTTTGTAATAGCTATTTTACGTTTGTCCTGGTTTCTCCTACAACATACAAACACTTCCACAAGGACATGCCCCGCTGGTCTTAGTAGTTAGGCACTACTAAGACCAGTGGGTCTAAATCTAGTTTAATCACTAGACCAAGTAGGGTCTAACTTACACCAAAATAATTAACATAGTGATATAATGGTTTTTTTTTTTTATATATATTTTAGCCTAATTGTAATCAGTATCACGAACGAGAATTTCATCTATTCTGGAACTGTCTTTGTTTCACAAGAGAGTTTTCTAAAATAAATTCAAAATGAAGTTGTAACAGAAATACATTTGGAAAAGGTTTGTAAAATATTTTAGAAAAACATTTACTTAGAAAAATATTGTCGAAGAACTAGTAATTTCTCAGATATCATTTTTAATACATTGCACTCTCCCAGATATTATCTTTAATGTATTCCTTTAATTATTTCCTTACTGGATACATTATGTAAAAGTTTCAAACTAGCAAAATTCACCCGAAATTTCGTCGCTGCTCTTCACTGAATCCTTTCTTAGTTACTAGAGCTGCAGCAATCTCCAACAATTTTTTATTTATTTCAATATAAATATCGAACGATAGCTCAAATTTAGCATGTGCAAAAGCATCATGAATTCAATTCCTCGCATTCGTAGTTTTTCACTCGACTTTGTTTTCTTTCCATTAAGGACGGTCAATTCCCCTTTCTCTTTAGTCTTTACCTCGCCTCTCTCAGGTCATCCGTTCTGCTGGGAAGAATCAAGGAGTTAAGAATCTCTCGACTCATCCATTCTGCTGGGAAGATTCAGGGAGCTAGGTATCTCTTATCCATTCTGCTGGGAAGAATCAAGTTGATGGGAAGAATCAGGCAGTTAAGTATTTCTCAAATAATCCTTTCTGCTAGGATGAATAAAATATTTAAGAATCTCTCAACTCATGCATTCTGCTGGGAAGAATCTGGAAGTTGAGAATCTCTTAACTCATCCATTTTACTCTGAAGGATAAGAGAGTAAAGAATCTCGCAAATAATCCTTTCTGCTGAAAAGAATCGAGGATTTGGGAATTTCTCAAATCATCCATTCTTCTGCGAAGAATCTGGGAGTTAAGAATCTCTCACATCATCCATTGTATTAAAGAGACAAGCAGACATTGAGGAAACTGTCAATTCCTCCAGTCTGTGATCAAAATCTGACCTCATTCATTCTTTCAGAGAGCTAGAGAGTGGGAAAAATTCTCAACTCTTTCATTACATCAGAGAGTGAGAAAAATTATAAACTCCTTCATTTTATCGGAGAAGAAAAGTGGAGAAAATTCTCACTCCTTTATTCTATCAGAGAGGAAAAGAGTGGGGAAAATTT
Source organism: Ryuthela nishihirai (assembly GCA_038380435.1). NCBI lineage: Eukaryota > Metazoa > Arthropoda > Arachnida > Araneae > Heptathelidae > Ryuthela > Ryuthela nishihirai. Next base: position 2,330,852 of record JAWZYU010000005.1, read on the forward strand.
TCAACCCCTTCATTATTTGAGAGAGGTAGAGAGTGCGGAAACTCTCAACTCTTTCGTTATGGCAGAGAGCGGTGATTTTTCTAAAAGCGGCGAATCATTTCTTATTGCAGCAATGCTTGCATTTCTCAAGAGGTTTGTTCCGATAACTGATGCACTCTTCCGAATGAGGCCAACTTCCAACATATCATAAAATGCACCAAATGCATTCAACTGCAATATTATTTTACAGTTTTAACGTTGCCTGAACTGACTCTTTATAGAATAAACAATATGTAATACATCTGAAGAGACGTTTCAGCGACGCCGGAGTATTTAGCAGCATAATACATAATTAAAAAGTGTAGTTTGTAAGATACACATTATGGAAATAACTTTAATATTTGTATATTAGTACACTCATGTTTTCATGTACAATTCTCAGTTCCAGTTACCACGGCATGAGATGCCATACTTTCTTGTTGTACTGTTTTAAGTCATGTATAGTTTTTACTTTGTATGAGTCTAACAAATAAAGGGTACTAACAAAGGACTCTCTACCAGTGATGGTGTTGACTGATACTGGAATTTACATAGATAATGAATATTAAAATAATTATAAACTGACTTCTGTGATCTTTATTGCTTCTATATTCCAAAATAAAACTACATAAATCTCTTTTTCTGCTGTTTCATGTTCGATCTGAATATTGGACATTATCATATATCTTTGGAACTTTAGATTCTACGAAATGGGAAACGTTTCAGGACCGAGGAATTGTTAGATCCCTCGTTTTTAAGAGGAGGATGCTCAATCCTCTAGGAAATGGCAGTGAACTATGATGATTAATGCAACGTCTTCTCCTGAAAACAACTAGAAACTAGATATTTTCTTTAAAATATAAATTATTTAACAGTAGTAATACCTACGCCAAACATTTGTTGCAAAACTCTTCGTAAAGTTCATTCACACCAAGTATATATCGATCGATAACTGTATTCACAAGGCAGGCGACAGCAGCGACCCAGAAATCTCAGAGGCCTTTCGAGGGATCCCTCCCGACCCACGGCAGCTGGGAACCCCATCCATCACACCAAGAGGGTCAGAACTAAATTTCGACCGATCGCTCAAGTAGTAGCAAAACCACGGGGAAACTCCCAATTTCTGCCACCAATGATGTCACACGTGTTCGGCGGTCCAGAAATACGGCTATTATATAATATTATTAGCTTTTTTCCTTCCTGTATATTCCTAAACCCTTTTGTCATCACTGTGTTGACTCAGGCAGTAGTCTACCAGCTCTTACTGCCGTCGTCTCGGTAGTGCAGTGTTATCGGGCTGGTTCGGGATGCCATTGCAGCTTTTGGGATCCCGATTCGAGCCCCAGTATGGCATGGTCTTTTGTCCTGTAATAACCTGAAGATAATCTAGTAGATCTTCAAGTCTGACACACACATACACATAAGAAAACCTGGTGTTCCCAAATTGAATAATCCACTTAAACTTTGGTAAGATTTTCTCATCCCCCACTCTGCGTCGGTAGCCAGCCAGGCTCGTAATCTGTAGTTCCCAGGTGCGAGTCCCAGTGGTTGAGCGTTGAGATTTATCTCCGCAAAATTCCTCGTTCTACCCACGGTCAGTAAGGGACACCGATGGGCTTGGAAAGGCCGTTATCCGTAGGATGGAACATTAAGCCGTAGTGCCGTGTGCGGTAGAGCCCTGTGCACGTTAAAGAACACGCTGGATGGCCTTGACGGGAGGCTACCATCTGTCACCCAACAGTTGTTCCAGTGGGTCCCCTCCCCCAAACTTCCCTGAGCCTTCGAGGTCCTTGTAATCTGGCCATTTAACCCATGGTGTGCAAAGAAGTGCCGCTCAGCGGTAAAACCACACAACCTGTGATGATGCAAAAACCTGCCATCGCTCAGAGGTAAAACAACCCAATCCAACCCACTCTGCGATCAATAAGAGAGTTGACACCGATGGATTTGGAGAGGACACCGTCATATCATAAGGGAAAATTGAAACAACTGGCTCAGCCCCCGAACTGCTCATTTGATTCAGGATTTATATATCCTGAATCATCTATATATTTTTATTATACGAGCTTTTATTCTGATTATCATTACTGTTGTTTCAGGTCATGAAGTTGGCATTTATTATGATTGCTGGTCCTTCTCTTCATGCACTGAGATGTTTAGCACTGAGTTTATTAGATACCTACCTAGTAGCGTGTTGCGCCTCTTTTGGCCTTCAGAACAACCTTAAATCGTCTGGGCATGGAACTTACACGATGCTGCATACGTTTTGCAGGAATATTGTACCGTACGGAAACGATTATTTTGCAGTTTCCGCAAATTAGACAGCCGCACTGTCTCCGTGAACAGCCCCTATTACCTCATCCCAAAGATGCTCCATAGAGTTTAGATCTGGGGATTGTGCAAACCAATGAAGCAAAGAAAACTGGTCAGCATATTCCAGGAACGATTCATTGATTATATGTGCTTTGTGAGAGCAGGCGCATTATCGAGCTGAATGTGTCCATCTGAGTGAAAATAATTTATGTTATAGAGTCGTATTAAGTTTTAAACATTAATTATTATCTGAGAAAAACAGAAGCATTTTAATAGTTTTACACTTTGAAATCATAAATAATCCAATTTCTTAAAGCAACAAAATACTTTTTAACATTATGTATAAGCTTAAGATAATTTGGCAACATGTTATACAGTATGTAAACCAAGAAAGCATAATGTTTAGTAAACATATTTTTCTTAACCGGTAGTTCAGTTAATAACATGTTTTCAGATAATCTCGTATGGACAGGAAATTTTCTAATCCTGCCAATATCCCAATTTTTATTTAAATGTATTAAATAATTTAATGCATATAATTTGCGTAATTCTAAAACACTAAGATATCTATAACTCTCACTAACACTTTCCCTTCTTTCTTCTTTCAAAATACATCTTAAAACATGATTCTGAACAATTTCAATAATCTTTAAATATTTGTTAAATGTACCTCCCCAAGATAATATATGACAAATATGATTTAATCCATGAGTTATTAATTATTTTAAGCAAAGACATATCAACAAAACTTCTGATATAATATATTTTTGGGATAATGGCATTTTCTTTTATAGACACTTTGTATGTGATCTTTCCATGTCATTTTCCTGTCCAACAGAATTCCTAGGTATTTATAGCCTTCAACACCCTCAAGAGCCTCACAGTTGCACATAGTAAGATTACAATCTCTTTCATAAAATACTAATTTTCGTGTAAAATAGTCTTCTTCGTTACCCCTTAGTCTAATATACATATATTTCATATTTTTTGACATTTAATATTAATTTACTTTGAACAAACCAATTTCTAACAATCCCTAAACTATTTTTGATTTGTCTATTAGTGATAGACAAATCAAAAATAAGTAACCTATAAAAATAATTGCTGTATCATCAGCAAATGTAATAATTTTTCCGTTTAGTTTTAAATTACAAAGATCATTCATGTAAATTAAAAGTAAAATTGGGCCTGAAACCGAACCTTCAGGCATTCTATAATTAATTTTCTTTCACCACTTCCCCATTTATCTATTTTAACTCTTTGTATTCTACCTTGTAAATAACTTTCAAACCATTTCTTAATCGTTCTCCTACAACCAGCCTTTTCAATTTTGCCTAAAAGTATTTTGTGAGATACGGTATCGAAAGCCTTTAATTAAAATGATTGTTTTCAGATTTTTATTTATGTTGCAAAAACTCCGAGAAGTCAAATCCAGAATTTCATCATCGATACTACGTCCTTTCCTAAAACGATATTGATTATTAGAAAAATAATTATTTTCTTCAAAAGAACATTTTTTTTGTTTAACTACCTTTTTATATATTTTTGAAAAAACAGATAGAAGAGAGAAGGGACGATAATTTTCTATTTGAGTTACATTTTCTCCTTTATAAACTGAGATAACCTGAGTAACTTTCAAAATACACTGCTGGCCATTGAAAGTGCAATACCAGGAAGAGCTAATCAGATTGTCCCGAAATATGCAAGATGGGTAGCCCATGGGAGAATATGTAAATGATTCAAAGCGTGGCAAATGCACACATCATGTGTGACAGTAACGCCCCCAGGAAGTGGTATAAGAGGAGATTACAAAGAATCGGTGTAAAGAACTGGAATTGTGTTTACTCGCAGTTCTTGTGCACTAAAGGATCAAGTATGCCCCGTCGAAGAACACGGCATCCTTACGACCAGGTTTCCGACTTTGATCGAGGGAGAATTGTGGGATTAAGGGAAGGTGGATTATCGTACCGAGATGTCGGTGCTCGTGTTGGACAGAGTGCTGTCACAGTGATGAGGATATGGTGCCAGTGGATAGAGGAGGTTGGGTTGGGTTGTTTTACCTCTGAGCGGCACCTTTTTGCACACCACGGGCTAAATGGCCAGGTCACATGGACCCCGAAGGCTCAGAGAAGGTTAGGGGAGGGGACCCACTGGAACAGCTGTTGGGAGACAAATGGTAGCCTCCCGTCAAGGCCATCCAGCGTGTTCTTTAACGTGCACAGGGTATGTCTCTCCCGCACACGGGACCACGGCTTAACGTCACATCCGACGGGCGGCGGCCTTTCCAAGCCCATCGGTGTCCCCTACTGACCGTGGGCAGGGCGGGGAATTTTGCGGAGATAAATCTCAACGCTGACCCAGCTGGGACTCGAACCTGGGAATTACAGATTATGAGCCTGGCACGCTACCGACTGAGCACCCCGCCCCTAGGATAGAGGAGGAACGAACTCACTGATCTGAGGGATTTCAACGGTCCTGTCACACAAATGAACGAGAGGACAAACATCTCGTACGCATGGCTATGAATCATCGTACAGCCATATCCAACACCTTAGCTCAACAGTTAGGGTGTATTACACATCAACCAGTGTCCGCACGCACGGTTCAATGTTGTCTGCAGCATCGGGGCATCTTTGCTAAGTGAGCATTGCATCGGCTACCATTGACTCTACAACACAGGCGTATGCGACTTCAATGGAGACAAGAACGTCACGCATGGATGTGCGAATGGCATCGCATTGTCTTTTCAGATAAATCCCACTTCAGTATGCAGCACCATGATGAACGAATCCGTATCTGGTGGTACCGCGGCGACAGGCTCAGTGAGACATGCATGATGCAGTGTTCATACATGTTCAGCCCCTGGTGTTATGTATGGTATGGGGTGCCCTTTGGTATGAGGTGGTATTAAGGTACGGGGTTCCACTCACGCACGTGCCTCGTACACATTACCGGTACTTTGAACAGCCTGCTTTACTTCACTGAGGTGTTGGGGCCTCTGGTCATACCTTATCTTCGGGGGCTCTCTAGTGCCATTTACTAACAGGACAAGGCAACAATTCCTGGATAAGCCACCATGTGACACTTGTGTCTTGGCCTGCCTGCTCACCGCATCTGTCTCCAATTGAATATGTTTTGTCCATGATCTCACGACGACTAGTACACCAGCAGCTGCTACAACAGATGAACTTTGACTATGTATCGAAACTGCATGGATTGATATTACCCAAGCACACATCCGACGTCTCATCCTCTCAATGCCGGACCGTGTAGCAGTGGTTATTGCCTCTCATGGTGGCTACACAAGATACTGATGTCTTTGTATTCCACTAGTCTAACTGAGTTGTATTTGTAATCATTTGCATCCTTGTAACATAAGCTATGTATTCAGTAAACATGGCTTTGATACCTCATGTCTTTCCTGGTGTTGCACTTTTAATGGCCAGCAGTGTATTTAAATTGAGACTCCTGCTCAAGAGTGCAACCATTGAGATTACTGAATCAGACTGCCTGACCAATTTTCATCACTTCAATTTTCTCTCTCTTTATCACCAAACCTACTCTACTACCAGTCTCATCAACAGCTCGAATGAAAGCGTTCATCTCATCAACATCATTTGCCAAAACAACTACATCATCAGCATAATCTAATTCAAAAATTTTCAAATCTCTAGATCAGCGGTTCGCAACCTGTGCTTTCACGGCCACGCCTACCGGAAGTGGGGGGGGGCTTTTAATTAATTTTGAATATTAATTTATTTTTTAATTAATTAATTATGCATATTAATAAGGGGACATGATCGATGACGTCATAGGAGGAAAGCACTGAGCGTGGGGGGACCAGGGATGGGCGTAGCTACTCTAAAATCCCGCTAGGTGGCGCTCTGAGTAAAAGCCAGAAATAGTTCTTAGTCCTGAGTCCGCCATCTTGGTTTCTCCCGTCACCACAAGGTATCGAAGTATGTAATTCTAACTGTGGACATCTAGTGTCTAACACATGTACTATTTTTAAGCACATGTATCATATTTAAAAAAAAAAATTTTTTTCACGACTGGGTTCTTGAGGTTAGGAGCTTATCAGCACTTTAACCCGTTACGGCAAGGGTAGGTACATTGGTAAAATGCTGAAAGGTGTCTGACGCAGGGATATTATTTTTATCTCGGTCATTACAAATCAGATTATTAGGAAATTATCTATATTTCTCGATATTAGACAGCTGAAATTAGTAATTACATGACGGATTTCTATAATTTGCATTTCAGTGTATTTAATGTAAAAAAGTATATTATTTTTATCTCAGTCATTACAAATCAGGTTTTTTAGGAAATTACCTCTATTTTTATTAAACAGCTGAAATTAGTAATGACACGGTGAACTTCGCTAATTTTCATTTCATTCTGTTTAATGATGTCTCAATAAGCCTGCGTAAAGGATCAAAGAGATAACATTTCATAGGTAATAAGTAATGCTAAAGTTTTGCTATGGATTGAATGAAATTAAACTTAAATGCTTCAACTGTCGCATTGACCGCCAAATGTCAAGGTCCCCCTAAAGTTTGTAGTCCCGCCAATGCCCCCCTGAAAGGCTGCGACTCGTCCCAAGAGCCACTAACGCAGCATCTGTGATTGGGTTCAAAACCTCCTACAACAGATGGCTGGTGGATCGAGTTATGACGTCTGCCTTAGTAGTCCAGTAATCTAGAAAATTCTTATATATCTCTTTGTATTATTCCTATTGGTGTACTTTTGTACTAATATTTATATTAAGGTTTATTTATAAATATACCACATTTAGAAAGTAAATTATTCCTATATAGTAGCATTATTATAATTAGTAACAAATACGAATAATTTTTCTTCTGAATAAGGTACATTTATAAATAACCATTATTATAAATTGTAGTACATCAATAATAAAATTAGAAATAAATATCTAAGAAATTTTCTAGACCTAGGACTGCTTACGATGACGTCATAGCTTGGTATCTTCTGTTATGGGAGGTGTGCTTGTCGCTGCTTGCTCTGTGGCCTGCCTACGACGAGTGTCATTGTTATGACGTATCATCGAGTTTGCAAGGATTTCAGTTTTAGGAGGTAATGTCCAGGCACACTTCGACCTTTGAAAAATACCTTAATGTTTCATTTGCGATCTGATCAAGCCTTCGAAGTTACCTTTTAGAAAGAGTGTGGCGTTCAGCCAAGCGGAGACTGACGCTCTACAGATATCCCGAATTGAACCACGAAGGTCACATAAGCCCGATAGGCCTCAAGGGTCAGCTAGCCAGAATTTATGTCGCAACAAATATTAAATGACTGAAAAGTTCGTTTTAATTTACTTTGTTCCTCCGATTCCTATAATTGTCTGCACCAAGTTGCATTCGCGCTGATATTTACTTGTTCTTCTGGCAAGCAGCTGCTTGAGGGGGTATTTATTTTTTATTTTCTGAAGACAAAAAATAGTTTTCTTCTTTGATTTGCCTTTTTTTTTTCCTTATTTTACGTTTTGGTATATTTTCTTCTGTGCTCTATACCTAATATAGAAATTGATATGGATAACATAGAATACGTTAATTGAATTTTGTTTTGTTTTATGCTTCAATATCGTACCATTTGTCTGATTGTCGAAACCAGCTCATCCTATTTAACAGCCAAAAAAAAAGCTCAGATTGAAAGTAATTTCTGTGTGCTTTTCTCCTCCTACTAATTCTCTGTCGAATTCTTACGAATCTGGAGCTGTAACCACTTGTAGAGTGTGTGTGTGATCTGTACAAAGGTCATCGCTGTGGAGGAGCATTCAATCAATGGACTTTATCTGGTTACTATTTATGAGAATTTTTTTATGTTTTTGAAATCAAGTGATTATCCGTGCTGCACTTACCATTTTATTCCCTTGGTGTGATTAACGTGTATAAAAGTTATTTTAAATTTAACTGTTATTGTTACGTCTTTATGTTAAAAGTTGAAAATAATGTATATATTTTTTCGTTTAATATGAGAATGTACAAGTGCCATTTATAGCTCTAATTCTTTAAGTGTCGAATGTAATAGAGTTTGTGTTCTCTTCTGCAATTTGTGTTATGTACTTGTACATTTATAGAACTTATTTTGATCTCTGCTCTTCTTTGAAGCGCAAAAAGTAAGAGTCATGTTAAACTGATTGCTGGCAATATGCTGTTGAAATGTTTGAACTCTTTTCACTGATAATGTCATAGGTCATAGGTTACGACTCAGTGGAGACAGAGTTGCTCTTGGTTTATGTTCAATGTCTATTAGAATTTGCTCATCCCTGTGGCATTGCATGCAGCACCTAGTGCCGAATTGATTCATTTGCCTCGTTTCCAAATAGGAAGATTTGTCATAGAAAAGGATTAAAACTAGAATCCTACTTATAAAGTACATTTTTTGACACAAGACCGGCAAATATTGTTACGAAACAGTCGAATTGAAAGTTATTTACAGTAAAAAGAAAATCTATAAATAGTTAGTTAGTTTCATCAGTTCCATTTATTCGTAGATCAGGTAACCAAGTTTTTAATTCGCTAACTGCTATATGTAAAATATTTTTTTTTTAAAAGAATAAATCTCTTTGAGAAATGAACATTCTGAAGATGAAATTTCACGTTTTTTTTAAGCCATCCGTCGTACCGCACTTCGAATGAGGATGTTGAATATTTCCCCAGTAGGTGAAGACGAATGCATCTCCCCAAAGATCAGTTATTGCTCTCTTAACATTTGCATTGCTCTTGATATGCGATCATACAGAGCATCCAGTATTTTCCGTTTCCTTCAGATTCATAAAATGTCGCCCTTAGTCTTCCGAAAATTCTCTAATTTTATCAATCTTTGTTTCAGGTTGTGAAGTTTAGACATTTGCATTTAAAGCAGCCTATAGTTCTAAAATATCTTTTCAGATTCAGTATCCGAAGAGCCAGTTGAGAAGACCCAAACGCGAATGTTGTTCATAGCCGGAATAGTCTTTTCATATTTTTTCTTAATCTTTAGCTCCTGCGATTGGTTTCAAAAATTATTGCAACTATTCCACTCTACATTTAGTTATTAATAACCTTTTTAGGATTTCCCAGCCAGCTGATTTAGTCTTCTTAATTCGGCTATTATACCGTGAAGAATATACAGAAACGCAACTAAAACGCTAGCCACGGACTTCCTGTCATCTCTGCTAGATAAAGTATTGATATACTATTATAATAATATAAGTTTTTTGTTTCTTAATTACTATTTACCGAGATTTTACCTACATATATGTCTATATACCTATATATATATACTGCTCAAAGTGGATATAGCAACACCAAGAAGGAATCGAAGTAGAGATATATAAATCGCAGGAGGCAATAGACCTTTAGAAATATGCAAATGATCAAAATTCTGCAGCGAATGGACACGAGACACTCAGCTGAGCTATGGATAAATACCGGGCCCCCACGAGCTTGTATCAAAGCATGACTGACAGTGAAGTTGGAGTGTATGCTGCAGAAATGTTCAAAACATTCCTTGGAAACACTGGTGGGACCCTTATGTGCAACTGACGCCTTCTGAGAGAGAGCGAATCGTCGATATGTGAGAGCTCGGATTACGACTTCGAGCAATCACTGCAAACATGGGGCGCAATGTGAGCACAGTGCAATGGTGCATCTCACAAGACATCATGGAGCGCCAAATGACATAAAGGTCAATTACAGACCAGCATGCCACACCACAGGACATGAAGACCCTTTCACCACAGTGACTGTGTTGCAAGAAGTGATTTGCAGACTGTAACATGTACTGTGGTCTTCATGCAAGCCATGCATCTGCATGATGCAGGAATGAGGGCGATACATTCAGTCCAGCATCTGCCATTCCAGTGACTTCACCAGTTATGCATACCTCCATCTCTCAAGTGAAGCAATATTGGACTATGGAATGGTGGAGAGTGTTGTTCACAGACGAGTCCCGATTCTGTTTCAGTATGCCATACAGCTGCGGTTAGGCAAAGGAGTCAACAATTTCCTTTGAGCAGCATATGCTGCAGAGAGAAAGACTCCGTTTTGGCCATATTGCCTGTATGGATAGATTAGCAAATAGTATGCCTAAAGGCCTCAGAAAGAGGGGGAGACCTAGGATGCGGTGGGCAGAAATTTATCAAACAGAATCTTATTAGAATTGATGTGCAGTGGTCAGATGCAGCAGATATAGCTCAGGAGAGATATGCTTGGAGAACTAAATTGCATGGTCTATTTGGACCTCCATAGACCATGGCTGCTTGAGGATGTTGATGATACAGCTATTTGGCCATATGGTGTCAGAATCGTCAGCAACATGAGGAAGCCTATTATACGGCTCCCCACCATGGTAAAATGGTACGGGGTGGCATCATATGGTGGTCAGACACTTCTGCTCCATGTTTCTGGCATGCTAACCGCAAGATGTTACATCAATAACATCATTAATCCTGTGGCACAAACCTTCTTTACCACGATGCCTTAACTTATTCTGTAGCAGGACAATGTACCCCCCATACACTGCACGTGCAATGATGGGCAAGCCCTCTGTAATCGGGTGGGGGCGGATACTGAAGCCCCCCCCCGGGGGAGGAAAATCTCGTGCTCCGTTTTTGCAACATTACACGAGCAAGATGGACAAACCCTCTGTTATGGGAGTGGACAGATAATACGATTAGTGACAGGACCCAGATGCTCCACAATAATGCACTACATCTATCGGGATAATGCCATGTTTTACCGTTATCCACCATCGCGACTGAACAGTCCTATAGAAGTAAAGTCCAGCCTTTGGCAAAACTTAACTTTAATATTTGTCCTGGGTGGCCACAAACAAGGATATTGAGAATCCGAGTTGACTCGGCGCCCGTAATGCGATGGGGATGGACAGTATCAAAGATGCTGATATTCTCCCATGGCTGCCATACTCCCCAGAGTTGTCGCCCATGGAACATGTGTGGGACCTTATGGGTCGCTGCCTTCGAAGCTTCCTCCGGCGGCAAACCTGGTATAGTTGCTTGCCCAGTGGAATGCTGTTTGGAACGCCATATCTCAGGATGCCATTAACCGTCTGATTTATAAAATGCCGAGACGTCTGCTGGCTTTTATAACCGCCTGAGGTAGGCCTATTATGTACTGATGACTCTGCAATAAATTCACGCACCTTGCATTCTCACTTTCCATTTTTTGATTATTGGCACATCTACCCTCATAGCTTTTGTCCTGTCAGTTTCAGGCATATACATCACTTACTTCGAGGTGCTGCGATTTCAACTTTGAGCAGTATATATACGAGTAATAACATGGATAAAATTGGAATTTTATCACATTTATACAGTTTATGATATTACATAACTACCTAGTACCCAAACCGCAAACTACAAGAAAAGCTTCCGTATTAATCCCAATGGGAAAGAAATGGCAAAGATATCGTTGTTAATGGAAAACATAAATCGTGGACCCAGCGCTATTTACTTTTGATAGAGTAAAAGAAATGCAAAGCATTTGTCGTTGCATTGTCATTAGGGTACCATTCTGTTTCGTTTGGAAAATGACATGGACAAAATCTATGCGGTGTATCCAGGCTCAGTAACTGATATCCTTTTGCACATGAAAGTTGCACATCAAAGCACTCTCTTAATGAAATGGAGCAAAGAAATGTAAACAACACTTCGTTTTATTCGTTTCCTTCTTCCTTAGGTTGTCCCTTTTCTCTGTTTCTCTGGAGATGCACGTTTTAGTAAGTTTCTCATAGTGTCACATTCTTCTGTAATAAACTATCACAGGAAAATGTCCTGTGGAAAAGAAACATTTGAAATGATTAGCTGAAAAGAGGTAGTTGCCATGAGTAGGATTCGAACCCACGTTTTCCAGAAGCATGGACCTGCTAAACCATCAAAAACTAACCATTTTCTTCAGCAATGTGGCATAAGCATTTCCGCATATTTTGTTGATTTCCTACTGGTGCCATTTATGTCGGGAATTGGGCAACCAAGCTGCCATATATGACGAAGTAATACACTACTGTGAAAAAAAATTGCAACACCTGGAAGGCTTAATGCCATTTTATTGAAATCCGGGCAGCTGTTAACATACACTGAGATGTGCGATTGATTACATTATCAAAAAAAAATACGGAAAATTACCAATAAAGAACCAATAAATACCCAGTAAAGTGATATAATTAGTATGATGTTGAACTGCCCCGTGCAGCAATGCATTCATGAACATGGCGGGGAAGGCTATCGTACAGCTCTATAATGTCCTCCTGAGGGATAGAATGCCAAATAGCGGGAAGTGCTGTTTCATTTCAGCGACAGAGGTTGTCGCACCTCTTGGGTGTTGTTGGAGCTGTCGGCCCATCATGCCCCAGATGTGTTCAATAGATGAAAGGTCTGGTTAGTGTGCTGGCCATGGCAGTACCTGAACGTTTTGCTCATGTACATACTGCAGATACTAATTCAGGCTGTATGGGGACGGGCGTTATCTTGGTAAAATGTTCCGTGCTGCTGAACAAATGAGACAGCTACTGGTTGTAAAATGTTGGTAACATATCTTTGGGCAGTTAGAGATCCCCTTATGATGACCAGTTCTGTCCGAGATTTCCGACTAATGGCACCCCACACGGAGACACCAGTTGCTGGAGCTGTGTAACGATGTCGCACGCACTGGGTGGCATTCCTTTCCCCTGGATGATGGGAACACATTGTCTACCGTCGTACTGACCAAGACAAAAACGAGATTCGTCACTAAGAACCACGGTACTCCACTCTTGTTCGTTCCAGTTCTGTTTGAGGTGACATCACTGAAGACGTGCTTGCATGTGGGCAGATGTGAGGGGCAAACGCAATGCCGGACGATAGGCTCGCAATGAAAACTGTCATAGCCTGTTGTTTACAGTCTGCCTGGTAGGTATTCGATGTGTCCCTTTGCAGTTGTTGTCACAAATCTGTCACGCAATGCCATTCGTTGTAGATGGTGGTCCTGTCGCTCCTTGATCGTATGTCATCTTCCTGATCCTATTCGGCGTCTGCTAGATCCTTTTTTAACCCACTGGCGCCATATGTGTACAATGGTGCTGGGACTGCGGCTAACAAGTTGACCACATTTCTGTATGACAAACGAGCTTCTCTAAGGCCGATGATTCGTCCCCACTCAAAATCTGTGAACTGTTGGGAACGGCTGTCGACATCTGCGTAGGGGCATCTTTAGCGGTTTACAACAATTTCCACAATGTTTTGTCAACCATGGAGTTTTGGTTGCCTTTATCTGTGTTTGACTGGTCCGCATCTTGACGTCAGCTCGCTCCTGTCCAATCGTTTCGATCGTCCTGCAAACCTAATCATTTCCATGCACTTCCATATACTACCGCCTCCCTAAATTTCGTCACATTTGCATAACTTCTTGCAAGTGTTGCATTTTTTATTTCCTGTAGTGTATTTGTCACTGACGTTCGCAGCGTTATAAATAATTCAGTAATAAAGTATTACAGTAAATGGCGTGTTGACAAGAAACACTTGAATGAAAATGCCAGAATGTTATATGTCACACTGCTATAGAAAACAATTCCTCTCTGATGGTGTAGCTGTTATGACGCCTGGCATGCTCCTAGGAGATGTGGATTTTAATCCCACTCGGGACGAAGCCAAATTCTTTTCAGCAAATTATTTCAAGTAACTCATTCTTTCAATTCAGCATTATCCATAAAGTCCACCTTTTACATTGCATTTAATTTATTTAATCGCATTCAATTGAAAACATTATAATACATTTACTATAAGTAATCCCTTTCGATTAAAAATATAATAGGTTGAAACATAAGATACGTATTCTTAAGAACACAATGTATACATGGTATATGTTTTTTATCTGACTTCAATTTTTTTTAAAAGGAAGGTACTTGCCTACACAAAGGATAGAGATAACCTAGAAGCTATTTTAAGTTTATCCATCATAAATACACAGATTACCTGTAGAAATTAGACTTCGACATTTTTTACAAATATCTGAAAACAATTATCTCTTCCACATTGGGAGTTTGTTTCGTGGTTTAACGATAGAGAACTCTGGCATGTATCTAGAGAGTTTTAGGGTTCGATTCCCACCGTGGCAGCGATAATTTTTTTCAGATGTTTGTAATAGCTATTTTACGTTTGTCCTGGTTTCTCCTACAACATACAAACACTTCCACAAGGACATGCCCCGCTGGTCTTAGTAGTTAGGCACTACTAAGACCAGTGGGTCTAAATCTAGTTTAATCACTAGACCAAGTAGGGTCTAACTTACACCAAAATAATTAACATAGTGATATAATGGTTTTTTTTTTTTTATATATATTTTAGCCTAATTGTAATCAGTATCACGAACGAGAATTTCATCTATTCTGGAACTGTCTTTGTTTCACAAGAGAGTTTTCTAAAATAAATTCAAAATGAAGTTGTAACAGAAATACATTTGGAAAAGGTTTGTAAAATATTTTAGAAAAACATTTACTTAGAAAAATATTGTCGAAGAACTAGTAATTTCTCAGATATCATTTTTAATACATTGCACTCTCCCAGATATTATCTTTAATGTATTCCTTTAATTATTTCCTTACTGGATACATTATGTAAAAGTTTCAAACTAGCAAAATTCACCCGAAATTTCGTCGCTGCTCTTCACTGAATCCTTTCTTAGTTACTAGAGCTGCAGCAATCTCCAACAATTTTTTATTTATTTCAATATAAATATCGAACGATAGCTCAAATTTAGCATGTGCAAAAGCATCATGAATTCAATTCCTCGCATTCGTAGTTTTTCACTCGACTTTGTTTTCTTTCCATTAAGGACGGTCAATTCCCCTTTCTCTTTAGTCTTTACCTCGCCTCTCTCAGGTCATCCGTTCTGCTGGGAAGAATCAAGGAGTTAAGAATCTCTCGACTCATCCATTCTGCTGGGAAGATTCAGGGAGCTAGGTATCTCTTATCCATTCTGCTGGGAAGAATCAAGTTGATGGGAAGAATCAGGCAGTTAAGTATTTCTCAAATAATCCTTTCTGCTAGGATGAATAAAATATTTAAGAATCTCTCAACTCATGCATTCTGCTGGGAAGAATCTGGAAGTTGAGAATCTCTTAACTCATCCATTTTACTCTGAAGGATAAGAGAGTAAAGAATCTCGCAAATAATCCTTTCTGCTGAAAAGAATCGAGGATTTGGGAATTTCTCAAATCATCCATTCTTCTGCGAAGAATCTGGGAGTTAAGAATCTCTCACATCATCCATTGTATTAAAGAGACAAGCAGACATTGAGGAAACTGTCAATTCCTCCAGTCTGTGATCAAAATCTGACCTCATTCATTCTTTCAGAGAGCTAGAGAGTGGGAAAAATTCTCAACTCTTTCATTACATCAGAGAGTGAGAAAAATTATAAACTCCTTCATTTTATCGGAGAAGAAAAGTGGAGAAAATTCTCACTCCTTTATTCTATCAGAGAGGAAAAGAGTGGGGAAAATTTTCAACCCCTTCATTATTTGAGAGAGGTAGAGAGTGCGGAAACTCTCAACTCTTTCGTTATGGCAGAGAGCGGTGATTTTTCTAAAAGCGGCGAATCATTTCTTATTGCAGCAATGCTTGCATTTCTCAAGAGGTTTGTTCCGATAACTGATGCACTCTTCCGAATGAGGCCAACTTCCAACATATCATAAAATGCACCAAATGCATTCAACTGCAATATTATTTTACAGTTTTAACGTTGCCTGAACTGACTCTTTATAGAATAAACAATATGTAATACATCTGAAGAGACGTTTCAGCGACGCCGGAGTATTTAGCAGCATAATACATAATTAAAAAGTGTAGTTTGTAAGATACACATTATGAAAATAACTTTAATATTTGTATATTAGTACACTCATGTTTTCATGTACAATTCTCAGTTCCAGTTACCACGGCATGAGATGCCATACTTTCTTGTTGTACTGTTTTAAGTCATGTATAGTTTTTACTTTGTATGAGTCTAACAAATAAAGGGTACTAACAAAGG
The DNA here is from genome assembly GCA_038380435.1 of Ryuthela nishihirai. Taxonomy (NCBI): domain Eukaryota; kingdom Metazoa; phylum Arthropoda; class Arachnida; order Araneae; family Heptathelidae; genus Ryuthela; species Ryuthela nishihirai. The sequence continues at coordinate 2,347,210 of JAWZYU010000005.1, forward strand.
ACTCTCTACCAGTGATGGTGTTGACTGATACTGGAATTTACATAGATAATGAATATTAAAATAATTATAAACTGACTTCTGTGATCTTTATTGCTTCTATATTCCAAAATAAAACTACATAAATCTCTTTTTCTGCTGTTTCATGTTCGATCTGAATATTGGACATTATCATATATCTTTGGAACTTTAGATTCTACGAAATGGGAAACGTTTCAGGACCGAGGAATTGTTAGATCCCTCGTTTTTAAGAGGAGGATGCTCAATCCTCTAGGAAATGGCAGTGAACTATGATGATTAATGCAACGTCTTCTCCTGAAAACAACTAGAAACTAGATATTTTCTTTAAAATATAAATTATTTAACAGTAGTAATACCTACGCCAAACATTTGTTGCAAAACTCTTCGTAAAGTTCATTCACACCAAGTATATATCGATCGATAACTGTATTCACAAGGCAGGCGACAGCAGCGACCCAGAAATCTCAGAGGCCTTTCGAGGGATCCCTCCCGACCCACGGCAGCTGGGAACCCCATCCATCACACCAAGAGGGTCAGAACTAAATTTCGACCGATCGCTCAAGTAGTAGCAAAACCACGGGGAAACTCCCAATTTCTGCCACCAATGATGTCACACGTGTTCGGCGGTCCAGAAATACGGCTATTATATAATATTATTAGCTTTTTTCCTTCCTGTATATTCCTAAACCCTTTTGTCATCACTGTGTTGACTCAGGCAGTAGTCTACCAGCTCTTACTGCCGTCGTCTCGGTAGTGCAGTGTTATCGGGCTGGTTCGGGATGCCATTGCAGCTTTTGGGATCCCGATTCGAGCCCCAGTATGGCATGGTCTTTTGTCCTGTAATAACCTGAAGATAATCTAGTAGATCTTCAAGTCTGACACACACATACACATAAGAAAACCTGGTGTTCCCAAATTGAATAATCCACTTAAACTTTGGTAAGATTTTCTCATCCCCCACTCTGCGTCGGTAGCCAGCCAGGCTCGTAATCTGTAGTTCCCAGGTGCGAGTCCCAGAGGTTGAGCGTTGAGATTTATCTCCGCAAAATTCCTCGTTCTACCCACGGTCAGTAAGGGACACCGATGGGCTTGGAAAGGCCGTTATCCGTAGGATGGAACATTAAGCCGTAGTGCCGTGTGCGGTAGAGCCCTGTGCACGTTAAAGAACACGCTGGATGGCCTTGACGGGAGGCTACCATCTGTCACCCAACAGTTGTTCCAGTGGGTCCCCTCCCCCAAACTTCCCTGAGCCTTCGAGGTCCTTGTAATCTGGCCATTTAACCCATGGTGTGCAAAGAAGTGCCGCTCAGCGGTAAAACCACACAACCTGTGATGATGCAAAAACCTGCCATCGCTCAGAGGTAAAACAACCCAATCCAACCCACTCTGCGATCAATAAGAGAGTTGACACCGATGGATTTGGAGAGGACACCGTCATATCATAAGGGAAAATTGAAACAACTGGCTCAGCCCCCGAACTGCTCATTTGATTCAGGATTTATATATCCTGAATCATCTATATATTTTTATTATACGAGCTTTTATTCTGATTATCATTACTGTTGTTTCAGATCATGAAGTTGGCATTTATTATGATTGCTGGTCCTTCTCTTCATGCACTGAGATGTTTAGCACTGAGTTTATTAGATACCTACCTAGTAGCGTGTTGCGCCTCTTTTGGCCTTCAGAACAACCTTAAATCGTCTGGGCATGGAACTTACACGATGCTGCATACGTTTTGCAGGAATATTGTACCGTACGGAAACGATTATTTTGCAGTTTCCGCAAATTAGACAGCCGCACTGTCTCCGTGAACAGCCCCTATTACCTCATCCCAAAGATGCTCCATAGAGTTTAGATCTGGGGATTGTGCAAACCAATGAAGCAAAGAAAACTGGTCAGCATATTCCAGGAACGATTCATTGATTATATGTGCTTTGTGAGAGCAGGCGCATTATCGAGCTGAATGTGTCCATCTGAGTGAAAATAATTTATGTTATAGAGTCGTATTAAGTTTTAAACATTAATTATTATCTGAGAAAAACAGAAGCATTTTAATAGTTTTACACTTTGAAATCATAAATAATCCAATTTCTTAAAGCAACAAAATACTTTTTAACATTATGTATAAGCTTAAGATAATTTGGCAACATGTTATACAGTATGTAAACCAAGAAAGCATAATGTTTAGTAAACATATTTTTCTTAACCGGTAGTTCAGTTAATAACATGTTTTCAGATAATCTCGTATGGACAGGAAATTTTCTAATCCTGCCAATATCCCAATTTTTATTTAAATGTATTAAATAATTTAATGCATATAATTTGCGTAATTCTAAAACACTAAGATATCTATAACTCTCACTAACACTTTCCCTTCTTTCTTCTTTCAAAATACATCTTAAAACATGATTCTGAACAATTTCAATAATCTTTAAATATTTGTTAAATGTACCTCCCCAAGATAATATATGACAAATATGATTTAATCCATGAGTTATTAATTATTTTAAGCAAAGACATATCAACAAAACTTCTGATATAATATATTTTTGGGATAATGGCATTTTCTTTTATAGACACTTTGTATGTGATCTTTCCATGTCATTTTCCTGTCCAACAGAATTCCTAGGTATTTATAGCCTTCAACACCCTCAAGAGCCTCACAGTTGCACATAGTAAGATTACAATCTCTTTCATAAAATACTAATTTTCGTGTAAAATAGTCTTCTTCGTTACCCCTTAGTCTAATATACATATATTTCATTTTTTTTTTGACATTTAATATTAATTTACTTTGAACAAACCAATTTCTAACAATCCCTAAACTATTTTTGATTTGTCTATTAGTGATAGACAAATCAAAAATAAGTAACCTATAAAAATAATTGCTGCATCATCAGCAAATGTAATAATTTTTCCGTTTAGTTTTAAATTACAAAGATCATTCATGTAAATTAAAAGTAAAATTTGGCCTGAAACCGAACCTTCAGGCATTCTATAATTAATTTTCTTTCACCACTTCCCCATTTATCTATTTTAACTCTTTGTATTCTACCTTGTAAATAACTTTCAAACTATTTCTTAATCGTTCTCCTACAACCAGCCTTTTCAATTTTGCCTAAAAGTATTTTGTGAGATACGGTATCGAAAGCCTTTAATTAAAATGATTGTTTTCAGATTTTTATTTATGTTGCAAAAACTCCGAGAAGTCAAATCCAGAATTTCATCATCGATACTACGTCCTTTCCTAAAACGATATTGATTATTAGAAAAATAATTATTTTCTTCAAAAGAACATTTTTTTTTGTTTAACTACCTTTTTATATATTTTTGAAAAAACAGATAGAAGAGAGAAGGGACGATAATTTTCTAGTTGAGTTACATTTTCTCCTTTATAAACTGAGATAATCTGAGTAACTTTCAAAATACACTGCTGGCCATTGAAAGTGCAATACCAGGAAGAGCTAATCAGATTGTCCCGAAATATGCAAGATGGGTAGCCCATGGGAGAATATGTAAATGATTCAAAGCGTGGCAAATGCACACATCATGTGTGACAGTAACGCCCCCAGGAAGTGGTATAAGAGGAGATTACAAAGAATCGGTGTAAAGAACTGGAATTGTGTTTACTCGCAGTTCTTGTGCACTAAAGGATCAAGTATGCCCCGTCGAAGAACACGGCATCCTTACGACCAGGTTTCCGACTTTGATCGAGGGAGAATTGTGGGATTAAGGGAAGGTGGATTATCGTACCGAGATGTCGGTGCTCGTGTTGGACAGAGTGCTGTCACAGTGATGAGGATATGGTGCCAGTGGATAGAGGAGGTTGGGTTGGGTTGTTTTACCTCTGAGCGGCACCTTTTTGCACACCACGGGCTAAATGGCCAGGTCACATGGACCCCGAAGGCTCAGAGAAGGTTAGGGGAGGGGACCCACTGGAACAGCTGTTGGGAGACAAATGGTAGCCTCCCGTCAAGGCCATCCAGCGTGTTCTTTAACGTGCACAGGGTATGTCTCTCCCGCACACGGGACCACGGCTTAACGTCACATCCGACGGGCGGCGGCCTTTCCAAGCCCATCGGTGTCCCCTACTGACCGTGGGCAGGGCGGGGAATTTTGCGGAGATAAATCTCAACGCTGACCCAGCTGGGACTCGAACCTGGGAATTACAGATTATGAGCCTGGCACGCTACCGACTGAGCCACCCCGCCCCTAGGATAGAGGAGGAACGAACTCACCGATCTGAGGGATTTCAACGGTCCTGTCACACAAACGAACGAGAGGACAAACATCTCGTACGCATGGCTATGAATCGTCGTACAGCCATATCCAACACCTTAGCTCAACAGTTAGGGTGTATTACACATCAACCAGTGTCCGCACGCACGGTTCAATGTTGTCTGCAGCATCGGGGCATCTTTGCTAAGTGAGCATTGCATCGGCTACCATTGACTCTACAACACAGGCGTATGAGACTTCAATGGAGACAAGAACGTCATGCATGGATGTGCGAATGGCATCGCATTGTCTTTTCAGATAAATCCCACTTCAGTATGCAGCACCATGATGAACGAATCCGTATCTGGTGGTACCGCGGCGACAGGCTCAGTGAGACATGCATGATGCAGTGTTCATACATGTTCAGCCCCTGGTGTTATGTATGGTATGGGGTGCCCTTTGGTATGAGGTGGTATTAAGGTACGGGGTTCCACTCACGCACTTGCCTCGTACACATTATCGGTACTTTGAACAGCCTGCTTTACTTCACTGAGGTGTTGGGGCCTCTGGTCATACCTTATCTTCGGGGGCTCTCTAGTGCCATTTACTAACAGGACAAGGCAACAATTCCTGGATAAGCCACCATGTGACACTTGTGTCTTGGCCTGCCTGCTCACCGCATCTGTCTCCAATTGAATATGTTTTGTCCATGATCTCACGACGACTAGTACACCAGCAGCTGCTACAACAGATGAACTTTGACTATGTATCGAAACTGCATGGATTGATATTACCCAAGCACACATCCGACGTCTCATCCTCTCAATGCCGGACCGTGTAGCAGTGGTTATTGCCTCTCATGGTGGCTACACAAGATACTGATGTCTTTGTATTCCACTAGTCTAACTGAGTTGTATTTGTAATCATTTGCATCCTTGTAACATAAGCTATGTATTCAGTAAACATGGCTTTGATACCTCATGTCTTTCCTGGTGTTGCACTTTTAATGGCCAGCAGTGTATTTAAATTGAGACTCCTGCTCAAGAGTGCAACCATTGAGATTACTGAATCAGACTGCCTGACCAATTTTCATCACTTCAATTTTCTCTCTCTTTATCACCAAACCTACTCTACTACCAGTCTCATCAACAGCTCGAATGAAAGCGTTCATCTCATCAACATCATTTGCCAAAACAACTACATCATCAGCATAATCTAATTCAAAAATTTTCAAATCTCTAGATCAGCGGTTCGCAACCTGTGCTTTCACGGCCACGCCTACCGGAAGTGGGGGTGGGCTTTTAATTAATTTTGAATATTAATTTATTTTTTAATTAATTAATTATGCATATTAATAAGGGGACATGATCGATGACGTCATAGGGGGAAAGCACTGAGCATGGGGGGACCAGGGATGGGCGTAGCTACTCTAAAATCCCGCTAGGTGGCGCTCTGAGTAAAAGCCAGAAATAGTTCTTAGTCCTGAGTCCGCCATCTTGGTTTCTCCCGTCACCACAAGGTATCGAAGTATGTAATTCTAACTGTGGACATCTAGTGTCTAACACATGTACTATTTTTAAGCACATGTATCATATTTAAAAAAAAAATTTTTTTTCACGACTGGGTTCTTGAGGTTAGGAGCTTATCAGCACTTTAACCCGTTACGGCAAGGGTAGGTACATTGGTAAAATGCTGAAAGGTGTCTGACGCGGGGATATTATTTTTATCTCGGTCATTACAAATCAGATTATTAGGAAATTATCTATATTTCTCGATATTAGACAGCTGAAATTAGTAATTACATGACGGATTTCTGTAATTTGCATTTCAGTGTATTTAATGTAAAAAAGTATATTATTTTTATCTCAGTCATTACAAATCAGGTTTTTTAGGAAATTACCTCTATTTTTATTAAACAGCTGAAATTAGTAATGACACGGTGAACTTCGCTAATTTTCATTTCATTCCGTTTAATGATGTCTCAATAAGCCTGCGTAAAGGATCAAAGAGATAACATTTCATATGTAATAAGTAATGCTAAAGTTTTGCTTTGTAAACTGAAAACTTTTTGCTATTTCAACTATTTATGAGAGTAACGTAGTTAGGATTTGCGGGGGGGGGGGGATAGCGAAAATTTGCGGAAGGGGGTTGCGAATATTTCTCAGTGCGTCCGCATTCAAATATCTTACCTCTTCCCAATTTATTTCTTTTAGCTAACTCTTTAATTTATTTATATTTAATTTATATTCTTCACTCGACCATTTTTTTGCAATTCTTTCTGGTTTAGAGATTAACATAACTGTGATACCAATAAAGTAGTGATCTGTTAGTGATCTGTTAATAACAATTTAATAATATAAGTATGGCAGTTACATTACTGAAAATTTCTTAATAACACATGGTCTAAAATACATGGTTCCTGGCTGTAGCCTAGTAGTTAGGTCTTCGTGACTGCAATTATTACCAAACTTAAGTAATCAGTAACTAATTCATTTTTTTTAGCAGATCCAAATTTATGTCACCTACTAAAATTAGATATCTGTCATCCGTTTCATCTCGCTTCATTTCTAATTCCTCAACAAACCCTTTAATTGTAAACTCATGTCATCTATAAAGCGCCAAAATTTTAAACTTGTGATCATTTAATTTTAAACTTATTTTGATCAAATCTGCAGTTTCTAAATTTTTGATATGGTTAACATCTCAATACACCTATCCCTCGATTTACACTGAAGATAGGTTCCGCACAAAACCGTGTAAATCGAAATCTTGGATTTTGCTATGTAAAACCGTGTAAAACGAAAAAAACACTAAAATGTGCATAATTCAGTCATTTATTTACGTAAAACAAAAGCAAGACATCTTGAAAAACATAAAATTACACTTCATTCATAAAATAAAAAATATATGTAGGTAATATAAGTACATATTTAATTCATTTTACATTAGGAACAAAAAATATAAGATCCTTAAAAAAATTAACAATAAGTTTAATTACTGTCATCACTTTCATGGACTATCAGTCTTTTCTTCCTGATTGGTATGATGTCACTTTCATCACTCGATAGTTCTTGATGCGATTCTGGTTCAATGGCTGATGAATTAGGGACAATCTTAGATCGACGAGACTTTGTAATGAAATCCGTAATTAACAATTGTGTAGGTTTTTTGTTAAATCTTTATAGACCTCCTCATACTGATTTAAGCACTTACTAATATACCGCTGAAATCGGAGAGCTCGTTCAACATTCGGGTCATTTTGTAAAAAATTATTACCCAATTCAAGTCCTACGCTGATGACTCTTGCTGTGAACGCAACTGGTTCAGATTGCTCTTCATCATGATCATTGTCTTCATCACGTTTATTTGTTTCATGAATCATGTTAACTAAATCATCCTCATCTAGTTCTTCATCAGCCATTTTTTCTTCAATATCTGCCTCAGCTAAATCCTCAAAACTTCTCCTATAGTATGCGCCAACTCAATGATCTGAGAATATTCATGCTATAATGGTAATCTATAATTCTCACCTTCAACAGCATCTGGCCATATTGCTTTCCAACAGGCATTGAGCATTCATTGCTTAATCTGGGTATATGACAGTCCAACATGCTTAACACAATCTAAGATTGTAAATTTCTTTCAAGCATCCATAAGAGTAAGAGATCCATCATTCTCCATTTGTTCTAAAATATACCTGAAGGTTTGCTTGATATACAGTGCCTTGAAAGTCGAAATTATCCCTTGATCTAACGGCTGTAATAAGGAAGTTGTATTCTTTGGTAAAAAAACAATTTGTACATTTTCGTGTTGTAAATCTTAAGGATGACCTGGTGCATTATCAATTAATAGATGGGCCTTTAAAGTCAATCCCCCAATCCCTTTTTACTTAAATAACTTTTGACATCTGGGACAATCAAGTTATGAAACCATTCATTGAAAACCATGGCAGTGACCCATGCTTTCTTATTAGCCATCCAATAAACGGGAAGGTTTTTGATGTTTATTCCTTTAAATGAGCGTGGTGTTTTCGATTTGTTAATAACCAATGGTTCCATTATATGATCGCCTTAAGCGTTGCTACAGAACTGTTATACGACTTTTCGCTGCCTTATGACCACTAGCTGATTTTTGAGCTTTAGCCCAATAGATTCTTTCTGGCATTTTTTTCCAGAATAACCCGGACTCGTCAGCATTGAAGACCTGGTCAGGAGTGTAGGAGTTGGCAATTTGAATGATTTCATTGAAATGATTTCAGCAAATTTTGCTGGATATTATTGTGCTGCATCCGAATCAGCAGATGCTCTTTCACCTTTCAATCTTAGATTATGTAAAGAATGTCTTTGTTTAAATCTCTCGAACCAACCATGGCTTGCGGAAAAAGATACCTTCTTTTCATCTGGCGAAGTCGACGGTAACTGATTCTTAAGTGTTTCATAAATCTTGTAAAGCCTTATTTGTAATGGCACTGGTATCAACTGGAACCCGCTTTTGAGTTTGGTCTTCTAGCCATATCACTAATGCCTTTTCCATATTTTCCATTGTAACATCTCTTACATATGAAATTGTGCTCATATTCGTGCAAGATCCAGCTGCTACACTTTTTCTAATGGAGTCTTCATTTTTTCTTATTGTCCTTGTTGTGGCTTCATTCATGGGTAAAAGTTAGCAACATCTGTTACTCTTTCTCTATTACACTTTTCTCTATTACTTACTCTTATGGAATCAAAAGCATCTAGTTTCCTGTATTTTGTTTACAAAGTGTCCAAGTTTCACTACCATAACTAACCCTAGAAAGAACCAAACTGTTATACAGTCTAATTTTAGTCTTTAGGTGTATACGCCTATTTCTCCACACTCTCCCTAGATTCTTAAAATTCCCGGCAGCAATCCCTATTCGTCTGTTAATCTCATGCCGCATATCACCATTATCTGTTACATAGCTCCCAAGATAATTAAACTGTGACACCTGCTCAAGACTGCAACCATTCAGATTAACTGAATCACAGCCTGCCTGACCAATTTTCATCACTTTAGTTTTCTCTCTGTTTATAACCAAACTTACTCTACTACCAGTCTCATCAACAGCTCGAACGAAAGAGTTCATCTCATCAACATCATTTGCCAAAAGGGCTAAATCATCAGCATAATCTAAATCAGATATTTTCATATATCCAGTCCATTTAAAGCCAAATTCTTTCCCTTGAAGTGAATTTCGCATAACATAATCAATAACCAAACAATAGAGAAAAGGAGACAAAATGCACCCTTGTCGAACACCAGAAGTAATGCTAAACCATTTGCTACAAGCCTTACCAACTCTCACACACGACTCAGTGTTATTATAGAGAGCTTTCATTATGTTAACTAACTTGTCTGGTATACCATATGATTTCACAATCAACCACAAATTATGACGATCAACAGAGTCGAAAGCCTTTTTGAAATCAACAAAGCTAGCCACCAAAGGTTTCTGAAACTCTAAACATTTCTCAAGAATCTACCTAAGTGAAAATATCTGATCCACACATCCCCTACCACTTCTGAATCCACATTGCTCATCACGCAATTGACTGTCAACCGGATTCTTAATTCTATTAAGCACAATAATGGAAAGAACTTTACCTGGAACAGAGAGTAGGCTGATACCCCTATAGTTATCACAAGAACTGTGATCACCTTTTTTGAAAATAGGGATAACAATCATCATCATCATCATCATCATCATCATCATCATCATCATCATCATCATCATCATCATCATCATCATCATCATCAAGCAGCCATGGGCTACGGAGGTCCAACCAGACCGTGCAATTTAGTTCTCCAAGGAAGTCTATCCTGAGCTACATCTACTGCATCTGGCCACTGCACACCAATTCTAACAAGGTCCTATTGGACATTGTCTGCCCACCGCATCCTAGGTCTCCCCTTCTTTCTGAGGCCTTTAGGCACACTGTTCATAACCGTATTCGCCAATCTATAATTATTCATACGGGCAACATGGCCAAACCAACGGAGTCTCTCTCTGCACAATATGCTGCTTAAAGGAGGTTCCAAACTCCTTTGCCTAACCTCATCATTAGTTACAAAGTTGAACCACCTAATGCCCAAGATACTGCGTAAGCATCTGGAATCAAAAGCATCTAGTTTCCTGTTATCTTGTTTACAAAGTGTCCAAGTTTCACTACCATAACTAACCCTAGACAGAACCAAATTATTATACAGCCTAATTTTAGTCTTTTGGTGTATACGCCTATTTCTCCACATTCTCCATAGATTCTTAAAAGTCCCGGCAGCAATCCCTATTCTTCTGTTAATCTCATGCCGCACATCACCATTATCTGTTACATAGCTCCCAAGATAATTAAACTGTGACACCTGCTCAAGACTGCAACCATTCAGATTAACTGAATCACAGCCTACCTGACCAATTTTCATCACTTTAGTTTTCTCTCTGTTTATAACCAAACCTACTCTACTACCAGTCTCATCAACAGCTCGAATGAAAGAGTTCATCTTGTCAACATCATTTGTCAAAAGGGCTAAATCATCAGCATAATCTAAATCAGAAAGTTTCGTATCTCCAGCCCATTTAAGGCCAAAATCTTTCCCTTGAAGTGAATTTCGCATAACATAATCAATAACCGAACTAAAGAGAAAAAAGGACAAAATGCACCCTTGTCGAACACCAGAAGTAATGCTAAACCAATTGCTACAAGCCTTACCAACTCTCACACACGACTCAGTGTTATTATAGAGCGCTTTCATTATGTTAACTAACTTGTCTGGTATACCATATGATTTCACAATCAACCACAAATTATGACGATCAACAGAGTCGAAAGCCTTTTTGAAATCAACAAAGCTAGCCACCAAAGGTTTCTGAAACTCTAAACATTTCTCAAGAATCTACCTAAGTGAAAATATCTGATCCACACATCCCCTACCACTTCTGAATCGACAGTGCTCATCACGCAATTGACTGTCAACCAGATTCTTAATTCTATTAAGCACAATCATGGAAAGAACTTTACCTGGAACAGAGAGTAGGCTAATACCCCTATAGTTATCACAAGAACTGCGATCACCTTTTTGGAAAATAGGGATAACAATAGCTCTGGTAAAATCCTTAGGAACCATGCCTTTATCATAAAAGATATTCAGAATTTCAGTCATCCAAGTGGTAACCGAAACATTCCCAGCTCTAAGCATTTCCATAGTAATTTCATCTACCCCTGGGGATTTATGTAGTTTCAGTTTATAAACAGCCAAAATAACTTCAGATTGTGTTATAGGGCCAACATTAAAGCCACCAATGCATCCATCATCATTGCAAACAATGGGAATAGAACTAACCGCATTGTTTAGAATATCACTGAAATGCTCAGCCCACCTAGCCATGACATAATCCTCACCTTCTATAACCTTACCTTGTTTATCCTTCAATCCCAGTATACCTGTCCGTTTTCTACCACACAAAACATTAACTATCTGGTACAGCTCTCTGCTGTTTTGCTGTCTAACTGCTTTCTTGGCTTTGTCAGCCAAACCATCAAGCCAAAGATTCTTATCAGCAGCTAACTGATCTTTTACACGTTTATTAAGCTCTCTGTAATGCTTTCTATTAGTACTAGTAGGGTATTGATTAAGGACATTCCTGCAGTTCTTTCTTTCTGAAATAGCTCAAGTGCCTTATCACTCAGATAATTCTGCCTCTTCTGCTCCTTTTTTCCTAAAAGAGTACTGTTAGTGTCCAAAAAAGCCTGTTTAAAATGATCCCATTCTTCCTCAACTTCAGTAGTAAGCATACCATGACTGTCATAATGACTAAGTAACCTATCATGGTAAGCTTTGGCTATAACTGGGTCTTTCAGAGCTTCAGTATTAAAAGCAAATTTTTTAACACTAGCACAACACTTTTTAAGTTTAAGTTGTAACACACTTTTAACAAGGTAATGGTCAGATCCAATTTCAGCTCCCCTATATGCCCTAGTATTTCTAACAGAACTAGCCCATTTGCTGTTAATTAATATATAATCAATCATATTCTTATGCAGCCCATCGGGTGAAACCCATGTGTACTTATGTATGTCGCGGTGTTTGTAATAAGTGTTAGTTATTCTGAATCCATTGAGTTTACTTACCTGCAGGAGATTCTGCCCATTGCCATTGCAGCTACCAATACCAAAAGGGCCTATTAATCCTCCCCAAAGGTCAGAGTCAGTATCAACTTTGGCATTGAAGTCACTAAGAACAAGGATAATATCTCCTTTCTTGACAGAATTCAAAATATCATGAAGTTGTTCATAAAATGCGTTTGGTTGAGTTGTTATATCTCTGACCGGTAGTTATTTGCACACAAGGGGCTAAATGGCGACGTCATAAAGAACCAGAGGGATCAGTTTAGGTTGCGGGAAGGTGACCGAATGGAGCAGCTGTTATGAGACAGATGGTAACCTCCCATCCAACGTTTTATTTAACCTGAACAGGGAATGATACATACAGAATTTCTACACTATTTTCTTGTGGTTTTCATCAGTTTTTATTCGAACGATATTAAGATTTTACGACATTTTGGTATTTTTTTGCCTTCTACTATTGGCTTTGGTAATTTTATGCTTATGACGCCATATCTTTGAGCTTTAGATATATATAATAGAGCAGTGGTTCTCAAAACCTTTTGTGCCTCACGTACCTCCTGGAAATGTGTATGTTACTGGCGTACCCCATGTATAGATACAGAAAACTATAGTTATACTATAACAATGGGAATAAAATAAAACATATATATATATACACACACAGATTCTTTATTGTAAAATTTTCAATCAAAATATCATTACCAGATTTATTCCGGATATCGGAGGAATCTTCCGATGTCTGTCGTTTTTAAAAGTTCGGTTTATACGAAAGTTGTTAAAGCTAAAACTAATTCGTGACGGAAATGCAAATTGCGAAACAAAAGTCGTTTCCGGTTTAACGATTCGAAAAGCATTGGTGTGTCATCGATTCTTTAACATAGAAGCTGTTTTATTCGATTTTCTTTCATCGTGAAAGGTTAATTATTTTTTTAAAAGTGTCATCATATGATGAGAAGGAACTGTTTTCGATGCATTGTAACAGTTACTAGTGAATATAGAACTTAGGTTTTGAACTGAAATAGATTTCATTGGTTATTTAGATATGGTTATTTGTGTTATTAAGAACTTTCCGGGAGTCTTCGAAACGACACTTAGGATACCCCCTCAAACAGCTGTTTACCACAGAGGTCTGACAGGATCCTGTCAGTTTATATGCCATAATAGAAGGTCTGAGAGGATGGCACGCCCTCAGCAGAAAAACGACACAAAACAGCCATGCCTTACCCGGGACTCGAACCCAGGTCTCTTAGATCAGTAGCCAAGCGCGCTAACCACTCAACTTTAAAAAAAAAATAAATCCTTCTTAATAAACAATAGGAATAATCTAATTCAATGCACCCAATTCTGTTTCGAATTCTGACACGGAAGATAGGTTCCCGAGAAAACCGTGTAAAAAAATAAACCTTTTAAAAAAAATACAGTGCATATGAAAAAATAGATGTGAAAATCTTTAAGTATTCATTTGATTTTTATTAATTTAAACACATTTTTAATTATATAAATATTACTTATCTCGTATAAAAGTGTAAGTTAAAATAGAGTGGCGGCGTGAGAAATAAGTGAACGCCTAAAATTAGTTCTGCCTGTGAATACGGGTTAAATATAAAGTAGCAAAAACACCGAGTTGACGTCAGCTGTACTGCTTCGTTGTGTTGCCAGATGATTTTGCATAATATATCACAGGCACGTTGAAGTTTTAAAAACAGATACAGTGGACCTTCGTTATAGCGCTGCTCGCTATACCGCGCACTCGGTTATAGCGCGGGCGATGTTCGCGATAAGTTATAGATAGTGTTTGTTTTTACATATTTTCAAGCGTACCTTATGTACGTAAATAAAATAATAAATATATGTTCTTATTAAGATGTATAACTATGTTATGTGAATTTTAATAAAACACTTAATAAATAAATTGTTTTTTTTTATTAAAATACATAATATATATAGTTGATGGGATGTTTCAGTATATAGCTGAAATCGTTCTGAGTAAATTTATTGTGTCGCCACCGCGCCGCTCGGTATAACGCGGTTCACCTTATAACGCGGTTGTTGTTTCCCGTCCGACATGCGCGTTATATCGGGGTTCACTATACGTAAAAATTAAAATTCCTTATATATTTATTTTCTTTAAAACCAAACCGGTAGGTTTTAATTTGAAAAAAAAAAAAAAACAGTTCATACGCTGAAAAATTTCCGTAGTATTTCCATAATAGTTAACATCAAAAATTATCAGCATAATTTTTTAGTTCTGCTTAAAGTCTTTATATGCACATAGCAATAGAAACAACACTGAGGAGAAAGGAAACAAATTGTAAATTCCGTGCCTAGCATAATACATATGCACGTCTAAGAGGAAAATTTAAATAGAATAATATATGCACTACAACTAACGGTTTAAAGTCACGAAACTATTCTTTACATCAGCCTAACAGTAAACTAAAAAGAACCTTCATTTAATTCTTCAAGTTCTAAATTTGATATACGTCAAGAAGTACTATAAATACTCATTTTGTGCACTAAAATCCCCAAAATAAAAACTACACTAACAGTTTAGTACAGAACAAGTCTTCTGCATTTTATTTTGCATTTGATCGAAAAACTGTACGAAACCATTCGGAAAAAGTGGCAACATTGAGTTCCGCGAATTCCCCTCATTTTTATCTTCGATATACGTTAGTCTAGGTCTCTCATGTCATGTTTAAAGTTATAAAGATAATTAAACTAACACTTGCATATAAACTGACAGTTTCCTGTCAGATCTCTGTGGCAAGCAGCTGCTTGAGGGGGAATGTATTTTTTTTACGTCTGGAACCAATTCTATTTTCATATTCTATTTTTTCATATGCACTGTGTTTTGTTTTAGAATTATTTTACACGGTTTTTTCGGGAACCTATTTACCGTGTAAAAAGTTTAAAACAGAATTAGGTGTATTTATTTAGATCATTCCTTTTCTGTAGTATAAATGAATTATTTTACACTTGAGAAACATCCTGAAACAATTTTTAGATAATCTAATAGGAGGAATGCGTTGCGATGAATACGAATAATGTTAAAGATCTTGGGGCGAGGGTGGCTCAGTCGGTAGCGCGCCAGGCTCGTAATCTGTAGTTTCCAGGTTCGAGTCCCAGCTGGGTCAGCGTTGAGATTTGTCTCCGCAAAATTCCCCGCCCTGCCCACGGTCAGTAGGGGACACCGATGGGCTTGGAAAGGCCGCCGTCCGTCGGATGGGCCGTTAAGCCGTGGCCCCGTGTGCCGGAGAGACATACCCTGTGCACTTTAAAGAACACGCTGGATGGCCTTGACGGGAGGCTACCATCTGTCTCCCAACAGCTGTTCCAGTGGGTCCCCTGCCCCAACCTTCTCTGAGCCTTCGGGGTACATGTGACCTGGCCATTTAGCCCATAGTGTGCAAAAAAGTGCCGCTCAGAGGTAAAACAACCCAACCCTGTTAAAGATCTTTGTTAGGTGGATGTTTTTAAATGTTAAGAGAATAAATCTGAATAACTGATTGGAATTTCATACAATAATACGCATTTGATATCATATAGAGCTCAGCATTGATTGTTTTACCTGTGATCGGCATTTTATTTGTAGACAATGGACTAAACGGTCAGGTCACGAGGACCCCGAAGGCTCAGAGAAGGTTGGGGGAGGAGCCTCACTGGAACAGCTGTCGGGAGACAGATGGTAGCCTGAAAGTTGAAAAAACATGAAAACTCGTTAAGTAGGTAATGCTGCTGTCCATAAAACTAACAATCTCGTTTTCTTTCCCCTCAAAATAGAAGAAATTTACTAGTTACTACATGTTCGGAGAGCAAAAATTACAAATTTCCTTTGAAATGGAAGCTCATATGAGGATCCGTGTGTGGGAGACAGTGTGGAGTTTGTAAAATCTTTTTTCTCATCCTCATCTGCATTCTCAGTGGGGGCATAACAGTAGATAAGATTGAAGTCCTTAACGGTTGTCTGTAATTTTGCTGTAAACAACCTTTCATTAATGCACTCTTATCCTAGAAGAGCATCACTAGCGTGTCTGCTGAGAAGCAGACCCACGCCTTGGTGATGTTT
This sequence comes from Ryuthela nishihirai, assembly GCA_038380435.1. Classification (NCBI taxonomy): domain Eukaryota; kingdom Metazoa; phylum Arthropoda; class Arachnida; order Araneae; family Heptathelidae; genus Ryuthela; species Ryuthela nishihirai. Next base: position 2,363,662 of record JAWZYU010000005.1, read on the forward strand.
ATTGTCTTTCCTCCCCGAAAAGAGATGTTTAAGATGCTCACGGTGAATCCGAAAAACTTTTGAAAGAGGTACTAGATTAAAAGAAATGCGTCTTATTTCTGCTCCTTAATTTTTAGTAAATTTGGTATAGAAGGTATCGAAAAACCTAAGTGCGGAAGAGTAAACAAACCCCTCTGTTGGGAATACGAAACAATGGAAATGTCACTTCCTTTCGATTCTGCAAACAATGCATTCTCAATCGTCACTGTCACATGTCGTTCGCCTATTATTGAAAACTTTCGACGCTTTTCTCGTTGTTCTATTTGCCGCGTTAGCTATTAAAATATGGCGAAGAAGTCATCCTATTTAGAGGGTTTGTAGTTATCAGAGCTTTGCCTATCGCGAACAGATTCGAGTATAATAAGCAGCCATAGGCCGAGGCCCGTGGATAAATACCGTCGGCCTGTCCTTCTGTAACCCACAACTCTGCTGCTCGAATACTATCAGCTAAATCAAGTTAAATAATATTCGTGAAGTGTTTGCGGTTCTTTTATATTTTCCTTCAGGTAAGTAACTTTATAGTGAATAATTAGTTTAGAGTAGAGGTAATCTAATGCTACAGTTTTTAGCATAAGAGCTATGAAATTTCGGTCCATTTCGAACCAACAAATAGTATGCAGCACATTATTCTGATTATGGGATATAAAATTGATAGTTAACCGCTATTTGTCGGCGTCGACCACTTTATTTTGGCTCGTAATACGGACATTCTTAATTTCCTATGCTTTTCAGGTACCCTACCGAACGGCTACAGAATTTCCTTGTTACGCCAGTGAGAAACCTTACTTGGAAGCTCTAAAATATGCATTTAATGGAAAAATGTCACTGATGATAAATTAAAGATGAAAATCAAATATTTTTTAAATATCGGTTTTCAAAAATATTGTTTTAGTATTTAAATGGTTGCAGAAGCTGGAATGGTTAACAATAATCTTCAGTGGTATGCCAGTGAGAAAGTGGAATTCTTATTTTCAAAACAAGAAATTCAGCTACAGATTGTCGCACATTAAAAAAAATGAGATCGCTTCCTCACAATAATAGTCTACGACGTGTGGTTATAAGTAAAATGGGAAATTAACAGAAGAATACAGCAGATAAATTGGAATTACAAATGATATCTCGAAAACACGGACGTCACGTCTTCAGTGGTATCCAGTGTTGCCACCGTAATTTCTATAATATCTTTTAAACCACAGTGTATAAATTAAAATACTTCCAATCCTAAAATATTAACTGGTAGTTATTTGTTTTTTTTAATTTTGCTAAGTATTTTTGTAATATTCTGAAATATTTAAATAAACTGTTAATAAGTAAATTATTTTGAATGTTATTAAAATAAATTAAATTAACTTTAACTTATCTTGAACCAATGAAAGGAATTGCTTCTTTAGGCATATTTATTTTCGCCCTTTTTGTTGAAGGCTATCCAGACAGGCGGTATCTAGGTGGCTTTCACGGTACGCGATACCCTGTGGTTTCCAAAGACAAATTTCTAGATCGAGGCTAGGTGTGAATCTCTTACGTATGTCATAGGCAACTTTGTCCTTAGGGGTAAAGAATGCTTTTTCCTGTATTACCAAAGGACAACCCTGTGGTTTAATCTAAGGCTTCTATTACACATTTCGCTGTACTGTACATTACCTTCTTCTTAGCTCTGAACAATGCGTTTCCGTGTAGTCGGTAAATTATATTTTTATCGCCAAGTTGACATTTCTTGGTTGACATTTCAAAAATATCACAGCGGAAGATTTTCCCTCCACAGAAGCCCACCAGTGCAGCAAAATCGGGATCCATAATCAAGCTCAGAGCCATATATCTGTCCAGTCCAGTGGGTTTATATGGTCAGCACCAGGACCCTGTGCGGTTGACCATTCCTCAGCAGGGTAGAAAAAAAAAGAAAAGTATCATAGTTGTCCAAATAAGTAGGCCACACTAATCTGGCAGCCCTGCCTTTCCGTTCACTTCCACAAGAGAGTATCTCTTTTGAAAGGTACTAAGGGACCTGGGTTCGAGCCCCGGTATTAGGCATGGATGTATGTGTCGTTTTTCTGCTGAGGTCCTGACATCCTCTCAGATCTCCTACTGTGGCATATAACTGACAGGCTCCTGTCAGACCTCTGTGGCAAGCAGCTGCTTGAGGGGGTATTTATTTTTTTTTATTTTTAACGGTCTGCACCACGAGAAGGCGGGGTCGGACATTAGGTGCTAGGCCTGGCTGGTTCTATGCGTTGCTATTTTAGGTATATTTTTATATTATGTTTCGATCATCTCAGGTACGTAAGATGCATTTTTATTTTTCTACAGAGAATAAAAATGGTTATATAAAGTTTCGGAGAAGTATAGACGAAACATTGTGAAGCCGTAGTAAAAGTTGGAAGTTGCATACTTTGAGTTTCGCATTGCAAGCTTTTTTGAGTAGTTCCACTGGATGTTTTTTCTCACCCTCGTACGATACACGGAGGAAGTAACCATTCTTTTGTTTAATATATTTTGGATGAGATTTTAGTGATGTACTGCGATGTGGAAGGGCTTTACGTAGGCAGCAACTATTTATACGTTTACGAAACGTTAAAGCTTTGCAAATTCCGTTTTTTGAACAGTCGTTTTCGGTAAAAACTTAGGTTTTTGCGAGTAATCTCAAGATTAATATTATTGTTTTGGCCCAGAAATGAAAATTAACACTTATGGGGACGTCGTGGTGTAATAAGATAGAAAAATAGGAATGGATTTGCATCGCACCTTAAGCCCTTTGCCGAACGCTTGCAGTGTTTAAAAATTATGTTTATGGGTGAATAAATATTTCGATTTAGAGTGAATGGTGGGGTAAAACTTATTTATTGACAGACGAAATAAACAGTTGCAATTATCTTTCTATAAATAGGAATTGAGTACGAAATATTTGTGTTGACACGAAATAGGGTCCCCATTAACTGTAGCTATGGAAATGGCGTTTCTTGAACTACGTTATTTGCGTTTTTAGAGTTAAGAACAATAGGATAGTTTTACAAATGCCAAGATGGAAAATAATTATCCGGTTCAATACACTAATTATTTTATTAAGAGTAAAACTGAAATCGGAACGTGATTTGAGGTTTCATGTCATCTTTGCGTTTAATATTTTGTTTTTTGCGTGTTAAATATTCCAGCGTTCGTCATTTATATATTACGGCAACCAACGTTTTTATATTCGATATTACACGTATGTCGTCCAGGTGTGAGAGATATCTAATGCAAAAGATATCGAATAAGATATTTTTCTACTAAGGTATTATGCCAATTCTCTTATTTCGCTTTTATTTCGTCCATCAGATACTTCAATTATCCATCAATTAATCTATACTATCTGATGGACGAAATAAAGACGAAATAAAAGCAATTGATGGATATCAATTGCTTTTATTTCGTCCATCAGATACTTCAATTATCCATCAATTGATCTATACTATCTGATGGACGAAATAAAAGCAATTGATATCCATCAATTGCTTTTATTTCGTCCATCAGATAGGTATTGTGAGTGACCTCAGGAGAAAATATGTTTTGGAAAATGTTTTGAACTGAATAATAAACTGTGATTTCACAATATAGTTTTGTTGCATGGCTTTCATGAGACACTGAAAATGCTTTTCCTCTTCACATTATAGAAATTATGTTGGGAAGTAACCGAAACCGCTTCGCTGACGTCATCTCTGTGTTTTCCCCAATTTATTATTAAGGCGCACACATATTTCAGTTTGCTTATACACGTAGGATATTTTTTATTTTAACCAGTCTAGGCAGGGAAACTTTTCGTTATTCGATTATCTTTGGTTATTTGATGGCGATCCCCACTGCTACGTTATGTTCGATAATATTTGTTCGTATAATATTCACTAATTGGCTTCGCTCAGGTACGAGAAATGGTGAGAAAGGAAGCTCAAAGAGAGAGAACATTGTTGGGGATATGGAGAGGTGTCATTTCCTTCGAAGTCGGAAAACAATTAAATCAACAATGTTATTGTCAGACGTCAGCAAAGAATAATTACGATTACTTTCAAAGAGTATACAGCGAACGAAATCTGTTGAAGTCAAACGTACGTAGTAGCGTCGACATTTTTCACGTTTTCTTCTAGGGAATCAAAGATTAGTTGTGGTTAGAAAAATAAACCGTCTTTTAAGTCACGGAGGTAGGAAGATGATATTTTAATGATATCGTATACGAACGGTGACCATACGTCCTTTATTTAAGAGGACAGTCCTTTATTTCACTGCTCTGTCCTTTAGAATTATTTTTTTTCTAAAATGGCGATTTTTTCCCTTTTTTTTTCGTGAATTAAAATAGTAAACTGAATATTGGCGTGCAGTAGAAAGGTTGAAATTTTTAAATATTTCACCGACAAACAGGAATCTTTTTAAAATATTTTAAAAAACGCTAAATTTAGCTTATGTATCCCTTGATTTAATGTCCTCACTGAACGAGTATTTTGATTAGCGAACAATATGCGGACCAGTGAAAAATAAAATGAAAAATTGGAACATTTAAAGCATGCATTTATACCAAATGCAACTTTCAAATGAATTCTACACAGTTTTATGAAATGTTTAAACAAAAACATGATTTATTAACCCTTCCAGTGTCCAGAACGTATATATCCGTTTTTAGTACAATAAAGGAATAGGATTTAAAAAAAATTTAAAATTGCCATTTTAAATTTGGTTAATAGATAACTTATAAAAATATGTAATTTAAGCTTGATACATAATATTTTCCTTTTTCTATTTGATGCCTATTTTATTAAACTATGACATAAATAATTTGTTAAAACCATCTGTTTGCCATTCCTTAGAAGTTATATAAGGATTGCCATTCCTTAGAAGTTATATAAGGATTGCCAATTTGTTAACATTTTTCTGATAAAGGAAAACGATTTAAAAAAAAAATTGCCATTTTCAATTTTGTAAATAGATATAAAAATATGTAATTTATGCTTGATAAATAATATTTTCTTTTTTTATTTGATGCATATTTTATTAAACTATGACATAAATAAATTGTTAGAGCCATCTGTTTGCCATTTCTTAGAAGTTATATAAGGTATTGCCAATTTTTTTGACATTACTCTGTGCTGAAGTAATTCCCTAATTTAAGCTCAGAAGTTTGATTTGAACTATTATCAACACAAATTTTTCCTTAAAGTTTTAAAAATCTCCTGATAATTAACAAATAACTGCTACTTTTTAAAATTGGAAGTAATTATGAAATGTGTACCTTTTTTTTGGTATATCACTGTAAAAATTGTTATTAAAAATAATATGTTAGTACAGTGTTCGAATTTTTTACTTTAATAAAATTCAGAATTAATTTTTTTAATTTGGTATAAAACATGAGCTATATCTGTTGATTAGTCATTTATTAAAAATATTCCAAATGTGACTTTTTATTGGACTGCAAAAAACCTGGACTTTTTCTCAAATTATAGTATGGAGAAAAACATTTCAAAATGGAGAAATGTTTTCTTTAAACAGGAAATATTTTTTTTTTGTTATTTAGAAATAAATAGCCATTCTATTCATATGCGTTTTAATCAATTCTATTAGCTTTTTTTTTATAAATTTTTATTTGTGTTGGAAGATGCATTTTTTTACTACACGACTGTAAAAAAGTCCTATTAAAATGAAACATATGATCTTTTTTGTTAAATATTTTATTTTAAAAAAATCCAGAATTGAATGTTGATTAATTTGGCATCATCATCCTCAAGCAGCCATGGGCTACCGAGGTCCAACCAGACCGTGCAATTTAGTTCTCCAAGCAAGTCTATCCTGAGCTACATCTACTGCATCTGGCCATTGCACACCAATTCTAATAAGGTCCTGTTTGACATTGTCTGTCCAACGCATCCTAGGTCTCCCCTTCTTTCTGAGGCCTTTAGGCACACTGTTCATAACCCTATTCGCCAATCTATAATTATCCATATGGGCAACATGGCAAAACTAACGGAGTCTCTCTCTACACAATATGCTGCTTAAAGGAGGTTGCAAACTCCTTTGCCTAACCTCATAATTAGTTACAAAGTTGAACCACCTAATGCCCAAGATACTGCGTAAGCATCTGGAATCAAAAGCATCTAGTTTCCTGTTATCTTGTTTACAAAGTGTCCAAGTTTCACTACCATAACTAACCCTAGAAAGAACCAAACTGCTGTACAGTCTAAGTTTAGTCTTTAGGTGTATACGCCTATTTTTCCACACTTCCCCTAGATTCTTAAAAGTCCCGGCAAGAATCCCTATTCGTCTGTCAATCTCATGCCGCACATCACCATTATCTGTTACATAGCTCCCAAGATAATTAAACTGTGACACCTGCTCAAGACTGCAACCATTCAGATTAACTGAATCTCAGCCTGCCTGACCAATTTTCATCACTTTAGTTTTCTCTCTGTTTTCTCTCTGTTTATAACCAAACCTACTTGCTACCAGTCTCATCAACAGCTCGAATGAAAGAGTTCATCTCATCAAGATCATTTGCCAAAAGGGCTAAATCATCAGCATAATCTAAATCAGAAATTATCGTATCTCCAGTCCATTTAAGGCCAACATCTTTCCATTGAAGTGAATTTCGCATAACGTAATCAATAACCAAGCTACAGAGAAAAGGAGACAAAATGCACCCTTTTCGAACACCAGAAGTAATGTTAAACCAATTGCTACAAGACTTACCAACTCTCAGACACGACTCAGTATTATTATAGAGAGCTTTCATTATGTTAACTAACTTGTCTGGTATACTATACGATCTGACAATCAACCACAAATTATGATGATCAACAGAGTCGAAAGCATTTTTGAAATCAACAAAGCTAGCAACCAAAGGTTTCTGAAACTCTAAACATTTCTCAAGAATCTGCCTAAGTGAAAATATCTGATCCACACATCCTCTACCACTTCTGAATCCACATTGCTCATCACGCAATTGACTGTCAACCAGATTATTAATTCTATTAAGCACAATCATGGAAAGAACTTTACCTGGAACAGAGAGTGGGCTAATACCCCTATAGTTATCACAAGAACTGCGATCACCTTTTTTGAAAATAGGGATAACAATAGCTCTGGTAAAATCCTTAGGAACCATGCCTTTATCATAAAAGATATTCAGAATTTCAGTCATCCAAGTGGTAACTGAAACATTCCCAGCTCTAAGCATTTCTGTAGTAATTTCATCTACCCCTGGGGATTTATCAAGTTTAAGTTTAGAAGCAGCCAAAATAACTTCAGATCTTGTTATAGGGCCAACATTAAAGCCAATGCATCTATCATCATTACAAACTATAGGAGTAGAACTAACCGTAGTGTTTGAACATCACTGAAATGCTCAGCCCACCTAGCCTGACAGAATCCTCACCTTCTGTAACCTTACTTTGTTTATCCTTCAATCCCTGTATGCCTGTCCGCATAAAACATTAACTACACAAAAAACCATTTCTACCACACAAAACATTAACTATCTGGTACAGCTTTCTGCTGTTGTGCTGTCTAACTGCTTCCTCGGTTTTGTCAGCCAAACCATCAAGCCAAAGATTCTTAATCAGCAGCCGCTAAGAAGCGGGTATGTTAATAAATATGAAAGATTTCTAATTAGCGACGGAATATTTTTGGATAGCCCGGTCTGTTTCGCTAAGAACCGGGCTTGACAGATGGAGATAGTACTTTACTGCGTAGGCGAAGTCGCGGTAAAATTTTTAGCCGGGCCCGTGTTGTTCGCTCAAGGGTGGGAATGGAGGCGTAAAATATATGTCGCACTCTTTGTCGGGTAAACTCGACTAACCGTTCAGGAGAACCAACTGATTTAACGTACACGCTAACAACTTTACCGCGACTTCGCGTATGGACTTTTGGATTCTTACGCGCGAGCTACCGTCTATGAATTTCTGATTATTAAAATTATTAATAATTTAAGATGAATATTTTTATCGCTTCTCGGCCTTTTTGGCTAAGATCAAAGTGTAGCTGCGACCCGCCTGAAAAGAAACGTCGTCCAGGTTTTCCGAAGACCCGACGGATGTTCCAGTTGGACCAAGTTTCGGCCCTTGCTGATGGACGGATGCCCGGAGCCGCCGATGAGGAGCCTGCGCCCCTGGTGAGTATAAAGTGACGTAAAAGTATTTCGAGCTACGTTCAAACCCCAGGGGGCCTCCTAAAGGCTCTTTAACATTCCTCGTGCGGTTCGTGCGACAGCTACCGCTGAGGAAATTAGCTAATTTTTCGTGACCTGCAAATTTGTACCTTGATGCTTTGCCGTCGCTCGACTGCTAATTTCCCACACTTCTTTAGCGGTAACTGCTTCCATGCCAAAACGCCAGAAGTCGATCAACAACTTCGCCATACGACCCAGCGATGGTGGAGGACTTTTTGACGACTTGCCTCCTGGATCTGCACTGTTCCCAATGGCATATTTTTCCTGAACTCTCCTTCAATTGAAGATTAGTGAAGATTGTTTCATGGACATCCTCCTCCATCTGCTCCCATCGTTTGTTATCCCATTGGCTTGCATGCATGGGAATAACGGAGCAGAGAACCTGGATCATAAATAGCTGTCAGCTGGCTCATCTCTTATTTAACGGCATGTTTTTCCCTCGAAGTCACTGTCAAGAGCTGAATTTGATTCGGATGCCCTCTGCTGGCCGTTTTGTCTACTTTACCGACTGGTGTGGCTTGGTACTTCATTTGCCCCCTCTATTGGGCGATGCTGACCGCGGAGATGGACACCCTGATTCCAGATGCTGAGGGGCTCCCCTTTCCTTTCTGAAGGGTGCTCTTATTCACCTACCAGGCCACCATGTCTCTAGATGTTCTCCAGCTCTTCTGATTCAGAGCCGAACCGAGACGCACCTGATGTCCATCCTGTGACTCTCCCAGGCTTGTTGATCTTCACGAAACCCATCACCAGTTATTTATCATCGAGGACATTCTTCACTGCATTTGCTCTGCCGACTTCTGTGGTGTGGTGCTTCGTCTTGCTCTTCCTAGTGAGCGACGCTGACCGCAGCAATAGATACCCAGATTGCAGTTTTCGAGACGTTTCCTCTCCACACACTGAGGGTATTGCTATAGCTTACCACACTACTGGTCTTTAGACGAACTCTCCTAATAATTCAGGGTTGTTTAAGGTTCTGAACACGATCCAGGCTTCCTGTCTGCCGCCCATCCTGAGCTCTCTTGCCCAGTTCTTCGGATTGTGCCTGTGTCCTCTGTGATTCATCGAGTTCCCTCAGTTCCCCTTCAATGCGACACTATTTGAACTCTCCACATGAACAATAGAATCTCTGCTACTGGGAACTTGCTCGTCAACTCTGTTTCTTCACCTTCCTTGAACTGGATGTTGAGGAGCCCTCTTGAAATCACTTGCATCGATTTCCTGATTGCAGTTCCCTGTCACGCCTGCTGATGATGTTTGCCATTTTGAGCTCCCTTGTTCGCAGACCTTGTTTTGCACGTTGTGACCTGCTCCTGCCAGCGCACCTTGGATGCCTCCTCGGAGCAACGCTGCTTCCATCCGCCTCTGCTTTTTCTTTCAGCTCTCAAGGATGCCTGACGAGTTTCTTTGTTGCAACCATCCGGCTTCCTCGTCGTCCTTCCGACTTTTTTTTAAGTCTTTTTTTTTGTAAAAGAGGCTGATGAGTTATGTACATGATGATTTTTGTTGCACCTCTTCTGGGACCTTCAGGTCTTGTTCTACTGCAGTCAACTTTGTTCGGCAGGTTTAAGTCATTTGTCAAAGATGATTCTCTGTTGTGCCTGCCGATGGTGACGGAGGACTTTTTGACGACTTGCCTCCTGGATCTGCACTGTTCCCAATGGCACGTTTTTCCTGAACTCGCCTTCAATAGAAGATTTGTGAAGATTGTTTCATGGACATCCTCCTCCATCTGCTGTCATCGTTTGTTATCCCATTGGCTGGCAGGCATGGGAATAACGGAGCAGAGAACCTGCACATGGATCATAAATTGCTGTCAGCTGGCTCATCTCTTATTAAACGGCATGTTTTTCCCATGAAGTCACTGTCAAGAGCTGAATTTGGTTCGGATGCCCTCTCCTGGCCGTTTTGTCTACTTTACCGACTGGTGTGGCTTGGTACTTCATTTGCCCCCTCTATTGGGCGATGCTGACCGCGGAGATGGACACCCTGGTTCCAGATGCTGAGGGGCTCCCCTTTCCTTTCTGAAGGGTGCTCTTATTCACCTACCAGGCCACCATGTCTCTAAATGTTCTCCAGCTCTTCTGATTCAGAGCCGAACCAAGACGCACCTGATGTCCATCCTGTGACTCTCCCAGGCTTGTTGATCTTCACGAAACCCATCACCAGTTATTTATCATCGAGGACATTCTTCACTGCATTTGCTCTACCGACTTCTGTGGTGTGGTGCTTCGTCTTGCTCTTCCTAGTGAGCGACGCTGACCGCAGCAATAGATACCCAGATTGCAGTTTTCGAGACGTTTCCTCTCCACACACTGAGAGTATTGCTATAGCTTACCACACTACTGGTCTTTAGACGAACTCTCCTAATAATTCAGGGTTGTTCAAGGTTCTGAACACGATCCAGGCTTCCTGTCTGCCGCCCATCCTGAGCTCTCTTGCCCAGTTCTTCGGATTGTGCCTGTGTCCTCTGTGATTCATCGAGTTCCCTCAGTTCCCCTTCAATGCGACACTATTTGAACTCTCCACATGAACAATAGAATCTCTGCTACTGGGAACTTGGCTCGTCAACTCTGTTTCTTCACCTTCCTTGAACTGGATGTTGAGGAGCCCTCTTGAAATCACTTGCATCGATTTCCTGATTGCAGTTCCCTGTCACGCCTGCTGATGATGTTTGTCATTTTGAGCTCCCTTGTTCGCAGACCTTGTTTTGCACGTTGTGACCTGCTCCTGCCAGCGCACCTTGGATGCCTCCTCGGAGCCAAGCTGCTTCCATCCGCCTCTGCTTTTTCTTTCAGCTCTCAAGGATGCCTGACGAGTTTCTTTGTTGCCACCATCCGGCTTCCTCGTCGTCCTTCCGACTTTTTTTTAAGTCTTTTTTTTTTGTAAAAGAGGCTGATGAGTTATGTACACGATGATTTTTGTTGCACCTCTTCTGGGACCTTCAGGTCTTGTTCTACTGTAGTCAACTTTGTTCGGCAGGTTTAAGTCATTTGTCAAAGATGATTCTCTGTTGTGCCTGCCCAAGACATCACTATTTCTTTAAAAAAACCTTGTATATCTGTAGCATTGCTTGAAAATAAAGCCTTTGTAAGGAGCCTTCCGAAGACTGAAAGACGGATGCCGCCGGAGCCGCTGCAGAGGAGCCACCGGAGCCCCTGATTGGGTAAGTATGTTTTGAATTTTTAAACCTCTAACGGTCGCGAACATACTTGCCCGGTTCCCGCTTTGAGGCCGAGAAGGCGGGTAATAGCAGTCTTTTGCGTTGGCTACTGCTCAACATTTAATTCTTTTATCTTACCAAATTACAAACCTTTTGACTTTTTTTGCTACTGTTTTGTGCCAACCTCCTTCGCTACTCTACCATGTGCGATCAGCTTGACATTCCTATCCTCTTTCCTTTTGGAAATCTAAAATGTAAGCTCTGCTGGGGACTCCCAGGCCTGAGAGTGGCTGGGATTTACAAATCGCACAGTGACTTTATCAAACATCTAAAAAAGAAACACCCCAGTCTCAAGTACGGAATCAGATGCAGGCTTTGCTCTTTCTCCCATAATAATGCCAAGATTATGAAGAAACATGCCAGCACTATGCACAAGGACGCCATTTGGCCCTCTAGCTCTACCAGTCCACCACGGTTCTCAACTCCTTGTTCTTCAGTACGTCACGACTTTTTTGCCACTGGTTCAGCATCAAAGACACCAAATGCAAACTTACTCAGAAATCTATCCACAACTGCTGACACTGATGTAGCTAATTCCACAGTTCGCCTTCAACCTGACTCCAATGAACCTGTCATCCATGCTTCTGATAAACTTCTAATCCACTCCTCTAAACCTTCGTCTCCTGGATCAACGAGCTTTTTGTCTCCTACTAATCGTCCACCTAGTCATGATCATCTCAACCTAGATGGACTTTCTCCTCGCCTCAATCTCCATTCGCCTCTTCAATCAACTACTACTGATGTCATCGCCACTGTGTTGACATCTCTCAATCACATTTCAACTGCTGTCCCTTTGACTCCTGGACCTTCACACAGTCTTCCACCTAAATTTTTGCTCACATCCTCCTGCTCCTCAACTTCATATGATAAAATGAATCCCACATCTTCCATCGATGTCGACTGGATTGAGCTATTTGATGATGACACCTGGCTGGAAATAATTGACGACGATGAAATTCAATCATGGTATTCCTCATCATCCCCTCCATACGAGTATGGTAACTCAACTCATGCCTACAACTCACCGTTCATACTTAACCAGGCAACTCATGCTTCACCTCCTATATGTAACCTGCCTTCATCGTCACATGCTTGGTCTCCAACCAACTTCAGAACTGATAAACCATCCACTGCTCCGACTACCACGAGTGACGCCTCTGACCTTCTTCGCTCCACCATCCCTACCTCTCCTGATGACGGCCCATGGACCGAAATCATTGAAGATGATGATGTCCTCTCTTGGTATCCTGCTTCCAATCACGGTTCTTCCAACACCCCACCTTCTCTTCTACTTCCTTCTCCGCCCATCATCTCTCGTGATCCCTGCTCTCCTGCATCAGATAATCAAATGTCTATCCCATCGCCTATCTCACCGAATGATGTCTCTCATGAACCTAATGATTGCATGGAAAATCCCAATCCCTCCTCACACATCAAGCTAAGCGATTTCCAAGCTGCTTGGTTGGACCGACTCTCTCATTCTGATGATTGGACTTCATTTGAGACGGCCATTGAGGAGCTCACAATCACCATCTCATCGAAATTCAAGAGAAAATCCATTCGAAGCGTGAGCAACATTGCCACTGGATCTCACAATCATTCCACTACTAGCACAACCAGACCTCGTAACGTTTTCAGAGCCAACTCTGAACATGACTTTAACGCCAGTGAAGCAGCTGAACTCCAGAGGCTTTATCGTTTAAACCGTAAGAAAGCCCTTGACAAAATCCTGCAATCATCTGAAAACTTCTGCCAAATAGACCCCCAATCTATCGAGCAATATTTCTCCACTATATATGCTGCACCCCCTGCAATGGATCTCAACTTCGACATTGCTGGCCTCTCCGAGATTGATGATGCCTCTAATGAATGTCTACTCTCCGATTTCACCAGAGAAGTGGTTACCTCCAGGCTGTCTAAAGTTTCTAACACTTCCCCTGGCCTATACTACAATGATGAGTGGCCTATACTACAATGACCTTCGGAAGATCGATCCTGGCTGTCATCTTCTCACCTCCATCTTCAACCGTTGTTTTAAGGATGGTCTTACACCTCAGACTTGGCGTGAAGGCAAGGTCATCCTCCTTCACAAAAAAGGACCTAAAAACCAAATTACCAACTGGCGCCCCATTGTCCTGCTCAACACCATTGCTAAACTATATTCCGGTCTAGTCGCGGACAGAATCAGCTGTTGGGCCTCTACTAACAATAGTTTTTCCGAATCCCAAAAAGGATTCAGAGAGTTCGAAGGCTGTGCGGAGCACAACTTTCTCATTGATCAGGCCCTTACTATTGCTAGACGTCATTGCAAACAAATTTGTATTGGATGGTTGGATTTAGCTAATGCCTTCGGTTCTGTGAATCATCCCTACATCTTCACAACCCTAGAAAAGCTTGGAGTACCACCTCGTTTTATCCAAATCATCATTGACTTGTATGCCAACTGCCACAATACCATCCGCTCCAAAAGCGGTTGGTCAAATCCAATCCTCATGGCTCGTGGCGTCAAGCAGGGTTGCCCATTAAGTGCTGTTCTGTTTAACCTTGCAATGGAACCTATCATCAGAACCATTGATACTAACAGCAATTCAGCATTCACCATCTTTGGCAAGAAGATCACTATGCTCTCATATTCTGATGACATGGCCATCTTGAGCAACTCCCCTGCCGGCCTTCAGAAACAGCTCTCTCTCCTCTCTTCCCATCTCACCCAAGCTGGCCTGAGCTTAAACATTGAAAAATGTGCCACCTTACATGTCGACTGTCGGAAAAGAAGACGCACTCTTCCCACCATCTTCATGATTGAGGACAGACCTTGCACATCCCTCGCTGATGCCGAATCAGTGAGATACCTTGGTACTCCATCTGGGTTTAGAATTGACCCAACCTCATATAAGCTCTTGAAGCAAGTTGAAAATGACTTCCTCAAAATCAGTGCCTCGTCCTTAAGTCCGTGGCAAAAGATTGATGCTTGCAAATGCTTTCTTCTACCTAAACTCGACTTCTGCTTCTTTAACTCTAGGATCCAAAAGAAGCATATGAGACGCCTCGATTCCCTGATCAAGAAGCATGTTAAGAGATGGCTGAATCTACCAAATCGTGCCAGCTCCGAACTCATCTTCTTTAACACATCAGTTGGTGGCATTGACATCCTTCCTCTTACTGCTTGTCTTGATATCTTCCTTGTAGCTCATGGATTCAAGCTTCTCGGTTCTGCTGACCCCTTCATCAAATTTGCAGCGTTGTCCGCTCTGGATGACACAGTTCACCGTAAAATCGGTCGCAAACCATCTCTGACTGATCTTCCCATCTATCTCAATGGCTCGATGCACAACGAGTTTGGCCGTGATGGAGGCGACATCACCTCACTCTGGTCCAAAATCAGATCGGCCTCCAAGCGTCTTAAACATCTTGGGATCTGTGAATGGTCATCCTCCTCATCAAGAGCAGAGTTAGAACTCATCATTCACAACACTGCTGATGCTGATGTTATTCTTTCCCTTTCTGCAAAAAAATCAATTCTAAAAAGACTTAAAGCCTCCTTTTCATCCTACTATCTTCACTCTCTCATGCAGAAGAAAGATCAGGGAAAGACTGCTGACTGTTTCTCCGCACATAGAGCCTCCAGTCACTTCATCGATTCTGGCCTTTACTGCCGGTTCTGCGACTGGAGGTTCATCTTCAGAGCCCGCCTGGGTTGTCTTAACCTGAATGGAACCCGACGCTTTGGCCATGGCAACCAAAAATGCAGAAGATGTGGCTACTTCATTGAATCTATTCCCCATGTTGTAAATCATTGCAAGGTACACTCTTCTGCATGGCAACGACGCCATGATGAGATTCTAAACAGACTTGTCAAAGCTCTCCCTGCCAATGTCACTACAGTTGCCGTCAATAAGAAATTCGATGGAATCCCAGAAAACCTCCGACCCGACCTTATTGTTTCCTTGCCTGATGGTAAGGTAGTCATAATCGACGTCACTATTCCATTTGAAAATGGACTCGATGCTTTCTCCGCTGCGAGACAACTTAAAATCACTAAATACCAACCTATTGTTGATCACCTAGCGTCCAAAAGCATTGACTCACACGTTGACGCCTTCATTATTGGATCACTCGGTGCTTGGGACTGTGTCAATGACCACATTTTAAAACAACTTGGTATTGCTCACAGATACGCTAACACCATGAGAAAGATCATGTGCTCAAAGACCATCTCATGGTCAAGGGACATCTATGTTGAACACATTACTGGACAAAGACAATTCCAAGCTATTCTTTAATTATTCTTTAATCTATTTTCAACCATACTTTACTGTGATCATTTGCCCTTTTATCGTGTTAATATGCTCTTCTCTTTTACCAATTTTTCTAGAGCATCACATCACAGCTTTTCTTTAAGCATTCTACAGATCACATGTCACGTCTGCTGTTCGTCAATTCATGATGTCTTTGCTGGTCTCCACTAATGCCTCTTCCTTTATGCTTTGACTGGACTTGAATCATCGCACATCACCGTGCCTCCTCAAATTGTACCTTGGAAACTCCAATTATGCTGATTTGATCATTTGGACACTCCAGTTATGGACTTGGATACCTCAATTATGGAACTTGGATATTCTATTTATGCTGATTTAACATCACAGAGCATCTACAAATTATTTATTATGCAACTACAATGACAGTGTTATCATATCTTACAAACTCTCTTTGATGATACCTGTAATAATTCTATTTTATTAATCAACCATGTAAACAGGCTGAAGACAATTGTTCAGAAGATTTCTATGCGCCTGTCCGTTTTTATTATATTCCTTTAAATCAAATGTATATTAACATTCTTGAAATAAAGAGTTTTTTAATCTGTTCTTATCAGCTTTATTTGAGAAGAAACGGAATGCCAGGTTTTCCATCGACCTTGGAGCTGATAGACGGATGACCTGAGCCACATCAGTGGAGCCACCCCCTTGGTAAGTATAGTTCTGTACGTAAACCGGGCAACGCCCAACCACCAGGGGGCCCTCTTAAAGGCTCTTGCAGTTCCCGCTTTGAGGCCGAGAAGGCGTAACGGTCTTTTGCTTTAGCTACCGTTTCATTGCATTTAATTCAACTAACAAATTTCATTTGTGGTAGCTTCAACATCTTTCATTTTCTGTGACAACATGAAGGACTATCCCATTCTGTTTCCTTTCGAGTCCTTCAATTGTGCATCATGCTTCTCGATGACGGGAACAAGAATTGGCGGCTCCTACAGGAACTATAATGACTTAACCAAACATCTAAGACTAAAACATCCTGATTTTAACTACTTCCTGAAGTGCCGATTGTGCTCATTTACTGTGAATAATAGAAAACCCTTGTTGAACCACCTCAAAACTGTGCACCCGGAGATTACCGATCCCTCATCGGCCATTCCTTCTTCAATACCAACCACTGCTGCTCTCAGTCAACCCTCTACATTTTGCTCTGTCTCGTCCACTGCTGATCACAGGACTTCCGACACCACCTCCAACTGTGAACCTTCCGTGGCCAACTCTCTTTCTACTTCCACTGTCCAACATCCTCAACAGCCCATCGTCTCGACTAATCTTCTTGATAACATCCTGCCAACCTCTGCTACTCCTGCTGCATCATGCTACACCCTTCCTGCCATCCTCAGGCAGCCTTCATCTATTCATGCTAGCACTCATACTCACACTTCACCTGTCAACCCAGCGAGCTCTAATAACTGTTCTAGCACAGGAGCTCTTCTCCATGCTCAACTTCAGAGCCTAGAAATCGCCGCTTTTAACGATGAACTTTGGAACGAAACTTTAACCTCCATGCTGGATCGAAGCATCAACCCTGCTACTGACCACACCCAAGCTATTTCTGAGTCGAAGCCTGCACTTCCATCCCAATCAGCCACTGCCATAGACACTTCGCCCTCCAGTTCTCAACCTCCCCGCCTTGGAGCTCCAATCACCTCAACGAGAGACAATTTGACTGATGAAGTGCCACTCTCTTCGCACAACGCCTCCAACCTCAGTCGTGACAGTTCCTGGATTGAGATCATTGAAGATGATCCTAACTTTCGTCACCCCAACCTGACACAGCAAGCCTGGCTCCAGAGACTGGACTCCAATTCCTCTTGGCATGAGTTTGAGGTCACTGTTAATGACTTTGTTGCAATGATTGCAGACAGCCTTGGCAGAAAACATAAACACTTGCCTCAACGATCATCCCAACCGACTCCATGTGAACCCAGCCCTGTGAACCTACATCAAACTGCCGTCACCTCTAATCGGACCAATAATAACTATAACGCTAAAGAGGCTTCCCGCATTCAAAAACTGTACTACACGAACAACAAAAAGGCCATCCGTTCCATCCTGGAGGACAGCAACCCCATGTGTGACATCGACTGCTCAGTCCCAGAGGACCACTTCGCCAACGTCTACAGGTCCAAGGAGGTGGACCTCTCAATGCTATCTCCACTTCCAGTCGACCGGCCCTCGCCTGATGTCACCACCCAGCTGACCTCCCCTTTCACTCCACATGAAGTCATGGAACGTCTCTGTCGATTTGCAAACTCTGCCCCTGGGCCTGATGGCCTATTCTATAATGATCTTAAGAAAATGGATCCTGGCTGCTTGATTCTGAACAGCATTTTCAACCGCTGCTTCGCCTCCCAATGCATCCCATCCTCGTGGAAAGAATCAAACGTCATTTTAATCCACAAAAAAGGCAGTGCTGCAGACCCCTGCAACTGGAGGCCCATTGCTCTACAATCCACTATCAGCAAGCTATATTCCGGCCTAATCTGCACAAGACTGGACTCTTGGGCAAAGTCCTGTAACATCCTCTCACCATGTCAAAAGGGCTTCAGAGAGTTTGACTGGTGTGCAGAACAAAATTTCACCCTCCAGCAGATAATCTCCGACGCCCGCAGAAACAACAGGGAAGTTTGTGTGGCATGGTTGGACCTGGAGAACGCCTTTGGGGCCATTTCTCACGAATACATCTTTGGCGTCCTCGAAAATCTTCATCTGCCATCACCCCTGCTTCATATCATCCAAGATCTCTACTCCGGATGTGTAAATAGAATTTGTCATGCGGGTGGATGGACCCGCCCAATAGCAATGAACTCCGGAGTCAAGCAGGGGTGCCCACTCAGCCCCCTTCTCTTCAACTTGGCCATCGAACCAGTCATCCGTGCTGCCAACAAGACTCAAGCAAACTTCCCCATCCTCAACGCTACATTGCCATCCATCCTGTTGTTCGCGGATGATATGGTCATTGCTAGCAAATCACCCGCTGGGCTACAGAATTTGATAACATCCATCCAGTCTGCATGCTTCACTGCAAACCTGCGTCTAAACCCCTCCAAATGTGCAACGCTACACCTTGACTGCCGTAAGGGGAGAAAAACCAAGGCCACAACCTTCTACATTTCGGACATTGCCATAAAATCACTAAAGGAAGGTGAAAGCTATTCCTACTTAGGAACACCACTAGGATTTAAATGTGACCAGACACCTTCTAAACGTATCGCTGGAATTCTGACTGACTTAGGGAAGATTAGCACCTCCCTCCTCGCTCTGTGGCAGAAAATCCATGCCACCAAGACTTTTCTTCTTCCACGACTGGAGTTCTTCCTCACCAACAGTCTTATCCAAAAGAAACATATAAGACCGCTCGATAAGGCTATAAAGAAGAACGTCAAAATCTGGCTCAACCTGCCATCACGAGCCAGTAACGAGATCATATACATTCCAATTTGAAAGGGAGGTGCTGGCATTCTCCAGTTAAGTGACTTGGTCGACATTCTAAAGATCAGCCATACTTTCAAGCTCCTTTCCTCTAAAGACCCTTCAACCTGCTCCCTGGCCTTTACCACCCTATCTAATGCGGTCATGAGGAAACTTGGCAGAGCTCCCACCATGGATGACATCCTGGGCTATCTTAATGGGAGCTCTGAGAATTGTCTTTCAAGAGATGGCGGAGACATCGCTTCCATCTGGTCCTCATCAAGAACTGCATATAAAAGACTGGCAAAGAAAATTAATATCTGCTGGATCTTTGCCCCGACCAGAAATGAGTTTCAGCTCAGGCTTGGAAGTACCGACTCTCCTGTATATATCACACCCTCTGGAAAGAACACCGCCACTAGGCAGATGAAAACCTCCCTCGCCTTTTACTATCTGTCACGCCTAAGCAGAAAGCCTGATCAAGGAAAAACATGTCCCTGCTTCTCCGCACAAAACAGCTCGAATCACTTCATCCCTAAGGGCAATCACTTTCGCTTCT
The DNA here is from genome assembly GCA_038380435.1 of Ryuthela nishihirai. Classification (NCBI taxonomy): domain Eukaryota; kingdom Metazoa; phylum Arthropoda; class Arachnida; order Araneae; family Heptathelidae; genus Ryuthela; species Ryuthela nishihirai. The sequence goes on from JAWZYU010000005.1 coordinate 2,383,389, forward strand.
GTGATTGGCGATTTATTTTCAGAGCCAGGCTAGGCTGCCTGCCACTTAATGGTGCAAGGAGATTTGGCCAGGGAGACAGGATGTGCAGGAGATGCAACTACCCACTCGAATCAATTCCGCACGTCCTGAATCATTGCCCTCCACACTCTGACGCCTGGCAAAGGAGACATAACAACATTTTGAATCGCATTGTCAAGGCCCTCCCCCAGGACTCCCGAGATGTGAGGGTAAATCAGAGATTCCCGGACATTCCTCAGAATCTGAGACCAGACCTAACGTTATTGGACAGAAACAACCAAATGCACATTGTGGACATAACCGTCGCATTTGAAGATAGCCTAAATGCCTTCAACCTGGCTAAACAACGTAAGGTGACAAAATACCAACCAATTGTCGACCACCTTGCTAGCATTGGAGTCAGCGCGGCCATTGAAACCATCATCGTCGGCTCCCTGGGCTCTTGGGATCAAAACAATGAATCGACAATCAAGAGCTTAGGTATCTCTATGCATTACGCAAAATTAATGAGGAAACTGATTGTATCACAAACCATTTCGTGGTCGCGTAACATTTATGGAGAACATATTACAGGCCACAGACAGTATCAAGCATAATTGACCTTGGTCCTCCTGCTGCTGTCTCCTTCCATGTGGCGTTGATTTTATCACCTGTTAATGCTATTGACGTCTGCATTCACTAATTCTTCTTTTACCTGCTCTTCATGTTGGATGCTAATCACCTTTTCTTATTACAGACTGTAGCTGATCCAACCTTTCTATTGTTTGCAGCAGCCTTTCTATTTGCCTAGTGCCTGCCTGAGCCCTTTGTTCCTGTTGCCTCGTTCATCACCAACCAGACTATTTGGATGAAGCCTGGCCAAACAGGATTTTGAATACCTGCATTATCAACGAAACCCACTCCTGATTGCACGACTGTACGATAGGCTGAAGACATTTGTTTTTAGAAGACTTATACTGTGCCTATCATTCCTACACTGTATTTTATGAATCTGTTAAGTGGGTTAAAGAGCTTTGTCTTTTGAAAATATTTTTGTGGTACCCACTCTGACGCTATCATGATCATCATACTAATTCGTCAATCTAAAATAATCATTGTATTCTACTATTATGACTAATAAAGAATTTTTAAATATGCCGTTGCCTAGCGCCAAGAGCAGTTACCCGGAGCCGTTGATAAGTATGTTTTGAATTCTTAAACCTCTAACGGTCGACCAAACGGTTGCGAACATACTTGCCCGGTTCCCGCTTTGAGGCCGAGAAGGCGGGAAATAACGGTCTTTTGCCTTAGTTACCGTTTCAATCTTTTGCATTCCTGTTAACTTTAAACTAACCACATATCTTGTTTAAATTATTTTCAATTACTGCACTCAGTATGAATCGACAAATTGACATGCCACTGCTATTCCCTTTTGGTGACTTCAAATGCAAACGTTGTTGGGGACTACCTGGATCTAGAGTGGCTGGTGTTTATGAAAGCCATAGTGACTACCTTAAGCATATGAAATTGAAACATCCTAATTACAAAGTATTTATTAAATGTAGATTATGCTCATTTTCCAAAAATAATGTAAAAACTATGAAGAAGCACGTCACCACCTCTCACAAGAACGCCATCTGGCCACCAAGTCCGACTTCCTACTCATCTTCTCCCAATGACAGAACCTTGCTCTTTGTACCTACAGATGGTCCGTCATCAGCCTCAACTTGCCTCATTCCTTCATGTGCTCCTCTTGATGACTTCTCTTCCACACCAATAAACAAGAATACCATCTTCTTCAACTCTGGAACTTCTTTTACCCCAGATTCTCATGTTTCTTCACCTATTTCTACTGTGGCTACCATGACTACAACTTCCACCTCCAAGAATGCTCTTTCCTGTCATCAAATCATGTTAAAACAAGTCGCCTCTTTGCCTTCTCCTGCAACATCCCCTCTTTTGGAATCTGCAAGCATGAACCATCATGATCTTAATCGGCTCAACACCGACTTCTCTGATGTACTGCCTTCCAACTGTGACCCCACCAGTTTGTTTGGACCGTGCTCAACTCCGACTAACTCGATCCTAAGAACTTCATATCTCAATGGTGATCATTCCCATGGCGGCTCCCCTGACGTCACCACCATCCATCCTCCAATTGCTTTGCATCAGCTAAATGTTGACCAAAAGTCTCCTTCTCGCCATTTGCCTAACAATTGTGCCTCGTTTATCACTAACTCAAATCCACAACCTCTCTCCCATGACCACTTGATGACTTTTGAATCTGTTGCCGTTAATGACCTTCTCTTCAATGAAACCGTGACCTCGATCCCGGATCATAGTGCCTACTCTACTTCTCTGCCAGCCTCGGGGCTTCACTGTGAACCTGAAACTTTTCATTCAGTTCATCACTCATCATCTCCTCCTCATCTTAATCACCTGACCAATGCCCTAATTGGTGATTCATCTGAGCCCCTGGCAAGTCATTCTTCTACCGATATACCTCTCTCCCCTCATGGTGGACATAGCTCAAGTCTTGACAATTGGGTTGAGATCATCGAGGATGAGCCCCCAACTGGTCATCCTAATCATTCACAGCAAGCCTGGCTTGAGAGGCTCAATTCTACCTCTTCTTGGCAGGACTTTGAAGACACTGTCAGTGACTTCTCCACTATGATTGCTGGTAATGCTGGTAGAAAAAAGACACTCCCAAGATCATTCTTCCAAACCTGCACCTCAAAAGCCCACTCACAACAATCCCCGCACTCATGCCACTACTCCTGGCCGCACTAATGCTCATTACAATCCAGTCGAAACCTCCCGTATCCCGAAACTGTATTCTTCTAACAGCAAAAAAGCCATGTGCTCTATCCTCGAGACATCCAACCCGCTTTGCTCAATTGAGGAACATCTTCTGGAAGACCACTTCAAAAATATCTGCTCTAAAAAGGAAGTTGACCTCTCGGCGTTTGCTCCGCCTGCGTTTGACCAGCCTGATGATGACATCCATTCCCTGCTGTTCGCTCCTTTCTCTCCTCATGAAGTTTCTGAGAGAGACAACAAATTCCCAAACTCTGCTCCGGGTTCTGATGGCTTATTTTACAATGACCTTAAAAGATTTGACCCCGGATGTACAGTCCTCTGCAGCATTTTCAACCATTGCCTCATCTTCCAACGTGTGCCATCTGCTTGGAAAGCTGCCGACATCATTCTAATTCATAAAAAGGGCAGTGTCTCAAACCCTTCCAACTGGAGGCCCATCGCCCTTCAATCTTCAATTTGTAAACTGTACTCGGGTTTGATTTGCCAAAGGCTTGAATCTTGGGCGAAGTCTAACAATATCCTCTCCCCTGCCAGAAAGGATTCCGCGAATTTGACGGGTGTGCGGAGCATAATTTCACGCTACAGCAAGTCATCGATGACACCCGCAGGAACAACCTCCAGGTCGGTGTTGCATGGTTAGATCTGGAAAATGCTTTTGGAGCGGTCTCCCACGAATACATCTTTTCAACCCTTGATACTATGCACCTACCCTCATCACTTTTGCATATCATCCGTGACCTTTACACTGGATGTATCAATAGAATTCGACATGTGGGAGGTTGGACGCACCCGCTGCCAATGAATTCTGGTGTCAAGCAGGGGTGCCCCCTTAGCCCTCTTCTCTTCAATTTGGCATTGGAACCAATCATCCGAGCTGTTCAAACACCTGAAACCAACTTCAAAATGTTTGGCACCTTGATACCACCTATCCTCCTGTTCGCAGACGACATGGTTGTGGTCAGCAAGACCCTGCTGGTCTTCAAGACATCATTAATAACATCCAGTCAGCGTGTGCCTTTGCAAATCTAAGGATGAATCCTTCGAAGTGTGCTTCCCTTCACCTCAACTGTATGAAGGGTCGTAGAGCCATAGCCACAACTTTCAAGATCAATGGCAAGCCAATTAAATCTTTGAAGGATGGTGATAGCTATTGCTATCTTGGCACACCATTGGGGTTCAAAGTCGACCAAACACCTGTCGAACGCATCAATAATTTGCAAAGCGACTTAGGAAAAATCTCTACATCTCTTCTTGCCCCATGGCAAAAATTACACGCTGTGAAGACTTTCTTGTTGCCACATCTAGAGTTCTTAACTAATGGCCTTGTACAGAAAAAGAAGATCCGAAGCCTGGATAGATCCCTGATTAAAAACATTAAACTTTGGCTAAACCTTCCAGCAAGAGCAAGTAATGAACTTATCTTTATCCCGACTTGGAAGGGTGGTGCAGGTATCTTACAACTTGCTGACACAATTGACATCTTAAGGGTCAGTCGTACGTTCAAACTTCTTTCATCTAACGACCCTTCAATCAGGTCTCTTGCCAAGGCTTCTCTCTCTGCTGTTGTTAAAAGAAAACTGGGCAGAGCCCCCACTTTGGATGATCTTTTAGGATATTTGAATGGAAGCTATGAAAACGGCCTTTCCCGAGATGGAGGCGACATTGCTTCGATCTGGTCCGCCTCCCGAACTGCATGCAAAAGACTCACCCAAAAAATCAACATTAAGTGGCTCTTTACACCCACCAAAATGGAATTCCAGCTTCAATTGGGTATCATTTACCATCCTTTCTACATTACCCCTTCGAGCAAGAACACGGTCACGAAACAAATTAGAACCACTGTAGCCTTGCATTACCTGTCCCGCCTATCCAGAAAACCGGATCAAGGCAAAACCAGCCCATGTTTCACTGCAGATAACTCGTCGAACCATTTCATTGGCAGAGGAAACCACTTTAGATTCTGCGACTGGAAATTCATTTTCCGGGCTCGACTGGGCTGTCTAAACCTCAATGGCTGCATGAGATTTGGGACAGGCGACCGTAGATGCCGAAGATATGGATACCCTGTTGAAACTATTCCGCATGTATTAAATCACTGCACCTTCCACTCCGATGCTTGGCAGAGGCGCCATAACAACATCCTCAATCGCATCGTCAAGGCTCTTCCTCGGGATACAAGAGATGTAAAAGTGAACCAAAAATTCTCTGGCTTTCCTTCCATTCTTCGACCTGATATAACCCTTACCGATAGAAACAACAGAGTCCATATTATTGATATTATAGTCCCTTTTGAAGACGGTATCAAGGCCTTCGAGTTTGCCAAAGCTCGAAAAACTGGAAAATATCAACCAATAGTGGATCATCTTTCTTCCAGGGTGATTGACTCTGTTATTGAAATTATCATCGTCGGTTCTCTGGGGTCATGGGACCGAAATAATGAAAATACTCTTCGCAGCTTAGGAATCTCACACCAATATTTTAAACTCATGCGTAAGCTAATAGTCTCACAAACTATCTCTTGGTCCAGAGATATCTACATTGAACATGTCACGGGCCATAGGCAATATCAACCTTAAAATGAAGCCTAGCCAACTCATCTATCACTTATACCTATGCATCTGCCTACATTGCCATCTTACTGTTTAGCTGTTCTTTCTCTACCAATTTTGTGGTGATCTGCTTTTTGTCTACACATGTGCTACTTGTATTGAGATACTAACGTATCTTTTCTTTCAGATTATCATCAAACATCAGTTTCTTTGCAGCTACTCCCTGTTACTGCAAGTATCAACATCATGCTTGATTTATGACCACCGGCTTCTTGCATCTTCGTTTTGCTGCTTTTTACTGAATGCATACTACACTCAACTGATGGCATATATTTCTCTGCTATCCTTAATCTTCATAATCGTGTTTCTATGTGTGTCCCTAATGGGACTGAAGAATTTGTATTCTTTACTACCAATCGTGTTTATTTGTATGTCCATATTTTGGACTGAAGATAATTGTACCTCTACAATTGAATTTTATCTTCCTTCATTCTCATCTTTACCATTTCAAGAACCATTGTATAACTAGAAATTATGGTCTAATAAAGAATTTTTAAGGAGCCTTCCGAAGACATAGACGCATCCGGAGCCGCCGCAGAGGAGCCACCCCCTTGGTGAGTATAGTACTGTCCGTAAACCGAGCTACGCTCAACCCCCAGGGGGCCTTTTAAAGGCTCTTTAACCTTCCTCGTGCGGTTCGTGCGACAGCTACCGCCGTGGATGTTTGCGAAATTTTCGCGACTTGCACTTTTGCCGTCGTTCGACTGCAATTTCCCACGTTTCTTTGACGGTACCTGTCTCTTCTACAAAAACGCCAGAAGCCGATCACCGTCGTCATACGGCCCAGCGTTGGCGGCCTAGGACATTTTGTCGTCTTGCTCCGTCGACCTGCATCGTTCCCGCCATTCTACATCTTTGAACTCTCAACATTTTTGTGAAGATTGATCTGTGGACATCCCCTTCATCTACACTGCACTGTCTGCTCTTCCACCGGCAGTCAGTCATTGTTTCGCGGAAGTTTGCGAGTGCTCCTCGTCTCACAAGTTGCAGTCAGTCAACTCATGGTTTTATTAATTAATTAAATGGCGGTTCTTCAAAGATGTTGCTGCACTAGCAGAATCTGGTTCGGGTGTCCTCCCCTCTTTCCGTTGGTCTGCAACTATTGACCGATGTGACGTGGTGCTTCGTTCCTCCCCTTTTGACTGAACGCTGACCGTGGCCATAGGTATCCAGGATTACAGAAGTCGAGGGGCTCCCCTTTCCTCTATGATGGATATTGCTGTAGCCTACCACGACACAGTGTCTTTAGTGTTTTTGCCCTCTCGATTCAGGACTCAACTCAGACTTTTCTGATGTCCATCCTGTCATTGGACAGGCTTCCCGACCTTCACAAATTTCAACTTTGTTTTACCTTGAATCTTCCCAACGTCAACTTCTTCACTGAGGACATTTCTTCAAAACTTTCTCAACTTCTCATTGACTCTCACCATCACATTTCTACATGACTTCTACACCGGAACTTTTCATTCTCTCACTACTGGGAACACTGCTCTTCATCCTCATGCTGGACGCCTGCGGAGTCTCCAAGAAGACTGTCTTACATCTGCGACCACGTCCTTGGATACTGTGTGTAGGTTCCTGTCAAGCCTGCCCTGAAATTCGTGTTTTTGAATCCCCTTTCTCACGGATTTTATCACGCCGGACCTGTGTATTTAACCTGCTTGACCATGCCCTTGGACCTTGGTTGCAGGTCCTTGTCACACCCGTTATCTGAAATTTGCATTTTGAGCATCCTTGCTAACGGATTTCTCCCCTCTGGCTGTGACCTGTTTTGACCTGCATGTTTTGTTTTCTTTCAAGCAGCCTCCATTGTGCACCACTGCTAACATCCTCATTAGCATTCTCCAGCCATTCACGGATCTTCCAAGAGCTTTTAATTGATGTAATCAACGGATCATCTCGACGTCCTTCCAGATTTATGGCTCTTCTCTTCTGACCACCGAAGACTCGTCGTTGTCAAGCCATCATGAGCACAAGAGGCTGAAGATTTTTGTCCATGAAGAACTCTGTTGCGCCTCTTCTGGGATTCTTTATTCACCTTTAGGGTTTTTAGTCCACCTTTGTATCGGGACTTCCCTCATTGTACGGCAGGTTGAAGATGAATGTTGCTCGAAGATTACTGTTGTACCTGCCCCTTCTATTTACTCTTATGTCAATGTATCTCTGTAATTATGCTCTAATAAAGAGTTTTTCAATCTAAGATCGTGTTTTGATGTTGTGCCCTGTACGGCTGAAAATTTTTATTATGGATGAAGACCATGGCTTAAACCCATTATTATCATTTCAAAATATACTTTTGTAACATTTTCTTGAATAAAGAATATTTCAAATCTGTTCTTATCAGCTTAATATCTGATACGATTTCTATATGAAATCAAGATATTAATCTTATTTTTGTAGTTCGACGGAGTGTTTTGAGCTTGCTCAACCTCTGTCACGGGTTGGACCGGTATTCACTACTTCCGGTAGCGGCCCACATATTTAATCCAAAATTAGTACATGCAACATTTAAAGTCCTTCAATAATCGTATCAGGTGTAGAGCAGAACAGGATGTATTGTTCAAAAAATTTCGACGTATTGTTTAAAAAGTCCGTCGGATGTATTTTTTTTTAAAAGTCAGGCGGATGCCCAGACACGCAGTCACAACCACCTCCACCCCGCCCATCCTCCCTTCACCTCAATCTCCCTTCGCCTTATTCACCCTTCATCCCCACACACCCAGCAAGTATTAACATGGCCGTCTGAGAAACGCACTCGAACAACAATTCCCAACACCTCTCATTCCCAACGCTCATTCCCAACTGAAACAACATAACCGGGGGTTATGTACGCTTTAACCAGCGTTCGCATTCACACAACCCCCAACCCCAACACCGTTGGCATTCACAAAACAAATACAAATCACCAACAAGTACACTCTTGCCATAGCCAACAGAGAAAAAAATATACAATACTAATGCTTTATGCCTCGAATTCCCTTCACCATGGAAATCCTATTATCCCCTTAAAATCCTTTTCTCTACAATAATCCTTTTTTCAACTTCGAATCCTTTTACATTACAAATTCACTCACTACTTTCCAAACTCTTTTATCTCCATCTGTCAATCCCGGTTCTTAGCGAAACAAACCGAGCTATCCAAAAATATTCCATCGCTAATTAGAAATCTTTCATATTGATTAACATACAACTCTACATTGAATCCTAATGTCATCCGCAGTATTTTCGACACCTGCAGTCGAAATCAAGGAAATTTCTGCATGGCGCGCTGGCAACGTACATGGCGCTAATGAAAAAGGAAAAGGCGATGCAGAAGGCAGGCAAAAGCAAAAGGCGATGCGGAATGGTAAAAGGCGGTGGAAGAGAGTAGCAGGAGATCCGGAACGCATGCAGCGGAAAAGAAGACAGTGGTTTCACTTTCTTTTTAATGGTTGTCCTAATAAGAGGGGCGGGGGTGGCTCAGTCGGTAGCGCGCCAGGCTCGTAATCTGTAGTTCCCAGGTTGGAGTCCCAGCTGGGTCAGCGTTCAGATTTATCTCCGCAAAATTCCCCGCCCTGCTCACGGTCAGTAGGGGACACCAGTGGGCTTGGAAAGGCCGGCGTCCGTCGGATGGAATGTTAAGCCGTGGCCCCGTGTGCGGGAGAGCCATACCCTGTGCACGTTAAAGAACACGATGGATGGCCTTGACGGAAGGCTACCATCTGTCTCCCAACAGCTGTTCCAGTGGGTCCCCTCCCCCAACCTTCTTTGAGCATTTGGGGTCCATGTGACCTGGCCATTCAGTCCATGGTGTGCAAAAAATTGCCGCTCAGAGGTAACCCAACCCAAAGTCCTAATAAGGCTATTCGCCGTCCCATGGCCGATTGGTTAGCGCGCTTGGCTACTGATCTAAGGGACCTAGGTTCGAGCCCCGGGTAAGGCATCGCTGTTTGTAGCGGGTAAGTCCCGTGTAAGGTGTTTGTAGTGGATAAGTCTCGAGTCCCGGGTAAGTCAAACGTATTGAACTCTAGCGATATGACTGTCACGTTCAATCTTTTTAAATGTCACTAACCATACGATAGGAACCTTTTTTTTTAGAACTCAGATTAAAGTCGAACACTGCAGATAAGGAGCATAAAAAAAGTAACGGTTAAAGTCGAGTGTGTCAGTGAAAGAATTGATAAGTAAGGGCATTATTGCTAGGGGAAAAAGCTTCGGTGCCCCCCTTCCCTTGGTACCCTAAGCAGGTGCTTATATTACTTAAGGGTTAGTCCAGCCAGTGGTTATAAACCATTAAATTCCGTGTGGTGGCGAAGATTGGAGAATAATTAACTAGATTTTCCTGATGTTTTTCGAGTGACCGAGTGCTTCGTTACACTTGAAGGGGATAAGGAATACAGCCCGTGTCGATATTGGCGTACTAAGGTTTCGTTTTATCTCACACAACTAGGTTTATTATACTCCTATTGTTTCGCGGTAAGCATTGTGTAGGTAACTGCGATTCCACGAACTCTGTTCACTTCATCATGGTATTCACAAGGTAACTGCAATGACCGAAACGAGACGGCGCTTTCCGATAGTTTATTTACTATCACTTAAATTTGGATTCCAATAATAAAATAATGACGTCGACACTGAGGTTTTGGAATGCAATGTTTTCTCAGTCGCAGGAAGTGAGGCTGCAACAGTATTTCCTATTCGCAACAGAGGTTTACTCACCTGTCTTTATTTTATATATTTAGGTATAAACTTTGTCGAATAGAAATCAAACTGTAGGATCTCTTGCAAACGTCTTTCTTAATAACGGTGATTAATACTTTTTCATGAAGTTAAATATTACACTGCAGAATTTAAATTTCCTATGTAAATATTTACTTTTAATGACGGGTAAAAAAAAACGTAAAAATGCTACGACACTGTTTCCTAGTTCATCCCTAAGATATTGGCATGCAGATCAAAATATCGCGGCTCGATGGCACTAATTTTCATTTTACTCTGTTTGGCAATTAATATCCGAAAACCCACTATTTATATAGAAATAGTGAGAATTCTCAGTTCTCATTTTCATTACGTTTTACGATGAGAACGGCATGAACATGTAAAGAAAAATGAAACCTCAGAGTGGAAACAGGTTGTATGTTTTATAGGATAAAACGATAATTATTTCCGGTGTTCCATTTGCATTTTCCTCAACGCAATTCTAACGGCAACAGAATTACAAAAAAATAATATGAATCGCTTTGAATATTCGTCGGTCAAATTACACCTTGGAAGTTTTCCAACCGTTCAGAGCCGCAATGTGAGTCATCGACACATCGTAATATTTCAAACCGTTCTCGAGTTACAATCCTACCCCTCTCCTCTGTTAGTATGCGACACCGATGGCCTTGGAAAACCCATCCTACGGGACGTTTAGTTATGCCACCGTGCGAAAGAACATTCAGGTTGAAGCACGCGCTGGGATCGACTTACTGGACTATCCCATCTGTCTAATTTTTGCAGTGCATGCTGTTATCGAAATATGGTCTTAGCTATCGGGAGTCGTCGTGATTTATCAGTTTAGCCCGAGGTGTGACAAGAAATGGCGTCTCTGTCGTTGAAATAACCATGGAAACGAAAATGAAAATTACTCTTTGAAAGTAAATAAGTCTAGTCTCTTCGGAGGGATCGCAGAAGTAGGGTAAATAGAAATATTTTTATAGTGTTTATTACTTTTGTGTGTAACGTTTAATTGCACGCTATTATGTTGAAAAAGAAATGGGAAATATAAATATCCAACAACCGTTAAAAAATTGAAAACTAATCAGTATTTAAAAAAGTGTAATTTCTTTTTAAATACTGTCGTTAACGAAATTTTTTGGCACCATTCCAGTTCTTTCCTACTTTAAGAATTGTTCTGTTATTGATAATGCGTGTTACTTTATAAGGCAGGTAAGAAACAATTAGCATGTCAACGGCCATAGCAAGTTGAACACAGCGGTTCTCGTCTGATCCCCGAGGTTAAGCTTTGGGCGCGGTCAGTACTTGGGAGGGTGACCACATGGAAACACCGCGTGCAGTTGGCAGTTTTTTTTACTACGCGCTGTAACTTCTAAAATATTGTTCTAGGTCATTCTACGTTGGTTGCCGGGTTCGATTCCACTTTTAGTAAATAAATAAATAAAGGAGAATTAAAGCGTTCATACAATAGCTTTGGTTACAAAACCTGCAACGTTTCTAGGTTGTTTCGAGAAAGGACTCCGTGCAGTCGGAATGTAAAAATAAAAGATTATATTTCTCGGGGTTGCAGATATGGTTATCCTTTCGCCCACTGTTTCAGAAAGTAGAAGGACATAATTATTTTTTTAATATTCAACAGATTCACGTGAAATATAAATAAATAGTTAAAGTTGTATTGAAATAAATTTATAAAAAATATGTTCATTTCCTTCTGCCCCTACATTACCGTTTCTGTTATAATTATATGTAAATGTTCCTTACTAACGACTGATTTAAACATCACATTTACCGAATATGGAAAGATTAGCGTTCACACTGAGAATATAAGGAAAGAATGATGTTAGTTTATTTCCACTGAAGGTGTGCCACTGGAAATGCTGGAATGAGACATTTAAAAGTTAACAATGAAAATATCGAACAAAATCTATATACGTAAGGTACTAATTTTAGACCCTAATCAGAGTATACTGGTAATATGCGTTCGAAACATATACACGTTCGAAATGCCAATTCAAGTTTTTCCACCTGTGAATGGCATCCAGCGTGTTGTTCAATACAGAATATGGATGTCTGACGTACACGGAATCTCATACGAGCTTCCATTTCAACCTAAATTCGCAATTCTTTGCTTTCCGAATATGTAGTATTTAGTATTTTTTTTCTATTTTGAGGGGGAAAGTAAACGAAGTGGGTTACTTTTATGGAGAGCAGCATTACCTACTTAACGAGTTTTCATGTGACATGGAACTTGCTGCATTCGGCCCTCTATTCATGTTCCTAAGATTTGACAGAAGCTGGGCATCATGTAGAGAAAAAAATAAATAAACTTTTATTTGGGGGCTGGAACAGCTGTTGGGAGGGATGGAAGCTTGCCGTCAAGGCCATCTAGCGTGTTCTTTAACGTGTATAGGGTATGGCTGTCCTGCACACGGGCCAAAGGCTTAACGTCCCATCTGACGGACGGCGGCTTTTCCAAACCCATCGGTGTCCCCTACTGACAGTGGGAAGGGTGGGGAATTTTTCCGAGATAAATCTGAACCAGCATGGTCTCAAACCTGGGAACTAAAGATTACGAGCCTGGCGCGCTACCGACTGAGACACCCCCGCCTCTGTGTTTTGAGTTTCTATTTGTAATGCTATGAAACAGATATCATCAACGCGATGAATTAATTTCTCGAATTGGCTGTCTCCACGGTGTCAGATTGTTAATAAAACCAGTAAAGTTTGATAATTAAATTAATCAATCCCGGTTATTTAAGCTGAAACGTTATAGTGGAATGGTATGTAATTTCCGGGTTTGATATTAGATTGCATTTGCATATTTTAAATATTAATGTTTCTGAAATATTATAATATTACTATATTAATCGTTGCTAACTGTAGTTCGATTCATGTGTAGGTAAAATTTACTTTACGTGGTCTATGAATTTTATTCTAAATATACGTAATCAAATATATTACGGAAAAGAAGAAATGAATTGAGAGTAAAATTTGACTCTAAAGTTAAAGCGAATATATTGTTGCTATCGTAACTAAGGGCGACACGTGTCAAGCTATCTACCTGCACGTGCCATTGTAAAATATTTGACCAATCGTAGAAGAGGAACACCAAAAACCGTTGGGAATGGCGGTAATTAGCAAATATTTCATTAGAAAAAAATTTAACGCCACTTCCAGGAATTTCATTTAGCAGTAATCGTCGTACGTATGAATTGAATGAAGTACATAAGTTATATTTATGCATTCATGTTTCAAAACTTGAATCAACACTATTTGAATATTAGCACATGTCAATGTTGGAATATAAATTTAGGACACTTTTTTGGGTGAGGGGAAATGTGATTTTTTTTTGTTAGAATTCAACTTATTTGAAGTATTAGTAAGAAGAATTAAAATAGTATGTGATCACAGTTTGAATACGAAGAATTTCCCGGTGTTGCAAAGGTTATTGCTGACTCGGCGCACGCTCTCAACCCTTGACAAACGATAGAGATATTTCGTCACAATTTGACGTTCTGTAATTCCCGACACAAGCCGTCCCGTGGCCGAGTGGTTGGCGCGCTTGGCTACTGATCTACGGGACCTGGGTTCGAGCCCGGGGTAAGGCATGGATGTTCGTGTTGTTTTCTGCTGAGGTCCTGCCATCCTCTCAGATCTTCTACTGTGGCATATAAACTGACAGGCTCCTGTCAGACCTCTGTGGCAAGCAGCTGCTTCAGGGGGTATTTTTTTTTATTTAATTCCCGACATACTTCACGAAAAGTTCCCAAATTTCGTTCGCGGGTTCTCCCAGCCCGACCCCATTTTTGGTTAGAAAACCAGTTCCCTAGCTGCAATGAAACGCCTAAATAATGATTTTAGAAATGGGGGAATCTGGCAACGGCATCATTTTTGCGGCCGAAGGTTTAAATGCTAATTTAACTCTTCACATTTGAGGATCAGAAAATGGCAACAGTGAATTTCACACCGATTCTCGTTTCCCGTAGGAAGAGCATGGTAAATATTTTTGTTTCTAGCAAGCTACCCTCTTGGACTTTTGACCTGAAATTTCGCACTGCAAACTGGACCGTAACCTGAAACATTCTGTGAAAATTTCGAGCGTGTACATTGATTTCCCGATGAGTTATGACGGCTAGAGACAGGCAATAAATGACACTCCGCAACTCGTTAAGTTATGACGCTGTAATCCGTATCATCTCATTCGGATAAAATTTACGAACAATAATTGGTTTTAAAACACAAAAAAATACCCCTGATAATTAACAGACATTAGAAAATCTATTTTATTTTACTACTTCAACTGATGCAGTATTTAATTAGTAACGCAAGTTCAGATGTTTAACAGCAGCGATATCTGTTTATTTAGTCTGAAACCCTAACAGAAACATGTTTATAGGAAGGCAGAATGGAATAATCTACATTTCTTTGGGCAGAGCGATAAATATGTTTCGGTTTCCATTACTATTTAAATACGGAATTCATAAAGAATCCTCAGCGTTGAGATTTATCTCCGCAAAACTCCTGGCCCTTCCCACGGTCAGTAGTGGACACCGATAGGCTTGGAATACAATATTGACAATATAAAAATATCGATAACAGCAGCATAATTTTAACGAATTTCTGTTTTACAGACTACACAGGGATTAATTGCTTAGTCGAGAAGTCATTTCACACCCTAAACATTTAACCTCTAATGATTATTTTATTTCCTAATCCAAAGAGGCTTAACGTGTTAGGGAAAAGAGTGAAAATATCTTCATAAATATAATAAAGAAATTAAAAACACCCACTCAAGCAGCTGCTTGCAACAGCGATATGACAGGAGCCTTTCAGTGTCTCCGCCATAGACGAAGGTCTGTGAGGATGGTGACCCTTTTGATCATTTTAATATGCCGTAGAGAAGATATGCGTTTGGTTGGGTTGTTTTATCTCTGACCGGTAGTTATTTGCACACAAGGGGCTAAATGGCCACGTCATAAAGAACAAGAGGGATCAGTTTAGGTTGCGGGAAGGTGACCGAATGGAACAGCTGTTATGAGACAGATGTAACCTCCCATCCAACGTTTTATTTAACCTGCACAGGGTATGATACATACAGAATTTCTACACTATTTTATTGTGATTTACATCAGTTTTTATTCTAACAATATTAAGATTTTACGACATTTTGGTATTTTTTGTCTTCTACTATTGACTTTGGTAACTTTAGGCGTATGACGTCATATCTTTGAACTTTATGTATATATAATAGAGCAGTGGTTCTCAAAACCTTTTATGCCTCACGTACCTTCTGCAAATGTGTATGTTACTGGTGTACCCCATGTATAGATACAGAAAACTATAGTTATACTATGACAATGGGAATAAAATAAAACGTATATATATATATACACACATTCTTTATTGTAAAATTTTCGATCAAAATATTATCAGATTTATTCCGGATATTTTCTGCTGAGGCCCTGCCATCCTCTCAGACCCTCTACTATGGCATATAAACTGACAGGCTCCTGTCAGACCTCTGTGGCAAGTAGGTGCTTGAGGGGGTATTTATTATTATTATTTTATTTTTATCGGAGCAATCTTCCGATGTCTGTCGTTTTTAAAAAGTTCGGTTTATACGAAAGTTGTTAAAGCTAAAACTAATTCGTGACGGAAATTCAAATTACGAAACAAAAGGCGTATCCGGTTTAACGATTCGAAAAGCATCGTTGTGTCATCAATTCTTTAGCATAGAAGCTGTTTTATTCGACTCTTTTTCATCGTGAAAGGTTAATTATTTTTTTAAAAGTCTCATCGTATGATGAGAAGGAACTGTTTTCGATGCATTGTAACAGTTATTAGTGAATATAGAACTTAGGTTTTCAACAGAAATAGATTTCATTGGTTATTTAGATATGGTTATTTGTGTTATTAAGAACTTTCCGGGAGTCTTCGAAACGACACTTAGGTGTCATTTCTGCAGATAAGTTTAGTCGGATGTTATGCAAATATGCCTTTACAGAAACCATCGGTGTTCGCCTTTCTAACCGATATAACGATGGGGAGTTTAACGTAAATTAATCAAAACTTTGAGTCTAGTGGGAATCGACCCTGGGAATTGCATATTCCTTTCCTGTAGCAATACCTAACATTCCACCCTTTCACTTTAATGACTGATAATATGTCTTTTGGTGGCATTTGTAAATAGCAAAGGCGGAAGACCGCTTAATACGAAAGCAGATATCGTTACTTCGCGATGACGTATAATATATACGTAACTGCAGATCTCAATGCTGTCACAGGTGCTACCGTAACCAGAAAAAAACTGCACACGAAGAGAAATCATAGTAGTTATTAGTTCCTTAACGGAAAGAAACTCTGCGGAGGCGTGGTGGCTCAGTTGGTAGCGCGCCAGGCTCGTAATCTGCAGTTCTCAGGTTCGAGTTCATCTCCGCAAAACTGTTCGCCCTGCTAATGATTATCAGGGGAAACCAGTAAGTTGGAAAGGCCGCCGTCCATCGGATGGGATCTTAAGCCGTGTCCCCGTGTGCGGGAAAGCCATACCCTGTGCACGTTAAAGAACTCGTTGCATGGTTTTGACGTGAGGCTACCATCTGTCTCCCGACAGCTATTCCAGTGAGGCTCCTCCCCCAACCTTCTCTGAGCCTTCGGGGTCCTGGTGACCTGACCGTTTAGTCCATCGTCTACAAATAAAATGCCGATCACAGGTAAAACAATCAATTCTGAGCTCTATATGATATCAAATCGTATTATTGTATGAAATTCCAGTCAGTTATTCAGATTTATTCTCTTAACATTTAAAAACATCCACCTAACAAATATCTTTAACATTATTCGTATTCATCACAACGCACTCTTCCTATTAGATTATCTAAAAATTGTTTCAGGATGTTTCTCAAGTGTAAAATAATTCATTTATACTACAGAAAAGGAATGATCTAAATAAATGCACCAAATTCTGTTTTAAATTTTTACACGGTAAATAGGTTCCGGAAAAAACCGTGTAAAAAAAATTCTAAAACAAAACACATTGCATATGAAAAAATAGAAGATTGGTTCCAGACGTGAAAGAAAAACATACCCCTCAAGCAGCTGCTTGCCACAGAGATCTAACAGGAAGCTGTCAGTTTATATGCCATAATAGAAGGTCTGTGAGGATGGCAGGACCTCAGCAGAAAAACGACACATACGTCGATTCCTTACCCGGGACTCGAACCCAGGTCCCTTAGACGTGAAACCGAATACAAATGAGTTGTTTTCAAACAAGTCATATCAAAATATTTAAGTCTTTATTTCATTTTTATTAATTTTAAGACATTTTTTAATTTATTAACTTAGAAGTGTTAGTTTAATAATCTTTATAACTTTAAACACGACATGAGAGACCAAGACTAACGTATATTGAAGATAAAAATGAGGGGAATTCCCGGAACTCAATGTTACCACTTTTTCCGAATGGTTTCGTACAGTTTTTCGATCAAATGCAAAATAAAATGCAGAAGACTTGTTCTGTACTAAACTGTTAGTGTAGTTTTTATTTTGGGAGTTTTAGTGCACAAAATGAGTATTTATAGTACTTCTTGACGTATATCAAATTTAGAACTGGAAGAATTAAATGAAGGTTCTTTGTAGTTTACTGTTAGGCTGATGTAAAGAATAGTTTCGTGACTTTAAACCGTTAGTTATATTGCATATATATTGTTACGACAGAAGGAATCTGGCAACCAAAAGCAAAGTTTCAGCCAACGAATAAGAACTTTGGGAGAATTTGGAGAAGAAGAGTGGAGCGTTAACGGTCGTTTTGTATTGTAACGGTCGTTGTGTTGTAACGGTCGGAGAGTTCGAAAATGGACGGTGAGCTGTTCTGAGACAGTGCGCGTAAGTATCAAGAAGTAACTTGATGTGTTGTGTATACGCGGAAGGATAAAAGTGGGATCTTTTATCGTTAAGTATCAAGAAGTAACTTGATGTGTTGTGTATACACGGAAGTATAAAAGTGGGAACTTTTATGGCTAACTTCGAATGTCTACACGGACTGTCTTTTTGTTCGGCTAGTGTGTGAACAGTTATTAGCACAGGACGAGAATTGGTTTACGAGTGAAGATCTTCGGGTGACCTGGTAAATCAAGTAAAAGGTAGTATTTAGTAAAATACACAGAGCTGATATTGTGTGCTCTACGCAGGAAGATTGATGACTTGTGCATGTTAATAGTTGATTTGTTAATAAGATACTTCATCCATATTTCCTTTGTAACAATTTACCTTGTATTGAATTTGGTTTTGAAATATAGCTTTTAATACTCACGCTCAGTGGCTATCCATTTTTGTAATCCGCAACATTTGGTGTCAGAAGCGGGATTAATTAATTGAATGCCGTTAACTAGAAGTATGGATGAATTAGTAAAGTTGATATATAGCTTCAAAGCCGATATGACTACGCTGATGACTGATATGAAAGCCGATATGACTACGCTGATGACTGATATGAAAGCCGATATGGCTGCGCTGATGACTGATAGGAAAGCCATTATTTCTACGCTGATGACTGATAGGAAAGCCATTATGGCTACGCTGATGACTGATAGGAAAGCCGTTATTGCTACGCTGATGACTGATAGGAAAGCCGTTATTGCTACGCTGGTGACTGATATGAAAGCCGATATGGCTACGCAGATGACTGATATTAAAAGTGATCTAGCTGCCCAAAGCGATAAAATAGGTGACTTGAAAGCCGAAATGGCCGCACAAAATACTGAGATGAGAGATGAAGTGGCTCCTCAAGTTGGTAAGATTATTGATCAGTTCAAGGATAGTAAAACCGAACTCAATAGACAATGCAATAGTTTAAATGTTGAATTTGTCAGTGAAAAAGATGATCTTGATAGTGTTAAGTTAGATTGTAAACATGGAAAAGAAAAAGAGAAAGGCAACGCATATAAAAATGTGGATCTGCTACTGGAAATCAAGAATCGTAGAGATAGCGCAGATAATGCCTTTGACCACGCAACTATTGTTAATGCATGGCAGAGTGTCTATGTCGCTGGTGACATGTCTAGGAACTGTGAAGAACAATCACACAGATCAGAGAGCTATGAGACTATACAGTACGCTTTGCACTTCAAAATACCTAGGTATACAAGTCTGGCACGATCTGAAGAGAGATCCACACGAAAGGTATTCTATTCCTCGCCGTCAGCAAAATGCGTCATGGACAATTATCGCAAAGGCAGAGTAACGAGTGGTAATGAGGGGGAACGAAACAGAGTTTACGTTTCGCAGAGTGGTCCGAGTAAAGAAGAGGTGTCCATTCATCATAGATACAAAGTGCCCTTCGTCGTTACCGGGGAAGTCGGAGAGATTTTTCCGAAGCATATAGCCACACTTGAATCGTTTATAGAAAGTGGGGATTTAAGGAAGAGGAATTCCGAAGAATGGCTTAGAAGCATAACAGGTGATGCTAGTAAAAGAGCTTCAGGCAGAGACAGTACTTCAAAGACTAACTTTCTGGATGAAACTAAGCCTCAGAGTTACGATCAGAGAGAAGTAAAGCCCTCAGACAATCTCAACGAAACCATGCTGAATTTCTTTTCTGAACAGTCAATGTGCAGATTTGGACATTATAACCATTTAGATTATAAGGATATAGAAAAGTTTTATCACGATTACAAGAGCTCTAAAGTGGACAATATCATGTTACAGAACTCGTCGCTGATCTCCAGAATGAACAATTTGGCAATCATGACTGATATTTCCCTGGCTAATTACAATGAGAGCTCCAAGAAAGTGAATTCGGAAGAAACAGCAAATATGACCTCCTCGGGTCATGTGTTTTGCTGGAGACCCGAGTGGCGCCATCGGATGGTAGATAAAAACAGCACAGGAGGTGTCGGCAACAAAGTGAGTCTTGTCTTGGCTCCTGCACTTGCTGCTTTAGGTCTCAAGGTCCCTATGAACTCCGGTCGTGCTCTCCAATTGACGGGAGATACTCTGGACAAATTAGAATCCATCCCTGGCTTCACAGTCGACTGCACTAAAGATAAAATCGAGCAGATGATGGAAGACGTCGGATGCTGCATCGTAGGACAGACAGAGGAGCTGGTGCCAACAGATAAGGAGATTTACCGCTGCAAGGATCTGACGGCTACCGTAGATAGCGTTCCTCTAAGGAGATGCTCAATTGTGTCCAAAAAGCTGGCTGAAGGAGTGTGTGCTTTGGTTTATGATGTTGAATTCGGAAAAGGAGCTATTGATCTCATCAGTACAGAAGATGTTGCTGTTGATTTAGTTAAGAAAGTGGTTGCAGCATCACAAGCTCGTGGAATGAAGAGTTTGAGTTGTTCAGCTGTTATCAGCAACATGGATTCACCTCTTGAAAACTCTGTTGACAACTCTCTGGAAGTGATGGAAGCTGTTCAGTGTTTCCTTGGTGACGGATCCTTGGAACTGCAAGAGCTCGTCGAAGAGTTAGGAGGAGAACTTCTGCGTTTGGTGAACATTGTGGATAATAGGGTAGATGAAGCATCACGTGTCCGCAAGGTTCTGCATAACGGCAATGCTTTGAACAAGTTTCGTAACATGTTAATAGAACAAGGAGTATCTGAAGATGTTGCAAGCTGGCTATGTGAAGATAAAACAGAAAAAATATTGCTAGCAGCCCGACACATCACTGATTTCACTTATACAGGAGAAACAGGTAAGGTTGTCGGATTAGAAGCTGCAGTCCTAGCAAGAGTATGGAAGGAGGAGATGGACCGAAGCGCTAAAAAGAATTATGGAGCTGATATAATTGTGAAGCACCTTGGGGATCAAATTGAATCAGGTGAAATATGGCTGAAGGTTCATCACGACAGTTCTGAATTAAGGGAAAGTCAACTGACAAAAAGGTCAGACTGGAGGATGAAACTTCTCCCTAGATTTTATGTCACTAATGACTTTCATTCCTTGTTACTCTTGATAGAAGTAAAAATCCAAAGAAGAAAACTTTTTACAGGTTTTGCACGAAAACTCTTAGTCGATTCTTCTCCCTGCAGAGACATAAACGTGTTCACAAGGGCTATAGGCCTTACACGTATTATGTTTGTGGACGAGGCTTCAGTCAGAAAAGAAATCTACGTCATAATGAGATTCGCTTTCATTTTGACAGACGTGGTATATCGCATTCGTCGATGTCCAGCTACAAAGTGCAAGGTGGTTCACGTGGATCGTTTGGCCATGTTTCATCGAAGAACTGAAGAAACTTTGGAATCCAGAATTGTTCGGGACGAACAAGACCTAGGAAGGGGGCAGTGTTACGACAGAAGGAATCTGGCAACCAAAAGCAAAGTTTCAGCCAACGAATAAGAACTTTGGGAGAATTTGGAGAAGAAGAGTGGAGCGTTAACGGTCGTTTTGTATTGTAACGGTCGTTGTGTTGTAACGGTCGGAGAGTTCGAAAATGGACGGTGAGCTGTTCTGAGACAGTGCGCGTAAGTATCAAGAAGTAACTTGATGTGTTGTGTATACGCGGAAGGATAAAAGTGGGATCTTTTATCGTTAAGTATCAAGAAGTAACTTGATGTGTTGTGTATACACGGAAGTATAAAAGTGGGAACTTTTATGGCTAACTTCGAATGTCTACACGGACTGTCTTTTTGTTCGGCTAGTGTGTGAACAGTTATTAGCACAGGACGAGAATTGGTTTACGAGTGAAGATCTTCGGGTGACCTGGTAAATCAAGTAAAAGGTAGTATTTAGTAAAATACACAGAGCTGATATTGTGTGCTCTACGCAGGAAGATTGATGACTTGTGCATGTTAATAGTTGATTTGTTAATAAGATACTTCATCCATATTTCCTTTGTAACAATTTACCTTGTATTGAATTTGGTTTTGAAATATAGCTTTTAATACTCACGCTCAGTGGCTATCCATTTTTGTAATCCGCAACAATATTATTCTATTTAAACGTGCATATGTATTATGCTAGGCACGGACTTTACAATTTGTTTCCTTTCTCCTTAGTGTTGTTTCTATTGCTATTAAAGATCCTGCTATTATATTCTCTTAAATTTGTTTCAGGATGTTTCTCCACTTTTAATAATAAATAAATACCCCTCAAGCAGTTGCTTACCACAGAGGTCTGACAGGAGCCTGTCGGTTTATATGCCAGAGTAGAAGGTCTGAGACGATGGCACGCCCTCAGCAGAAAAACGACACAAAACAGCCATGCCTTACCCGGGACTCGAACCCAGGTCTCTTAGATCAGTAGCCAAGCGCGCTAACCACTCAACTTTAAAAAAACAATCCTTCTTAATAAACAATAGGAATAATCTAATTCAATGCACCCAATTCTGTTTCGAATTCTGACACGGTAGATAGGTTCCCGAGAAAACCGTGTAAAAAAATAAACCTTTAAAAAAATATACAGTGCATATGAATAAATGGATATGAAAATCTTTAAGTATTCATTTGATTTTTATTAATTTAAACACATTTTTAATTATATAAATGTTACTTATCTCGTATAAAAGTGTAAGTTAAAATAGAGTGGCGGCATGAGAAATAAGTGAACTCCTAAAATTAGTGCTGCCTGTGAATACGGGTTAATAATAAAGGAGCAAAAACACCGAGATGACGTCAGCTGTACTGCTTCGTTGTGTTGCCAGATGATTTTGCATAATATATTACAGACACATTGAAATTTAAAAAATACATATGTAAAAAAAATTAAAATTCTTTATATGTCTATTTTCTTTAAAACCAAACCGGTGAGTTTTAATTTGAAAAAAAAAAAACAGTTCTTACGCTGAAAAATTTCCGTAGTATTTCCATAACAGTAAATATCAAAAATTATCAGCACAATTTTTTAGGTCTCCTTAAAGTCTTTACATGCACATAGTAATAGAAACAACACTAAGGAGAAAGGAAACAAATTGTAATGTCCGTGCCTAGCATAATACATATGCACGTTTAAATAGAATAATATATGCAATACAACTAAAGGTTTAAAGTCACGAAACTATTCTTTACATCCGCCTAACGGTAAACTACAAAGAACCTTCATTTAATTCTTCAAGTTCTAAATTTGATATACGTCAAGAAGTACTATAAATATTCATTTTGTGCACTAAAATCCCCAAAATAAAAACTACACTAACAGTTTAGTACAGAACAAGTCTTCTGCATTTTATTTTGCATTTGATCGAAAAACTGTACGAAACCATTCGGAAAAAGTGGCAACATTGAGTTCCGGGAATCCCCTCATTTTTATCTTCAATATACGTTAGTCTTGGTCTCATGTCGTGTTTAAAGTTATAAAGATAATTAAACCAACACTTCCATATAAACTGACAGGTTCCTGTCAGATCTATGTGGCAAGCAGCTGCTTGAGGGGTATGTTTTTTTTTTACGTCTGGAACCAATTCTATTTTCATATTCTATTTTTTCATATGCACTGTATTTTGTTTTCGAAATTTTTTTACACAGTTTTGTCGGGAACCCATTTACCGTGTAAAAAGTTTAAAACAGAATTAGCTGCATTTATTTAGATCATTCTTTTTCTGTAGTATAAATGAATTATTTTACACTTGAGAAACATCCTGAAACAATTTTTAGATAATCTAATAGGAGGAGTGCGTTGTGATGAATACGAATAATGTTAAAGATCTTTGTTAGGTGGATGTTTTTAAATGTTAAGAGAATAAATCTGAATAACTGACTGGAATTTCATACAATAATACGCATTTGATATCATATAGAGCTCAGAATTGATTGTTTTACCTGTGATCGGCATTTTATTTTTAGACAATGGACTAAACGGTCAGGTCAGGAGGACCCCGAAGGCTCAGAGAAGGTTGGGGGAGGAGCCTCACTGGAACAGCTGTCGGGAGACAGATGGTAGCCTGAAAGTTGAAAAAACATGAAAACTCGTTAAGTAGGTAATGCTGCTAAAAAACTAACAAACTTCGTTTTCTTTCCCCTCAAAATAGAAGAAATTTACTAGTTACTACATGTTCGGACAGCAAAGAATTACGAATTTCCTTTGAAATGGAAGCTCGTATGAGGATCCGTATGTGGGAGACAGTGTGGAGTTTGTAAAATCTTTTTTCTCATCCTCATCGGCATTCTCAGTGGGGGCATAACAGTAGATAAGATTGAAGTCCTTAACGCTTGTCTGTAATTTTGCTGTAAACAATCTTTCATTAATGCACTCTTATCCTATAAGAGCATCAGTAGCGTGTCTGCTGAGAAGCAGACCCATGCCTTGCTGATGTTTATTGTCTTTCCTCCCCGAAAAGAGATATTTAAGATACTCACGGTGAATCCGAAAAACTTTTGAAAGAGGTACTAGATTAAAAGAAATGCGTCTTACTTCTGCTCCTTAATTTTTAGTAAATTTGGTATAGAAGGTATCGAAAAACGTAAGTGCGGAAGAGTAAACAAACTCCTCTGTTGGGAATACGAAACAGTATAAATGTCACTTCCTTTCGATTCTGCAAACAATGCATTCTCAATCGTCACTGTCGGATGTCATTCGCCTATTATTGAAAACGTCCAATGCTTTTCTCGCTGTTCCATTTGCCGCGTTAGCTATTAAAATATGGCGAAGAAGTCATCCTTTTTTGAGGGTTTGTAGTTATCAGAGCTTTGCCTATCGCGAACAGATTCGAGTATAATAAGGAGCCATAGGCAAGGCCCTTGCGGTTGATAAATACCGTCGGCCTGTCCTTCTGTAACCCACAACTCTGCTGGTCGAAAAGTATCAGCTAAATCAAGTTAAATAATATTCGTGAAGTGTTTGTGGTTCTTTTATATTTTCCTTCAGGTAAGTAACTTTGTAGTGAATAATTAGTTAAGAGTATAGGTAATCTAATTCTACAGTTTTTAGCCTAAGAGCTATGAAATTTCGGTCGGTTTCCAACCAAGAAATAGTATGCAGCACATTATTCTGATTATGGGATATAAAATTGATAGTTAACCGCTATTTGTCGGTGTCGACCATTTTATTTTGGCTCGTAATACGGACATTCTTAATTTCCTATGCTTTTCAGGTACCCTACCGAACGGCTACAGAATTTCCTTGTTACGCCAGTGAGAAACCTTACTTGGAAGCTCTAAAATATGCATTTAATAGAAAAATGTCACTGATGATAAATTAAAGATGAAAATCAAATATTTTTTAAATATCAGTTTTCAAAAATATTGTTTTAGTATTTAAATGGTTGCAGAAGCTGGAATGGTTAACAATAATCTTCAGTGGTATGCCAGTGAGAAAGTGGAATTCTTATTTTCAAAACAAGAAATTCAGCTACAGATTGTCGCACATTAAAAAAAATGAGATCGCTTCCTCACAATAATAGTCTACGACGTGTGGTTATAAGTAAAATGGGAAATTAACAGAAGAATACAGCAGATAAATTAGAATTACAAATGATATCTCGAAAACACGGACGTCACGTCTTCAGTGGTATCCAGTGTTGCCACCGTAATTTCTATAATATCTTTTAAAACCACAGTGTATAAATTAAAATACTTCCAATCCTAAAATATTAACTGGTAGTTATTTGTTTTTTTTAATTTTTGCTAAGTATTTTTGTAATATTCTGAAATATTTAAATAAACTGTTAATAAGTAAATTATTTTGAATGTTATTAAAATAAATTAAATTAACTTTAACTTATCTTGAACCAATGAAAGGAATTGCTTCTTTAGGCATATTTATTTTCGCCCTTTTTGTTGAAGGCTATCCAGACAGGCGGTATCTAGGTGGCTTTCACGGTACGCGATACCCTGTGGTTTCCAAAGACAAATTTCTAGATCGAGGCTAGGTGTGAATCTCTTACGTATGTCATAGGCAACTTTGTCCTTAGGGGTAAAGAATGCTTTTTCCTGTATTACCAAAGGACAACCCTGTGGTTTAATCTAAGGCTTCTATTACACATTTCGCTGTACTGTACATTACCTTCTTCTTAGCTCTGAACAATGCGTTTCCGTGTAGTCGGTAAATTATATTTTTATCGCCAAGTTGACATTTCTTGGTTGACATTTCAAAAATATCACAGCGGAAGATTTTCCCTCCACAGAAGCCCACCAGTGCAGCAAAATCGGGATCCATAATCAAGCTCAGAGCCATATATCTGTCCAGTCCAGTGGGTTTATATGGTCAGCACCAGGACCCTGTGCGGTTGACCATTCCTCAGCAGGGTAGAAAAAAAAAGAAAAGTATCATAGTTGTCCAAATAAGTAGGCCACACTAATCTGGCAGCCCTGCCTTTCCGTTCACTTCCACAAGAGAGTATCTCTTTTGAAAGGTACTAAGGGACCTGGGTTCGAGCCCCGGTATTAGGCATGGATGTATGTGTCGTTTTTCTGCTGAGGTCCTGACATCCTCTCAGATCTCCTACTGTGGCATATAACTGACAGGCTCCTGTCAGACCTCTGTGGCAAGCAGCTGCTTGAGGGGGTATTTATTTTTTTTTATTTTTAACGGTCTGCACCACGAGAAGGCGGGGTCGGACATTAGGTGCTAGGCCTGGCTGGTTCTATGCGTTGCTATTTTAGGTATATTTTTATATTATGTTTCGATCATCTCAGGTACGTAAGATGCATTTTTATTTTTCTACAGAGAATAAAATTGGTTATATAAAGTTTCGGAGAAGTATAGACGAAACATTGTGAAGCCGTAGTAAAAGTTGGAAGTTGCATACTTTGAGTTTCGCATTGCAAGCTTTTTTGAGTTGTTCCACTGGATGTTTTTTCTCACCCTCGTACGATACACGGAGGAAGTAACCATTCTTTTGTTTAATATATTTTGGATGAGATTTTAGTGATGTACTGCGATGTGGAAGGGCTTTACGTAGGCAGCAACCATTTATACGTTTACGAAACGTTAAAGCTTTGCAAATTCCGTTTTTTGAACAGTCGTTTTCGGTAAAAACTTAGGTTTTTGCGAGTAATCTCAAGATTAATATTATTGTTTTGGCCCAGAAATGAAAATTAACACTTATGGGGACGTCGTGGTGTAATAAGATAGAAAAATAGGAATGGATTTGCATCGCACCTTAAGCCCTTTGCCGAACGCTTGCAGTGTTTAAAAATTATGCTTATGGGTGAATAAATATTTCGATTTAGAGTGAATGGTGGGGTAACACTTATTCATTGACAGAAGAAATAAAGAGTTGCAATTATCTTTCTATAAATAGGAACTGAGTACGAAATATTTGTGTTGACACGAAATAGGGTTCCCATTAATTGCAGGTGCAATACACTAATCATTTTATTAAGAGTAAAACTGAAATCGCAAAGTGATTTGAGGTTTCGTGTCAACTTTGCGTTTAATATTTTTTTTTTCGCGTGTTAAATATTCCAGCGTTCGTTATTTATAAATAACGGCAAACAACGTTTTTATATTCGATATTACACGTATGTCGTCCAGGTGTAAGAGATATCTAATGCAAATGATATCGAATAAGATATTTTGCTACTAAGGTATTATGCCAATGTCATCTTTTATTTCTTCCATCAGATAGGTATTGTGAGTGACCTCAGGAGAAAATATGTTTTGGAAAATGTTTTGAACTGAATAATAAACTGTGATTTCACAATATAGTTTTGTTGTATGGCTTTCATGAGACACTGAAAATGTTTTTCCTCTTCACATTATAGAAATTATGTTGGGAAGTAACCGAAACCGCTTCTCTGACGTCATCTCTGTTTTCTCCAATTTATTATTAAGGCGCACACATATTTCAGTTTGCTTATACACGTAGGATATTTTTTATTTTAACTAGTCTAGGCAGGGAAACTTTTCGTTATTCGATTTTCTTTGGTTATTTGATGGCGATCCCCACTGCTACGTTATGTTCGATAATATTTGTTCGTATAATATTCACTAATTGGCTTCGCTCAGGTACGAGAAATGGTGAGAAAGGAAGCTCAAAGAGAGAGAACATTGTTGGGGATATGGAGAGGTGTCACTTCCTTCTAAGTCGGAAAACAATTAAATCAACAATGTTATTGTCAGACGTCAGCAAAGAATAATTACGATTACTTTCAAAGAGTATACAGTGAACGAAATCTGTTGAAGTCAAACGTACGTAGTAGCGTCGACGTTTTTTACGTTTTCTTCTAGGGAATCGAAGATTAGTTGTGGTTAGAAAAATAAGCCGTCTTTTAAGTCACGGAGGTAGGAAGATGATATTTTAATGATATCGTATACGAACGGTGACCATACGTCCTTTATTTAAGAGGACAGTCCTTTATTTCACTGCTCTGTCCTTTAGATTTATTTTTTTTCTAAAATGGCGATTTTTTCCCTTTTTTTTTTCGTGAATTAAAATAGTAAACTGAATATTGGCGCGCAGTAGATGGGTTGAAATTTTTAAATATTTCACCAATAAACAGGAATCTTTTTAAAATATTTGAAAAAGCGTTGAATTTAGCTTTTGCATCCCTTGATTAAATATCCTCACTGAACGAGTATTTTGGTTAGCGAACAATATGTGGACCAGTGAAAAAACAAAATGAAAAATTGGAACATTTAAAGCATGCATTTATACCAAATGCAACTTTCATATGAATTCTATACAGTTTTATGAAATTTTAAAACAAAAACCTGATTTATTAACCCTTCCAGTGTCCAGAACGTATATATCCGTTTTTAGTACAATAAAGGAATAGGATTTTAAAAAAATTTAAAATTGCCATTTTAAATTTGGTTAATAGATATCTTATAAAAATATGTAATTTAAGCTTGATACATAATATTTTCCTTGTTTTATTTGATGCATATTTTATTAAACTATGACATAAATAATTTGTTAAAGCCGTCTGTTTGCCATTCCTTAGAAGTTATTATAAGGTATTGCCAATTTGTTAACATTACTCTGATAAAGGAAAACGATTTAAAAAAAATAAAAATTGCCATTTTAAATTTTGTAAATAGATATAAAAATATGTAATTTATGCTTGATAAATAATATTTTCTTTTTTTATTTGATGCATATTTTATTAAACTATGACATAAATAAATTGTTAGAGCCATCTGTTTGCCATTTCTTAGAAGTTATATAAGGTATTGCCAATTTTTTAACATTACTCTGTGCTGAAGTAATCCCCTAATTTAAGCTCAGAAGTTTGATTTGAACTATTATCAACACAAATTTTTCCTTAAAGTTTTAAAAATCTCCTGAATATTAACAAACAACTGCTACTTTTGAAAATTGAAAGTAATTATGAAATGTGTACTTTTTTTGGTATATCACTGTAAAAATTGTTATTAAATATAATATGTTAGTACAGTGTTTGAATTTTTTACTTTAATAAAATTCAGAATTAAATTTTTTAATTTGGTATAAAACATGAGCTATTTCTGTTGATTAATCATTTATTAAAAATATTCCAAATGTGACTTATTTATTGGATTGCAAAAAAACCTGGACTTTTTCTCAAATTATAGTCCTCTCACTAAACATAAATGCCAGGCTTTCTACTGTGATTGCTGCCTTCACCGTTTCACAAATGAATCACTCTTGAAGGATCATATTCCCTATTGTCAAGAACATGGACCCCAGAGAGTAGAATTTCTAACTAAAGAGGAGAAATGCCTGAAATTCACAAATTTCAAGTTTCAACAGCCCGTTCCATACGTGATTTACGCCGACTTTGTCATTCCTAGTGAAAGTGGACACTTGTATGCCTAACCCTGCAAAATCTCACACCACTATCACGGTAAATCATGAACCCTGTGGATTTGCATATCTTGTTGTTGGACCTGACAGCTGCAGCTATAAACCTCCAGTACTTTATAGAGGTCCTAATGTGGTAAAAATATTTTTGGAATGTCTGCTCAAAGAAGAAAACGATATAAAAAATTTACTCTCGGAGATCAAACCAATGCAATTTTCAAATCACGAAGAGAAACTGTTTCACAACGCTACTGACTGTCATATTTGTAAGCGTGTCCTAGGAGCAGATCGCATGAGAGATCACGATCATATAACAGGTAAATTCCGAGGAGATGCCCATAATTCCTGTAATCTGAACTTTAAGTTAACTGATAGGATTCCAGTTATCTTTCACAACTTCAGAGGATATGATAGCCATCTTATTATGCAAGGAATCGGTAGAATCAAAAATAAGAAGGTTAACTGCATTCCGAATAACATGGAAAAATATATAGCCTTCTCCCTGGGGACATTACATGTTATAGACTCCTATCAATTTTTAAGTGCATCTCTTGAGAAGCTAGCAAATAATTTATCACCAGCTGAGTTCCATATTTTAAACGAGCACGTTGAACCCGAAAGGTTATATCTGGTTCTGAGAAAAGGGGTTTACCCCTATGATTATTTTGGCAACAGTGAAAAGTTTGAAGAAACAGCATTACCTCCACGTGAAGCAACTAACCACTAACAGAAGAGATACTAGAGGAAGAAGACTACATCCATGCAATAAGAGTATGGAATGCATTCAACATAAAAAATCTAGGCCAGTATTATGACTTGTACCTGAAGACCGATGTGCTCCTCTTAGCAGATGTGTTCGAAAGTTTCAGAAAACTGTGTATCAGATACTATGAAATTGATCCGTGTCATGTCTATACGGTTCCAGGATTAGCTTGGCAAGCATGCTTAAAAATGACAAATGTGAATCTTGAGTTGATAACTGACCCTACAATGTTCCTTTTTCTAGAGAATAGAGGAGGTATTTCTATGATATGCAATCATTTTAGCACTGCAAACAACAAGTATTTGGACACCTATAATCCTGAGCTACCATCTAAATATATTACGTATTTTGATACTAATAATCTATATGGGTGGGCAATGTCACAGTGTCTCCCTCAGAGTTAGTTTCGATGGCTTAATACAGAAGAAATTGATCACCTTAATATTATGTCAATTGATGACGACTCTGATAAATGGTACATGCTAGAGGTGGATCTGGACTATCCAGTTTCTCTTCACGACAAGCATAATGATTACCCCCTAGCTCCAGAGAAACTTCAGATTACGAACACTATGCTATCACCATATTGTCAAAGCCTTGCTGAAGACCTCGGAATAAATACAACCCATTCAGCTGTGAAACTAGTCCCTAATCTGCATTCAAAGGAAAAATATGTTGTACATTATCGAAATCTCAAACAATATTTTGCCCTAGGTGTGCAACTGAAACAAATCCATCGCATTTTGGAATTTAGGCAATCTTGTTGATTGAAACCATATATTGAATTCAATGCAGGTCAACGCAAGGAAGCTAGAAACGATTTCGAGAAGGACTTCTTCAAGCTGATGAATAACGCAGTGTTTGGGAAAACAATGGAGAATCTAAGGAACCGAGTAAAAATTGAATTGACTCAGAGTCCAAAAAGAGTTTGTAAACTCGTTGCATCCCCTGCTTTTCACGCTTTCCGCATTTTTGACAATGAGCTGATTTGCGTTCAGTCAAAGCAAACTAAATTGAAGCTCAACAGGCCTATTTATGCTGGATTTAGTATTCTAGATATTAGCAAAATACTAATGTACAGCTTTCATTATGAATATATCGTTCCGAAATATGGAGGAAAAGCTAAATTATTGTTCACTGATACAGATTCGCTATGTTATGAGCTTCAAACCGAGGATGTGTATGCCGATATGAAAGATGATATAGATCATTTCGATGCGTCCGACTATCACATAGATCATGTTTTGCATAGTACACATAATAAAAAGGAACTAGGTAAAATGAAAGATGAACTTTCAGGAGTACCTATCAAAGAATTGGTAGGGCTTCGTTCTAAAATGTATTCTCTTCAGAGTTTACAAGAGGAGAAGAAGACAGGGAAAGGAGTCACCAAATACATCGTAAAAAGAACCCTTCGTCACAAGGATTACAGAGACTGCTTGTTCTTGACAATAGGGAATATGATCCTTCAAGAGTGATTCATTTGTGAAACGGTGAAGGCAGCAATCACAGTAGAAAGCCTGGCATTTATGTTTAGTGAGAGGACTGAGAAGTCTACTCGTATCTTAATGTAGCAATAACGCTGTTTTTCATCATCCGATAACAGAAGAAGATTTGCATGCTCTTTAAATCTGAATGGCGTGATGTAGAGCGGGAACACCTCTTTCTCGTATCCAAAAACATTGACAGAAAGGTTGTTCATTTTTTCGAATTTAGATATTTGATTTGTTGTTATAGGGAAAATTAGGCCAGATGTGTTTAATTTTTCTTCTAAATGAATGTAGGTGGTAGGACGTTGGTGGATGATCTGTGGCAGCATACAAAGAGGCTAAAACAGACCAGACAAAACGCTTTTGGTCAGAATTACATATATTGACAATAGCGTGTTTTAACAGTAATTCTATTGGAACTAGACCCTGAAAGAGGAATATATTTCCCAATGTTCATTTCAGCGTGTACGGCATCCAGTGTCCATCCACTATGTGCTCCTTCAAATTCTTCAAATGAGGTCTTTATCTTCTTACACGCTGAATCCAATTCTCTGTTTAGGGATGATGTAGGAAGACTTGTGACACAGTTACTTCGGAAAAACGGGGTACAGTGTTCGAAGGTAAAAGGGGAGACTTTTCGGCTGAAGCGCACTTGCACGACAAGGTACCATTTAATGCCAGCTTTCGAGGTCAATTCTTCTTTCAGATGAGTTAGGAGTGACTCCCGCGAGGATTCGAGGTAAAAGGTGAGGTCAACAGATGTTTCATCCGTTGCCATCAGCTTATGTGTTGACAGGGTCCTTTTCATTTCTTCTGTAAACTGACAGGGGTCTTCAGGGTCTGGTTTTTCTTCCTTCTGGGAAATAATTTCATCTTCAGAACGTTTTCGCTTATTAATGTGTAGCTTTCTTTGATGCTGTAAAAGATTGTCTTTTCTTCCAAACTCCATTGCACCATCTTCGCATTTGTAGGTTTTTCTGGAGGTGTGGGTTAACTCGTGACGTCGGACGTCATCTCTCCTTGAGAATGTCTATTCGCAT
Organism: Ryuthela nishihirai; assembly: GCA_038380435.1. Lineage (NCBI taxonomy): Eukaryota > Metazoa > Arthropoda > Arachnida > Araneae > Heptathelidae > Ryuthela > Ryuthela nishihirai. The sequence continues at coordinate 2,416,475 of JAWZYU010000005.1, forward strand.
TGAGAGCACTTAAACAGGTTTTTTTTCATCGTGATTTCTCATATGACGAATGAGATTTGTCTGGAGCGTGAAAGCCTTCTCACATATATTACATGGATACATTATAAAAAGAGTGAGTTGTAAAATAGTTGATTTATACTACACGAGGACGTCGAGAACTATCACTATTGGCTTTTAACAGTTGAAAAAAAATCACGGAGACACAGCTGCAGAGAACCGTCACTGTCAACGTCTGACAAGAGAATGAGGAATCCGACTGATGGATGTCGTATTTATACTAAAAGAAGGACTATCCCGCAGAAACTGGAATAAAAGACTGTCCCGCAGAAGAAGAAAATGCTATTGGGTAAAAATGAAAAAAAAAAATTAATTAATTAAAAATATATATATCTGATTTAAAAAACAAATTATTCGTAATTATGTGAAATATTGAGCGGTAATATGGTATGATGACCTGTATGGGTGACGAAAAAGGCCCGCGTCCGCTTTGAAACACATGGAGGCGGATCCCATAGGATTAACATTGATCCGCCTCTGGTGCAGAACCCCCATTGTCCTACTACTCTGAGGTCACCAGCTGCTTACTGTCTATAATGGTGACTAAGGTCTCAAAGCAAAGACTTCACTTAAGGAAATAAGAGAAGCGAAAATCTAAAGAACACACAGTAGTAGAAGATAAACTCGTGAGATAAACTCGTGAGAGTGGAGATTCTGACTCAGAGACGCTAATGTTAATCCTATGGGAGATTTTCAATCCAGAAAAATCGAAGGAGGCTAATGTTAATCCTTTGAGAGATTTCAAATCAATATGGAGATTCTGACTCAGAGACGCTAATGTTAATCCTATGGGAGATTTTCAATCCAGAAAAATCGAAGGAGGCTAATGTTAATCCTTTGAGAGATTTCAAATCAATAGCTTCGAAGGTGGTTACTGTTAATCCTATGTGGCGATTTCTAAAAGATAATCTAGGAAGCTAATGTTTACTCTATAAGAGTATTTCTCATCCAGAGTGGTAAATATTATTTTTACAGAAAATTTTGCTGTTCCAGTTGTTTCACTGAGATGTATATAAATCATTTTCAAGTCATTTCACAGGTATTTATAATTATCATGTTTCCTCTTCAAGTAAATGTGCAAGATTTGAGGATAAGAGTTAACACCTAATTCGATAAAACATTACTGGTTCCCAATATCCTTTTCATTTTGCCGAGCTTCCGGTGAAGCAATGTGAATTCAGGTCTCCTCCCTTCGTATCAAATGGATTGGGTCGGAAAGTGATTTGTCTGTTCCCGACACGGGATTGTTAACTGTTTCACTTCTCATCCACTAGCTTAAGACTCTGAAAATGAAGAGAGATGGGTTCAATGGTATATTTTCATGATAGAAAATAAAGCTTGCATGGTTGGTAACTGTTTTTTGCCTTAATACGTAAAACGACATGTAATCTTTACATTCAACAGCTTTATCACGTGCGAACCCTTTTTATGTTGAGGCAAAATGCAGATTTTATAATTAATCAAATTATATTTATGCAGTACTGCATGTGTAATACAGATTTCAAGAAAGACCCTCAACACATTGACTGACACGGACGATTTTTACAGGACAAAAAAGTATTTATTTAAAGAAATATCCCATTACGTGCTATAGGTTTCTCCAACACAATAAACATTATTCCTGAGAAAGTAAAGATTCAGATTTGTACAGTATTTGTTTTTGAAATGAAAGTCAGTGGGAAAAAAAATGTTTTTTCTCCCGTTTTCCGCAAAAAAAAAAACTGGTTTTTCAACGCCAGGAGATCTGCTGAAAAAGGGTTGCTCTAAGAATTTCAAGCAGCTTTATAATGTCCATAGGCCAAAGTATCATATCCATTAGCAAGTATAAATCTTTTATCGTCATAAGGGCATAGCCCTGCTTTCGTTGAAGACACAGTGTAAATACGATGACGATGACTCTCAATTTTCGCAGCACTGACTCGCGACATAAATTTGTTTAGCAGGTAGTTTTCGTAATCTGCATAGCATATTTTATTTTTAATGATTTTTCTTTGGCTCACCTTTAGCAGCTTTCTTTTCACCTCCTTTAGTCCGAAGACTTATATATCTTGGAGCGTAAACCAACAAAACGTTCTCCTGGTACACCGAGGATTTCATCTTTAAATTTTCCCAGTGCTTTTTTATTTCGCGTATCATACAAAAATTGGTCTTCTGGGTAATCCGAAGTATCGAAAAGGTCAGCATGATCTTTCATATCTTCATATACATCTTCTGTTTGTATTTCGTAGCACAAGGAGTCAGTATCAGTGAACAATAATTTTGCTGTATTTCCATACGTACGCACTATAAATTCATAGTGGAAGTTACACGTTAGAGTTTTGCTGATGTCAAGTATCGAGAATCCTGCGTAAATACGGTTTCTTGTGCTTGACTGTCTTCAGTTTCTTGTGTTTTGACTGTATACAGGCCAGATCATTATCAAATGCTTGGAAGGCATGTAATGCAGGTGATGCCATTAATTTCTGAGACTCTTCTTATCTAGAGTTAATTCAATTTTCACATGGTTTCTCAAATTCTCCATTGTCATCATTTTTCATACTACATTGTTCATCAATTTGAAGAAGTCCTTTTCGAAATCATTTCTCGCCTCTCTTCTTCGGCAGGTATTAAATTCGATGTATGGTTTTAGACAAGGCGACTGTTTAAATTCTAAACTGCGATGGATATGTTTCAGCTGCATGCCAAGAGCTAAATACTACCTTACATTTCGATAATGCACTGTATAGTTCTTCATCGCATATAAATTAGGGAAAGGTTTCGTTGATTTGTCTGAAACAGCTAATCCTAGATGGGAAGTCAGATCACAACAGTAAGGCGAGAGCAATTGTGCATCAATCTGAAATTTCTCTGCAGCTAATGGGTAGTCATTATGCATATCGTGAAGCGGTGCAGGAGAGTCTAAATCAATCTGTAATATGTAACCTGTTTCAGAGTCATCAGTCATTGTGGTAACGTCAAAATTGCCCAGTTTTTCTCTGTCAAACCAGTAAAGGTTACTCAGTGGGAGATACTGAGACATAGTCAACCATATAAATTATTAGCGTCTAAATATATGATGTATTTAGAGGGACAGAAGTGGATCGTATCTATCAAGGTATTTATTGTTCGCTTTGCTATACCGATTGCAAATTACGGAAATGACGCCACGAATGCCTTTCTCCAGAAACAAGTACATCGCAGGATCGGTGAGCAAGTCCATTTCTACATTCGTCATCTTTAAACACGTTTGCCATGCTAATGAAGGAGCGGTATAGACATGGCAAGGATCGATTTCCTAATAATCAATACATAACTTTCTGAAATGCTCGAATACATCAGCTAGTAGAAGCACATGACTCTTGATATACAACTCATGGTACTCTCCTAGATTTATCACTTTAAAATCATTCCACACTTTCAAAGCATGATTGTAATCTTCTTCTGTTAACATCTCTTCAGTAAGATAGTTATAAAAAAACTTCACGTGGTGGTAATTTTGTATCCTCAAACTTCTCTAGTGATGTGTTTAGAAATTGAAAAGAATCTAAAAAATGTAGGTTGCCTAAAAGGAAAGCTATATATTTTCCATATTGTTAGGAATGCAGTTATTTATTCGATTCTTTATCTTCCCAATACTCTGGATTACGAAGAACCCTTGGCCGTTAGGTTGCAAAAATTCGCCAGCTGTAAGCAGAAGGTAGGAGAAAGCGTCAGGGAGTACGCCCCCAGGGTGAAAGCTATGGCCTACAAATATCTGCAAGGAAACTCAGAGGACACCGAGGCACTTTGGTGCAAGATCAAGTTAGGCTGTCACAGTTCGTCTCTGGGCTATTAAAAAAAATAAAAATAAATACCCCCTCAAGCAGCTGCTTGCCACAGAGGTCTGGCTATTACTCAAGCTAATGCGATTCGTACTCTCCCACAATCGGATGGGACGTTAAGCCGTGGCCCCGTGTGCGGGAGAGCCATACCCTGTGCACTTTAAAGAACACACTGGATGGCCTTGACGGGAGACTACCATCTGTCTCCCAACAGCTGTTCCAGTGGGTCCCTTCCGCCAACCTTCTCTGAGCCTTCGGGGTCCATGTGACCTGGCCATTTAGCCCATTGTGTGCAAAAAAAGTGCCGCTCAGAGGTAAAACAACCCACAACCCAACTCCCGCAATCCCAAAACTTTCGACGAAGCAGTAGACCGGGCCAATCTAGAAGAAAGCAACGAACATTTAGCAAAATTGCAGACAGTGTTTGATAGGCTAAGGAGCTTTAATCTAAAGCTCAAACCCAAGAAGTGCCAATTTTTGAAAGAATCCGTGTCGTATTTAGGACACCTAATTACCGCCCAAGGAGTAAAACCAGACAGGCGAAACCTAAAGGCTATAGAATTTCCCGCGCCAAAGACAGTAAAGAAGGTCAGAGCATTTTTGGGGCTAACGGGATACTATAGAAAATTCATTGAAAACTCCGCCGATCTGGCGCTCCCTCTCATTAAATTAACGAAAAAGGATAAGCCCTTCAGGTGGTCTCCTGAGGCAGATGAGGCTTTCCAAGAGCTAAAGTTAAAATTAATATCTGAGCCCTTACTGTTATACCCTGATTTCAAGAAGGAATTCTTCGTGTCCAGTGACGCTAGCGCCCTTGCCGTAGGCGTGGTCCTCGAGCAATATAATGAGGGGGGAGTTAGATAGTCTGTGGCATATGCTAGCAAAAAATTAAAGCCAGCGGAGGCAAGACACTCCACGATCGAAAAGGAGGTTCTAGCGATAAAATTTGCTATCCATTATTTCAAGCATTATCTCTATGGACGGAAATTTACCATTATAAGCGATCATGCCCCATTAATGAAGTTTTTAATGAAGTTAAAGGACCCCTCCAGCAGACTGACCAAGTGGAATTTAACCATGCACGGTTACGATTTCGACGTTGTATACAGGCCTGGGAAACAGCACATCCCAGCCGATGTACTTTCACGAAACGTTAATGCAGTTGACACCAACTTTGCCCTGGCAGGCAAATTCTCGGACAAGCAACAGTTGATAGCCATACAGAGAGAAGACCCTCACTGTCGGGAGATTATAGAATATCTAGAAGGGACCAACAGAAAACCTCAGCGGAAAATGTCAGACCCATTCTATTTAGACGATGGATTGCTCTTCCATTTCTCCTTGCCGGACAAGAACGACATAAGAAATGAAGTAATACCTCAGTTAGTCATTCCCAAGAGCCTGATAAATCAAGTTTTGGAGCTCTGTCATGACCTACCCTGTTCCGGACATTTGGGAGAGCTCAAAACCCTGAATCGGGTCCGATCCCAATATTTCTGGCCTGGGATGTATACTGATGTTCGAAATTACGTTCAAACGTGTTTCTCATGCTTGTAGCGAAGAGGATACACAGCCAAGCTAAAGGCAAACCTTGGCAGAAACCCCATAGCCTCCCGTTCATTCGAGCGCATTGCTGTAGATTATTTAGGACCATTACCAATGACCGAGAGAGGAAATAAATATATTCTAGTAATCTCTGATTACTTCACTAAGTGGCCAGAAGTATACCCCATGCCTGACCAAATAGCCGAGGGAGTGGCAAAGATCTTCGTGGAGGACTATGTCACCAAACACGGCATCCCACAATATGTAGTTAGCGACAACGCAAAAAACTTCACGGGGAAGGTAATGACTTCTGTTTACAGCAAACTGGGCATACAAAAGATCCGAACCGCACCGTACCATCTCGAAAGTAATGGTGGAGAGACTCAACGCCAGCATACTTAACATCCTATCTCATAGCGTTGATTCTGCGCAAAACAATTGGGACGAATTCATCCCGTTTATGCTAATGGCATATCATAGCGCAACTCACAGTTCCACTCTGGAGTCACCGTACTACTTAACCTACGGGCGAGATGTACTCCCTATCATATTTGGAGCATCCAGGAAACACCTCATACTTCGCCGCAGAACACTACGGGGAATATATCACTGCGAAGAGGAGTCGAGCTTACGAAATTGTGAAATACAACCGGAAGAAGCCACCGAAGACAGGAAAGGCAGAGACGGAGAACTGCCTACAACAAAGAAATTAAGGAAGGCCCCTTGGTCTTCGTGCATGTACCCAAGGTGAAGCGTGGGAACACAAAAAAATTAGCCCGACCGAAAGAACCTGCTGTACCTATCCCAGAAGCCGGAGGCACTGAGGCGGAACAAGAAGAGGAAGAAGTGGAATATGACCCGCGGTTTGTACAAACAGCGCAAAGAGAAATAAGTCTGCCAGTCTCAATTCCAGAGAATTGTTAAGCAGATTGCCAAGTTTAGAAACACCAATGCAAACCAGTCACTCAATCTTCGTCCGCACGACAACTCTGGATGTGTTAGGCCAACAGACAATTCAACTGCATAGGCCCAGTCGGTATGAGGTCGAAAGAGATCCCATCCATTGCTGCACAACCTCGAATCAGTCTTACGGATGAGACAAATACGTCACGATTTCCTCTTGGGGACTAGAATTTCGACCAGCCAGCCACCCAGAACATGTTGTAGAGACCGTCCATCACTGCCAGTCATTATAATGCTACTATTGTGGATGATGCAAAAAATAAAATTTATAAATTAGTTAAATAAATAATTGTAACCTATATAATGTGTCTGTCTCATCCTATGTCATTTTAGTCTTAGTATGGATAGGAGAAAGAAGGTGTTAGCTAGTGTTGGAAGCGTAATCATAACAGTATTAGAACTTGTGGCCCCTAGTAAAAATATTCAGTGTGGAGAGTCAAAAGCCTTAGGCAGTGAATACAAAATTCGAGTGTGTAACTTATCAGTGGACATCAGACAGTTTATAGGAGATATCCCTACAATTACAGGTGTTACACTCTCATTACACCAATGGCAAAACCTAGTGGGGTAAGACGTCTGGGTGGAGCAGAAGAAGAGGTGCAGCTTAGATTACAGGACTGCCACTGAAACTCGTCCGAGAATGGTTAGAAAAGCAACCCATCTACACGCTACATAAACCTGTTCGCAGAAAGTTCCCTGTAACAAAGTTTATGTCACAGGTTTAGACGAACAATGGCAAGCCGATCTCGTAGTTGTGAAAAATCTAACTCGCTTCAGTGACGGTTATCGTTACATATTAACGGTCATCGATGTGTTCTCAAAGTATGGGTGGGTGGTGCCTATAAAGACAAAAACGGGGAAAGAAATGGTGTCGGCTTTCAAAAAAATCCTTTCCAAGGGGCGATCCCCCGTGAATTTAAACACGGATCAAGGTACCAACAGAGTGTACTAACAGAGTATTTACCAACAGAGTGTTCCAGAAATTCCTGAAAAAAGTATTCGGTTATTCGTCACCTACTCTGACAAAAAAGCAGCTTTGGTGGAGATATGGAATTGTACACTATGCGAGAGACTGGGGAGATATTATACACACAATAACATATACTGGTACTTGGATGTGTTGTAGAGGTTACAATGCCATAGTTCAAAAATATATAAAATAAAATATAATAGATACCCCCCTCAAGCAGCTGCTTGCCACAGAGGTCTGACAGGAGCCTGTCAGTTTATATACCATAGTAGAAGGTCTGAGAGGATGGCAGGACCTCAGCAGAAAAACGACACATACATCCATGCCTTATCTGGGGCTCGAACCCAGGTCCCTTAGATCGGTAGCCAATCATAGTGCACATGATATGGCTCCCAAGGACGTGACCTTACACAATGAAGACGTTGTATGGGTACGACTTTACGGTAATCACACCAAAGTAAAAGAAAAACCAGCATTTAAAGTGGGGGACACGGTTCGACTATCCAGTCTAAAAGTACCCTTCAAGAAGGCAGGTACGTATTTGTGGACTGAAGAAATTTTTATAGTCCACCGGGTGTTACACCGCCTGCCCCTGTACACATCATACGGGATTCTGAGGGGGAAGTGTTGAAAGGAACATTCTATAAATCAGAACTTCAAAAAGTGACCGAACCCGAACTTTACTGGGTCGAGAAAATAAACGAGAGAAAAGGTCAAAAGGCACTGGTCAAATTTCGCAGTTATCCCAAACCTTCGTGGATTCCTAAAAAATGGATAGTTTCTACCTGACCCTACTCTCCATGGCTAGTCAGAATGTTTCCCCGAACAATTCACAGAGTGATTTCACAGTTCATGTAGTACAACCCCTAAGACTAGCGGGAAAATGGAAAGCGGGGTTAGCAGAAGTTCACTTACCCGTGAGCTGGTACAATGTGGATGATTCTAATGACACGTATCAATATTATGCTCCTGCTCCCTTCGAAGAATACTGGAAAATCAATCTTAATCCAGGCAAAATAACTCGAATGGAACTGTTGTCTCATCTCTCCACTCAGTTCCCCAAAGAAATATTGGTGTCATATAACAGTGGTTACTGGGTATTCAAACCAAGTGAGGGATACCGTTTGATGTTCCCTAAAACGAATCTCAGTAGGCTTCTGTGTGTCGGTGAGGGAGAAGTTGACAAACCTTTCCACCAACGATTTCCCCATTCAAACGCAGAATTAGGAGACATGTTAGGAATTACTAAATTAGATATTATATTGAATAAAGCCATGGGTGACTACCCCATCGATATGAACAGAGGAATGTAAGGTATTTATTTGTATTCAGACCTGATTGCACCTCAGTTGTTAGGTGATACTCATCGTGAACTGTTGCGTGTTGTGAATCCTTCCGTCAAAACCAATAATAACGAAGCCATCGTTGCAGTGTATGAACAACCTGATTACTACCCCATGGCTAGAAACAGTTTCGAGAGTGTGAGAATCTTCCTTCATACCGATACAGAAGAACCTCTGCATTTTAAATTTGGTAAAGTTTTAGTCAAGTTACATTTCTGCCATGAGGGTTAAATTCTTTCCCTCCTCTGCAAACACCTATGTGAGCTACTGCAAGAGCCAAACAGGGCAGGGTGTGTTCGGGGTCCTCGTTATCGGAGAGGTGACGGGCTCAGTAGCATCTTTTCCACTATTGGACGTTTCATCAGCCCTCTCGTATGACCGGCGCTGGCCACCCTATGTAAGAGTGGGCTATCGTTCGTTTCAGAGATGGCCCAAGGGCAAAACTTCAAAACGGCCACCAAAGCAGGGTTGTGTGAAGCTGGTGCAGACCTATTGTAATATGGCAGTTTGAAGCTGCAGGGAGGAAGAGAGATAAAATGCCGCCATCATCATCCTAGTATTCAAAAAGTGAAGAGACTCTGTACCGTGAAGGACGTGTTTTCATCATGAGCATTCAGAAAATTCACGCTGATTCTGTCGATTGTGCCAATTCCGAACTGGACCTGTTTCTTTCCCCCCCACTGTCTCTCAATTAGAAAGAGACTGCTATGTCAATTATTTACCTGGCTTCGCTGGAAGGTAATACGCCACTTGAATTCATCGTGAAAGGAACAGACGATTACATTGATCTATCCTGTTGCCACCTGCGCCTCGTTTTGAAAATTGTAAATCCGATGGTACACCCCCGTCGGAAATGATTGTCCCCTGCAATCATTTATTCCACGCCCTCTTCAATCAAGTAGATGTCTTCCTCAACGATCACCTAGTGAGTGCTTCTCACACCCTGTACCCCTACAGGGTGTACTTGGAGACTCTATTGAATTACGGTACTGATGCCACACGAAGTCAGCTCAGTACATCACTCTGGTACCTCGACACCTCTGGTAAAATGGAACTGACCAGTCGCGAGAACGAGGAATGGCATCAGCGCAAGGAGTACGTAAAATCAACAGGTATCGAACTCGTGGATCCATGCTGACCTGTTCAATCAAGAACGTTACCTACACAATCTGGTCGATCTGAGACTGTGTTTGTTAAGATCCAAGCACGAATTCTGTCTCGTGACAGGTGAAGTGGACCCCTCTTACACAGTACAGATTCACAAAGTCGAATTTTTCATGCGCAAAGTCAAACCCACTTCCAGTGTCATCCTTGCCCACGCTCGACTACTGGGGTCCGAGAGTGCCAAGTACCCCCTACAATAACGGATTTATGCATGTTCTCCGTCCCAGCGGGTCTGATTAGTGTGAACCATGACAATTTATTTCTTGGCCAACTACCAGTACGTCTGGTACTGGGTATGGTCGAAAGTACCAGTCTGAATGGATCGTACGAAAAAAATCCCTTCAACTTCCAACATTTTGACTTAAACTATATCAGCCTTCACATTGACAGTGAACAGCAATCCTACACTCCAGACTTTACAAATGGACGTTATCTCCGATGTTACCAAGGATTATTAGAAGCTGTGGATGCCTGGAAATCCGACAGTGGTATTAACTTATCGCGAAACCTATGGCGAAGGTTTTTACACTGTTTGGATTCCAATTGACCTCCGAACAACGTGAATGTAATCAAGTGTTTTCTTTAACTGACGTCGGCCTTCCCAATCCCCTCAGTGTCATATTTTCTCCACGAGGGCAGGGTAGATATTATCTATATACCCTCGTCAAACAGCTGCTTGTCACAGAAGTCTGACAGGAATCTTTCAGCTTAATACGCCATAGTAGAAGGGATTTGTGAGGATGGCTGGTCCTGAGCAGAAGAACAACACAAACATCCATGCCTTATCCGGGGCTCTAAACCTAGGTCCCTTTGATCAGTAGACAAACATGCTAATAAATAATAATAAATTTTTTAAGTTTTTTTCAATCTACTTTTAGTGTTCCAAATGTAACTCTATCTATTTTTAGTTCCAAATACAAATGTTTTGGATTTCAAAGCAGGTAGAGAAGTCTGAGATATGAATAAGACAAGACCAAGATTCCAAAGATAAATATAAGTGGAGAGAGAGAGTTGATCTGTACCACACAGCCTGAACTTGGGAGGGTGAAAAGAATGAAATTGTGTATCATTACTTATGCATTACATTGGAAAGTAATTCAGTAAGTGATTCAATTAAGCAAATGACTAAAACAAGCAGAGAGGATGGAAAAGGACAAGAGCATGGCCCATGCCTAAAGCCGGTAACCATGGCAGAGTGTGTGTGTGGTGAGGGGGGGGGGGGAGAGTAAGCGTGTACCAACCTAAGACCAGGGACCATGGAAAACAGAATGGGTGGATAACAATACAAATTTGTGCGCACAAAACAGTACAATATTCCGGGCCCCCTGGGTACGTCCTATCTCTCTCGTTACACAAGAAGCTAGTCAAAAGTTGTTGATGTCTCCATCTGCTACTTTTGACATCAGTAGTGTAGTGCCAACCTGGGGCACCACCACGCACTGTGCTTTCCCCCCTATGACGTCACCGACCGGAAATTGACCCGTGTTGCAATCGTCCCCGTTGCCTTCTCAGATTGAACTTTGACCCCTATGTTGCAATCGACCGGAAATTGACCCGTGTTGCAACTGTCCACGTTGCCTTCTCAGATTGAACTTTGACCCCTATGACGTCACCGACCGGAAATTGACCCCTGTGTCGCAACTGTCCACGTTGCCTTCTCAGATTGAACTCTGACCCCTATGTCGCAATCGACCGGAAATTGACCTGTGTTGCAATCGTCCACATTGCCTTCTCAGATTGAACTTTGACCATTATGTCTCAACCGACCATATTTTAAGCCCTCTTCATAGACCCCCTGTCGACCTATATTTTAAGCCCCCTTCTCTAATAGTCTCGATTTTCCCCTGATTAACCCATAATTTAAGCCCACCCATCTTCATAGACCCCCTGGTTGACCCACATATATTTCAAGCCCTCCCCTCTTTAAAGCAAATCAGTTTTCTCTATACACGTTTAATCGGTCTCATCCAGCGTCCACACTATTTTTAGTACGTCTCCTGTATTTAAAAAAAACTCCTTCCGACAGCGTGATTTGAACCCTGTAGACCTCAGTGCCGATAGCTGAAGCGTCATTGCTCTCGGCTATGCCTTGTTACTTGATGGTGTGGTTTAGATGTGTCTCAAACGGGTATAGCCATATAAATCAGGGTATAGCTATATAAATCACGTATCTCTTTATTAAGCTTGAGTTTTATATTTCAGATATTAACCTAGGTTTTTTATTATCCTACGTTTTTTTACAACCTTCGTATTCTTTATAACTAACTTTTTTCAGCGTATTTCTTATAATGAACTCCATGACTAGAAGAAGGACAAATCTGCAGTTTTAAAAGACTGTCCCACAGAAAATACCAATGGGCAAAATATTAATAAAAGGAAAAAAAACTTAAAAACTTATTCGTCATTATGTAAAAAGGGATAATATGGTGACCTATAACTTTAGTACGTCTCCTGTATTTTAAAAAAAAATTTGCTTCTAACGCAGTAATTTGAACCCTCTACCCCAGTGCTGATAGCGTCATCGCGCTCGGCTATGCCTTGTTACTTGATGACATGGCTTAGATGTGTCTCAAACGGGGTATAAATCACGTATCTCTTTATTATAGCTTGAGTTTTATATTTCAGATATTAACCTAGGTTTTTTAGTATCCTACGTTTTTTCACAACCTTCGTATTCTTTATAACTAGCTTTATTTCTGTGTAACCTTCGTTTATAACCTATGTATTTCTTTTAACTCCGTGAATAGAAGGACTATTCTACAGTAAGACTGTACCTCAGAAAATGTCATTGGGTAAAAAAATTTAATAAAAGGAAAAACTTATTCCTCATTATGTATGATATGGATTGACCTGTATGGGTGTCATAAAAGTCCCGCTTTAGAATACGTGTTCGGTAGCGGACCACGTTTTTATTCACGGATGTCCTGTGAAATTAAAAGATATTAAACGGTGAATCACAATGGGACCACGATTTACTGATTTACTGTTCCATCTTCACTAGATATGAACGTTGTTGTAAGAAATTGTAACATGAACGCCCTAATACTTAAAAATGGATGGTTAAACCATTGTTACCAACCTTCTTGCTGCCTTTCAAGCTGGCACGTGGCGTCCTCTGTCTTAGTTGTTTTGAGGCGATGAATGCTTACGTTTTCCTTTAATGTGAGAATGCTGGGTAGGGCACTTTTCGTATGCTTCTCTATCACTTCTCCTTTCATTTTCAATCCTCTTTCTTTCTGAAATGTGATGATTGAGTTTGAAGTGTGAAAGACTTTATGCGTTAGGTCCTGTAAATGCAAAGTATTGTCTATCAGTTATGGGGGCCTCAGAATCACGAAGCATTATGCTTATGGAATTTACAGGAGTAATGCTCCATAGACAGTGTTCTTTCCAAACAGGGTGCATAACATTATCAAAAAACGTGTGCTTGCCAGAACCACTTTCACACGAACATAGTACCACTTGTTCTAAGAATTCCACACTAGTATAGAAATATGCAGGGAAAAATAACTAAACTGTTTCTTAGACGTGAAAATGCGTATGTTAGATTGTAGTGAAACATCCTATCTTTGTCGAAAAACTTGTGTTTGCAGCGAAAAATAGTCACCTTCACACACTTATGCGCTTATTGAAACGTAGTAGGGGGACCAGGAACTCTGAAAAGAGCGCGTGAAAGCGCTTTGGAATAACCGCCGAGAGAGCTTACGTTACGTTTTATCGGTGGTTGAAGTCAGAGAATGCAAAGTTAGGTCTAGCGGATCAATTCTGGGACCCAACTTTTCATGGAAATACTGAAAATATTGTTGTTTTCTTATAAACAACGAGTTTTCAGATTTTAAATTTCCAAATTTCTGTGGTTCTTTACTGATGTTTTCTATATGCAAAGCATTTTGTGATATTCATCCATCCGTGTGTACGCAGTGGACCGTGATTTACTAGAGTGGGACCTTAATATTTTATGATTTTCCTGTATTACTCCTTCCGCTAAAGAGTGACTTTTATCAGTTACTCCTTAGGTTCACTTATTTTACACACTAGATGGCGCTTGTTAATAGTCGTTTTTTCTACCTTACAGTATTTGCGCTGTAATTTGCTGTTTTGAAGCGATTTTTACAACCATCCCACTGCATTTTTATACTTTCTCTCTCGTCACTGTATGTTTTACAGTTATTGTGTCTTCCACTTCCAAACAATTGTGAAAATATTAACCTATCCACTGAAATGTGTGTGCATTTACAGATATTCCAACGCCCTTTACATTTTAGTGATTCTCATTGAAAATACCAACCATTTCGTTGTTTTTCTAATTTTCGTTTATGCATGTAATTTGATTAAAGACCTAGTCACATGCTGTGTCGTAGGTAAAGTACTGTCCATTTCAGGCTATTGTGAGATTTTCGTCGTAATGAATTAGCAGATATATGGAATCAGATCTGACGCAGATGATGCTTGCGATTTATCTACTTTGGTCGTATGGTTTATTAGAAAGATACACATAATGAAGATGTATTAGTGTTTGAACTTTAATTATCTTGTGAGATTTGTGAGAGAAAGCAAAGAATACATAATGAGTTTTACGAATCTATGGAGAAACGTACATCTGAAGAATTAGTTTAAACAAACTTGCAATCGGTCTTTCATTCTAAATGCTTGTTGCTTGCCGTGCTAAAACAATTCACTGAAATTCCCCCTCGTATGCCTCCCAAAGGTACATATTTGTCATCTTCAGGTATGAAGGCAGGAGTTGTGTAAACATGACAGGAATGAATTTCATAGTATCTGACACATAGTTTTAGCACTTCTCCGAGAAGGCGCTCTTAATACGTGTCATCCCAATTTTCAAGCTCCTAATAATGTTCCAGTTATATTTCATAACCTAAAGGACAGCCATCTTATTACGCAAGGAATGATCAAAAATAAGAAGATTAATTGTGTTCCCAATAATACGGAAAACAGCATTCTCCCTTGGAACTTTGAATTTCATAGATTCTTATCAATTTTTAATGGAACAATAATGCTGCTTTTCATCATCTGATAACAGTAGGAGATTTGCGTGCGCTTTAAATCTGAATGGGGTGCTGTAGAGTGGGAACACCTCTTTCTCGTGTCCAAAAACATTGACAGAAATGTTGTTCATTTTTACGAATTTAGATATATTTTTCTTCTAAATGTATGTAGTTGTTAAGGCATTCAATTTATTACAAGCTCATTCACAGTTAATACAGGATTTACATATGGGGAAAGTAGTCCCAGTGGTAATGGAAAAAAAAAGAGTTAATTCCTAGTTCATTGGTAGCAAAATATCCCGTGCTTTTCCCGGTTGGTGCCGTAGAAGCTTCTAATAGCATGCTCAGGGTAGGAGATCATTTGACAGTCGAAGTAATCACAAGACGGCCATGTGTAAAGCAGAGAAAAAAAAACTAACAAGAATTGTGTGTACTAAATGTAACTCTTTGAAAAAAATTTGTTTTGTACTGTTTCATCAATATTCATGTTACTGCATTCATTCCAATAAATAATTCAGCGAAACATTAATATATACATCAACTATTGATTTTTCTTGGCTGATTAACTAGTTTTCCATGGTACAAAATAATAATAGACCGTAGATATGTAACTTTTTGAGGGTACTGAAGATGTAAAATGAAAACATTCATTCTCTTTGGAAACGAACATCCCATATTCCACGGATATGTTATTTTTCTCAGTCTGCAAATCTCCTACTTCTCGCCTTCCTAACGGCTACTAAAGGACTCATTGAACTATGCAGAATCACACCCTGCTTGTCACTTTGAATGAATTTTCATACCTTGACCTTAGTTCTCGTACCTTTTACAGTTTTCATCCTTACGAATCTTTTGAATAATGTCGTGTGTTTCTTGTCATCAGTTCTGGAAGACTATATTTTAGCACGAAATCACGTTTTTTTTAATGAATGCTGTGGAATTATTTACCAAGTTTCTATTTTTAATGAAGGAAATCGTGTTATCTGCAGCAGATGCAAATATTGTTGAGCGGATAGCAACAGATCTGTCTGCAATCACCCATTAAGAAAGTGACCTTGTCACGAACACATCCTGCTTGTTGCGAAATGCATGATGAAAGGTCGAACTCGCAAAATACAGATGAAAGAATTGCAACACCCTCGTTGCCATTCAAAAAAAGTTTAGTGGAAAAATTTCAGATGAGAGTGGAAGTTAAAATTTTTTAATTGCGCAGGACTTAACCATCCGTCAGTAAAACGTGATCCGTGGTGTGGAACAATTTACGGTCACCATATCACACATAATGATGAATAAGTTTTTAAAACAGGTTTTTTTTTATTAAATTTTTTTACCCAATGGCATTTTCTGTGGGAAAACAGTTACTGCAGGCTAGTCCTTGAAAGGGGGGTTGGAACTGTTAATGAGGGGGACTTTGATAAGAGTTTTAATTAATGTAGGGTTTTTAAGAAAGGAGGACTTTTTGATGATTAACGAGTTGATCGAAGAGGATCGTCAAAGGATCAGTTAATCGTGGTCCCATTGTGATTCACCGTTTAATATCTTTTAATTTCACAGGACATCCGTGAATAAAAACGTGGTCCGCTACCGAACACGTATTCTAAAGCAGGACTTTTATGACACCCATACAGGTCAATCCATATCATACATAATGAGGAATAAGTTTTTCCTTTTATTAAATTTTTTTACCCAATGACATTTTCTGAAGTACAGTCTTACTGTAGAATAGTCCTTCTAGTCACGGAGTTAAAAGAAATACGTAGGTTATAAACGAAGGTTACACAGAAATAAAGCTAGTTATAAAGAATACGAAGGTTGTGAAAAAACGTAGGATACTAAAAAACCTAGGTTAATATCTGAAATATAAAACTCAAGCTATAATAAAGAGATACGTGATTTATACCCCGTTTGAGACACATCTAAGCCATGTCATCAAGTAACAAGGCATAGCCGAGCGCGATGACGCTATCAGCACTGGGGTAGAGGGTTCAAATCACTGCGTTGGAAGCAAATTTTTTTAAAATACAGGAGACGTACTAAAGTTATAGGTCACCATATTATCCCTTTTTACATAATGACGAATAAGTTTTTAAGGTTTTTTTTCCTTTTATTAATTTTTTGCCCATTGGTATTTTCTGTGGGACAGTCTTTTAAAACTGTAGATTTGTCCTTCTTCTAGTCATGGAGTTCATTATAAGAAATACGCTGAAAAAAGTTAGTTATAAAGAATACGAAGGTTGTAAAAAAACGTAGGATAATAAAAAACCTAGGTTAATATCTGAAATATAAAACTCAAGCTTAATAAAGAGATACGTGATTTATATGGCTATACCCTGATTTACATGGCTATACCCGTTTGAGACACATCTAAACCACACCATCAAGTAACAAGGCATAGCCGAGAGCAATGACGCTTCAGCTATCGGCACTGAGGTCTTCAGGGTTCAAATCATGCTGTCGGAAGGAATTTTTTTTAAATACAGGAGACGTACTAAAAATAGTATGGACGCTGGATGAGACCGATTAAACGTGTATAGAGAAAACTCATTTGCTTTAAAGAGGGGAGGGCTTAAAATATAGGTGGGTCTATGAAGATGGGTGGGCTTAAAATATGGGTTAATCAGGGGAAAATCGAGACTATTCGAGAAGGGGGGCTTAAAATATAGGTCGACCAGGGGGTCTTGAAGAGGGCTTAAAATGTGGTCGATTGAGACATAATGGTCAAAGTTCAATCTGAGAAGGCAACGTCGACGATTGCAACACAGGTCAATTTCCGGTCGATTGCGACATAGGGGTCAGAGTTCAATCTGAGAAGGCAACGTGGACAGTTGCTACACAGGGGTCAATTTCCGGTCGGTGACGTCATAAGGGTTAAAGTTCAATCTGAGAAAGCAACGTGGACAGTTGCAACACGGGTCAATTTCCGGTCGATTGCGACATAGGGGTCAAATTTCAATCTGAGAAGGCAGCGTGGACGATTGCAACACGGGTCAATTTCCGGTCAGTGACGTCATAGGGGGAAAGCACAATGCGTGGGGGCGCCCCAGGTTGGCACCACACTACTCATATCATTATTTGCTTAGTCAAACCACCAACACTTCAGCATCTAGAATACACCTACCCTCAATTTACACTGAAGATAGGTTCCGCACAAAACCGTGTAAATCGAAATCTTGGATTTTGCTATGTAAAACCGTGTAAAACGAAAAAAACTCTAAAATGTGCATAATTCAGTTTCGATTTACACGGTTTTGATTTCGATTACACGGATTTCGATTTACACGGTTTTGTGCGGAACCTATCTTCAGTGTAAATCGAGGGATAGGTGTAGTAGTCAACAGGAGATATTTTCTCGTTGTAGCATTACAGCGCGACAACAAATGAGCTACAGCAAAATTAAGAGGAAAACGAATAAAATTGTATGGTAAACTCAAATAGAAAAAGAAATTCAGATAACTAAAGCTTCTATTTTTTCTTCTGATCTATAATTCAATCCCCTCATCAAATAGTTACGTACTGTGTCGGCCAATACACTTAACAATACGGCTTTGGTTGAAGTAAATATTTTCATAATTAAATAACAAATGCTATAAATTTGAATCTGAAAACACCGTCCGATCGTCGAAGTTAAGCAGCTTTTGGCGCGTTCGGTACCTGGGAGGGGGACCATTTGTGAACACCGCGTGCAGTAGGGAAAAAATCTGCTGAGGGCCCGCCATCCTCACAGATCCCTCTATTATGGCGAATTTAACTAATAGGCTCCTGTCAGACCTCTGTGGCAAGCATCTGCTTGAGGAGGTATTTATTTTTATTTTATTTATTACTGCGCTTATTTTAAATTGTTCTTTTGATGGCGAACTTGTATCATAATAAAAAAGGATCATTAATTTCTTTTGTTATTTCAATTATCAGTAGCCTCACTTCAGAGCCTTTGATCTAGAATAAAAGACGTTAAGTTTCTTACTATCTTGTCACAAAGCAATTATTTTTCATTTAATAATTTGTTTATTGCAGAGCTCCTAACATGCCAGTTGTGCAGTATAGGAACTAACAATCCCAAATTTGCTGTTAGGAAAATAAGACCCCCCTCTCCCCCCACCCGAAATTTTAGGATGATTATGTAATAATATCAGATAAAGATTGAACTTATAAAAGTTAAGTGTTCTGTGTATTAATTTGTTTTCAAACCACTTATAATTATATTACGTAAAATTATATGTTTTATGGGAATTAAAATTATGCATCTAATCTATATTTTTTCAGTTCCACAATTTTTAAAAGTTTTGCAAACCATTCTTCCGGTAAATATTCCGCTATGAATTCTTTTCTAAAAATTAAATATTCCCTCAAGCAGTCGCCCTGAAGCAGATTACGAGCCTGCCGGGGTATCGACTAGGCCATATCCGCCCCTCTCGCCGAAGAAACAGTGGATATGCATATGTTATCGTATGTCAATAATAAAATTATTACCTTATATCTGAATATTTCAATTATTTTTATTTCAACACAAATTGAAAAAAAAGTAGATTTTCCCCCTATAATTAATTATTCATCTAATGGAGTTATTTTTAACCTGAAAAAAGTCGTACCCTATGTATAGATGTGTCTTTCTGCTGCGGTCTCGCCTTCCTCACAAATTTTGTCTGTAGCGTATTATACTGACAGGTTCCTGTCAGACTTCTCTGAGAAGGAGAAGTTTGAGAGATAATTTATTTTTATTTTCATTTTATTGCATAAACTGATTATTTTCCTAAGAAACCGAATTCAGTTTCGTGAACTGAAACAAATATTTGTTCTCAGTGAAAAATTTTAGAGTCGAAAAGCCATTTTACTGACTGCATCTTATCTCTAGAAACTATCCTTCAGATTGTCACTAGAACGCAACCAGTTGATGAGAATGTGACCTTCAGCTGCGGGAAACAATGGAGGTGCGACTTTGGCTGGACTGTGCATGGAGCGAATATCTGTGCTTTGCAGTGGTCAGCAGCATGCATATTGCCATTCTCTGTAACCCATCCTAACCTGCAGGGTACTGCAGCAGTAAGCGGGGTCATACCTCTAGGAAAGCACATTTAATTTTAGAATCAGTTTAATGAGACAAATGTACCCTATCACACTTTTCTACAATTTTTTTGGAAATCAGGAGTGAGATTGCTTGTTGAGATTCTCATCACAGCCTGCAAGTTAATGTCTGTCAAAGAGCATCTATATTTACTCTTGATGATCTTCAAGCAAGAAAAACTTTGCTCACAAATATATGTAGACCCAAATATAGAGAACATTTTTCCAGCAAATTTCTTCATACATGGAAATTTTTCAGCAGACAAAGATTTGTAAAAGTCAACTAATGTTACAGCATTAAACATTTCTTTCACAGTGTGATCTGAATGCATGTCAATAAGTTCAAGCTGCAGCTCCTCAGGTGCTGTGTCAATATCAGCAGTGATGGGATAAGAGAGCAAATTGAATTTAGGCTCAATTTTCTTAAAGTCCTGAAATCTGCTTGTGACCTCGTCCTCCAAACTCTGCAGATGATCCCTTATCTTAGCAAAAATACTTTCAGGCACTTTCTGTTTTCCTAATAAAGGGAAATGACAAAAATTGCCTTCACCTGCTTGCCTTGCAAATAGACCTAGTTTTGCTTTGAATGATTTTACATGCTTCCACATTTCATGTGCAAACAACCCCTTTCCCTGCAATGTCACATTCAGTTCATTCAATTTCTCAAATACATCAGCTGCAAACATCGTCTCATATCTCCACTCCTCACATCCTATTTTTGTAACAAAATCATGAGATATCTGCTTCGTGTCCAGAAATAAGAGGATTTCATTCTGCAATGCCCAGACTCTTTTTATCACTTTGCCCAGGCTCAACCACCTCACACTGTTGTGGTAAATTACGTCTTCATACTCTGCCTCCACATCCTCAAGAAAAGATTGGAACTGTCGATGGTGGAGGGCCCTTGCTCTGATTGTGTTCACCACACTAACAATAGGATCTACCACATGCTTTAAGTCCAGTGCAGCTTTACAAAGGCTCTCCTGATGCAAAATGCAATGAAAAGACAAGATATCACTGTCTGTGTCTTGTGCTTGTAACTTGTTTTTAAAAGCTTAACCATACCTACATTTTTTCCACTGAAAGCTCTGGCCCCATCTGTTGTAATGCTTGCCATTTTGTTCCAGGACAACCCACTTTTCTCCACACAATTCACAGCACACTCAAGCAAGTCCTGACCAGTGGTTCTATCTTTCATTGATTCTAGGCCAAGTAATTCCTCTGTGATAACGAAATTTTCATTAATTCCACGGATAAAGATGAGTAATTGTGCAGTGTCTTCGTTATCTGTGCTCTCATCCAGTGCCAAAGAAAACCAAACAAAATCTTTGCTCGCAGTCTTCAGCTGTTCTGTGAGTTCGTCACTAATTGAGTCAATGCACCGCACTACAGTATAGTCCTTCTTGACAATGAAATGCTTTCAAATTTGCTTCTAACATCAGGACACAATACGCTTGCACACTCTACCATACACTGCTTAATAAACTCGCCATCCGAAAAAGGCTTGTTGTGTTTAGCAAGGTTGTAGGCTACCATGAAACTTGCTTCTGTAGCGCTATTTTGAAGTGTTGATTGCTTTGTAAAAAATGTTTGTTGCTTCTTCAGCCTTTTCACACACTCCGCAGCTTTTATTTTGCGTTCTTCCTTGGAAAGTTGGCAGCCAAATTCGCCATGTTTTGTTTCGTAATGTCGTTTCAGATTGTACTCCTTAAATACGGCTATCGTTTCATGACACAATAAACACACTGCTTTATTCCCTGTATTACCAAAGAAATATTTGTTTGTCCATTCTACATTAAACACACGACATTCATCACCGATTTTACGTTTTTTCGGAGTTTCATGGTTTCACTAAAGTTGGAAATTTATATATTTACTGTTGCCAAGATCAACCGGAAAAGCACTGCGTATCTATACTGCGCATGCGTATTGATGTGGCCGTCTTAGTGGAAAATACGAGACGAAACTTCTGTCGCGCACGGGAAGGAAATCTCGGTTTAAGGCGGATTTTTCTGACTGTCTTGGCGGGCCACAAAAAACTCTTAGCGGGCCGCTATTTGCCCACCCCTGATCTAGAAAAACAATGAGAACTACTTTAACGTCATCTCAGACAGTTTTCCAGCTCCATTGAACAAGCGGGATTTTATCATGTTTCGTTTTTGGTGTTGTATCCTTCCTGCTGATTTTCAGACACTGGTAGACTCTATGGAGCTACGAATACAGGCTGTACTGGAAACAAGTGTTAGTCCAACACGATGTTAATGATTTTACGTTGCCCTTTCGTTTTTCCCCCCATTACCTGTAGATGTTAATAATCTAAAAAAAATCGAAAAACATCTGATAGTGCTGTTACTATTATTACTACCATTTTGTTGTAGTTATTATTATTACGTTGTTGTAGTAGTTGGGTCGCTTTACCTCTGAGCGGCACTTTTTTTGCACACAATAGAGAAAATGGCCAGGCCATAAGGATCTCAAAGTCTCAGAGAAGTTTTCTTCTCTTCCCACTGGAACAGCTGTTGGGAGACAGATGGTAGCTTCCCGACAATACCATCCAGCATTTTCGTTTAACATGTACAGGGTATTAGTTATATTATACGTTAAGCCGTAGTCCCACACATGCGGACTACGGCTTAACGACCCATCCGGTGGACGGCGGCCTTTCCAAGTTCATCTGTGCCATGTAATAACTGAGGCAAGGAGATTTGCGTACATAACTCTTAATGTTGGCCCAGCTGGGACCCCAACCAGAGAACTGCAGATTACGAGCGTAGTGTGCGACCGACTGAGACACTCTGTCCCCTACAGACAGAGACCTCCTATTGACTGAACCGTTACATGATGCCTTGAAAGAATTCCTCTTTTTACGAATCCACTAAACACATGGACAAAAGAGATAAATAAGCAGACAGCACTTCCTCAACATTTAGCGGAAAAAGTACATGAGAAAATGTTTATATTGGGTCTCACCAATTGTTCGTAAACTCTAGATCAGCTGACATTGACTTTCAGTGTATTATAATCTCGAAATGAGAAAAAACTTTTCATAACATTTGTTCAGCTTCTGAAAGAAATAGCCTGAAGTGCAAATCCTACGTATCATCGAACATGCATAAGCTAAAGTTGTGAAAAAATATATTTTCTGGTGTCGAGGTAGATATGGTCTACGTCCGTTTAGGTGTTCAAAACTTTAACAAAGTTCGTGATGCTAGAGTTTAGAGTTTATAATTTAGTCAGAATCCTGGTTATCAAATGTATCAGCAGGTAAAACGTTCTGACATTATGAAAGAGCTGTTTCAATTTTTACCCAACAAAGAAGACTTTAAATTGTCCGTGAGGTGTATTAAACTGTGGGCTAAAAGGCGTGGTGTGTATTCCAATATACTTGGATACAAAAATGGCCTCTCATGGGGAATATTAGTCGCCAGAAAATGGCAATTTTATCCAAATGCGAGCTGTTCAAAATTAGTTAATAGGTTCTTTATGATGGACATGAAGTTCCATGCGTTCGAGAAAACGGGTTGGGTCATTCCACAACAGATTTTTTTTAAATCTCGTATCTTGTACTTGAATGGAGATATGCGTTATGAAGATAAGACGGTGTTACGATGGGTACTTAATGGTTAGCTAACCATTTAGTAACGATCGTAATATTTTCTTATCTTTATCAGTATTCTTTGGCTAATGAAACAAGTGAGTAATAAAAGATTAATTTGTGACAGGTTTTTCCTTAACAAATGATATAATGTGACGAATATTCAAATGGAATGAATTATTTGAACCAATTAACTTTTACCACTTATGGAAGCATTCTGTTGTTTTGATTGCAACCTCCTATTCGGAAGAGACATATTTGGAATTGTGCGGTTTGGTTGAATGAGGGATTGGTTTTATTTTCTTAAGCTCAGAATCTCATTGGAAATATTTATGAATGAAATACTAATTTTCTATGTCAAAAAAGAAAACTTGAGTGTACTAGCCAATCGTTCTGATTAATTGGATTTGGTTTTAAAGTGAAGAATGTTAATCTAATCTTTGATATTAATAACTTTGTCCACATTATTACCAAGCATGCTGTTGCATATAAGAGGAAGTGAACTATCTAAGAAGAAACCAACTAGGAACTATTTATTTGGAAGTATTCTGCATGCAAGAAGAAACAATGATCAGTAAATATACCCGTTTCCAAGAAAATCTTTCAGGAATTAGACATTTCTGATGCGTATTACGTCCGGCAAAATATTTTCCTTCGAAGGATATATATTTTCGTTTAATTTCATTCATTTTGAGAAACTGGAAACACGTTTTAATACAATGTTCACTGTTGTGGTGTATTGTCAATGATTTTCAATTTAAAAGGGAAAACAACAACATTTTAGCTTTCTTATTTTCGTTGATATCAATTTTGAGTTATTGTACTAGGAATTTATTTGAAATGTTGGAAAAAAAGTTTTTTTCTACTTTGTTTTTGTAGAGTTTAGTAGATTTTGCAGAATAGTAATTAAGAGTTCTTGAAGAATATCATGTACTTGAAACATTTCGAAATGAAAAAAATATTTTCTCAGAAAGGAAAATTGACGAACGGTGTTGTATCCCTCCTGCTGATTTTCAGAAGCTGGTAAACTCTGTGCAACTACGTATACAGGCTGTACAGAAAACAAGTGTTAGTGCAACACGATGTTAATGATTTTACGTTGGTCTTCGGTATTTGTCCATTACCTGTAGATGTTAATCATTTAAAAAATATCGATAAATATCTGATTGGGCTACTACTACTCCATTTTGTTGTTGTTATTATTATTATTATTACTGTGTTGTTGTTATTATTGCTATTTTTACTGTGTTATTGTAGTAGCGTGTATGGTGGTTATTATACAAACACTTATCTTTCGTTGCGTTTCCAGAGTTATTGATCTACTGAAGGACGATAAATGGCGGAAGACGTTGGACAACACCCACAAGCGAATCATCTTGGTGTTACATCTTCCGTAGATGAGCATTATCCAATAAACAGAGACCGTTTATTAACTGAAGATTTAAATGAGTCTTTGAAAGAATACCTGTTTTATGAGTTCCCAAAAGAAGGTGTGCATCGAATGAAAGTCCTGTGAAAAATTCACAAACTGTAGAGTGTGTCTCACGGCCGATTGGTTAGCGCGCTTGGCTACTGATCTTAGAGATGGGTTCGATGACCGGGTAAGCCATGGATGGATGTGTCGTTTTTCTGCTGAGTTTCTGCCATCCTCTGACCTTTTACTCTGGCATATAAATTGACAGGCTCCTGTCAGACCTCTAAGGCAAGCAGCTGCTTTAGGGTGTATTTATTATTATTACAGATAACAGAAATAAGAAAACAGCCCTTCCCCAACATTTATAGGAAAAAGAACATGCGAAAATGTTTAAGTTTGGTCTCACGAAATGCGCGTAATCTCTAGAACAGCTGACATTGTCTTTCTGTGTATTACATCTCGAAATGTGTTGAGAAAGGACTTTTCACAACATTTGTTCAGTTTGTCCTGAAATGTAAAGTCTACGTACCATCAGATATGCATAAGTTCCAGTTGTGATTATTGTATTTTCTGGTGTCGAGAAAGATATGGTCTACGCTCGTTTTGCTCTTCATAGCATTAACAAACTTCGAGATCTCAGAAATCACAATCTACTCAGAAACCTGCATATCAAGTGTATCCGCAACTTAAACTGTTCTCGGATTACAGAAGGGCTATTCCTATTTTTAAACAACAAAGAAGGTTTAAAATTATCCATGAAGTGTATTAAACTGTGGGCTAAAATGCGTGGTGTGTATTGCAATATACTTGGAAGCAAAGGAGGCTTTTCCTGTGTAATATTAGTCGCAAGATTTTGTCAATTTTATCCAAATGGGAACTGTTCAAAAGTAGTTAATAGGTTCTTTATGGTGGTCAGAAATTCGTAGTCGAAGATACCAGAGCGTTTGAAAAATTTTCTGCCTTCAGCTACCGCACTTTTTCTTAAATCTCGGATCCTGTACTTGAATGGAGATATGCATTATGAAGATAAGACGGTGTTACGATGGGTATTAAATAGTCAGCTAACCATTTAGCACCTATCGTAACATCATCTTATCTTTATCACTATTAGTGTGTTAATGTAACAATGTCAGCAATAACTGTAATAAAAGATGAATTTAAGAAAGGTTTTTCCTTAACAAATGACATAATGATAGGAAAATACAAATGACATGAATTATTGAACCGATTAACTTTTACCACTTGTACAAGCATTGCATTATTTTGATTATAACTTCTTATCAGGTGGTGACATTTTTGGAATTACGCGTTTGGCTGGCTTTCTTTAGAAATTTAGTTTTCTTGTTTGAAGCTTAGAATCTCATTCAGAAATATCCGTTAACTCAATGTAATAGTAATTTTTATTGTTCAAAAGAAAATATTCAAGGTACTAGCCATTTTGGGTTGGTTTGTTTTTCCTCTGAGCGGCATTTTTTTTGCACACCATGGGTAAATGTCCAGGTCACAATGACCCCGAAGCCGAAGATTTAGGGAGGGAACCCAATGGAATTGCTTATGAGAAATAGATAAAAGCCTCCCGTCAAGGCCATCCAGTGTGTTCTTTAACGTGCACAGGGTATGGCTCTTCCGAACATGGTGTCACCCACTTAACGTCCCATCCGACGGACGGCTGTCTTCCCAAGCCCATCGGTGTCCCCTACTGACCGTGGTCAGGGCAAAGTATTAGCCAATCGCTTTCGTTATTTAGATTAGGATTCAAAGAAAAGAAAGTTAATGTTGTTTATCTAATGTTAAATAATAATAACTTTTTCTCATTGTTACAAAGCAAGTTGTTTCATGTAAGCAGAAGTGAAGTATGGAACGAAAAACAAAATAATTCCATGAAAGTGTTCCGCATGCAAGATGAAACAAGGAAATATGCCTGTTTCTAAAAAATTCCCTCATGATCCCGTGGTTTCTGATGCGTACTATGTTCTGAGAAATGTTTTCATTTGAAGAAAAATAGTTTCGTTGTATTTTTCATTGATTTCAAAAAACGGAACACGTTTGAATACCCTATTCACTGTTGTGGTGAAGTGTTAATTATATTTAATTAGCAGGAAAACAATTACATTTTACTTTTTGATTTCCGTTGATATCAAGTTCGAATCTATTGTACAAGAAATATTTTTGAAATGTGGGGAGAAAACTTTATTTTACTTTGCTTTTGTAATATTAGTAGATATTGCATAATAATAATTAAGGGTTCTTAAAACAAACTACGGTAGATTCTCTCTTATCCGGTCTTGGTTCAACAGGCCTGCGCTTTAACCGGTCGTTGCAAGAAGCGGAAGCAAGTCGCCGAGTGTTTTGTTTATAGTAGAGTTCATATTTTCTTCAGTTCCTCGTTGTGAATATTGCAGTGCACAATGTACTGCGCGTATACAGGAGTATGTGTTGTGATCTATTAATTATTGTGTGGTACAAAATGAATGGGTGCAAACGTAAGCGTAATGGCGTTACGATGGAGATGAAATTAAAAGCGTTAGAACATATATACAAAGGTGATCCAGTAATGCATATTTGTGATGAACTAGGTGTTGGTAAAAGCACGGTGAATGACTGCAGAAGGGATGGAAAATCTTTACACTCAAGTCATTTTCATTCAAGTCGAGTCTGAAAAAACGCTTTCTTCTCGGTGCACTCTTAAAAAGCCGAAAAATGAAATTGTCGGTGATGCACTTTGGTTATGGTTCATGCAAGAGCTTTGAAAAGGAACGACAATCAGTGGGCCAATCTTGAAAGAAAAAACATTAATCCTTCATTCTAAAATCGCTAATGGGGGATATTTTTCAGCAAGCATGAGATGGCTCTCTCGCTGGAAAAAACGGCATGGTGTTCATTACCTTGGCGTTTGTTGTGAGAAATTGTCAGCTGATCATTTAGCAGCAAATGAATTTTCAGAGAAACTTTTACTGCTTATTAAAGAAGAAGCAGAACAAATCTACAATGTAGACGAGACTGGGTTAAATTTTAAACTTCTTCTAACGAAAACGTTTCTGACAGCGCAAGAAACCTCATCATCCTCATCATCAGGAAACAAACAAAGAAAGGATCATTGTGGCTGTGTATAGAAATGCTGCAGGTACGCACAAACTTTCTCTTTTTGTAATTGGGAAATCAGCAAAACCTCGAGCATTCAAGCATTTAAATTTAGCTGATCAGCTAGTTTACTACAAAGCTAAAAAATCTGCTTCGATGGACTCGTATTTTTTTAAGGAATGATTCTTTGCAGAATTTGTTCCAAAAGTAAAACACCACTTGACAAGTCTTAAAATGCCTGTAAAGGCCCTACTCATTCTCGACAATGCCCCAACACACCCAAGCGAACTCATTTCTGACAAATGAAAGCCATGTTTTGCCACCTAATGTAACGTCTTTAGGGCAACCAATGGATCAAGGCGTGCTTGTAAGTTTAAAAAGGCGATACAGGAGAAAGCTTCTTTCAGAAATTCTACAGCGAACCGAAAATGACAGAATAGGACTTTTAAATGCTTTGAAACTTTGTCAACTAATGATTAACGACCTCAAGGAACCATTTTGTGATGCATTTAATATGGGTATATACGTTGTCGATGCCCAAATCTTTATGAAGTTGTCTGTTAGTAACAAACCAAGCGACATCAACAGCCTATCTCAATTTTTTTTTTGCAAGAACTAAATGTTTTGTATATTCGTGGACAACTAATCTCAGCAAAATTTGTTTTTCTTATAAAGGATGGACATATTGTTGAAATGCATCCGTGATATACCGCTTCATGTCTGCTACCCTGTCATTGGGGATTGAAGGAACTAAAATTAATTTAATCAAATAGTTTTATAAAATAGGTGGTAGTTAATTGTCAAATTTCATTTCTCTTTTTAACTTATTTTCTTATTGTCCTTCACTCGTAATTTGTTGTGGTTGCAATTTGTTTTAATAATTCGTAATTTGTCAAATCACTAGATTAAATAAAGAAATTAAACGCCATATCAATTCTATCTTCTGTTGAAAGCTACGAAAGGAGACAGATTAATGGCGGTCTTAAAATGACGAGAGCAGAGAGAAAATGAGTAATTCGGACCTTACGTTAGGTGGCGCTGCACTACAATTTCAGTTCGGTACTTCTATGTCTTCCCCTTTGTTTGTGAACTTTACAGTTCTCTTATTCGTGAACCACTTGCCCAAAGGGACATCACCCGATGGTATCTTGACCTAGTGGCGTGACTTGCCGTGCACGTGGCAAGAGCAGCATTCGTATGCAGATGGAAATGGAGAGCGGAAGCGGTGCTATGGAACTTTCGAGAAGTCTGCCTAGCTCCTCTTCTTTTTTTTCTCATGGAAACTGGTCAGGAGGGAGAAACAAAGGATCAAGAGAGGGGAAAAGGCAAAAGGAGGCATTTCATTTCGAAATGGGGCCAGTTGGAGGATGTAGACAAAAATGGCGAAACCGGATCCAAAGGCATACGATTACGACACTCCCCACAAGATAAGCTTTCATTTGACAACCTAACTGTGGATGCTCATATTCGGAAGATGGAAGAATGATTTGCATATATCTCCTTTTTTATGGGTAGAAAATTTAGGGGGGGGGGGGTTGCATTCCATAACGCTTCTGACACCCAAGTATTCATTTAATGCAGAATGTAGTACGTTTGGTGGAAGAATTGCCTTGAGAAGAACACAAAGTGACACATGAAATAATAAGCTGAAAAAATTTGTCACGAATGACAAATATTAAAATTCAGCTTTAAGAGACAACATAGTTACCACGTACCGATAGATGGCGCCACTATTGGAATCAAATAAAAATGCGGGAAAGCTAAATCATATTAGGTGAAGAAGAAACGTTAGTAGTTGATGGTGTAATTGTTAGCATACCTTGCCGGTTACTGGAAGATGAGGGTTCGAATCCGACTCATAGCACAACTAGTATTTCTCAGCTTATTATTTTGTTTTACATATGTACAGGAAATTTGTGACACTTTACCACGCAAAGTAACATCATTTGTCGGTTTGTGTGTTTGTCACATAATCGATAAACAAACAGATATATCACAAGGAAAAACAATAAGAAAATAGGCAAAACATATACCAAAAAGACGTGAAATGATCATTAAGGTGAAGAACTTGGTTGTGACATATTGATTTTAAAATATCAAATATTCTCGTTAAGATGTATAACAAATGCTGAAATAGTAATTAAAATGAGATTATAATTAAATAATTCACAAATATTTAGTTTTTTTCAATTTATCAGTAAGCCATATTCTCATACAATTTCTAGTTGAATGCTTTCAGGTAATTCATAACAGAAAATAAAATTTTGAAATCTGATTAAAAAATACTTCAGAATGAATATTAAAATTAATATATGTTTAATTAATTCTTGGCTTGAAATCCACAGAACAGATAAACATTCGAAAACAAAGGTGTGTTTAGGACATTCTATCCCCCAGTAAATTTTTCATAATAATATTACCAGTTTATTCAACAACAAAACGACATATACTTTTACAATGAATTTGCTATTACATGTCATATAAAGTTCATAAGGTTTTGAAATAAATGGGAAAAGAAGCAAAATTGTTAACACTAAAATTTCATAACTCCCACTCGAGAAGTTCTCGCGTGTGAGAGTAATGAAGAGTTGCGTTATAGATTATCGTAACATTGTGAAAACCATAACTTGTAATGATAAGGAAAGAACAAATTAACCTTAAGCAGTTCCTTGACTCAGAACTCAGACAAGAGCCTTTAGGGATTAATACATCATAGTTAAATAATAACATCATAGTAAGTTAATTTAATACACCATAGAAATCTGAGCAAGCCGAGAACTCAGGAAAATAAATTTTCAGTAGTGGTTTGAACCCAGTCACTTTTATCCATAGACAAGCACTGTAACCACTTGGCCATATGCATATATCATATCATAATCGTTTAATGAAGTACTTGGGAATTATTCTATACTTTCCTGCTCAAGATATGAATTGTTTACCGACCATAACCCATTTTTCTATTATATTTTGCATTTTTCACGGTTATAAGCAAATTCAGAATTTAAATTGCCACTGAGACTGACCTGAACACTGTAAATGTTATTTCAATCCCGAGCATGAACCAAGTGTGCTGGGCCAACACCACCTAGAGGAGAAGGCCGTACCACTGATTTGTGACGTCAGCATTACTAGACCGGACTGCCGGCAGAATAGATTGAGAGATAACTTATCCTTGTTAATAGAACTTCCCATTTAGATTTTGAATATTCACTAATAAATCATTAAAATAATTTGTTTTCATATAATTAAAAAAAAATCCCACATTTTTCTAATTTTTTTTTAGAGATAACTTTTTTTTTTGCTTTGACTAGTATTGTAAACCATTAATTACCGTTTCCGATTATACAGATAGCTTTAAATTATTATTTAGATAATAACACTTTAAATGTTCGGAAATTTCAAAACTTTTAACGAATTTTGCAAACGATCGATTAATGTATTGAACAAGTACTAAATTTTCACTCTTAAAGGATTCTAGAAGAGCAAAATATATTTAGAAAAAAACTACTTGTTACAAAATACCACAGATATCTATTTTTTTTCACAAATATGTATGTATATATATATGAGGTTTAAAACATTATTTAATGAAAACAGTATGTTTCAATATTGCATATTTTAAGAAAAACAACCAACAAATTCCACATTAAAAATACTTTTATTTACAATATGAGAAAACAAATATATATAGGATACACATTACAATGAAACAAATATTTCATTGTTTACTTTATTTTTAAGAAAATTGTGCAATTAAAACAGGAAAATTCACCAATCATATGGGAGAATTTTTAAGCAATATGAAGGAACTTAATATTGTGCAATACTATTTAAATGGAAAAGGAAAATTTTATGATATTCCCTTCATCCCAGTTGAACTCTTTTTTTTTTAAATAGTTTAATAATGAAAGCTATTTTTAAAATGCATCACATTAATAAAAACTGTTTCTAGGACAACTATGACTTTCAAATAAAAAGAAAAGATAAATTGCTTTCCCAAACTTTTTCATCCTAATGCATATTAAAACTAATTTCTTCACATAACATAGAAATTTTTATCCTTTTTGCTATCATAATAAACTTTAATAATAAGAAAAAAAAATTCTGAAGAAACATGAAAGCAACATCTAAATACATGTGGTCAAAAGGTTTGAACAGATTCAAAATACAACAGAAATATAAAATACAATGAGTATTATACAATGTAAAGGTCACATTGAAATATCCATATACACTCAGTAATTATGAAACCTAATTCCATGTTATGTCAATGGAAAGCTAATTTAAAACCTTTGTAACTTTTAAAATGAGCTTTTATGAAAAAAAAATGAAATGAAGATCAATTAAAGATCTCAATCAAATTTATTTAATATATGTTCATTAAAAATCAAAGAATTATGAAAACTGGGATATTTAATATGAACAATGGCTGTTTTAAAATATTGATCTGGGAAGTAGTTGAAATAAGTTAATCTCAAAACAGTATCCCATATTAAATTTTATTAGCATAGTTTTAGAATGCTAATTCTATTCTATGCTTCCATCTTCAATTATTTAAATTTTCACCAACTCTGCAGAATGCGCATTACTGTTTAAGATGTTGATATATAATAAAATACCCCTTCAAACAGCTGCTTACAACAGAGGTCTGACATGAGCCTGTAAGTTTATATGCCATAGTAGATCTGTGAGGATGGCGGAAACCCAGCAGAGAAACAACACGAACAACCCATGCCTTACCTAGGGCTCGAACCCAGGTTAGTAACCAAGCGAAGCCTCTTTAAATACTAAATGAATATTATTGGAATATAGAAAATTAAGATAGATTTTTAACTTATATATATTCAGTCATATTTTCCCATAAAATGTTTATTTTAGAAATTACAGAGCTTTGAAATTATCTTTCCATTGACATAACATGGGATTGGTTGGTCATAATTAACAGAGTGTGTATGGGGTAGTTTCATGGCAGCAAACACAGACTTTTATAACACAGAATTGAAAATATTTATGATAATATATTTGTACATACATGTAATAAGAAAAGATTTAACTTGTAAAATTTGCAGCTAGCTATATAATTAGTAGAATTGTAGCATCATCAGCAACTCAGATTTAATGACATTGCAAAACTTGAATTAAGTAAAAATAAAGTACTACAAGCAATATATATCAACTATTGAACATTTTACTAACTTTGAATAGATAGAATTAGCATCTAAAATTTTCTTATATTTTTATAGAGGTCAAGCTGTTTCAAATGATTCAGTATACTCCAAATGTGCAAATCAAATTGAAGAATTAAAAAAATATCTAGATGTCATTTACATAAAGGTTGATGAAGTGGCAAAAATAAACTACACCATTAGGTTCTTAATAGGATTCCTTCCCAAAGGCAAGTCGACAAAATAACTTTAAATTTGTATGGGGTCAAAAATATACAGAACAGAAAAAAATGTTTTGCTATTTTGTAAAGAGCATATACTTAACATGCCTGGAAACATATTAAATAAAAACATTATTATAATCTTGACCTTCTGCAGAGTTTTTTAAATTTAAGTCATTAACTATTATGCATATCTTAACTGCCATATCTGGTGAAGATGCTTTCAAATGCTAAGAGCAACAGGGTATATTTCCTTTATAAACAGATATCCTTACACTAAAATTTTAATATTACTTGAACTCACTATCAGTGTGAAACCAATTATTGACAAAGAACTTGGAAGAAGAAAATATGTATCAGAATCAGTACAAGGTTTCTAATAACATAGTCAATCATCTCCCACCAAGCAGAAACTGACATCTCCCAATGATACAGAAAACCTTATTGATCTGTTGACCAGGCTAGTTCATAGGCATATCAAACACCCATTGGCAATCACTATTAGAAATTTAAAAAATCCTACATTTGCAAGGCAGAAGAAGCCACAAGATATGCATATATATTAAAGAAAATCTAGGAATAAATTAACTTCCTAAATCTCCCATGGCTTTTACAAAAACCAAAGATTGACACTTAAGTTTTCTGCTTATAATGTTCTCACTTTAAAGTAATGAAGGAAAAATAATATTCAGAAAATTCTATTTGCAGTTTAATGAGTTTCAGTTGATCATTTCATCCAGAAACTGGTGGTATATGTTCCAACAGAAAATTATAAATTTCATACCCCACTAAATGCATGTATAACAGAAGCAATGAAATGGATTGGAAAGAAAACCATATACTGTCACATACTGCATTTATACTGAATAGCTGTCCAAACAAAAGCATCCACCCCAAGTATTTGATACATTGATAAAAAAATTTAAAGACAACCAAAAATATAATTTATCTTCAGGGGTCCAGCCATAAGAGTATGTGGGAAGTGAAAATGTTGTGGAATTGGCAAAAGATCACTCAAAAGTAACACTAAACACAATATTAAGAAAAAACCTACTGACAAGTGCAGGTAGAGATTCCCTTTGATCATAGATTTAGTCACAAAAGACATGAAATCAGTAAAATAAAAATGAAATAAATCTAGTAGACCCTGTACAGTAGCAAAATATAGTTAAAGGAACTGAAAATAGCTATTGCAGCTTGCATGCAATAAAATTTCCACTAAAATATTGCAAAACATTTGACAATAAAGTTAACCAGTTTTTGTGTCTAAAAAACAATGGTTGAAACAATAGCACACCATTCCAAAGGGTTTTCCACCATTGTATTTATTGGGCTATAATTATTTGAAGGTGGGTCTATG
This sequence comes from Ryuthela nishihirai, assembly GCA_038380435.1. NCBI lineage: Eukaryota > Metazoa > Arthropoda > Arachnida > Araneae > Heptathelidae > Ryuthela > Ryuthela nishihirai. The sequence continues at coordinate 2,451,217 of JAWZYU010000005.1, forward strand.
ATGTTGTGGAGACTTTACAATTACAGTGTATCATTACTTTCCAAAAAGCTTCATGCTAACTGATGAAAATGACAACCAGCTATTTTTACCTCCCTCCAAATTTGATATTTCTTAACCTACTTTTTAACATTAGGTACTTTCAGGTACTTGCAGACTAACCAAGTACACGAGCAGATGGACAATCCAAAGACTCGTGTAATAAGGAAAATCAAACAGCATGCTTTATAGAAGATCCATGTTCAATTACTGGCTCAAAGCCTGTGGAAATTGTTTTCCAGATATTAAAGATGAATGAAGATTAATAATTTCTTTATTTAATTATCTTTATTTAACAGTTTAAAATAAATTATCTGCATTGGGTGAAATTAAGACATTGGATTCTGGACTCAATAAAATATTTACTTAAAAATATCAACCACTGATATCAAATTTGTAACATGATTGAGATTACCAAACATAAATTTTTGAATTATATTAAATCTCATAAGAGTAATTTTTAGGTGTGAAATTAGACAATCAGCATTTTGACTTTAACACAATATCAAATTGTATAAAAATCTTAATATAATTTTCTCAAAGTAACATACACAAATTAATCCACAGTACCTCATTGATTTACTAACATTTAATCACTATCAAACTCATTAAGTATTATGATGATAATGAGTATAGTGAAAAAATTACCTTGAGCCAGGTGAGATCCAAACACATAACCACCAGACGTAGGGTTACTCGATGCCGGTGTTATAAAAGGAGGATATGCTTTCTTTGTGAAATAAAATAAGTTTTTTCATACTAAGTTTTTTGCCAAGTACTAACAGTTGAGTCAAAAAAAAACAATACTCATCAAATATACTATAAAATATATGGTGCAGTGATTTTTATTCCTGTTTCATAAACAATCAAAGGTTATTTCTCCTAAAGTGTCATAATGCTTAGTAACTATGCACTGTCATAAAAGGTAAACTTTCTGTTATTTCAAACTCTGACTGAGGTAGTGGTCAGCAATGATTTCAGTTTTGGGCGTAATATTTTTTTAAAGTGTATTTGTGGATGCTTTAAAAGTAGTTGAACAGTACTTCTCCATCAGTATATGGATACTTTAGAGGTCAGAAAACTTTCTCCCAGAGTTCATGTCAAACATGCTGGTTTCTCTTTCAACATCAGATGGTGCAAAGTGGAGTTCACACACCTATGTATGCAAAAGAAATATTGAGAATATGTACAAAAAACCTCTGATGAATGATAAACATTAAAACAAAAATCCAAACACCAGGAATACTGTTCACCATACACTAAAAAATTTTATTCAAAACTGAAGACTTTTTACCTTCGAAAGTAAAAGCTATAATTGTATTCAAAACAATTCTATAATCAGTGTATTTTCTAAGATTTCAATAAAAATCCATGGTTAAAAGAATGAATTCTCCCAAGGAATGCACCTATTCTACCAGTAAGCTGGTTTTTCTCAATATTTCTAGCACTTCTTTTATCACATATAGTTCACCTTAAAGCTAATGCTAACCATCTAATAGCATTCCACTGCTAGTACTAACCATAAAGTGCTTTTGGTAATGCCACTATAAGGTGATAATGTAAAATAAAATGCGAAAAATCATACTGAGCTGAAAATCATTTAAAACAACACTCTTATGAATGAAAGTTTAAAGGTTTGAAATAATCCAGTCCAGGAATTGAGCCTGAAAACAACTCCAGTTATAAGTTTATTGTTTCAGACAATTTCCTCTTACTGTAATTTTCAGTTTATTAGGCATAAATTTGTTTATATAGACAGCACCTGGTATTATACTAATGCTGAAAGGTATTAGGAATTGATTGGTCAGGAAGTTTACTGTTGTCGACAGTTTCTACAATAAACTTTTACCATTACATATCAGTAAAATCAAAAAACCTCAAATTTTTGTGATAATTTTTGGATTTCTTCAGTTGTAAAATCCAAACCAGTGGTCAGTACAGAGGATAAACTTTGAAGTTAACTAGAAAACAATATTGTATGCATTTGTGGTGTTTAACATATTTATATTCAGATAATAGATGAAATGACAGATATCCCCTCAAATATTCTCTAATATGATTATAGAATACATTTGTAACAAAATTAAAACAAAATCTGCAGTCACATGCAATAAAGATATGAGAGTAGACTGTTATACCTTTATTATAATATACCTGACTTATCTCATTTTACAATGAGAGTGATTGGAAATAGATGCACTTTTAATTACTCCTTTGAAAGTAAAAAATTCTTTAACTTTACTATTAAATCCTTTTTCAAAATATCCTTTCACTTATTAATCCATATGTACGCTAGATGTAGCCCACCCATTCTTTAATATCCCTATAACTTGACCTGATTTCAGAGATATAATTATGCAGAATAATTTAATGCTGAAAGTTATTAGGAATTGATTGGTCAGGAAGTTTACTGTTGTCGACAGTTTCTACAATGAACTTTTACCATTACCTGTCCTGCTTTTATTAAAAAAATAGCTGATGTGTGAGGTACGCAAAACTTCAGCAGGAAAATAATACATATTCACAAAGCCATCTCTAGGCTTTGAACATGGGTCCAATTTGTATTCACGTATACTAGTAATAGCACCAAAATAATTTCTAATACTTATGCAGAGATTTTTTATTTAAAAGTAGGTTTTCCCATGATCTTGCCTTTGGCTTATATATGTATTTCAAGTTTAACAGTATTATCGTATTAACTTATACGAGATATATTTGAACTCTATGGATATATAAATGTAGTGATATAACATTAGACCCTGAAACTATCCCAACAAAAGTACCAATTTCTTAACTTACTACTGTAATCTATTAAATAAAAAGTCTGGTCACTGTGAAATATTCTTTTCTATTTAAGCATTTTAGCATATGTACATTCGACATTTTTTATTCCAGCATATTAGGTTTCTTACTTAATAAAAATAACGTCAAATTAATCCATAACAGATCAATGATATTATATATGTATATTATATAAACGTAACATACAATAGTTAAAACGATAATTTTTACTTTAGAAGTTCATAAGTATGACAACAGATATTAATACAGAATAAAGTTCTTCTTACCTTGGATGCTTTCGTTGGACAGAAGTTTTGCCTTGGTATTGAACTTTCTGAACTTGCCATTTCTGTCGCAAATCGATATCTTCTGGAAATTTAAAAACTGAGAATATTTGTTCCCCATCGTAATTGCTCCTGCACTGAGGAACGCAGCAGCGCGATGGCATTTCGCTAAAAAAAAATCAATGAACGTAATAACAAACCACACTAAATCATACGTTTTGCCGAACTAGCTAAACACTAACAAAGGCAAGATGGAGGCGACGCTACTAGCTACGGGTCGACTAAAATTGACGTCATCAGAATCGCTTCACCGACTGGTAGGGCCTTCTCCTCTAGGTGGTGTTGGCTGGGCAACCAAGGGATGAATAATAATAGCTTGGGAAAGCCGCAGTCCATAAATCAGACTTTAAGCCTTGACTCAGTGTACAAGAGAGCCATATCCTGTGCGCCTTAAAGAGCATGAGGATTTAAACCACCAGGGCCTGATCTAGGGGGAAGCATGCCCCCCCCCCTCACTTTCAGAATGCTAGTAATGGTAACAGAGGCAAACATTATTAAACATATTTATATTTCATGCATTTTTCGAGAAATATTTAAGGAAGATCTCAAAAATTGAGGGAGAATGTTATGATGCATTGGAAATCCAGTCTCTTGCATTCCCCCATCCTTTACATTATTTCGATTTGATTGTGTTTAAGATCTCTCCCCCTTTATTATTTCTGGATCCGGTCCTGTTAACTATCATCTCTTCGCTAACAGCTGTCCAATCAGTCCTCTTCCCACAACATTCTCTCAGCCTTCCGGGATCTTGTTACCTGTCTATACACTGAAAAAATAAAAATGTTTTATGCTTTAAGAAGAAAATTGAGTTCGAAATTTCGAATGAATACGGAAAGGTTCATCCATCGCATGATAGCGTAATGAAATGGGTCAACGATAATTGAGTGGGAGTCAACTGCACTGATCATATGAACAATTTTATGACAATTGAGTGGACTACAATTGGGTGGATTGCAATTCAATGAATACGACAACTGGGAAGATACGACAATTGGGTGGATTGCAATTCAATGGATACGACAACTGCGAAGATACAACAATTGGGTGGATTGCAATTCAATGGATACGACAACTGGGAAGATACGACAATTGGGTGGATTGCAATACAATGGATATGACAACTGGGAAGATACGACAATTGGGTTGATTGCAATTCAATGGATACGACAACTGGGAAGATACGACAATTGGGTGGATTGCAATTCAATGGATACGACAACTGGGAAGATACGACAATTGGATGGATAATGACAACTAGGGGGATACGACAATTGGGATCTGGGGTGTAGGATCTGAGTACATGAGAACTCTTTGGGGGATATGGGAGGAGGATCTGAGTACACGAGAACGCTTGGGGAGGATCTGAGTACATGAGAACTCTTTGGGAATCTGGGGGGAGGATCTGAGTACATGAGTACTCTTTGCGGGATCTGAGGGGAGGATCTGAGTACATGAGAACTCTTTGGGGGATCTGGGGGGAGGAGAGAGAGGAAGAGATGGCAGAGAGGAGGAGGGGAGAGAGATAGGAAGAGAGGGCAGAGGGGAGGAGGAGGAGACAGAGACAGGAATAGAGGGCAGAGGGGGGGAGGAGACAGAGACAGGAAGAGAGGGCAGAGGGGAGGAGGGGACAGAGAGAGGAAGAGAGTGCAGAGGGGAGGAGGAGACAGAGACAGGAAGAGAGGGCAGAGGGGAGGAGGAGACAGAGAGAGGAAGAGAGGGCAGAGGGGAGGAGGAGACAGAGACAGGAAGAGAGGGCAGAGGGGAGGAGGGGACAGAGAGAGGAAGAGAGGGAAGAGAGGACAGAGAGAGGAAGAGGGGGCAGAGGGGAGGAGGGGACACAGAGAGGAAGAGAGGGCAGAGGGGAGGAGGAGACAGAGACAGGAAGAGAGGGCAGAGGGGAGGAGGGGACAGAGAGAGGAAGAGCGGGAAGAGAGGACAGAGAGAGGAAGAGGGGGCAGAGGGGAGGAGGGGACAGAGAGAGGAAGAGAGGGCAGAGGGAAGGAGGTGACAAAGAGAGAGGAAGAGAGGACAGAGGGGAGGAGGGGACAGAGAGAGGAAGAGAGAGCAGAGGGGAGGAGGTGACAAAGAGAGAAAAGGGGGCATAGGGGAGGAGGGGAGAGAGAGGAAGAGAGGGCAGAGGGGAGGGGGGATAGAGAGAGGAAGAGAGGGCAGAGGTTAGGAGGGGACAGAGAGAAAGAGGGGGCAGAGGTTAGGAGGGGACAGAGAGAGGAAGAGAGGGCAGAGGGGAGGGGGGACAGAGAGAGGAAGAGAGGGCAGAGGTTAGGAGGGGACAGAGAGAGGAAGAGAGGGCAGAGGGGAGGAGGGGAGAGAGGGAGGAAGAGAGGGCAGAGGGGAGGGGGACAGAGAGAGCAGAGGTTAGGAGGGGACAGAGAGAGGAAGAGAGGGCAGAGGTTAGGAGGGGACAGAGAGAGGAAGAGAGGGCAGAGGGGAGGAGGGGAGAGAGGGAGGAAGAGAGGGCAGAGGGGAGGAGGGAACAGAGAGAGGAAGAGGGGGCAGAGGGGAGGAGGTGAGAGAGAGGAAGAGAGGAAGAGAGGGCAGAGGTTAAGAGTGGACAGAAAGAGGAAGAGAGGGCAGAGGGGAGGGGGGACAGAGAGAGGAAGAGAGGGCAGAGGTTAGGAGGGGACAGAGAGAGGAAGAGAGGGCAGAGGGGAGGAGGGGAGAGAGGGAGGAAGAGAGGGCAGAGGGGAGGAGGGAACAGAGAGTGGAAGAGGGGCAGAGGGGAGGAGGTGACAGAGAGGAAGAGAGGGCAGAGGGGAGGAGGGGACAGAGAGAGGAAGAGAGGGCAGAGTTGAGGAGGGAACAGAGAGAGGAAGAGAGGGCAGAGGGGAGGAGGGGACAGAGAGAGGAAGAGAGGGCATAGGGGAGGAGGGGACAGAGAGAGGAAGAGGGGGCAGAGGGGAGGAGGTGACAGAGAGCGAGAGAGAAAAGGGGCAGAGGGGAGAGAGAGAGGAAGAGAGGACATAGGGGAGGAGGGGAGAGAGAGAGGAAGAGAGGACATAGGGGAGGAGGGGAGAGAGAGAGGAAGAGAGGGCATAGGGGAGGAGGAGACAGAGAGAGGAAGAGAGGGCATAGGGGAGGAGGGGACAGAGGGAGAAGGGCCGTGCATCGAACCGAATAAGATATTCGGAATGAATACTGGTTCGAAGTGCAACTTCTCGAACCATTTAGTTCAATGAAAGTAAATCTCGACCCCGTTGTTCTTTTGTAGAGATCGAGACTGATTTCCGTTTAGCACGATAATATAAAACTCTTCTCTCTCTTTGCAAACTTCATACATGTTCAAAATTATTCTAACCTACATTTTTTTTTTGATTGCGACATTTAGGACAGAGAAGAATCCTAGAAACTACTCCTAGCTTAATACAGGCCTTCCCTTACAAGGACATGCCCTACTAAGACCGAAGTCACTGCTGACCACTGCCTTAGTTAGAGCTAACACAACACACAAAGTTTGCCTTGCTGGAACAATCGCTAGCTGCCTAACCACTATGCCAGTTAAGGTATCACTTTTCACTTCAAATTCTTTCCGACTATTTAAAAAAAATAACCTAAATTACTTTTCACTTCAAAAATTTTTTTTTTCCATCTAGTACCCTCTCTTCATACATTCACAGATATTCAAAGTCTATCTTTTCATCAGACCCCGTCCCCGAAAATGTCATTTTACCGGTTGATTTTGTCATATGTTTCAAACAAATTTCTCAAAACTGTCTCGATTTGTCAAATTCTCCGATTTACCTGGCTTTCTACAACCGAATAATCCAGTGAAGTGTATGATAACTCAACAAACCACATCATTTTTTATCTCTTTCACACACACACCTCATTTTTGTGAAAATTTATAAATATCTCGTCTGCCCGGAAAACTTAAATTACCTTTTTTTCACATGAAACATCCCGGTTTTTTCTGATTTTCACATATATTTTCACAAAAAACAACACCGATTTCCCTGGCTTTTTACAATCGAATAATCCACTGAAGTGTATGATAACTCAACAAACCACATCAATTTTATCTCATATACACACACCTCATTTCAAACTAATCCATTTAAACTAATTCACAAATTAATTTAAACCTCATCTTTAAAAAAAACTTAAATTAGTTTTCCACATGCTAAAAAATACCCCCGTTTTTCTAATTTTCACACATATTTTCACAATAACCCACTTTTTTCCTCATCCCCCATAACTTTTCCCATGGATTTTCACAGAATTCTCTGGACCCATTTACTGGCTCAGAACACTCATTTATGCTACTACTATCAGGAGCCAAACGTGATAACCGCTTGGCTACAAAGAATCCAAAGGACAAGCTTTCCAGAAATGAGGTTTCCCATATTTCTTCCTCTGAATTTTCGTTTAACAAGACCAAGATACGAGAGATGTTTCAAAAGGTTTCACATGTGAGGTAACGCATCTGTGTCTACTTTAAATTCTTAGTAAAGCAATTTCTTTGTGATTCAAAGCAGCAAATCAGTACTCTCTAGAGCTACATTAAACCATACCAGTTCTTACAGTAATCTACAATAAACATGGGAGTAAAAATAGACCTAATTGCAAGACAGTAAGAAATATTTCCATGGGTTTCCCTTATTAGTGCTTTATAAGAAATTTCTACCTTTAGAATCATTATAAAATTATTTTGAAACTATTTGTAATAATTCAGTAGATAATATTTGTTTCTCTATGACCACTACCAAATCGTGTCTGGATAGAAATTGTAGAGGAATGCGTCTAGATGTAAAGAAAAATCAGCAGAACATCTTTTCGAAATATTTTTTTAGAAAACTTTGTTCTGCATCGGTATAGAAAAAATGTATCTGTTACCACCTTACTTGCATGCAATAAGCATATGGAGATAATTGCTTATTTAGTGTGTTGTCTTATTTCCGAAAGGCTATTTTGTACGTATATTGGATTGGATTGTTTTACCTCGCAGCGGTACTTTTTTCAACACAATGGACTAAATGTCTAGGTTACAAGGATCCCGAAGGCTCAAAGAAGGTTGGGGGAGGGACCCACTGGACAGCTGTTTGGAGATAGAGGGTAGCCTCCTGTCAAAGCCATCAAATGTGTTATTGAATGTGCACAGAGTATGACTCTTCCTCACACTGGGCCACGGCTTTACGTCCCATCCAACGGAAAGCAGCGTTTCCAAGCCCATCAGTAACCCCTAATGACCTTTTGCAGGGCGGGATGTTTTACCCAGCTGGGACTCGAAACTAGGAACTGCAGTTTACGAGCCTGGCTGGCTACGACTGAGCCACTCAAGCCCCCTGGATTTTTGCCATTGAAACAGTGACATTCAGTGGTGATTCTCAAAATTAAGTTTGCAGTATTCTTCTAAACTTTCGAAATCATAATAAACAATTCTAGAGTCTAAGCCAAGCACAATGCGATCTCTTCTTCCAAAGTCAAAATATAATATCCTTATCCCCGACTTTCATGTTGCCTCTCCGATGTATGCTCTATTAGGCGAGAATGTTGTGTGACCCAGATGATCTGCGGAACTCTGACGGCGCATCGTGTAACACCGTGACGCGGGATTTGCTGCGTGCTTACAGCGGAAAGTAAATGGGGAGTGCAGCACATTTAAAAAAAAGCAACTTCTTTCCTGACCATTGAAAGAGTCGGAAGTAAAATGGTTTACTATGCTCTTGGAGCTAGAACATTTGATAGACTTTTCAATAAAGTCGGGTCAACGCTCTTGGAGCGTGTCACTGGATATTATTGGTGGGGCAGTGGATTAAAGCTGCGCCCTTATTAAATATGTATGTAGGTAACGTAAAATGCTATTCATTAAACGTATTATTTAACCAAGAGATACCGAGTTGATGGGTTTATTGAGTACCTTAACTACTGTGTGATTAAGATCGAGAAAAGATATTTGGCTAACAGATCTCTCAAATAAATAAAATCAATCTTGACAGAGATCTTTAAAATATTACTGAAAAAATGCACGAGAAATTAATAATAATAATAATAATATTTCTTCGCTCAATTACCATTAAAAGCATTCTCAAATGGTTGATGGATGACACCCCTTGGACCCCTTGGATTCACAGCTGGAAACAAATGAATTTTAATTTATTTTCTTACGTGATTTTAGTTTAATGAAATAAGAAAAGTCATAAATTTTAGAGTCACATTGTTTTCAGACAGACAAATAATATCTAATACCGAAACAAAACACGTAACCATGGAAACCATAAGCTTCCTTGTTTAGAAAGGTGATCATTACTATTATACGTTGATTTTAAAGATTAAAATTCACTGAAGGTTCTCGAAATAAAATTTCCCTTACTTTCATTTTTGATTTGTTTATTAACAAGCCCATGGTCTTTAGTTATCGATATTTTAAAAATATCTGTACGGTGGATATAACCAACATCTTGCCAGTCAGTAGAATGCCAGTTCTACTGAATGGTAAGAAAAGATAAACATGAAGCAAAAACTAATCAGAGAGCAAATAAAATATCAGTTATTTTCTACAATATTTGTTTTCTGAGCCACCTGCGGAGCTAGCGTTGTTTAAGCATAAACCCCTTAGGTTCAGCATCGCTCACCCATAAAAGAACTTAGGTTCAGCATCTCTCACCCATAAAAGAACTTAGGTTCAGCATCGCTCACCCATAAAAGAACTTAGGTTCAGCATCCCTCACCCATAAGAGAACTTAGGTTCAGCATCCCTCACCCATAAAAGAACTTAGGTTCAGCATCCCTCACCCATAAAAGAACTTAGGTTCAGCATCCCTCACCCATAAAAGAACTTAGGTTCAGCATCCCTCACCCATAAGAGAACTTAGGTTCAGCATCCCTCACCCATAAGAGAACTTAGGTTCAGCATCCCTCACCCATAAAAGAACTTAGGTTCAGCATCCCTCACCCTTTTTTTGAGGGGAGGAGGGGACAGAGAGAGGAGGAGGGGACAGAGAGAGGAAGAGAGGGCAGAGGGGAGTATATTGTACTGTACCCTCACCAATAAAAATGCATAGTTCAGCATCCCTCACCCATAAAAGAACTTAGGTTCAGCATCCCTCACCCATAAAAGAACTTGGGTTCATCATCCCTCACCCATAAAAGAACTTAGGTTCAGCATCCCTCACCCATAAAAGAACTTACGTTCAGCATCCCTCATCATAAAAGAACTTAGGTTCAGCATCCCTCACCCATAAAAGAACTTAGGTTCAGCATCCCTCACCCATAAGAGAACTTAGGTTCTACATCCCTCACCCATAAAAGAACTTAGGTTCAGCATCCCTCACCCATAAAAGAACTTAGGTTCAGCATCCCTCACCACAAAAGAACTTAGGTTCAGCATCCCTCACCCATGAAAGAACTTAGGTTCAGCATCCCCCACCCATAATAGAACTTAGGTTCAGCATCCCCCACCCATAAAAGAACTTAGGTTCAGCATCCCTCACCCATAAAAGAACTTAGGTTCAGCATCCCTCACCAATAAAAAAGCTTAGGTTCAGCATCCCCCACCCATAATAGAACTTAGGTTCAGCATCCCTCACCCATAAAAGAACTTAGGTTCAGCATCCCTCACCCATAAAAGAACCTAGGTTCAGCATCCCTCACCATAAAAGAACTTAGGTTCAGCATCCCTCACCCATAAAAGAACTTAGGTTCAGCATCCCCCACCCATAATAGAACTTAGGTTCAGTATCCCCCACCCATAAAAGAACTTAGGTTCAGCATCCCTCACCCATAAAAGAACTTAGGTTCAGCATCCCTCACCAATAAAAAAGCTTAGGTTCAGCATCTCTCACCCATAAAAGAACTTAGGTTCAGAAACCCACTAAAAAATTTTGATTCAACATCCCACTAAAAAAATTTGGGTTCAGCAACCTCCTAAAAATAATCCTTCATGGGGCCATGCCAAACGTTACGATTATTGCTGATTGTACAACTGCCTTTGTTAATTTTTTTCTGTGCGTTTACAACTTCCAAGGGAAAATGACACTAATTCATTTAAATTAAATAGGAATCATAACTAAACTGTACTAGTTTAAGCTTCCTAATGTTTGGATATTTACTTAAATATCCTGGTTGATATTATTATGCTTAAATATCCTGGCTTTTATTACTTACTTAAATATCCTGGTTTTTATTAAGTGAAATCTGGACACCCTAGGTATAACAGAATATTAGTTACTCATGCTATAATAGATTAAGATATGCAGTATATTTCAGTGGAACCATTATTATGTGATTTAGAAATTGCATTTTCGTAAAACCCTTTCTCTCCATTTGCACCATCTTCAACGAATATGTAACAAACTGTAATCCTCATCATCCTCAATCAGCCATGGGGTACGAAGGTTCAACCAGAACGTGCAATTTAGTTCTCCAAGCATATCTGTCCTGAGCTACAGCTGTTGCATGTGGCCACAACACAACAATTCTAATAAGGTCCTGTTTGACATTGTCTGCCCACAGCATCCTAGCTCTCACCCTCTTTCTGAGGTCTTTAGTCACACTGTTCATAACCTTATTCACCAATCTATAATTATTCATACGGGCAACATGGACAAACCAACGGAGTCTCTCGCTGCACAATATGCTGCTTAAAGGAGGTTGCAAACTCCTTTGCCTAACCTCATCATTAGTTACAAAGTTGAACCACCTAATGCCCAAAATACTGCGAAAGCATCTAGTTTCTTGTGATTTTGTTTACAAAGCGTCCACGGTCACTACCATAATTAACCCTAGAAAGAACCAAACTATTATACAGTCTAATTTTAGTCTTTAGATGTATACGCCTATTTCTCCACACTCTCCATAGATTCTTAAAAGTCGCGACAACATTCCCTATTCGTCTGTTTATCTCATGCCGCACATTACCAATATCTGTTACATAGCTCCCAAGATAATTAAATTGTGATACCTGCTCAAAACTGCAACCATTCAGAATAACTAAATCACAGCCTGCCTGACCAATTTTCATCACTTTAGTTTTCCCTCTGTTTATAACCAAACCTACTCTACTACCAGTTTCATCAACAGCTCGAATGAAAGAGTTCATCTCATCAACATCATTTGCCAAAAGAGCTAAATCATCAGCATAATCTAAATCAGAAACGTTCGCATCTCTAGACCATTTAAGGCCAAAATCTTTTCCTTGCAGTGAATTTCACATAACATAATCAATAACCAAGCTAAAGAGAAAAGGAGACAAAATTCACCCTTGTCGAACACCAGAAGTAATGCTAAACCAATTGCTGCAAGCCTTGCCAACTCTCACACACGACTCAGTGTTATTATAGAGAGCTTTCATTATGTTAACTAACTTACCATATGATCTCACAATCAACCACAAATTATGACGATCAACAGAGTCGAAAGCCTTTTTGAAGTCAACAAAGCTAGCAACCAAAGGTTTCTGAAACTCTAAGCATTTCTCAAGAATCTGCCTAAGTGAAAATATCTGACCTACACATCCCCTACCACTTCTGAATCCACATTGGTCTTTATGCAATTGCCTGTCAACCAGATTCTTCGTTCTATTAAATAGAATCATGCAGAGAACTTTACCTGGAACAGAGAGTAGGCTGATACCCCTATAGTTATCACAAGAACTACGATCACCTTTTTTGCAGATAGGGATAATGATAGCTCTGAAAAAATCCTAAGGAAACATGCCTTTATCATAAAAAACAAATAAATAAATATATAAATACCCCCTCAAGCAGCTGCTTGCCACAGAGATCTGACAGAAGCTTGTCAGTTTATATTGCATAGTAGATGGTCTGAGAGGATGGCAGGACCTCAGCAGAAAAACAACACAAACAGCCATGCCTTACCCGGGGCTCGAACCCAGGTCCCTTAGATCAGTAACCAAGCACTGTAACCACTCGGCAGACTGTTATGGGTGCCTATTCGTGGGGAGGGTGCTAAAGCATTTCCCCTAAAAAATCTTTGAAAGTTCAATTCATTTGAAAAGCTCAATTCATTGAAAGCTCAATTCATTGAAAAATGATAAAATTATTTATAGGCACAGTTCATTGTTTTGGGAAAAACTCTATGTTATTTGAAAGTGCGTATGAAAGAAAACAAAGAAGTTGCAGCTTGTCAGCTGGGGCGGCGTTGTTCCACGGGTTGCACTTTTTAGGGGCGGTAAATTTGCATGCAAATTAATGACCATAGGTGTAGTAAGATTAAACACAATGAGTAAGACCTATTTTTTAGAGAAAATTTTCAGTCTGTTAAAAAATCACATTAAAATTAATTAAATTAAACTTTCATGTCTAAGATGAGATCTGGAGAAAGGGGCGGCAGAGTCCAAGCAAGAGAATTGATTTCCATTGCAATATAAAGTTTTCCCATCCCCATTTGATTAGAAGATTTAAAAAACTTTCTTGAAATACATGTGAAATATGCACGATTTTAATAATATTTTGCTTCCATCAGACTTACTACATTTTAAAGGGGGAGGCATGCCCCCTACACTCGACCCTGATTGATCACAATGTCAGTTGTTTTCCCCAAACCCTTCAGTTCAATATTTTACTACCACAAGGCAGGACATAACTCGATTTGGAATATCAAACAGATAAGCATTATACATGGAACTGATATTCGTAAGCAATGACCGAAACTGCTTTTATATATAAGCAATCAAATTTCCATTTTAGTCATAATTTTTAATATCTTCAAGACTTTGCAATCCAAATTATGTGTAAAAACAAATTGTTTGAGAAAGATGCACTTGAGTATTAAAAAGTTCAAAGTTTAAATACTGGAAATTCTACCTCAGTTGCATTTTAATTCGAAGTACCAAATTTATTACTTTTCCAGTAATCTTTGCTCCTTATTAGTTTTTGTGGAAGGCATGGGGATTAGCAAGGGAACTGTTTCATAATGCCATTCAAAGACGCAGGTCGCTTGTGTATTAAAATTCATTATTTGAAGTTTTGCAATTATCAGTAAGTAATTATCAGTATTTAGGAGTGCAGTGGCTAAGAAAGTTTAATAAACTTTCTTAGCCACTGCACTCCTAAATGCATTATCTGAGCAATAACTAACATTTTACCATTTAGTCCTTTGTGCATTATGCTTCATTCGGATCTATAAAAACTAATAATTTCGGAAACTGGCTTTAATGCTGTTTTTCGTAGCAAGTGCAAATGAACATTAAAAAAATCACGATGTATTTAAATGTAAAAGTGCTACTTTTTAAAAAGTACACGATTATTTACTTCTCATAAAGTTTAATCTAAACACTATTTTAGTTTAAAATATATTAAGGAGAAAGGTTAACCAAGCGAAGTACAAAGAAAGGAACGAAAGAACAGACGATAATGTAAATCCTTTAGCTCAGCTGTCCCCCGCTGGCCATGGGTAGTTCCGGGTGACGTTAAGGTAATATTATTTCCTCGTTCATGGTTGGGCGCATGGGCAGCGGCCTGAAGTAGGTTGCCCAACAGTGCATGGTTTTCCCACATGGTGATGTAACTTTTTGAAGTTTTCCAACGTGCACTAGCTTCGAACATTATCAGTGAGAGGTCAATAACTATACAAACTGTCGAAATATATTTACCTTTTTTAAACAGAATTCGGCCCTTCCAATACGTAAAATACTTGATCTCTTGTCCGCAATTTTGCAATTTTTTTCCTTCTTCCACCCCGTGTTGAATTAATATTCTTTGTCTTTATCTGTAGCAGTATGCGATTTAGATTCAATAATACTTTTTTTTTACCCCTTTTGTACATTTGTTTGATTAAACATTTTAATTCGCTCTTTTCCTAACCTTGTAGCTACACAGAGACTTGTCTGTGCCTCCCCCAAATTCCTTCTATGATATCCTCTCTGCCATCCCATATTGCATTATAACAATTGTGCTTCTATCATAAAACCCGATTTCAAGACAGCTAATAGTTCTGCAATTCAAGAATGCGTTGTACAGTCGCTGGAAAAAATATCCGAACACTATGGTTGATTACAGAATTCAGGAAAAATATGTAGCAACGATTTTTTTAGAAATTAGTGATCTGACAACCTTCGTGTATTGTACACGAAGGTTGCCAGATCACTAATTTCTAAATAAAATAGTTGCCAGATACTTTTCCTGACTTCTGTAATCAACTATAGTGTTCGGATATTTTTCTGTGCGACTGTACTTCAACGGAAGAGATCCTAGTATGTATCCAACCCTGAGATACATTGAGGAAGTGAAAAGGCTACATTTTAATGAATGAAATATACATTTATTTCAAAATATCGTATTGTACAACACTATTATACTTAATAAGTTGTCGGTGTCTGTTCGTTGAGGTATCCGCTTGCTTCAAATGTGGAAAATACAGAAGATTCACATGAAATTGAGTGTTGAAACAAATGTACGCAGAGTTAGGTCGAGATATGGATTCAGAAATGTTGAATTATCTCTTTGGCATCAGAACACTAAAGGATCTCTTCAAAGATGTAGAAAAGGCTTCCTCTGCTTTATTTTCTAGCTTCATTGCGAATTCATTGTTGCCGATGGAATAAAGGTCCAAGACACAAGACTCCGATGCTCAGAAAAGAATATGGAAATGGAAGAATTACATTGAAATTAATTATATGCTTTAATTTACTAAACTATGTTAGTTATTATTATAGTTATGAAACCAAAGACTACTGAAATACTTTGCTTATTACAGTTTAAGCATAAATCCCTGGATAGAAAAAATGAGAAAAGTTTTATGATAACAGTGGGAACGAAGAAAAGTCTATTATGTCGCGTATGCCTCAGCTTTGGAGTATGTTGAAGCACGTTAAGTGATTTGATGTGGAAGCGTAATAGACGTTATCAATAAAATTGAAAGCGAGGTTTATAGTTATAGAGAAAACTACAAACAAGGAAATTACCATTAAAAAACTTGCGTAAAAGAATGAAAAGCGACAATGCATAGCTGTAATAGTACTTTTAGTGTAAAAAGAATATTTACTCTACGATAAACGATTTTGCATTGTTATATTGCTTTGTAACGGGTGGTGTCTTCAAAGACGTAAAGAGAATCAATTGTATATGGGTTTTGTTTTTGAAATATATTATTTTCGTGTTTACACATCAATAATTTGATGTTTAAATCGGAGATAACCTTTATACTCATTGCAAACACATATTATATATAATATTCTCCGAATCAATTATTTTGTTATCTAAAACAGCTGAATATATATTTTTATCACCTTCACCTAAAAAGTATATAGACATTAAGAGTGTTAGTTCGAATTAACCTACCTATAGTCACATCATAGGGAAAAGGAAACGGTCGTCACGGCATCTGATTTAGGCCATCATTTGACTACACTAACCTACTTGAATATTACACTCATTTATTTTAGACAATGAGAGCCTTATCCTATCTGAGCAATGTTAATTGCAATAGCAGTTACCCATAGACCCTCGCTAATACAGGTCCGAAACGAAACTTGTTAAACCAGATGCTGTGCTACATAACGATTCATTATCTTTTATTTCTAAAGTGACAGAACGACTCCGAATCAAATATTTTGTTATCGCAACAGCTGAATATATGTTTTTATCACCTGCACCTAAAACTTATATAGACATTAAGAGTGTTAGTTCGAATTAACCTACCTATAGTCACATCATAGGGAAAAGGAAACGGTCGTCACGGCATCTGATTTTGGCCATCATTTGACTACACTAACCTACCTAAACCCTCCACTCATTTATTTTAGACAATGAGTACCTTATTTATATCTAAGCAATGTTAATTGCAATAGCAGATACCCATAGACCCTCGCTAATACTGGTCCGAAACGACACTTGTTAAACCAGATGCTCTGCTACCTAACGATTCATTATCTTTTATTTCTAAAGTGACATACACGGAGAACGACTCCCAATCAATTATTCTGTTATCGTAACAGCTGAATATATATTTTTATCACCTTCACCTAAAAGGTATATAGACATTTAGAGTGTTAGTTCGAATTAACCTACATATAGTCACATCATAGGGAAAAGGAAACGGTCGTCACTGCATCTGATTTTGGCCATCATTTGACTACACTAACCTACCGATACCCTCCACTCATTTATTTTAGACAATGAGTGCCTTATCTATATCTAAGCAATGTTAATTGCAATAGCAGTTACCCATAGAACCTCGCTAATACTGGTCCGAAACGAAACTTGTTAAACCAGATGCTGTGCTACCTAACGATTCATTATCTTTTATTTCTAAAGTGACATACACGGAGAACGACTCCCAATCAATTATTTTGTTATCGCAAACAGCTGAATATATATTTGTACCACCTTCACCTAAAAAGTATATAGACATTAAGAGTATTAGTTCGAATTAACCTACCTATATCTACTAAATGAGTGCCTTATCTATAGGAATATCATAGGGACAAGGAATATAAAAAAATAAATATGTAAAAAATAAATATGTAAAAAATAAAAGGATCATAGGGAAAAGGATACGGTGATCACGGCATCTGATTTTGGCCATCATTTGACTACACTAACCTACTTAAACACTACACTCATTTATTTTAGACAATGAGAGCCTTATCCTATCTAAGCAATGTTAATTGCAATAGCAGTTACCCATAGATCCTCGCTAATACAGGTCCGAAACGAAACTTGTTAAACCAGATGCTGTGATACCTAACGATTCATTATCTTTTATTTCTAAAGTGACATACACGGAAACGACTACGAATCAATTATTTTGTTATCGCAAACAGCTGAATACATATTTTTATCACCTTCACCTAAAAAGTATATAGACATTAAGAGTGTTAGTTCGAATTAACCTACCTAGAGTCACATCATAGGGAAAAGGAAACGGTGGTCACGGCATCTGATTTTGGCCGTCATTTGACTACACTAACCTACTTAAACCCTACACTCATTTGTTTTAGACAATGAGTGCCTTATCTACATCTAAGCAATGTTAATTTCAATAGCAGTTACCCATAGACCCTCGCTAATACAGGTCCGAAACGAAACTTGTTAAACCAGATGCTGTGCAACCTAACGATGCATTATCTTTTATTTCTAAAGTGACAGAACGACTCCGAATCAATTATTTTGTTATCGCAAACAGCTGAATATATATTTTAGTCAACTTCACCTAAAACGTATATAGACATTAAGAGTGGTAGTTCGAATTAACCTACCTATAGTCATCATAGGAAAAAGGAAACGATGATCACGGCATCTAATTTTGGCCATCATTTGACTACACTAACCTACTTGAACCCTACACTCATTTATTTTAGACAATGAGTGCCTTATCTATATCTAAGCAATGTTAATTGCAATAGCAGTTACCCATAGACCCTCGCTAATACAGGTCCGAAACGAAACTTGTTAAACCAAATGCTGTGCTACCTAACGATTCATTACCTTTTATTTCTAAAGTGACATACACGGAGAACGACTCCCAATCACTTATTTTGTTATCGTAACAGCTGAATATATATTTTTATCACCTTCACCTAAAACGTATATAGACATTAAGAGTGTTAGTTCGAATTAACCTACCTATTGTCACATCATAGGGAAAAGGAAACGGTCGTCACGGCATCTGATTTTGGCCATCATTTGACTACACTAACCTACCTAAACCCTCCACTCATTTATTTTAGACAATGAGTACCTTATCTATATCTAAGCAATGTTAATTGCAATAGCAGTTACCCATAGACCCTCGCTAATACTGCTCCGAAACGAAACTTGTTAAACCAGATGCTCTGCTACCTAACGATTCATTATCTTTTATTTCTAAAGTGACATACACGGAGAACGACTCCCAATCAATTATTTTGTTATCGTAACAGCTGAATATATATTTTTATCACCTTCACCTAAAACGTATATAGACATTAAGAGTGTTAGTTCGAACTAACCTACCTATTGTCACATCATAGGGAAAAGGAAACGGTCGTCACGGCATCTGATTTTGGCCATCATTTGACTACACTAACCTACCGATACCCTCCACTCATTTATTTTAGACAATGAGTGCCTTATCTATATCTAAGCAATGTTAATTGCAATAGCAGTTACCCATAGAACCTCGCTAAAACTGGTCCGAAACGAAACTTGTTAAACCAGATGCTGTGCTACCTAACGATTCATTATCTTTTATTTCTAAAGTGACATACACGGAGAACGACTCCCAGTCAATTATTTTGTTATCGCAAACAGCTGAATATATATTTCTACCACCTTCACCTAAAAAGTATATAGACATTAAGAGTGTTAGTTTGAATTAACCTACCTGTATCTACTAAATGAGTGCCTTATCTATAGGAATATCATAGGGACAAGGAATATAAAAAAATAAATATGTAAAAAATAAAAGGATCATAGGGAAAAGGATACGGTGATCACGGCATCTGATTTTGGCCATCATTTGACTACACTAACCTACTTAAACACTACACTCATTTATTTTAGACAATGAGAGCCTTATCCTATCTAAGCAATGTTAATTGCAATAGCAGTTACCCATAGACCCTCGCTAATACAGGTCCGAAACGAAACTTGTTAAACCAGATGCTGTGCTACCTAACGATTCATTATCTTTTATTTCTAAAGTGACATACACGGAAACGACTACGAATCAATTATTTTGTTATCGCAAACAGCTGAATACATATTTTTATCACCTTCACCTAAAAAGTATATAGACATTAAGAGTGTTAGTTTGAATTAACCTACCTATAGTCACATCATAGGGAAAAGGAAACGGTGGTCACGGCATCTGATTTTGGCCGTCATTTGAGTACACTAACCTACTTAAACCCTACACTCATTTGTTTTAGACAATGAGTGCCTTATCTACATCTAAGCAATGTTAATTGCAATAGCAATACCCATAGGCCCTCGCTAATACTGGTCCGAAACGAAACTTGTTAAACCAGATGCTGTGCTACCTAACGATGCATTATCTTTTATTTCTAAAGTGACAGAACGACTCCGAATCAGTTATTTTGTTATCGCAAACAGCTCAATATATATTTTAGTCAACTTCACCTAAAACGTATATAGACATTAAGAGTGGTAGTTCGAATTAACCTACCTCTAGTCACATCATAGGAAAAAGGAAACGGTGGTCACGGCATCTGATTTTGGCCATCATTTGACTACACTAACCTACTTAAACCCTACTCTCATTTATTTTAGACAATGAGTGTCTTATCTATATCTAAGCAATGTTAATTTCAATAGCAGTTACCCATAGACCCTCGCTAATACAGGTCCGAAACGAAACTTGTTAAACCAGATGCTGTGCTACCTAACGATCTTTTATTTCTACAGTGACAGAACGACTCCGAATCAATTATTTTGTTATCGCAAACAGCTGAATATAGATTTTTATCACCTTCACCTAAAACGTATATAGACATTAAGAGTGTTAGTTCGAATTAACCTACCTATAGTCACATCGTAGGGAAAAGGAAACGGTCGTCAAGGCATGTGATTTTGGCCATCATTTGACTACACTAACCTACCTAAACCCTCCACTCATTTATTTTAGACAATGAGTGCCTTATCTATATCTAAGTAATGTTAATTGCAATAGCAGTTACCCATAGACCCTCGCTAATACAGGTCCCAAAACGAAACTTGTTAAACCAGATGCTGTGCTACCTAACGATTCATTACCTTTTATTTCTAAAGTGACATACACGGAGAACGACACCCAATCAATTATTTTATTATCGTAATAGCTGAATATATATTTTTATCACCTTCACCTAAAACGTATATAGACATTAAGAGTGTTAGTTCGAATTAACCTACATATAGTCACATCATAGGGAAAAGGAAACGGTCGTCACGGCATCTGATTTTGGCCATCATTTGACTACACTAACCTACCTATACCCTCCACTCATTTATTTCAGACAATGAGTGCCTTATCTATATCTAAGCAATGTTAATTGCAATAGCAGTTACCCATAGAACCTCGCTAATACTGGTCCGAAACGAAACTTGTTAAACCAGATGCTGTACTACCTAACGATGCATTATCTTTTATTTCTAAAGTGACAGAACGACTCCGAATCAATTATTTTGCTATCGCAAACAGCTGAATATATATTTTAGTCAACTTCACCTAAAACGTATATAGACATTAAGAGTGGTAGTTCGAATTAACCTACCCATAGTCATCATAGGAAAAAGGAAACGGTGGTCACGGCATCTAATTTTGGCCATCATTTGACTACACTAACCTACTTAAACCCTACACTCATTTATTTTAGACAATGAGTGCCTTATCTATATCTAAGCAATGTTAATTGCAATAGCATTTACTCATAGACCCTCGCTAATACAGGTCCGAAACGAAACTTGTTAAACCAGATGCTGTGCTACCTAACGATTCATTATCTTTTATTTCTAAAGTGACAGAACGACTCCGAATCAATTATTTTGTTATCGGAAACAGCTGAATATATATTTTTATCACCTTCACCTAAAACGTATATAGACATTAAGAGTATTAGTTCGAATTAACCTACCTATAGTCACACAATAAGGAAAAGGAAACGGTCGTCACGGCATCTGATTTTGTCCATCATTTGACTACACTAACCTACTTAAACCCTACACTCATTTATTTTTGACAATGAATGCCTTATTCTATCTAAGCAATGTTAATTGCAATAGCAGTTACCCATAGACCCTCGCTAATACAGGTCCGAAACGAAACTTGTTAAACCAGATGCTGTGCTACCTAACGATTCATTACCTTTTATTTATATTTTTTTTATTCATTATCTTTTATTTCTAAAGTGACATACACGGAGAAAGAATCCCAATCAATTATTTTGTTATCGTAACAGCTGAATATATATTTTTATCATCTTCACCTAAAAGGTATATAGACATTAAGAGTGTTAGTTGGAATTAACCTACCTATAGTCACATCATAGGGAAAAGGAAACGGTCGTCACGGCATCTGATTTTGGCCATCATTTGACTACCCTAACCTACCTAAACCCTCCACTCTTTAGACAATGAGTGTCTTATCTATATCTAAGCAATGTTAATTGCAATAGCAGTTACCCATAGACCCTCGCTTAATACAGGTCCGAAAGGAAACTTGTTAAACCAGATGTTGTGCTACCTGACGATTCATTATCTTTTATTTCTAAAGTGATATACTCGGAGAACGACTCCGAATCAAAGTGGGAAATCAGATTAATACGCATTTTAATCTGTTAACATATATCTGGGGAGTCACTGGTTGAATAAATGACTGCGTTCAGCCCTTTCGACGAACACCAATCACCCTCAACAGAAGATATAGAACGCGTGCAGCCATTATATTGCACAACGGAATAATTAATTTACTCTATTAATTGGCGATTTAGTGTCTTGTTTTGTACGTAGTGGAGAAGGTTAAAACTCTTAATCAAAGTGTGAAATCAGACAAATACGTATTTTATTCTGTTAATATGTACCTGGGGTTCACTGGTGGAATAAGTGACTGCGTTCAACCCTTTGGACGAACAGCAATCACCCTCAACAGAAAATATAGAACGCGTGCAGCCATTACAGCGCACAGCGGAATAATTAATTTTTCCCTATTGATTGGCCTTTAAGTGTGTTGATGTGTACCTAATGGAAAAAGTTAAAGCTGAAAATCATAGTGTAAATCAGACAAATGCGTATTTTAATCTGTTAATATGTACCTGGGGGTCACTGGTTGAATAAGTGACTGCGTTCAGCCTTTTGGAAGAACAGCAATCACCCTCAGCAGAAGATATAGAACGCCTGCTGCCATTATAGGGCACAGCGGAATAATTAAATTATCCCAATTAATTTGCGTTTTAGTGTGTTGTTATGTACCTAGTGGAGAAGGTTAAAGCTCTTAATCAAAGTGTGAAATCAGACAAATACCTATTTTAATCTTTTAATATGTACCTGGGGGTCACTGGTTGAATAAGTGACTGCGTTCAGCCCTTTGGACGAACAGCAATCACCCTCAACAGAATATACAGAACGCGTGCAGCCATTATAGCGCACAGCGGAATAATTATGTTACTCTATTAATTGGCGTTTTCGTGTGATGTTATGTACCTTTTGAAGAAGGTTAAAGCTGTTAATCAAAGTGTGAAATCAGACAAATACCTATTTCATTCTGTTAATGTGTTCCTGGGTTATTGGTTGAATAAGTGACTGCGTTCAGCCTTTTGGACAAACAGCAATCACCCTCAACAGAAGATATAGAACGCGTGCAGCCATTTTATCGCACAGCAGAATAATTAATTTACTCTATTAATTGGCGTTTTAGTGTGTTGTTATGTACCTAGGGGACAAGGTTAAAGTTGTTAATCAAAATGAAATCAGACAAATACGTATTCTAATCTGTTAATATGTACCTGGGGGTCACTGGTTGAAAAGGTGAGTGCGTTCAGCGCTTTGGACGAACAGCAATCACCCACAACAGAAGATATAGAAAGCGTTCAGCCATTAGAGCGCACAGCGGAATAATTAAGTTATCCCTATTAATTGGCGTTTTAGTGTGATGTTATGTACCTAGTGGAGAAGGTTAAAGCTGTTAATCAAAGTGTGAAATCAGACAAATACGTATTTTATTCTGTTAATATGTACCTGGGGTTACTGGTTGAATAAGTGACTGCGTTCAGCCTTTTGGACGAACAGCAACCACCCTCAACAGAAGATATAGAACGCGTGCAGCCATTATATCGCACAGCGGAATAATTAAATTACTCTAGTAATTGGCGTTTTAGTATGTTGTTATGTACCTAGTGGACAAGTTTAAAGCTGTTAATCAAAGTGCGAAATCCGACAAATAGTTATTTTAATCTTTAAATATGTACCTGGGGGTCACTGGTTGAATAAGTGACTGCGTTCAGCCCTTTAGACGAAGAGCAATGACGCTCAACAGAAGATATAGAACGCGTGCAGCAATTACAAAGCACAGGGGAATAATTAAGTTATCCCTATTAATTGGTGGTTTAGTGTATTGATATATACCTACTGGAAAAGTTTAAAGCTGTTAATAAAAGTGTGAAATCAGACAAATATATATTTTAATCTGTTAACACATATCTGGGGGTCACTGGTTGAATAAGTGACTGCGTTCAGCCCTTTGGAAGAACAGCAATCACCATCAACAGAAGATATAGAACGCGTGTAGCCATTATAACGCACAATGGAATGATTAAGTTATCCCTATTAATTGGCGGTTTAGTGTGTTGTTGTGTAACTAACAAAAAAAGTTAAAGCTGTTAATCAAAATTTTAAATCAGACAAATACGTATTTTGTTCTGTTAATATATATCTGGGGGTTACTGGTTGAATAAGTGACTGCGTTCAGCCTTTTGGACGAACAGCACTAACCTTCAAAAGAATATATAGAACGCGTGGAGCCATTATAGGGCACAGCGGAATAATTAAGTTATCCCTATTAATTGGCGGTTAAGTGTATTGTTGTGTCCCTAGTGGAAAAGGTTAGAGCTTTTAATCAAAGTGTGAAATCAGACAAATACGTATTTTATTCTGTTAACGTATATCTGGTGGTCACTGC
Organism: Ryuthela nishihirai; assembly: GCA_038380435.1. Taxonomy (NCBI): domain Eukaryota; kingdom Metazoa; phylum Arthropoda; class Arachnida; order Araneae; family Heptathelidae; genus Ryuthela; species Ryuthela nishihirai. The sequence continues at coordinate 2,475,948 of JAWZYU010000005.1, forward strand.
TTGAATAAGTGACTGAGTTCAGCTCTTTTGGACGAACAGCAATCACCCTCAACAGAAGATATAGAACGCGTGCAGCCATTATAACGCACAGCAGAATAATTAAGTTATCCCTATTAATTGGCGTTTAAGTGTGTTGTTGTGTACCTAATGGAAAAGGTTAAAGCTGATAATCAAACAAATACGTATTTTACGTATTACGTGTGAAATCAGACAAATACGTATTTTATTCTGTTAATATGTACCTGGGGGTCACAGGTTGAAAAAGTGACTGCGTTCAGCCCTTTGGACGAACAGTAATCACCTTCAAGTGAAATTAAGACGTGTGCAGCCTTTACAGCGCACAGCGGAATAATTAAGTTATCCCTATTAATTGGCGTTTTAGTGTGTTGTTACGTATGTAGTGGAAAAGGTTAAAGCTGATAATCAAAGTGTCAAATCAGACACATACGTATTTTAATCTGTTAATATGTACCTAGGGGTTGATGGTTGAATAAGTGACAGCGTTCAGCCCTTTGGACGAACAGCAATCACCCTCAACAGAAGATATAGAACGCGTGCAGCCATTAAAACGCACAGCGGAATAACTAAATTATCCCTATTAATTGTCGGTTTAGTGTGTTTTTATGTACCTAGTGGAGAAGGTTAAAGCTGTTAATCAATGTGTGAAATCAGACAAATACGTATTTTAATCTGTTAATATATATCTTGGGTTCAATGTTTGAATAAGTGACTGCGTTCAGCCCTTTGGACGAACAGCACTCACCTTCAACAGAATATATAGAACGCGTGCAGACATTATAGCACACAGCGGAATAATTAAATTATCCCTATTAGTTGGCGGTTTAGTCTGTTGTTGTGTACCTAGTGGAAAAGGATAATGCTGTAAATCAAAATGTGAAATCAGAGAAATACGTATTTTAATCTCTTAACATATATCTGGGGTCACTGGTTGAATAAGTGACTGTGTTCAGCCCTTTGGACGAACAGCAATCACCCTCAACAGAAGATATAGACGCGTGCAGCCATCATAGAGCACAGCGGAATTATTACTTTATCCCTATTCATTTGAGTTTAAGTGTTTGATGTGTACCTTGTGAAAAGGGTTAAAGCAGTTAATCAAAATGTGAAATCAGACAAATAGGTATTTTAATCTGCTAATGTGTGCCTGAGGGTCTCTGGTTGAATAAGTGACTGCGTTCAGCCGTTTGGACGAACAGCAATCACCCTCAACAAAAGATATAACACGCGTGCAGCCATTATAGCGCATATCGGAATAATTAAGTTATCTCTATTCATTGGCGATAAAGTGTGTTGTTCTGTACCTAGTGGAAAGGGTTAAGGCTGTTAATCAAAGTGTGAAATCAGACAAATACGAATTTTAATCTGTTAATATGTGTCTGATGGTCACTGGTTGAATAAGTGACTGCATTCAGCCCTGTGGACGAACAGCAATCACCCTCAACAGAAGATATAGAACGCGTGCAGCCATTACGCGCACAGCGGAATAATTAAGTTTTCCCTATTCTTTGGCGTTTAAGTGTGTTGTTGTGTACCTAGTGGAAAGAGTTAAAGCAGTTAATCAAAATGTGAAATCAGACAAATACGTATTTTAATCTGTCAATGTGTATCTGAGGGTCTCTGGTTGAACAAGTGACTGCGTTCAGCCCTTTGGACGAACAGCAATCTCTCTCAACAGAAGATATAGAACGCATGCAGCCATTATAGCGCACAGCGGAATAATTACGTTATCCCTATTCATTGGCGTTTAACCGTGTTGTTGTGTATCTAGTGGAAAATGTCAGATCTGTTAATCAAAGGGTGAAAGCAGACAAATACATATTTTAAACTGTTAATATGTAGGTGAGGGTCACTGGTTGAATAGGTGACTGCGTTCAGCCCTTTGGGCGAACAGTAATCTCCTACCGCAAATCTTATAGAAAACGTGCAGTAATAAGAGCACACAAAGGAGTAGTTATTTTGTCCGTTTGGATTAGCGTCGGAAGTGTGTTGTTTTGCATATAGTGCAAAGTGTGAGAGGTTATTAATAGGAAAGTGAAATGAGTCAAATACCTATTTGAGACTGTGAATGGATTTGTTATTCGAGAGACACTGGTTGAATAGTTGTCTGCATTCAGCCATTTCAGCAAATGGCAATCACTCTCATCAGAAGCAATAGATCACATTCAGTCATTAGATCACAGAGCGGATTAATTACTCTGCTTCTTTCGATTACGTCATCTATTGTGTTTAGTGTGTGCAGAGTGTAGAGTGTTAAAAGTTGTGTATTTAGAAAGCTGAAACGGTCGGAATATGTACTTGAATATATTCTCCCTCCACTTCTCTAGGTTGGACCCTCAGCCGTAGGGGTGCAATGTGATATTTGTGTCAGTGCCGAATTATTGTGTGTTATCCGTTGTATTTGAGTGTGTTTCTTGTCTCAGTGTGTAGAGCTACATCTTGGATCGCCCTATACGTCTTTTGGAGTTTTCCTGATATTTTACAATAAAATGTTGAAATTTTAATCAATCATGTTTTGAAACGTAGGCCTAAAAGGCAAAGGAATAGATTGAAATGTAAAATAGAAGTTAGAATTAATTGAAAATTTAGAACCAATAGATCCGCTGGACGTGTTTGTAAATACGCCTGGTTACGTAAATACATAATTAATTACTTTGAACTCACTATTTCGAATAATATTATCAAATATAAGTAGTAAATGTTTAGTATTCTGATTTGTATAGAATTCAGAAAAAATATCTGACAACGAGTTTTTAGAAATTAGTATTCTGGCAACCTCGTGAACTGTACACGAAGGTTGCCAGATCACTAATTTCTAAAAAAAACTCGTTGCAGATATTTTTTCTGAATTCTCTAATCAACCATAGTGTTCGGATACTTTTTTGAGCGACTGTACAAGGTCACTTTTGTTATTGGTGATGTTTTTAATTTTAAGTAAAAAACTAATGCGCAGACATTTCACTCATATATTATGCATGCTTTAATAGGAAAATGTGTGTTTAGCTAAAGATTTAATTGCAGTAATAAACTACTTGAATCTTGATTTTATAGAAGTTTTTGTTCAGTATTTAAAGAGTCTTTGAAACTGAAACGTTTAGCAAGTTATCTCGTTCTGCAAAAAAAATTCTAAATTGGAGAAAATTTAACTAATCAGTACTCGATCTACTGAAAATACAGCTACATATCTAGGTAAGGGTTCTATACCGCTTATTTCTTTCGTTTAACCTGTTTAAATTCTCTCTCCAAATGAATTATTTGCGTACAATAGCTCAAAAAAAATCCGAACACTATGGTTGATTACAGCATTCAGAAAAAATATCTGGCAGAGATTTTTTTAGAATAGTGATCTGGGAACCGTCGTGTCACGTGACACGACGGTTCCCAGATCACTATTCTAAAAAAATCGCTGCCAGATATTTTTTCTGAATGCTGTAATCAACCATAGTGTTCCGATATTTTTTTTGAGCGACTGTACATGGTCACTTTTATTATTGGTGATGTTTTTAGTTTAGAGCAAAAAAATAATGTGCGGACATTTCACTCATATATTATGCATGCTTTAATAGGAAAATGTGTGTTTAGCTAAAGATTTAATTGCAGTAATAAACTACTTGAATCTTGATTTTATAGAAGTTTTTGTTCAATATTTAAAGAGTCTTTGAAACTGAAACGTTAGCAAGTTATCTCGTTGTGCAAAAAAAATTCCAAATTGGGAAAAATTTGACTAATCAGTACTCGATCTACTGAAAATATAGCTACATATCTTGTTAAAATTTCCATAGCGGTTATTGCTTTCGTTTAACCTTTTTAAATTCTCAGCCAAATCAATTATTTTCGTATTAATTATTTTCGAATTCAAACTAATTATTTTCGTAATTACATTGCTGCTGTTAAGTATTCGCATTTCCGTAACTACCCAAAGAATGCTGTTGAAAACCGAGATTTTACGAGATTTGATTGCTATCTCATTATAAATATATTTTTTCGTTTTTCCCTTGTTAAATTCTTTCATACAAATCTTATTTAAGAAGTTACTTAACTGTGTATATGAGTTACTCTTGACCTGCCGTTCAGTGTATAATACTAATGCATAGAGCATTGTTCAACATTTTTTAACATGGCGAGATAGATTTTTCCATTATAAACCCACGATTTACTATCATTTTGAATCAAGTAACATTTCTTTTATCATGCCATGACAAAAATTAAAACTCTGGCCACGATACTATATAATCATATATATTCAGGCCACAAAACAAAATTAATTGCAAGAAGAATTTAGTGAACGATTGAACATTATAACAAATAAAAACCTATATTGTTTCAAAATCTAATGGACGAAACCTATCAGTTCCTGATACAATGCAAATCAAATAGTTCAAATAACGGTTCAAATATAAGGATACGGAACACTAAGTTTTAGGCTCGCCATTACACAAGTGAAAATCAAAATCATTCCTTCACACGCACAAACTCACATACTACTTTTAAATACTGTGCTCAACGCATCACTGATATTTCGATACCTTTAATAGAATGAAGTGAATTTTTATAAGTGACAGAGTACAACATCTCTCTGAAGCAAAAACAGAAACCTTAACTAAATTTTAAGTTCTACAGAAGTGCTTTAAAGGAAATTAATGAACAGTTGATAGCTTTAATTCGTCTGTTTTTGATGCAGCTTTTTGAGAAAAATTATGTAATCAGTTATTTGGCGAGATATTTTAAACATGTGAATGCACAATTGAAATTCGTAATGAATAAGTAACTAATTATAACAACCTAGTCATCGTCTTGCTACCAATGATTTCATCCATAAACATGTACTGAATTGCTGTGGCCATTATTTCTAATTCTCTATACCAGCCGTAGTCACTATTTCTCTTCACCTCTCAAGGGAGTGCCAACAAAAATCATCGTGCATGTTACCTTTGGCACGCGTGTCATAAGATCGCCATCGCTACTATGAAGGCATCAACCTGAGTTTTGTTGTTAAAGGTATTGTGTTGGTGGTGGCTCAGTCTGTGAAGTGCCAGGCTAATAATCCGAATTTACCAGGTTCGAGTCCTACCTGGGTCAGCGTTGAGATTTATCTCCGCAAAACTTCCCGCCCTGCCCTTTGTCAATAGGGTGACACCGATCGGCTTGGAAAGGCCGCCGTCCGTCAAATGACATAACATTTGTTATGTTATTCTATAGCATGCACAGTATATGGCTTTCATGCACATGGGTATATGCATGAAAAGCCATACATTGTGCATGCTATAGAATAACAGAACAAATGTTATAGACCATGTTGGATGGCCTTGATGGGAGCTACCATCTGTATCCTAACAGCTACCCAGTGGTTTCCCTTCATCCAACCTTCTCTGAACCTTTGCGGTCCTTATCATCTGATCACTAAGTACATTGTATGTAAAAAAAGTTGCAGCTCCTAGTAAAACAGTTTGTACTTATTTACATACCTGTAATAAGCATCGGAAGGAACTTCAGGACATGGTCCGTGTGAAGCCACGGTCGCACGTCAGAGGACACGTCAAGGCACGGTCGCACGTCAGAGGACACGTCAAGGCACGGTCGCACGTCAGAGGACACGTCAAGGCACGGTCGCACGTCAGAGGACATGTCAAGGCACGGTCGCACGTCAGAGGACACGTCAAGGCACGGTCGCACGTCAGAGGATACGTCAAGGCACGGTCCCCCCAGATCCAGCCCTGGGTCTTCTGACCTGATCATTTAGCTCATTACGCGAACTAAAGTGCCGTTGACAGGTAAAGCAACCAAAGTAGACCAACGGCTCGGGTCACGTTAGGGTGGGAGGGGGGGGGGGGCGAAGAGTGCTCAGTTAACGTCTTGAAAATTCTCATAGATCATATAGGTCGACACGATCGCTTTTCCTGTTAGTGAACCAATGATATACGAGAATTTTCGAAAGCGTCAACTGCGCAGTCTCATCTTAGGCTGAATGATTGCCGCCGCTCTGAAAACGGATATTCTCTGATTGTAATTCTTGCGTTACGACACAGTGTGATCGCATTCTAATAATGGATCTGTTGGCTGTTACGTGACATTGTTCTACACTGATATTGTTGGTCAATTGCGTGAATTAGAATATTCGTGTTTTTGAATTATTCGGGCTTCCGTATGATTTGAAGAAATCAATTGAAATATTTAGATTAACGTTGGAATAAAAATAATAAATAAAAAAAACATTTTTTCGAAATTTTTTTTCTAAAAACTTTCAAAATGGAAACAAATCGTTAAATTATTATTATATCATTCATATCCTATTGATTTCAAAATGAAAGGTCTTAATTATTATTTTTTGGTTGGGTTGTATTAATTGTCAGCATGATTTTTTTTTTTACCTTCACTGGCCAAATGAAGTCACTAGGACTTAATGGCTCAGATGTAGATACAGGAAAGGGTTGAATTGTTTTATCTCTGAGCGGCACTTTTTTTGCTCACAATGGTCCAAATGGTCAGGTCGCAAGGACTGCGAGGGTTCAGAGCAGGTTTGGAGGGAGGGGAATCATTGGACTGTTATTACGAGACAGATGGTCGTTTCTCGTAAAGTTCACCTAACATGCTCTTTAACGTGCACAGGTTATGGCTCTCAGGTTCACTTGGCTACGGCTTAACGTCCCATCCGACGGACAGTTGCCTTTCCAAGCCCATCAGTGTCCCCTCCTGACCGAGGGAAGTGTGGGAAGTTTTGCGGACATAAGTCTCAACATTCGCCCAGCTGGGACTCCAATTTGGGAACTGCAGATTACGATCCAGGCGGGATATTCACCATCAACACCACCTCCGAGTGGCACTATTTTTTTTGGCTCACAACTGAAATTCTAGGTCCCAAAAAACCAGTTTTTTAGAATTGAACAGTGGAAAAGTAGGCCCATGACGCTGTTTAGGGGACATTAAAACGGATTTTTCTTTTTGGTTTAATTAGGATCACAGGAATTTCTTTCCAAATAAGAAAAGGATCGCAGAAATTCGCTAGATTTTGCCTTATTTTCAGCGATCATTCTCGATCGGAATACTTTAATAGGATATGTTTCTTACCTATATATTTTCTTATAGACATCTATTTCGTGAATTTCAGTTGACAATTAAAAATTAGCTGATTGTGAGTTAGTGCGTGACAAAGGATGACGCTAATTACGACCATCATGCAGAAATTGTAAAGCTCTGAAAATTTGCACTTAGGGGTAAATTCAGATCGTAGTTCTCGGGAGAAAAAATCCGAAATTCGATCTTCGACCTGTCCTTCAAAGTCAGAGAGAGGTGAAGCAGAGATCAAAGCTTGACGTAAAAGTGCTAGAAATGTGAATATTGGTATATAGGAGTACTTCGGATCACAGATCCCAGAAGCTTTAAAAATCTCGGATTCTTTGTGTGTTGGGGCTTCGAGATCAAAAATTAAATTTTAATTTACCACTTTTAGAGAGTTAATTTGATTCCTACGGCAAGGACGTACCTAGAATTTAGTTCGGGGCGGTCTGAGAATAAGCCTTGAGTAGGGTTTCCCAGTTACTAAAACATTCCACCGAACAGGAAAGATTAAAATGATATTCTATATGAGATTTTATAATTGTTGTTTTAATATATTTTTAGTGTCAGAATAACATATGGGGCTAAGATAAAGTTGTATAAAACTTCCAACTGTTATTGTTCAATTTCTTTTTAATATTTTTAAACTGAACGAAATAAAGACAATTGTTTTGGAGTTCAAAGCAGATAGACGAGTTCGATATTTAGTAGAAGACGACAGGGTTCTCAGTGGGCTTATTTTTATTGAGGGAGGGTGGGTTAATGAAAACCCAGAGATAATGAAAAAGGAAATTCTACACAATTCATTAATAATATTATTTCACAAATATTTTTGCAATTTTTTTTGTAGTTCGTTTTGCAAACGAACTAATGTCATCATTTTGTTTGTTTTATCTGTCTGTACACTTTCATCTTTTTAGTTTTAACAGATTAATTTAAATTCCTGTTGAATTGGATGGGTATTGATGACACCCCGTAGGCAGGGACGTACAGTCGCTCAAAAAAGTATCCGAACGCTATGGTTGATTACAGAATTCAGAAAAAATATCTGGCAACAATTTTTTTTAGAAATTAGTGGTCTGGCAACTTTCGTGTACGTACACGAAGGTTGCCAGATTTTTAATTTCGAAAAAAATCGTTGCCAGATATTTTTTCTAAATTCTGTAATCAAACAGAGTGTTCGGATATTTTTTGAGCGACTGTACCTCCCCTGCATACGAGGATATTTCTTGTCGTAGATCTTAGAAAGCTTATGAAGAATTGGATCCGACGTCTCCATTTAGAGGTCATATTTCAGTCAAACTGTAATAATAATAATAACTACACCTAACAGAAACGTGGAACATCGTGTACAGGGGTATTCGAGTCCTGCATCTCTGAAGAGTTGCGAAATTCTGGATACACCAATCCGTTGAAGTCGACCAGAGGTCGAATTTCGATCCACGTGGGAGTTTGAAATTCCAAATGATGTCTGCTGGTTTCTACATCTTGGAAAAGGCACTGTATTTCTGATCCTTCGAATACCTCGAGTTTGTCTATGTATCTATCTGCTAGTAAGTGAATTGGTGTGTCGAGTTATTTATGGTCGTAGAACTCAGGACGGTTAAGAAATTTCCGTTACGGTTTTGTGTTCAAGGTCACATAAGGGTTGATTGGGTTGTCTTACCTATGATCGGAACTTTTGTGCGGCCTATTTAACGGCCTCTAACGATAGAAATTCAAACTACGAAAATTCAAAAACTTTTCACAGTTCGCGGGCACTATTAACACCTTTGGAAGATTTTGAAAGGCGAATCGTATGATTTACCTATCCAATTCAAAAAGAATTTTAAATTTATCTCTTAAAACAAAAAAGTTGAATGTCTACAGACGGAGAAAACAAACAACAAAACGATGACATGAGCTCGTTTTTTAAAAGAACTACAAAAAAATTGTGAAATATTTTTTTAAATAATATTTTTACTGAATTGTAGAATTTTCTATTTCATTATCTCAGTTTTTATTAACCCACCCTCCCCCAACAAAAATAAGTTCCCATTCTTATTGTAATAATCTAGTCCCAATTTTCTCCTTATTTCTATTATAGATATATTAAAACAGTAAAATAATATTATATAAAAATGTATAAAATATATTTTATTACATATGTATATATATATATATTATTTTGGCAGGGCAGTGTATATCAAAGAATTTCCAGGTTATGTCAATGGGAATCTAACTGCGAAGTTCTGTAACTTCTAAAATGTGTATTTAATGGAAAAAATGTGACTGAGAATAAAATAAAGAACATGATCAAATCTGCATATTTAAATCTCGATTTTCAACACTATTCGTTCATTACTTAAATAGAAGATGTAATATTTCAAAACAGTAATAAATAAAAACTAAACTAATAAATATTGTTCCAAACCAAGGAATAAAATAAATCTTCATTTTTAAAAGTTTGCGTAATGATTTAATTAATATTTAATTCTTTTATAGGGCAGTATAATATCCTTATTAAACTGCACCGAATTGGTTGCTTCATTTTCTCCCCTTCTTATCCTAAGACCTAGTTCCCGTTTTACCCTTACACATGTTCGCTTTCAAAAATGCAGCACTTGTGTTGCAAATGCTTTTTTGATTTATATATATAATAAACCAAAAAACCGCAACCGTATCTTCCAACCCACTATCCTTTCAGAAGTAGATGACACCCAATAATAAGTTGGTCCTCTGGTTCACTTTCAGCCGTATTGCGTCTGGCCGTCTTCTCCATAGCTGGCCAAGTTCGGGCAGGGCAATCTCATTTCCTTTCTCGTAATAGAGACCTACGTTATTTCCGCTTCTGACGCAGTCTATTTTTAAGTCAATTCTTACCGGGATTTTTCAGTGTTCCAATGACTTGCGGCTGCAAACAAGCAGTAGAAATGGTTTAATGTAATGTTACAATAGGAGCGCAAATAAGAATGCACAAGGAAAAAAAATGGATGTGAGGATTGGAAAAGTAGCAGCTGGAAAAAAATATCCACAGGCGATATGTTATCCTTCTATAGTTTTCAAAGAGAAAGCAGTTCGTAATTGTTCGATTTTAGTTTTCTTCAAAAGCGAATGGCCATTCCAACTAATGTGAGGGAGGGATTGGCTCAGTGGGTAGAGAGCCGTAATCGGCAGTTCGCAGGTTCGACCCCCACCTGGGTCAGCGTTGATATTTATCTCCGCAAAATTTCCCCGCCCTGCCCAAGGTCAGTAGGGAACACCGATGGCCTTGGAAAGGAATTCAGCTATCCGTCGGGTAGGACGTTAAGCCGTGGCCCCATCTGCAGGAGATCTGTGGCTGGCCATGACGGGGGCTACCATCTGTGGCTGGGTCTACGGGGTCATCTGTGGCCATCACGGCTTAACGGCATTCACGGCATCTACCATCTGTGGCCATCACGGGGTCTACCCCATCTGTGGCTGGCCATGACGGGGGCTACCATCTGTCTCCCAAAACAGCTGTTCCAATGGGTCCCCCCATTTAGCCCATGCGTGCAAAAAAAAAAGTGGCGCTCAGTTGTAATAAGATCAAACCAACCGTTTCTTCCAACTAGTGAGAGCTTTTAACCTCTGGGTTTTACTAACTAATATCAGAAGGGCAATGCCTGTCGCTGGAATCACGGGACTCAACTCATATTATGGAGCACCCATTTCTGATCGACACTTTTTTGCACACAATGAGCTAAACAGCCAGGTCACAAGGACCCTAAAGGCTCAGGGAAGGTTGGGGGAAGGGCGTGCACTAAACAGCTGTTAGGAGGCAGGTGGAAGTCTCCCGTCATGACCATCCAGTGTGTTGTTTCACGTGCACAAGGTATTGATCTCCCGCATGCGATGCCATGGCTTAACGTTCCATCCGACGGACGGCTGCCTTTCTTTGACTATCGGTGTCCGCTACTGACCAGGAAAGGGAGGAGAGTTTCGAGGCTGTAAATCTCAACGCTTGACCAAGGTAGAGCTCGAACCGGGAACTGAAGTTTAGGAGCTTGGTGCGCTACCGACTCAGCACCCCCCCCCCCCCCCGGTCCTCGTAACTAAAATAAAAGTATTCTATGCTCCAAAACGTTTTCCTGACACTTCTATATTATTATGTGAATAGAAAGTAACATTCAGAGCTCCCTAAATTTGAAAATGATTTTTTTTACGGGAAAACGTCACTCGAGATAAATTGAAGATTGCCTCAAATCTTTCTAATTCTCGATTTTCAACAATTTTCCTCAAATTTTTAGAGTTATTAAGTTGGATACGTTTAACAGCAAACTCTGCTCTTAAATTCGTTCTAAAAATTTTCGTATGAAGGTAATCATACCCTCTGCACGTTAAAGAACACGCTGGATGGCCTTGACAGGAGACTATCTCCTATCTTCCTATCTCCGAACTATCCAGTGGGTCCCCTCCTCTAACCTTCTCGGGGCAAGGGAAGGGGATCCGCTGAATATTAATTACTGGACTGATAATTAATTAACTGCAAGAATCATTACACCAACATCGAAATTTGCATTTATTTCAGTAAGCGGCTTGTTGTAACAAATATAATTTGTGTTTTAATGGGCTTTTGGAAGTAAATTGTTATGTTAGGTGACGCTGATTTTAAATGCTTTGGGCTCCAAAACTCTTTAAATATCAAAAGAATATTGCTGAAAATTGAGCTTTAGAGAGATTTGAATGAGATCCTTAATTTATACTCAGTGATATTTTCCAGAAAAAATATTATTTTTACATTTAGGGATCTCTGAATATGACTCTCCATTCGCATAACATGCAAATGTCGGAAAACGTTTTGTAATATCGCATATATCGATTGGGAGTTATTTTAATTTCTAGATATGCGTATGCATATACACTGCTCGACATTGAAAGTGCCCCACCCAGAATAACATGTACAAACATGCAAATAGAAGGGTGGGTGTGAGCAGTTGAGATGTGCAAATGGTGATAATCCAGAGCCAATGACGTGTGTGGCTCAAGAGAAAAGGTGCAAGAAGAAACAGGGATGGTATTGTGTTTATACAGATGGAAGTTGTGCGAAAGGTTGAGATTCGGTGCTGGAATGGTTGAGATTAGAATTCTGCTTAGAAATTGTTCAGCGAAGGCCGAAAATGCCTGGTACACGCCATCATCATGTTTATTAACATTTAGATGCGTTTGAGAGAAATGAATTATAAGCCTATGTGAAGCTGGATGGACTACAGGTTGTGTCGCTGTCCATGTTCATCGGGATGCACGAACTGTTGAATGCCGTTGGCAACAGTGGTGAAATGAAGGTTCTAGCACGTGTCACAGAGGGAGTGGTACCATCCGACAGACGTCAGCCCTGCTTGATAGGCACATTGTTCGACATGCTCGTTCGTCACCCCAGAGCACTGCAGGCGTTATTCGACGGACTGTGTCAGCAACCATGGATGCCCCCACAACCACCTGAATGGTAAACCGAAGGTTACATGAGGCACACCTGTGCTCTGGGCAACCATTACGTCCACTGCTATTGACTGTAAACCATCGCAGCGCTCGTCTGACTTAGTGTCGAAGTCGTGCGAACTGGGCCATGAATTGAACACTGTTGTGTTTAGTGAAGAATCCCATTTTTGTCTGGGAGCTGACTATCGATGGGTCCATGTATGGCAAGAGGATGGATCCAGCTTTTGTTCGTGACTGGCACACCACCCGTCAGCCAGACATAATGGCATGGGATGCTGTTGGATATGACAGCAGGTCACCTCTTATCCGCATCACGGGAACACTGACAGCTGCACGATATGTTATCACAGTTCTGCAGGCCGTTTTGTTATCGTTCCTGGGAGCATGCAGCAGCCCGTTTTGTTACCGTTCTTGGGAGGCAGGCAGCAGCCCATTTTCCAGCATGACAAAGCCTGTGTACACTGCTACGATCTCCAGACAATGTTTACAACATGTTCAAGTATTACCGTGGCCAACACGATCTCCAGATATATCTCCAAGAGAAAATCTGTGGGACCACATTGGACGACGTTTGCAAACCTCTCAGCGGCTGGCGCAAAATCTCGATGAATTATGGGAGCAAGTCAACGCTGCTTGGTGTGCAATTCCTCAGGACCATATCCGTCGACTGTATGACTCCATGCCACGCCGTATTGCTGCCTGTATTGCCGTTCACGTCGTGCAACCACCTACTGAGGCAGTCACATTGTGTTGCATGATCTCATCTTCTTCACTGTAAGTGGTTGCAAATTAGATCATGGTATGCCAATATATATTGCTATGTGTGTGCTACATTTCACCCCTATTCCCTCACTCCTTCTGGTTAGGGCAATTTCAATATCGTGCAGTGTATATATGTATAAGTTCCTTACGCATTGTTTCTGTTAAATATTCCAGCATACGAAACTCCTTAAATAATAAGAGAATATTATTGAATTTTAAGAATTAGCTCCACTAAATGTAGATCTTCTTTTTTGTTTTGTTGTAGCATTTTACCATAAAGTTTAATATTTCAAGTTAGAAAGCTTCAAAAGTTAGCATTCTGTTAATAAAATGTGGAAATTCTTTTATATTGTTGTCTAAACATTATATCTATACGTAGGTACTGAACAGAAAAAACGTTTCATGTTATTTGAATATGGAGTCATATTCAGATATCAGTAACATCTTAAGTAATATTAATATGGACAAAATATGACTATAGTTATACTTGAGGTCTCTATCAAATCTCTTTAAATGTAGAATTATTCACAAATAATTGTTCAGTATCCAAATAATTTTGTAACCTGGAAAATGTACTCAATTAAAACCTGAAAAATTATTGCAACATATTAAAATGAAAAAGAAACATTCTGTAAAAAATAATACCCCCTCAAGCAGCTGCTTGCCACAGAGGTCTGACAGGAGCCTGTCAGTTTATATTCCACAGTAGAAGATCTAATGATTGAACAGTATATGAATTTTGAATGATTTTTGGTTAACAAGGTAAGTAAATGTTAAATATTCCAGATTATATAACTCATTAAATATTAAAAATATCAAAAGCAGGTATTTAGGCAGACCGCAGTCAGATCTTCAAATATGATTGCCAATAATCACATTTTTCTATAAAAAGCGCTTTTAAGAAATTGTAGAGTTGTGAATTTGATTCCATCTTGATCAAACATTTAATATTTCAACTGTTTCTACTTTCTGTTGAGAAACTATTAATGCATGAATTTATTATTCAGTCCTAAGACTTTTTGATCTCCCCTTCAAATCCAAAAAGAATTATTCCATGTTTCCTTTGCTTTTTGCTGAAATACAAGTTTCATAAAGGAAATAAATACACCACATTCTGCAGTCGACTCCTGTTGCCTGGAGAGTTGTCCTGTTGCCTGGAGGGATGCAGGCAGTTTGTCATTTAAACGTTAATTGATGGTCGTTTGAACCCTCTGAGCGGGAGATGCACAAAGAGGGGAGGAAGAGTTCACCCGTTCAACCTACCTTCTCCCGGCCGACGGGCCGGTACGGCCGGAACGGTAGCGAAAGGGTTAAAAAAGAGCGGTAGTGTGAGAGTTGAATTAAAGTTTGCCTGGGCGCTACCCACATCAGTCACTGTGATCCTGTATGCAGAATACCAGAATTTGCTCGAAATCCCATTGGATCGTAAAATCCTGTTTGACTACAGCTCATGAATACCTATCAGTTAGAATCCATCCTCTCGATGTTGCCGACAAGTCTAGGTGTGTTTCCACGTGACAGACTACCTGTAGAATCGACCAATCAGAAGCCTAGTTTATCTACAATACCGATCCATCCACCAAGCCTGGCACCCGCTGGAAGAACCAACCCATGTGGACCCTTTGACCCTTTGAGGACAAGTCCCGATGTGTCCATGCAAGAATACTACAGCCGTCTAGGCATACGTCACGTGCTACATCCCTCGATACCTCAGCAGGACCCCATGGGAGCAACTTGCGGTGCTCACTGTCTGTATTTCCTATTTAAAAGAGCGAGCGGTTCGACTCTTCCCACAGTATTGCACTGTGATTGCACATGTCGAGCCGAATTTAACGACTGCATGGTGGTACAAAGGTTCTCCGAACTCCTTCAAATATTTTAATTGCTGCCCCTTCTCAGTGTGGAAAGACGACTTTCACTCTGAAACTCATCAAAGAAGCCGCTCAAATGTTCGACCCCCCACCCCAACGTGTCGTTACTGCTATGGGGAGTGGCAACCTGCCATTGAGCCCTTAAAAAACACGGTAGAATTTTACGAAGGACTACCTGTAGATCTGGAATTTAACCCCCTCAGACCTACGCTTCTGGTGCTGGACGACTTGATGGAACAGTCTGTAGCCAGAGAACGCATATCTCAACAATTTATTCGAGGCGGTCATCATAAAAATATCATGATTGTCCTGATGTTGCAAAATCTGTTTTTAAAGGGAAGACATTCGAGGACTATATCGTTCAATGCACACTATATGTTTTTATTTCACAACTGTCGGGATGCTTCACAAATAACGCATCTGGCAAGACAAGTGTTTCCACATCATTCCAAACTCCTGACCGATGCTTATAGACTAGCTACACAACCACCCTGTGGTTATTTGTGTGTGGATCTTCATCCTAGAACGTTAGATACTGAAAGGCTCTGTGCAAAGATCCTTCCTTCTGAAGAACCCGAGATACTCTATGTCCCAAATGAAAGTTAGATCTCAAGGCCCGTTCCTTCAGTGTTTACCAAAACTTGGGGGAAAGCAACGTGCAGCTCTGTTGAAGCACATCTCCGACCGTCAGATGTATGCTCTATGTGAAGTGTGTGCCAATTTCTTAAAAAGCAATATACCTGTTTCTCGTAGAGTATTAAATAAAATGTCATTAACATACGTGGTGACCGGTTTTCTCATACCTACATTACTTTTATAAGTGTAGTAGATAAATTAGAACCGTAATTTTTCTCTTGGTTTATGTTATGTTCTCTATGAAACTACATTTTTGAAATACAGAAAACTATTCATAAACAGCAACATGCATATATATCTGGTGTGCGTGTGTGTGTGCACGTGCGTGCAGTTGGAAATGGAATGTAATAGGAATGGGAGTATTTGAGAATAGTGGAAAGGATAAGAGAAGGGAAATTATTTCGGGTGTCTTCTAAACCATTCTGGAAATATATGACATGTCTTTTACGAAGCAGAAATGCTACTTGTTTGGTAATGTAGTCATTGGTCGTGCACTGTTCACATTTATCCGAGACTAGTGTTTTTTCTTTTTTCTACGTTACTTTGGGAATGTTTATAGTTCTTGTAATGCATCCGAGTAGGATCACGTGTTGTTTAGTAGAATGTAGCATGTATAATGAGAAAAAAAATATATACTGAACGGTAATACATTGATTAGTACACCTGATATTATTCTTTGGGTTTTCACGCTACATAGCATTGAAATTTTGGAATAATAAAATACTTAATAGAATCTATAAATTTTGAATGATTTATCTTTCTTCGGATTGAAGTTACCTCTGTGCACAACAACTCATCTACATGTAAATATAAAATTGTTGCAGTTTCAATCACTAGTAATTTTTGTTGCGTGCATTCGGGAATGATACTCACACTTAATATTTATACGAAACCACACTGTTTCGTTTTCTTTTTACATGAGTATTAGTGTCTCAGACGTATGAAGACGTATGAATTAGTGTCTCTGTGACGTATGAAGAATACTGTTAGGGAAATGTAAAAGGGAAAAAGATGGTGGTGGTAATTATTGTTTGTAGTGGACATCACATTGGTGAAGGTATAGTGAAGGTATAAGGAAATATTTGAACCAAATATTTCCTTAGTGAAATCTAAATTCTTTTCAGCTAAATTTGAAAACACCACATCATGAGTCGTGGTGCTGTATGTATACATAGTGAAAGAGAAAAGTTTTAGGAGATATAAGAAATGGAAAGATATAAATTAGATAATAAAGTTTCATTGGTAATGAGTGAAGATTTGTGAACCATATGTTGAATAACTGATGTAGTGTTTCCAAATGTCAGAATTTTAATAGTGATCTTGTTTGTTTTCTTCTGAACATTCTGGAATCCAATAGAGTAATGCACAAAATACTGGTAGAAATGGGTCATTAAGTGTGAATGGTAACAGGTATTAGATAAATTCATGCACACTGATATTTTTTAAGAGTGTTACTTAGTATTAACGATTGCTCTGTTCACACAGGAAGAGAAAACTGTAGAAAAAATAGATTTTAATGAATATTGCAGGCACGCATGGACATACACATCATAGTTAACTTGTGTGTGATACAAAATGCAATTTAACTGAAAAAGAAAAAAATATATAATTTTCGAGGCATAAATAGAGTCTATGATTGCAACGTTACCTTTAATTGAGTGGATTAGTTAGTTCTGGATAACTGTGAGAAGTTTAAAAGTTTTATGGTTCATTTTTGATTGAAAGTTACAGGAGTACGATATGAATGTAATGGATTCAGTGAGAATATTTTGTAGAAATCAGATACTAGTCATTGAAAGAATGTTTTCATTCTAGTTTGCTCGAAATTACAGACATAGCAAAGTTGTAGAGTAATGGTAGTAATATAATATAGCATTGAGTGTTCTGTTGCTTTGGAGCAGCTTGATGTGGTAGTTATATATGAAAAACTGTTTATGGAATGAAGTTCATATGAAATTCAACCACTATTTGAGTAAATGTAAAGAAATTTACTTTAGTCAATGGTTGTTTGAAGTGGTAGAAATCACAGGTATTGTGTGAGTGAGATAATATCTTCACTGTGTCTTAGTCTAATTACTGTTTGAAGAATGTAGTTGTAGAGTGAATCAGTTTAGAGAGATCTAAAAAAAATTTGAATTTGTTGTAAATTGTATTTGTTTTTAAAGTGAATGATTAATTGAGTAATGTGCTATGGATTAATGAAGATGAATGGGTAAGAGAACTTCTGAAATGAAGTATTAGTTTGTATGACATAATAAAATGAAAAATAAATGCCCCGTCAAACAGCTGCTTGCGACAGAGGGTGACAGGAGCCTATCAGTTTACATGCCATAGTAGAAGGTCTGGTTAATACGGGGTGGGGAGTGGGTCCCGGAGGACCCACTCCCCATGGGGAAAGCACGTGCTCCGTCTCACGACACTATACGTGCATAGCAACTAGAGGCTTGGAAATAGAAGATGAAGTTTGTCTCAGAGGAGACCAGTCGGGACATGGAGTATGGGTGGCGTTAAAGGGGGTGCTGAGTGCAGCCCGGGAAGAAGGTTGGAAAATAAGTCAAAGAGAGACAGCAGCCACGGACCTCAAAGGAGAGAGTCCCGAAGCCGGCAGACAAGCCAGCCTATGTCCCTCAAGTGTGCCCTGACACGGGCACTCTCAATGGACACAGAGACCAGTTCGCCTGCTACCTCATTGATTGCTTGGGAGTCCCTGAGTTCGTTAGCGAACCCTTCAGTGATCGGACATCTGAGGATATAGTGCCCGACATCTGCATCTGGAGCCCCACAGCCGCAGTAACTGTGGGCAGAGATTTTGAAACGCTCCAGGTATTTGGGGAAACTCCCATGTCCTGTTAGGACCTGCGTCAAATAGTGGTCAGAGGACCTCAGGGATAGACTGACCCTTTTCAAGAATGTCTTTGTTTGAAGACCATTCTCAGTCGTATCCCAGAGCCTCTGCCACTCCTGAATGGTACCTTGGACAATTATAGACTTCAGGGTAGTTTTTGAAGTCTTTACCGCTATCACAGGTTGAGTGTTATTACCTGCGGAGCGAGCCAGTTGGTCGGCCCGCTCATTTCCTTCATGCCCTACATGTGCCTTGATCCAGGAGAAGGATACCCTGGGCATGCTCTGATTGCCCAGGATGCACTTGATCTCATTCACTATCTGATGCCTGTTGGTTGCATCTTCAAGTGCATGCAGAGCTGCTTGGCTGTCCGTGTACAGCCTTATGTCGTTGTCCAGACCACCGTCATTGAGGGCCCAGTTAAGGGCCTCTCTGATAGCGAGCAGCTCTGCTTGGAAGGCCGAGCCATTATTTGAAACCTTCCTCTGAAAATCGTACACTTTGCCCCCTTGATTGAAGACAGTGAAGGCTAAGCCCACACCCTCGTCGCTCTTGGAACCATCGGTGTATATTTCAATATCTGTACCTGATGGTAACTCCGTGGACCAGGGCACACATAGTCTCATTGTGGGATGCAGATCCCACTTAGCGGTATTTACCTCAAATTCCTCAGGGTCATACTGGACTCCGAGGAATGTTGCTTTTTCCTTAGCCTGCAGGACTCTAAATATGGTCGCTTCTTTACCGACCATCAAAAATAGAGGAGGGATCCCTGCAAGTACCAGGAGGGCATCCGTAGATGTTGTCCTGTAAGCCCTGGTGATTCGCAGTAAAGCTGGTCGTTGGTCTGCGAGCAGCTTTCTACACATTATGGAGTGGTCCATCGGGCGCCACCAGGAACCCTCACCATATGTTAGGATCCTCTCCATTCCCCTAAGATAAATTTCCTTGAGGACCTCGCTTCTGAGTCCCCATGAGACGCCCCCAGCTTACACATAACATTGGTGCATTTAGCTTTCAGGTCCTGCAGGTGTGGGATCCAGCTCATCCTCTCATCCAGAGTGATCCCCAGGTACTTTAATGTTGTCGCATGGCGGATGTTTTCGCCTTTTAGTTTAAAAATAGGATACCACTTCTTGAGGACACCCTCTTTTGCAATAGTCATTGATGTTGTCTTTGCAACGCTGAACCCAAGCTTATTGCGCAGACACCATCCTTCCAGTATTTTAATTGCTGCATTGCCAGCATCCTCCAGCTTAGCTCTGGAGGACGCTGTTATGGCAAGCAGCAAGTCATCTGCGTACGCCTGAAGCCAGACTCCCTCGGGCATAGTCAACTCCAGAGCAGAATCAGCGACTAAGTTCCAGAGGAACGGTCCGCTGCACGACCCTTGTGGGCAGCCTCTTTCCAAGATTCTTGAGGCAGTCCCGCTAGCATGTGAGTATGTGACCATCCTCTCACTGAGGTAATTGGCCACGAGAATGAAAATGTTCCTAGGGCAGGAACATTCTTTCAATTTATTCAAGATTGCAGGCCACCAGACATTGTCGAACGCGCCTGTCACATCCAAGGCAATAAGAGAGGTGTGCAATTTGTGCACTTTATTTATCTGGACAATGTCCACCACCTGTTTGATTGCAGCGGTGGTGGACTGGTCTGTCCTGAACCCAAATTGCTTGGGATTCAGGAATCTGTTCTTATGGCAGTGGTAGCACATCCTATTTGTCAGGAGTTTATCCAGCACCTTTCCCAGCACCGGCAGCAGACATATCGGTCTGTAAGATCTTGCATCTGCCGGATCCCTACCCGCCTTGTTAAAGAGGACAAGGTCTGCCTGTTTCCAGGCAGTTGGGAAGGCTCCCAGATTCAAGCATTTGTTGAAGAGCTGGGTGAACAGGCTTTTATGTTCATTAAACACCTGAGAAACAATCTCCACTGTCAGACCATCGTTACCCGGGGCTTTGCCCCGGGCCATTTCCCTGATTACCTCTCTCACCTCCTCTTCTGTAAACGGAACGTCATCCGGCGTATCCGGTGGAGTCCTGCAATTTTCCCTAAGGAGTTGATGTTCTGCATCATCAGTGCTCCTGTCATCTTTAGGGAATAAATTATCTAAAAGTACCTGGATGGTCTCGCCAAAGGAAGTGGTCTTGGATCCATCTTCCTTGCGAACGTAAGCAATTTCCAGTGGTTTAAAATCCTTATCCGTAGCTAGCCTGTACTGTAATGTGAAAGGGTTCTGTGCAGAGACCTCGCTGCAGAACTTCTGCCAGGAAGTCAGCTGCGCCTCTCGTATGGCGAGCTTATACTTTGCTTGTTCCATCCTGTACAGTTCCTCTCTGGTACTTCTCTCCACATTGTGGCACCTTTGATATCTCCTTCTAAGAGCTCTTACTCTTTTCCTTCTAACTGTGAGCTCAGGTGTCCACCAGGGCACTGATTTATTGCCTACTCTGGGTTGCCTTTTGAACCCGAAGGTCATCTAACATCCAGTACTTAAACATTCAGTTAGTTCTCCCAAGATGTTATCTAGAGAACCGCAATCTTCAATGTCACCGACGCGCTGGCCGATCTTCGCCAGTTCCGGTGACACACAGCGCATGAGCCTGCACCAATCAGGAGCTTTGCCCACCGCAAACCGTCGTGCATATTGTGGTGGAGATGATGTTCCACCCACCTGGAACATGATGTAATTATGGTCGCTGTTAGAGACCATGTCGCTGACGCACCAGCCCTGAATCAGGGGAAACAACCGAGGTGATACCAGGGTCAAGTCTATCCAGCTCTGCCCTCTTGGGCCAGTAAAAGTAGCTGGAGTGTCCCAATCATTTAATAAATATAAGTCAGCCGAGTTGATAAAATCAAGAGTCATATCACCTCTAACATCTTGTCGGTTTGAACCCCACAGAGGATGCTTCGCATTGAAGTCCCCGCCGATAATTACGGTCTTAGAGTTAACCCGAGTCAGGACGTTTTGTAGCTCGGTTAACAAGTCCTCAATGTTGTTGTTTGGAGGACAGTAAATGGAGATGGCGTGTACTATTAATCGTCCGTACCCAATCTCCACTACTACAATTTTATCTGTGTGATATGCCAGGATGGCATTCACCTTGGGGTTCAAAACAACAATTCCAGCTTTAGGCTTGGTGCCTTTTTCACAAAATTGCCTGCTGGTCAGAGAGAGTCCTCTAATAATGTTCTCTGTGCAGTAGGATTCCTGCACAAGAGGAACATCGACTCCTTCCTCTTTTGTCACCTGGCTGAACTGGGCCATTGCGGCCCTAGCCCCATTTAGGTGTGGTCAGTTCGACGGCTCTGCCGAAAGGTTTCCCTCGGCCTAGTAGGCACGAGCTGTCCAAAAAGTCTGGGTCTTACTAAGAGTCTCCACCCCGGGTGCCGATCGAGCTTGGATCTTTATATCCTTGCACATTTGCAAACCGGGGAATAGATTAAAGTTAGGTTTCTTCCGGTGGTCAGCTTTCCTTCTATAGGACTGCTGCCATGTGAGGCCGGGGTTGAGGTGCGCCTATAGGGCGTATTCCTTGCCCCCGGCTCTAGATAGTCATGGCTTTTCTTAAACCAGGTAGTGCTGTCAGGCGGAACCGGGAATTGCCGTGGTTGCACAAGATCGCAACATAGAGATCAATTGCCCATAGTCGGTGCGTCTACGCAACAACTTCAACTCACGACAGTACGACGGGCACTTTGTGTCCATCGCACTGTGGCCAATATCATACTTGGCCCCATGCTCCTTGTTGGCGGTTTTACATACAATGCACTTCGGTTTGGGCTTCGTGCACTCCTTGTAAGAGTGCTTGCCTGCACACTGTGAGCACTGTTGCGTCTTTAACTCGCACTCGGTCTGCTTGTGCCCAAATGCATAGCACTTGTAGCACCGCAGAACCCTGATATAGTCCTTGACTATACATCGAGACCATCCCACATTTAGCTTACCTACTGCTAGAATTTTTCTGTGCGAGGCACTAGTGGCCTCCACCACCCAGTGGACTGTGTTTTCCACTCGGGCCTTTACCGAAAAGAGTGGATTTATGTCCACCTCTTCTTCACCTAGACTATTTTGGCTGCGGATGATCTTCTGGAGGTCCCCGTGGGGAACGTCCTTATCCACACTACAGATCATTAACTTGGGCTTCAGCCGTACGGCAGATTTAGCCTCTAGAGTATCCTTGAGCGATTCATGGCTGTCCACTGCGTTTTTAAGACAGGCCATGTCGCTCTCTGAGCTACATTCCACTATTACGCTGTTAGCCCTCATTGGCTTTACGGTCATAACCCCCAGATTCAGGTCTGCGGGGTTGATGTTACTCTTCAGGCTATCCCTCACCTGCAGTGCTGTCGTTTCCTTGTTCTTGGAATAGATCAGCAGGATATGTCTGGTTTTCCTTGCACGGGGGGTGGGCTTTTGAGCTACCACCGAACCTCCCTTTCCCTTTCCTTGACCATTGTCAACTCAACTGCCTTCGCATAAGTTGGTGGCCTTTCCTTTACTACTTCTGGACGTGTAGCTCGCTCTTTCAACTGTCCACTCATGGTCGCGAGTTCTAACTCTTGCTCGCAAATTATGGTGTGCAGCTTTTGTGCTGCACCCATGACCATGCTCTTCAGATCTGCATCTACCCTGTGGCGGAACAACTCCACCGCGAGTTCCTCCAGCAGGCCAGCCGCATTGGCCAGCCTACCTGAGCCTATCTCGTTTCCGTTGGGCTCTTTCTGCGTATCCGGGGCTGCCACTTTGGCTAAGCACCCTTCATCCCCGCCTCTTTCTGGGTTCTCTCCTTCCTTTGGAGGCCCCTTTACAACTTCAGTACAGCTTGTGGTGGGAGGGGGAGTCTCTGGGACTTCCTCCACGACCACTTCGAGATCAGCAGCCTCCTTGGGCGTGCTGTCTTTTTTACCGGTCCTTTTGTCACTATCGCCTGAAACCATCACCACTCGTTTATATCTCATGTTGAGTTATATTGTTCGACCCAGGCGGTCTCCACCCACAACGGAGCCCTATAAGGGGAGGCCTCAGAGTTAAATTCGTCGCTCGAGGTACCTCAGAGATACGCCCAGGTTATACCCAGACTTTGGATCTCCCCTCGGACCAGAGCATGATCCGGGCCGAGGCCCGGAACTCGTCCGGGCCCCGGTCCGGACCCAACCCCTATCGTCAAGAATCACCTCCACCCGGTTGACTCAGCAACCGTCCCTGACCCATCCCGGTCAAGGGGTAGGACAGGGGATGCCTCACGTACCGATTGATCCGAGTGAGCCAGCTCGGACCTCCCGTTTTAATGAAGCGGAGGCCAAGGACGGTGTATTGGGATACCAGCTTGCCTGTCCCTCAACCGCCAGGACCCTCTTTTCCATGTTACGGGTCTCCACCCACGGTAAACAGGTGGGCCACTCATAGGTGTGGCGACCATGATATAATCTCCCCACCTCGCCCATCAGGGCACAATACAAACCTAATCACTGGCCACCATTCCCCTATTAGATAAATTGTTCAATTTGAACAATCTCGGCCAGTCTCCTCCCTTGAGTCCAACTAGGAAGTAGGCCCACACCCCAGGGACGTCTTGAGGCGCGCATTCCGGGTAGAGTCCATCCTAACCTCCACCCGGAATTGGAAAAATCAGAGGCGTAAAAATGGGGGAGGACGGGAGTCCCCTGTCCAAAGGACCAGGACTCCCATCCTCCCCCGTGTTAATGAAACGACCTCAGCCTAATCTCTACGAATGATATGATTTTGAGACCAGTGAACCTAAAAAGAAAATAAAAACGGGTTGGAGAGGAATCTGTGCCTTTCGACACAGTCCACCTCTCTCCTTTAACAACAGACCTGTAATATCGGCTCTCCCATAGCCACAGGCGTCTGTACGCCTTTACCTTTATAGTGTGTTCACCAACCACACTTTCCATTTCATAAACCTTTACTGCAGTCATTCTAAGAACCTTGACTGCAGTAATTAAAATTTTTTCTCAAATTTAACGTCCATCACATCAACATAATTTCACACCTCCATTCCAATCATACACCCAATCTTAAGTGCTGCCCTCTGCACTGTTCCATCACTCATTGGTTAACTTCACTTCATACCACTTCTCTCCAATCCTCTTGTCCTCTTTTACAGCCCACCTCCAGCTGTGCTCAAGTCACAAACATTGTTGGCCTTGCCAACCGACCACCACACACCTTGGTGTTCTCCTGTGGGGTCCCACCTTTCCTCTCTGCCATCCTCCATATCTCTACTCACTCACTTCTAGTCATCTCAGTCCTTACTTGGGAACTCTTAGTCTGGACTTTCCATCTCGGCCTGTCCGACAAGAGTAACTCTTGTCGGCATAGCCCTCGACTTCATTAAGGCACGCAAGCCCCCCCCCCCACCACCACCACCACGACAAGGCGGTTCCCTTCGAGGGGGATAGTAGAAGGTCTGAGAGGATGGCAGGACCTCAGCAGAAAAACGACACAAACAGCCATGCCTTCCCTGGGGCTCGAACCCATTTCCGTTATATCAGCAGCCAAGCACGCTAACCACTCGGCCAATAAACTAATGGTGATATATAGTTTTGTCAACAAGTGTTTCTGATGAAAATAATAAAAATAAATACCCCCTCACGCAAGTACTTGCCACAGAGGTCTGACAAGAGCCTGTCAGTTTGTATGCCACAGTAGGTTTGAGAAGATGTCAGGACCTCAGCAGAAAAACAACACACAGACACACACATCGTATCTGGGGCTAGAAACCAGGTTGCTTATATCAGTATCCGAGTGTGCTAACCACTTCGCCACAGAATGGCCATTTTTTTTTTTGGTGACAGTATTAATATTTTAACATTTTCATGTGTTGGTTACAAATGTGGAATAAAATTGTACTGTAGAAATTGGGGGGGGGGGGGAATAATCCATCATTGTAGTTGAATGTTATATAGGCATTCTTCAACTTCACACGTATGCAACCAGTCAAATGTAAGTGCTAATGTGACTTGTGAAAGATTTCTTGACTATATCTGAAAGTTACAGTTTAGTATTTAATGTAGAATGTTTTAAGGAATAGAAGTGTGTGTGTGTCTTTCTAAGTTGCTCATGATGGGATATGGAATTTTGATTAGTAAAGGCAATGTTAAGATAATTATGAGATTGGAAGATACGAAAATATGCACTAATTGAGTGTCATTTGATTAGGCTCCATAGAAATGAAAATATAATGAAAGCTATGAGGGAAAAATTGATGTCGCAGGTTCAAGTTTATATTGCCTCTAGCGAATATTAGATTTTCCCCCCCATTAAACCCTATTTGAAAAACGAGGTAGAGTTGGTAAAAAATTAATCAAATGTATTCGAGGAATTTATTCAAGGTAACTAGGTATTTCTTAAGTGCAGAAATGAAGGTATATGTGCAAAATCATGTTGTGCTTAAAAAAAACAATTGTAGTCACACAGTGGTATACATTTCATTGATATAGAAACGTTACGTATCGTAAAACTTAACAGCTCACTGAGACATCCGATTCTGGCTTACTCAAAGCTCCAATCAAAAAACAGGAATATTTGTAAGATGTGATAAAGAGTGATGAAGGGTTGCGAGAATAAAATAATTGTTGGAATGCAGTTAATCTTTAAAATTTTATATTTTTTTTCCATAATTCAGCTTATTGAAGAAATTGTTCAACTAGAGCGAAAACTTTTTACCTTATATTTAAATTTGAATAATTTAGAATATTAAAGATTGTAAATTTGTTAATACCAAGTGAATCTAATTCTTTAAAAAAAGTTTGACGTGCCAAAGCATATTTTGGACATTTTAATATTACATGATTAATAGTTTCCAGAACACCACAAACAGTGCAATTTGGGGTCGCAATCTTATTAATTGAATATAAGTAGTGATTAGGTGTGGTAGCTCCTGTTCTTAGTTTAAAAAGGTTTTTATTAATAATGATCTAGGTAAATCAAAATTGCAGGTAAATTGAATGTTAGAAGAAAGGCCATACCTAAAATTATTATTTAAATTACCATTAATTCTAAAATGGTGGCTTTAATGTTGGCCCTATAACACAATCTGAACTTATTTTAACTGTTTCTAAACTTAAACTACATAAATCCCCAGGGGTAGACGAAATTACTACGGAAATACTTAGAGCTGGGAATGTTTTGGTTACCAATTGGATGACTCAAAATCTGAATATCTTTTATGATAAAGGCATGGTTACTATTATTCCTATTTACAAAAAAGGTGATCGCAGTTCTTGTGATAACTATAGGGGTATCAGCCTACTCTCTCTTCCAGGTACAGTTCTTTGCATGATTGTGCTTAATAGAATTAAGAATCTGGTTGACAGTCAATTGCGTGATGAGCAATGTGGATTCAGAAGTGGTAGGGGATGTGTGGATCAGATATTTTCACTTAGGCAGATTCTTGAGAAATGTTTAGAGTTTTAGAAACCTCTGGTTGCTAGATTTGTTGATTTCAAAATGGCTTTCGACTCTGTTGATCGTCATAATTTGTGATTGATTGTGGGATCATATGGTCTACCTGACAAGTTAGTTAACATAATGAAATCTCTCTATAATAACACTGAGTCGTGTGTGAGAATTGGTAAGGCTTGTAGCAATTGGCTTAGCATTACTTCTGGTGTTCGACAAGGGTGCATTTTGTCTCCTTTTCTCTTTAGCTTGGTTATTGATTATGTTATGCGAAATTCACTTCAAAGGAAAAGGTTTTGGCCTTAAATGGACTGGAGATAAGAAAATTTCTGATTTAGATTATGCTGATGATTTAGCCCTTTTGGCAAATGATGCTGATGAGATGAACTCTTTCGTTCGAGCTGTTGATGAAACTGGTAGTAGAGTAAGTTTGGTTATAAACAGAGAGAAAACTAAAGTGATGAAAATTGGTCAGGAAGACTGTGATTCAGTTAATCTGAATGGTTGCAGTCTTGAGCAGGTGTCACAGTTTAATTATCTTGGGAGCTATGTAACAGATAATGGTGATGTGCGGCATGAGATTAACAGGAATAGGGATTGCTGCCGGGACTTTTAATAATCTATGAAGAGTGTGGAGAAATAGGCGTATACACCTAAAGACTAAAATTAGACTGTATAATAGTTTGGTTCTTTCTAGGGTTAGTTACGGTAGTGAAACTTGGACACTTTGTAAACAAGATAACAGGAAACTAGATGCTTTTGATTCCCGATGCTTACGCAGTATCTTGGGCATTAGGTGGTTCAACTTTATAACTAATGATGAGGTTAGGCAAATGAGTTTGCAACCTCCTTTAAGCAGCATATTGTGCAGAGAGAGACTCCGTTGGTTTGCCCATGTTGCCCGTATGAATAATTATTGATTGGCGAATAGCGTTAGCGTATGGATATGGCGAAGAATTGATAAATTTGAGGGTTTGTTTTGAGATTTTCGGAGCTTTGCGTACCGGGAACACATTACAGTGTAATAAGCAACCATTGGCAAGGTCTATGCGATTAAAAAAAACACACGGACTGTAATCCCTATGTCCTTCTCTAACCCACCATTCTGCTGCTAGAAAAAATATCACGTGAATTAAGTTTAATAATATTCATAAAGTGTTTGTGGTTCGTTTATAAATTCCTTCAGGTAAGTAACTTTGTAGTGAACAATTAATTTACAGTAGAGGTAATCTAATTTTCCACTTTTTAGCATGAGAGTTATGAAATTTCAACCGAGAGCTTACTATACAGCACATTATTCTGATTATGAGATATAAATTTTATAGTTAAACGCTATTTGTCACTGTCGACCACTAACGACCGCTTTCATTTCGGCTCGGATTTTGTAAAGCTCGCTCAGTAGAACTAATGGTTGTCCGAGGAAAAAAATTCTTTGCTTAATTTTTGATTTCTTCATTTCCCTATTCGTCGTTACAGTATGCGTAGAAATATTTCTATATCGTAAATGATCAAACGGCAGTATTTTTATGTACAGGCTTTCAAATTTATGAGCCCATTATCGTGGACGAATTTGGAAACCAAAGTTTGATATTCGCAACAGATATATCGAGCTGATAGGGTGACGTAACGACCTCAAGAAATATCAACTGGGCGATAAAAATATAATTTACCCATTACACGGAAACGTATTGTTCAGAGCTAAGAAGAAGGTAATGTACAGTTCAACGATATGTGTAATAGAAGCCTTAGATTAAACCACAGGGATGTCCTTTGGGAACACAGGAAAAAGCGTTCTTTACCCCTAAGGACAAAGTTGCCTATGACATACGTAAGAGATTCACACCTAGCCTCGATCTAAGAATTTCTAGTTGGACACCACAGGGAAACGCGTACCGTGAAAGCCACCTGTCTGGATAGCCTTCAACAAAAAGAGCGAAAATAAATATGCCTAAACAAGCAATTCCTTTCATTGGTTTAAGATAAGTTAAAGTTAATTTATTTTAATAACATTCAAAATAATTTACTTATTAAGATTTTATTTAAATATTTCAGAATATTATAAAAATATTTACCAAAATAAAAAAAAGAAATAACTACAGTTAATATTTTAGGATTAGAAGTATTTTAATTTATACACTTTGGTTATGAAATATCTTATAGAAATTATGGTGGCAACACTTGGATATACCATAGATGACGTCACGTCCGTGTTTTCGCGGTATCATTTGCAATTCTAATTTACCTGCTGTATTCTTCTGTTAATTTCCGTTTTTATTTATAACCACACGTCGTTGACTTTTATTGTGAGTAAGTGATCTCATTTTTTTTAATGTGCGATAATCTGTAGCTGAATTTCTTGTTTTGAAAATAATAATTCCATTTTCTCACTGGCATACCACTGAAGATTATTGTTAACCATTCCATCTTCTGCAACCATTTAAATACTAAAAGAATATTTTGGAAAACCGATATTTAAAAAAATATTTGTTATGATCTTTAATTCATAATCAGTGACATTTTTCCATTAAATGCATATTTTAGAGCTTCCAAGTAAGGTTTCTCACTGGCATAACAAGGAAATTCTGTAGCCGTTCGATAGGGTACCTGAAAAGCATAGGAAATTAATAATGTCCGTATTACGAGAAAAAATAAAGTGGTCGACACCGACAAATAGAGGTTAAATATCAATTTTATATCCCATAATCAGAATAATGTGCTGCATACTATTTGTTGGTTCGAAACCGACCGAAATTTCTTAGCTCTTAGGCTAAAAAGTGTAGAATTACATTACCTCTACTCTAAACTAATTATTCACTACAAAGTTACTTACCTGAAGGAAAATATAAAAGAACCACAAACACTTCACGAATATTATTTAACTTGATTTAGCTGATACTATTCGAGCAGCAGAGTTGTGGATTACAGAACAGGCCGACGGTATTTATCAACCTCATGGGCCTTGGCTATGGCTGCTTATTATACTCGAATCTGTTCGCGATAGGCAAAGCTCTGATAACTACAAACCCTCTAAATAGAATGACTTCTTCGCCATATTTTAATAGCTAACGGAGCAAATATAACAGCGAGAAAAGCGTCGGACGATTTCAATAATAGGCGAATGACATCTGACAGTGACGATTGAGAATGCATCATTGTTTGCAGAATCGAAAGGAGGTAACATTTCCATTGTTTCGTATTCCCAACAGAGGGGTTTGTTTACTCTTCCGCACTTAGGTTTTTCGATACCTTCTATACCAAATTTACTAAAAATTATTCATTTAATCTAGTACTTCTTTCAAAAGTTATTTGGATTCACCGTGAGTATCTTAAATATACCTTTTCGGGGAAGAAAGATAATAAACATCACCAAGGCGTGGGTCTGCTTCTCAGCAGACACGCTAGTGATGCTCTTCTAGGATAAGAGTGCATTAATGAAAGGTTGTTTACAGCAGAATTACAGACAAGCGTTAAGGACTTCAATCTTATCTACTGTTATGCCCCCACTGAGAATGCCGATGAGGATGAGAAGAAAGGTTTTACAGACTCCACACTGTCTCCCACACACGGATCCTCATACGAGCTTCCATTTCAAAGGAAATTCGTAATTCTTTGCTGTCCGAACATGTAGTAACTAGTAAATTTCTTCTATTTTGAGGGGAAAGAAAACGAAGGTTGTTAGTTTTATGGACAGCAGCATTACCTACTTAACGAGGTTTCATGTGACATAGAACTTGTTGCGTTCGGGCCTCACGTTCCTAACATTTAACATAAACTTGGCCGCTGTAGAATAAGAAATAAATATTTTTTGTTGGGGGAGGAGGGATTTTATTTCCTGCATAGGTCCACCATGAGTTAACTTCACAGCGACTTTGAAAACCTGTTGGTGTTCCCTTTTTCATTTGCAGAACAACGGGATTAAATCTTAACGTTGCCCGAAGTGTGACTCGATCCTCAAAATTTCAGATTCGCAGATTGGACGCCTAACGACTTGACCATTGCTTCTTCCATTTTTACTCCTTCTGACCGCATATGTTTTGAGATTGTATTTAGTAATGCGGGAGACCTTATCCTATAAAACATGATATCATGTCCGTGATGATTTAATTTCTATAAATTGGCTGTCTCCACGGTGTCACAATTGTTAGTAAACCCTTTTTTTTTTTTTTCAAATTAAAACCTACCGGTTTGGTTTTAAAGAAAATAAATATACAAGTAATTTTTATTTTTAAAACTTCAACCTGTCTGTAATAGATTATGCAAAATCTGCTGGCAACACAGCGAAACACAACTGCTGACGTCATCTCGGTGTTTTTGTTAGTTTATCATTAACCCGTATTCACAGGCAGCACTAATTTTAGGAGTTGATTTTCATGCCGCCACTTGTCTTTCTCACCACTCTATTTTAACTTCCACTTTTATACGAGATAAGTAACTTTTATATAATAAGAAATGTGTTTAAATTAATAAAAATCAAATGAATACTTAAAGATTTTCATATCTATTTTTTCATATGCACTGTATTTTCTTACACGGTTTTCTCGGGAACCTATCAGAAACAGAATTGAGTGAATTGAATTAGATTGTTCCTATTGTTTATTAAGAAGGATTTTTTTTTAAAAGTTGAGTGCTTAGCGCGCTTGGCTACTGACTGATCTAAGAGACCTGGGTTCGAGTCCCGGGTAAAGGCATAGCTGTTTTGTGTCGTTTTTCTGCTGAGGGCGTGCCATCCTCTGAGACCTTCTACTATGGCATATAAACTGATAGGCTCCTGTCAGACCCCTGTGGTAAGCAGCTGCTTGAGGGGATATTTATTTATTTATTATTAAAAGTTGAGAAACATCCTGAAACAAATTTTAGAGAATATAACAGCAGGAATTTGATTCAAGGAATTAAATGAATTAACCTTATTCGTGACGGAAATGCAAATTACGAAACAAAAGGCCTATCCAGTTTAATGATTCGAAAAGCATTGTTGTGTCGTCGATTATTTAGCGTACGATCTGTTTTCTTCCTTTCTCTTTAATCGTGAAACGAACAATGTAACATTTTAGTAGTGAATATAAAATTTAGGTTTTCAACTGAAATAGATTTAATTGGTTATTTAGATATGGTTATTTGTGTTATTAAGAACTTTCCGGGAGTCTTCGAAACGGCACTTGGGAGTCATTTCTGCAGATTAGTTTAGTCGAAAGAGGATTTCCTCAATTACGAATAGTTCTGGAATACAACGGACTCCTTTATCACGGCATGATACTGTTGCATGAGAGTTCACTTGCAAATATGCCTTTACACAAACCATCGGTGTTCGCCTTTCTAACCGATATAACGATGGGGTGTTTAACTTAAAATTAATCAGAACTTTGAGTGTAGTGGGAATCGACCATGGGAATTGCATATTCCATTCTTGTAGCAATACCTAACATTCCACCCCTTCACTTTAATGACTGATAATATGTCTTTTGGTGGCATTTGTAAATAGCAAGGCGGAAGACCGCTTAATACGAAAGCAGATATCGTTACTTCGCGATGACGTATAATATATACGTAACTGTGGATCTCAACGCTGTCACAGGTGCTACTCTAACCAGAAAAAAACTGCACACGAAGAGAAAGCATAGCAGTTATTCATTCCTTATCGCAAAGAAACTGCGAGCGCTGGGGTAGGGATGAGTAAGCTAGTAGCGCTCCCGCTCATAATCTGCAGTTCCCAGGTTAGAGTCCCTGCTGGGTCAGCGTTGAGATTTATCTCCGCAAAACTGCTCGCCCTGCTAACGGTCAGCAGGGGACACCGATAAGCTTGGAAAGGCCGCCGTCCGTCGGATGGGGCGTTAAGCCGTGGTCCCGTGTGCGGGAGAGCCATACCCTGTGCACGTTAAATAACACGCTGGATGGCCTTGACGGGAGGCATCCCAACAGCTGTTCCAGTGGGTCCCCTCCCCCAACCTTCTCTGAGCCTTCGGGGTCCATGTGACCTGACCGTTTAGTCCATTCTTTACAAATTAAATGCCGATCACAGGTAAAACAATCAATTCTGAGCTCTATATGATACCCAGGAACCCAGGTCCCTTAGACGTGAAAACCGAATACAAATGAGTTGTTTTCCAACAAGTCATCAAAATCTTGAAGTCTTTATTTCATTTTTATTCATTTTAACACATTTTTAATTTTATAAACTTAGAAGTTCTCAAATTAAAACCTACCGGTTTGGTTTTAAAGAAAATAAATATATAAAGAATTCTTAAATTTTTTTTTTATCTTAGTTCTGTTACCTAAAACCATATAATGGCTTAGTCGGTAGCGCGCCAGGCTCGTAATCTGTAGTTCCCAGGTTCGACTCCCAGCTGGGTCAGCGTTGAGATTTATCTCCGCAAAATTCCCCGCCTTGCCCACGGTCAGTAGAGGACACCGATGGGATTGGAAAGGCCGCCGTCCGTCGGAAGGGAAGTTAAGCCAAAGAAGGTCTAAGGAGAAGAAGGCTAGCTTCGGACAAGCGTAAGTGGCGCCGTTCTGCGGAATTTTACCGAAGCTGAACGTGGCAAATTGATGTGCATGCACAAAAACAACTGTAAGGGGCGATCTGCGCATGCGCAGTGCAATCATTTTTAGTCCACTGCAGCTGTGGTTTGTCTTACTCTTGGTATATTTATTGCGATTTAATCAGTGTTTCAACCTGCCTAACACCCATGACTGTTTGGCACAGTGGTAGCTGACCCTAAAGTTATTCAATGAGTATTTTATCCCGTTCAGGAGTATATTTTACGATACCTGGAAAAGCTGTTGTATGTTTATTTTGAGTAATTTTGCAGAATTTTTAAAATTAATATGTAAATTAATACATTTAATCATCTTGCAAACATGTAAGTCAATGTATGTTGCAGTTTGGTGTTCCCTGGAGCATATCGACATATATAGGTGTCTGCAGTTTGTTCTAATAGTAAATTTTTTTTATGGTTGATACGAGAAGTGCCTGCTGCCATCTATTGACAGTTTATACAAGTAAGAAACTCGATGTGACTTTAATTGAAAATATCCTAAATTCTATAAAATATAATTAAACAAAACATGTTGTCTCGCATTAAACCATAATTTCAATTTATTATAATATATTAAATATAGTAGAATGTTCAAAATATTAAAATTTTTATGTTGAGCATAGCTACCTCTTGTTTTACAAAATGAGATTTTATTAAGGAAAATAATTTTAACTAATCCTTGTGAAAAGTAAATCAGGATGGTAAAATTTAAGAAATGGACACTTTGAGCAAAGTCAAAGTGTATGTAAAATTAGTCACATGGTGTAAGCTATTGAAAACCTTGCTGGGCAGTGGAAAAATAACGCAAGGAACTGGCTCCTCTCCTGGCTAGGTGGCTTCACTGCAATACACGAATTTGCCATGTTTAGAGGGCGCTGCAATCGAAAAGTTTACATTACGTCTATGGAAGCTAGCTCTCTTCTCCCTTAGACACTCCTTGGTTAAGCCTTTGCCCCGTGTGTGGGAGAGTCACCCCGTGCCCGTTAAAGAACACGCTGGATAGCCTTGACGGGAGGCTACCATCTGTCTCCCAACAGCTATTCCAGTGGGTCCCTTCCCCAAACCTTCTCTGAGCCTTCGGGGTCCATGTGATCTGGCCATTTAGCCCATGGTGTGCAAAAAAGTGCCGCTCAGAGGTAAAACAACCTAAAACCGTAAAACTACATCGGAAAATGTGACCATAAAGGCGGCATCTTGGTTCTTCTAGAAATTTTTCCTTCAATAGAAATATTTTTTCAGAATTAAATTCAAATGGGGATTTTCAAAAAGGCGCCATGTGAACCGTGTTACATCAAAATAAATCGTGTAAATAGGGAATTTAAATTTCTTTTCTGATCTGTGTTAAATCAAAAACGTGTAAAAAAAAATAATATACTTGATTGAGATTCAAATTTGTCACTCATTAACCTAAACTGATTGCATTGTTGCTACCGTAAGTAAGCACCTCAGCAGAAAAGCAACACACATCAATACAATGCCTTACCCTAGGTTCGAACCCAGGTCTCTTAGAACAGTAGCCAAGCGCGCTAAGCACTCAACTTTAAAAAAAAATAAATCCTTCTTAATAAACAATAGGAATAATCTAATTCAATGAACCCAATCCTGTTTCTGATAGGTTCCCAAGAAAACCGTCTAAAAAAATAAACCTTTTAAAAAATATACAGTGCATATGAAAAAATAGATATGAAAGTGTTTAAATCTCCTAAAATTAGTGCTGCCGGTGAATACGGGTTAATGATAAACTAGCAAAAACACCGAGATGACGTCAGCAGTACTATTTCGCTGTGCTGCCAACAGATTTTGCATAATATATTACAGGCAGGTTGAAGTTTTAAAAATGCTTTTCTTAATCATAATAATGTTACTATTTTAAGTACATTTTTATATTATGTTTCGATCATCTCAGATACGTAAGATTCATTTTTATTTTTCTACAGAGAAGAAAAATGGTTGTATAAAGTTTCGGAGAAGTATAGACGAAACATTGTGAAGCCGTAATAAAAGTTGGAAGTTGCATACTTTGAGTTTCGCATTGCAAGCTTTTTTGAGTTGTCCCACTGGATATTTTTTCTCACCCTCGTACGATCCACGGATGAAGTAACCATTCTTTTGTTTAATATATTTTGGGTGAGATTTTAGTGATGTACTGCGATGTGGAAGGGCTTTACGTAGGCAGCAACCATTTATACGTTTACGAACCGTTAAAATTTTGGAAATTCCGGTTTTTGAAAAGTCGTTTTCGGTAAAAACTTTGGTATTTGCGAGTAATCTGAAGATTAATATTATTGTTTTGGCCCAGAAATGAAAATTAACAGTTATGTGCACGTCCTGGTGCAGTAAGATAGGAAAATAGCAATGGATTTGCATCGCACCTTAAGCCTTTTCCCGAACGTTTGCAGTGTTAAAAATTTGTTTATGGTGAATAAATATTTCGTGTTAAAGTGAATGGTGGGGTAAAACTTATTTATTGAGAGATGAAATAAACAGTTGCAATTATCTTTCTATAAATAGGAATTGAGTACGAAATATTTTTATTGACACGAAATAGGGTCTTCCTAATTGTAGCTATGGAAATGGCGTTATTTGCGTTTTTAGAGTTAAGAACGATAGGATAATTTTACAAATACCAAGATGCAAAATAATTATCCGGTGCAATACACTAATTATTTTATTAAGAGTAAAACTGAAATCGGAACGAAATTTCAAGTTTCATGTCAACTTTACGTTTAATATTATTTTTTCACGTGTTACATATTCCAGCGTTTATCATTTATATATTACGGCAACCAACGTTTTTATATTCCATATTACATGTATGTCATACAGGTGTGAGAGATATCTAGTGCAAATGATATTGAATAAGATATTTGGCTACTAAGGTATTATGGCAATGTCACCTTTTATTTTCTCCATCAGATAGGTGTGAGTGATCTCAGGAGAAAATATGTTTTGGAAAATGTATTGAACTGAATAATAAACTGTGATTTCACAATACAGTTTTGTTGTATGGCTTTCACGAGACATTGAAAATGCTTTTCCTCTTCACGTTATAGAAATTATGCTGGAAAGTAACCGAAACCGCGTTGCTGACGTCATCTCTGTGTTTTCTCCAATTGATTAATAAGGCGCACACATATTTCAGTTTGCTTATTTATGGCAATACGTAGCTCTGACACGGTACACGTGGGATATTTTATCCTTTAACGTGTCTAGGCAGGGAAAGTTTTCGTTATTCGATTATCTTTGGTTATTTGATGGCGATCCCAACTGCTACATTATGTTCGATAATATTCGTTCCTATAATATTCACTAATTGGCTTCGCCGAGGTACGAGAAATGGTGATAAAGGAAGCTTAAAGAGATAGAACTTTGTTGCAGATATGGAGAGGTGTCACTTTCTTCGAAGTCGGTAAACAATTAAATCAACAATGTTATTGTCAGACGTCAGCATAGAATTATTACGATTACTTTCAAAAAGTATACAGTTAATGAAACCTGTTGAAGTCAAACGTACGTAGTAGCGTCGACATTTTTCTCGTTTTCTTCTAGGGAATCGAAGATTAGTTGTGGTTAGAAAAATAAGCCGTCTTTTAAGTCACGGAGGTAGGAAGAGGATATTTTAAATATGTACGGTGATCAATACGTCCTTTATTTAACAGGACAGTCCTTTATTTCACTGCTCTGTCCTTTAGATTTATTTTTTTCCTAAAATGGCGATTTTTTCCCTTTTTTTTCGTGAGTTAAAATAGTAAACTGAATATTGGCGCGCAGTAGATGGGTTGAAATTTTTAAATATTTCACCGATAAACAGGAATCTTTTTAAAACATTTTAAAAAACGTTGAATTTAGCTTATGTATCCCTTGATTTAATGTCCTCACTGAACGAGTATTTTGATTAGCGAACAATATGTGGACCAGTGAAAAAAACAAAATGAAAAATCGGAACATTTAAAGCATGCATTTATAACAAATGCAACTTTCATATGAATTCTATACAGTTTTATGAAATTTTAAAACGAAAACCTGATTTATTAACTCTTCCAGTGTCCAGAACGTATATATCCGTTTTTAGTACAATAAAAGAAAACGATTAAAAAAATTAAAATTTCCATTTTAAATTTTGTTAATACATATCTTATAAAAATATGTAATTTAAGCTTGATACATAATATTTTCTTTTTTTATTTGATGCATATTTTATTAACTAGGACATAAATA
The DNA here is from genome assembly GCA_038380435.1 of Ryuthela nishihirai. Taxonomy (NCBI): domain Eukaryota; kingdom Metazoa; phylum Arthropoda; class Arachnida; order Araneae; family Heptathelidae; genus Ryuthela; species Ryuthela nishihirai. Next base: position 2,513,757 of record JAWZYU010000005.1, read on the forward strand.
AAATAGGTTAAAGCCATCTGTTTGCCATTTCTTAGAAGTTATATAAGGTATTGCCAATTTGTTAACATTACTCTGATAAAGAAAAACGATTTAAAAAGAAAATAAAAATTGATATTTTAAATTTTGTTAATAGATATCTTTTAAAAATATGTAATTTAAGCTTGATAAATAATATTTTTATTTCTTTATTTGATGCATATTTCATTAAACTATAACATAAATAATTTGTTAAAGCAATCTGTTTGCCATCTGTCAATCCCCGTTCTTAGCGAAACAAACCGGGCTATCCAAAAATATTCCATCGCTAAATTAGAAATATTTCATATTTATTAACATACAACTGTACGAGGAATCCTAATGTCATCCGCAGCCTATTTTCGACGCCTGCAGTCGAAATCAACGAAATTTGTGCGTGGCGCTAATGAAAAAAGAAAAGGCGATGCAGAAGGCAGGCAAATGGAAAATGCGATGCGGATTGGAAAAGGCGGCGGGATTGGGTTGGGTTGTTTTACCTCTGATCGGCACTTTTTGCACACCATGGACTAAATGACCAGGTCACATGGACCCGGAAGGCTCAGAGAAGGTTGGGGAAGGGGACCCACTGGACAGCTGTTGGGAGACAGATGGTAGCCTCCCGTCAAGGCCATCCAGCGTGTTCTTTAACGTGCACAGGGTATGGCTCTCCCACACACGGGGCAACGGCTTAACGTCCCATCCGACGGACGGCGGCCTTTCCAAGCCCATCGGTGTCCCCTACTGACCGTCAGCAGGGGTGGGGGGGAATTTCGCGGAGATAAATCTCAACGCTGACCCAGCTGGTACTCGAATCTGGGAACTACAGTTACGAGCCTGGCGCGCTACCGACTGAGCCACCCCCGCCCCCAAAGGTGTCGGGAGAGAGTATCAGAAAATCCGGAAACGAAACGCATGCAGTCGAAAAGGACTAATTGGGTTCACTTTCTTTTTAATGGTTGCCCTAATAAGGCTATTCGCCATCTCATGGCCGAGTGGTTAGCGCGCTTGGCTACTGATCTAAGGGACCTGTGTTCGAGCAACGGGTAAGGCATCGCTGTTTGTGTGTTTTTCACTGCAAACGTTCGTCAAAAGGCTTAACGTGCGACGCAAATCCATTCCTATTTTTCTATCTTATTACACCACGACGTGCACATAAGTGTTAATTTTCATTTCTGGGCCAAAACAATAATATTAATCTTCAGATTACTCGCAAATACCAAAGTTTTTACCGAAAACGACTTTTCAAAAACCGGAATTTCCAAAGTTTTAACGTTTCGTAAACGTATAAATGGTTGCTGCCTATGTAAAGCCCTTCCACATCGCAGTACATCACTAAAATCTCACCCAAAATATATTAAACAAAAGAATGGTTACTTCCTCCGTGGATCGTACGTGGGTGAGAAAAAACATCCAGTGGAACAACTCAAAAAAGCTTGCAATGCGAAACTCAAAGTATGCAACTTCCAACTTTTATTACGGCTTCACAATGTTTCGTCTATACTTCTCCGAAACTTTATATAACCATTTTTCTTCTCTGTAGAAAAATAAAAATGAATCTTAGGTACCTCAGATGATCGAAACATAATATAAAAATATACCTAAAATAGCAACGCATATCACCGGCCACTCCTAGCACCTAATGTTAGACCCGCCTTCTCGTAGTGCAAACCGTTAGTACCATTCAAAACAGATACTCTCTTGTGGAAGTGAACGGAAAGACAGGGCTGCCAGATTAGTGTGGCCTACTTATTTGGACAACTATGGTACTTTTCTTTTTTTTTTTCTACCCTGCTGAGTAATGGTCAACCGCACAGGGTCCTGGTGCTGACCATATAAACCCACTGGACTGGACAGATATATATGGCTCTGAGCTTGATTATGTATCCTGATTTTGCTGCACTGGTGGGCTTCTGTGGAGGGAAAATCTTCCGCTGTGTTTTCTGTTTGTTTGTGGGTTGACAGCCTCAAGTGAATAGATTCACAGGATATGTTTATCAGCTGGTGGATAATCCTGAGCAGTGGTCATCGCAGGCACCTAAACTCTTTGCTTCTATTGGCATCGTCAAATTCTACATTGGAGGAAGTCTTCCAGTGTAGATGGCTTCGGCCTTTAGTGGTGGGGGAACGGGTTTTTGCCCCATGTCTGCGATTAGGGGACTGTTTGATATTGTTGGCATTTCCTCTCTCAATAAACATAGTTTCTTTAAACATCCCACTAACCATTTTCTCTCCATAGGTAGTTGGAATGTGAGGACTCTGCACAGAGCTTTTTCTCTTGATGTCCTCACACAAGAATTCCACTATTATAATTTAGATATTCTCGGCTTGCAAGAGACCAGATGGAGAGATAAAGGTCAGATTCTTAAAAATAATCTTAAATTTCTCTTTTCAGGGAGGGACGACAATAAGCATCACCAAGGCGTGGGTCTGCTTCTCAGCAGACACGCTAGTGATGCTCTTCTAGGATATGAGTGCATTAATGAAAGGTTTCTTACAGCAAAATTTCAGACAAGCGTTAAAGGCTTGAATGTTATCTGCTGTTATGCCCCCACTGAGGATGCCGATGAGGATGAGAAGGATAGGTTTTACGGACAACTTCAGGATATTTTGAATTCTGTCAACAAAGGAGATATTACCCTTGTTCTTGGTGACTTCAATGCCAAAGTTGGTACTGACTCTGACCTTTGGGGAGGTGATTTGGCCCTTTTGGTATTGGTAGCTGCAATGGTTTGCAATGATGATAGATGCATTGGTGGCTTTAATGTTGGCCCTATAACACAATCTGAAGTTATTTTAGTTGTTTCTAAACTTAAACTACATAAATCCCCAGGGGTAGATGAAATTACTACGGAAATGCTTAGAGCTGGGAATGTTTCGGTTACCACTTGGATGACTGAAATTCTGAATATATTTTACGATAAAGGCATGGTTCCTAAGAATTTTAGCAGAGCTATTTATTATCCCAATTTTCAAAAAAAATGATCGCAGTTCTTGTGATAACTATAGGGGTATCAGCCTACTCTCTCTTCCAGGTAAAGTTCTTTCCATGATTGTGCTTAATAGAATTAAGAATCTGGTTGACAATCAATTGCCTGATGAGCAATGTGGATTCAGAAGTGGTAGGGGATGTGTGGATCAGAGAACTATTCAGATATTTAGAACTTTGCATATGTAGATACTGAAACTCTCTTTCCTCTTCTTCTCGCCAGCATGAACGGCTTTTTGCGCCTTTCCTGCTTTTTTCACAGCTTTTCCTGAAAGTTGAGGCGGCATTTTCTCTACAGATGCGGGAACAAAATCCTTGTTTGGAAATTAAAAATCTGAGAACTCGCTCTTGAAATCTCCAAATTGAATATTCTTGTGTTCTGGTTGCAAATCCCCTTTTAAAAACTCCGGACGGATCGTACCGCTGTTTATACGGACCTCTGAGTGTGCCATGTGAGGTAGAATGAACACTCCTGGTAGGCGTTTTCTGTGGATAGGAAATGCTTGTTCACCAAAGTTCCAGTCGCATGTAAAATTTAAATAAATGCTTTATTTTAATAAAAAGTTAATATTTTGACATGAGAGACAGAGTTATTGTCACTGACATGAGAGACAGAGGTTGTCAAATTATTGTTTTCTCTGCGAAATAAAAAAAAAAGAAATAGAACTTCGAACATATGATTTTATTTATACACCTCAGTAGCATACCGGTGTAAAACACTTTTGCAACGGTTTCATTTAAATACAGAATAAACTACAACGCCTTTAGGAAATTACTGTAATATTACTTATGTGTTTAGTATATAATGATGTGGGCTAAGTAAAAAAAAAAGAAAAAAAATTGTAATTTTTACATTCTATACATTAAAAAATTAGGTCACCGAATACACAATTTGGTAGGGGAGTTTTTTTTTTTGTATTACCATTGTATAGGTGGTGTGTTTTAAGGAGAGGTTTTTCATCTATGAAATATCGAGGGATGTAGTAGTGGTGGAAAAGATGTGTTTCATGTAATTTTTGGGGTTGTAGAACTTAGGAAAGAAATAGATCTCTGTAGTATTTAATAATTACTGAGAAGTATCTCTCATAGGGTCAAAAATACTAATAATAATCTGATTTCATTTCCTTTAGAGCCCTGATGAGGAATATAAAATTTTGTTTAGTGCACCTACGAGTGAGATACAGATAGGAAGTATTTATTAGATAGTGTTAGTACAATATCATGTTTTTGAAATACTTTGATGATGGACAGCTTAATGTGGTGCACTGCCTGAGAAAAAAAATGCACTTCTACTTGCAGAAACAAACAGTCGAAGCATATTGCAAATTTCGTTTGGCTATACAATTCACACACCTGTCGCAGGGCAGTGGCCTTGGCTACAGTTCTAAGGGACCTGGGTTTGACCCGAAGGTTAAGCACAGATGCCGTCAGACCTCTGTGGCAAGCAGCTGCTTGATCCGTTATTATTTACACTAGGGCTTCTCAATGTGGGATGTGCAGTAAAAAAAAATTTTTTTTTTTCTTTTTTTTAAGGGTGTGACTGGTTTTTAAGGGGGGGGGGGGGGGTTAAAGTTTCTTAGGTAAGTAGAAGACACATTTAAACTGATTTCACATAGAGAACTTGGGTAAGTTTAGAGACCTGGGCATGGTGGCAGGCATTCCTTTTCTTAAAGTGCTACTTCCTCGCGACACTTACCTTTGCCGCCGGAGGTCTCTGCGCCGAGTATTCCTCCTGCTCACGTCCCATCTCACGTGGACGCCAGGTTACAACCTTTACTCCATTCCACACTAGACAATTGCTCTCTAGTGCTACATGAATGGCAGAGTGAGAGGCACATATTAAAAAAAAAACATATTGAGGAAATCAGATATTTCAACGATTTTTTTTTCACATTTAAATATGGAGTTGGGAGTGGGGGTGAAAAGATAGTTTCCAAGTTGCATTTGGTTTCTTCAAGCCCATGATTTCTCTCCTAACTTTTGGTAGGACACAGATTACCATTGCCTGCTATTGCTTCGTAATTAAAAAAATGCCTGGCTAAGAAATTTGAAAAAACAAATTAAATAAAACAGAGAAGGGGGAGACAGAGAGAGATGACATTTTCCAAGTTCCATTTGGTTTTTTCCACCTTATGATTTCTTTCCTACCCTTTCTTAGGAAACAGATTAACATTCCCAACTATTACTCCCTAATTACAAAATGCCAAGCCAGGAAATTCGAAATAAAGGATCGGGGGGGGGGGGGGGGGGGGGGGGGGGGTGACACTTTTTAAGTTCCATTTCGTATCTTTCACCTAACGATTTCTTTGCTACCTTTCGTTTGGGCACAGATTACCACTGGCTGCTATTACTTGCTAATTACAAAGTGTCAGGCCAGGAAATTCAAAACAAAAAAAAACCGTGTAGAGGGGGGGGGGGGGGGGGGGAGTGTTACTGTATCATACATCCTGTTTTGGAACTTCACATAAAAAATAATTCTTTACCTGTACCTTCTTTACCCTCTCGTTCCAGGCAATATCTGGTGCCTAGAGTAGTTCAAATCACTTCTAATTTACTCCTAAAAACTATCGTTTTTAGGAGTAAATTAGTTGTGATGATTGTTGTGAATTATTGTTTCTTGCCCCTGCGGAGCAACGCACTCGTCACGCGACCCGCCTCTTCAATCGCATCCACTTGCATTCAATATTCCACTGCGTACCCCTTACTTCCTTAACTTAACTTCCTTAACTTACTTCCTTCCTTTACTTTCAAACACGCACCATCCTCATTCACGCCAACAACCCATCCAAATCACAAATCACATAAATATCACAACACCTTGAAAAATAACAAAAAGTTGCCAACATATTACTACGTAATAAATTAAAAAACATCTCCAATTCTTTACAGTACATTTTAAACTACACTACTGTACACTATTCATCACACAAAATCATATTAACTCGAACATTTACACCAAATACACCTCAACACTAGAAATATCAAATACCCTATATATACACACAACATACCTACACGAAAAACTAGATAAAAAAAGTACAACATCATACTTAAAAAAAAGAAACTAATCCTGCTATTCTTAAATAGTTTTTCTCCAAACCTCAATTAGAAATTTAAAAAACACAGCTCAAAAGAAAACTGGATAAATTACACAGATTGAATTATTTTTAAACCTCTTAACAGCAAAGGAAATTGAAATAAGAATCAACAATAAACTATATTTAAGTGATCTACATAACTCAGAACTTACGATAATTTCCGCTTCCTTTCTGCGAAACTGTCACTTTACATTATCAGATTTAAACATTATTCCAACATGGAAATTTTTTCTCACCAAATATCTAGACTTGATTAATAATTTCACCGTCTAATACAGAAAATAATTCACATCAGATCTACATATCATGAAATTCAAATCTTATAAGAAATCTCTCATGTTCATATTTTCAATAATACTACACCTACATTGCTACTTTGACGAAACAATGTCATGTACTTCCGCTTATCGTAATAAGATTTATGCGATATAATTGTTGGAAAATCTCGTATTTCCGGCGACGCGAAGAACAATAAGAAGAGGTTGCGGAGTATAAAAAATAGATTTGGTATTTTCAGACGTATACCTGATTTGAAATCCATATATTGAGATAACAGACGTTATATAGCGAATGCTTAGTCACAGTGAGGTAATTATCAGAGTTTATAATTCAAATAGGAAACGGGAATACACGTGTGAAGATCGCGCAAGGGGGGGGGGATGGTTAAATTTAATGAAGCAAAGAGTGGATATTACTTTTACCGAAGGCGGAAGTTTATAAAAAAAAACCGTGAAGACGTATTTATGAAAAGGTAGTAGGTTAAGTCAACGATTTAGCATTCAAACTATGAGATATATTATAAAATGTTTTCAACAGGATTCTGAATAGAAAGTAGTTGATTATGAAATAATACAAACTCTGAAGATTGGATATTACACTATGACTTTTAAAATTATTTTTTATATTTAAATTATTCATTGTCAATAATTTATTTTGAAATTTTGAGAGGTTTCATAATTAGTAGGTTAAATCCGGTCTTTGGGTATTAATTCAACGTTAAATGATACTGGGTGGTCCTTCTCGAGGTTTTCCGAAATGCAATTAAAATTCGAGTTTTGAATTTCGAAAAAAGCTGACAGTTGGGTTGTTTCACCTCTGAGCGGCACTTTCTTGCACACCATCGGTTAAATAGTTAGGTCACAAAGACCTAGAAGACCCAGATACCGTTCGAGGAGGGGACCCAATGGAACAGCCATTGGGATATAGAAGATAGCCTCCCGTCAAGGCCATCCAGCGTGTTCTTTAAAGTGCGCAGGGTACGGCTCACCACTTAACGTTCCATCCCAAGGATGGCGGTCTTTCCAAAACTAACAGCAAAAGCCAGTAATTTAGCAAGAACAGAAAGAAATATTTTATTCAAAGTCTAACAATTAGTAGCCTTCCCTGGCCGAGTGGCTAGCACGCTTGGCTACTGATCTAAGGGATCTGGGTTCGAGCCCCGGGTAAGGCATGGTTGTGTGTGTTGTTTTTCTGCTGAGGTCCTGCCATCCTCACAGACCTACTACTTTGGCATATAAACTAACAGGCTCCTGTCAGACATCTGTGGCAAGCAGCTGCTTGAGGGGGCATTTATTTATTATTATTTAACAGCTGTTCCATAAGTTTCTAATACATGGTAAAATTAGAATTCTTTTTCAAGATTTGGGAAAGTTAAAGAACTTACTACTGATAATTTATTAAACATTAATTTTTTGTAATATTTTCTAGTTTGATAAAGTCTGATCTATTAATTATTTTCTTAGACATGTTGCTCAGTTGGAAGATTTTTTTAATTCGTTTTAAAATGCAATGGTTTATAGGAGATAATATCTTCACTGTGTCTTAGTGAGATAATATCTTCACTGTGTCTTAGTCTAATTACTGTTTTAAGAATGTAGTTGTAGAGTGAATCAGTTTAGAGAGATCTAAAAAATATTTGAATTTGTTGTAAATTATATTTGTTTTTAAAGTGAATGATTAATTGAGTAATGTGCTATGGATTAATGAAGATGAATGGGTAAGAGAACTTCTGAAATGAAGTATTAGTTTGTATGACATAATAAAAAATAAATGCCCCGTCAAGCAGCTGCTTGCGACAGAGGTGTGACAGGAGCCTATCAGTTTACATGCCATAGTAGAAGGTCTGAGAGGATGGCAGGACCTCAGCAGAAAAACGACACAAACAGCCATGCCTTTCCTGGGCCTCGAACCCAGGTCCGTTAGATTAGCAGCCAAGCACGCCAAGCACGCTAACCACTCGGCCAATAAACTAATGGTGATATATAGTTTTGTCAACAAGTGTTTCTGATGAAAATAAATACCCTCTCACGCAAGTACTTGCCACAGAGGTCTGACAAGAGCCTGTCAGTTTGTATGCCACAGTAGGTTTCAGAAGATGTCAGGACCTCAGCAGAAAAACAACACACAGACACACACATCGTATCTGGGGCTAGAAACCAGGTTGCTTATATCAGTATCCGAGTGTGCTAACCACTTCGCCACAGAATGGCCATTTTTTTTTTTTGGTGACAGTATTAATATTTTAACATTTTCATGTGTTGGTTACAAATGTGGAATAAAATTGTACTGTAGAAATTGGGGGGGGGGGGGGAATAATCCATCATTGTAGTTGAATGTTATATAGGCATTCTTCAACTTCACACGTATGCAACCAGTCAAATGTAAGTGCTAATGTGACTTGTGAAAGATTTCTTGACTATATCTGAAAGTTACAGTTTAGTATTTTAATGTAGAATGTTTTAAGGAATAGAAGTGTGTGTGTGTCTTTCTAAGTTGCTCATGATGGGATATGGAATTTTGATTAGTAAAGGCAATGTTAAGATAATTATGAGATTGGAAGATACGAAAATATGCACTAATTGAGTGTCATTTGATTAGGCTCCATAGAAATGAAAATATAATGAAAGCTATGAGGGAAAAATTGATGTCGCAGGTTCAAGTTTATATTGCCTCTAGCGAATATTAGATTCCTCCCCCCCCCCCATTAAACCCTATTTGAAAAACGAGGTAGAGTTGGTAAAAAATTAATCAAATGTATTCGAGGAACTTATTCAAGGTAACTAGGTATTTCTTAAGTGTAGAAATGAAGGTATATGTGCAAAATCCTGTTGTGCTTAAAAAAAACAATTGTAGTCACACAGTGGTATACATTTCATTGATATAGAAACGTTACGTATCGTAAAACTTAACAGCTCACTGAGACATCCGATTCTGGCTTACTCAAAGCTCCAATCAAAAAACAGGAATATTTGTAAGATGTGATAAAGAGTGATGAAGGGTTGCGAGAATAAAATAATTGTTGGAATGCAGTTAATCTTTAAAATTTTATATTTTTTTTTCCATAATTCAGCTTATTGAAGAAATTGTTCAACTAGAGCGAAAACTTTTTACCTTATATTTAAATTTGAATAATTTAGAATATTAAAGATTGTAAATTTGTTAATACCAAGTGAATCTAATTCTTTAAAAAAGTTTGACGTGCCAAAGCATATTTTGGACAGTTTAATATTACATGATTAATAGTTTCCAGAACATCCCAAACAGTGCAATTTGGAGTCGCAATCTTATTAACTGAATATAAGTAGTGATTAGATGTGGTAGCTCCTGTTCTTAGTTTAAAAAGGTTTTTATTAATAATGATCTAGGTAAATCAAAATTGCAGGTAAATTGAATGTTAGAAGAAAGGCCATACCTAAAATTATTATTTAAATTACCATTAATTCTAAAATGGTGGCTTTAATGTTGGCCCTATAACACAATCTGAACTTATTTTGGCTGTTTCTAAACTTAAACTTCATAAATCCCCAGGGGTAGATGAAATTACTACAGAAATGCTTAGAGCTGCGAATGTTTCGGTTACCACTTGGATGACTGAAATTCTGAATATCTTTCATGATAAAGGTATGGTTCCTATGAATTTTACCAGAGCTATTATTATCCCTATTTTCAAAAAAAAAGTGATCGCAGTTCTTGTGATAACTATAGGGGTATCAGCCTACTCTCTGCTCCAGGGAAAGTTCTTTGCATGATTGTGCGTAATAGAATTAAGAATCTGGTTGACAGTCAATTGCGTGATGAGCAATGTGGATTCAGAAGTGGTTGTGGATGTGTGGATCAGATATTTTCACTTAGGCAGATTCTTGAGAAATATTTAGAGTTTCAGAAACCTCTGGTTGCTAGCTTTGTTGATTTCAAAAAGGCTTTCGACTCTGTTGATCGTCATAATTTGTGGTTGATTGTGGGATCATATGGTATACCTGAGAAGTTAGTTAACATAATGAAAGCTCTCTATAATAACACTGAGTCCTGTGTGAGAGTTGGTAAGGCTTGCAGCAATTGGTTTAGCATTACTTCTGGTGTTCGACAAGGGTGCATTTTGTCTCCTTTTCTCTTTAGCTTGGTTATTGATTATGTTATGCGAAATTCACTTCAAAGGAAAGATTTTGGCCTTAAATGGACTGGATATAAGAAAATTTCTGATTTAGATTATGCTGATGATTTAGCCCTTTTGGCAAATGATGTTGATGAGATGAACTCTTTCATTCGAGCTGTTGATAAAACTGGTAGTAGAGTAGGTTTGGTTATAAACACTGAGAAAACTAAAGTGATGAAAATTGGTCAAGCAGGCTGTGATTCAGTTAATCTGAATGGTTGCAGTCTTGAGCAGGTGTCACAGTTAATTGTCTTGGGAGCTATGTAACAGATAATGGTGATGTGCGGCATGAGATTAACAGACGAATAGGGATTGCTGCCGGGACTTTTAAGAATCTATGGAGAGTGTGGAGAAATAGGTGTATACACCTAAAAACTAAAATTAGACTGTATAATAGTTTGGTTCTTTCTAGGGTTAGTTTTGGTAGTGAAACTTGGACACTTTGTAAACAAGATAACAGGAAACTAGATGCTTTTGATTCCAGATGCTTACGCAGTATCTTGGGCATTAGGTGGTCCAACTTTATAACTAATGATGAGGTTAGGCAAATGAGTTTGCAACCTCCTTTAAGCAGCATATTGTGCAGAGAGAGACTCCGTTGGTGTGGCCATGTTTCCCGTATGAATAATTATAGATTGGCGAATAGCGTTAGCGTGTGGATATGGCGAAGAATTGATATAAATTGAGGGTTTTTTTTTTGAGATTTTCGGAGCTTTGCGTACCGGGAACACATTACAGTGTAATAAGCAACCATTGGCAAGGTCTATGCGATTGAAAAATACACACGGACTGTAATCCCTATGTCCTTCTCTAAACCACCATTCTGCTGCTCTAAAAAATATCAGGTGAAACAAGTTTAATAATATTCATAGAGTGTTTGTGGTTCGTTTATAAATTCCTTCAGGTAAGTAACTTTGTAATGAATAATTAATTTACAGTAGAGGTAATCTAATTTTCCACTTTTTAGCATGAGAGTTATGAAATTTCAACCGAGAGCTTACTATACAGCACATTATTCTGATTATGAGATATAAATTTTATAGTTAAACGTTATTTGTCGCTGTCGACCACTAACGACCGCTTTCATTTCGGCTCGGATTTTGTAAAGCTCGCTCAGTAGAACTAATTGTTGTCCGAGGAAAAAAAATTCTTTGCTTAATTTTTGATTTCTTCATTTTGCTATTTGTCGTTACAGTATGCGTAGAAATATTTCTATATCGTAAATGATCAAACGGCAGTTTTTTTATGTACAGGCTTTCAGATCTATTTGCCCACGGTATTTACAGGCCGACGGTATTTACAGGCCGACGGTATTTATCAATCGCATGGGCCTTGGCTATGGCTGCTTATTATACTCGAATCTGTTCGCGATAGGCAAAGCTCTGATAACTACAAACCCTCTAAATAGGATGACTTCTTCGCCATATTTTAATAGCTAACGCGGCAAATGGAACAGCGAGGAAAGCGTCGGACGATTTCAGTAATAGGCGAATGACATCTCACAGTGACGATTGAGAATGCATTGTTTGCAGAATCGAAAGGAAGTGACATTTCCATTGTTTCGTATTCCCAACAGAGGGGTTTGTTTACTCTTCCGCACTTAGGTTTTTCGATACCTTCTATATCAAATTTACTAAAAATTATTCATTTAATCTAGTGCCTCTTTCAAAAGTTATTTGGATTCACCGTGAGTATCTTAAATAGACACGCTAGTGATGCTGTTCTAGGATAAGAGTGCATTAATGAAATGTTATTTACAGTAAAATTACAGACAAGCGTTAAGGACTTCAATATTATATACTGTTATGCCCCCACTGGGAATGCCGATGAGGATGAGAAAAAAGGTTTTTACAGACTCCACACTTAACATAAATTTGGCAGCTGTAGAATAAGAAATAAATATATATATATATATATTTTTTTTTTTTGGGGGGGGGGGGGGCTTTTATTTCCTGCATAGGTCAACCATGAGTTAACTTCACAGCGACTTTGAAAACCTGTTGGTGTTCCCTTTTTCATTCGCAGAACAACGGGATTAAATCTTAGCGTTGCCCGAAGTGTGACTCGATCCTCAAAATTTCAGATTCGCAGATTAGACGCCTAACGACTTGACAACTGCTTCTTCCATTTTTACTCCTTCTGACCGCATATGTTTTGAGATTGTATTTAGTAATGCGGCAGACCTTATCCTATAAAACGTGATATCATGTCCGTGATGATTTAATTTCTATAAATTGGGTGTCTCCACGGTGTCACAATTGTTAGTAAACTCTTTTATATATTTTTTTTCGAATTAGAACCTACCGGTTTGGTTTTAAAGAAAATAAATATACAAAGGATTTTAATTTTTATTTTTATAACTTCAATCTGCTTGTAATATATTATGCAAAATCAGTTGGCAACACAGCGAAACAAAACTGCTGACGTCATCTTGGTGCTTTTGCTAGTTTATCATTAACCCGTATTCACAGGCAGCACTAATTTTAGGAGTTGATTTTCATGCCACCACTTGTCTTTCTCACCACTCTATTTTAACTTCCACTTTTATACGAGATAAGTAGCTTTTATATAATAAGAAATGTGTTTAAATTAATAAAAATCAAATGAATACTTAAAGATTTTCATATCTATTTTTTCATATGCACTGTCTTTTCTTACACGGTTTTCTCGGGAACCTATCAGAAACAGAATTGGGTGAATTGAATTAGATTGTTCCTATTCTTTATTAAGAAGGATTTATTTTTTTAAAGTTGAGTGCTTAGCGCGCTTGGCTACTGACTGATCTAAGAGACCTGGGTTCGAGTCCCGGGTAAGGCATGGCTGTTTTGTGTCGTTTTTCTGCTGAGGGCGTGCCATCCTCTCCGACCTTCTACTATGGCATATAAACTGACAGGCTCCTGTCAGACCTCTGTGGTAAGCAGCTGCTTGAGGGGGTCTTTATTTATTTATTATGAAAAGTTGAGAAACATCCTGAAACAAATTTTAGAGAATATAACAGCAGGAATTTGATTCAAGGAATTAAATGAATTAACCTTATTCGTGACGGAAATGCAAATTACGAAACAAAAGGCCTATCCGGTTTAACGATTCGAAAAGCATTGTTGTGTCGTCGATTATTTAGCGTACGATCTGTTTTCTTCCTTTCTCTTTAATCGTGAAACGAACAATGTAACATTTTAGTAGTGAATATAAAATTTAGGTTTTCAACTGAAATAGATTTAATTGGTTATTTAGATATGGTTATTTGTGTTATTAAGAACTTTCCGGGAGTCTTCGAAACGACACTTGGGAGTCATTTCTGCAGATTAGTTTAGTCGAAAGAGGATTTCCTCAATTACGAATAGTTCTGGAATACAACGGACTCCTTTGTCACGGCATGATACTGTTGCATGAGAGTTCACTTGCAAATATGCCTTTACACAAACCATCGGTGTTCGCCTTTCTAACCGATATAACGATGGGGTGTTTAACTTAAAATTAATCAGAACTTTGAGTGTAGTGGGAATCGACCCTGGGAATTGCATATTCCATTCCTGTAGCAATACCTAACATTCCACCCCTTCACTTTAATGACTGATAATATGTCTTTTGGTGGCATTTGTAAATAGCAAGGCGGAAGACCGCTTAATACGAAAGCAGATATCGTTACTTCGCGATGACGTATAATATATACGTAACTGCGGATCTCAACGCTGTCACAGGTTCTACTCTAACCAGAAAAAAACTGCACACGAAGAGAAAGCATAGCAGTTATTCATTCCTTAAGTGCGAGGCTGGGGTAGGGATGGGTAAGTTAGTAGCGCTCCCGGCTCATAATCTGCAGTTCCCAGGTTAGAGTCCCTGCTGGGTCAGCGTTGAGATTTATCTCCGCAAAACTGCTCGCCCTGCTAACGGTCAACAGGGGACACCGATAAGCTTGGAAAGGCCGCCGTCCGTCGGATGGGGCGTTAAGCCGTGGCCCCGTGTGCGGGAGAGCCATACCCTGTGCACGTTAAAGAACACGCTGGATGGCCTTGACGGGAGGCATCCCAACAGCTTTTCCAGTGGGTCCCCTCCCCCAACCTTCTCTGAGCCTTCGGGGTCCATGTGACCTGACCGTTTAGTCCATTCTTTACAAATTAAATGCCGATCACAGGTAAAACAATCAATTCTGAGCTCTATATGATACCCAGGAACCCAGGTCCCTTAGACGTGAAAACCGAATACAAATGAGTTGTTTTCCAGCAAGTCATATCAAAATCTTGAAGTCTTTATTTCATTTTTATTCATTTTAACACATTTTTAATTTTATAAACTTAGAAGTTTTCAAATTAAAACCTACCGGTTTGGTTTTAAAGAAAATAAATATATAAAGAATTCTTAATTTTTTTTTTTATCTTAGTTATCTAAAACCATATAATGGCTCAGTCGGTAGCGCGCCAGGCTCGTAATCTGTAGTTCCCAGGTTCGAGTCCCAGCTGGGTCAGCGTTGAGATTCATCTGCGCAAAATTCCCAGCCCTGCCCACGGTCAGTAGGGGACACCGATGGGCTTGGAAAGGCCGCCGTCCGTCGGATGGGACGTTAAGCCGTGGCCCCGTGTGCGGAAGAGCCATACCCTGTGCACGTTAAAGAACACTCTGGATGGCCTTGACGGGAGGCTACCATCTGTCTCCCAACAGCTCTTCCAGTGGATCCCTTCCCCCAACCTTCTCTGAACCTTCGGGGTCCATGTGATCTGGCCATTTAGCTCATGGTGTGCAAAAAAGTGCCGCTCAGAGGTAAAACAACCTAAAACCATAAAACTACATCGGAAAATGTGACCATAAAAGAGGCATCTTGGTTCTTCTAGAATTTTTTTTTTCAATAGAAATATTTTTTTAGAATTAAATTCAAATGGGGATTTTCAAAAATGCGTCGTGTGAACCGTGAAAAACATGTGTTACATCAAAATAACCGTGTTACATCAAAATAAATCGTGTGAATAGGGAATTTAAATTTCTTTTCTGATCTGTGTTAAATCAAAAACGTGTAAAAAAAAATAATATACTTGATTGAGATTCAAATTTGTCACTCATTAACCTAAACTGATTGCATTGTTGCTACCGTAAGTAAGCACCTCAGCAGAAAAGCAACACACATCAATGCCTTACCCTAGGTTCGAACCCAGGTCTCTTAGATCAGTAGCCTAGCGCGCTAAGCACTCAACTTTAAAAAAAATAAATCCTTCTTAATAAACAATAGGAATAATCTAATTCAATGAACCCAATGCTGTTTCTGATAGGTTCCCGAGAAAACCGTCTAAAAAAATAAACCTTTAAAAAGAAATACAGCGCATATGAAAATCTTTAAATCTCCTAAAATTAGTGCTGCCTGTGAATGATAAACTAGCAAAAACACCGAGATGACGTCAGCAGTACTGTTTCGCTGTGTTGCGAACAGATTTTGCATAATATATTACAGGCAGGTTGAAGTTTTAAAAATGCTTTTCTTAAAGAATTTGTGAAAGCACAAGATTGTCATAAGAAGTTTAGCTTCCAAACCTGCTGCTGTCCGTCACAAGAAACACCTCTTGCAAAGGGGGTCAAGATATTTGTTCCCCTTCCTCACTGTGGCCTTACCACTCTTGGGTTCGTTATTTCGAAAATGATTTCGGTCAAAGCAGTACAACACCGACATATACGTAAAAAAGTGAGTGGATTAGACACAGAGATGAGGGAAATACTGGAATCGGACGATGATGATAAAACTGAAAAGTACCTGGCTGTGTTGAAAAATTACCTGCTATTTAACAGATAAGTTGAAGCACCACACGAGGTCAAGGTTGATATTCCACAGCAAATATTATCAGTACCTATGTCCAGACAGAAAATATCAGAGACTTATGGTCACCCTCAAGACGACATTGTTGAATTTGTTCAGTCCCCCATCCGTCGTAAGAAAAGGAAATTAATTGACAGGACTTCTTATTGAAGATCTCTGTTAAAAAATTGTATTTCCATGACTTGTATTCCCTGAAACCTTCTGTTAAAAAACAATATGTTAAAAATTTGCACTATCTGTGGTATTCAATAAACAAAATTAAATCTGATATACGTCTCTGTATTGTGTACGTGAATTAGTTTTTCACAACGCCACCAGATGGAACCACTGAAACATTAATTTTTTATAGATGGGTAGGCATGGTTGTATGTGTCGTTTTTCTGCTGAGGTTCTGCCATCCTCTCAGACCTTCTACTTTTGACAGGCTCCTGTCAGACCTCTGTGGATAATTGACAGGCTCCTGTCAGACCTCTGTGGCAAGCAGCTGCTTGAGGGGGTATTTATTTATTTATTTTTTATTTTTATCCCTTCCAAACTTTCGCCACCATAAAAAGTATTATACATCACCATGATGCCCCATCCCAATCAATATTTTTGCATAATTTAAATTACATATTGTTTGGAAATGAAGAGACTTATTTTTAAAAAACATTTTTATTGAGCTAAACATTTACGATACAGTCTATTTCAATGCAGAAATTATAAAACATTAGTATGACAAGAAGCTTAAAAGTAATTCAATGTTGAAATTATTGACAATTATTGACAGTTATAGCAAAATAAAAACAGTACTGATATAAAAAATATTTACAATCCATTACAATAACAGCAATATGAAAACAGTACTGATATAAAAGTACTGATATAAAAACAGTACTGATAAAACAGTACTGATATAAAAAAAATATTTACAATCCATTACAATAATAGCAATATAAAAAGTTTTTAAAAATATTTACAAACTACAGATAGTGATGGAGTTATTCACAAGTGTCAATGTAAAAATAATTACAATATAAAAAAACATTTCAAGTCATTACAGTATGCATAATCAAACAATACCGATATAAAAAAAAATATATTTACAATTCACCGCCAACTATACTGCAAGAGAGATAGAATACCTGCAAAATATGCGGTGGCAGAAACCTGAGCCAGCCGATAGAGGGCGCTCCATTGTGCAAGTTCGTAGAGGCCCTATATAGGTAGATATTGGCCATCTCAAAATTGGACGCCATGTTTTGTCGTCTCTTGGATTGTTTAACGTGCATAGCTGATTGGTATTGCACGGTACTTATGATATCCGGAAAAGGGTAGGGTAATATATGATACATATTTCATTGCTCATGATTGGAAGCACTTTAGAAAACGGCTAAAAAAGGAAAAGCAAATTTTACGACTTTATCTTTTATTTAAAAAGATATAATTTCGCTTTGTTGTCTGTCCTCTGTAGACATCGAACTTTTTTGTTTATACAGATAAAAAATTCTTTTTCTGCTTGATAGGTATTATTGATATATTACGATTTGCATTCAAAATATCAAACGAATATTCCAAAGGATACAGTTATGTTAGAAGTTTGAAATTTTGTGTTGAAATTTGAAGGTTATCAAGTTACCATTGGCAACAATCACCTTGCCCTTTAGACCCAGGGGGATGTGAATGTAACTTTTTTTTTTGTTTTAACAGAAAAGTGTATGTTTTTGGAGATAAATTAAAAATTCTTTTTGGGTTGGACAGGTATTGATGAAATATTACAATTTTCATTTTGCGAATTTCCCAAAAGCAATAACTGCGCCCTCTAACGGTGGAAAGTCGAAAAATTCCAAAAATTTAAAACGAATATTGCAAACGATGTAGTTATGCTAGAAATTTGAAATTTTGATCGTGGAATGTTAAAATAAAATAAATAAATATCCCCTCAAGCAGCTGCTTGCCACAGAGGTCTGACAGGAGCCTATCAGTTTATATGCCACAGTAGAAGATCTGAGAGGATGGCAGGACCTCAGCAGAAAACAACACGAACATCCATGCCTTACCCGGGACTCGAACCCAGGTCCCGTAGATCAGTAGCCAAGCGTGCTAACCACTCGGCCACGGGACGGACAGTCTAGAAAATTCCATTGACAACACTGATTTGACCCTAAGCCTAAGGTTGGTAAGAAACGGAACGGTTTTGATTTAAGAGATAATTGGAAATCTCTTTTTTAGTTAGTTACTAATGAAATGTAATTAGTATTTACAAAGGTAGTTTTAATTATATCTTGGCGATCATGCTTACAGTAGAAATCTCTGCGTGTAGAGTTGTGTTATGGTAGAAATTCCACTGATTACAATTATCTGCCCACTATTTTCAGAGGAGCGAGAGAAAAGCAACTTTTAAATTTAAGAACTAAAAGACAGATACTTTTTATGTTTTATAATTACTAATAAAATACTACTATGTGCATTTTCCCCATCATTCATTAAAAAATAAATGAATAACCCCTCAAGCAGCTGCTTGTACAGAGGTTTGACAGGAGTATGTCAGTTTATATATCATAGTAGAAGGTCCATGAGGATGGCGGGACCTCAGCAGAAAAACAGCAAGAACATCCATAATTAAAACTTTTAAGGAGTGAAAAAGAAGGCAAAGGAAGAACTTCATTTTCTTTGAAAATGAGATTCCCATATGCGCCAGAGACGATACGCGTTCTTCTAGTTATTTTACACTTTCAGTACCCTTTTACAATGGAAATTCGAACTACTGTATAATTGAGAAATTAAACTATTAATATTTTATTAGTACCTGTAATGTGCAAAAAAAGTTTTTCATTTATCTCTTAAAGCACAAAAGTTGCATTTTACCGAGACAAATCATCACTTGATCATGACACTCTATGACCAAAAATTTAAGTTTCTAGCAAAAATAGATTGTTGCGATATTTATTTAGGATTTGGTATTTTCCAGCTTTTTTCCGCCGCTAGAGGTCGCCTTTCGGGTTTTTATTTACTGCCCTTAGCATTCTCTAACACTGGAAATTCCAGATGATGGGGATTTAAAAAATGTAAATATTAATATTTTTGTGGAAAAAAATTTCGCGACATACAGGTTTCGAATCCGCATCTCGCAGAGTATTCTAGCCTGTTGAACTAATGCCAGCTTTTTTCACAAAAAACATTTATTGATTTACAGATATTTAAACATCAACAGGTAACGCTGATATTATCAAATATTGTTTAAATCATTAATAACGCTAAATAGCGTGATGTGACTTATATTATTTAAATATATTATTTAAATTAATATATATTATTTAAATTTTACAATGGACCACTAAAAAAGATATAGTTGCCACCCTCTATCATAGATGGCGCCCAAAATTCACGGGAAGAGTCATAGTCATTATTAGTGGAAAAAAGACAGACGGCATTAGTTCAACAGGTTAGATACTCTGGCATGTTTTTGGAGAGATGTGGGTTCGAACTCCGCGTGTCGGCGAAATTTTTCCACAAAAACATTTATTTATTTATAGACGTTTAAACGTCTACAGTTAATGCTGAGATTATCAAATATTGTTTCAATCATTAATATTTTGTTAGTGCCTGTAAAACAAATATATATTATATTGTTTCGTTTATCTCCTTAAAAAAAGTTTCATTTTCGCACCCCCTTTTGGATAAGACAGCAAAGCCTTGTTGCCATTACAAACCTTCTGACCATAACACTCTATTACCAAAATTTCAGATTTCCAGTGTAAATGGTTTGTTTACAATATTCGTTTAAAATTTTAGCATTTTACATCTTTCTCCACCACTAGAGGGTGCTATTAAAGCTATTGAAAATTTTCAAAATTCCGAATTTCGATATTTGTTCGACACCTATTCAACTCAAAAGAATTTTTCATTTAGCTCTAAAAGGGAAAAAATGATTGTCTATAGACGTACAGACAGGTGGAAAGACAGATGGACAGACAAACAGTTAACAGAAAGACGGACAGACAGACGAACAAATATTGGCATAGACAGACGACAAAGTGAAAACATTAGCTCGTTTTTCAAATGAACCTTAAAAGAAATAATTTGTTTTCAGTTAGCTCATTTCATTTTTGCAGCTGATTGCCGTCTTCTGACGGAGTTTTCTCGGGAAAAAATATTCATTAATTTATTTCTTTGAGTGAAATTTTTACACCCAAATGCAGTGCAGTGAGGCATTCATAAAATATGACAGCTTTTATAGACGAAAAAAGTGGAAGAAATATACAAAACTATAACTGAGAAGTTTTAACTTCTTACACACACTATATCCATAGGCTTTCGTCTAGCGGTACGACAAAACATGGCGTCCATAAACCACGTGATTTAATCAACCAATGGCAGTGAATCACTGAGATGGCCAGCCTCCACTCCGCACCCACTGCCCTTTATGCCTATGGACCTGATGATAAGGGGGCCGAGGCCCCCTTTACAAATAGGTTCAGCTTAGAAAGAAGGATGTATAAGAAGAAGGCCAGCCTCCACAGGCCAGCCTATAACTATACATGACCTCTACAAGTGAGCAGAGCTGTCAGCCATCCGCTTACAGCTCAAGAGGTACTCCGATAGAGGGCGCTCCCCGTGCAAACGCGCAGAGCTGATCCAAGCACGCTCATTGGCTTAGCGCTCGGCGCTTCGCCTCCGTGGCTGCTAGAAAAAAATTGTCATCACTCGCTAGCGATGGCAAAACACATATTTCAACTAAGGAGTAATAAAGGAAAATCACAGTACCGATTTAAACAATTATCGTCCTTGAAGTATAAAATTATTTAGTACTCTGTAATTTTACAACATATTGCGGTTTAAAAAATTGGCAAGCTTGATGCAACAAATAATATTTTTTCAGAATACGCTATTAACATATATTACATATGAAGAGACACTTTTATAAAATTTAACCCTGTAATATGCTAGATTCACACAATT
This sequence comes from Ryuthela nishihirai, assembly GCA_038380435.1. Classification (NCBI taxonomy): domain Eukaryota; kingdom Metazoa; phylum Arthropoda; class Arachnida; order Araneae; family Heptathelidae; genus Ryuthela; species Ryuthela nishihirai. The sequence goes on from JAWZYU010000005.1 coordinate 2,535,029, forward strand.
AAATTTACGATAAAAACACATTTTAAAATACTTTTCCTGAAATTGATATCTACAAGATTTACTACTAGCACTAATAAAAATCATCTCACAATAAATCTATCAGCATGTCCAGATGTGTATCAACATACCCGAAGGGAACAGAACAGGTCTCCCCTGGTGGAAGGTATCCCTTGTCCATGACAACTCTGAATTTTTTCTTTACGGGTTTGTTTGGGAGGGATCCTTTGGCCTTGTCTCTCACGACGTTGAAGGGAACTTCAAAAGTCTTGCTGGTTGGAGAGTGTTTCAAAACCATAGATTTCAATAGATGAAAGTTGTATTTAGCACATGCACGAGACTTAGCCCCTTGGCACGAAGAATCTCATCTCCATTGCTAAGCCTCAACGCATAGCTTTTAGCGGCAGCACCCACGTAGTCAGCGATTCGAACACTGCCACCATATTTTGATTTAATTTCTGACACCCATGATACGAGAAACTGTCCTTCTGGAGGGATGAAGGTATCGGAAGGACTTGTAGTGAAAATCACAGTCAGTGTCGGAATAGAGAGTTGAGTTTTTATAACAGTGCATATAATTCCAGCCGTGCAAGACTCGTCTCCATAACTGCCAGAATAAGGTTACCTTTCAGGTTGGCAGGAGTTGCTTCACCAGAATGGCGTCTGTGTGACTAGAGACGTCTCTGACGTTTACGACGCAGTGCCTGAACAACCTTCTCTGGTAGACCAGGGGGCCAGGTTTCAGGTGCCTTCATTACAAGAGGTCGCAGTCTTGTAGGTGGCGGTGGTGTGCCATCGTCCACAAGAACGGCCTGAAGCATAGGACCACTAGCTCCAGGATGTAACTCCATTCTAACACGTGGTGGAGGAGGTGGTGGAGGTATACACAGTCTATACGGTACATAATATTCAGGGATCACCACGGGCCTATGTACCTCCCGGTGGATACGAGTCCTGATAGGACTAGGACCGCTTTCATACCCAGAGTCTTCATCACTTGAACCGAAGTCCATTGTGACACTATACACTACTCGGTGGAGAACTAGGTAATGGTTTAACAAGGTAATGGTCAGTTCCAATTTCAGCTCCCCTCCCCAGGGGTAGATGAAATTACTACCGAAATGCTTACAGCTGGGAATGTTTCAATTACCACTTGGATGACTGAAATTCTGAATATCTTTTATGATAAAGGCATGGTTCCTAAGGATTTTACCAGGGCTATTGTTATCCCTATTTTCAAAAAAAGTGATCGCAGTTCTTGTGATAACTATAGGGGTATCAGCCTACTCTCTGTTCCAGGTAAAGTTCTTTCCATGATTGTGCTTAATAGAATTAAGAATCTGGTTGACAGTCAATTGCGTGATGAGCAATGTGGATTCAGAAGTGGTAGGGGATATGTGGATCAGATATTTTCACGTAGGCAGATTCTTGAGAAATGTTTAGAGTTTCAGAAACCTTTGGTTGCTAGCTTTGTTGATTTCAAAAAGGCTTTTGACTCTGTTGATCGTCATAATTTGTGGTTGATTGTGGAATCATATGGTATATCTGACAAGTTAGTTAACATAATGAAAGCTCTCTATAATAACACTGAGTCCTGTGTGAGAGTTGGTAAGTCTTGTAGCAATTGGTTTAGCATTACTTCTGGTGTCCGACAAGGGTGCATTTTGTCTCCTTTTCTCTTTAGTTTGGTTATTGATTATGTTATGCGAAATTCACTTCAAGGGAAAGATTTTGGCCTTAAATGGGCTGGAGATACGAAAATTTCTGATTTACATTATGCTGATGATTTAGCCCTTTTGGCAAATGATGTTGATGAGATGAACTCTTTCATTCGGGCTGTTGATGAGACTGGTAGTAGAGTAGGTTTGGTTATAAACAGAGAGAAAACTAAAGTAATGAAAATTGGTCAGGCAGGCTGTGATTCAGTTAATCTGAATGGTTGTAGTCCTGAGCATGTGTCACAGTTTAATTATCTTGGGAGCTATGTAACAGATAATGGTGATGTGCGGCATGAGATTAACAGACGAATAGGGATTGCTGCCGGGACTTTTAAGAATCTATGGAGAGTGTGGAGAAATAGGCGTATACACCTAAAGACTAAAATTTGACTGTATAATAGTTTGGTTCTTTCTAGGGTTAGTTATGGTAGTGAAACTTGGACACTTTGTAAACAAGATAACAGGAAACTAGATGCTTTTGATTCCAGATGCTTACGCAGTATCTTGGGCATTAGGTGGTTCAACTTTGTAACTAATGATGAGGTTAGGCAAAGGAGTTTGCAACCTCCTTTAAGCAGCATATTGTGCAGAGAGAGACTCCGTTGGTTTGGCCATGTTGCCCATATGAATAATTATAGATTGGCGAATAGGGTTATGAACAGTGTGCCGAAAGGCCTCAGAAAGAAGGGGAGACCTAGGATGCGGTGGGCAGACAATGTCAAACAGGACCTTGTTAGAATTGGTGTGCAGTGGCCAGATGCAGTAGATGTAGCTCAGGATAGACTTGCTTGGAGAACTAAATTGCACGGTCTGGTTGGACCTCCGTAGCCCATGACTGCTTGAGGATGATGATATGCCCTGGTATTCCTAACAGAACTAGCCCATTTGCTGTTAATTAATATGCAATCAATCATATTCTTATGCCGCCCATCAGGTGAAACCCATGTGTACTTATGTATGTCGCGGTGTTTGTAATAAGTGTTAGTTATTCTGAATCCATTGAGTTTACTTACCTGTAGGATATGTTGCCCATTGCCATTGCAGCTACCAATACCAAAAGGGCCTATTACTCTGGCCCAAAGGGCAGAGTCAGTACCAACTTTGGCATTGAAGTCACCAAGAACAAGGGAAATATCTCCATTCTTGACAGAATTCATAATATCCTGAATTTCATAAAACCTATCCTTCTCATCCACAACTGCATCCTCAGTGGGGGCATAACAGCAGATAACATTCAAGTCTTTAACGCTTGTCTGAAATTTTGCTGTAAGAAACCTTTCTTTAATGCACTGATATCCTAGAAGAGCATCACTAGTGTGTCTGCTGTGAAGCAGACCCACGCCTTGATGCTTATTGTGATTCCTCCTTGAAAAGAGAAATTTAAGATTATTTTTAAGAATCTGACCTTTATCTGTCCATCTGGTCTCTTGGAAGCCGAGAATATTTAAATTATAACTGTGGAATTCTTGTGTGAGGACATCAAGAGAAAAAGCTCTGTGCCGAGTTCTCACATTCCAACTACCTATGGAGAGAAAATGGTTAGTGGGATGTTTAAAGAAACTATGTTTTTTGAGAGAGGAAATGACAACAATATCAAAGAGCCCCCTAATCGCAAACATGGGGCAAAGACCCGTTCCCCCACCACTAAATCCTGAAGCCATCTACACTGGAAGACTTCCTCCAATGTAGAATTTGATGATGCCAGTAGAAGCAAAGAGTTCAGGTGCCTGCGATGACCTCTGCTCAGGATTATCCACCAGCTGATAAACATATCCTGTGAATCTATTCATTTGAGGCTGTCAACCCACAAACAAACAGAAAACACAGCGGAAGATTTTCCCTCCACAGAAGCCATCAGTGCAGCAAAATCAGGATCCATAATCAAGCTCAGAGCCGTAATTCAGTCCAGTCCATTGGGTTTATATGGTCAGCACCAGGACCCTGTGTGGTTGACCACTCCTCAGTGTGTTGACCTGTGTGTTGACCACTCCTCAGCAGGGTAGAAAAAAAGAAAAGTTGCCAGAGTTGTCCAGATTAGTAGGCCACACTAATCTGGCAGCCCTCTCCTTCCGTTCACTTTCAGAAAAGAGTATCTCTTTTGAAAGGTAATAACGGTCTGCACCACGAGAAGGCGGGGTCGGATATTAGATGCTAGGCGTGGCCGGTTCTATGCATCATCACAGGGGATTGGTGCATAGCTCTCCTTCCAGTGACTGCCTAGCTACCATTTGCAGATAAACCACCACCATAATTTCAATTATGTCATTTGCGTGTGTGTGTGACCTTGCATTTCCTTTTGCCTTAGCTGATATAAAAGTTTACAATATTTGCTTTTCGTTACAAGCGCTTTCAATCATGTGTCATTTGTGTGTTGGGGGGGGGGCTTGTCTTTCCTTCTGCCTTAGTTGAAATGAGGGAAAGTGTAAATTATTTTGTTTTATATATATATATAACATGCACTTTCAATTATGTCACTTTTGTGTGACCTTGAATTTCCTTCTGTTTTAGCTGATATAAAAGTTTGCAATATTTGTTTTTTTTTGCATGAAATTTCAATCATGTCATTTGTGTGTGTGTGGTTGGGGACTTGCATTTTCTTCTGCCTTAGTTGAAATGAGAGAAAGTGTAAACTGTTTTTCTTTTTATATATATATAGCTTGAAATTACATATATGTCATTTTGTGTGTGTGATTGATTACCTTCTTCCACAACTGAATAGAAAAAGTTTGCAATATTTGTTTTTTTTTACAGTATTAAATTTGAATTAAGTCATAAGTGTGTGGGGAGGACTTGGATTTTCTATCTCAGCTGAAAAAAGTAGCTTCCAATTTTCTTTTTATAAATAAAATAAATAAATAAATACCCCCTCAAGCAGCTGCTTGCCACAGAGGTCTGACAGGAGCCTGTCAGTTTATATGCCACAGTAGGAGATCTGAGAGGATGGCAGGACCTCAGCAGAAAAACGACACACACATCCATGCCTAAATTCCGGGGCTCGAACCCAGGTCCCTTAGATCATTTTCTTAATAGCATGAAATTTCAATTATTTCATTTGTATGTGGAACATGGATTCCATTTTGCCTGAGCAAAAATAAAAGTTGACATTTTTTATAGCATGAAATTTCAATTATTTCATTTGTATGTGGAACATGGATTCCATTATGCCTGAGCAAAAATAAAAGTTGACATTTTTTATAGCATGAAATTTCAATTATGTTATATTGTGTGTGTGTGCGGTGGATAGGGGGGCTTGGATTTCTTACTACCTCAACAACAAGTTGACATTTTTTTTAACATAAATTTTAATTATATCCTTTGTATATATATATATACATTTTTTTTGGGGGGGGGCGCTGAATTAAGAAATTTGCAATATTTTTTATGGCATGTAATTGCATATAAACTGAGAGGCTGCTGTCAGGCCTCTGGCAAGCAGCTGCTTGAGAGTGGTATTTATATAATATAATTTCAATTTATATAATATAATTTCAATTAGGCCATATTTTTCGTATATCATCTCAATAAATTACTAAAATAGATTTTTTTTTTCAACTTAATTTTATGATTTATTCCAAATTTTCTGAAGTGAGACAAATATATAAATTGATATAATTATAATGTTAATAAAAATTAAATTGATTTCCCACTTTCATTAGAAATACTGACTTTTAATTTCTTTATTAATGAAACGCAGTTTTGCACATGTATGACAAGAAATTTAGCGGACTTTTGCCTAAGCTAGAATTGGCGGTGTGTTACGTTTCAAAATACATGTACCATTTTCCGTGCTTTAAATTGATTCAAAGTAAAATCTGCTAGGTTTACAAGGAAATTAATTCAGCATTAGCCACTTATTAAGAGAATATCGAATTTTTTCTAAGTTTTCGATCCAAAAAAAAAAAGAAGCAGTTTCCGGCAGCTTAGCTTTTCCTCGGTAATCGGTAAGTGTGCAATAATTTTTTTCTATTTATATGTTTTAATTACTACATTGGAATATCTTTAATCTCTGTAACATAATTAAAAAAATAAACAAACTCGGTTCTGCCTCATTTAAATCATTTGCTACGCATTTTTTAATAGCCTTCATCGTTTTTCCGCTGCCAATTTGCAAGGCATCATGGGTATTCTTGCCTCCTTAAGGTAGTCGGCAGACACATCTGTCTATGATCATGATCAGTCAATGCTACGGGAATCGGAGTTCTGTCTCTAGTATTACTACCTCGATGCTTAATGCGCCACTTGTTACATCCAAAAAATATTTAAAGTAAATGGTTGTCTCGAAAGTTCTACGGAGAATTTAAGTGCATTGCTTCTTAAATACCAAGAAACGCAACATCCTTTAGCGAAGAATTAGACCTGATTTCATAATGGGACAATTTAAAAGTAATTAGAAAATATGAAAAAACGAAATCGACTCAGCCTCATTATTATTTTTCTAGATCCTGGTCTGTAGAGAAAGATATTTTATTTAAATATATCTTCGATTTGGTTTGGGCCATTGAGGTGTTAATATTAGTGACAGGACTCCGATTCTCGTACCATTGGCAGTCATGATCACAGGCGGTGTCTTTGCAAACTGCTTAAGAGAGCAAGAATACCCATGATGCCTTGCGAATGGCTGGAAAACGACGAGAATGAACGACGACCAAATGATTGTAATGATGCAGAACTTTGCTGTTTTTTTGTTTTTTATTTCAATGAGGTTATTCCAGTGTAGCAATTAAAACAACAAAATAGATTTCATTATCGGATGAAAAGCGAAGACGCTGGAAACTGCTTCTCTTTCAAATTAAAATTTTGTACGCTTGGCTACTGATCTAAGGGACCTGGTTTCGAGCCCCGGATTAGGCATGGATGTGTGTGTCGTTTTTCTGCTGAGGTCCTGCCATCCTCTCAGATTCTCCTATTGCGGCATATAAACTGACAGGCTCCTGTCAGACCTCTGTGGCAAGCAGCTGCTTGAGGGGGTATTTATTTATTTATTTTTATGAAAATCTAGAAAAAATTCGATATGCTCTTAATATGTGATTAAAGCTGATCTAAATTGACTGTAAACTTAGCAGACTTTAAATTTGAGCCCGTTTAAAACAGGGTCAATGGTAAGCACTAAAACATGATAAAATCTTTTAGCTTAAGCAAAAGCCAGCAAAATTTATAGCTCTTAATTGTGCAAATCCCGCCTCATTTTAAAAAAAAACATGAAAAGTCAAATTTATTTTCTTCTTTCATTAAAAATTATTAATTTTTATTGAAAATTAAAATAATCACTGTAATTTTCTTTTTAATTAAGCTGAGGCAGGAAACCTAATCTGCCCCTAATAAATGACACAATTTAATTTCATGCTATAAAAAAACCCAAATATTTTAAGCATGTTATTTGAGCTGAAGCAGGAAGAAATTCAAGTCCCCCACACACACACACACACACAAACACACAAATGACATGATCGAAATTTGATGCTATGAAAAAACTAATATTGTAAGCTTTTACTACAGCTATGGCATAAGGAAATCAAAGATCTCTCTCACACACACACAAATGAAATAATTGAAATTTCATGCTAAAGGGATAATTTACACTTTCCCTCATTTCAACTAAGGCAGAAGGAAAGGCAAGCCCCCCCCCCCCCCACACACACACACAAATGACATGATTGAAATTTGATGCTATGAAAAAACTAATATTGTAAGCTTTTACTACAGCTATGGCATAACGAAATCAAAGATCTCTCTCACGCACACACAAATGAAATAATTGAAATTCCATGCTAAAGGGATAATTTATAATTTACACTTTCTCTCATTTCAACTAAGGCAGAAGGAAAGGCAAGCCCCCCCCCCCCCCCCACACACACACACACACAAATGACATGATCGAAATTTGATGCTATGAAAAAACTAATATTGTAAGCTTTTACTACAGCTAATGATGGCATAAGGAAATCAAAGATCTCTCTCACACACACACAAATGAAATAATTGAAATTTCATGCTAAAGGGATAATTTACACTTTCCCCATCATTTCAACTAAGGCAGAAGGAAAGGCAAGCCCCCCCCCCCCCCCCCCCCCCCCCCACAGACACACGCACAAATGACATGATTGAAATTTGATGCTATGAAAAAACTAATATTGTAAGCTTTTACTACAGCTATGGCATAACGAAATCAAAGATCTCTCTCACGCACACACAAATGAAATAATTGAAATTTCATGCTAAAGGGATAATTTACACTTTCTCTCATTTCAACTAAGGCAGAAAGAAAGGCAGCCCCCCCCCCCCACACACACACACACACGCGCACAAATGACATGATCGAAATTTGATGCTATGAAAAATCTAATATTGTAAGCTTTTACTACAGCCATGACATAAGGAAATCAAAGATCTCTCTCTCTCACATACACAAATGAAATAATTGAAATTTCATGCTAAAGGGATAATTTACACCTTCTCTCATTTCAACTAAGACAGAAAGAAAGGCAGCCCCCCCCCCCCCCCCACACACACACACGCACAAATGACATGATTGAAATTTGATGCTATGAAAATACTAATATTGTAAGCTTTTACTACAGCCATGGCATAAGGAAATCAAAGATCTCTCTCTCTCACACACAAATGAAATAATTGAAATTTCATGCTAAAGGGATAATTTACACCACATTCTCTCATTTCAACTAAGGCAGAAGGAAAGGCAAGCCCCACATTAACCTCAAAATTTTAATTAGGTATGAAATGGTAGTTGTTGAGAATATAAAGTTTTCTCCTGGAAGACACTGTTCAGTAATTTTTGCAATTGCACACACATAGATGAGCGAGAAAACCTCAATTTTTAATATTAACCTTTAGAGTGACAGATGCTGATTAATCAGTTTCCAAAAATCCCTACAAAAGAACCTGTAACATGCATTTTTGTGCTTCCCTACCTTTTTTTCCCCGGAATTAAATGCTTTTTCTTTTGATATGTAATGTGGACAATTTCATTCATTAGTTTTTCATAATAAGACTCAAAAGTTGTTGATTCTTGAAGAAAACAAAATTGGTTTATAAGTACAGACACAGAAGACTGCATTAGGTCAGAGTCAATCAATGCTAATTTACATTCTATGCAAGAAATCTTTCGTAATTTTCCTTTTGCTATAAAGACAGATTATAATGACATTTTCCAATTTCAGAGAAAAGAGACACAATGATCTTTATTGCTTTACTGTGATTGCTTGATATTACCAACATGTGAGAAACACTTAAAATGTCACTGGGCATTTCATGATTGCTGCCAGTGATTTTTATTTCATTGAAAGTTAAACAATTGCCATTTTTCTTATTAATTATCAGACGGTTAATTATTAACTGCATGTGTGTGCACTTTGGAACTAAAGATCATTAGGTTATTTAGGTTATTATAGTTTCTCTCTTTTGCTCTTATAGCTTAAAAAAAAAAAGTTAAATATGGTCCTGGCTGAATTTGTAAGTAAAAAGATATTTTGAGCCAGACAAACCAACTGTTAAAAAAATAACCTATGGGGATTTTCCAGTTATATAAAACTGAAACAATCATAAAAATTAGAGTTTCAGAAGCAATATCTGAATTTTTATCAGTAGCATTATTACTATAATCCACATATCCACAATAGCATTTACCATAGAACAGTATTTGTTTCCTAATTGAGTTCTCAACAAATGATAAAGTGAATATGATATACTTCTGCTTACCATCAGTAAAATTTTCCATGCAGAAAATTTCAATAAAACCAGGAAGGCCATCTACAGATCTGCATCAAGTTTAAATTGTAGAGCTATTGGGAAAGAAGTTTTTCTCTTAAAAATTCATAAGCCTTTTTAAAAATAAAAAAAAATAGAACCTCAATTTTAATAGGTCTTTTGGAGAATGAAAATATAATATTGTGGTAAACCTATTTACCTCTTGGCAATAAAATTTGCCATTGCAGATTGCAAATTTCAGCAGTTTGCTGTGAATTTCCCAACAGGTTTAAAGTTATATCTAGAAACACAGGCTTTGGTGTCTCAATGCCATTTTTGATGTGATTTTGAACCTTAATTAAATATATTTTTTTAAAGAAGAAGAGTCTGATTGCTTGGTTCTTCTTAGCTGGCAATAATATCACCATAGCATTTTCTTTAAGCTTTGGATTTCATTTTGCACTGACATCAACTTTCTCTTAAATTTTCTAGGACTCTTCCCTCTTATGCAGCATGAGTGATCATTTTTATAGGCAATATAGTGGTTAGCACGCTTGGCTACTGATCTAAGGGACCTGGGTTCGAGCCCCGGGTAAGGCATGGTTGTGTGTGTTGTTTTTCTGCTGAGGTCCTGCAATCCTCACAGACCTACTACTTTGGCATATAAACAGACAGGCTCCTGTCAGACCTCTGTGGCAAGCAGTTGCTTGAGGGGGTATTTATTTATTTTTATTTTTTTTTATCTGTTTTCATTGCAATTTCTATGTATCTTCTACAAGTATCTCTCAATACAGGAGGCTTCCAATTTCACAGTGTGTCATTTGTTATAAATGTGAATAAAGTTGGCACAACATCGTTAATTAATCCTACTGTGTCATTTTCTAAAGCTTTATTTTTAAAACAGTAAAAATAGCCGTCCCGTGGTCGAGTGGCAGCGCGCTTGGCTGTTGATCTAAGGGACCTGGCTTCGAGCCCCCGGTAAGGCATGGATGTTTGTGTTGTTTTTCTGCGAGGTCCTGCCATCCTCCCAGACCTTGTACTATGGCATATAAACTGACAGGCTCCTGTCAGGCCTTTGTGGCAAGCAGCTGCTTGAGGGGGTATTTATTTATTTATTTATTAAAATGCTCGGAATAGATAGTGTTAGCTACTGTTTAAAGAGAGACAGTGGAGCATAAACCACAATTGACAAGTCTTAGCATTTCAACTCATAAAATTTTTATCAAATATTAAAAGCAAATTTTTAGGTTTCATTTATCACATGCAAAATATAAAATTCCTATTTGAGGCGTTTCATTTGAGAAAAAAAAAGCAATTTGTGCTATTTTGGCAAAATAAAAATGTAGAGCAGAAGTCTCATAAAATTAATGTCTAAGTTTAATATTTCTTTTTGAAACAAATTCACGAAAATATTATATAAATTCCATGCTCTTTCAAACTGTAAATCACCTTCTTTTCATATGTAAATATTAGTAGTTTTATTTATGAAAAAAATCGTGAACTACATTTGATATTATACTAGAACAGAACGGGATTTTGAAATGTTTTATTTATTTTTAGCCTCTCTGCTTTAACCATTTCAATTTAAAAGCATTTCACAATTTTCTTAAATTATTAACCTATGAAATATTGAATTGCTGCTTTTACAGTACTTTTAAGTAGTCAGTGCACAATTCAAGATTTGTTTACGCAATCGAAACACGCCTCTCTGGGAAGTAGGCTTAAATTTTATACATGTTCATGGCGCCTGTTGCCAGTACTACCTCTAGTAATATTATCTCGTTGGTTTGGCTATGTTGCCCGAATGGATGAGCATAGGGTTATGAACAGTGTGCCTAAAGGACTCCCCCCCGGAGTGGGACCTCCTTGACGAGGGGGGGGGGGTCGTCAAGAAGAAGAAGTTGGGCTCGGATCGCTGGTGCTCCGGTGTTGAAGTCCAATGGCCCCCGGTGGAGGGGGGCTTGTAGAGGGCTGGCGGACTTTTTAAGGCATTGGGGTCCTGTTGGCTTGATCACTTGTCCCCCAGCTTCGCTAGGGGGTCACAGCCGAGATTGAGGGGCCGTTCTATGGGTCCTGGGCGGGGCTTGGGGAACCCTGTCTTCTGGAGCCTCTCGGGGTGACTTGCGGACTGAGTTGTGCACCTCTTCGTACACTCGTTCGTGGGCTCTCTGAGGCGGTCCCGATGATAAGTAGGTGGACGGATGCTCTTGGGGTGCTTCGGCCCATTCACAATGGAGAGGACGAAGTTGGAGGCTCGCAGCCCTGTTACTCCGGCGGTGGCCAGTGGGCTTATCGATGGAGAAGCCAAACTAAGAGTCCCACATGAATGAGATTTGGACTTATGGCTTTTGCAGTGGAGGAACTTGGTTCCTCTGTGAAGTTGGGTTCGGGTGCTGCAGTCTAATGAGCCCTGGCACAGCGGAAGCGGCTGCTGGGTAGGCTGAAAGACGCTGATAAGGTGAGCGGGCTGTGGTGCCCAGTTCTATGGAGAGGACGAAGTTGGGGATCGTGCCGAGAGGTTTGGAGTCCCTCGAGGTGTGGCCTTCTGATGGAAGTACCTTGGGCCTCTGCTGCGGAGGACCCTAAAAGTTGGGACTTCCTTTTTATTTCTGGCTCAAAATTCAAAAGACTTAGATCTTTTTATTTATATATTGGCAAGTTTCTTGGCTAAATTCAGTGAGTGATGGGCAAATTCCTAGGCATCGCTCAAAATTCAAAAGATCCCACTCTCACTGCACCTCAATGATTATATCTTCGAGCAGGCAATAATACCAAGCAGTGCTTCTCTCTTCACACACAGGTCTTCTCTCGCTGTAGGCAGGACAATGTAAGGCAAGCTTAAAAGACAGGAGCTTTCTAGTTCATAGTGGTTTCAGTGACATCTCCCTTAAGGTGATATACAGCCCAGAGCTGTGGTGCACCGGGAATGTCACGATTTCAATTCGTTGTGCCTAAAGGACACGTAAAAGAGGGAGACCTAGGATGCGGTGGGCAGACAATGTTAAACAGAATTGGTGTGCAGTGGCCAGATGTAGCAGATGTAGCTCAGGACAGATATGCTTGGAGAGCCAAATTGCGCTGTCTGGTTGGACCTCCTTATCCCATGGCTGCTTGAGGATGATGATGATGGGTCATGATATCCTCTTCGCCCTAGGTATCATGACGCCTCAAATAACGGGCAAGAAGGGACGCTTTGCGCACTTTTGCATTTCACGGAAAATTAGTCATTCTAGACACTAATCACTAACCATAATTAAGATAATTTTTTAATATAAAACATGTACTATTTTTCCAGTTGAAATCTGTATTTGTAACGTATCTGCAGTCCAATATCCTTTTAGCGAAGTGCTGACACTTGAATAAGTCAAAAATATATATTTTTAACATTTTTAGTAATCACAAATTTCAGAAATGTCAAAAACAACGTTGTTTCAGAATGAATCCGATTCGAGATTGCGAACAACGTAAAATTCCATACTCTTCCTAAGAACTTGAAAAGGAAACTTTCAAGCTATTTCAATAATTTTCGGTGAAAGGAGGAGAGCCAATTGCCTATTCTTATATTCTCACTACCGCTCTGAGAAGCCGGTCGAGCAGTGAATGAAAATATCCTTAAAATTGGAGTATTTCTTCACTTCTTTTCAAACATTTCTCCCAAAGAGGCGATATCCCCTTTGAGGGGGAGGGGGTAGATATTCAATATAATCCTGATCCTGATTAAAGAAATTTAGTGAATTTGAAAAACATTTCCAAGGGACTCATATGTGGTACGTATTTGGAGGTCGGTCCACTGACGATTTCAGGCTGATTACATTTACCAGTCCACCACTGGTGTTGACAGTCCAATATGATATCGAAATCTCCTTAGCTTATTCTAATGCCATCGACACATTCGAGTTAAAAGTCTGCCAAATATGTCTTTACGAATGTGGACTAATTATTACATGACTTAATACTGGTTTTATCTTATGTAACCAAGTAATTTTTTGTGCGATTTTTGAAGATATTGTCGTGCCCACAGGAATTGATCCTGTGGACACGACTTGGGCTAAAAGGTCCTAGGACATGTTTTTCCAATGTGAGAACAAAGACTTGTTTTGGTCACCGAGTTTCCACGAATTGGTCCCTGACACCGGATAACACCGGTGGCGACCATCGCCCCGGGTGTAGAAATTTCTGGACTAGAGTCGCGCTCGACATCAAAGGTTCCGAGTAGGCGGAGCGATTTTCGGCTCAAGCGTCCACAACCAATAGTGAGTGCCCGCGTCAGCCTTCCGCGCTGACCACCGCTAGAGGTCGCGGTGGGAAAAGGCGGCAAGGTTGAACAGTGAGAGGAAAGTGTGTCTTTTGCCTCGTGTCTCTTGTCTTGATGAGTTGTCTCCTCTCGTCGCGCAGCCCGGTCGAGCAGTCTCTCCCCTTCCGCCCGACGAACAATGCTTAGTACCTGCGAGGAATGAGCACGAGCCTCCTTTGTCTGGCCGAGATTAGGCAGATGGGCTCCCATTCGACAGTGCCGGACTTCCCATCCAAGGTTTCTGCAGCGGCTACGTGAGACAGGTAAGGGTCACCATCATTTGTAAATCTGGATTTTTCCTCTTAAATACTATTGCCTGTCTGCCACCGCCACCGTGCTCCAGGAAACGGACTACGGAACATGACTTTGGAGCTAGAGCTCGGACTTAATGGATGGACTTTGCCAGAGCAATTTCTTGGCTCCTCATTGTAAAGGCTGACATTGCCTAAACGCTGAGTAAAAGAAGCTGTATCCCGACGAAGGGAGTAAGTTGTGTTAGAGAATATTTTCGTAATGCTGTTTTTAATAAATTGTGTGTAACTGGTAAAACATGACTCCTCTCCATTTTCATTATTATAAGTAAAGTTTCTAGTTTCTGGGTTAATATGGAAAGGGTCCCCTTTTTGGTAATCAGCACAATCGCAGCATGGCCAGATATCAGGAAAGGAGTCAAACATTAATGTCGGACCGCCCTAATACGAAAGGGGGGTTCACGGCAATATATACAGGGTGATTCAAAACTCTTGGGCCAACTTTACGGGGTGACCTAAACAAGCACTTTTCGTCATACAATGCATGGTCGGAACTCAAGCGGTGAAGCGCTAGGGGTTAGCAGTTACTGTGTCAGGAAATGAAGAAACACAAGAATGACAGAAGAGGTTTGAAACAATTGCAGAAATTACAGAACAGAAAGTACAGAATTTTATTTAACAAATTATAGAACAGAAAGTACAGAATTTTATTGAAAAAATTACAGAAACTGCTCAAAAGAGCAACCGCCAACATTAATGCAGGCTTCACTCCTTCGACGTAGCGATCAATGAATCTCTTTTGTTGCGATCTTATGCAACCACGGCAATTCCCGGTTCCGCTTTACAGCACTACCTGGTTATGAAAAGCCATGACCATTTAGAGCCGGGGGCAAGGAATACGCCCTATAGGGGCACCTCAACCCCAGCCTCACATGGCAGCAGTCCTATAGAAGGAAAGCTGACCACTGGAAGAAACCTTACTTTAATCTATTCCCCGGTTTGCAAATGTGCAAGGATATATAGATCAGCGTACATGGGCGAAAACACCAGGCATTTCTCGTACAGCGGCAATAGAAATCCTGACAACAAGGTCCTTATTGGAATTGATGGGGCTATCGTAGATGAGGCTTTTCATATGGCCCCATAGGAAAAAGTCCAGACATGAGATTGGGCGATTGTGGTGGCCAAGCGATGGGACCACCCCAACCAATCCATTTTCCTGGAAATGTTGCATCCAAGGCATGTTCCGCACATCCACGCTGAAATGGGGTGGCGCTCCATCGTGTTGGAACCACATACGTGTTTGAATGTTTGCTGGAACAGGGTTCAGTAATTCTGCAAGACTTCTTGTAAAAATATGAAGTACGTTCTCCCTTTCAGTTGGGCTGGCAGAAGGTATGGGCCAATCAAATGGTCAAGGAGGATTCCAGCCCAAACATTTATGGAGAAACACCGCTAGTACAAATGTGGATGTATGGCGTGCGGATAACTGGTGGCCCACACGTGAATTCTGGGTATTAAAAATGCCCTCACATGTAAATAAAGGTGCATTCGTCAGTGAATAAGACATGTGCATCCAGTCTGCTGCAAGAACCACTGTGCAAAATCCACACGAGACCAATAATCTGCAGGTGTCAAGGCGTGCACGCTCTGTGCATGGTAGGGGTGTAATCGTTCGTCTTGTAGAAGTCTCCACATCGTCGATTGGGGCACACTTACCGCATGGGAAATTGCTCATGTGCTACATTCGGGACGATCTCCAACCCTATATAGAATTTCCTCTGTAACACGTGGCGTCCTCACACTCCTTGCACACCTTTTATCCTGCAAGCCACTGACAAAGGAGCCTGTTTCGCACAGATACTGGTGCAATCGCTGAAAGGTTTTACGATCAGGCACGCGTCTGGTCGGAAAGTGCTCCCAGTAGTCTTTGGGCTTCCCTCACATTCCCGTCTGCAGCTCGGTATGTGAAATGCATGTCTGCCTTCTAATTCGTGAAGCAATCATCCATTCTGCAATCCACAATAGAAATGATGACGAGTGCGAAAACCAGCGCTTATAAGTGTTCACTAGAAAGCGCCCTCTAGTGCTTCACCGCTTGAGTTCTAACCATGCATTGTATGACAAAAAGTGCTTGTTTAGGTGTGTTCTATCACCCCTTAAAGTTTGGTCCAAGAGTTTTGAATCACCCTGTATATACGAAAATGTTTGGTTTGGTCTATTTTTACCTATCTCCCTATTCTTTTCGTTTTGGCATTTGTCAGTTTGTGGATTTGTGAAAATATTTTTTCCATTATATCTTTCAAACGCGATGGAGAAACTGCTATTGCTATAAAAATTTTACCCCTACTTTCTTCCCCCTAAAAAAGATGAAATCTGAAAACTATTCTTCCGTTATATCTGCAGAACGAGAGTTCCGAAAGTAATAAGATATGCGTCAAATGAAAGCTGATGTGGCGAATGCCATAGGTTATAGAAAATTGCTTCTCCCATGCTTTCTCCGCCCTAAAAAGGGGGAAATATGAAAACGATTATTCCCCTATATCATTTGAACGCGAGTGCGGAAAGTAAAAAGCTACATGTCAAATGAAAGCTTCTGACAAGGGAGATATCATATGCTATAAAAAATTAACCCCATCCTTTCTTTTCCCCTAAAAAAGGCAAAATGAAAATAATTTTCCCCTCTATCTCTTGAATGCGAGTGCAGAATGTAATAAGCTATGCTCCAAATGAAAGCTTGTGACGCAGGGAGTTTCATAAGCCATTAAAAATTGATCCCCATGCTTTCTTCCTTCTAAAAACCGGGAAATGTGAAAGTCGTTCCACTATATATCTTCCAACGGGAGGATCATGGTCGATGTTTATGAATCAGCAAATAAAGGTTTTTCGAAGATAGGCGTTTTCAGTGACAAGAAATATACATAAAAAAAAAACCATTTTCCTATAGGTGTTAAAAAGTAGAAAATAAACCTAAAGCATATCAATGGCGCAATCAGTTATTGAGTTTGTACTCGCTTCAAAGGAAGATAAGGTGCGGCAATCTTGTGGAATAAGCAAATCGGTACCCTATCTTCCTTTGAAATTAAATATAAACTCAGTAACCGATTGCATCATCGATATGCTTTAGGTTTTATTTTCTACTTTTTAGGACCCAAGAAGAATTTTTTTAACTTTTTTTTGTTGTCAAAATTAATTAATTTTTTTGTCACTAAAAACACCTACCTTTAACAACTTTGATATATGACTCATAAACATCGAGCACACTTATCCCTCTTTTGGAGTCACGTTTGAGGTAGCCCACGACATTGGGGACGTTACAAACTTTAATTTGGGATACGACTCGTTAAAAGTCGAACCCCGCAAAAATCCGGTCCACCCCCTTTTATCAAGAGTGGGGGAAAGTGGGCAAAATTTGAAATCAATTTACAACCATCTTTGTAGAGTTTTCATTTAACACCTAGCTTGTAACTGTAGGCCCTCGCGTTCGGAAGATATAGTAGAACGACTTTCGCATTTTTTAGGGGGAAAGAATGGTTGGTCAATTTTTTATGATCTACGACACTCTCCGGGCCACAAGCTTTCATTATACACATAGCTCGTTAGTTTCAGCATTCGCGTTCATGAGAAGAATCATTTTCATATATTTCCACTTTTTTTTGGGGGGGGGGACACACGGGGAGTCAATTTTTTATAACCTATGACCCCCCCCCCGCATCACAAGCTTTCATTTGGCACATAAATCATTTTCTCTATCGCGTTCGCGATATGGTGGAACGTTTTGCCAAACCGACAAATGTCAAAGCCAAAAAGCAATAGAAAGATAGATAAAAAATATCAATCTTCTTATATGGGCCCTAAAAAGTAGAAAATAAACCTAAAGCATATCGATGGTGTAATCAGTCACCGAGTTCGTATTCACTTTAAAGATAGGGCGGTGTTTACCTACTCGTCAAGATTGCCGGCCTATATTCCTTTGAAGTGAATACGAAATCAGTGACTGATTGCATCATCGATATGCTTTTGGTCTATTTTCTACTTTTTAATGCCCATATATAGGCAGATGGGTATTTTTTTAATCCTTTTATATTTTTCTATTCTGCTCATTGAGAAAGTACGTACCTGATATGTGATAAAGTTATGGATATATTAAAGTTATGTGATTTAAAAGCGTTTCTTTATATATTACTCTAACCCAAGGCCGGAACTAGAGCCACGACACCCATCCTAGATCCGTTTCAGAATGCTAATAAGGTAAAAAATTAAATTTATTTATATTTCATGCATTTCTCAAGAAATTCCTTAAAGACCTGTAAAACGGTGGAGGAAATGTTATAGTGCATTGAAAATCCAGTCATTTCCCCCCTCGTTTTTTTGACATCTGGGCCTGCTCTAACCCAAGTACTTTAGGTTATGGTGGAAAATGACAAGGGCACCAATCTTTACCAGGCGTCAAAATGTCTCTGCCATGTTCATGCTGTTTTGCCCATTACCAAAAATATTGTTAAATGTGCCACAACAAATTGCTTAGTATCGAAGTAGCCAAAGCTAGGTAACTGTTTATTAAAACTAAAAGTATAATGTAAAAAGATGTGCTGTAATTTCAATAGCACTTCTCAATTTAAAATTAAACATAACCAGGTTTTACCGCATTGGTAAATCTGGTTTAGGTTTGGTAAAGACTGGTTATGCTGCACATTTACCTGAATGTGCAGTATAACCAGGAAAGATAAACCTGGTAATAGCAGCTGCACATTTTTGCTGAATCCAAACCAACAAATCAGAATGGAGTAGGTACAGGAAAATTTTAAGCATGTTCAATATTACATATGGAACATCTACCCACTAACATTTACATAAGATAGGAAGGGGAAAACATCCGCCCCCTCCTATGTTTTGGCGAAACATATTTTACTGTGACAGGGCAAGAAATCATAGCTTAGGTAAAATGCAATCGTTCAAACTTTTTTAAATATCCACGACAAATTTACTTACTACATTAATAATAGGGTCATCTTTTAACATAACAAAGATGGGGGGCGCAATTTTTAGGAGCCAATATTTTACTTTTGCCTAGGGGCCAGTACAGCTAAAGATGGAACTAAAGTGTCACAAGGGAACCATTCTACTCTCTGATGAATTCAAGCAGGGTTGGAAATGAGTTGGGGGGGGGGGTGTCGTTCCCTTACTTCTTTTTTTTATCCCATATATTTAACAAAAGGATGCAGATATACTGTATGTATCTGCTTCATAATATTTTTGTTCATAATTCCTGAGCTATTAAACACATTTTTTATGTGTTGCTTAACCTCGCCATGTAACTGCATGGTCCCTTTTCAACTTATTTTGGAGCATCCACCTAGTTCTGTAAACCCATTTCCACTCCTTAATATAAGCTTTTTCATTGTTACCCAGTTGCCACTGAGCTACTAGTTTGGTCCCAAGGACACTAGGAGCAGCAACTGCTGTTACCTCACCCCAACCACTCAAACAAGGAACATTATCCTTTTACACCTCATTCTCATTGATTTCTCATAAGTAATCATGAATCACATGGTTCAGCTATATTGTGTATAAGATCTAGTAGTGCTGAATAAAATTTGGTACAGGTGGCATGACAATTAAGTTGCAGGAACTGTTTATATGATGCCAGTCATAGTTGTGCCTTATACTTTTATTGGCGCAAAGTTGTACAGAACTGTTAACTTTATAAATTGTTCTGTTTGAAAGTGTTATTTTTTTACCAGCATAACTAGACATTATAAGTATGCACATCGTCTTCATGAGTTTTTCATATTTGCAAAAGTATACTAACTTTGGAAGGAATAAGGATAGGATTAGAAATTAGAATATTTAATTCATTTGCTTGTGGAACTAAACACTTTCACAAATGAAAAGCAAAAAATTTTTCTCTCATAATTTTTGGTCTCTTTTCCATTATTAAAAATAAGGTTCAGTCCCGTATTAATTGGATATACACCGAAGATCAATATTTTTGTTCATAATTCCTGGGCTATTAAATACATTTTTTATGTGTTGCTTAACCTCGCTATGTCAACTGCATGGTCTCTTTTCAACTTATTTTGGATGCTCCAAAATAGCGCATCTTTGTGCAAATCGAAGCAACAGCAGATAAACGACGCGCGTGTAAACATCATGAAACAATATAAATAACACCTGATACTGAGCTCTGTTAATCAGTGGCATTGTTCTTCAGATGGGAAATGACTACGTGAATTTGTCAATGACCAGACGACTGGATCAGAGCATTTCCGAGATAGCAAGGCTTGTGGGTGTTCATAATCAGCCGTGGAGTACCTTCAAAAAGTTGTCCGAGGGAAAAACCACGAACCGCCTCTCCCAACAGCTGTTCCAGTGGGTTCCCTCCCCCAACCTTCGGGGTCAATGTGACCTGGTCATTTAGCCCATGGTGTGCAAAAAAGTGCCGCTCAGAGATAAAACAACCCAACCCAACCCACGAACCGCCGGCAAGATGTGGGCCGACCACGGCTCATCGATGCTAAAGGTGAGCAAAGGCTATACCTTATGGTACGAGCCAACAGAAGGGATACTACTGCGGCACAACTCGCCCGTAATTTGAATGCTGGTGACAGGAGTAATGTGTCAGAACACGCAGTACATTGAACCCTGCTGAAAGTGGGGCTGTATAGCCGCTCCGAGTGCCCATACTAAATGCTAACCTCGGTTTACCGTCGAAAGTGCCTGCAATTGGCATGTGAGCATCAATATTGGATCTTGAATGATTGGAATGTCATCTGGTCTGATGAATCTGGTTTCCGTTGTACCATGTGGGCGGCCTGTGGGGCGAAAACAAGCAGATGGAGAAAGTACAATGCTTTGTGCAATGTTCTGCTGGGAAACCCTGGTTCCAGTCATTCATGTGCAGGAAACTATGACGTCTACCACCTACCTAAACATCATTGCAAATTCCCCAGACATCAATCCAATAGGGTATCTGTGGTTTGTGTTGGAACAGCATATTCGATCTGCGACAGCTCAACCACATAACTTACAAGAGTTAAAGGATCTGCTGGTAACGGTACCAGCTACCATCAGACATCTTTAAAAAACTTCTATAACGTCTATACCTCGCTGGTTTTGGCTATTCTATAACGTCTATACCTCGCTGGGTAAGAGCTCTTTTTGGGGCACGTGGATGACCAACATCACATTAGGCAGGTTGGTTGGGGTTTTATGGCGTATGGGCAACAGGGCCATAATGCACCAAACAAGATAAAACCTACAACCCAAGTTAAAAGTGTAAACGTAAGAAACAAAACCAAAACACAAAACGAACCTGGGTGTAAAAGACCCAGGATAATCAGGGAAATCACAGTCTGCTAAAATAACCTGTAAAAAGGCAAAGACAGAGGGTAAAAAAAAAAGAGTCATCAGATAAAAGAAGGCCGAGTGTAAGAGGCTCGGCCGTAAAATCATGAAATTTAAAATATAAATGACGTTCGAGTTTAAAAGCAGTACAATTGACAAAAATGTGCTTGATGGTTAAAATGGTGTCACAAAACTCGCACTTAGGTTCGTCGTCTACCTGATTGGATTGTTTTACCTCTGAGTGGCACTTTTTTTGCACAAAATGGGTTAAATGGGCAGGTCACAACGACCTAAAAGAAGGTTGGGGGAGGGGACACACTGGAACAGCTGTTAGGAGACAGATGGTAACCTCCCATCAAGGCCATTCAGTGTGTTCTTTACGTGAACAGGGTATGGTTCTCCCGCACACGATGCCATGGCTTAACGTCCCATCCGACGGACAGCGGCCTTTACCAAGCCCACCAGTGTCATCTACTGGCCGTGGGCAGGCGGGGAATTTTGCGGAGATAAATCTCAACGCTGACCCAGCTGGGACACGAACCTAGGAACTACAGATTACATTGTCTGCCTGAAGAATGTGTAATATACGAATGACCAAAGCGGAGCAGAACAAGTACAACTTCCTCCTTGCAATTCCTGCGAAAACAAGACTGCCACAGTTTGACACTGCTCTTCAGTGTAGAATGATTATATTATATATCATTTTAAAAACCTGTTAGTAATTTAAACAAAATATCAACATAATTTTTTTCTTTAAATACTTTATTCATGGGCGTTGGCAGGAATTTTTTTCATGAAATGGGGGAGGGGATAATATATTTAAAAAGGAAGAAGGTACTTCCCTACACAAAGGGCGGAGATAACCTAGGTCTATTAAACTTGTCCTGTTTTCTCAAACAACATACATAAAAACACTTACACAAGGACATGCCCGCTGGTCTTAGTAGTCAGGTGCGCTAACCATTAGACCAGGTAGGGCTGGTCAAGTCTTCTTAAGAATTATTATTATGGTCATCTTTTTTGTACCTTTACAACTTTGGAATATTAATGCTAATCATACATATTATTCACATAAATTCATTCATTCATTCATTTACATATACTGTACAATATTATTCATATAAATTAATTTACACTGCACTCCATTGAAATTGCCCCACCTAGAAAGAATAATGCTTGCATGTGAACTAAATTAGTTGTGGTGGTAGCTATACACGTAAAGGAGCAATGATTACAGAACTGGAGAGTTCTACCAATGTGTAATACCAAAACGAGAGGTACATCAGTAGGAGGTATGGCCACTAAGAGCAGCGAAACACGAGGCAAGATTTCATAGGAGTGAAGCAAATAGGTGGTGAATGCGATTCTGTAAGATATGCAGACATCCTTAGTGCACCATTGTTGTCAGTTTGGTAATAGACGTAGTCAGCTGAGAGCTGAATGTAATGAACTGCCCCCGTCATATCCTGTGTTCGATAGGAGACAGATCCAGGTTGTTTTACCTCTGAGTGGCATTTTTTTGGCGCACAATAAATGGCCAGGTCACAAGGATCTCGAGATTAGAGAAGATTGGGGGAGAGGGGACGCACTGGACAGATGGTAGCCTCCCTTCAAGGCCATCCCAAGTTCTTTAACATACATAGGGTATGGCTTTCTTACACATGAAGCCATGGCTTAATGCCTCATCTGATGAGTGGTGCCCTTTCCAAGCCCATCGGTGTTCTCTGCCGACCGAGGGCAGGGAGTTTTGCAGAGATAAATTTCAATGCTTGCCCAGGCAGGATAAAACCTGGGAACTGCAGATTATGAGCCTGGCACACTACTAACTGAGCTAACACCCACCCCTGACAGATCCAGTGAACACATGGTCCAAAGGTGAACCGCATCAGAGGCACAAAACAGCGTGGTATGTGACTGTGCATTATCATGTTGGAAAATATGTTAGGCATAGTACGCAGATATGGCAGTAGCATAGGTCATAGCAAATTTCAACATACTGAGTCACTGTCAAACTGCCATCAATAACAACCAGAGGTGACCGACCGGATGTTATAACTAATGGCTCCTCACACCATCATGTTGGTCCTGTATGGTGCTCCCAGATAACCACTGTATTACATCTGTCACCTAATAAACAAGGGATCGTCACTGAAGAGAACACGATGACACTCTGGTCCCCAGGAACTTCTCTCCCCGCATCACTGCAGACATGCACGTGATGGGATGGAGTCAAAGGAAGCCAAGGGATGGCACGCATGCACTCATGTCTCATAGCTGTCATTGGATTGTGGTGGAGGATACTGGAACAGACAAAGATGTTCTTATGGCACTAGTAATCTGCTGTACCATCACAGTTCTGTCACATATAGCTTATCGCTGGATTAGTTGGTCTTCCAGCTCTGAGGCCTTACTATGGGCACCTGAACTTGGCCGTCTCGAGGAACTTACTGCTATTCATTGTCACCAACAGCATTCTCAAGTTTGTGCATCGTGATCCATACACGTCTTAATTTCTTGACTGCGCAATCCAGCTTCTGCCATTCCAATAATCTGCCCACTTTCGTAATTCGTGAGGTGCATGTAACCTGTCTTTGGCATCGTCAAGGCATGTCTATTTCACAGACGTCTGTCCTACACACTTCTGTTCTCTGTAATCATTCACCACTTTTTATAACGTACAGTGAAACGTCATTGGGTCAACAGCCTGACTACTGGCTGTGATTTTGCACCTATTGGTATCATAAGCAAATCAGTGACATGAGTATATGTTGTTGCCATGCAGGCAAAATATCAGCTTTTTCTGGCTATTTTTTCCTGGTGTGGCAATTTCAATGAAGGGCAGTGTGTGTTTGTGTATATATATATATAAACATTATTATTCAACATTAATTTTTCATCGATTTTTCCAAGGGATGGGGCAAGCTTTCTTTGGCCAATGCCCATGACTTCTGAATTCGATTTTTACTTTCATTCAAAATTACTCTTTCACAGTAGCATAGCTAGATGGTAGGAGTAAAATTGTGTTTTAATCCTTTCTATGTCAAATTAACTTGGTCAATCTAATAACATTTGGAGTATAGTAGTATCATTATTCGGACTCAAATACACATCTTTCAATTAAAAAAAATGCATAATAAAATTTCCCTTTATTAAAATGTAAATTTATTACATGTTCTCATATGGGAACGCAAAAGGTTAAATAAATAATTAATTCATGAATTTTTATTAAACAAACTGGAATGTAACTGGTAATGTAATA
Organism: Ryuthela nishihirai; assembly: GCA_038380435.1. Taxonomy (NCBI): domain Eukaryota; kingdom Metazoa; phylum Arthropoda; class Arachnida; order Araneae; family Heptathelidae; genus Ryuthela; species Ryuthela nishihirai. The sequence continues at coordinate 2,559,599 of JAWZYU010000005.1, forward strand.
AGTTGTAATATAAATCTTGTTTCTGATTTATGGACATTATAAAATTAGAAAATAAAGGAAAATTAGAAAATATTAATGAACAATTTAATCTCTTCCAATTTTTAAATCTTCACAGTGTATTACTGCTCTGCAAGCATCACTGGGAATGACTTTCATTTTTCAAACCAGATAACGCAGCTTTGTAATACTCCTTTAATTATCTGGTACTGTAATGAGCTTTAAGAGTTTTGGACTATATCATATGCCTTCTCATTTCTCATGAAGTCACATGGCTTTATGCAGTATTATTGTAATTTACAGTTTTCCCCTTATTTAACACTTGCCCTTTGCCGCAATAAGGTTATGCTTACAAATTGAAAATAAAATTAATGTTCCTTACAAGTAATTTCCCATTGAGATATTTTAAAAGAAGTTTACCTCTCAATTATTTTACTGTAAAATTTTTAGCTTCAATTTTATAATCAACTTGAATTGTAAATTCCATATTCGACAATATAATTACAGGGTCATTATCAAAGAATACTTTTATTTTAAAGTGCCATATTTTATAAAACAATTAAATAAAAAAGGTTTGTATACAAAATGTCAAGAAACTAAAGTTTCATTTTGTGTTCAGCAGATTTTAATATGGATGCAGTTGATGATATTCAACTTCCATCCATGCTTAGCTCATGTCTGGCAACACTTACAACATTATTAAATAAAATTTTCATTTAATAAAATATAACACTTTAAAATATGGGTATTCTTTTATAATTATCTTGGAGTAAATTATTCTCCCCAGGCCTTCTTAGTTAATTGCACAAACACTCTTCCCTTATTCAAAATATTTTATTTTCACCTATCTTAACATTTTTTTAATGTGATACTTAATGCACTCAATAATGACATCTCTCTGAACAACTACATCACACAGTCTCAGCAAGTACATAGATAAATTATAACAACTCACAAGCAAATGTCATGTAGAATTTAAAACGGGTGAAAAGTTAGAAGAAAAACCGAGGTTCAATTGGAGTAGTGTGCAATCCCATATCTTGGATTACATGCTAGTGCTCTTACCCTGCAAAATAACTCTAATTTTGACTTAGAAAAAGTAAAAACTATAAAAATAAGTCTTTCTGTGGATATTTGATGTGTCCTTTCACAATTAACAATGCAGTACCATCAAGTGCATAAAATTCTGTCTTGACAAAAAATGAGTTGATGGGATACCTCAGATAGTAAGGACACGGTATGTAGTTAGGAAATCTACTAGTGTACTCCACTTCCATAACAAAATCTAAATTTTTTTAGATTCTAAGTTTTTATGCATATGCAGTGGATTTAGTCACTGCAATGATCCATCAATGTTTTGAAGACCATTTGTATTTTTAAAATCTTCATAAAGGAAATAATGAGTAGACAATGAGTTTGAGATTAAATATTGTAACACAGCTTCAACTTTGTGCACTTGTTACCAAAATAGACTAAGTGAGTTTTGGAACAGTGCTCTTTGTTTCTGTTCAAAGTTATACAATACATATTTTGCTCAAAATCTGTAAAATTTTTGTAGCTATGGTATGAACTAAATTGTAAAACTGTATATCATGCTTTCACAGTTTGCAATAACTACAAATACACTATTTTTAAAACAACAACTCAAATATCATAAATTATGAAGCCATCTATATATTATTGTTTGAAGAAAATAAATTTCCATCTTTAGTTGCTGTAGCAAAAATGAATAGTAACAATATCATGCTTCTGACTGGCTGTTTGATAAAAAAAGACAGCATTGCACTGTTATATCACATTCATTGGAAATAAACTGTAAACAACTAGAACAAATACAATGGATTTGCAGTAACTAACTTCTTGCAATTTGAACCAATTAAAACATGTTTTACAAAATACATAGTGTGATAGTTGCTACTGTTGCTTTTAATTTGGTGCCAAATCTGTGATTTTGAACATTAACACATTATTAATGATTTATAAGTATTAACATTCAATATAATTATATACAAAATTCTCAAGCAGCCTGGGTACGGAGGTCCAACTCCAGACTGAATAATTTAGTTTTCTAAATATATCTATCCTTTGCAACATTGGCTACTATAATATTAAAATTTGACTTTAAATAGAATTTTTAAGGTACTTAAAATTGCAGAAAATACAGTTAACTAGTAATTACAAGAAAAGCATTTTAGGAAATACTCCATGAAATTGTTATTTAAGCTGTGTTTAGTACTCTCAATCCTTAAGAATAAACTATATGATTACACAAATAATAAGAAAAGACTTGCATTACAGAAAGAAGAATGTAGCAGCATACAGGGAAAATGTGAAGGTCAAACACATCATAAAATTAATGCTACAGACTAACCAGTGTGGTAATTCAAATTACTTAAAGCATCTGTTGGATTCTTGCAACTCCAATGTACTTACTGTAGCTGATCTGAAGAGGAACAAAGTAAATATTATCTCAAACAAGAGATGAATTTTAATTTATGAACAATTTAGTATCTTCATATATACATTTCATGCATTCACACATATCAAACAAATCACATCTGGCAATCAAGACCAGTTCTTAAAAGTACTTTGTAATCACAGTAAAAATAAATTATAGTAACATTCCTTATTTTTCAAACAATGTTCTTTACAAACCAGAGTTAATGTATGTTTATTTGTAGATGTAAAATTATTAAAACCAATAGTCACATGTTACACATGGTAAGTGCAGTTATCCCATTACCATGCAGAATGGCATAATTATCAAACATATAAAATCTCTTAGTCCCATAGTTGCCATCTTAAATCCCAAAAATCTGGATCCAACTGAATTATGGAATGCTCCTGTGCAACAGCTGCCAGCTCTTTGAGGAATTCTTCAAGAATTACAGCACAAAGTACTGCATTTTTGGTTTTAACTGATTCCATTTCACCCTCTAAAGCATCTGGTGTTGGCTTGCTGACATATCTATAGTAAATAAAAATAGTTAAACAGCAATGCTTAATTGTATTAGATTTATACAATATGAATCATGAAACTAAGGTGAAAATTATTATTTAATCATAAATAAATTACAAAAACTTTTAGTTTTAATCCAGGAGTGAATGTGCATAAATTCACCTGACACATGTGAAGAAGGGTCTTCATGCTGTGCTTATTCTGCTGATTTGACGAAAAAGAAGTAGAAGATTTCGTGGTGGTTATAATAGGATTCAGTGCCCATGGTCCCACCCACCACAGAGCCCAACAAGGGGACAGCCATTTGGGTGCTAGGGCTGCACAGGCACTATACCCACATAGTCAGTGAGCTAAGCCCTGGCAAATAATCAAAAAGAGAAGTGCAAGGATCTCACCTGAGTCCTCAAAAAACGAAATAAGCAATAAAAAAGGGAAAAGCATGAGGAAATGACCTGTCCTCACAAAATAAAAATAACTACAAAAGGAAAATAACGTGTGGGGAAACTCATGAAGTTGCACCTGGACATGGGCAAGGCACTTACTGTACTGCATAGTTGGCCCTAGCAAGTCCAGCCCACCAGCTGATTGACTCTGAGGAGATCACTACAGAATTTCCCATTTACCTGAAGCAGAGGCCAAAGCAGTGTGTAGCAGAGGAACTCAAAATCACTGCCCAGCCCTGTGATGAATAGCTCCCCAATGGCAAGATGGACTAAAGGGGATCCACTAGCCATGAGCAGAGGAGAGCAGACAAGGTCCCCCAACCCTGTGAAGATACCGGAAACAGTGGATTCTTCACAGTGTGGTCCCCTCACCATGGACAGGAGCTCGAACTGAGGGGAGACAAAGGTAAATCCAACCAAAGCTGTGTCTTGTGGAGTTGTTAAGTGTTCACAGACAATGTGTGTCCACATTTGCCATATGCTGTCTGAGTTTGGTCTTAATTATGACTAGAGGCAGAACTGGGAAAACAGATTTGTTGTTTTCGAATTCTTATGTAATATCTTCATCAAAATCAATTATTGTTGCTCAAGAGAAAAAATAGCAAGTCAAAATATTCAGATAACAAAGTTTATTTCCAAAAATTTCATGACTTGCCATATAAAATAAACTGATGCATACGAAATAGTCTGAGAAAATAAAAGCTCATTTAAACGTCTCCAAAACTGACAAACTTCTCAGCTAATATCGTTTTCTCTCACTAACATTTTCTCATTATTATCTCATTCTCTGACTATCTACTATCAATACTCACTCTGTGAACTAATGTCACTTACTATACATGTGGTGTGTGTTACACGTTGGGAAAAACATTTTCATAATCAGATGTTTGCACTAGCTATGACGCAAGAGGGGGAGTGTCCTTAATGTGCACATTAGTGGCTGTCAATCAAAAGTCGGAGTTGTGCATGTGCAACTTCTTTAGCGGATCGGAATGAGAAAAAATGATGGCCAACTAAAAATAATCCCCAAAATGATAAATATAACATAAAGTAAAATTGGTTAAGGAAAAGTAAAAGTGAATGGGTGGACCATCACAACAGCTGTTAAGAGACAGATAGTTGGGTTATTTTACTTCTGAGTGGCACTTTTTTTGCACACAATGGGCTAAATGGCCAGGTCAGAAGCACCTGAAGGGTTCAGAGGAGGTTGATGGAATGGAACCTACTGGACATCTGTTAACCCTTCCAGTGTTCACGTCGTCTGTATACATTAGTAGAATCCATAATAAGAGGCTGAGGATGGCTGTTTACGTTCCAAGTACAAAAAAAAAATGCCGTTGTAATTTTTTTTATATATATCTCATAAATATATATATATATTTCAGGTTTAAAATATAATATTTGATTATTTTCATTTGAATATTTGTTTTTCCATTTAATGCATATTTTATTAAACTACAATCTAAATCACTTGTGAAAGCCATGTGATTGCCATTTCTTAGAAGCGTTATGCGCTATTGCCGATTTGTTTGTTAACGTTAATTTTTGCTGAAGCAACTCCCTTATTTAAATTCAAAAGTTTAATTTTAACTATTATCAACAAATTTTTCCTTAAAGTTTCGAAAATATCCTGAAAATGAACAAAAAAAAAATGCTATTTTTAAAATGGTACATTCTGGAAGTAATTACGAAGTACGTACCGCCATTCTGTTTTTCCATTTTATACTCTTTTCTGCGATAAATCTATTTCAACATTTACAGAATTATTTTTATCATTTATCCCAGCATTCTATGCATTTTTCCCGCTTTGAATAAACCTTTGTAATGTTAGTATTTACTTTTCTATATTTAAACCTTAGTTTTCATTTCAGTAGATTTATTTTCGAAAATTATCGATTGTTTCGCCGATCGATAAGTATTGATTTTTCATAGTCATGCTACATCAGATGGCCGGCTTACAACTTGCTCCTGTGGATATTTTAACATCGAATTAGGTTATACGTCAATTTTTATTTTATTATTAATTACTTTTCCAGTAAAACTTTGATCTGATATAATTTTCTAAAAAAAATAAGGTCTTGGATATGGAAGTAAATTCATTTCTGTAGATTTATTTCCGTGAATTTGTAATCTTTCAGTCGGCTGATTTATCGATCTTTCTGAGTTATAATACTACATTGAATGGCTGACTTAAAAATGTTTGGAATATTATATTTAACATCCCATTAAGTTAGGTGTAATTTTTCATTTATTATTTCTTGGTTGTTTACTAAAATTTTTTTTTAACTTTACCATTTTCTGAAAATGAATAAGGTCTTGGATACGGAAGCAAAGTGGACTTCCTTTGCACGGAAATTAGACCTCATGTTAGAGAGCAATTTCGGGGTTTTTACCCCCCCCTCCCCCTCCTCCTCCTCAGGATCTTGGCTGTGCCACACCGATGGTTTAACGATTTTTTATGGTTTTGGTGCACAAACCTTTCTGTACTTACCCAAGATCGCCAAACTATAACACCCAAAGAAAAAATTCGTAGTGTTTAATAAAAAAAAGGGATTCAAGTTTTATTTTTTCCATTTCCAAACCAGTTCAGAAAATCCCACAAATGTGAGAAGTCCAAGTCACTTTGTATAACACTGGCCATGTTTAAAATATACAATAGTAAAAAGAATCATTAAAAGAAATAAAAATCATATTTCAAGTTAAATATTATATTTTTAAAAAATTAAGACTTAATTGTAGTCTGATGTTTTTTTTCACTATATCATATTTAAAAAGGCTTATTAAAATCAATATGCTTGTAAATTTGTTTATATTATTTATTTCATAAAATTCGTAATTAAATTCTGCTTAATTTGGTATATAGCATGACCTATTTCCATTGATTGGTTATTTTTTTTTTAAATTCTAAAGTTGACTTGTTTATCTGACTCAGCACAATTGGCTAAAAAGCCTGGACTTTTCTCAAAGTATGGTAAATAATAAAAAAAATAAATACCCCCTCAAGCAGTTGCTTGCCACAGAGATCTGACAGGAGCCTGTCTGTTTATATGCCACAGTAGAATGTCTGAGAGGATAGCAGGACCTCAGCAGAAAAACAACACAAACGTCCATGCCTTATCTGGGGCTCCAACCCAGATCCCGTAGATCAGTAGCCAAGCACACTAACCAGGAAGAAATATTTACTTGAAACAAGAAAATTAATTTTTTTGATATTCATAAATAAATAGCCTTTCTATTCATGTGCATTATAATTATATCTGCCTATTGTTTTTTTTTTAATTTAATTTGTGTTGCCAGATGCATTTCTTTTACTATTAAACTCCTATTAAAGTAAGTAAATTCTTATTAACTTATTATATTAAGTAATTATATTAATTATTATATAAAGTAAGTAAATTCTATAAACTCCTATTAAAATAAAACATATTTTTTTCTTTTGTTCAATATTTTATTTTCCGAAAAAATCTAGAATTAAATGCTGATTAATTTGGCATATAACATGCCATAATTCCTTTCATTAGTTATTTGGCAAAAAAGTTTTATATTAAATTTTTTTTTGTCTGAGCACAGGGTAGAAAATAGCTTGGTCTCTGGATGGGAACCGGTTTTTCAGGCTGGGCACTGGAAGGGTTAAGAGGCAGATAGTAGCATCCTGTCAAGACCATCCAGCATGTTTTTTAATGTGCACTGGTTTCCCACATGGAGCCATGGCTTAAGGTCCCATCTAACAGATGTCATTTTTTCAAAGACCATCGATGTTCAGTAGAAAGAACTAGTAACGATATCTTTACAGTAGATTAGTATAACATATATTATTTGAAAAAATTGGATAACCAAAACATCTTGAAAAAAATCCCTTTATATTTAAGTGGAAGCACTTGACAATTTGCTTTATAGCTATAGATAAAGTTAACGAATTAAACTTTTGACTCAAGCTTAAAGAGCACGCTGCTCCTCTGACCACACCACAACTTTAATGATTGACAGAGGAGGAAAAACAATACAACTTTGCAGGAGGAAAAAATCTTTATTTTGTGTCTGGTAAAAGTTACTCTTTTCCTGCCACATCTTGAATATGGGAATGCTGCAATTCTGCGTCTATTATCGTTGATATCATGGAGGTGAAATTTCTCTACTTCGTGTATCATTGATTATACTTGAAGAGTTTTGAAGATTACTCTGAATTTTTGATATATATTATTGCGAAAAAGTTGAAATCTGGCATTTGCACTTAGAATATGCTAGTGATGAAAATGCTTGCTTTTAACCCTTCCAGGGTCCCAACAAATCTGATTAACATCCAGAGGTACAGCTATGTTTTCACTATGATCAGCCAAAAAAATTAACTTAGAACTTTTTTCCAGAATAACTAATGAAAGGAATGTTATATGCCAAATTAATCAGCATTAAATTCTGGATTTTCTGAAAATACAATATTTAACAAAACAGAGGAGTAGTTTTATTTTTGAATATGGCTTTTATAGCGGCATGCAGTAAAAAATGCATCTGGTAATACATATAAAAATTTATTTAAAAAAAAATTAATAGACAGAAATGATTATAATGCAGATGAACAGAAAGGCTACTTATTTCGGAATAGAAAAAAAAATATATTTACTTAAAGCAAAAAAATTACTCCTGTTTTGTAATTATTTTCTGAGTACCATACTTTGAGAAAAGTCCAGGCCTTTTCCCAACTTGCCAAGTCATATCAACAAGTCATATTTGGCGATTTTTTTTTAAATTAACTGATCAACTGAAATATATCATGTTATATACCAAATTAAACAAAATTTAATTACGAATTTTATGAAAATAAAAAATTTAAGCAAATTTTAAATCATCATCACCATCACCCTCAAGCAGCCATGGGCTACGGAGGTCCAACCAGACTGTGCAATTTAGTTCTCCAAGCAAGTCTGCCCTGAGCTATATCTGCAGCATCTGGCCACTGCACACCAATTCTAATAAGGTCCTGTTTGACATTGTCTGCCCACCGCATCCTTGGTCTCCCCTTCTTTCTGAAGCCTTTAGGCCCACTGTTCATAACCCTATTCGCCAATCTATAATTATTCATACGGGCAACATGGCCAAACCAACGGAGTCTCTCTCTGCACAATATGCTGCTTAAAGGAGGTTGCAGACTCCTTTGCCTAACCTCATCATTAGTTACAAAGTTGAACCACCTAATGCCCAAGACACTGCATAAGCATCTAGAATCAAAAGCATCTAGTTTCCTGTTATCTTGTTACAAATTGTCCAAGTTTCACTACCATAACTAACCCTAGAAAGAACCAAACTATTATACAGTCTAATTTTAGTCTTTAGCTGTATACCCCTATTGCTCTACACTCTCCATAGATTCTTAAAAGTTATGGCAGCAATCCCTATTCGTCTGTTAATCTCATGCCGCACATCACCATTATCTGTTACATAGCTCCCAAGATAACTAAACTGTGACACCTGCTCAAGACTGCAACCATTCAGATTAACTGAATCACAGCCTGCCTGACCAATTTTCATCACTTTAGTTTTCTCTCTGTTTATAACCAAACCTACTCTACTACCAGTCTCATCAACAGCTCGAATGAAAGAGTTCATCTCATCAACATCATTTGCCAAAAGGGCTAAATCATCATTTAAGGCCAAAATCTTTCCCTTGAAATGAATTTCGTATAACATAATCAATAACCAAGCTAAAGAGAAAAGGAGACAAAATACACCCTTGTCGAACACCAGAAGCAATGCTAATCCATTTGCTACAAGCCTTACCAACTCTCATAAACGACTCAGTGTTATTATAAACAGCTTTCATTATGTTAACTAACTTGTCAGGTATACCATATGATCTCACAATCAACCACAAATTATGACGATCAACAGAGTCGAAAGCCTTTTTGAAATCAATAAAGCTAGCAACCAAAGGTTTATGAAACTCTAAACATTTCTCAAGAATCTGCCTAAGTGAAAATATCTGATCTACACATCACCTACCACTTCTGAATCCACATTGCTCATCATGCAATTGCCTGTCAACCAGATTCTTAATTCTATTAAGCACAATCATGCAAAGGATTTTCCCTGGAACAGAGAGTAGGGATACTCCTATAGTTATCACATGATATGCGATTACCTTTTTTGAAAATAGGGATAACAATAGCTCAGGTAAAATCCTTAGGAACCACGCCTTTATCATAAAAGATATTCAGAATTTCAGTCATCCAAGTGGTAACCGAAACATTCCCAGCTCTAAGCATTTCCGTAGTGATTTCATCTACCCTGGGGATTTATGAAGTTTTAGTTTAGAAATAGCCAAAATAACTTCAGATTGTGTTATAAGGCCAACATTAAAACCACCAATGGGAGTAGAACTAACCGCATTGTTTAGAATATCACTAAAATGCTCAGCCCACCTAGCCATGACAGAATCCTCACCTTCTATAACCTAACCTTGTTTATGCTTCAATCCCTGTGTACCTGTCCGTTTTCTACCACACAAAACATTAACTACATGGTACAGCTCTCTGCTGTTGTACTGTCTGCTTCCTTGGCTTTTTTGAGCCAAGCCATCAAGCCAAAGATTCTTATCAGCAACTAACTGATCCTTTACACATTTATTAAGCTCTCTGTAATGCTTTCTATTAGGAGTAGTAGGGTATTGATTAAGGACATTCCTACAGTTCTTTCTTTCTGAAATAAGCTCAAGTGCTCAAATTTTAATAAGAATTTTTTACAGTATTAAGGTAAAAAAAAAGGACCATGCAATTAAGGCTTAATTTTGGAATACCCAATTAATAAAAACAATTAAATTACATGTTCATCGAAAGTAAATTCTTCCAGAATAATATAATATTTACATGAAACTACGTGAAACGTTTTTTTATTTCTTTCAATGATTTTTTTTTTCAGTGTGGTATATTTTGAAACATTAGTTGGCATTATAGAAGATTACTTGGATTGTTTGCATTAATGAGATTTTTTTTGTCTGGGTTAGAATTTGATTGGTTGATTGTTTTACTTCTGAGCGGCACTTTTTTGCACAAATGGGCTAAATGGCCAGGTCACATGGACACCGAAGGCTCAGAGAAGGTTGGGGGAGGGGACCACTGGAACAGCTGTAGGGAGACATATGGTGTGTCACCCAGCGTGTTCTTTAATGTGCACAAGGTATGGCTCTCCTGCACATGGGGTCATGGCTTAACGTCCCATCTAACAGACAGTGACCTTTCCAAGCCCATCGGTGTCACCTACTGACCGTGGGCAGGGTGGGGAATTTTGTGGAGATAAATCTCAATGCTGACGCAGCTGGGACTCGAACCTGGGAACTACAGATTATGAGCCTGGCGCACTACCGATTGAGCCACTCCACCCCCAGGTCACAAGGACCTTAAAGGATCAGAGGAACTGGGGGAGGGGGACCACTAGAACAGCTGTTGGGAGACAGATGATAGCCTCCCACCAAGGCCATCCAGCGTGTTCTTTAAAGTGCAAAGGGTATAGTTCTCTCACAAATGGAGCCACTGCTTAATGTTCCATCTGACATATGGCTGCCTTTCCAAGGTGTTTTTTTCCATTGGTGTCCCCTACTGACAGTGGGCAGAGCGGGGAGTTTTGTGGAGATAAATCTCAATGCTGAACCAGCTGGGACTCGAACCTGGGAACTGCAGATTACAAGCTGGTGTGCTATTGACTGAGCCACCCCCGTACCCCGGTTTAGGAAATGGAGGAACCAGTTTCTTGACTGCTTTTTCTTTTTTACCAAACATTACAAATTTTTTCTTTGGCTGTTAAATTTTGATCTTTGCTAAATGCCGAAACTTCCCTGGGCCACATTGAGTGAAGATGAATTGTTTTGGGCTGCACATAAAATATATAATATAGTTAATATATATGAATAATAAAACTTCATTTATTTTCTTATGTTTTCTATTATAAAATTAAAAAAACAACATAAAACTAGTGGGATATCAAAAACTCGCTGAAAATCACATAATCATGTTGAAAGCTTATGTCGTAAACTTTACAATTTTGTGGGCTGCATTACTAGCTATCCAGGGCCACATGTGGCCCACGGGATGCGGGTTGGAATGCCTACTTTAGACCCAGGGGGAGGTGAATGCAACTTTTTTTTAAACAGAAAAGTGTATGTTTTTAGGGATAAATTAAAAATAATTTTTGGGTTGGACAGGTATTGATGAAATATTACAATCTGCATTTTACGAATTTCCCAAAAAGCTATAATTACGCCCTCTACCGGCAGAAAAAATGAAAATATCCCAAAAATTTCAAACAAATATTGCAAATGATATAGTTATGCTAGAAATTTGAAATTTTGGTCGTGGAATGTGACAGTCTTGAAAATTTCATTGACAACAATGAGTTGACCCTAAGCCCTGGGTAGGTAAGAAAAGGAACGGTTTTAAGGGATAATTGGAAATCTCTTTTTTAGTTGGTTACTAATGAAATGTAATTTGCATTTTCAAATGTAGTTTTAATTATATCATTAGAGATCACTAAACATCGAAACTGCAAAACTTTTTAACGAATGTTTCAAGTGATCTGTTTATGGTAGAAATTTCGGCATGTAGTGTTCTGTTATGGTAGAAATTCCACTGACAGCAATTATCTGCCCACTATTTTCAAAAGAGTGAGAGAAACGTAACTTTTTAGATTTAAGAACTAAAAGACAAATACTTTTTATGTTTTATAATTACTAATAAAATAGTACTATGTGCATTTCCCCCTTCATACATAAAAAATAATAATAATAAATAACCACTCAAGCAGCTGCTTGTACAGAGTTCTGACAGGAGCCTGTCAATTTATACGCCATACAGAAAGATAGTTGAAGGTCCACAAGGATGGTGGGACCTCAGCAGAAAAACATAAACATCCATAATTAAAACTTTTAAGGAGTGAAAAAACAGGCAGAGAAAGAACGTCATTTTCTTTGAAAATGAGATTCCCATATGCGCCAGAAGCAATATGCGTTCTTCTAGTTATTTTACAATTTCAGTACCCTCTGACAGTGGAAATTCGAACTACTGTATAATTGAGAAAAGATCCATTCAAAGAAATCAAAAGATCCATTGAACACCAAAAGATCCAGATGCCAAAAAGATCCAAAGGGACAAAAAAGAAGCATTTTGGACACATTACTGCACCACCTTATTTCCCTAGTGCAATTGTATTGCACTAGGGAAAAAACTATATATGTATACTCTGTACAATAAATTACAACTCCCAAAGTACCCTTTTTCAAAAATGGTTACAACTAGTGGACCATCCACTAACACCTACATCCATAAGACAACCCTCTTCAATGAAATCATAGACACTGAATTACAACTGAATGTACAATTATAAGTACATACCTCATGTTTAACATACACACTTATTTCGAACACCCAAAACCACTCTCCCCCACTCCAAAAATATCCATTATTGGTTAATTTACCAATAATGTAGCTCACCCCACCCTTTAAAATCAAATTTAAATTTTAAATTGATCAGTAGCTCTCATTCTTACTAAGCATTTGAGGCTCCAGTCCCTGCGTGAGACTTCACTGCATCACACACTATATCATAAGGTTAACCTACCAGATTACACTTTCCCCTACCCCCCCCAGAATTGTTCACCGAAATTTTACCAATTTTTCCATGAAGATACCCTACTCCCCCACTCACCCTCACACCAATTTACTACGCCTCCTGAATTTTCCCTGACACAAGAGGGCAGATTTAGAGAAGAAAAAATTATTTTCTGTTGCACCCCCCCCCCCCAAAGGAAACTATCCCAGTCCCTTAATTTTCTCCCCTCTCCCCAACTTGAAATGGGGCGATTTTGAATTTTTACATTTGACTTTACACACTTCTTACCAACTCCCAGCCAACATGGGCCACAGTGATCTCATACGCTGCAATTTTCACTCCCAGAAGAATTTTACTCCAAATCTCTCCCCTCCCCACCTCCTTGTCACAAAACTACGACGTAACACTTTCTTGGCACCAAACTTCAACAACCACCTCCTTCACTATTAGGTGGCCTGTGGCCAAAAGCCTATCGCCAACATGTAGGGTTGCTTGCACTTCACTGTACTGGTCCCTACTTTTTGACGCATACTGCCCCCACAGAAAATATTTTCTCATGGACCAGATGATAAAGTGGCCAAGGTCCCTTTTACAAACTGGTCCAGTTTTTAAAGAAGGAAGTTATACTCTAACTATACAGGACCTCTAACTCGAAAATCTCGGTAATAGAGTTTAGTCTTAAAATTAGCGGAAAAAAGACAGAACTGGCATTAGTTCAACTGGAAGAATACTCTGGCATATTTCTGGAGAGATGCGGGTTCATATCCTGTATGTCGGCGAAAATTTTTTCCGCAAAATATTAATTGATTTGATAAGAAATAAAATCTACTTTCTCCACTGTTTCTGAGGAACCAAGATGTAGGACCAATAAAATACTCCATACCATGTCTAACTGGTAACTTATTACTATTGCAGCTCATAAAATATTCATCGTAAGGATTAAGTTCAAGTTCAAAAACACAAATTAAAAAACTAATCTTTTTTCTGGTGTTCTTCAATGCACCATTTCACCTGATAGCCGCAAGTCTATTTGTGTCTGCTATGTTTACATACAGTATGGTAAAGGCAGCATTATTTTACATGTGGTTTTAAGAAATGAATATTAGACAGACTTGTTGTAAACAACAACCCTTACGCTCCCACGACCTATAAAATCGGTTCATGAAGCCTGCATATATGGCCATGAACCATAAACTTAGTCTTTAGTATCATAAAAAAAAATAAAATCAAAATTTTAAAAATATATTAGTGTTTGAACTAACATTTTTCTTTATATATAAAAAGACATTTCAGAGCTTCTAAGAAATGCTAATTTTTCAATTTATTCCTCAACTTGATGCTCTCAGAAATTACATACAGTATGGTAAAGGCAGCATTATTTTACATGTGGTTTTAAGAAATGAATATTAGACAGACTTGTTGTAAACAACAACCCTTACGCTCCCACGACCTATAAAATCGGTTCATGAAGCCTGCATATATGGCCATGAACCATAAACTTAGTCTTTAGTATCATAAAAAAAAATAAAATCAAAATTTTAAAAATATATTAGTGTTTGAACTAACATTTTTCTTTATATATAAAAAGACATTTCAGAGCTTCTAAGAAATGCTAATTTTTCAATTTATTCCTCAACTTGATGCTCTCAGAAAATAAAAAACCCTTTCCTCTTGCTCAAGCTATTAGCAGAGCCCAGATGGCAGGAAAGCAGTACCTGCTGTTCTATATCCCTCACTAGTTTGGCTGAGAGCTCTAGCAAGTTAATTGATTTGTTTAATATAGATTGGCCATATGTGTTCTCAATGAAACGAAGTCAGATGCCAAAGGAACGTTTTTTTTCATTGGAGGTTTCAATGATTTGTACAAAAATACAGCCATATACATTTTTGCATCATTTTAGTATATTCTGCAATTAAAAACTATTTTAGTATTTCTAAATTATTTTTATACATTATCGGAAGCTTTTATAAATAGAATAAGAAGAAAAAAATTCGATATTTCTTTGATCATGTGATGAGCAATGTCATAGGAGTGTGATATCGATCTGCAAACATCTGGTTTTGATTACAAACTAGGCTGACGATGTTAGGCTGTACAGATCGAATATTTCAGAAAGTACCAAAATGTTTTTTGCTTTCTTTTCCTGATGAAATTAAATATTTTATCCTATAAAAATAACATCACATATGGATATTAATCATAATGGATATTAGTTCAACAGGAAAATTTTTAATTTTTCCTAAACTACAATATTTCATTGACTCAGAGAGTTTCAGATGAATTCTGACTTTTCTCCGATTCTGAATAGGTATATCAGTTTCAATTACTTCTAGAATTATTTATACTGCTTCTCAAATATATACTGCAATTAGAAAGAATAATTATTTGAAGATTCACTGAAAATTAAATCATTAGGCATATGTGACTTAAAATGGTAGCTACCTCACATCTGATTAGGACATTATAACAGAAAATTAAATTTTAAAATGATAGGACTTTTTAGTATTACTTTTAATTAACCTGATTGGTTGGTTTACTTCTAAGGGGCACTTTTTTGCACAAATGGGCTAAATGTCCAGGTCACATGGACTCCGAAGGCTCAGAGGTTGTGAGAGGGGACCCACTGGAACGACTGTAGGGAGACAGATGGTAGCCTCTTGTCAAGGCCACCCAGCGTGTTCTTTAACGTGCACAGGGTATGGCTCTCCCGCACACAGAGCCACAGCTTAACTCCCATTCGATGGATGGCAGCCTTTCCAAGCCCAATTGATGTCCCCTACTGACATTGAGCAGGGAATTTTGCAGAGATAAATCTCAATGCTGACCCAACTGGGACTCGAACCTGGGAACTGCAGATTACGAGCCTAGACCACTACCAAGTGAGCCACACCCGCCCCTAATTAAACTGAAGTAATTTCATAAGTAGCAACCAGAATTTACAATTTCTAAGTCAAGTTTTTGATGTTTCCGTCAAGTTCAACTTTTCTGTAGTAGTCAGCAATAATGGAAATTGATCTGCAAAGGTTTCGTCTAAAATTTCAGAGGTTAAAATAAAGTATATAATGAATTGAAACATTTTTATTTAACATCTTCACAGCTCTTTATTCTTTTTTAGTTATTTATTTTTCAGCTTTAATTTAAATAATATTGTTTCAAAGGAAAATAAATTTTTGTACCACTGCTACCTGTCTTCAGAGATTTCTTAAAAATAAATTTTTATTTGCATTGCCAGATGCATTTTTTCACTACCTCATCATCCTCAAGCAGCCATGGGAGTAGAATAGTCACACCGCACCATTTCCCCTTTGTACAGTGCTTTCCCCTATGACATC
Organism: Ryuthela nishihirai; assembly: GCA_038380435.1. Classification (NCBI taxonomy): domain Eukaryota; kingdom Metazoa; phylum Arthropoda; class Arachnida; order Araneae; family Heptathelidae; genus Ryuthela; species Ryuthela nishihirai. The sequence goes on from JAWZYU010000005.1 coordinate 2,575,922, forward strand.
ACTGACCACGCCCCCTATGACATAACCATTATGTAACTGACCACGCCCCTTTATTAATATTCATATTTTTGACTCCCCTTTTAATCCCCTTTTTTTAAAAAAAAAACCCTGGCGCCATCTGGTGGCCATGACAAGTACTATTTTCGGAAAAATCCCTATTTTAACTCTAATTTCCCATCATTAAAAGCCCCTGGTTGACCTACCAATATTTTAAGCCCTCCTTCGCGATTTTTCAGACCCCCTGGTTGTCCCAACCTATATTTTTAGCCCCCCTTCTTGATTTTTCAGACCCACCTATATTTTAAGCCCCCTTCCTGAATAAGTCCCTTGGGATGGTAACGATCGGCTGATGCAAGCCTCGGAAAAATCACCTCACACAGAAAGGGATGATGCAAGTCTCTAAATAATTGTAAAAGCAGCTCCTCACATAGAATCAACTCCCAAAGTTGTATATTCTATGTATTTATTCCATATTAATTAAACACTCAACTCTCCCTCCCCTTTATTAAAAGCTCACTAAGCTCCTCTGGTTCATTTTATCAAGTCCGTTAAACAATTCCCTAGTAATTAAACACTTATCAAAATTCCCTTCCCTTTATTGAAACTTCACCAAACTCCTTTGGTATTCATCTGAAATTTTCCAAGTCCACTAAACACATTATTCCTTAGTAATTAAACACTTATCAAAATTCCCTTTTATTAAAAATCAAAAAGTTCACTCTCACCAATCTCCTTAGGTATCCACATTCATTTTGTCAAGTCCGGTAATCAACTCTCAATTCCCTAGATTTTAAAACCCTTTTATTAAAAGTTCACCAAGCTCCTTTGGTATTCCTCTGAAATTTTCCAAGTCCACTAATCAGCTCCCTAGTAATTAAACACTTATCAAAAACTCTGTTCATCATCCCACGCTTGAAATAAAACGTAGTAAATCAGTTTTCTCTAGATGCGTTTAATCAGAAAAAACCCCTAGAAAGAACCAAACTATTATAAAGTCTAATTTTAGTCTTTAGGTGTATACGCCTATTTTTCCACACTCTCCATATATTCTTAAAAGTCGCGACAGCAATCCCTATTCATCTGTTAATCTGATGCCACACATCACCAGTATCTACTACATAGCTCCCAAGATAATTAAAATGACACCTGCTCAAGACTGCAACCATTGAGATTAACTGAATCACAGCCTGCCTGACCAATTTTCATCAATTTTATTTTATCTCTGTATATAACCAACCAACTCTATTACCGTCTCATCAACATCATTAGCCAACAAGTCCAATTCATCTGCATAATCTAAATCAGAAATTTTAAATCTCTAGACCATTCAGGGCCAAAATCTTTCCCCTGTTGAACACCAGAAGCAATGCTAAATCAATAGCTACAAGCCTTACCAACTCTCACACACAATTCTGTGCTATTACACAGAGCTTTCATTATGTTAACTAACTTGTCTGGTATATTATATGATCTCACAATCGAACATAAATTATGACGATCAACAAAGTCGAAAGCCTTTTTGAAATCAACAAAGCTAGCAACCAAAATTTTCTGAAACTCTAAACATTGCTCAAGAATCTGCCTGAGTGAAAATATGTGATCTACACATCCCCTACCACTTCTGAATCCACATTGCTCATCACTCAATTAACTGTCAACCAGATTCTAAATTCTATTAAGTGCAATCATGGAAAGAACTTTACCTGGAACAGAAAGTAGGCTGATACCCCTATAATATCACAAAAACTACAATCATCATTTTTAAAAGAAGAGATAATAGCTCTGGTAAAATCCTTTAGGAACTATGCCTTTCTCATAAAAGATATTCAAAATTTCAGTCATCCATGTGGTAACCGAAACATTCCCAGCTCTAAGCATTTCCATAGTAATTTCATCTATCCCTGGACATTTTTGTAGTTTAAGTTTAGAAATAGCAAAATAACTTCAGACTGTGTTATAGGGCCAACATTAAAGACAGTAATGCATCTATCATCATTACAAATAATGGGAGTAGCTATTATACAGAGCTTTCATTATGTTAACAAACTTGTCTGGTATACTATATGATCTTACAATCAACCACAAATTATGACGATCAACAGAGTCGAAAGCCTTTTTGAAATCAACAAAGCTAGCAACCAAAGGTTTCTGAAACTATAAACATTTCTCAAGAATCTGCGTGAGTGAAAATATGTGATCTACACATCCCCTACCATTACTGAATTCACATTGCTCATCACTCAATTGACTGTCAATGTCAACCAGATTCTAAAAATTCTTCAAATAATTTTGCCTCCTCTGCTCCTTTTTTCTTAAAAGAATACTGTTAGTTTCCAAAAATGCCCGTTTAAAATGGTCCCATTCTTCCTCAACTATAGTAGTAAGCAAACCATGACTGTCATAATGACTAAGTAACCTATCATGGTAAGCTTTAGCTATAACTGGGGTTAACCTTACCTTTTTTATCCTTTAATCGCTTGTATACCTGTCCATTTTTCTACCATACGAAACATTAACTATCTGGTATAGCTCTCCGCTGTTGTGCTGTCTCATTACTTCCTCGGCTTTGTCAGCCAAGCCTCTAAGCCAAAGATTCTTACCAGTTGCTAAGTGATCTTATACTCGTTTATTAAGCTCTCTGTAATGCTTTCTATTAGGACTAGTAGGGTATTAAGGACATTCTTACAGTTCTTTCTTACTGAAATAAGCTCAAGTGCTTTATCATTCAAATAATTTTGCCTCCTCTGCTCCTTTTTTCCTAAAAGAGTACTGTTAGTTTCCAAAAAACCTGTTTAAAATGGTCCCATTCTTCCTCAACTTTAGTAGTAAGCAAACCATGACTGTCATAATGACTAAGTAACCTATCATGGTAAGTTTTAGCTATAACTGGGTTTTTCAGAGCTTCAGTATTAAAGGTAAATTTTTTAACCTTAGCACAACATTACTTAAGTTTAAGTTGGAAGACACTTTTTACAAGGTAATGGTTAGATCCAATTTCAGCTCCCCTATATGACCTGGTATTCCTAACACAACTAACCCATTTGCTGTTAATCAATATATAATCAATCATATTCTTATGCAGCCCATATGGTGAAACCCACGTACACTTATGCATGCCATGGTGTTTGTAATAAGTATAATATAACCTTACCTTGTTCATCCTTTAATCCCTAGTATACCTGTTCATTTTCTACCACAGAAAACATTAACTATCTGGTACAGCTCTCTGCTGTCTCACTGCTTCCTCGGCTTTGTCATCCATGCCAACAAGCTGAAGATTCTTATCAGCAGCTAACTGATCTTTTACACATTTTTTAAGCTCTCTATAATGCTTTCTATTAGGACTAGTAGGGTATTGATTAAGGACATTCCTGCAGTTCTTTCTTACTGAAATAAGCTCGAGTACCTGAAACTTGATTTAAGTATTCTGAAACCATTAAGTTTCTTACATATAGGGGACGTTGCCCATTGCCGCTACCAATACCAAAAGGGTCTATCACCCCTCCCCAAAGGTCAGAGTCAGTATCAGCTTTGGCATTCAAGTCACCTAGAACAACAGTAATATCTCCTTTCTTGACAGAATTTAAATATCCTGAAGTTGTCTGTAAAACCTTTTCTTCTCATCCTCATTGGCATCCTCAGTGGGAGCTTTGGTATAAGAAACCTTTCATTAATTTACTCACATCCTAGAAGAGCATCTCTGATGTGTCTGCTGAGAAGCAGATCCACGCCTTGGTGACGCTTATTATTGTTTTTTCCTGAAATGAGAAATTTAAGATTATTTTTAAGAATCTGGCCTTTATGTGTTCATCTAGTCTCTTGCAAGCCGAGAATATCTAAATTATAACGGTGGAATTCTTGTGTGAGGACATCAAAAGAATAATCTTTATGCAGAGTCCTCACATTCCAACTACCTATGGGGAGAAAATGGTTAGTGGGATGTTTAAAGAAATTACGTTTACAGAGAGAGGGAATGCCGACAATATCAAACAGCCCCCTAATCGCAGACATGGGGCAAAGACCCGTTCCCCCACCACTAAAGGCTGAAGCCATCTACACTGGAAGACTTCCTCCAATGTAGAATTTGACGATGCCAATAGAAGCAAAGAGTTCAGGTGCCTGCGATGACCTGTGCTCAGGATTATCCACCAGCTGATAAACATATCCTGTGAATCTATTCACTTGGGGCTGTCAACCCACAAACAAACAGAAAACACATCGGAAGATTTTCCCTCCACAGAAGCCCACCAGTGCAGCAAAATCAGGATTCATAATCAAGCTCAGAGCCATAATTCCGTTCAGGTTGGTATATGGTCAGCACCAGGACCCTGTTTGGTTTACCACTCTTTAGCAGTTTAGAAAAAAAAGAAAAGTAGCCACAGATGTCCAGATCAGTAGACCACACTAATCTGGCAGCCCTACCCCTCTGTTCACTTCCACGAGAGAATATCTCTTTTGAAAGGTACTAACGACCTGCATGATGAGAAGGCGGGTTGGATATTAGGTGCTATTCCTGGCCGGCTCTATGCAGCATCACAGAGGATTGGTGCATAGCTCTTCTTCCAGTGACTTTGCACTTGAAGTTTTTTTTTATAGGTGTTACCAGTTACTTGAAGCAATATTAATAAAAAATAGCTTTTTCATATTATAGCTTAAAATTTTTAAAATATAAATATTATCAAAATACTTGCCTGCAAAAACTGTTTTATTGATAAGGAGCTTTATACTTATTTATGGAACAAAAATAAGAGTGATTTACAAAAAATAAATAAAAACAAATACAAAACAAGCATCATGAAAAAAAACAATAAAAATATACATATAGAAAAATACAACTTATAATTTTTTAATGTGTTTTCCGCTTTCATCACAGTTGTTGAAAATAAATTCATTGTCACTGCTAATAATTGCACTATAACTTCTATCACTGATGTTTATTTTATCTGCCATGTTTATGGGTAAAAATTACGATCATGAATAATAATATTGAGCTCAGATACGACACACAACTACCCGCTATGGACGTTAGCACCAGACTGACTGTAGCATGTTGCCGCTATGGCGCCCTCAGGTGCAAAGGGTTAATTATTACTGTTGCACTTTGTAAACTTTCGGAACTTTCAGAAAAGCAGAAGTGACTGCAGCTACTACTCCTTAACTATGTCATAACAGTCTAGGATCCTTGGAAAATCTGGCAATTATAGTATTGTTTGTGTTGGTATTTCTCTTGTAGATGCATTTACTTCGGGTTCTTTCAAGTTTTCCCCCTCTTCAAGTCCAAATGAATTTGGTAGGTCTTTATTTTCGACACAATATGCAATCTCTGTCCATGAATATTTTGTCAGCTTCTTCAAAGTCCTTTTTGGTTTGTTGTTCTTTGCATTTTCAGAATATTCTGGTTCGAGTAGCATCAAAATAGCCTCTAGTAGTAATTAGCTCTCTATATAGTTCATTGCATGACTGAAAAATGATCGCTATTGGAAGATTTCATCTTAGTAAACAGAATGTATGGGGATAAATGTGTGGAAAGTGATGCTCTAGGTTACATTGTTGCAGTGCATATAGGCCGAAAAAACAACAGAATTTAAACCTTTTTTCACTTACTTTTAAGGTGGTTTGTGAAACAAGTTTTTAACAATACACATTTTCTCAGTTGATATGGTTGTCAAATTGGAAGTCATGACAACTATTATTATTCTGCAATAATAATTCCACATAGGGCAATCAATTTTCTTCAGCTAATTTTTAAGTATTGTTATTCTGTCTGAAAATATAATACTTCACAAGAAATTTTCAAGGCAATTACTTGGGTGGAAGGAGTTATATCCAATATGCCCCAATTTTGCAGGCTTTCATTTTAATTCAAAATACAATTTTTGTACTTTGCTACGTTTACAGATTCAAAAATTCATTTTTTACTACTCCCAGTGCACAGTAGCATTACCAAAATGGATGTGCCTACTATCAGGTTAAAAATAGGCTTCATGCAGCTGTTAAACCAATTAATTTTAAGAATTATGAATTTGCAGCACTAGTCTATAGAGGATTATTTGAATTCAATTCCATGAATATATTTCTATATTAATTTAAAATATTTTATTCTAAACAATTACCTATAACCCTGTCCATCAGGAATAGATTCCAAGGCAGGTTCTTTGCTTGGGCTCTTTTCCTTATCCTTCAGCATACTTCCTCTTCGAAACAGAATGCTAGTTAAGCTTCGTCTCCTTGGTTCACCTTAACAGAGTATTTTTTAATTTCTTTAATTTCATACAAATTTAACAATTTGAATTATCATCAGTCAGAAATTAACCATAAGTTGCTTTAAATATTTAAATCTATCTACTTACCATATTTGCTCACATAAATTCACCTCATAATTATGTGATGGTCCACCCATTCACTTTTACTTTACCTTAACCAGTTTTGCTTAATTTACATTATATTTATCAGTTTGGGGATTTTTATTTCCTTTTTGGTGGACTGTTCCAACCTCCTTCCAAGCAGCAGGAGTTGTGCATGCGCAACTTCAACCTTTTGACTGTTAACCGCTAAAACGCGTGTGTTCCAGGACATGCCCTCTGTTGTGTCATAGCTTGCATGCTTGTCAGTTTATGTAAAAGTCTTTCCTGGCGTGCAATATGACAAATGCTGGCCTTTGTACAACGTATGATATATCAGTGACGTGTGGTCATAGACTAGAGTTAGAAGTCAGTAAGAAGTTAGGAGAGGCGAGTTATTAGTAGAAGTTAGTAGTAGAAGAGTGAGTTGTTAGCAGTGGTGAAAGTAGATATTATTTCTTAGTGGTATGCTCAAAGCATAGCTATGTGTGGAAAATCACACACAGGAGATCACTCCAGTGAAGTCGTCTTACAGGGGTTAATAAATTGAAGTGTTTGGTGACGAAAGTACAGTGCTCTTAGATTTTCTCATTTTCCATATGTTTTCGGCAAATAGTGAATGATTTAGGAGATTTTTTAATGTGATATAAATATTAATATATTTAAATACTTGCTGATTCCATTGCATTCTTGGATTTCAGTCTTATTGAAAAAAAAATATGATTTAGATGTTTTCAAAATTATTTTAGAAAGGAAAATTAACGTTTAACTCAGGTTGTAATATTAAATACTCAACTTGCATATTTTAAACTCAGAAGCCAAATATAGCATTTTTTTAGAATAATGTTTACTGGAGATTTGGAAAAACCTATAAAATTTATAAAACTTGATCAATGATTACATGCCACATGGAAATTTCGCCTCTGACTTATCTATGATATAGATGTGAAATTGCAGAGTTTCCGTATCCAAAATGCGGTAGAAAAAGAGTGACTTTTGTCAAAAAAAAGTTGCGAGATTTTGTTGAGTGTTCCTGTGTGCCAAGCAAAATTATCTAACTTTCCAATATTGTCGCAGGTCTATAGGTTGGCCATTCCTGCAGTAGAAAAATTAATCATTTCACTTTTACACGTGACATACATATTTGTTGGCATGCTTAACTTTACATATGATTTGACTTCAATATAAACCTTGTCTTCACCTTAATGAGAAAGTTTAGCGATTCAGAAATGGCAATACCCACAGAGCGAAAATGGCAACTATTAGGTTGGCTGTGCGTGTATGATTTTACCGTTCATTTAGATATCATCGCAGCCTGATATGCAGAAGACTATTGCATCCCAAACTCTCCTCATCTCTCATGCTTGCCTTCTTTTCCCATTAAGAGTTAGCCGCTAAATGATCAACTGCAATGCCACTCTTCTAAGACCTGGCAGATTCTTTCTGTTCTCTCCTAACCTTAATCCACTCTGATAAAAGGTTTCAAGAAAAAGAGTAACCTCATTTTTCTTTAATGCAAAACAGCTGGGCTTTTTATTTCAGTTCCACAGCATTGTTCATTAGAGCAGAACCCAAATCATGCAATAGCATTATTTTTATATAAAATTTATTGTTTGGTGTAATTAAAAACTTGATAACAATTTTATCAATGTTTCTAAGGAAAAACATCTTTATTATAAGTTGATAATCATAATTTCTTATTATAATGATTCTGATATTTGGGGATCTCAAACGGCTCAACGTATCTAATATGTATATAAAAAAAAAAATAAATACCCCCTCAAGCAGCTGCTTGCCACAGAGGTCTGACAGGAGCCTGTCAGTAAAAGGTCTGTGAGGATGGCAGGACCTCAGCAGAAAGACATCACAAACATCCATGCCTTACCCGGGGCTCAAACCCAGGTCTCTTTGATCAGTAGCCAAGTGCGCTAACCACTTGGCCATGGGACGGCTTAGTATGTATACAAATGCTACAAATTCTGATACTGAAGGTTAAATTTCAAGGGATGCAAATGATGAAAACAGCATTAGAGAATTAAATTCTTAGTTGATAATTTTTTACACCTCTCAAACAGCTGTTTATCACTGGTCTGATAAGAGCCTGTCGATTTAAGACATTACATGACCAATTATGAAGGCGGGATCTCAGCAGAAAGAAAATAGCCATACCTATAGGGTCTCGAATCCAGGTCCCATAAACTTGAAGCAAAGCGTGTAAACCACTTGATCACAAGGATATTGTGAAGCACAATAAATAAATAAAATAAATACCCCCTCAAGCAGCTGCTTGCCACAGAGGTCTGACAGGAGCCTGTCAGTTTATATGCCAGAGTAGAAGGTCTGAGAGGATGGCAGGACCTCAGCAGAAAAACGACACGTAACATCCATGCCTTATCCGGGGCTCGAACCCAGGTCCCGTAGATCAGTAGCCAAGCGCGCTAACCACTCGGCCATGGGTTTGACAAATGCCAGTTATCAACGACGCAGTTTTTGTTAATCATTTTGAATCTTCTGTGGGCCTTATTCTTGAACTATCTTCTTTATCATTAGCTATCCACTATTTTAAACTTCTTTTTTGCAGACAACAATTTTGACATGCTGCGGGTCAATACTAACAAATATGCTGAATTTAGTGAAAATGATAGTGGTTATAAAAGTCAAAACTGGTAGTTCAGTATAAACTACTAATGAAATATGAGGAGGATTCATCATTGCAATTGCCTTAGGTGTGGGTCTTTTTTTTGGATGTCGAAAATCTCGGACTACAGGTACGTATTAAGAGTCAGAAATTTTTCCAAAGCATTCATTATTAATATTTAACATAAAAAGAAAATCAGTTGGAATATTGTTACTTACAAAGAGAAAATTTACAGCAAATGAAGTTTTCTCTTCAAACTCTATAAACAAATTAACTGCACTGAAATAAAAATCACAAAATCGTTTTCCCCAGTAGTATATTGGCGACAAGACTCGGGTGAAAAATATTTTTTGAAGGACATAAAGCTAACTGTGATGCCCCCTCATTCACTTTTACTTTACCTTAACCAGTTTTGCTTAATTTATGTTATATTTATTATTTCGGGGATTTTTATTTTCATTTTGGCATCACAGTGCTCATTTCCAAGAGTTAGGAGTTGCGCATGCACAACTCCGAACTTTCGATTGTCACCCGCTAAAGCGTATGTATAAGGACATGTCCACTCTTGCATCATAGCTTGGGCCGCTCGTCAATTTATGCAAATGTCTTTCCCAGTGTGCAACATGACACGTGCGGGCTTTGTACCTCTTGTTATAACCTGGTGACATGTTCTCTCAGTAGCACAGAAGACTGTAGAGAGAATAGTAGAGCACAGCACAGTTTAGAGATCAGTTTTAGTTTGGAGTTTGTTGAAGATGTTTGTAGTAAGAAATGATGTAGTATCTTCTTTATTGAAGTTTTGGTGAGTGCTTTTTGGAAATAAATTGTTTGTTATTTAAACCCTTTGAATCTTTACTAATTTTTTCTCTTGAGCAACGTTAGTTTGTTTTGATTAGCATTGACATAAAATTTTGTCAATCATTTACTATTTTTGAATTCTTACTCATTAACGCTTGCTGGTATTTTGAACCCTAATTAAACTTTATTTTTTGGCAATTTGTTAATTATTGCCTGGCGCCCGACTCAGCTATCCGGAGCATGAAAATAATTGGATCAGACAAAGGGTCCAAACTTTAAAAGTATTTCATTTCTTTGGAGCATTACATAACCTCATGAGGAGCGACAAAATTGAGAGAAAGTAAAAATTCGATAGAGATATAAATACCTTTTATTTAATATTCAAATAAACTTATCTAGAGTAAATAAATATATTTACTTTCAGGCTCCTGTCAGACCTCTGAGGCAAGCAGCTGCTTGAGGGGGTATTTATTTTTTTTATTTATTTTGTTAAAGTTTATAATTAGATTCAAATAAAAAACAATTAAACTAATAAATGCCAAAGTTCTCTTTTTTTAAATCTTCTGAATAATTTAAGTCGTAGAGTTTAAACCACAAGTGCACCTTGCTTTGCAATGGATTTCAATGTCTAAGTGAGTTCATATCCTTTCTTTGATTTATCACCCCGTTTTTCCAGTTCTGTCTCCGGTAGTGATTAAGACAGAACCCAGACAGCTACTGCGGATGGGAACGTGCATTGTCTGTGAACTCTTATATGACTCCCCTAAAGTTGGCTTTGGTTGGAGTTGTCTTTGTCTGTCTAGTTCTGCTCTCTATACCCAATATCCTTGCTAATCATTCAAAGATAGAAAGCATTACATGCAATTTCTAGCACTCCCCCTTGGCACTCCCTGTCGGTTTAAATGGAATCTTAAGTATCCGGTCTCTAAATAGCCTGGTATCTAAAGGGTTAAACTGTAATTAAAAACTGACGTTTTTTTCTTGAAAGGAATGGTTCATTTTTCATCATCATCCTCAAGCAGCATTGGGCTATGGAGGTCCAACCAGACTGTGCAATTTAGTTCTCCAAGCAAGTCTGTCCTGAGCTACATCTGCTACATCTGACCATTGCACACCAATTCTAATAAGGTCCTGTTTGACATTGTCTGCCCACTGCATCCTAGGTCTCCTCCTCTTTCTGAAGCCTTTAGGCACACTGCTCATAACCCTATTCGCCAATCTATCATTATCCATATGGGCATATGGCCAAACCAATGGAGTCTCTCTCTCTGCACAATATGCTGCTTAAAGGAGGTTGCAAACTCCTTTGCCTAACCTCATCATTAGTTAAAAAGTTGAACCACCTAATGCCCAAGATACTGCGTAAGCATCTAGTTTCCTGTTATCTTGTTTACAAAGCATCCAAGTTTCACTACCATAACTAACCCTAGAAAGAACCAAACTATTATACAATCTAATTTTAGTCTTTGGTGTATATGCCTATTTTTCTACTCTCTCCATAGATTCTTAAAAGTCCTGGCAGCAATCCCTAATCGTCTGTTAATCTCATGCCACACTTCACCAGCATCTGTTACATAACTCCCAAGATAATTAAACTGTGACACCTGATCAAGACTGCAACCATTCAGATGAACTGAATCACAGGCTGCCTGACCAATTTTCATCACTTTAGTTTTCTCTCTGCTTATAACCAAACCTACTCTACTACCAGTCTCATCAACAGCTCGAATGAAAGAGTTCATCTCATCAACATCATTTGCCAAAAGGGCTAAATCATCAGCATAATCTAAATCAGAAATTTTCGTATCTCCAGTCCATTTAAGGCCAAAATCTTTCCTTGGAAGTGAATTTCGCATAACATAAAATCAATAACCAAACTAAAGGGAAAAAGGACACAAAATGCACCCTTGTCGAACACCAGAAGTAATGCTAAATCAATTGCTACAAGCCTTACCAACTCTCATACATGATTCAGTGTTATTATAGAGAGCTTTCATTAAGTTAACTAACTTGTCTGGTATGGCATATAATCTCACAATCAACCACAAATTATGACGATCAACAGAGTTGAGCCTTTTTGAAATCAACAACGTTAGCAACCAAAGGTTTCTGAAACTCTAAACATTTCTGAAGAATCTGCTAAAGTGATCTACACATCCCCTACCACTTCTGAATCCACATTGCTCATCACGCAATTGCCTGTCAACCAGATTCTTAATTCTATTAAGTACAATCATGCAAAGAACTTTCCCTGGAACAGAGAGTAGGCTGATACCACTATAGTTATCACAAGAGCTGTGATCACCTTTTTTGAAAATAGGGATAATAATAGCTCTGGTAAAAATCCTTAGAAACCATGCCTTTATGATAAAAGATGCTCAAAATTTCAGTCATCCAAGTGGTAACAGAAACATTCCCAGCTCTAAGCATTTCTGTAGTAATTTCATCATCAACCCCTGGGGATTTATGAAGTTTAAGTTTAGAAACAGCATAATAACTTCGGACTGTGTTATAGGGCCAACATTAAAGCCACCAATGCATTTATCATCATTGAAAGCAATGGAAGTATAACTAACCACATTGTTTAGAACATCACTGAAATGCTCAGCCCACCTAGCCATGACAGAATCCTCACCTTCTATAACCTTACCTTGTTTATCCTTCAATCCCTGTATAGCTGTTCGTTTTCTACCACACAAAGCATTAACTTTCTGGTACATATCTCTGGTGTTGTGCTGTCTAACTGCTTCCTCGGCTTTGTCAGCCAAGCCACTAAGTCGAAGATTCTTACCAGTTGCTAACTGATCTTATAGATGTTTATTAAGCTCTCTATAATGCTTTCTATTAGGACTAGTAGGGTATTAAGGACATTCTTGCAGTTCTTTCTTACTGAAATACGTTTAAGTGCATACGTTAAGTGAAATACGTTATTCTGGCTCTTCTGCTCCTTTTTTCCTAAAAGAGTACTGTTAGTTTCCAAAAAAGCCTGTTTAAAATGATCCCATTCTTCCTCAACTTTAGTAGTAAGCAAACCATGATTGTCATAATGACCAAGTAACCTATCACGGTAAGCTTTAGCTATAACTGGGTCTTTCAGAGCATCAGTATTAAAGGTAAATTTTTTAACCTTAGCACAACATTACTTAAGTTTAAGTTGCAAGACACTTTTAACAAGGTAATGGTTAGATCCAATTTCAGCTCCCCCTATATGACCTGGTATTCCTAACAGAACTAGCCCATTTGCTGTTAATTAATATATAATCAATCATATTCTAATGCAGCCCATCAGGTGAAACCCATGTGTACTTATGTATATCACAGTGTTTGTAATAAGTGTTAGTTATTCTGAATCCATTGAGTTTACATACCTTTAGGAGACGTTGCCCATTGCCATTGCAGCTACCAATACCAAAAGGGCCTATCACTCCTCCCCAAAGGTCAGAGTCAGTACCAACTTTGGCATTGAAGTCACCTAGAACAAGGGTAATATCTCCTTTCTGGACAGAATTCAAAATATCCCGAAGTTGTCCGTAAAACCTATCCTTCTCATTATCATTGGCAACATCAGTGGGGGCATAACAGCAAATAACATTCAAGCCTTTAACACTTGTCTGAAATTTTGCTGTAAGAAACCTTTCATTAATGCACTCATATGCTAGAAGAGCATCACCAGTGTGTCTGCTGAGAAGCAGACCCACGCCTTGGTGATGTTTATTATCGTTCCTCCCTGAAAAGAAAAATTTAAGATTATTTTTAAGAATCTGACCTTTATCTGTCCATCTGGTCTCTTGCAAGCCGAGAATATCTAAATTATAATGGTGGAATTCTTGTGTGAGGACATCAAGAGAATAATCTTTATGCAGAGTCCTCACATTCCAATTACCTATGGAGAGAAAATGGTTAGTGGGATGTTTAAAGAAACTATATTTATTGAGAGAGGAAATGGCAACAATATCAAACAGCCCCCTAATCGCAGACATGGGGAAAAGACCCATTCCCCCACCAGTAAAGCCTGAAGCCATCTACACTGGAAGACTTCCTCCGATGTAGAATTTGACGATGCCGGTAGAAGCAAAGAGTTCAGGTGCTTGCGATGACCTCTACTCAGGATTATCCACCAGCTGATAAACATATCCTGTGAAAAACACAGTGGAAGATTTTCCCTCCACAGAAGCCCACCAGTGCAGCAAATGCCATAATTCAGTCCAGTCCAGTGGGTTTATATGGTCAGCACCAGGACCCTGTGTGGTTGACCACTTCTCAGCAGGGTAGAAAAAAAAAGAAAAGTAGGCAGAGTTGTCCATGTCAGTAGGCCACACTAATCTGGCACCCCCCCCCCCCCCTTCCATTCACTTTCAGAAGAGAGTATCTCTTTTGAAATGTAATAACGGTCTGCACCACGAGATGGCGGGGTCGGACATTAGGTGCTAGGCGTGGCCAGTTCTATGCACCATCACAGGGGATTGGTGCATAGCTCTCCTTCCAGTGACTATCTATCTACCATTTACAGAGAAAAAAAAATCCTCCAGTTCCAGCTGTATACAAGACACAACTGGAACCGTAGTCCCTGATAATGACAGCTGCCAAACCCCCAACAGGCTGAGCGATTCCCTGGTTACTGCAATCAACTGCAGGTACCAAGTGGCTAGCTGGCCAGGGAACCCCAAAGAGGTCTCATGTACTTAGCCTAAAAGGCCTTAGTAATGAGCAGTCTCATTGAATATCAAGGGAAACGATAAGCATTCACTTTTAAAACAAATTAAATTCTCGGTTGAAAAAGCATTAAAGTGAAAAGGAAATTGTTAAAGGAGCCAGTACTGAAAAATGTCTTACCAGCAAATAATTTCTTACCAGTACAGGGCCAACATTTTTACTTTCACCACTGGTTGTTAGCAGTGAGACAGTGATGAGATGTAGTCGACATTTTTATTTGATGTTGGTGAGTTGAATTTTTGGAAATAAATTTTGTTTGTTACAAAAACTTTTGTATCTTTGCTACTTTTTCTCTTGAGCAACGTTAGTTCATAATTTGTGATTGTATTTAAAAATTAAACTTGACAATAATTTTTTTTTAGTTGGTTAGTTGTTTTGGGTTTTATGGCGCATGGGCGACCAAGCCATAAGCACCAAACAAAAGACAATATAAAATATAAAAGATGTGTAACCTGCAACCAAATTTAAAAGAAATTAGCTAAATTGTAAAATGGTAAAACAACAAAGAACAAGTGTAAAAATACAAAGTAAAACAATAGAATACCAAGTGCAAGTGACCAGGGATATACACACAATGTATAAGGTGGT
This sequence comes from Ryuthela nishihirai, assembly GCA_038380435.1. Lineage (NCBI taxonomy): Eukaryota > Metazoa > Arthropoda > Arachnida > Araneae > Heptathelidae > Ryuthela > Ryuthela nishihirai. The sequence goes on from JAWZYU010000005.1 coordinate 2,591,000, forward strand.
AAAATCAAAGTCGAGTAAAATATCCACTTGAAAAATATAAGTTATAACAATCCCAGGTGTAAAAGACCTGGGCTATAGAAAATATTAGGTAAAATCAAAATCTATTAAAATAACCACAATATTTTAAAAAGGAAAAAACTGAGGGTAAAAAGCAATGATCGGTTAAAAGATGTCCGAGTGTAAGAGGCTCGGACGCAAAATCATGAAAATTAAAATACAATTTTCGTTCAATATTAAAAGCTTCACATTCAATTAAAACATGTTTAACGGTTAAAACGGTGTCACAAAACTCGCGCTTAGATACGTCATTCGCCCGTAGAAGAATTGAATGACCTAAGCAGAGCCAAGCAAGGACAACTTCCTCCTTGCGATTCCTGCGGTAACAAGACTGCCATGGTTTGATGATAGGTTTGATCTCAAAGAGCTTGTTGGTAAGCTGTTCTGACCAAGATCTCTGCCACTGTGCCCGGAGCTCGTTGGTAAAATGCTGCCGGAAATCCAGATAGGGAACCGGCAACGGAGAGTAGGACAGGGGCGTGGCTGACTTGGCAGCAGCGTCTGCCAAGTCATTGCCCCTGATCCCGACATGACCGGGCACCCAACAGAAGAGAACATTGGTTGTTGCTGCCATACGATGTAGTTGCTGGCAGATCTTAGTAAGAACTAGGTGAGGCCGATGCCTCACCGAGATCAAAGCCGTAACCGACAATGTAACCGACAATGATGCTTAGCCACCATGTGGTCCGAGGTGAGACTGATAGCGTGCAACTCTGCAGTGAAGATGGAACACTGCAGTGGGATCTGGTCTGCAATGATTACATCACAGCAGATCATGGCCGATCCCACCGATGTGCCGGACTTCGAGCCATCTGTAAAGACAGGCAAGAAGTCCGGGTGCGCAGCACGATGGCTGGCAAAGAGTTGCCGGTACACACAGTCGGGTGTAAAGGCCTTCCCCGCCCTGCACAGGGAAAAATCACAGGAAGGGGAAACAGCGAGCCATGGTGGAAGTGGCTCAGCTGTCGACTGTGCGACGCTATCAAGACTGGTGTTGATGTCTCTTAAGTAGCCTCAGACTCGCAAACCAAAAGGATGAATGGCAGTCGGCCGATTTATGTAAAGCATTTCCCACTTTGGACTGAAAACGCAGTCCCAAGTGGGATGGCCAGGCAGGGATTACAATTTCGATGCATATTGTAGGGACAACTGCTGACGGTGAAGAGATAATTAAGTTCGTCGGTCTCAACGTAAAGACTCTAGACCGGTGAGGTGCGGAAGGCTCCCGTACAAACACAGAGGGCCTGGTGATGGAGGGAGCCAGCACCTTCACCACCAAATCCTGGGTAGAGTCATACACCTGGGATCCGTAGTCCAGTTTCGATCAGAGAAGTGCACGGTAGAGGCAGAGCAAAGAACATCAGTCCGCCCCCCAAGAAAGGGAGGAGCGGACCTTGACGATGTTCAATGCCCGCGTGCACTTGGACCTGAGATGACGTATGTGAGGTAAAAAGGTCAATTTCTGATCGAATATGAGACCGAGAAACTTGGTCTCTGCCACAACTGGAATGATGTTATCCCTGAGCCGCAGCTCGGGATCCAGGTGAAGATTACGCTTGTGGCAAAAAGTGCACACAAGCAGTCTTCTGTCGGGAGAACTGAAACCCGTTTGGTGTCGTCCAAACCGAAAGATTGTTCAGGGCAATTTGCAGTTGTCTTTCAATGACCCTCATGCTGAACAAAGAGCAAAAGATGCTAAAGTCATCAACATAGAGGGCATTGCCTACTGATGGAGGAAGTTGTCTAGTAATAGAATTAATCTTGACAGCGAAAAGCATAACACTCAGAACACAGCCTTGTTGTTGGGGATATGACCCCCCCCCCTATTGTTGGGGATAATGACCACGACAGAGTGTTACAGACTGTTACAGACACAGACATGAAAAGAACGTGTCGATAAGAAGTTGGAGATGAAGATCGGCATGTAACCTCTCAAGCCAAAGCTGTGGAGGTCACGAAGAATGCTGAATCTCCAAGCCGTGTCGTACGTTTTTTCTACGTCGAAGAAAATTGACACTAGGTGCTCTCTACGTAAAAATGAGTTTCTGATAGCCGATTCGAGGCGTATCAGATGGTCAAGAGTTGACCATTGCCTGCGAAAGCCACACTGGGTGTTGGAAAGAAGGTTGTGATGTTCTAAATACCAGATAAGTCTGGCATTTACTATTCTTTCCAACACCTTTCACATACAGCTCGTCAACGCAATGGGACGATAATTTGAAGGAATTTTGTAATCCTTTCCTGGCTTTGGGAAGGTCAAGATGATGGCCTCCCGCCAGGAGTCTGGAAACTGCTCCTCGAGAAAAATGCGATTGAAAAGATGGAGCAGTCGATCCTTACTTGATGGTGATAGGTGTTGGAGCATGGCATAATGGACATTGTCCGGCCCGACAACAGATGCATGAGAGGAGTGCAGAGCAAGGTGAAGCTCCTCCGCTGTGAATGGCCTGTTGTAAGACTCCAGGCCATTCAAGAGGAAGGACAGTGGAGAGCATTCTGCCCTGCTCTTCTGGGCCAGAAATTCGGGGGAGTAAGAGGAAGAAGAAGAGATGGAGGAGATGACTCCCCCAGAGTGTCAGCAATTGCCTGTCCATTGTGCTCCAGGATCGATAACGAGTGAGACGTGTAGTTCCCACCCATCTTCCGGACTTTATCCCACACGACCTTAGAACTGGTCGTGCGGTTAATAGAACACGTATACTTTATCCCAGATTCCTTCTGGCTGTGGCGCCAGATGAAACGAGCATTCGCCCTAGCGCGTTTGAAATTTTTGAGGTTGGGGGTCGTCGGAGATATCCGACGACCCCCCAACCTCGAAAGCAGTTCATAAGGCTCAACCTTACGAGCTGCGGTGCAATCTGGATTCCACCACGGTTTCGGAAAGCGAGAAAACCGTGTCAAAGTTTGAGGAATTGTTGATGCAGCTGCATCTATGATACAGTCTGTTATCTCCGCCACTGCAACATTGATGGGTTCCTGGCTGGCAGAGTGGTCATCGAGATCAGAGAGCAGCTCAAAACCACCCCAGTCAGCCCGATCGAGCCTCCACTGTGAGACACGTGAAGGGCTGCATGGCCCCCCCACGGGAGATGGTGCACACCACGGGGAGGTGATCACTTCCATAAGGGTTGTCCTCGACCTCCCACGTAAAGAGTGGAAGGATCGAGGAGGAGCAGATGGTAAGGTCAACAATGGCAGTGAAAGTGCGGGTTGGGGAGTGAAAGTAAGTACTGACACCAGTGTTCAACAGGGAGAGAAAAGGATCCAGGAGCCACTGCTCCAGGACCCCACCCCTCCCATTGGTGTCAGCACTGCCCCAAAGTGGACTGTGTCAGTTGAAGTCCCCCATTATGAGGAAGGGAGACGGCAGCTGCGAGATGAGATCATCAAGGCCTTCCTGGAAGATGATGCTCCCAGGTGGAAAATATACAGAGCAGACAGTCAGCGAGAACCCCACAAAGAGGCGGATGGCAACTGCCTCTAAGTTGGTGGTAAGGGGTACGACCTGGAATGGAGAATGGTTGCTCACGAGGATGGTGACTCCCCCACAAGCTGGACCATCTCCATCCCGGTAAACTAGTGAGAAGTGCTGGATCATGGGATCTGTGACTGGCTGCAAGTATGTCTCCTGCAGGCACACACAGATAGGCTGGTGTGCCCTGATGTCATCTAGATTCCTCTGGAATCCACGACAATTCCATTGCAGGAGTGTGGCCATCTCAGGACTTAGAAGAATGGGGGGACGATGAATTCCTATTCAATTTAACTGCCGCAGAGAACGGTTTAGTGAATAGGGGGCGGTCTGTATCCATGTCCTCGGAATCATCTGAGGGGCATGGATTGGTGACCGCCCTTTGTGGAGGAGTGATTTGTTTCTTTTTGGGCCCTGGTAATTTGGAAGGTCTTGCTGTCTGAGGATGGGGAGGAGGAGTGGAAGTGGAAGTGGAAAGCTTCCAGTGGAAAGCTGAGTTGCAGGAATGGAAACCGGGGTTGATGTTGAAGTCGACACCACCCTCAGTTTCGCCTGCGTCAGGAGGTACTTAGCTGCTGGCGAGAAACACTCAGTTGGTGGTACACTGATATCAGTCTGCACTGCAACCAAAGTCATTGGAACGATGGGCTTTCCAATGATTGCACCAGCATAGGATACCTTGCTAGGTGGGATGGGCAGTGCAGCAAGCTTTCTTGCTTCAGCATACGAGATATTGTTCATAACTTTCAAGTGTTGTACCTCCTTTTCCTCCTTACACTTCGGACAGTCGTGGGAGTATGCCGGATGTTCACCACTGCAGTTCACACAGCTTGCCTTTTGTGCTGTGCAGTCAGGATCCAGATGATCCTTACTGCCACAGTGAGCACATGTGGGTTTGCCCCAGCAAGCTGTGCGGGGATGACTGTATATATGACACTGAAAACAGCACAGAGGGTTCAGTATATATGGCTGACCCTCACGAGGCAAGCTACCTGCCTTGATGGAAGAAGGCAGGCATGGAGTATTAAATATCACAATCAGTACCCAGGAGGGTACCAATTTTCCATCACGGCGTGTCGAAACCCGGTGGACTGCTGTTACTCCTTGAGGTGTGAGCTCTGAGAGGATTTCCTCCTCACTGATATTGAGGAGGCCCCACTCAGTGATCACACCCTGAGAGGAATTCAAAGTTTTATGGGGAGAGACTTCGACAGCCACCCCACCAATTTCTTTGATTTTCAGGAGAAGTTCCGAGTGTTTGGAACCAGCGGTCTCAACCTGCAAATAGCCAGATCGTAGGTGCTTCACAGATTTTGGCTCTCCCACAAGACCCTTCAAACCTTTATTAACGAAAAATGGGGACATGTCCCAAAGTACCTGATCACACGTGGAGTGGATGATCAGGAATCTCGGGAATGAAGACACAGACAAAGAAGATGGGGGCTCATGTTGAGCACTCTTTGCGGCATTGATCGCATTATTTTCATCATTCTCTTTCATTTTTTTTTCATTTGTGTGGTTCAGTGCCTCCTGTCCCCACCCTCCACGGAGCCCAACAAGGGGACGACCAGTTGGGCGCCAGGGCTATGCAGGCACTATACCAACACAGACAGTGAGCCAAGCCCTCACAAATAAATAAAAGGAAAATAAAATATGAAATGTGCAGAACAAAAACATTCTACACAAAAGAAACAAAGCGTAAAATAAGAAAATTGCGAAAGACCAAACTGGCCTCACAAAGAAAGTATAACTTTAAAAGGAAAATAAATTGTGAGGAAACTTGTGAACCTGTACCCGGACCATGGGCAAGGTTACTCACTGCTCTGCACGGTTGACTATGGCAGGACCTGCCCACCAGCCGATTGCTCCTGGGGGGGGGGGGGGGGGGGGGGGGCACCTGAGGAGCTCCCGTTTACCGGAAGCAGAGGCCAAAGCAATGTATAGCAGAGGCCCCGGAATCCACTGCCCAGCCCCATGACAGACAGGCTCCCCAATGGCAAGGCGGCCAAAGGGGACCCGCCATTCATGAGCTGAGAAAAGAAGACGGGGACCACCGAGCAACTACCAGGATCCTCCTTTCCCAGGACACAGGTCTCCGCACACGGCAAACACATGGGCGAGCGTTTAGGATCCTGTGAATGTAACCAAGCCAACGGAACCTTCACAGGGTGGTCCCCCTCACCACGTACAGGCGCTCGCACCAAGGGGGCATTTTTTTTTAATTCTTACTCACTAAGTAATACCTGCTGGTATAATATTAGAACCCTAATTTCGACTTTAATAGGGAAGTTATTATTGTTTGGCGCCTGAACTATCCAAAGTTTGAATAAATATTGGATCAGGTAAAAGGTCCAAAACTTTAAAAAGTTATTAATCTTTGGAGCGTTACACAGCTGAAAAAAGAAAGTGGCACAATGAACACAAATAAATAAAAGGAAAATAAAATATGAAATGGACAGGGACCTGCCGGTAAAAGATAGTGGTCCGAGAACAGGGACTGTATATTTATGTATAAATTGTAATGCTATTTAACGTGATTGTCAAAGATAGTAATTTTTGAGCTGATTAGTTGTATGTACTATTTATAGATTTAATAACAGCTTAAGCCAAAAATTTTGGTTGAGCAAGAAGCTTGACTTTTTTGTTTATTAGTCAAAGATACTGAAGCTTCAGCACAGTTATTGCTGATAGTTAAGATCTTTATTGTATGTATGTAAAGATCAGAAGTGTCTGGACACACATGATAGATAAAATTTTTGATAAGCAAGTTTATGTTTGACAGCTTAGTATAGCTTTAGTATTGTATTGTTGTATGGCAGTACGTTTGAGCACTGCTCAAGATTAAAAAAGTTTCAAAAGTTTCCAAATTCAAAATTTTGGCACACCGCTAAACATGTCTGCTAGTAATATGGCCGATTCTGCCACAATGACTCTCGACTTAGAAAAAGTAAAAAATAGGTTGCAGGATGTAATGAAAGAAGCAGAAGTGTTAATGAATCTGCTTAATGAGTCTCAGGAGTAAAGGGGAACGACAACAACCCCTAAATTTGCTGACAATGCTATGTCAGTTCACCAACGTAGAAACTTTGAAAGTAAGGTTCCATTTTCTGTTCCGTTAGAAGCAAGTGATAGAACAGAGTATTATCAACTGCCACAACAACAAGTTGCCAATCCATTTATTAACTATAGTCCTTATGTTAAATGGCCTTTACCTGAGATAAGGTTCGACGGTTTGAAATGTCTGTCATCGTGGACATTTGTCAAGTCCATGGAAGAGCATTTCCGTTTACATGAAGTGCCCAAAACAAAAAGGTGGTTTTAGCAGTATCTTGTCTAATTGGATGTGCTAAGTAATGGTGGAATAACATAGGATGTTATCATTGAATAGAGTTTTGGAAAGATTTTAAAAGCGAAATCATGGAGATATATCCAGCTTATAATGATTGGACAGAATTAGCTATGAAACTGTTTTCACGAAGACAAAGGGAAGGGTTGGGTTGTTTTACCTATGAGTGGCACTTTTTTGCACACCATGGGCTAAATGGCCAGGTCACATGTACCCCGAAGGCTCAGAGAAGGTTGGGGGAGGAGACCCACTGGAACAGCTGTTGGGAGACAGATGGTAGCCTCCCGTCAAGGCCATCCAGCGTGTTCTTTAACGTGCACAGGGTATGGCTCTCCCGCACAAGGGGCCACGGCTTAACGTCCCATCCAACGGACGGCGGCCTTTCCAAGCCCATCGGTGTCCCCTACTGACCGTGGGCAGGGCGGGGAATTTTGCGGAGATAAATCTCAACGCTGACCCAGCTGGGACTCGAACCTGGGAACTACAGATTACGAGCCTGGCGCGCTACCGACTGAGCCACCCCCGCCCCGCACCACAAGACAACACAACTGTGCAATGCATTTTCTCATGTCCACAAGTTTTAACAATAACACTTCTTGCTACTTTGGAATCTACTGTTTTGTTTGAGGGTACATCGAACGTCAATGGGACCTCATCCATGTTTGCTATTTGTGAAATTCAAAATTTCCTCTTTTTCTTGCATTAATGACAAATTTATGAAACTCGATAATCTTGTCTTCATATTCTGTTGGCATCTTTTGTGCTATTTTTGTTTTAGTCCACATATGTAAGTCAGTTCTCTTCATGAATCTAGAACACCATGACGTTGATCCTGTAAAATCAGCAATGTCTCTGTTAGTAGCTATCACTCTTGCTTGTTGAATAGTAATTTTTGTGGAAACTGAAAATCCCGAGCTTCGGTGGAATATCCAAGTTTTTAATTCTTCTTCTAGTTCCGGCCATTTTGCAATTCCATGTCGCAGATTATGTTTACTATGCATAGCTTTTTTTAGGTCTTCTTCCTGTCTTCTCCAAGTTTTTATCATCTTTTCTGTTGGCGGTGATCCGAAATTCCTCTCTGCTGCCCTGTTTCCGTGTTCTTTGGCATACTCAATCACTCGTGCTTGAATGCAATATCAATGCAGAATCTGTGTTGTTTTTGAGCCATGTTTCGCAGCAAAAACACGAGAAAGCTTCTTCGGTACTAAAAGTTTACGTTTTTGTTGCCTTGAGGCGCTGTAATCGGTAACGACGCGCCATGCTTGGCTTTTCGAAAAAATATGCCGGTGAAATGTGATCACGCATGCGCACATTGGATGAATCGTAACCTTGAGATGTCAGTGGATCTGAACTCTATTTTACTGGAATGCTGCCTCTGTCAGTAGTGAAGCATAAAATACATCACCCAACTTATTATTTTTACAGAACAAAAAAAAATATGGAAACGATTTATTTGAAACCACTCTTTCACAAAAGGACAAAATGCAAAAGAATACTTATATAGGTATATTGATATAAACCAAAAGTTTTAGACTGAAATTTCAACTCATAATTTTGATTACCGGCGCATAAGACACACCCCATATTTTAGGTTGGCACAACAAGACAGGTTGGCACAACAAGACAAGACACATTGGCACAACAAGACAGGTTGGGATGGGTTGTTTTACCTCTGAGTGGCACTTTTTTGCACACCATGGGCTAAATGGCCAGGTCACATGTACCCCGAAGGCTCAGAGAAGGTTGGGGGAGGAGACCCACTGGAACAGCTGTTGGGAGACAGATGGTAGCCTCCCGTCAAGGCCATCCAGCGTGTTCTTTAATGTGCACAGGGTATGGCTCTCCCACACATGAGCCACGGCTTAATGTTCCATCTGATGGACAGCAGCCTTTCCAAGCCCATCGGTGTCCTCTACTGACCGTGGGCAAGGCAAGGAATATTGCGGAGATAAATCTCAACGCTGACCCAGCTGGGACTCGAACCTGGGAACTACAGATTACAAGCCTGGCACGCTACCGACTGAGACACCCCTGCCCCAACAAAGGGAAGGAGATGATATAGAAAAATTTATCTGGAGTACAGTAGAGTTATACCAGCTGTACGATGCTGATGCTGCTGAAATTGATATTATAAACTGCATATTGTCCCAATTTCTTTTGCCCATTAAGAAATTCTTAGAAGTATGAAATGTAAATTCAATTTCAACTTTAGTCAAATTGGCTTGGCAATATACCGCAAGAAGAGAATCTGCAGCAATTGAATTAAACCAACAATGGATGCAATCCTCTCCAAAGCAGTGCTATCAGGTTGAGTCTCGTAAAATGACTCCCATACGACCGGAAGTTACACAGTCCTGACAATTTGTGCTGAGCAGCAGGAGTTGCGCATGTGCAACTCTGACCTTTTGACTGTTAACTGCTAAAGAACGCGTGCTCAATGACACACCCTCTCTTGTGTCATAGCTTGCGCGCTCGTCAGTTCATGTAAATGTCTTTCCCGGTGTGCAACATGACACGTGCCGGCCTTTGTACAATGCATGATATATCAGTGACGTGTGGTCACAGAGTAGAGTTAGAAGTTAGAAGAGGAGAGTTGTTAGCAGAAGTTAGTAGTAGAAGAGCGAGTTGTTAGTAGTGAGATAGTGATGAGATGTAGTTGACATTTTCATTTGATGTTGGTGAGTTGAATTTTGGAAATAAATTTTGTTTGTTATAGAAACTTTTGAATCTTTGCTATTTTTTCTCTTGAGCAACGTTAGTGGATAATTTTTTATTGCATTTAATAATTAAACTTGACATTCATTTTTTTTTAATTCTTACTCGCTAAGTAACGCCAGCTGGTATAATATTAGAACCCAATTTCGACTTTAATTGGCAAGTTATTATTGCCTGGTGCCTGAGCTATCCGGAGTTTGAATAAATATTGGATCAGATAAAAGTTCCAAAACTTTAAAAAGTTATTAATCTTTGGAACGTTACAATTACCATTTAATTTCAAAACACTTTCAAAAAACATAATAATGCACTCCTGTCTCCAACTATTTCAAAGCAACAGTTAATGGAATTGTTTGTAAATTACATATTTCTTATATGCTTTGGAGTTTGGAGAAAGTATTTCTGCTTGTTTGTCCTTCTGTCCATTTAACTTTAGCATTCCTTTATAATGACCTCTTCAACTTTTTTAAAATTTTTTAATTATAAATGTATTTATTTAAATGCGTTTGACATGCATTGTGATATAAATATGAGAAGCCTAATAGTATCTCAATTGAGTGTAGTAGATTTTGAAACAGTCTAGAACAGGGTTGGGTTGTTTTACCTCTGAGCAACACTTTTTGCACACAGTAGGCTAAATGGACAGGCCAGGTCATAAAGACCCTAAAGGCTCAGGGAAGGTTGGGGGAAGGAACACAGTGGACAGCTATTAGGAGTCAGATGGTAGCCTCCTGTCAAGGTCATCCAGCATGTGCAGAGGATATGATTGTTCCACACATGAGGTCATGGCTTTACATCCCATCTGACGGACGGCAGCCTTTCCAAGCCCATTAATGTCCCCTACTGACAGAGGGCAGAGTGAGGAGTTCTGCAGAGATATATCTCAACGCTTGTAAATGGTAGCTAGGCATAAACTGGAAGGAGAGCTGTGTACCAATCCCTAGTGATGATGCACAGAACCGGCCAAGTCTAGCACCTAATGTCCGACCCCACCTTCTCGTGGTGCAGGCTGTTAGTACCTTTCAAAAGAGATATTCTCTTTTGGAACGGAACAGAAGGGAAGGGCTGCCAGTTCAGTATGGCGTACTGATCTGGTCATCTATGGCCACTTTTTTCTTTTTTTTTCAACCCTGCTGAGGAGTGGTCAATTTCACAGGGTCCTGGTGCTAACCATTTATACCTACTGGACTGGTTTAAGGATTTGAGCTTGATTATTGATCCTGGACTTGCTGCACTGGTGGACCTCTGTTGAGGGAGAGTCTGCCGCTGTGTTTTCTGTTTGCTTCTGGGTTGCCAGCTCTAAGTGAACAGAGGCATGGGATACTTTATATCAGATGGTGGATAATCCTAATCAGAGGCCATCACAGGTACCTGAACTTCACTTAGCTAGTTGGGCATCGTCAATCCTAAACTGGAGTAATGTGTCTCTTAATATGGCTCTTGAAAAAGTCCACTTGAAAAGGTGGTGCCTGAAGTTCCTACCAGCATCGGTGACTTCAGCCTTTAGCAGAGGAGGAACAAGTCTTTGCCCCATGCCTGCGATCAGGGGGCTGTTTGATATTGTTGACCCTACCAATCTCAATAAACCTAATTTCTTTAAAAATCCTACTAATCATTTTCTCTCTGCAGGAACGTGGAATGTGAGGACATTACATAGAGATTATTCTCTTGATATCCTCATGCAGGAATTCCAGTGCTATAACCTAGATATTCTAGGCTTGCAAGAGACCAGATGGACAGGTAAAGGTGAGAGATACTTAAAAATAACTTTAAATTTCTCTTTACAGGGAGGGAGGATGGAAAGCATCACCAAGGCGTGGGTCTGCTGCTCAGCAGACATGCTAGTGATGCTCTTCTAGGATATGAGTGCATTAATGAAAGGTTTCTTACAGCAAAATTTCAGACAAGCATTAAAGACTGGAATGTTATCTGCTGTTATGCCCCCACTGATGATTCTGATGAGGATGAGAAGGATAGGTTTTACGGACAACTTCAGGATATTTTGAATTCTGTCAAGAAAGGAGATATTACCCTTGTTCTTGGTGACTTCAATGCCAAAGTTGGTACCGACTCTGACCTTTGGGGAGGAGTAATAGGCCCTTTTGGTATTGGTAGCTGCAATGGCAATGGGCAACGTCTCCTACAGGTAAGTAAACTCAATGGATTCAAAATAACTAACACATATTACAAACACCGCGACATACATAAATACACATGGGTTTCACCTGATGGGCTGCATAGGAATATGATTGATTATATATTAATTAACAGCAAATGGGCTAGTTCTGTTAGAAATACCAGGGCATATAGGGGAGCTGAAATTGGATCTGACCATTACCTTGTTAAGAGTGTCTTGCAACTTAAACTTAAAAAGTGTTGTGCTAGGGTTAAAAAATTTACCTTTAATACTGAAGCTCTGAAAGACCCAGTTATAGCTAAAACTTACCATGATAGGTTACTTAGTCATTATGAGAGTCATGGTTTGTTTAATACTGAAGTTGAGGAAGAATGGGGCCATTTTAAACAGGCTTTTTTGGAAACTAACAGTACTCTTTTAGGGAAAAAGGAGCAGAGGAGACAGAATTATTTAAGTGATAAGGCACTTGAGCTTATTTCAGAGAGAAGGAACTGCAGGAATGTCCTTAATCAGTACCCTACTAGTCCTAATAGAAAGCATTACAAAGAACTTAATAAACGTGTAAAGGATCAGTTAGCTACTGATAAGAATCTTTGGCTTGATGGCCTGGCTGACAAAGCTGAAGAAGCAGCTAGACAGCACAACAGCAGAGAGCTGCACCAGATAGTTAATGTTTTGTGTGGTAGAAAACGAATAGGTATACAGGGATTGAAGGATAAACAAGGTAAGATTATAGAAGGTGAGGATTGTGTTATGGCTAGGTGGGCTGAGCATTTCAGTGATGTTCTAAACAATGTGGTTAATTCTACTCCCATTGTTTGCAATGATGATAAATGCATTGTTGGCTCATCCACCCCAGGGGTGGATGAAATTACTACGGAAATGCTTAGAGCTGGGAATGTTTTGGCTACCACATGGATGACTGAAATTTTGAATACCTTTTATGATAAAGGAATGGTTCCTAAGGATTTTACCAGAGCTATTATTATCCCTATTTTTAAAAAAGGTGATCGCAGTTCTTATGATAACTATAAGGGAATCAGCCTACTTTCTGTTCCAGGTAAAGTTCTTTGGATGATTATGCTTAATAGAACTAAGAATCTGGTTAACAGTAAATTGAGTGATGAGCAATGTAGATTCAAAAGTGGTAGCGAATGTGTAGATCAGATATTTTCACTTAGGCAGATTCTTGAGAAATGTTTTAGAGTTTCAGAAACCTTTGGATGCCAGCGTTGTTGATTTCAAAAAGGCTTTCAACTCTGTTGATCGTCATAATTTGTGGTTGATTGTGAAATCATATGGTATACCAGACAAATTAGTTAACATAATGAAAGCTCTCTATAATAACACTGAGTCATGTGTGAGAGTTGGTAAGTCTTGTAGCAATTGGTTTAGCATTACTTCTGGTGTTCGACAAGGGTGCATTTTGTCTCCTTTTCTCTTTAATTTGGTTTTTGATTATGTTATGCGAAATTCACTTCAAGGGAAAGCTTTTGGCCTTAAATGGGCTGGAGATACGAAAATTTCTGATTTAGATTATGCTGATGATTTAGCCCTTTTGGCAAATGATGTTGATGAGATGAACTCTTTCATTCGAGCTGTTGATGAGACTGGTAGTAGAGTAGGTTTGGTTATAAACAGAGAGAAAACTAAAGTGATGAAAACTGGTCAGGCAGGCTGTGATTCAGTTAATCTGAATGGTTGCAGTCTTGAGCAGGTGTCACAGTTTAATTACCTTGGGAGCTACGTAACAGATACTGGTGATGTGCGGCATGAGATTAACAGACGAATAGGGATTGCTGCCGGGACTTTTAAGAATCTATGGAGATTGTGGAGAAATAGGCATATACACCTAAAGACTAAAATTAGACTGTATAATAGTTTGGTTCTTTCTAGGATTAGTTATGGTAGTGAAACTTGGATGCTGTGTAAACAAGATAACAGGAAACTAGATGCTTTTGATTCTAGATGCTTACGCAGTATCTTGGGTATTAGGTGGTTTAACTTTGTAACTAATGATGAGGTTAGGCAAAGGAGTCTGCAACCTCCTTTAAGCAGCATATTGTGCAGAGAGAGACTCTGCTGGTTTGGCCATGTATACTATGGATAATTATAGATTGGCGAATAGGGTTATGAACAATGTGCCTAGAGGCCTCAGAAGGAGGGGGAGACCTAGGATGCGGTGGGCAAACAATGTCAAACAGGACCTTGTTAGAATTGGTGTACAGTGGCCGGATGCAGCAGATGTAGCTCAGGACAGATATGCTTGGAGAATTAAACTGCGCGGTCTGGTTGGACCTCTGTAGCTAATGGCTGCTTGAGGATGATGATGGTCCAGTGGCACTAGAATCTGGGAATGGCAGATAACGAGTCATGTACGCTACCAACTGAGCTACCCCCACTGCATCTAGAATCAGTGTTTCACATTTAAATCATACAGGAGCCAAATCAGTTACTTCTCAATAGTGACAGGTTGATTTTACTTTAAGCATTCCATGGCAGGACATCTTTTAAGCAATAATGGGCAAAATATATTACTTATATATTTCACTTTTATAATTCAAATGTTACATATGTACATACATACATATATACACACACACAGTTCTCAAGCTGTCAAGGGCTACAAAGGTCCAACCAGACTTACCTACAAAATATTTCAGTTTTAAATATTAAAAACTTAGATTTTATTCAAAAACTGTAGCTTTTTTCATTTTTAATGAAAAATGTTTGCATTTTCTGTTTTACATTTTAAATAGGATAAAGTTTTAATTTCATTACCTCTCTGGATCTCAGGAGTACTACCATGCCGAGCTTTTGAATATGATTCTGAGTACACCCTTGGTGGACCATTTCCAAGCAAACGTTCCTCTCTTGCTAAAAGAAACTGTCTGCTCTTTACAAGCAAGTCTTCATATTTGTCCACTGTATATGAGTAACTGTCTACTTTGTGTTTTAATGAACCTAAAACCTAAAATAAATTCAAACCAATTCATAATGCTACCTAAAAATATTATAAAAAAATGATAGAATTCACACTAGACAATGAACACACATCAAGTTCAAGTGTAACACCAACATCATACATAATAGGGTTATATACACAGTCATATCAGAATAATATGACCACCAATGGAATCACAGTGTACCCACCAGGCACATCACAGAGTGCACATGACAAGGTCAACCACACGGAGACATAAGCGGCCGGCCAGGACAGAAGAGCCATAATGTGCATCATGAGCACAATGGGCAGAGGTATTGATTTGATGGACATTCAAAAAGGAATGATCATTGGCTACTGTGCCAAGGGTAGAAGCATCTCGGAAACAGCAGACTTCGTGGGCTGTTCACGAGGTGCTGTAGTAAGAGTGTACCAGGAATGGACCACTGGCACATTGAGTACCTCCAGAAATCATAACTGTGGAGCCCCAAAGGCCATCGACTGCAGAGAAGAACATCGCCTCCGTCAACTGGTAAAGGGCAATCGACACTCAACAATGCAGCAACTGGCCACTCAAATGAACACTGGGACATCCAGGTATGTGTTCCCAATAACAGTAGAGCGAACCCTGTTATGGATGGGTCTCCAGAGTTGACACTGCGTAAAGGTGCCCATGTTAACCAAGGTCCATCAGCAATGCCTGCAGTTCATACAGGACTACTGTCATTGGACAGTGGAAGAGTGGAAAAAGGTTGCCTTCCCCGACAAATCGAGGTTTCTACTCCACAGAAGTGACGGGTGGTGGCGGATACGGCGTCAGACACAGGAGAACCATCTGGACACACTTGTCGGTCAAGTACGGGCCAGCAGTGTGCATGTCTGGGGGATGTTTTCCTGGTATGGCCTGGGACTGCTGGTACCACTGGATGGGTCCCTGAATGCCAATGGCTACCTGTCCATCCTTGCTGACCACTTGCATCCCTTCATGTTGGACATTTACCCTGGTGGTGATGGTGTCTACCAACAGGACAATGAACCCTGCCATATCACTAAGGTGGTGCATGACTGGTTCCAGGAACACGACAGCGATGTCTCTGTTGCCAACAGCATCCAACACTCTTGGTCGGCGAAATCACCCGACCTCAATCCCATAGAGCACTTGTGGGACCATTTGGATCTACAGGTTTGGTGTGTGGACCCACAACCACACTCTGGAACCTCCATGCTCTGCTGGAGTCTGAATGGGCACGTGTGGATCTGGAAGCATCCCAGGGCCTCATTGCATCCATGCCACGCCATCTCGCTGCTGTCATTGCTGCTGCCAAGGGTGGTTATTCCCATTATTAGGTAGGTGGTCATATTATTCTGATATGACTGTGTATATGACATTAACCTAATAGGTTTATATATATATATACAGTATGTATTATCTGACCCATTATGTCCATAATAAGAATAACTATATACTTCAGGCACCAAGAAATTAATAACAAATTGCTACATTTAATAATGATTTGTAATTAATTATTATTTGTGTAGCAATCAAAATAATGGTGGCAAACATAATTAAGTTTTCCTTTTAATGCCAAATCTTTTCAACGTTTTAAGAATACAAAGGAAAAAAAAAACATGCTGGAATAATTATGGAAATACACTGCACAACATTGACAGTGCCCCTTCCAGAAGGAGTGAGGGGATAGGGGTGAAATGTAGCATAGACATAGCAATACATATTGGCATACCATGATTTAATTTGCAGCCACTTGCAGTGGTTGGAAGATGAGATAATGGAGCACAATATGCCTGCCTCAGTAGGAGGTTGCACCACCATGAACAGCAATACAGGCAGCAATACGGTGTGGCATGGTCATACAGTTGACGGATACTGTCTTGAGGATTGCACACCAAGCAGCGTTGACTTACTCCCATAATTCATTGAGATCCTGCGCTGGCTGGTGAGAGGATTGCACACGTCATCCAATGTGGTCCCACAGATTTTATATTGGGATTAAATCTGGAGATCGTGCTGGGCATGGCAATACTTGAATATGTTGCAAACACTGTCTGGAGACTCTAGCAATGTATACACGGGAGTTGTCATGCTGGAAAATGGGCTGTTGCATGCCTCCCAGGAAAGGTAACAAAATGGGCTGCAGAACTGCACTAACATATTGTGCAGCTGTCAGTGTTCTCGTGATGCAGACAAGAGGTAACCTGCTGTCATATCCAATAGCACCCCATACCATTATGCCTGGCTGACAGGCGGTGTGCTGGTCGCGAACAAAAGCTGGATCCGTCCTCTCGCCAGGTTGTCACCATACACAGACCAGTTGATCGTCAGCACCCAGACAGAAATGGGATTCATCACTAAACACAACAGTGTTCCATTCGTGATCCCAGTTCACATGACTTCAACACCAAGCCAGACAGAGCTGCAATGGTTTACAGTCAATGGCAGTCAACATAATGGTTGCCAAGAGCGCAGGTATGCCTCATGCAACCTTCAGTTTACCATTCGGGTCGTTATTGGGATGTCCATGGCTGCTGACACAGCCCATCAAATATCGTCTGCAGTGTTCTGTGGTGATGAATGAGCATGTCGAACAATGCGCCTGTCGAGTCTTGCTGACGTCTGTCAGAGAGCACCACTCCCTCTGTGATGCATGCTAGAACCTTATTTCGCCACTGTTGCCAACAGCATCCAACAGTTTGTGCATCCTGATGAACATGGGCAGTGACACAACGTGTAGTCCATCCAGCTTCACATAGGCCTATAATTCTTTCTCTCTCAAAAGCATCCAAATGGCAATAAACCTGCCAATGGTGTGTACCAGGCATTTTCAGCCTTTGATGAACAATTTTCAAGCAGAACCATCTAATCTCAACCATTCGCACGACTTCCACCTGCATAAACACAATACCATCCCTGTTCCTTCTTGCACCTTTTATCTCTTGATAAGGATCTTTTATCCTCTCTCAAAAGCACCCAAATGGCAATAAACCTGCCAATGGTGTGTACCAGGCATTTTCAGCCTTTGATGAACAATTTTCAAGCAGAACCACCTAATCTCAACCGTTCGCACGACTTCCACTTGCATAAACACAATACCATTCCTGTTCCTTCTTGCACCCTTTATCTCTTGATAAGGATCTTTTATCCTCTCTCAAAAGCACCCAAATGGCAATAAACCTGCCAATGGTGTGTACCAGGCATTTTCAGCCTTTGATGAACAATTTTCAAGCAGAACCACCTAATCTCAACCGTTCGCACGACTTCCACCTGCATAAACACAATACCATCCCTGTTCCTTCTTGCACCTTTTATCTCTTGATAAGGATCTTTTATCCTCTCTCAAAAGCACCCAAATGGCAATAAACCTGCCAATGGTGTGTACCAGGCATTTTCAGCCTTTGATGAACAATTTTCAAGCAGAACCACCTAATCTCAACTGTTCGCAAGACTTCCACCTGCATAAACACAATACCATTCCTGTTCCTTCTTGCACCCTTTATCTCTTGATAAGGATCTTTTATCCTCTCTCAAAAGCACCCAAATGGCAATAAACCTGCCAATGGTGTGTACCAGGCATTTTCAGCCTTTGATGAACAATTTTCAAGCAGAACCACCTAATCTCAACTGTTCGCACGACTTCCACCTGCATAAACACAATACCATCCCTGTTCCTTCTTGCACCTTTTATCTCTTGAGCCACGTACGTCATTGGCTCCAGATTATCATCATTTGCATATCTCAACTGCACACACCCACCCTTTTATTTGCATGTTTGTATGACATGTCCTTCTGGGTGGGGCCCTTTCAATGTCGAGCAGTGTATATTCTACATTATATAAAGAAAGAAGATATATTCAATAAATGCATTAAAATTACTTAATGTTTCCTAATTGCAGTAATTCATTAAATCTTCCAGGATCATAGGTGCTGTAGCACATGCCAAATTTCCACAGATCAAGAGTGTAAGCACTAGTCAGCATTGCTAGTACAAGAAATTAAACTTTGATTTTTAGTTATTAAAATTCCTAAATGAAAATATTTTTACACATATTTAATATATATTTAGATGATTGTGAGTTACCGACAGAGGATCAGACTAATTTTAACTATAATGCAGAAATGGTAGCTCTGAAAATCTGCATCTATGAGTAATTAAGTTGTAGATCCTGGGAAAACTCTGTAATTTGACCTCTGTCTTGATCTACAGTTGCTAAAAAAGTGAAAATTAGTGCCTGGGGGGTGTTTGGGATTGTAGATGTCAGAAACATTAGGAAATTTCAGATCTGGAGGGTCCTTTGAGGTCAAAGATTCAACTTAGATCTACCAGTGCTAGTGAACTAAAAATTGGTGTCTGGGGGTATTTTGGGTCCTAGATTTTGGAAATGTTGAGAGATTTCAGATGCAAGGGTCTTTTGAGATCAATCTATAAAGTTGCAAGAGAGTTATTGGGCTATTTTGAGAAATTGGGCTATTTTGAGAGGTAGAACATAATATTAAGAATATTCAGATCTGGTATTGCAGATCAAATAGGGATCATAGTGCTAGTATAAAAATCAGGAGGTGCGAAGGCACAGACTGATTTCTAGTAAACATATATAACTCAAGCTTTAAAAATAATACTTAACTTTCCCATTTGGTGCATATTTAATTAAGCTATGATGCAAATAATTTCTTTCAGTGATCTAATCACCATTTCTTACACACAATATATAGGTTTTCTATTTCAATTGCTTTCACTACTATGTGCTGATGCAAATGAGAACTCATTTTTTCTTATTAATGTTTCAAAATTCTTCTGAAGATTAACCAAAAAAATTCTTTTTTAATTCACGTTTTTTTTGGAAGCAATTAAGAAGTACATATTTTTTTTTATTTCATTTTCTCTTTTCTGCTTTCAATCTATTTCAGCATTTCTAGAATTTTTATCATTTATCCCAACAATCAGTGCATAATTTCCAAATATTGAAACCAAAACAACTTAATCCCAGGAATATACCATTTTAATTAGATCACGATAGAGCAAGACAAGATACAGATGTTATTAATCGAATACACATGTAGTGCTTAATGATATGCAGGAAGTGTTGCCTGATTTCCATAAACACTGGATATCTGTTCTATTTGTATATTATTTATACTTTTATAATTAAACTTTTTCCTTATTTCCATAGATCAGTGGTCTCAAATTCAAGTAATATAGGGGGCAAATCGGTTACTTTTCAAATTATCATGGGCCACATTTTATTTAAGCATTAATAATAAAATAAATACTCCCTCAGCAGCTGCTTGCCACAGAGGTCTGATAGAAGTCTGTCAGTTTATATGCCATAGGCAGAAGATCTGAGAGGATGGCAGGACCTCAGCAGAAAAACAACACATACTTCCATGCCTTACCTGGGACTTGAACCCAGGTTCCTTAGATCAGTAGCCAAGTGCACTAACCACTCTCAGCAACTTACTTTATTATTTAAATGCTATATATTTTTAATATCAGAGCATAAACTAAAATTTAATTTGCAATGGCTTTGCCTTCTTCTGAACATGATCATATTCTCCATACTACAATGAGATGATTACCATTGAGTGAAGTTAATAAACCACATTTGGCCACCATAATTATGACAAAACCTTGATATATATATATATAATTACTTGTGGGCCATGAGTATGAAACCCTTTGCCATTGAGTTATACATTGTTAGCTATATTTTACAGTTATATCTACCTGTTTGTCAGTTCTTTCTGAGAAGGAAGTCTTACAACTTTTACTATGAACATTTTTTAACATTGCTTTAGGTTATTTACTTATTTTTATTATTTCTTGTGTTTCCAATTTTTTTTTTTGAGAATGAATGATATCTTTGACAAAATGGATTTCCTAATCTTTTAAATCAGTCCTCCTATGATTGGGAGGGAACAATGGAATTTTGCCAAGGGCGTTTTAATCCCACCCCTTTTCTGCTGCTATCTTGAGAGTTTTTTACTCTTCTCCCTACTGCAAAATTTTATTTTAAAGACGTTATTAGTTGATTTAAAATTTTAAAGAATGGTTTAAAAATATTTAACCAGACTTAAAGTCTTGGCTCTGTTACTTGAGGATATTGATATCTTTTTGACTTTAGCACACTAACTTTTAGGAACTTTGCAAAGATCCCCAAAATGCAGTGTTCAGAAGAAAAAAAAGTATACCTCCATTTCTACAAATAGGACAGAAAATACCACGAGTATGAGAACAGTGCAAAGTTGTTTTGTGCAATTCTGACCTGTGTTTCAAAGTATTAAAATCACTAAAAAATATATCATATATAAACAAATAATAGTAGATGATAGTTTTAGGGGTTTTTTTTACTATATTATTCAGAAAGAAATTTCCTTTTCACTGAAATATAATTTTAACTATTGTTACTTATTAAATTTTCCAAAACTAAGCTTTAATAGCCCAGAAAAATCTCCAAAAAAAGTCTAAAGTTCCTTTTTTATTTGCTGGACAGAGCTGATGAAAAGTCTGGACCTTTCTTAATCATACCAAGAAACAAATTGCAGAAAAATGAGTAACTTTAACTAAAATTTTATTTTTTCATTATCAAAAAGAAATTTCTATTCATCATCATCATCATCCTCAAGCAGCCAAGGGCTACAGAGGTCCAACCAGACCGTGCAATTTAGTTCTCCAAGCAAGTCTGTTCTGAGCTACATCTGCTGCATCTGGCCACTGCACACCAATTCTAATAAGGTCCTGTTTGATATTGTCTGCCCACCGCATCCTAGGTCTCCCCCTCTTTCTGAGGCCTTTAGGCACACTGTTCATAATTCACCAATCTATAATTATTCATACGGGCAACATAGCCAAACCGATGAAGTCTCTCTCTGCATAATATGCTGCTTAAAGCAGGTTGCAAACTCCTTTGCCTAACCTCATCATTACTTACAAAGTTACACCACCTAATGCCCAAGATGCTGTGTAAGCATCTAGAATCAAAAGCATCAAGTTTCCTGTTATCTTGTTTACAAAGTGTCCAAGTTTCACTACCATAACTAACCCTAGAAAGAACCAAACTATTATACAGTCTAATTTTAGTCTTTAGGTGTATACGCCTATTTCTCCACACTCCCCCTAGATTCTTAAAAGTCCCGGCAGCAATCCCTATTCGTCTGTTAATCTCATGCCGCACATCACCAGTATCTGTTACATAGCTCCCAAGGTAATTAAACTGTGACACCTGCTCAAGACTGTAGCCATTCAGATTAACTGAATCACGGCCTGCCTGACCAATTTTCATCACTTTAGTTTTCTCTCTGTTTATAACCAAACCTACTCTACTACCAGTGTCATCAACAGCTCGAATGAAAGAGTTCATCTCATCAACATCATTTGCCAAAAGGACTAAATCATCAGCATAATCTAAATCAGAAATTTTCGTATCTCCAGCCCATTTAAGGCCAAAATCTTTCCCTTGAAGTGAATTTCGCATAACATAATCAACAACCAAACTAAAGAGAAAAGGAGACAAAATGCACCCTTGTCGAACACCAGACATAATGCTAAACCAATTGCTACAAGACTTACCAACTCTCACACATGACTCAGTGTTATTATAGAGAGCTTTCATTATGTTAACTAACTTGTCTGGTATACCATACGATTTCACAATCAACCACAAATTATGACGATCAACAGAGTCGAAAGCCTTTTTGAAATCAACAAAGCTAGCAAAAAAAGGTTTCTGAAACTCTAAACATTTCTCAAGAATCTGCCTGAGTGAAAATATGTGATCTACACATCCCCTACCACTTCTGAATCCACATTGCTCATCACGCAATTGACTGTCAACCAGATTCTTAATTCTATTAAGCACAATCATGGAAAGAACTTTCCCTGGAACAGATAGTAGGCTGATACCCCTATAGTTATCACAAGAACTGTGATCACCTTTTTTGAAAATAGGAATAATAATAGCTCTGGTAAAATCTTTAGGAACCATGCCTTTATCATAAAAGTTATTCAAAATTTCAGTCATCCAGGTGGTAACCGAAACATTCCCAGCTCTGAGCATTTCTGTAGTAATTTCATCTACCCCTGGGGATTTATAAAGTTTAAGTTTAGAAATAGCCAAAATAACTTCAGATTGTGTTATAGGGCCAACATTAAAGCTGCCAATGCATCTATCATCATTACAAACAATGGGAGTAGAACTAGCTACATTGTTTAGAACATCACTGAAATGCTCAGCCCATCTAGCCATGACAGAATCCTCACCTTCTATAACCTTACCTTGTTTACCTTCAACTCCTGTATACCTGTTCGCTTTGTACCACACAAAACATTAACTATCTGATACAGCTCTCTGCTGTTGTTGTGCTGTCTAACTGCTTCCTCGGCTTTGTCAGCCAAGCCATCAAGCCAAAGATTCTTATCAGCAGCTAACTGATCCTTTACACGTTTATTAAGTTCTCTGTAGTGCTTCTATTAGGATTAATCGGTACTGATTAAGGACATTCCTGCAGTTCTTTCTTTCCGAAATAAGCTCAAGTGCCTTATCACTAAGATAATTCTGCCTCCTCTGCTCCTTTTTTCCTAAAAGAGTACTGTTAGTGTCTAAAAAGGCCTGTTTAAAATGATCCCATTCTTCCTCAACTTCAGTAGTAAGCATACCATGACTGTCATAATGACTAAGTAACCTATCATGATAAGCTTTGGCTATAACTGGGTTTTTTGGAGAATCAGTATCAAAAGTAAACAACACTTTTTAAGTTTAAGTTGCAAGACACTTTTAACAAGGTAATGGTCAGATCCAATTTCAGCTCCCCTACATGACCTGGTATTCCTAACAGAACTAGCCCATTTGTTGTTAATTAATATATAATCAATCATATTCTTATGCAGCCCATCACGTGAAACCCATGTGTACTTATGTATGTCGCAGTGTTTGTAATAAGTGTTAGTTATTCTGAATCCATTGAGTTTACTTACCTATAGGAGACGTTGCCCATTGCCATTGCAGCTACCAATACCAAAAGGGCCTATCACTCCTCCCCAAAGGTCAGAGTCAGTACCAACTTTGGCATTGAAGTCACCTAGAACAAGAGTAATATCTCCTTTCTTGACAGAATCCAAAATATCCTGAAGTTGTCCATAAAACCTATCCTTCTCATCTTCATCGGTATCCTCAGTGAGGGCATAACAGCAGATAACATTCAAGCCTTTAACGCTTGTCTGAAATTTTGCTGTAAGAAATCTTTCATTAATGCACTCATATGCTAGAAGAGCATCACTAGTGTGTATACTGAGAAGCAGACCCACGCCTTGGTGATGTTTATTATCGTTCCTCTCTGAAAAAAGAAATTTAAGATTATTTTTAAGAATCTGACCTTTATCTGTCCACCTGGTCTCTTGCAAGCTGAGAATATCTAAATTATAATGGTGGAATTTTTGTGTGAAGACATCAAGAGAAAAAGCTCTGTGCAGAGTCCTCACATTCCAACTACCTATGGAGAGAAAATGGTTAGTGGGATGGTTAAAGAAACTATGTTTATTGAGAGAGGAAATGCCGACAATATCAAACAGCCCCCTAATCGCAGACATGGGCAAAGACCCGTTCTACCACCACTAAAGGCTGAAGCCATCTACACTGAAGACTTCCTCCAATGTAGAATTTGACGATGCCGGTAGAAGCAAAGAGTTCAAGTGCTTGTGATGACCTCTACTCAGGATTATCCACCAGCTGATAAACATATACTGTGAATCTATTCACTTGGGGCTGTCAACCCAAAAACAAAGAGAAAACACAGCGGAAGATTTTCCCTCCACAGAAGCCCACCAGTGCAGCAAATGCCATAATTCAGTCCAGTCCAGTGGGTTTATATGGTCAGCACCAGAACCCTGTGTGGTTGACCACTTCTCAACAGGGTAGAAAAAAAAAGAAAAGTAGCCAGAGTTGTCCAGATCAGTAGGCCACACTAATCTGGCAGCCCTCCCCTTCTGTTGACTTCCACAAGGGAGTATCTCTTTTGAAAGGTACTAACGGTCTGCACCACGAGAAGGCGAGGTCGGACATTAGGTGCTAGGCCTGGCCGATTCTATGCATCATCACAGGAGATTGATGCATAGCTCTCCTTCCAGTGACTACCTAGCTACCATTTACAGACCAAAAAATGTGGAACGATTCTGCGTGTCATTCTTGCGCAGGGGCCATGCTAATCTTCTCTGTATCGTTCCAATTTTAGTATATGTACTGCTATAATTATTCTAATCAATCAGTATTTTTTTTCAGTAATTTTTTAATTGCTTGGTCAGCTTTTTTTTACACTACATCACTTTGAAAAAGTCTTTTTAAAATGAATTTTGTCCTCTATTTTGCAAAACATTTTATTTTCATAAAATCCAGAATTAAATGCTGTTTAATTTGGTAATAACATGACCTATTTTGTCTGTTAGTTCTTTTGCAAAAAATTATAAAGTTTTTTGTTTGGCTGATCACTGTGAAATAATTCAACCTTTTCAATAGCAGGTTATTTCTTTGACAGTGAACCAACAGATACATTCATTATTGAAAATTGGCCTAATTCATGGGCTAGAATATTAACCCTTAGGTTGCCAAAGCTGTTGAATGAGGCCAAAGTGTTAAAATAACCTAAAAATTAATATTTGATGTCTATCTTAATAGGGAATACTGTGCATTCACTATGGATTGTTTTTCAATTTTATATTAATGCGTTAGCGTTAGCGACCTTCTCATTAACATCTGATAATCAATAGCAATGACTGCACTCTGGCATGAATCTGAAAAGATACGGGTTCGATTTCCGCCGTGTCGGCGCTGAATTTTTTTCAGAATCTATTAATTAATGTTTGATGTCTATCTTAATAGGGAATACTGTGCATTCACTATGGATTGATTTTTAATTATATATTAATGCGGTAGCATTAGCGACCTTCTCATTAATATCTGATAATCAATAGCAATGACTGAAAAAGTTGCATCTCCTTGAGTATAGATGGCGCTGTCTCAGCCACATCTCAACGAAGATTTATAAGGTCTTATTCTGAAAAATTTCATTGTCCAACGCATGATGCAATGGTAGCGCGCTCTGGCATGAATCTGGAGAGATGCGGGTTCGATTTCCGCCATGTCGGCGATGAATTTTTTCAGAATCTATTAATTAATAGCAGCTTTTTAAAATATTTAAAATTTCTTGAAAAATTTCGAAATTTTAAAACCATTAATATGGAAACCTTACAATGATGATATATTTGTTGTTTGGCAATATTTTAGAGCTGCATTAAATGAATTTCTCAAAGAATTAATTCAGGCCTACAACTCTATAAATTTTACTGTTACATACGAAAATAACAAAACAATCTCTTTTCTGGATATATTAATTCATCGCACTTATCTTCACTTATCTCTACCATGTTTTCCTTATTCTACAGAGCCTATAAAATCTGCAACAAGTATTTTTTGAATAAAGAACTTTCCTTTTTATATTCTCTATGTCAAGATGCAGGATATTCTCAGCAATTCATAAATAGAATTCACCTCTCTGCCAGAAATAAAATCAGCAACTTAAAATTAAATCAGTCTTCAAGACAATTCTTCTCAAGGTGTAAAATATACCTCATCTATTTTGCCTTTTCCAGCCATCAATAATACGATCAACAATATTATAAAAAATTATAAAGTACCTACCAAATCTCCAACCACCATTTTATCTCTCATAAAGCAAGACAGAGATATATCTTCACTTACAGGTGACGTATATTTAGTACCCATCACTTACCCTAAATCAAACTCTTGCAGTCCTTCCAAATCTCTCAGTTACATAGGACAAACCAAAAGAACTCTTCAAGAAAGAATAAAGGAACATCAAAGAAATATTAAATTAATGCAAACTACTACAGCTCTTTCATTTAGTTATACTTGAAGGAGCTAAACCTCTATTCAACGAAGCTTTCATCATCTTCAAGTTATCGTTCACAGAAAATCTACTAATTTTTGTCAATAAAAACTGTTGTTGTAATACCGACCAACCTCAACTAAATCCAGCATGGAAAATTATATTACAGAACTTTCCACAAAACAGTATGTCTTTGCCACAGTTATTAAGAAAAAGTTGACCCCAAACATAACTTCGCAACAATCACCAGCACCTCTCGTGATTGCTGACCTCGCCTATCATGCTGCAAGACTCATGCATCACATCTCTGCACAACTACAATTTGAAGCAAGAGTTATAAAGAGTATTAAAATTACAAAGTTCTAAGTTAATTTCTAATCATTGTATGTCTGAAGAAGTCCTAATAATTAGGAGGAAATCGATCACTTCTTTTATATATTTTGCTACACTGTTTGATAATCATCTGTTAATTTTTACTCATCTTCATTATTACTGTATAAAAATTAGTAAGTATAAACTTCTGTAAAGTTGTTTAGCCTTCCTATTATTCCATCCTCTATTCTACAAGAGACCGATGTAATATCGATAGATGAAACAATTATAGTGAAACAATGGGACTATTATTATGTTTGATCAACATTTTCACCGAGACATAATAGTATTATGTAACAGTTTTTTGTTAATTTTTAGGATTTTCAAAAATTTAAGGAAAATATATTGATAATAGTTCAGATCAAACTTGCGAGCTTAAATCAGGTGATTGCTTCAATACAGAGTAATATTAACAAACAAATCGGCAATACCATATAGCACTTCTAAAATATGGCAATCAGATGGCTTTATCGAATTATTCACCTTGTAGTTTAATACGCATCAGATGAAAAAAGAAAATATTATTTTTCAAGCTTGAATTATGTATTTTTTTAAATATGTATGTATGTAAGAAAATTTTTAAATTGCAATTAAAAAAAAATCGAAGTTTCATGTGTTGTACAAAAAAGTCATTGACCTGGGAAGGATTAAGAGTCCAAAACACAGCACAAGCACAATTCTTGTTCCAATTACAACTAGTAGCCCCTGAAGAGCCAATTTGCTGCCTTCAGCACTTTAATTGGCTTGTATATTAGATTCACCTGTCCATGATTTCAATTAGTCATGTAGTTTGCTGAAGCTATGTTTTTCACTGGAGGTTTTAAATATTATGAAAATTCTTAATATATTACACAGCTGTATGCTTTTTCATCATATATATCAGTTTCTTATTTATCTTTTAAAAACTGTAATGTGTTTTTATATGCAATAAAAAAGGTTGTTTCGGATAAAGCTGATATGTAAAATTGCAATTTTTTCCCCATGAAATTTTGCTAATTCTGATAGTGAATTAGAAGCAGGGTTATCATTTTAGATAGAGCATATTAGTGATGTAATCTTTTTTCTTACTTTGCTACTGTTAGGATTATTTTCATTCCTCCTCAAATAAATACTGCAATCAGGAAGAACAATTAATCTGAAACCATTAACCATAGAGCATATGTGAAATTGAATGGTGGCTATCTAAGGAAATATATCAGAATATTATGTTGGAAAACTTGTTTTTTAAAAGATACAACTTATTTCAGTATTATTTTTAATTAAATCAAAGGCACTTTTTATAACTAGCATTACAAAATAAGTTTTGCCATTATTTTGAAATTCAACTTTTACATAGCAGTACCAATGCAAATTGATCTGGAAATGATTAGGTCTCAATTTCAAAACTTAAATCTTTTATCTAAATCTTAAATCTATTATGTTTTGAAATATCTTTCAACATAATAATAAAACTACCACAGTCTTAATCCATCCACCTGTCCACTTGCCAATCCATCCAAAATCCTCATGCAGCCATGGGCTACAGAGGACTAGCCAGACTGTGTAACTTTCCTCTCCAGATATGTCTGTTCTGAGCTACTGCAGCTGCATTTGGCCATTCTAGGCCAATTATTCTAGCAAGGTCCTGTTTGACATTTCATTCCATCGCTTCCTAGGTCCCCTCCCCTTTTTTCTGAAACTTTTAGGCACACTGTTCATAATCCTTTTTGCTAATTTGCAACTATGCATACAGGCAACACGGCCAAATCAATGCAGTCTCTCTCTGCACAATATGCTGCTGAAAGGAGGTTGATGACTCCTTCTTCTAACTTCATCGTTACTTACAAAGTCAAACCACCTAATGCCCAAGATACTAGGTATTTTGGACACACTGTGGACACATTTTATTACACATTTGTGGCTAAAAGTGCCAGACTAGCACCTATATGAAACATAAAAGGAATGTTCATAGCGCTAATCAGAGGAGATCTTGATCGGCGGCTGGTAGCTCAGTGGTCCAGAGCACCTGACATGTTATCAGGAGGTCGTGGATTCGTATCCCACCCGGCTCAAGACAATTTTTCCTCTAAGATTTAAATCGACGCTAAAGTGCTGATTTGTTACTTGATACTAGGTAAGCATCTAGAATCAAAGGTATCAAGTTTCTTGTTATCCTGCTTACAAAGGGTCCATGTTTCACTACCATAACTAACCTTAGAAAGAACCAAACTATTATACAGCATAATTTTAGTCTTTAGGTGTACATGCCTATTTTTCCACACTCCCCATAGATTCTTAAAAGTACCAACAGAAATCCCTATTCTTCTATTTATCTCATGACACACATCACCAGTATTTGTTACATAGCTCTCAAGATAATTAAACTGAGACACTTGCCCAAGAGTACAGCCATTCAAAGCAACTGAAGCAACTGATCTGCCTGAAAAATTTTCATTACTTTAGCTTTTTCTCTGTTTATCACCTAACCTACTCTATTACCATTCTCATGAACAGCCCTAATGAAAGAATTCATCTCATCAACATCATTAGCCAACATGGCCAAATCATCTGCATAATCTATATCAGAAACTTTGAAATCTCTAGACCATTTAAGGTCAAAATCTTTTACTCGCAAAGAATTTCGCATAACATAATCAATAACCAAACAAAACAGAAAAGGAGACAAAATGCACTCTTGTCTAACTCCACTAGCAATGCTAAACCAATCGCTGAAAGACATACCAACTCTTACACATGACTCAGTGTTATTATTGAGAGCTTTCATTACACTAACTAACTTATCTGGTACTCTACATGATCTAATCAACAAAAAATTATGTCAATCAACAGAGTCAAAGCCTTTTCGAAATCTATAAAACTAGCAAACACAGGTTTCTGAAACTCTAAACATTTCTCAAGAATCTGCCTAAGTCAAAATATTTGATCAAAAAATCCCCTACCACTTCTCAATCCACACTGTTCATCACACAGCTATCTATCAATCAAATTTTTAATTCTATTAAGTATAATCATACAAAGAACTTTACCTGGAACAGAAAGTAAACTAAGTCCCCTAAAATTATCACAAGAACTGCAATCAACTTTTTTAAAAATTGGAACAATAATGGCTCTAGTAAAATCCTTAGGAACAACACCTTTACATAAAAAATATTCAAAATTTTAGTCAGTCATGTGACAACACAAAATGTTCAAATGTTCCCAGATCTAAGCATTTCAATGGTGATTTCATCCACCCCTGGGGATTTATGCAGTTTTAATTTAGAGATAGTCAAAGTAACTTCCAGATGTAATATAGGGCCATTATTAAAGGCAGTAATGCATCTATCCTTATTATAAACAATGGGAGTAGAAATAATCACATTATTTAGAAGATCTCTGAAATGCTCAGCCCACCTAGCCATCACAGAATCCTCACCATCAACCACCTTGTCATATTTATCCCTCAATCTCTCTGTACCTGCCTGTTTCTTCTCACATAAAACAGCAACAATCTGGTATAACGCCTGCTGTTGTGCTGTCTAACTGCTTCCTCTGCTTCGTCAGCCAAGCTATCAAGCCAGAGATTCTTATCAGCTGTTAACTAATCATTTACACGTTTATTAAGTTCGTTGTTGAGTGCTGATTCACATTAATCCTGCACTTCCTTCTTTCAGAAATAAGCTCCATAGCCTTATCACTCAAATAATTTTCTTTCCTCTTTTCCAAAAGAGTACTGTTGGTTTCAAGAAAAGCCTGTTTAAACTGATCCCCTTCTTCCTCAACTTCAGCAGTAACTAAACCATTATTTTTATAATGACTAAGTAGTGTATCATGGTATGTTTTGGCTATATCTGGATCTTTCATGGAATCAGTGTTAATTTTTTTAACTTAGCACATTTCTTAAGCTTCATCTGCAAAACACTTTTGAACAGATAGTGGTCAGACCCAATTTAGGCTCCCCTGTATGATCTGGTATTCCTAATCAAACTAGCCCATTTGCTGTTAATTAAAATATAATCTATCCTATTCCTGTGCAATCCATCAGGTGAAACCCATGTATATTTATAAATGTTCTGGTGTTTGTAGTATGTGTTAGTTATTCGCAAACCATTAAGTTTACTTACCTGTAGGAGACGTTCTCCATTGTCATTGGAACTACCAATGCCAAAGGGACCTAAAATTCCTGCTCAAAGATTAGAGTCAGTACCAACTTTGGCATTGAAGTCACCTAGAACAAGGGTAATATCTCCTTTCTTGATAGAATTCAAAATATCTGAAGTTGTCCGTAAAAACTATCCTTCTCATCCTCATCGGCATCCTCAGTGGGGGCATAACAGCAGATAACATTCAAGTCTTTAACGCTTGTCTGAAATTTTGCTGTAAGAAACTTTTCATTAATGCACTCATATGCTTGAAGAGCATCACTAGTATGTATGCTGAGAAGCAGACCCACGCCTTGGTGATGTTTATTATCGTTCCTCTCTGAAAAAAGAAATTTCAGATTATTTTTAAGAAGCTGTACCAGATAGTTAATGTTTTGTGTGCTAGAAAACGGACAGGCATACAAGGATTGAAGGATAAACAAGGTAAGGTTATAGAAGGGGAGGATTCTGTCATGGCTAGGTGGGCTGAGCATTTCAGTGATGTTCTAAACAATGTAGTTAGTTCTACTCCCATTGTTTGCAATGATGATAGATGCATTGGTGGCTTTAATGTTGGCCCTATAACACAATCTGAAGTTATTTTGGCTGTTTCTAAACTTAAACTTCATAAATCTCCAGGGGTAGATGAAATTACTACGGAAATGCTTAGAGCTGGGAATGTTTCGGTTACTACTTGGATGACTGAAATTCTGAATATCTTTTATGATAAAGGCATGGTTCCTAAGGATTTTACCAGAGCTATTGTTATCCCTATTTTCAAAAAAGGTGATCGCAGTTCTTGTGATAACTATAGGGGTATCAGCCTACTCTCTGTTCCAGGTAAAGTTCTTTCCATGATTGTGCTTAATAGAATTAAGAATCTGGTTGACAGTCAATTGCGTGATGAGCAATGTGGATTCAGAAGTGGTAGGGGATGTGTGGATCAGATATTTTCACTTAGGCAGATTCTTGAGAAATGTTTAGAGTTTCAGAAACCTTTGGTTGCTAGCTTTGTTGATTTCAAAAAGGCTTTTTTGTTGATTTTCAAAAAGGCGACTCTGTTGATCGTCATAATTTGTGGTTGATTGTGAAATCATATGGTATACCTGAGAAGTTAGTTACCATAATGAAAGCTCTCTATAATAACACTGAGTCGTGTGTGAGAGTTGGTAAGGCTTGTAGCAATTGGTTTAGCATTACTTCTGGTGTTCGACAAGGGTGCATTTCGTCTCCTTTTCTCTTTAGCTTGGTTATTGATTATGTTATGCGAAATTCACTTCAAGGGAAAGCTTTTGGCCTTAAATGGGCTGGAGATACGAAAATTTCTGATTTAGATTATGCTGATGATTTAGCCCTTTTGGCAAATGATGTTGATGAGATGAACTCTTTCATTCGAGCTGTTGATGAGACTGGTAGTAGAGTAGGTTTGGTTATAAACAGAGAGAAAACTAAAGTGATGAAAACTGGTCAGGCAGGCTGTGATTCAGTTAATCTGAATGGTTGCAGTCTTGAGCAGGTGTCACAGTTTAATTATCTTGGGAGCTATGTAGCAGATAATAATGATGTGCAGCATGAGATTAAGAGACGAATAGGGATTGCTGCCGGGACTTTTAAGAATCTATGGAGAGTGTGGAGAAATAGGCGTTTACACCTAAAGACTAAAATTAGACTGTATAATAGTTTGGTTCTTTCTAGGGTTAGTTATGGTAGTGAAACTTGGACACTTTGTAAACAAGATAACAGGAAACTAGATGCTTTTGATTCCAGATGCTTACGCAGTATCTTGGGCATTAGGTGGTTCAACTTTGTAACTAATGATGAGATTAGGCAACGGAGTTTGCAACCTCCTTTAAGCAGCATATTGTGCAGAGAGAGACTCCATTGGTTTGGCCATGTTGGCCGTATGAATAATTATAGATTGGCGAATAGGGTATGAACAGTGTGCCTAAAGGCCTCAGAAAGAAGGGGAGAAATAGGATGCGGTGGGCAGACAATGTCAAACAGGACCTTGTTAGAATTGGTGTGCAGTGGCCAGATGCAGTAGATGCAGCTCAGGATAGACTTGCTTGGAGAACTAAATTGCATGGTCTGGTTGGACCTCCGTAGCCCATGGCTGCTTGAGGATGATGATGACCTTTATCTGTCCATCTGGTCTCTTGCAAGCTGAGAATATCTAAATTATAATGGTGGAATTTTTGTGTGAAGACATCAAGAGAAAAAGCTCTGTGCAGAGTCACATCATGGTCACATTTCAACTACCTATGGAGAGAAAATGGTTAGTGGGATGGTTAAAGAAACTATGTTTATTGAGAGAGGAAATGCCGACAATATCAAACAGCCCCCTAATCGCAGACATGGGGCAAAGACCCGTTCTACCACCACTAAAGGCTGAAGCCATCTACACTGGAAGACTTCCTCCAATGTAGAATTTGACGATGCCAATAGAAGCAAAGAGTTCAGGTGCCTGCGATGACCTCTGCTCAGTATTATCCACCAGCTGATAAACATATCCTGTGATTCTATTCACTTGGGGCTGTCAACCCACAAACAAACAGAAAACACAGCACAAGATTTTCCTTCCACAGAAGCCCACCAGTGCAGCAAAATTAGGATCCATAATCAAGCTCAGAGCCATATATCTGTCTAGTCCAGTAGGTTTATATGGTCAGCACCAGGACCCTGTGTGGTTGACCACTCCTCAGCAGGGGAGAAAAAAAGAAAAGTAGCCATAGTTGTCCAGATCAGTAGGCTACACTAATCTGGCAGCCCTTCCGTTCATTTCCACAAGAGAGTATCTCTTTTGAAAGGCACTTATGGTCTGCACCACGAGAAGGCGGGGTTGGACATTAGGTGCTAGTCCTGGCCGGTTCTAATAATCTTGGGAATGTTAATAAAGGGAAACATGACCAAGGAGAGCAAATCTAGAGAACAGGAACCACAGAGTGAAAGGGGAGAACAAATATCTGTAGGGAAGCTAGTATAGGGTAGTGAGGAAAACTTATCTGCAATCACTCCAGGCAGCACCAATGAGAAGGTGAAGAATGATAGTGTTAATTGGGCAAAACAACAGAGTTAGACATTGTTTTGATCAAGGAGGAAAATTGCATGGAAATAGTAAAACAGAAAGTGGGCATGGAAAATTTAGAACAGTCTCTAGAATTGGGAGAATCAAGGGTACCTTTCAAAACTGAAGAATCAGAAATTGTCAGATCTGATCATAGCAATTTGACACAAATAGATATCATAAAAGCAAAACCGACAAAAGGGAGTGAAAGCAAGGAAGGGACGCTATTCACCATACACAGATAGTTAGTAGGCATGGCAGAGAATAGGGAACACTCACATGCAGGAGACTTAATTCCTCTGGAAGGCCAAAGGGGACCACTAGACACGAAACATAGGAATAACGTAGGAGAAATTAAAACATTTGCTGAAAGCTGCTTGAAGATGAGTGAGATAAATTATGCCCCTGTTAAGGATAGGAAATTGTCATTTTGCACAAATGATAATCCCTCATTGAAAAGGAAGAAAAATGTTTCGTTTGTGGCTAAAACGAAAACCAAAAGAGTGACTACATGTGGAGTGATGGAGATCCGAGATAGGGTTCAAGAGAAATTGATACGTAATTTGCGAGGGAAAATTAATTGTGACCTGCATAATAAGGGATTCTACGCTCATTCATCCAGAGCTAATACAACTGCTAGAAAGCTCAAGTCCATTCAAGAATCAGTGTTAATTAAATTAGATAAGCAATGGAAGGTAAAAAAAAGAAACAAAACTGAGCTTAGAGACATGGATAAAATAGTCATATTACAAATACATGTTTAGAAGTGTAAGACACTTTTTTCTAGTGAATCGTAATGTAACCAATAGTGTTTTAATACGGAAATGTAATTCACTTAGAAATGTGTAAAACTATATTATTCATCGTATTCTAACAGCACAGCATTTAGATTACATGTGTATACAGTATATATATATATCTAAAAAAATATGAGATAGACAACTGGAAAGTAATCAGTGTCTAAATTAATGCTATATAATATGCTATGAGCAGTCATGGTCCACATTAAAATTATTTGAACGACAAATCAAAATATTTCCAGAATGTGTGACCAGATAGAGAGAGGGACACAGTAAACAAGACAACCATAGCACAAAACGGCTGAGGGGAAGGCAGCCAGAACCCAACAGAGCGGAGCTGTTAGCAGCTTTATTGCAGATAGGGGAGAACTTAGCCAATAGAAATGAAGAGACTCTGATCTTTGCTCCACAAGAAGGGGGATGTCAGTAGAAAGATACTGCAGCAGGGGAAAGGATTCCCTAGAGTAAATAATGGGAAGTATTGATAGAAATTGATACACAATTTTTACCTGGGCGCATTTTAAAATTACTA
This sequence comes from Ryuthela nishihirai, assembly GCA_038380435.1. Lineage (NCBI taxonomy): Eukaryota > Metazoa > Arthropoda > Arachnida > Araneae > Heptathelidae > Ryuthela > Ryuthela nishihirai. The sequence goes on from JAWZYU010000005.1 coordinate 2,626,468, forward strand.
GTGTCAGACCAACCACTCACGATGTATAGGCAGCTATGAGTCCCGTTAGGAAATTAAACACGATCATTCATTATTTGAGAAGAGTCAAATGTGAAATGAGAGAAATAGAGAAAAAGAAATCTCACTGATTGGCACTTTAACTATGATAATCTTCATGATATTGAGATGCTTGTAATCAGTAACAGTAGGGTGTTAATCAAAAGGAGATTGTGACTGACCACAATGTATTGTTTATGAATAGAAGGTGTAAAACAAAGCTCATTGTAGTATATATAAATATGAGATAGGAATGAAGTTGTTAATTAACCTATGCACATAGCAATAATGTTATTAATTATGATCTGACCTAGCAGATAAGGGATGTCTATTGAGGGTAAACTACAATGGTGGAACACCCACCAGCCATGTTCCTCGGGAAGTGTCTCGACCAACAGTCTTGAAGTAGTATTTGTAGACTACCCTCTTGCCTATCAAATGTCATATAGGAATAGTTATCATGTTATAAAAGTATAGCGATTTACTTAGCAGAGGTAGAGAAACATGTACAAGTTGTAAAAAAAAGGGGGTAGACAATTTGTGTATTATGTTTAATGATATATGAAAGTATATAGTCTTCCACCATTTGTGAGATTTGTGGGATAATACTGCCATAAATCACTTAAACTACACAGGAAGATACCAAGTGCAGCAATTTAGAACCTAAATAAAATGAGGAGCATATTAGGCACTTGAGCAAACCTGTCTTATATAAACAAATGGCTAAACCCACCATGCTGAACAATGCATTAGCTGACAAAGGAAGAGATGGCTCTCTGATAATCATGAAACCAGTGATGCACCCACAAAGGACTTGATAATGGAGAAATGGTGCAATTTTAATCCACAACTCTGACTGGCGAAGCCCCAGTGAATACATGTGCTGGATGTGAATGTGTCAGGGATAATAAGCACCCATCACTGATGCCGGACTCTCCATCTTTCATGAGACACGAATGACCCGTCGTCAGTGACAATTAAATGGAATCGAACCAGAGGAAAATTCAACCTTCTCAATGTTACACTCAAGGGGCAGGTCAACGACACTACGAAGGAAGGATGTGCTTCATAGTATGGACAATGTCAATATGGCATCAGGTGTCACCTTGTTCTGAAGCCCATACTGCGGGACTGCCTTCATTATACTTCCATTGAGAGCAACAAAACCAACTTCACCCTGCAAAGCATGGTTTAGCCTGTTAAGCCCATTAATCATTATCCCTGTGCTTCAAATGATCGTGACTAAATCAGCTTCTTGAAAAAAAAAATGTTATTTACGAGATAGCAGATTGTGCTGCGAGGGTTAAGAGAAAAAAGAATGTCAAATATTGACATTGTGGTAGAAACTGTCTGTGTAGTGTGAGTATGTATATTGTTTATGTGTATGTTCACCAGGTTTTACTATTGGATACTTATGCTTTGTTTTTCTGAATTTGTATTCCATGTAATCTGAACGAGGACCAAAGAAGGAGATGACACTCAAGGAAAGAAATCAACTTTGAGTGCAACAGATGCAAGGGACAGTCAACCAATACGTTCCCTTCTGAATGTGCGTGTTAAAACTTCAAACAAAGTGAGATACTCTGATCAATTCCAAAAGAACACTGTGTGTCCTCTTCTAAATGAAGCCCCATGTGGTGTAAGGAAATACGATAGACTGCATCCAAGGAAATGGATTTCCCCACCCACTTCGGTTGGGGGATAAATGCAGTTTGAAACATCTGCTTTTCTCCTCAACAGGAGCTGGGGGATGGCATGGCCACTGTGCACAAGAAATAGGACCCCCACATACACGAAGCAACAAGGAGACCCCATAAATTCACCTCTCTTGACACCAGAGAGAAGACAATTACAGAGCACTTCGCTATGTCCAACTCTGAGTGTCAAGATAGTGCTGAACACATGTGGCATGAGCCCAGCTTGAAGGTCAGATCGCAGACCCCACTGCCCAACCCATGAGAACGACTCCGGCCAGGAGATCATGGGAAGTTTTGGGCAGCAACTGCATTAATCAACAGGGTGGTAACAGCAGTATAAAATGGAGAACGAACAAAGGAGCAAAAGAGAGATGCCCACATACACTCCGAGAGACACAGAGATACTAAGATAGACTTCTTAGAGCCCGGATGTGACACAAGGGGCCTTGGGCATGCTGGAGATCTCCAGTTGAGACAGGCCGCTAGAAAGGTGACAGAAGTTGAAATGCTCGTGCACTGAATAATCATCTACTGCAAGATGCGAATTACTTATGCCTTTCAAGCCTAATGAAGTGACCTATGGAGCTGGAGTAACGGCGAACGACTTCGAGACACCCCCAGCAATCTTCGCTGAAGGAACAGCGAGGTGATGCCATAGCTGCCACCTAATGGCAAACGGACATCAGCAGTGGGCCCCCTGAAAAGAACCCTAATATGAGGTGCAAAGTATCAACCTTTTCCCCTGGTTAAAAGTGTCGCACATTTAAATTAGAAGTTAAATTAAGTTTTGGCAGTGCTTTCAATAGCGAAGTAGTGTGCTTTAAGGTAACCAAAATTATGGCAAATTATCCCGTCTTCAAATTGAGTATTAAATTTCATATTTATGTTTATGTAAGACCAGAGTGAGTATCCAATCTATTCACCAAATTCTTACACCTCCTCCACCAAGGGGAGGGCTTGGGTTCATGCAGCTTCTATTCCCTAACAGATATAACTATTATCAGTTGGAGGGGAGAAGAGAATACAATACAATCACATTTGTCTACAAGTTATTGTACCTCCAACTGAGGGGGTGCATAACAGTAATGGCCCAGCTGTTGACTGTGAGACACTATCAAGACTGGTGTTAATGTCTCAAAGGTAACCTTGGACATGCAAACTGAAAAGCAGTTGGCCAAATCTTGTATAACATTTCTTACCAAGGATTGAAAATGCAGTCCTAAGTGGGATGGCCTGGCAGGGATCGTAATTTTGCTGCATACTGTAGGGACAACTGCTTATGGAGAATAAAGATGGTTCATTGGTCTCCACATAGACTCTGGAACTGTTAAGTGTGGAAAACCCCCATGCAAACATGGAGGTCCTGATGGTGTTGAAGGTCCAGCACCTTCACCTCTGAATCTTGGGCAGTCATACACTTGGGATCTGTAGCCCAGTTTCGACCAGACAAATGCAAGGTACAGGCAGAGCAATGAACATCGGTTCGCCCCCCAAGAGAGGGAGGAGATGACCTTCAGGATGGTCAATGTCTGCATGTACTTGAACCTGAGGGACGTACATGGGGTAAAAAGGTCAATTTCCTGTCGAAAATGAGACCAAGAGACTTGGTCTCTTGGTCTCATTTTGGAAAAATTTCCACAATTGGAATGGTAGTATCCCCGAACTGCAGCTCGGAGTCCAGATGAAGATTATGCTCATATCAAAAGTGCACGCAAGAGGTCTGTGGGGAAAACTGAAACCCATTTGCCATTGCCCAAACTGAGGACTATTCAGGGCAATTTGCAGCTATCGTTCAATGACCCTCATGCTGGACGATGAGCAAAAGATGCTAAATACATGATGATAAAGTACCAGATGTTAGAGGGCATTGCCTACAGTCAGAGGAAGTTGATGTGTAATGGAATTTATCTTGACAATGAAAAGCATAACACCCAAGATGTAACTTTGTGGTTCTTGGTGAAAAGGCAGTGACAGGATATTGTCGACATGAACTCGAAAAGTACAAGAAGATAAAAATTTTGTGATGAAGATCAGCATATGGCCTCGCAAGTCAAAGTTATAGAGGCCACGAAGAATGCTGAATCTCCATGTCGTGTCATATGCTTTTTCGATGTCGAAGAAAATTGATACCAGGTGTTCTCTGTGTATACAAATTCCTGATCACCTATTTGAGGCAGATCAGGTGGTCTAAGGTAGACCTATGCCTGCAAAAAACACAATGGGTGTTTGAAAGAAGGCTGTGATGTTTCAAATACAAGGCCAGCCTGGTATTTATCATTCTTTCCAAACTTGCATATACATCTCATCAATGCAATGGGATGATGATTGGAAGGAATCTTGGGATCTTTGCCCAACTTGGGGAAGGCTAAAATGAGAGCCTCCCCACCAGGAGTCCAGAAATTGCTCCTCAATGAATATACAGTTGAAGAGTAGGAGCAGTCGATCCTTACTTGATGGTGAGAGATGTTGGAGCATGGCACAATGGACATTGCCTGGCCCAGCATTTGTCCAATCAGCATTGTCTGACAGCAGATGCATGAGAGGAGCCTAGAGCAAGCGAAGCTCTTCTGCTGTGAATGGCCTGTTGTAAGACTCCAGGCCATTCAAATGGAAGGATAGTGGAGAGTGTTTGGCCTTGCACTTCTGAACCAGACACTAGGGGGAGTATGAAGATAAAGAGGAGATGGAGGAAAATGACTCCACCAGAGTGTCGGCAATTGCTTGGGGATCAGTAATTGCCTTCCCATTTTGCTTCAGGATTGATAAGGAGTGGGATGTGTACTTCCCACTCATCTTCCAGACTTTATCTCACACAACCTTAGAACTGGTTGCACAGGTGATAAATGATGTATATTTGATTCAAGATTCTTTCTGGCTCTGGTGCCAGATGAAATGGGCTTTTGCTCTGGTGCATTTGAATGCTTCAAGGACGATATGAGCAAAAGATGCCAAATACATGATGATACAATACCAGATGCTAGAGGGCATTGCCTACAATTAGAGGAAGTTGATGTGTAATGGAATTTATCTTTTATGTTGGATATCTCCGAAACACCCCTAACCTTGTTTTGAGCCTTACGAGCTGCGGTGCAGTCAGAATTCCACCATGTTTTTGGAAACCAATTCAAGGTTTGAGGAATAGTAGAGGCAGCTGCATGGACGATGCAGTCCATCATATCCACCACTGCAACATTGATTGGCTCCTGGCTGACAGAATGGTCACTGCACTCAGAGAAGAGCTCAAATTCACTCCAGTCAGCCCAATCAAAACTTCAACCATGCGACGCATGAAAAGCTGCGAGGTGCACCACCCCATGAGATGGTGCACACCATGGGGAAGCTATTGCTTCCATGTGGATTGTCTCGACCTCCCATGTAAAGAGAAGGATTGAGGACGAGCAGATAGTCAGATGAATGGCAGTGAACGTGCGGATTGGGGAGTGGGAGTATGTACTAACACCAGTGTTCAACAGGGAGAGTGATGGATCCAGGAGCCAATGCTCCAGGACCCTACACATCCCATTGGTGTCAGCACTTCCCCAGAGTGGACTGTGTTGGTTGAAGTCCCACACGATGAGGAAGAGGGACATCAGTTGCGAGAAGAGGTCATCGAGGTTTTCTCGGAAGACAATACTTCCAGGTTGTAGGTAGATGGAGCAGACAGTCGATGAAAATCCCACAAAGAGGTAGATGGCTACAGCCTCTAAAGCAGTGTCTCACAAACTTTTTTACTCTGCAGCACACTGAATCTAATTTTTTTCCACGGCACATTGAATCTAATTTTTTTTCCGCAGCACACCTAAAAAAGAATAAAATCAAACTCTATATAATCGTCATTAGATTTGCGCTTTGTTGAAGTCATCAGACTGGTTTTACTTGAAGATTTGCTCGCATTCTTTAATTCATAACTCGGTGTTTGTTTTAAATATTTGTCCATTCTATGGCTTGAAATAATCAAAAATTAATACCAAAATTTGGAAAAAGTTTGATAAATACTTACAAGATCCCAGTTGATAAAATCTGAAAGATTTTTATTAAAGCACGTCGATAGCACGTCTATATTAAAGCACGTTGATAACACAAGTAAAGTCAAAATGAAATCTTTGGAATATCTAGTGTCAATTTGAAAATCTGTCGCGGCACACAGTTTGCGAGACACTGCTCTAAAGTGATGGTATGACCTGGAATGGAGAATGGTTGCTCACAAGGATGGCAACCCCTATGAGCTGTACCATCTCCTTCCTGGTTCCAGTGAACAAGAGAAAAGTGCCAGATAGTGGGATCATAGGCTGGCTGCAAATACATCTCTTGTAGACACATGCAGATGGGCTTGTTTGCCTTCAGGATGACCTTGATGTCATTTATATTTCTCTGCAATTCATGACAATCCCATTGTAAGAGTGCAGACATCTCAGGTCTCCTGAGAACTGTCTGAGGAAAATGGATCTGAAACCACCAAACAAGAGGGAGATAAAATATTTTTCTTTGGGCTAGGTGGTGGCCCTTTGGTTTGGAAGGTCTGGTTGTCTGGGGTTGGGATGGAGGGGGCTTTCCAGAGGTGGAAGTGGAAAGCACCTCTACAGGAATGGAAATTGGAGTTGATATCACGATTGACACCAACATTGGTTTTGTCTATGTTAGGAGATACTTTCCCATGAGTGAGAAAGATTCAGATGGAGGAATGCTGATAACCATCTACACTGCCATGAAAGCCATCGGAACAATGGGCTTTACAGTCACTGCACCAGCGTAGAAGACCTTGCCAAGTTGTGCAGCGAGCTTTCTGGCCTCTGAATAAATGTTGTTCGGCATTTTAAGCTGCTGTATCTACTTCTCCTTCAGCCACTTTGGACAATTGTACGAGTATACAGGACATTTGTTAGCGCAATTCATGTAGCTTGCCTTTTCTGCTGTGCAGTCAGGTTCGAGATAATCCTGACTGCCACAAAGAGCACAGATAGGTTTACCCCAGCAAGCTGTGTAGGCATGACCATACCTTTGGCATTCGAAACACAGAGGGTTGGGAGTGTACGCCCATACCTCAAAATGAAGGTATCCTGCCTTGATGAAAGTTAGGATTAGTACTTGAGTGGGTACTAACTTTCCATCACATCCTTGTGAAACCTGGAGGACTGCTGTCACACCCTGGGATGAAAGCTCCAAGAGGATTTCCTCCTCAGAACCTTGAGGAGGTCCCACTCTGATATTACACCCCGGGAGGAATTGTGCATCAATTGTTGGAGTGATGGTTACAGCCACCCCACCAATTGCTGTAGTAGTTCAGAATGTTTTGAGCAAGCAGTTTCCACCTCCAAGTCACCAGATCTTAGGTGCTTGACTGATATCGGTTCTCCGGCAAGACCTTTCAAAACCCTTATTGATAAAAAACAGAGTGGATGATCAGAAACATTGGGGATGGAAAAACACACGAAGACGAAGGCAATGATGACGAAGAAGACAGGTTCGTGCCGAGCTCTTTTTGCAGCATTTGTCGATGAAATTCCGTTTTTGGAACTCATGGTTGCTTTTTGTAGTTCAGTGCCTGATGTCTCCACCTACCATGGAGGCCAACAAGGGGATGCCCAATTGGGTGCCAAGGTTACCCGAGCACCATACAGCGAGTGAGCCAAGCTCTCACAACTAAACAAAAACAAAAAGAGAAACTCACCTGTCCTCACAAAATAAATGAAAAAATAATAAAAAAAATGTGAGAAAGCAACTGGCCTCACAAAAAGAAAAAAAACTACTAAATTAGTAAATGTGTGGGGAAACTCGCAAACCGTTGCCTGGACGTGGGCAAGGCACTCGCATACTGCACGGCTGGCTAGTAGGTCCAGTCCACCAGCTGATTGATCCTGAGGGGGTCACCCCAGGACCTTCCATTTACTTGAAGCAGAGGCCAAAGCAGTGTATAGCAGTGGCCTCAGAATTCATTACCCATCCCCATGACAGACAGGCTTCCCAAAGGCAAGACAGCGGCCAAATGGGACCCCACCAGACATGAGCTGAGATGATGGTGAACCCCAATCAACTATAGGATCATCTTTTCCAGCAACACGGGTATCCACAAACAGCAAAAATGTGGGCGAGTGTTCAGGACCTTGTGAAGGTACCCAAGCCAGTGCACCCTTCATAGGGTGGTCCCCTCACCACAGACAGGTTGGATTGTTTTACCTCTAGAGCGGCACTTTTTTGCACACCATGGGCTAAATGGCTGGGTCACATGGACCCCAAAGGCTCAGAGAAGGTTGGGTGAGGGGACCCACTGGAACAGCTGTTGGGAGACAGATGGCAGCCTCCTGTAAAGGCCATCCAGCGTGTTCTTTAATGTGCACAGGGTATGGCTCTCCTGCACATGGGGCCATGGCTTAACATTCCATCCGATGGACGGCATCCTTTCCAAGCCCATTGGTGTCCCCTACTGACTGTGGGCAGGGGGGAGGGAATTTTGCGGAGATAAATCTCAATGCTGACCACGGACAAGAAACTCTATTGTGAAAATGGTTACATTTCATTGAAATCTGGTATGCTATGATGATGTCACAGCAGACCATAGATGATCCCACTGAATTCCCAGACTTTGAACCCTCTATAAGTAGGCATTAAGTTTGGGTGCAGAGGTAGCAGGTGTAGATAATCTTCCCTAATCTGCATTGAGCAAAATTGCATGAATGGGAAACAGTGAGCCACAGTAAAAGCAGAAGAGATAGTGGAACTCATAGCACCCATAACCTGAAAGAGGGGGGGGGGGGACACAGTTAGTGTGGCTCCTGCAAAAAAAAAAGTAAAATTTGTGGTGAAATATATCACTTTTATAGTTCACTTAGGTTAATATATCACTTTTTAAGGAATAGCCTGGAATTTTTTCCTATATCTTTGAAAGAATAATAACAGACCATGAACAATCAGCTTCATTATCCCTATTAGAAATTCCTTTCCTTGTGGGCCAGAACTCTTTGTCTCAAAGCCTGAGCTTGGAAGTGAACTTCATTAACGTAAGACCATGACAGTCGTGTGTTAGCAATTTTTTCTCCCCAACTAGTGATTTCTTACAATAATTCCACCTCCTGTTTAATTCTTATAATATAAATGTCTCCAATATTATATATTTTTTTTAATTTACTCTATTCCTTTGCTGCTCTGTATTATTTTTAGCTTGTTTTCAGAAGAAGAAAAAGAGCTAATGTTTTCGCTTAGTCATCTGTTTGTTTCTCAGTCTTAGACACCGAGCAGTTTCCTTTTTAGAGACAAATTAAAAAAAATTTTGGGTTTGATAGATATCGATGAAATATTTTGCACTTCAAAATCTTCCAAAAACTAAAATGTGCCCTCGAATGGTGGAAAAATTTTAATATTGCAAATTTTCAAATTATAATTCAAGCGATGCAATTACATTAAAAATTTGAATTTTTAGTTGTGAAATGTGAATATCACGAATTTGCATTGACAACAATAATTTTGACCTTTATCTTGGAAAAATACAAATTTTTTTGGTTTTATGTGATAATTGTTTATTTTTAGAGATAAAGTGAATATTCTTTTTGGGTTGGATAGGTATCAATTAACTATTGGGTTGAACCAAAAGTTCGTTCGGATTTTAGGCAAAAATTCAAACTCAAATATTAAAGAGTAAAAAATACATTTAATCAATAATATATCCACCATTTTGTTTCATTATCTTAAGCCATCTGTCATGCAGCTTCATTATTCCATCAGTGTAGAACTTGGTTTATTGTTAAGAACTAATCAAGGTGGTTTTTGATGGCCTCCAAAGGATTGGAATTCTTTAGCATTCAAACAATTTTGCAGTGGCCAGAATAAATGGTAACTGAGGGTGCAATGTCAGGCGAATATGGTGGGTGGCACAAATCATCCCAAGAAAATTGCAACGATTTTGCCAGGAGGTCAAAGACATGTTCTGCAATCACAACCCAAGACCCCTACTCCTTTGTGATTTGCAAATTCTTGATGTTTTTCATCGATAACTGCCTTCAGCTGATGCAGTTGCACACAATACTGATCTGAATTAATCGTTTGATTGCTTGGCAACAAACTTCATAGGGACCACAGCTCTTAGTAAAGGATTTCCTTCCAATTCCACCACACACAGAGCATGACCTTCTTTGAATGCAGGCTGGCCTTCAGTTGTGGTAAAAGAGGCTCACCTCGATTGCACCAGGATCTTTTTCTTTGGATGTTGTTGTAAAGGATCCATTTTTCATTGCCAGTTATTAACCACTTCAAAAATGGGTCATTGTGTTTCAGGAGCAAATTGTAAGCAGAGACGTGGGCCACTAAATTTTTTTTTGCTCAATCGACATAGCACCCATACATTGTACTGATTGACGTATCCAAGATGCTCCTACAGCCTTACAACTGATGTTTGCAATATTTTCAGTATCTCAGTAATCTCTTTTGTGGTGCTGCACTGGTTAGTTTGGATTAATGTGACGATTTGGTCGTTGTCAACAGTGGAGGGTTTTCCTGAATGTGGGGCATCTTCCAGAGAGAAATTCCTGGTTTGAAACTTTGCGAACCACTTCTGACAAGTTGGGACATTTGCAGCATTGTCTCCACACACTGCACAAATCTTTTTTCGGGTTTGTGTTACATTTTTACCCTTCTGAAAAACAAAAAGAGCATAAAATGGCAAAATGTACCTTCGTATCTCCCATTTTCACACTGACCTTATGTGAATATCACTCAATCTGCAAGATTTGTTTTTCAGAGCACTCTAGCAACTGTCCCCTATCAAAAACACACACTATTTATAGCTGCTAGTGTGGTTGTGCAGATTATGTCGAGTGAATTTCTTGGGAAAATTCCGAACAATTTTGAATTATAAATTGGGTTGAACCAACACTTTTAGAACCTCCCAAAAGTTTTAATTGCACACTCTGACTCTAGGAAATTTTGAAAATCTCTAAATTTTAAACGAATATAATGTTGTTGTTTTTTTTCTGCTGAGGTCCAGCCTTCCTCACAGACTTTCTACTATGGTGTATAAAGTGATAGGATCATGTCAGGCCTCTGTGGCAAGCAGCTGCTTGAGAGGTTACTTTATATTTATATTTTTTAAATCCTCCAAATGGCCTTAATTTACCATTGTTAGAAGGCTGTAAATACAGAAAATTTAAAACTTGAAGTAATACTGCAAATCACTTATTTGTGCTAGAAATTCTGCTGAATGTGATGATAAATGATAGAACTCTTAAGTCGTAGTATGTGTTTTAATTAAATTAGAATTGATTAAAATTTAACTCGCTGATTATTTTTTTCAATTTACTCTTTAACTTTAAAATTTTAAATATTTTAATATAGTGATATTAGCTGCTTGAGGGGGTACTTATACAAATAATTCTCTTTTATATACAATTGATAATTTGCCCCTTAACCCTAGGGGTAAGGAAATGAGGTCTGTAAATGGTAGCTAGGTAATCACTGGAAGGATAGCTATGCACCAATCCCCTGTGATGATGCACAGAACTGGCCAAGCTTAGCATCTAATGTCCGACCCTGCCTTCTCGTGGTGCAGGCCGTACCCCTCTTGTGGAAGTGAATAGAAGGGAAGGACTGTCAGATTAGTGTGGCCTACTGAGGAGTGGTTAACCGCACAGAGTCCTGGCGCTGACCTTATAAACTTACTGGAATGGATTAAGGCTCTGAGCTTGATTATGGATCCTGATTTTGCTGCACTGGTGGGCTTCTGTGGAGGGAGAATCTTCTGCTGTGTTTTCTGTTTGTTTGTGGGTTGACAGCCCCAAGTGCATAGATTCACAGAATATGTTTTATCAGCTAGTGGATAATCCTGAGCAGAGGTCATTGCAAGCACCTAAACTTTTGCTCCTACGGGCATCGTCAAATTCTACATTGGTAATCTTCCAGTGTAAATGACTTCAGCCTTTAGTGGTTGGGGAATGGGTCTAACCCCCATGCCTCCAAATAGTGGGTTGTTTAATATTGTTGACATTCCCTCTCTCAGTAAACATAGTTTCCTTAAACATCCCACTGACCATTTTTGCTCGATAGGTAGTTGGAATGTGAGGACTCTGCACAGAGTTTATTCTCCTCATGTCCTCACACAAGAATTCCACTGTATAATTTAGATATTCTGGGCTTGCAAGAGACCAGATGGACAGATAGAGGTCAGATTCTTAAAAATAATCTTAAATTCACTTTTCACTAAGGGAAGATAATAAACATCACCAAGGCATGGGTCTGCTTCTCAGCAGACACGCTAGTGATGCTCTTCAAGGATATGAGTGCATTAATGAAAGGTTTCTTAGAGCAAAATTTCAGATGAGCATTACCGACTTGAATGCTATCTGCTGTTATGCTCCCCGAAGGATGCTGATGAGGATGAGAAGGATAGGTTTTACAGACAACTTCAAGATATTTTTAATTTTGTCAATAAAGGAGATATTATCCTTGTTCTTGGAGACTTCAATGCCAAAGTTGGTATTGACCCTTTGAGGAGGGGTGATAGGCCCTTTTGTTATTGGTAGCTGCAATGGGCAACGTCTCCTACAGGTAAGTAAACTTAATGGTTTCAGAATAACTAACACATATTATAAACAACGTGGCATATATAAGTACACATGGGTTTTACAAAATGGGCTGCATAATATGATAGATCATAATTAATTAACAGTAAATGAGTGAGTTCTGTTAGGAATACCAGGTCATATAGGGGAGCTGAAATTGGATCTGACCATTACCTTGTTAAAAGTATTTGCAACTTAAATTTAAGAAATGTTGTGCTAAGGTTAAAATATTTACCTCTAATTCTTTATTCTAATACCCAAGTTACAGCTAAAGCTTACCATGATAAGTTACTTAGTCATTATGATATGCCCCAAATCAAAACCCTACTAGTCCTAACAGAAAGCATTACAGAGATCTTAATAAATGTGTAAAGCAAAAATTACAGTAGAGGTACAAGTGCAGTAATTAAAGTAATTTAATTTTCTATGACACTGTTAAATGTATTTAAGCACTTCGACACATGGACTATGCTATCAAGTATCAATAATTATTAAAGAGAGTTACATACCAATTCCATAGAGGATGGAAAGTAACTGGAGCTTCATGGAATGTTTTTGGTGAGAAATTTAAAATTCGACGTTCGTGCCGGCAAGTGATGTCTCAGTGGATTTTAAAATAATGATGAGGGCTGCCAATGGTCTACCCGCATTGAAATAATGAAATAATTATTTATACTTTTTGATAGCATAGAGTGCTTAAAAAAAGTTTTAGATCCATGACATGCGTTTCGCGCTGTTCCTATCGGCGCTTCAGATGGGAAGTTACGGCATTGTTACGGTTACGGATTCTATCAATCTCTATGTTTGTTGGAGACCCTGGATGGGTTAACAGCAGCAATTTGTACTAATACAAGTTACACCGTTACAAGTTACGGTGGGATGTTACGGATCTACGGCATTGGTATATATGCCGTAGATCTTTAACAATTATTGATACTTGATAGCATAGTCCATGTGTCGAAGTGCTTAAAAACATTTAACAGTGTCATAGAGAATTAAATTACTTTAAATGTGTAAAGGATCAGTTAGCTGTTGATAAGAATCTTTGGCTTGATGGCTTGGCTGAGAAAGCTGAGGAAGCAGTTCGATAGCATAATAGCAGAGAGCTTTACCAGATAGTTAATGTTTTGTGTGGTAGAAAATGGACAGGTATACAGGGATTGAAGGATAAGCAAGGTAAGGTTATAGAAGGTGAGGATTCTGTCATGGCTAGGTAGGATGAGCATTTTAATAATGTTCTAAACAATGTGGTTAGTTCTACTCCCATTGTTTGTAATGATGATAGACACATTACTGGCTTTAAGTTGGCCCTATAACACAGTCTGAAGTTATTTTGCTATTTCTAAACTTACTACAAAAATGTCCTGGGATATATGAAATTACCACAGAAATGCTTAGAGCTGGGAATGTTTCGGTTACCACATGGATGACTGAAATTTTGAATATCTTTTATGACAAAGGCATTGTTCCTAAGTATTTTACCTGAGCTATTATTATCCCTATTTTTAAAAATGATGATTGCAGTTTTTGTGATATTATAGGGGTATCAGCCTACTTTCTGTCCCAGCGAAAGTTCTTTGCATGATTGTGCTTAATAGAATTAAAAATCTGGTTGACAGTCAATTGAGTGATGAGCAATGTGGATTCAGAAATGGTAGGGGATGTGTAGATCACATATTTTCACTCAGGTAGATTCTTGAGAAATGTTTAGTTTCAGAAATCTTTGGTTGCTAGCTTTGTTGATTTCAAAAAGGCTTTCGACTCTGTTGATCATCATAATTTGTGTTTGATTGTGAGATCATATGGTATACCAGACAAGTTGGTTAACGTAATGAAAGCTCTCTATAATAGCACTGAATTGTGTGTGAGTGATCACTGTATTGTGCTGTTGATGAGATGGTAATAGAGTTGGTTTGGTATAAACTAAGAGGAGAAAACTGAAGTGATGAAAATTGGTCAGGCAAGGTGTGATTCAGTTAATCTGAATGGTTGCAGTCTTGAGCAGATGTCACAGTTTAGTTATCTTGGGAACTATGCAACAGATACTGGTGATGTGCAGCACGAGATTAACAGACGAATATGTATTGCTGCCGGGATTTTTAAGAATCTATGGAGAGTGTGGAGAAATAGTCTTATACACCCAAAGACTAAAATTAGACTGTATAATAGTTTGGTTCTTTCTAGGGTTAGTTATGGTAGTGAAACTTGGACACTTTGTAAACAGATAACAGGAAACTAGATGCTTTTGATTCTAGATGCTTATGCAGTATCATGGGTATTAGGTGGTTCAACTTTATAAGTAATGATGAGGTTTGACAAAGGAGTTGGCAACCTCCTGTGAGCAGTATATTGTGCAGAGAGAGACTCCATTGGTTTGGCCATGTTGCCCATATGGATAATTATAGATTAGTGAATAGGATTATGAACAGTGTGCCTAAGGCCTCAGAAAGAGGGGGAGACCTAGGATGCGATGGGCAGACAACGTCAAACAGGACTTTGTTAGAATTGGTGTGTAGTGGCGAGATGAGGCAGATATAGCTCAGGACAGATATGCTTGGAGAACCAAACTGTGCAGTCTGGTTGGACTGCCATAGCCTATGGGTGCTTGATGATGATGATGAAGGAAATGTAACTTTTTTAATTTTAAGGGATATATAAGATATGCTTTTGGCATTTTAAAGGGCTAATAATATATTATTTATATTTTTCAACCCCCATTAGTACAAATTACTGCTGTTAACCCTTCCAGGGTCTCCAACAAACATAGATATTGATAGAATCCGAAATGGGTGGCCCAAGACATCTATGTTCATTTTTAGTAAAATAAAAAACTTCAATTAAAAAAAATATATAAATTGCTGTTTGAAAATTTTCTTACATATTGCTTTAAAAAATATGCAATTCAGAAAATATTTTCTTTCTTCATTTGATGGATATTTTATTAAACTACTATATAAATAATTTCTTAAAGCCATCTGAATACCATTTCTTAGAAGAACTATATGGTATTGCCAATTTGTTTGTTAACATTATTCTTTGATGAAGCACCACCTGATATAAGCTCACAAGTTTGATCTGAATTATCATCAACAAATTTTTTCTTCAAGTTTCAAACATCTCCTGAAAATTAGGAAAAAAAAAAACTGCTGTTTTTAAAAATGGAATATTTTGGAATTGATTGTTAAATTTTTATATCCCACCACGTTTTACACTCTTTTCTGTCTTAAACCTCTTTTACTATTACTAGAATTATTTTTATCATTTATTCCAGCATTCCATACATCTTTCCTGCTTTTCAGATCGAAACTGTAACTAAAAAAAGTTTTCATAGGAAGCTTCTTGAAGACTGGCTGCAACACACAGTATCATGGTTGAAGGTGGAAGTAGCAGGTTTCAATTGCTCACTCACAAGTGCACAATATGGAGAGAGCTGCCTGCTAAGTGGCTGCATGGCTTATTGTTTACATGGATTAAATGGATATACACTCCCTTCATAAAGTTAGCCTTTCATTTCCTTTAATAATTAAACCTTAGTTTTAATTTCTGCAGATTTACTTTATTTCCATAAATTATTTATCTTTCGGTCGATCTATAATTATAAATTTTTCAGAGTTATGCTGCATTGGATGACTGTCTTACAACTTCTTGCTGTGGATATTTTATTTAATATCGAATTATGCTATGTTATTTTTTCCTTTATTATTTCTTCATTTTACAGTAAAAACCGCAGTTTTCATTACCGTGGATTTACTTTATTTCCATAAATTATCAATCTTTCGGTTGATTATTAGTTATGAGTTATGTTACATCTGATGGCCATCTTATAACTTGTTGCTGTGGATATTTTATTTAACACTACATTAGGTTATATGTTTTTTTTTATTATTTCTTCGTTTTCCAATAAAAAAAAAACTTTTATCCTATATTTAACCTTTTTGGAGTTTTTGGAGAAGACCTCCAAAATTCACCATCCAAAGGAAAAAATAAAAATGTTTAGTAAAAAAAGCCCTAGAAAGTATTCCTCCATTTCATAAACAGGACAGAAAATTCCATTAATGTGAGCAATCCAAGTCACCTTGTATAATGCTGGCCCATGCTTTAAAATATACCATACTGAAAAAAGATCATTAAAACAAATAATGTTTCAGGAAATATAATATTATTCAGGAAGAATTTTACTTTTGATTAATATATAATTTTAGTTTTCCTTCGAATTTATAGTCCAATCTATTTTTCCACTATATCACCGTGAAAACATCTTATTAAAATCAATATGCTTGTAAATTTCTTTAATTTTTTGTTTTCATAAGATTTGGAGTTAAATTCTGCTTAGTTTGGTATGTAACATGACCAATTTCTGTTGACTGGTTATTTTTAAAAAAATATTATAAAGTTGACTTGTTTATCTGACTCAGCACAGTTGCCAAAAAGCCTGGACTTTTTTCAAAGTATGGTAACGAGAAAAAAATTACAAAAAAGGGAGTAATTTCCTTGCTACAAGTAAACATATATTTTTTCTGTTATTTAGAAATCAATGATCTTTCTATTCATGTGAATTATAATTATTTCTGTCAATTATTTTTTTTCTAAATAAAATTTTTTACACTGTCATATGCATTTTGTCCCTAGCAGACTCTAAAAATTGCCCTATTAAAATAAAACTAGTTGTCTCTTTTGCAAAATATTTTATTTTCAGAAAATCAAGAATTAAATGCTTATTAATTAAGCATATAACGTGCCATAATTTCTTTCTTTAGTTATATGGCAGAAAGGTTATAAAGTAAATTTTTTTAGCTGATCATAGTGAAAAATAGCTTGACCTATAGATGCAACCAGTTTTTCAGATGGGACCCTGGAAAAGTTAACATGCACAGGGTATGCCCCTCTTGGCAACAGTCTAATGTCTAATCTGCCAAATGGCAGTCTTTCCAATCCCATCAGTGTCCCCTTTCTCACTGAGAGTGGGGTTGGAGCTAGCAGAGATAAATCTCAATGCAAGCATAGTTAGGACTTAAACCTGTGAAATGTAGATTATGAGCAGGGGCATAGCTATGGGGGGGATAGGGGAAGGCTCCCTCCCAAAGTAACTCGGAATTGGCAAAATTCAAAGCAACTTCGTAAAATCTAGGTGAGTTGTGAAAATTTGCAATTTTTTTTTCGTAAAATTAAGGAGAGTTAGCAAAATCTAGACAACTTAGCAAAATCTAGGGTAGTTGGGAAAAGAGACGGCAGAATCTAGAGCAGTTGGCAAAATTCGAAGCCACTTAGTAAAATACAGCTGAGTTGGTAAAATCTGGACAACTTGGCAAAATCTTGGGGAGTTGACAAAATTCAGAGTGACTTGGGAAAATTGTGGGGAGTGGGCAAAATTCAGTTTAGATGTTAAAATAGGAATCTTTTTTCTGTAAAATTATTGCATATTGGCAAAATCGAGGCAACTTCACAAAATCTAGGAGAGTTGGCAAAATTCAGGTGAGATGTAAAAATTGGATTTTTTTTCTGCAAAATCAATCGAGTTGGCAAAATTGAGGAAACTTGGCAAAATCTAACTTTGCAAAAATTAGGTGACATGTAAAAATTGGGATTTTTTTTTCTGTAAAATTGTGGCAAGTTGGCAAAATTGAGGAAATTTGCAAATGCTAGGGCAGTTGGCAAACTTCGAATCAACTTGGTAAAATATGGGCGAGTTGTGATAATTGGGATTTGGGCTGTAAAATTAAGGAAAATTGACAAAATCGAGAAAACTTGGCAAAATTTTGGGGAGTTCAGGAGAGATGTTTGGGTTGTTTTACCTCTGAAAGGAACTTTTTTGCACACCATGGGCTAAATGGCCAGGTCACATGGACCCTGAAGGCTCAGAGAAGGTTGGGGGAGGGGACCCACTGGAACAGATGTTGGGAGACAGATGTTAGCCTCCTGTCAAGGACATCCAACATGTTTTTAATGTGAACAGGGTATGGCTCTCCAGCACACAGGGCCATGGCTTAACGTCCCATCCAATGGATGGCAGCCTTTCCAAGCCCATAGGCGTCCCCTACTGTTTGTGGGCAGAGCGGGGAATTTTGCGGAGATAAATCTCAACGTTGATCCAGCTGGGCATGAGAGATGTAAAAATTGAGGATTGTTTTTGTGAAATTAAGGAGAGGTGGCAAAATCGAGGTAACTTGGCAAAATCTTGGGGAGTTTGAAAAATTTGAAGAGACTTGGCAAATTTAGGAGAGATGCAAAGATTGGGATTGATTTTATGAAATTAAGGAGTGTGGGCCAAATCAAGGGGAGTCTGGAAAATTCACATTGACCTGCTACAATTCAGGCGAGATGTAAATATTGGGATTATTCCTGTGAAGTTATGGCTAGTTGGCAAAATTAGAAGTTACATGGCAAAATACAGGATTTTTTAAACTTGTCTCACCCCCCCCCCACGGAGTGAAAATCTAGGTATGAACGTGACAAAGACATTATTTTCTCAATTGTCAAAATTTTATTTTTGAGTTGGAAAATTTTCGATTTCCCCCCACCCAACCATAATCCTTTGCTATGCCCCTGATTATGAGTATGTATACATGTGTGCATTACTTGAGCATTAGCAAAGGAATATGATGACTAATAATCACTATTATAATGCATAAAACTGAGCACTAACAAATATATATTTATATTTAAGCATTTGACACTAATAATGATACAAAATATATATTAGATTTCTTTGATACAAACTAACCTGCAACAAAGAACGAACAGTTGGCTGAAAGACTAATGAGTGATTGAGCAGGAAGGAACGTAGAAGAGGCTGTGGGTACCATGCTAACCGTGACAGTAGTCCTGTTAGTTGTAAATTTGTATATACATCATTCTGCATCATCATTTCCAACCTTGTTAACAGTATGCTTAAAAAAGGACCGATGTCAGGGCTTCCAAATGCTTCCCAGCTACCTGGAGATACTGGGCTACTGCTGCTCTTGGAACTGCTATCAGAATTTGATGTTGGAAACTGTTTTACATCACATTTAGCAGGGCGTGGAGGGATTGCCACAAACATATCACTATCAATATAAAGTTTAGATTTGGCACTGTCATTTTTTGTAGGCACAGGATCAGTATCTCTATCTAATGAGCTATTACTTTCCCTAGATTCAAAAACTCCTGAATCCACATTTGAGCATTCATATGATTCATTAAAGAATGCATTATGACTATCTTTATTTGTGATTTTCAGCTCACTAGATCCTTCTGTTACACTGAAGCAACTATCAATTATTTCCAAACTATCTTCAAGATCACTTACACTAGAAGGAGTTTTAGTAGAACTAATCATGTACCAGAAAGCTTGTTCATCTTCAGTGCTGGCCAACTGATTTAAAATATCTTTATTTTCCTGGCGATTTTCTGTAGTTTCTCCATCTGAAGCATTTGAGGACTTTTGGTGATTATGGACCTTGGAAGAACTGTCTAGTACTGGACCATTATCAAGTGCATCTTTACATTGTTTCTCAGAAATTAATGCAGTTCTTTCGCCAAGATCTTTGCAAATATGGGAGTGCAAAATCGAAAGTTCAGGTTGATTAGTGTGATATTCAGAACAATTTTCTTGTATTCGCGACAGTGGCACATCTTTTCTACCATGGCAGTCATCAATCGAATTTCTTGCATTACCATTATAAGATGACATATATATGCTATTAGGTATCACAGAAGAATTACTATTTGAACAAAACTGAAGTTCTTTGTTGGGAATCAAATTTTTACTAGAGTCTGGAGGAGGGTTAAGACCATCATATGATGATGACCAATTTTTGCATGCTAATGTGCATGCTCTTATATTATTGTGTGCATCTTGTAAATAATCCATGTAGCTTGTCTGATATAATTCCAGACCTGCTGGATGTGAAATACTGTGACTGCTGCTGCTGGCAAAAAGTCGTGAATGAACTTTATCGAAGTCACCAAAAGCAAAACTAGAAGTTGAAGATGAACGATTATGTCTTTTAATTCTCAAACTGCCACTCTGAGTTTTTTCGCTAATAAGTGTATTGTGCAATTCTCTTAGTCCAACAGGATAAGGTCCTGTAGAGGCAGGCATTTTATTGGGAGTGGAAGGATTACTAGGCACATCAGGAATACAGCAAGCAGGTATTAGAGACAAAAACTTATCTGCTGAACGAGAGTACAGATCAAGATCACGAACTCTGCTGCGCTGGCTGACCATGACATGTGAACATGGGATAAGATACCTGCAACATAAAAAAAAGGATAAAGATATTTATTGGTTAACATTTTTAAGCTAATTATAAAAAATTATACTATAGAGAATTAAACATTAATTTTAATTATTGTACAGTGAATTTTGGTTCCATGAGAGAATGATGATGAAAAAATGTGAATACACAAATGCTGCCAAAACACATACTCTATATAATGACACCGATAAAGTGACGCATACAAAAATGGTGCTAGTAAAAAAGGCATACAACAAATAGGCACCTATGCAAAACAGTCTTTAAAAAACACCGTGAACCAAAATGCTGTCTGTATAAAACAGCATGAACAAAAATGCAGTGTGCAAAAATTCCACCCAGTAATTTGCTTCAACTAGCTTGCTACTGGTCTGCAAATGGTAGCTAGGTAGTCACTGGAAAGAGAGCTACGCACCAATCCCCTGTGATGATGCATAGAACCGGCCAGGCCTAGCACCTAATGTCCGACCCCGCCTTCTCGTGGTGCAGACCGTTAGTACCTTTCAAAAGAGATACTCTCTTGTGGAAGTGAACGGAAGGGGAGGGCTGCCAGATTAGTGTGGCCTACTGATCTGGACAACTATGGCTACTTTTTTTTTCCTACCCTGCTGAGGAGTGGTCAACCACACAGGGTCCTGGTGCTGACCATATAAACCAACTGGACAGATATATGGCTCTGAGCTTGATCATGGATCCTGATTTAGCTGCACTGGTGGGCTTCTGTGGAGGGAAAATCTTCCGCTGTGTTTTCTGTTTGTTTGTGGGTTGACAGCCCCAAGTGAATAGATTCACAGGATATGTTTATCAGCTGGTGGATAATCATGAGCAGAAGTCATCGCAGGCACCTGAACTCTTTGCTTCTATTGGCATCATCAAATTCTACATTGGAGGAAGTCTTTCAGTGTAGATGGCTTCAGCCTTTAGTGGCGGGGGAACGGGTCTTTGCCCCATGTCTGCGATTAGGGGGCTGTTTGATATTGTCGGCATTCCCTCTCTCAATAAACATAGTTTCTTTAAACATCCCACTAACCATTTTCTCTCCATAGGTAGTTGGAATGTGAGGACTCTGCACAGAGCTTTTTCTCTTGATGTCCTCACAAAAGAATTCCACCATTATAATTTAGATATTCTCGGCTTGCAAGAGACCAGATGGCCAGATAAAGGTCAGATTCTTAAAAATAATCTTAAATTTCTCTTTTCAGGGAGGGACGACAATAAGCATCACCAAGGCGTGGGTCTGCTTCTCAGCAGACACGCTAGTGATGCTCTTCTAGAATATGAGTGCATTAATGAAAGATTTCTTACAGCAAAATTTCAGACAAGCGTTAAAGGCTTGAATGTTATCTGCTGTTATGCCCCCACTGAGGATGCCGATGAGGATGAGAAGGATAGATTTTATGAACAACTTCAGGATATTTTGAATTCTGTCAAGAAAGGAGATATTACCCTTGTTCTTGGTGACTTCAATGCCAAAGTTGGTACTGACTCTGACCTTTGGGCAGGAGTAATAGGCCCTTTTGGTATTGGTAGCTGCAATGGCAATGGGCAACGTCTCCTACAGGTAGGTAAACTCAATGCTTCAGAATAACTAACACATATTACAAACACCGCGACATACATAAATACACATGGGTTTCACCTGATGGGCTGCATAGGAATATGATTGATTATATATTAATTAACAGCGAATGGGCTAGTTCTGTTAGAAATACCAGGGCATATAGGGGAGCTGAAATTGGATCTGACCATTACCTTGTTAAAAGTGTGTTACAACTTAAACTTAAAAAGTGTTGTGCTAGGGTTAAAAAATTTGCTTTTAATACTGAAGCTCTGAAAGACCCAGTTATAGCCAAAGCTTACCATGATAGGTTACTTAGTCATTATGACAGTCATGGTATGCTTACTACTGAAGTTGAGGAAGAATGGGATCATTTTAAACAGGCTTTTTTGGACACTAACAGTACTCTTTTAGGAAAAAAGCAGCAGAAGAGGCAGAATTACCTGAGTGATAAGGCACTTGAGCTTATTTCACAAAGAAAGAACTGCAGGAATGTCCTTAATCAATACCCTACTAGTCCTAATAGAAAGCATTACAGAGAGCTTAATAAACGTGTAAAAGATCAGTTAGCTGCTGATAAGAATCTTTGGCTTGATGGTTTGGCTGACAAAGCCGAGGAAGCAGACAGCACAACAGCAGAGAGCTGTACCAGATAGTTAATGTTTTGTGTGGTAGAAAACGGACAGGTATACAGGGATTGAAGGATAAACAGGGTAAGGTTATAGAAGGTGAGGATTCTGTCATGGCTAGGTGGGCTGAGCATTTCAGTGATATTCTGAACAATGCAGTTAGTTCTATTCCCATTGTTTGCAATGATGATAGATGCATTGGTGGCTTTAATGTTGGCCCTATAACACAATCTGAAGTTATTTTGGCTGTTTCTAAACCTAAACTTCATAAATCCCCAGGGGTAGATGAAATTACTACAGAAATGCTTAGAGCTGGAAATGTTTCGGTTACCACTTGGATGACTGAAATTCTGAATATCTTTTATGATAAAGGCATGGTTCCTAAGGATTTTACCAGAGCTATTGTTATCCCTATTTTCAAAAAAGGTGATCGCAGTTCTTGTGATAACTATAGGGGTATTAGCCTACTCTCTGTTCCAGGTAAAGTTCTTTCCATGATTGTGCTTAATAGAATTAAGAATCTGGTTGACAGTCAATTGCGTGATGGCAATGTGGATTCAGAAGTGGTAGGGGATGTGTGAATCAGATATTTTCACTTAGGCAGATTCTTGAGAAATGTTTAAAGTTTCAGAAACCTTTGGTTGCTAGCTTTGTTGATTTCAAAAAGGCTTTTTTGTTGATTTTCAAAAAGGCGACTCTGTTGATCGTCATAATTTGTGGTTGATTGTGAAATCATATGGTATACCTGAGAAGTTAGTTACCATAATGAAAGCTCTCTATAATAACACTGAGTCGTGTGTGAGAGTTGGTAAGGCTTGTAGCTTCTGGTGTTCGACAAGGGTGCATTTTGTCTCCTTTTCTCTTTAATTTGGTTATTGATTATGTTATGCGAAATTCATTTCAAGGGAAAGATTTTGGCCTTAAATGGGCTGGAGATACAAAAATTTCTGATTTAGATTATGCTGATGATTTAGCCCTTTTGGCAAATGATGTTGATGAGATGAACTCTTTCATTCGAGCTGTTGATGAGACTGGTAGTAGAGTAGGTTTGGTTATAAACAGAGAGAAAACTAAAGTGATGAAAATTGGTCAGGCAGGCTGTGATTCAGTTAATCTGAATGGTTGCAGTCTTGAGCAGGTGTCACAGTTTAATTATCTTGGGAGCTATGTAACAGATAATGGTGATGTGCGGCATAAGATTAACAGACGAATAGGGATTGCTGCCGGGACTTTTAAGAATCTATGGAGAGTGTAGAGAAATAGGCGTATACACCTAAAGACTAAAATTAGGCTGTATAATAGTTTGGTTCTTTCTAGGGTTAGTTATGGTAATGAAACTTTGACACTTTGTAAACATGATAACAGGAAACTAGATGCTTTTGATTCCAGATGCTTACGCAGTATCTTGGGCATTAGATGGTTCAACTTTGTAACTAATGATGAGGTTAGGCAAAGGAGTTTGCAACCTCCTTTAAGCAGCATATTGTGCAGAGAGAGACTCCGTTGGTTTGGTCATGTTGTCCGTATGAATAATTATAGATTAGCGAATAGGGTTATGAACAGTGTGCCTAAAGGCCTCAGAAAGAAGGGGAAACCTAGGATGCAGTGGGCGGACAATGTCAAACAGGACCTTGTTAGAATTGGTGTGCAGTTGCCAGATGCAGTAGATGTAGCTCAGGATAGACTTGCTTGGAGAACTAAATTGCACCGTCTGGTTGGACCTCCGTAGCCCATGGCTGCTTGAGGATCATGATGATGATGATGAGCTTGCTACTGATCTTCCTACATTTATCACTGCTTTGTGCATGTAATAAAATATTTTAAGAGATAAAAATTCTTTTCTGGTCGGATGGGTATTATGAAATATTATGATGAACAGGGATTGCTGCCGGGACTTTTAAGGATCTGTGGAGAGTGTGGAGAAATAGGTGTATACACTGAAGTGTCATAGAATAGGGGATAGTAACCTAGTAACATGTTGGACCTGTTCTGGCCCTGATAACAGCAGCCATATGATGAGGCAAGGACTCCACAAGCTTTCATAAATGTTCCACAGGTATGGCAACCCATGCAACCTCCAGAGCTGCACACAATTCTCTCAAGGTCATAGCTGATGGGCTTGAACACTCTGCTCGACAGTATCCCAAAGATTTTCGATGGAATTTAAATCTGTGCTTCTAGGTGGCCAATTCATTATTTCAAAGTCAGCAGAATGCTCCTGCAACCATGCAATAGCCAACCTGGACCTGTGAGATGAACAGTTGTCTTGCTGGTAGATGCCAACTCCATTGGGATGCATGATGGCCATAAATGGGTGTAAATGGTCCGCAATGAGTTTTATGTACTGGGATGCATTGAGAGTCATCGGTACACATACCAAAGCTCCCACAGACATCCAACTGAAGACACCCCAGGCCATGACTGAGTCACCACCAGCTTGTACTGTTCCGAACTGACATGCAGGATCCATGGCTTCATAGGGTTGGCGCCATACCCTCAGTCTCCCATCGGCGTGATGAAGTTTAAATTGGGATTCATTACTCCAGGCTATCCGTTGCCATTTTTTGATGGTCCACTTTCGATGTTCTTTAGGCCAGGCAATGGCGTTCAGCCCGGTGTCATGCTGGTAGAAGTGGGACTCTTGTAGGTCAGCAGCTCCTGAAGCCGAGATGATGAAGTGAGCGTTGCAAGGTCCGTGCACTGACTTCCTGGCTGGAACCCGTGTTCAGATGGGAGATTTCAGATAATGCCTGGCCCCCATTGGTCCGTACGAAGTGGGTCAGATGGCGAAGGAAATGGCCATTCAAGGCTGGTTATTTTTGGCAGTTTGTCTGGGTGGTTGTGTTTTTGCAGGAATTTTCATTATCCTGGAACACTCTTCAAATGGTCAAAAGAGAAAATCCAAGTTCATTAACAATTTCAGAGATCGAGTGTCCCATCTGTCGGGCACCTATGATTTGCCCTTTGTCAAATGCATCTAAATCCCATGCCTTTCCCATTGTTCTTCCCACAACGAATGCTTGGGGAAGCCAAAGCTGACAGCTATATATGACCAGAGTTTCAGCCACACATGCATGCAAATGCGGTACTGAATTTGGATAACGTCTCCTATCCTTAATTCAATGGCACTTCAGTGTACACCTAAAGACTAAAATTAGACCCTATAATAGTATGGTTCTTTCTAGGGTTAGTTATGGTAGTGAAACTTGGATGCTTTGTAAACAAGATAACAGGAAACCAGATGCTTTTGATTCTAGCTGCTTATGCAGTATCTGGGCATTAGGTTGTTCAACTTTGTAAGTAATGATGAAGTTAGGCAAAGGAATCGGCAACCTCCTTTAAGCAGTATATTGTGTAGAGAGAGACTCAATTGGTTTCACCATGTTGCCCGAATGGGTAATGATACAGGGTGATTCAAAACTCTTGGGCCAAACTTTAAAGGGTGATAGAACACACTTAAACAGGCACTTTTCATCATACAATGCATGGTCGGAACTCAAGTGGTAAAGCACTAGGGGTTAGCAGTTACTGTGTCAGGAAATGAAGAAACACAAGAATGACAGAAGAGGTTTGAAACAATTGCAGAACAGAAAGTACAGAATTTTATTGAACAAATTACAGAAACTGCTCAAAAGAGAGACCGCCAACATTAATGAAGGCTTCACACCTTCGACGTAGCGATCAGCATATGTGGGCGAAAACACCAGGCATTTCTCGTACAGTGGCAATAGAAATCCTGGCAACAAGGTCCTCATTGGAATTGATGCGCTATCATAGATGAGGCTTTTCATATGGCCCCATAGGAAAAAGTCCAGACATGAGAGATCGGGTGATCGTGGCGGCCAAGCGATGGGACCACCCCAACCAATCCATCGTCCTGGAAATGTTGCATCCGAGGCGTTCCGCACATCCACGCTGAAATAGGGTGACGCTCCGTCATGTTGGAACCACATACGTGTTTGAATGTTTGCTGGAACAGGGTTCAGTAATTCTGCCAAGACTTCTTGTAAAAATATGAGGTACATTCTCCCTTTTAGTTGGGCTGGCAGAAGGTATGGGCCAATCAAATGGTCATGGAGGATTCCAGCCCAAACATTTATGGAGAAACGCTGCTGATATGAATGTGGACGTATGGTGTGCGGATTACTGGTGGCCCACACATGTGAATTGTGGGTATTAAAAATGCTCTCAAGTGTAAAGGTGCATTCGTCAGTGAATAAGACGGGCATCAAAGTCCGGTTGCGCTGCAGTCTGCTCCAGGAACCACTGTGCAAAATCCACATGAGGCCAATAATCTGCAAGTTTCAAGGCGTGCACCCTCTGTGCATGGTAGGGGTGCAATTGTTTGTCTCGTAGAACTCGCCACACCGTCAATTGGAGCACACTTACAGCATGGGAAATTGCTTGCGTAGGGAGAATGTACCTACATAGAATTTCCTCTGTAACAAGTGGCGTCCTCACACTCCTTGCATGCCCTGTATCCTGCAAGCTGCTGACAAGGAGCCTGTTTTGCACAGATACCGGTGCAATCGCTGAAAGGTTTTACGATCAGGCACGCATCTGGTCGGAAAGCGCTCCCAGTAATCTTTACGCTTCCCTCGCATTCCCGTCAGCAGCTCCATACGTGAAATGCATCTCCACCTTCTCCTGATTCGTGAAACAATCCATCCATTCTGCAATGCACAGTAGAAATGATGAGTGCGAAAACCAGCGCTTATAAGCATTCACTGGAAAGCGCCCTCTAGCGCTTCACCACTTAAGTTCTGACCATGCATCGTATGATGAAAAGTGCTTGTTTTAGGTGTGTTCTATCACCCCTTAAAGTTTGGCCCAAGAGTTTCGAATCACCCTGTATATTGGTGAATAGGGTTATGAACAGTGTACCTAAAGGCCTCAGAAAGAGAGTACTATTTTAAGAGATAATTCAAAAATTCTTTTTAGTTAGAATGTTACTAATGGAACATTATTATTGGGATTTTACAAATCATCTGGTAGTTTGAATTTACATCATTAGAGGTCACTAAATATGGAAAAAGCGAAGTTTTTAATGAATAATGCAAGTGATCTGTTTAGGATAGAAATTAAAATATCAGTATCAAAAGATATTACTTTGACTGCACAATCCATCTCATTTTATCAGAGGTGTGTGAGAAATGCAACGTTTTAATTTCAAAGAATATTAGGCAAATACTTTTTTTTATGTTGTATAAGTACTAATAGAATTATTTTCATTTTCATAATCCATTATTCCAATTAAAACTTTTAAGGAGTGCAAAAGTAGGCAAACAAAAAACTTCATTTCTTTGAAAATGAGCTTCCAATATTTGCCATATTTCATATTTATATCCCACATTTCATTAAGAGCCATTTTTTAATCAGAGAAAACTATGAAACTATGTCCAATTAACTAAAAAAATATTTTATTGTCTCATCTCTTTACAGCTTTCAATTTAATTTAACATTATTTCATTTTTAACATTTATACTTTTCTTTCCTTGTTGAAAAGCAGAGAACTCATTTCCATAAACCTGAATTGTATTAATTCATTCAAGATCAATAGTAGCTGCTGGTGATTAACCCTCCTGGAGGCATAAATGGGTTTGTCTAATGATGAAAGTCTGGTCCTTAAGCCATTTTAAACCTAGTACCATCAGCCTTCTGCTGTTTATCAAAGTCACCTTTCATATCGAAAGTCCTCAGTGAGGTCCACTCCTTGAATTGGATCTTGTGTTTATCGCTCCCATCAACAGCTGAGAGATGTGGAAGGATTAGAAACAATAAAGAGAGCCTCTCCTTTTGTGGGAAGGCATCTGTTCTATTTTGAGGTAGAATTCTGCCATTTTGTACGTCAATTTGTCTTAATACAATGAATGAGTTGCTGTGCTATTTTTCAACACTCTAGTTTTCGAATATTTTGACTATATTATTTTCTTTTTATTATTAGTTGTAAATCATGTGCCATGTAACTCAGTGTAAAATATTATTTCCCCAATTGCAAATAATAATAAGCTAGTATACCAGATACTGCAAATTTAATTTTTGTTATTCTTAGATCCATAGCTTCCAGCTAATTGTGTGTGTGTGTGTGTGGGGTGGGGGGTGGGGGGGAAGACTCAATCAGTAGCACTCCAGCCTCATAATCTGCAGTTTCCAAGTTCGAGTCCTACCTGGACAAGAGATGAGATTTATCTCTGCAAAAACCTTGCTTGTAGTCAGTAGGGAACACCGATGTGCTTGTAAAGACTGCCATTCATCAGATGGGAAGCAAAACTGTGGTATGTGTGCTAGAGAGCCATACACTGTGTATGTTAAAGAATGTGCTACTTGGCCTTGATGAGAGGCTACCATCTGTTTCCTTGTTACCTGGCCATTTAGCCTATTGTGGGCAAAAACAAGTACCACTCAGAGGTTGAACAACCCCATTAAATTGAATGTTAAGATTTATTTGACATTATCAAGAAAAGCTAAAATATAACTTTCAGCTTATGCTCCTCAAAAGTTTTAAATGAGTTTGCAACCTCTTGACCATCAAAATTTCAAATTTATAGGATAAATAGATTGCTTGTAATATTCCTGAAAATATTCTGAAAAATTAAAAAATGTGAATCATATTTTAGTACCCATGCAATGCAAAAGAAATTTCTCAATTATCCACCAACAAAAATTTCAAAAAACCAAAGATTCAAATTTCTAGCATAAATACATCGTTTTGTAATATTTGTTAGAAATTTTTCAGTTTTCAATTTTTTCCATCATTAAAGGGTGCAATTTAAACTTTTGGGGAATGCCAAAAGTGCGAATCATAGTATTTCATCAATACCTACCTGAGCCAAAAACGTTTTTAACATATATCTCTAATAATATATAAAAATCAAATATATTTATATTCAATATTTCTGTCGAATGTATACAAATGGACAGACAGACGAGTGTCCCATCTGTTGGGCACCTACGATCTGTTCTCTGTCAAATGCATCTAAATCCCGTACCTGTCCCATTACGCTTCTCATGATGAATGCTTGGGGAAGCCAAAGCTGACAGCTATATATGACCAGAGTTTCAGCCACACATGCACGCAAATGTGGGACTTGCGGTACTGAATTTGGATAACATCTCCTATCCCTAATTCAATGGCACTTCAGTGTAAAAAGGTTTTTGTTTGCTTGGGGTTTTACAGTGATGCTTTTTTTTTTTATCTTTGTGGCTATAAATGTGCCACAAAGGTAAAAAACATTGACCAGATAAAAACAACACATCAAAAAGATAGAAAAATGTAAAAAATTTTAAAACAATAAAGAGATATATATTTAAATAAGATGTAAAAAACCCAGAGGT
Organism: Ryuthela nishihirai; assembly: GCA_038380435.1. Lineage (NCBI taxonomy): Eukaryota > Metazoa > Arthropoda > Arachnida > Araneae > Heptathelidae > Ryuthela > Ryuthela nishihirai. The sequence continues at coordinate 2,656,501 of JAWZYU010000005.1, forward strand.
AAAAGACCCAGTCAGATAAAATGAATAAATACGACAAAGCTATAAAATCAAATCTGGTTAAAATGTCCCGTAAAGCATAAATAGGCAAAAACAGCTGGTAAAAAAAAGTCATTGGATAAAAGATGTTCAAGTTTAAAGGGCTCAGACATAAAATTGTGAAAGTTAAAAGAAATATGACATTCAAGGTTAAAAGCAGGCATGTGGTTAAAATACGTTTTATAGTTAAAATGGTGTCATAAAACTCACACTTAGTTTCATCGTCAGTCTATAGATGAACTGAATGAGTAACAAATAAATGACCTAAGCAGAGCTGAGCAAGTAAAACTTCCTTCTTGGGATTCCTGTGAAAATACAACTGCCATGATTTGACAATAGGCTTGATCTTGAAAAGCTTGTTACCAATCTCTTCCAACCAAGATCACTGCAACTGTGCCCGGAGCTTGGTGAAATAACATTGCTAGAAGTCCATGTATGAGATAAGCAGTGGAGAGTCGGACAGGGGTGTGGCTGGCCTGGCAGCAACATCTGCCACGTCATTGCCTCTGATCCTGATGTGACCAGGCACCCAACAGAAGAGAATGGTGGATGGAACCCATTGGCCATTGCCAAAACCGAGATCTGATGGGGTGCAACTCTTCAGTTAATATGGAATACTGCTGTGGGATCTGGTCTGCATAGCAGACCATTGGCCAATCACATTGATGTGCTGGATTTCAAACTATCTGTGAAGACCGGCAAGAAGTCTGGGTGCTCAGCACAGTGGCTGGCAAAGAGTTGCTGGTACACACAGTTGGGTATAAAGACCTTTCCCATCCTCCAAAGTGAAAAGTCGCAGGAAGGGGAAACAGCGAGCTATGGTGTAAGTGGCTAAGCTATCAATTGGGCAACGTTATCTGATGTTAAAAGTCTCAGGTAGCCTTGAACATGCAAACCAAAAGGATGAATGGCAGTTGGGTGATTCTAGTATAGCATTTCCCACTGAGGACTGAAAATGCAATGCCAAGTGGGATGGCCCAGCAGGGATCACAATTTTTTTTCTGCATACTATAGGGACAACATGACAGCGAATAAATAATGATGGTTCGTTGGAAAGACTCTGGACTGGTGAGGTGCAGAAGACCTCTGTATAAATATGGTGGGCCTGATGGTGGAGTGGGTCGAGAACTGTCACCATTGAATCCTGGGTGTAGTGGTACACCTGGGATCAGTAGTCCAGTTTTGACCAGACAAGTGCATGGTATAGGCAGAGCAATGAGCAACGGTCTGCTCCCCAAGAGAGGGAAGAGAGAACCTTGAAGATGCTCAATGCCAGTGTGCAGTTGGACCTGAGGTAAAAATGCCAATTTCTGGTCAAAGATGAGACTGAGAAACTTGGTCTTTGCCACAACTGGAATGGTGGTCCCCTGAGCTTTGGCTTGGTGTCCAGATGAAGATTATGTGATGCCCCACCATTCACTTTTGCTTTACCTTAACCAGTTTTGTTTAATTTATGTTATATTTATCATTTTGGGGGATTTTTTTATTTCCTTTTGGCATCACAGCACTCACATCCAAAAGTTTCTAGGAGTTGCGTACGCGCAACTCCGAACTTCCGACCGTAACCGTTAAAGCGCGACCGTAACCGTTAAAACGCCCCCTCTTGCGTCATAGCTTGCGTCGTTCGTCATTGTATGCAAATGTCTTTCCCGGAATGCGCCGGCTCATTGTCAAAAACCGTGACCTGCGAGTCACTGAGAGACAGAGAGAGAGAGAGAAGGAGAGAGATGGAGAGAGATGTAGTAAGGTGCGTAGCACCAAGCACCGTGCGTGTAGCACAAGAGTTATGTTTTTTCATTGATGTCTTGGTGAGTTAATTATTTTGGAAATAAATCTATTTTGTTTTGTTATAAAACTTTTGAGTCTGTAGTTTTTTTATCTTGAGCAACGCTAATTAAGGATCTTTTTTACATTAATTCTTATTAGTTGACAATCATTTTTGATTCTTACTTATGAATGCTCGCTGGTATTTGAACCCTAAATCAACTTATTCTACTTTTGGCAATTTGGTAATTATTGCCTGGCGCCCGTCTAAGCTATCCGGAGCATAAAACTTAAAGTATTTTGCATTTGTTTGGAGCGTTACAGAGACACATAAAAGAAGTGGCGCAGCGAACAAGGACTCGCCAGTATTTAAAGATAGTATATATATATTTGTGGATAAATTTTGTATGTTTGTCAAAGATAGTAATTTTTTGAGCTCAATAGTTGTATGTACTAGTTGTAGATTTAACGGCAGCTTAAGCCGAAAATTTTTGTTGAGCAAGTAGCTTAACATTTTTTGTGTATTATTCAAAGGTACTGAAGTTTCAGCGTAGATATTGCTGAATATTTAAGATAATTGTCGTATGTAATGATTAGAAGTGTCCGGGCACACAAGTACGTAGGACGATAAGAAAAATTCTTTTATAAGCAAATTTATATTTTTGTAAAGCTTAGTTATAGCTTTAGTATTGTTGTTTTAGCAGTATCTTGCCTAACTGGATGTGCTAAGCAATGGTGGAATAACGTAGGATGTCGTCATGGCATAGAACTTTGGGAAGAATTTAAAAACGAAATCATGGACATATATCCGGCTTATAATGATTTTACAGAACTAGCTACAGAGTTGTTTTCACGAAGACAAAGGGAAAGAGATGACATAGAAAAATTTATATGGGGTACAGTAGAATTATACCAGCTGTACGATGTTGATGCCGCTGAAATTGATATTGTAAATTGCATATTGTCTCAATTACTTTTGCCCATCCGAGAATTCCTAGAAGTACGAAACATAAATTCAGTTACCGAGTTAGTCAAATTGGCTCGGCAATACACTGCAAGAAGAGAATCTGCAGCAAATACACATAACCAACAATGGATGCCATTCCCGCCAAAGCAGCGATATCAGGTTGAGTCGCGTAGAATGACTCCCGCACGACCGGAATTTACACGGTCCCGACAATTTGCGCCGAACGCGCCTAGAACTATAGAATATGAACGAAGTAGAGACTTTTTGCCACGTCAAGCTTCGAACCATAACACTAGACCTAAAACTTTGGTTAAACAACCTCAATCTTTCACTTGTAATTTTTGTGGCCGACTGGGACATACTGAGAATTATTGCTATAAAAGGAATGAAAATTCGGGAAACTTTCATCGGGATCTTTGAAGCGAGAGGCCAAGGTTCCTCAACAAAAGCAATCTCGTGAGTTAAGTCTTGCTACTGTGGGTATACATAATGTCTTACATTTACCTTTTGTGAAGCTTTATCACGATAAGACAGAATTCATAGCTCGCATTGATACAGGAGCTGATCTTACATGTCTACATAAGAAAGTATGGGATAAAATTCAGAAAAATTGTAAACTGAATTTGCAGCCGTGGTCCGGTGGACCTTTGAACTTAGCTTGTGCTTCCAAGCAGTGTTTTCCGCAAGGAACTGTTGAGTTACCTATCACTTTAAATAATGTGGAGATAAGACTTGAATTCTTAGTAATAAGTGAATTATTATACGACTCTTTAATAGGAATAGATGCGATACGGAAACACTTGATTGAATTTGATTTTGCCAACAATACTATTTCATTAAAAGCAACAATGAAAGAAAAACTTGATATCGATCAGATAAAATCAGACATTAGAAAACATGCTGACAACGCTCATTTGGGAAATAGCAAGAGAGTTAAGTTAGAAACTCTGCTCAATGCTAATTAGGAACTTTTTAACAACAAGCCCGGTAGATGTCAGATTTTAGAACATCATATCGACACCGGCAATAATAGACCTGTTTACAGCAAACCATATAATTATCCTCCCAGTAAAGAAGAGATAATTTCAACACAAATTAAAGAAATGTTAGAGGATGGGATAATAGAGCCAAGTTTTAGCCCTTGGGCTTCACCGGTCGTGCTCGTTAAAAAGAAAACTGGTGATTTGAGATTTTGCATAGACTATCGAAAATTAAATGCTGTTACAGTCCCCGACAGATATCCACTACCTATTATTCAGAATCTACTAACACAACTGGCTGGCAAGAAATTTATTAGCACACTAGATTTGTCTTCAGGATATTGGCAGGTGTCCATATATCCACCAGATCGACCCAAAACAGCATTCCTCACAAAAGATGGATTATTCCAATTTCGTTGCTTACCATTTGGCTTATCAGGAGCACCCGCCATGTTTCAACGTCTTACGTCCGTAGTTCTGGGTGACCTAAAAGGAAAAATTTGTGAAGTATACTTAGACGACATAGTCATTTTTTCTACTGATTTCTCAGAGCATCTACGTGATTTGAATTTGGCATTTGCAAGGTTAAGAGAAGCCGGACTCACCATAAAGTTGTCCAAATGCACATTTCTCCGAGAAGACGTTCAATACCTCGGTTTCACTGTTAATAAGGATGGAGTAAGAACATTACCTAATAAGGTCGAAGCCATAGAACGATTTCCCACACCATGCAATTCGAAACAACTTAGTAGATTTTTAGGAATGTGTGGATGGTACCGACAATTTGTACCCAATTTTGCTAATTTGGCCAAACCTTTGTGTGAATTACGTCGAAAGCGAAAGCGGTTTCAATGGACACCTGTTTGCGATAAGCATTTCAGACATTAAAGGATGCATTGTGTCATGCTCCCGTGTTGGCCTTGCCACAGTTAGGCAAACCTTTTTTCATCTACACTGATGCTTCCGATGTCGGTCTCGGCGCCGTGCTGAGCCAAGTACAGAATGACAATTGTGAACACGTCATCATGTATGCCAGTCGCAGTTTGAGTCATACTGAAAGAAACTATACAGTGACTGAAAAAGAATGTCTAAGCGTAATATGGGCTCTAGAAAAATTTAAAGTACAATTGGACACATCCGACATAACTATTTTTACTGACCATGCTGCTTTACAATGGTTACAGACATCTACCAATCTAACAGGTCATCTAATGCGCTGGGCATTACGCCTACAAGAATTTAATTTCAAGGTCGAGCATCGAAAGGGAAGTGCACATCAGCTACCAGATGCATTATCCCGTGCTCCCGTGTGGCCGGCAGAAGTTACGCCAGAGCTCGAAGATAAGCCTTTTGCTCCCTCACTCGCCACAATAGTTCCCATCGAATACAAGGAACATTTAATTACTGAACAACAAAGCGATTTCGAATATGGAAACGTGTATCATTATTTGAAAACTGATGAATTACCTCTAGATCCCAGTATAGCTTCAAGTATTGTTGGAAGAGCCAGACATTTCAGATTAATTAACGATATTTTGTACTACTGCAGACGACCGAGTCAAACAGGCAGTTATCGCCCATTTATTCCCAAGAATTTAAGAGAGTACGTACTCCGAGAATTACATGATGTACCTTCAGCTGGACATTTAGGTACGCGGAAAACCTATCAGAAAGTGGCCAAAAGATCATATTGGCCAGCTTTGAAAAAGGACGTAAAAACCTATGTAGAAACATGCCTAATTTGTCAAACCACGAAATTCGATCAAAACCGTCCTTGTGGTCTTATGAAAAGCACGATCTCCAATGAACCCATGGAATTAGTTGGCATGGTTTTAATGGGCCCGTATCCACAAACACAAGCGGGATCCCAATATATTCTGGTCTTGGTAGATTATTTTTCGAAATGGGTCGAAATATTTCCTGTTAGAAATGCAACAGCAACAATCGTAGCAAAGAAATTTGTAAATGAATTTATATGCAGATACGGGGTACCCAAGAGTATAGTTTCGGACAATGGGCCCCAATTCATTTCCAATGTGCTTGCTGAAGTATGTGAAACGTTCCAAATAAAACATATATATACAACTCCATATCATCCACAATCAAATTTGACAGAAAGAATTAATCGAAATATTGGCAGAATGATAGCTGCTTACGTTGAAAATAGACATAGTACATGGGATAAATATTTGCAACAGTTTTCCTTTGCTTTACGCACTTCATTACATGAAACCACCAAATTCACGCCTTCACGGATATTTCTTGGAAGAGAACTAACATTACGCTGGGACAGACTCATTGGCCAACCCGCATCTTCACAATCCATTCAGTTTAGAACGGAACAGCATATTAGAGCCATTTCAAAGGCACAAGATAATTCCCTACGAGCACAACAAAGGTAACGAGAGGATTATAATAAAAGACGACGACATATGGAATTCAAAATAGGTGATAAGGTCTTGATTAAAACACATCATTAGAGTGATAAAGAAAGAGGATTCATCAAAAATTTGCACCATTATATGCTGGACCATATGTTATAAGGAAGAAACTTTCTCCACTTCTGTATGAATTGGCCAATATGACCACTAATGCCTCAGTAGGATACTTTAATGTTGTGAATATAAAGATATATAAAACATCTATAGAATTTTCTAGATCAGAAGTAGATGCTCCACAACAAACCCAGGAGAAAGATGGCTCTGATGATGATGATGAACCTTTACCAAGCAGAAGAGAAAAGAACAGATTAGATTATCACCTACTGCACACAACAGGACAAAGACTGACAAAGCCAGATTCAGCTGTTCCATCGACATCAAGAGCGTGACGAAAGGCCGACGAAACGACCAGAGCCTGCAGAGCGACAACCGGCAGCGAACATCGGGAAGATGATGTCACGAGAGAGATCTACAGCGACGACTTGAACGAGATCTTCAGTAACAACTTTACGTGAAGCCACCCAACGACGACGGAAGGATGTTATCGGAAACGGACTAGATGATTTATCGCCACGGAGTGCCAACAATGAAATTTAAGTATATTTTTCTTTCACTTGGCACTTGATTGAGTTATAAAATGTTTTTTTTTCTGGAATAGATGAAGACGAAGAAAAAGCCTTATTGTGAATTATATAGTTAGCGATGTTCAATTTCTTGTTGAACCTTTAGAGTTCGATATTTATTTTTGAAAAGTGAAATTTTTGTAGTTGAGTTTATACTTGTGTGAATAGAATTTTTTTTGCATTCTTGTTCATCGAGGTTCTAGTTATTGTATTTACGTGAGTTAAAATGTATTTTTGTAGATTTTTTTCAGCTGACTGATAGCTGAAAATTTTGTAATTCGATATTGGAAAGTTTAGAAATTGTAAAATATTTCTGGATATGAATGAGAAGAGTGAAAGAGAATTAGTGATTTAATATTTTTTATGTTTAAGAACTTGTATTGTAAAATAACGTGCATTCCAAAGTGAATTTATGTAAAAAAAAAAAAGGAGATTCATGTAAAAGTTATTGGATGAAATGTTATCATCGTATATTATAAATTATTTACACTCTTTTTTTCTTTATTCTTAGATACGATTTATGTATATGTGTTTAAATCTGTTCAGTGTCATCAGTGATATTTATGTGTCAATGATACGTAATTTTTGGATGACATTGGCAGTATTTATTGGTATATATAGATGATGACCATGATGATGACTGCAGAATTTTGTTTTTTTTTTGTGTACCTTTTTGGAGCTGTCCCCATATGGCCTAGTCTGATAACCGAGTTGTTACCAGCATAACTCCTTTGGGAGGGGGACGTTAGCTCTGAAGGGGGAGGTAACTAATGATTTTTTATTTCAGCTAGATCGCGATTTCTGTGAATAGGAGAAGAATTAGCGGATGATTACAATCCCGCTTGTTTGTAAATTTTGAATTTTCTTAGCTTTGCATATTTGAATGTAATTAGGAGGAGATAACGGTGTTCGAATACCCGTTTTTTAATGTGATTTAGGAGAAGAATTAGCTTTCACGAATTTTTTATTGTGGTTAGGGGAGAAGCGGAAGTTATCACCCCGCTAGCAACAATGTAACCTTCTTTTCTTTTTATGTATTTAACATTTTGTATCTAAGAAAGATTAGGAGTTGATTAACCTATTTTTTCTGTACAGTTCAAGATATGCCAATTTCGAGTTTGTATCAGAATGTGATACTAGTTAGACCGATGATGCTAGTATACAGTTAACTGTCACAGCCACTGGTATGTATTGACACTAGGTTAGCTGTTAATTACATATTTTTGTCAGGAGGAAAAGGGAGGAGGTACCTTTGGTTGTGCTGGAAAATTGTGTCAAAGTAAGAATAGTTCGTCATATCAAAATTTGCACTAGCATACTTTTACTTATTTATGTTCAGCCATGTGTAAATGACGTAAGATGTGTCCTTTATTCAAAATTGTTCGTCAAAATTTGTAGGTCAATCTTTTGACTCCCTTTGGAAGGGGGAGTTGTGATGCCCCACCGTTCACTTTTGCTTTACCTTAACCAGTTTTGTTTAATTTACGTTATATTTATCATTTTGGGGGATTTTTTTATTTCCTTTTGGCATCACAGCACTCACATCCAAAAGTTTCTAGGAGTTGCGTACGCACAACTCCGAACTTCCGACCGTAACCGTTAAAGCGCGACCGTAACCGTTAAAACGCCCCCTCTTGCGTCATAGCTTGCGTCGTTCGTCATTGTATGCAAATGTCTTTCCCGGCATGCGCCGGCTCATTGTCAAAAACCGTGACCTGCGAGTCACTGAGAGACAGAGAGAGAGAGAAGGAGAGAGATGGAGAGAGATGTAGTAAGGTGCGTAGCACCAAGCACCGTGCGTGTAGCACAAGAGTTATGTTTTTTCATTGATGTCTTGGTGAGTTAATTATTTTGGAAATAAATCTATTTTGTTTTGTTATAAAACTTTTGAGTCTGTAGTTTTTTTATCTTGAGCAACGCTAATTAAGGATCTTTTTTACATTAATTCTTATTAGTTGACAATCATTTTTGATTCTTACTTATGAACGCTCGCTGGCATTTGAACCCTAAATCAACTTATTCTACTTTAGGCAATTTGGTAATTATTGCCTGGCACCCATCTAAGCTATCCGGAGCATAAAACTTAAAGTATTTTGCATTTGTTTGGAGCGTTACAATTACATTTGTGGCAAAAGTGCACACAAGTGGTCTTCTGTGGGGAGAACTGAAACCCATTGGCCATTGCCAAAACCGAGAGATTGTTCAGGGCAGTTTGCAGTTTTTGTTAAATGACCCTTATGCTAGATAATGAGCAAAAGATGCTAAAGTCATCAACATAGAGTACATTTCCTACAGTCAGAAGAAGTTGTCATATAATGGAATTAATCTTGACAGTAAAAAGCCTCACACTCAGGACATGGCCTTGTGGTCCTGGGGGAAAGGCCGCAAGAGTGTTGCCAACACAGAGATGAAAAGAATGTGATGAGAGGAAGTTGGAGACGAAGATCGGCATGTGACCTTGCAAGCTGAAGCTCCCATGAGGAGTAGATGGCAACTGCTTCTAAGATGATGGTCAGGGGTATGACCTGGAATGGAGACACCTCCATAACCTGGCCCATTTCCATCCTGGTTCCAGTGAATGAGGGAGAAGTGCCAGATTGTGGGATCATTGGCTGTCTGCAAGTACTTATCCTGCAGGCATATGCAGATGGGCTCGTGTGCTTTCAGGAGAACCTTTCTGTCATCAATATTCCTCCGGGATCCACGATAATTCCATTTTAAGTCTTTGGAGAATGGAAGGACCCAATTTACGATTAATCTTTACCATTACCAGAGACAGTTTTGGGAACCTGAGGGTGGTCCATGTCCATGGAGTCGTCCAAGGGACAAGAATCTAAGACCACCACTTGAGGGGTGGTGGATCTTTTTTTAACCCAGTGGGGTCCACTTAGGTTTGAAAGGTATGGCTATCTGTGGTAGTGATTGAGGTTGCCTTGCTGAGGTGGTAGTGGAAGCCACTGACACAGGAATAGAAACAGGCATTGATTTCGAAGCTGACACCAACTTCGGTTTTGCTTGTGTAAGAAGGTACTTGACCACAGGTCTGCACCACCACAGAAGCCATCACAATGATGGGCTTTTCAATCCCCACACCAGTATAGGAAATCTTACCAAAGTGGGAGCAGTGAGCTTCCTTGCATCTATATAAGAGATGTTGTTAATGGTCTTGAGGTATTGCACTTCCTTTTCCTTCAGCCACTTAGGACAATTGTGGGAGAATGCTAGATAGTCCTACACCCACAATTTTATATTATTTTATACCACACTCATTATGGCATTCAGGATTGAGGTGATACTGTCTGCCATAATGAGCACAGGTGGGTTTATCCCAACGACCTAGAATACATAGACTGCTCATATCACTGCTTTCAGCACCACCAACACATGATTTTGGGAAACTTCGCATCCATGACACTTTAGGGCAACTCGCTGACAGTTGCGCTTCTGCTTCGTAGCATAATGCTTGTTTCTGTGACTGTAATTTTACAAGTTTAGGGTTATAAAATACCTTAAACGGTGAGAAAAATGCTGAATTCATGCGGTGCAATTAATTACACCAATAAGTACAGATAAGATAATGGAATTGCCTTTTATGGGTATGCAAACACAATTTATATTTACAATTATACATGTGAGAATCAATGTTCGTTCCATAGTAAATACACAGATTACCTGTGTTAGATATAGAATTCATCTGATAAAAATTATTGCTGTCCCGTCGCATCTGCAATAGTTTTTTTCTGATGAATAATTGTTCAATGTTCGCTACTTCAAGAAAATATTCTTAACACTTTATTTACATTTTTTTTTTATTTCCGTTGCGAAATTGAGAGCTGTGTAATAAATGGATACATCAAAAAGTTAAATTGGACACCGAAAGAAAATACAAAAATTTGTGCATTTTATATCAGACTGTTTTAGGTAAGATTAATAACCATAAAATGACATAATAGATCTGTAGATAGCTTAAGCAGGGAATTAAAAATGTAAAATTCATAATTTTTAGTATAGTTTGAACATTCAGTATGAAATGAAACAATTGAAAATGAAATAATGTTGGTGTAATCTATGTCATATACAATGTTCATTTCTCCTTTGATTACAGTCTTTAACCAATGTCATTTTAATTAACAGAAGCAATATGTATAAAGTTCCTCATAATCCTTGAGGCCACAGGATTGTGGGGTAAAACCCATAGTCCACAAAAATCTGTTTTGATAAATTTTAACTCAGAAACTATTATAATCATGATAAATGACCATTACATTTGATAAAAGAATTCATAAACAGAATGTTCTCATTCATTTTAATAGTAAAATGAAAATTTTTGGGGTTAATCAAGTTCAATGACAGACAAAGTTTGTCTCTCCATATTTAATGTGACCATCTACCCCGCCCCCTGGTCACCAAATCTTTATACAGAATACAATTTTAATTAACAGAAGCAATAAGTCTAAATTGAAGAAACGGGTTAAGAAAGGTTTTTAACCCTTTGAGGCTACAGGATTTTGGAGTAACAAAACCCATGTTGCACAGATATCTAGTTAGAAAATTTTTAACCCAAATACTTTTATATTCTGGTGTGATAACAGGAGAAATATTTTGAAAAACAATACAGCATTTAAAAACAATAATGAAAAAAAAATTTTTTTGGATGAATTGACTCAATGATATATGTAGCTCAACTTAACTCTCCCCCTTTTTTTTGTTACAGAATCTTTAAATAGAATATAAATAAAAATGTTCACAATGACAAAAATTTTCAAGTAGTGAAAGCTAAGGAACGTTATTTTATATTGTCATTGTCAGGTATGTATTATGAGAAAATTAAACATGAATTTGTCAGTGATAGTATCATTCTGGGGTGGGGGGTAGGAATAGAGTGCTAAATGACTCATTTTCTTCTCCAGGTGATCTAAAAATTCCAGGTATTAATTTATATTAATTTCCAGGTATTTACTTTTTTCCCCCGCTATCATTTCAGATGTTAAAATTCTCCGGTGGGTAGTTTTAGCCTGAATTCATTTACAGCCCATTCTCAAATATGCTATTTAGGTTTTCAAAATCTGAATGTATAGAAAAATACCATGCTAAAATTGCAGCTTCTCGGTAGGATTATAATCAAATATGTATATCTATTTTGACACATATATCATTGTTTTTTACAATGTAAATGAGTAATAAATATGTTTAAAGTAATCGTTTAAAACCACTCAAATACGATATTGCTAAGGTAGCAGCTTCTATCAACGCTAGATGGCACTGGAGTTTTGCCCTAAATGAACATGGATGCAGAAGGGTTCAAACTGTCTAGCAATGGCCGCCATATAAGCAGTCTATGTATTCTAGGTTGTTGGTTTATCCTGGCAAGCTGGGGTGGCTCAGTCGGTAGCGCACCAGGCTTGTAATCTGCAGTTCTCAGGTTCTCAGGTATTAACCCTGCCCACGGTCAGTAGGGGACACCGATGGGCTTGGAAAGGCTGCCATCCGTCAGATGGGATGTTAAGCCATGGCCCTGTGTGTGGGAGAGCCATATCCTGTGCACATTAAAGAACATGCTGGATGGCCTTGACGGGAGGCTATCATCTTTCTCCCACAGCTGTTTCAGTGGGTCCCCTCCCCCAACCTTCTCTGAGCTTTCGGGGTCCATGTGACCTGGCCATTTAGCCCATGGTGTGCAAAAAAGTGCTGCTCAGAGGTAAAACAACCCAACCCCAAGCTGTGTGAGCATGGATGTACCTGTGGCATTGAAAACAACACAGAGGATTTGGAATGTTTGGCTATATCTCACAGTGAAGATAGTCTGCCTTGATGGAAGTAGGCAGGCATGGTGAGTCAAAGATTAGGATTAATACTTGGGTGGGTACTAGCTTTCCATCAAGGTGTTTTCAAAACCCAGTGGAGTGCTGTCACTCTTTGGGATCAGAACTCTAAGAGCATTTCCTCCTCAGAACTTTGAGGAGGCTCACTCAGATATCACACCCTGAGACGAATTAAGCAATTTGTGAGGCATCATAGTGACAGACATCCCCCACATAATCGACATAGCCTTCAGGAGGGACCACAACTTTGCGTTCCATCCATAGCAAGGCATCTTTCCAAGCTCATCGGTATCTCACCAAATGAAGGCTTTGGATTTCATGGAAATAAATCTCAGTGCTGGTATATTTGGGACTTGAACTTGGAAACTATAGATGCTTCCAATGCTACTGACTGAGCCAAACAGTCCCCCAGGTACTTTTAGGCATTAATTTTCATGTTATTCCAGTTTTCACAATGAACATTGCTCTTTTTACAGTTTCAAGGAAATACCCTCATAATTAATGAGAAATGTATCTGGAAATTTAAGACAGGAAATTATATATTAACTGCCAATATTACTAATGTAGCCATACCACACTAGGTGCGCTACAAATTGAGCCCCCTATAACTTCCAGTAATTTTGCTATAAAGGCCATATAAGAACTTAGTCAGCTCGAAATATACAACATAAATCTCAACTGAATAGTTTCAAATGTTCTAATGGTAGAGGCATTTACAGAGAGGCAGCATTGCCCTTTCCTCCCATCGACATGCTTCTAATAAAAAATCTTGAGATCAATAATTTTTTACTGATCACAGTACGTTTTCCATACAACTTACAAGAAAAGAAAAGGGAACACAAGAACACAAATCACATCTGGTGAATAAGAGATATTCATTTTCAAAAAGAATGAAGTTCTTATTTTTGGCTTTTACATTCCTCTCAGAGTAGAAATTTGATTTAATGCATGATTTGAAAAATGCAAATGCAAATATTTTATTAGTACCTTTACCACAGAAATGAAAGTTTTTTATTAAACAAAAAATTATATTTCCCCAGCCACATTTTGGGAGGATAAAGCAAATCATTTCTACCAATGGAAACCACATCCATCACAATCTACCATCCAGATTTAAAATTTCTGTCACAAACAGACTGTTTGCAACGCTTGTTAAAAATTGTGGCATTTTCAAACTTTTCCCACCATTATAAGGCACTATTGAAAGATTTGGGGAAAGCGTGAATCATAATATTCAACCAACAATCAATGCCTATCCAATCAAAAATAATTTTTAATATTTCGAAATACAAAAATAATATGTACACAGGGGAAGACAGATCACAAAGTGGAGCTAGGTTTTTTTCAATAACAAGCTTAAAACTACATTTTCTTTTTAATACCTATCATCCATTCTGTGATACACCACCAAATTTTAAATAGTTTTGTATTTACACCACTGTGAACTTTCTTGATATCTTGCTTAACCAGGATTATCTTCTTTTAATATCTTTCGCCATGAAACTTTTGTACACATTGCCACTTCTAGTAAAACTTGAGTCATATGACTTACTCGTATTTGTTAAATTATTTTTTAAACATTTATCTCTAAATGGGTCTGATTATTTTCATGGAGTAGCATGTTTATCACAAGTGATAGGGAATATTTTAAGGTCCCAACCTAATATCAGGGACCATGGAAAAGAGAATGGGATGATAACAATGTAAATTTATAATTAAAAGATTTATTTTCCATTCCAAAAGTAATAGCTGTTTAGTCCCCACTTCTGATATTTTAAGATGGATACAATTAGAAATTAATTATAAACAGAATCATAGCATGTTTTTAAAACGTAGCCAGAATGCATTTTTACCAGGAAAATGGCTTGCAAAACTTCTAAAAAGTGGTGGAATTGAAAAAATACAGATATAGATACATAATTTTAATTCTGATAAAACATATAATTACACATAACATAATAATAAATGGTTTGAAAACAAATTAGTACACAGAATAGTTAACTTTTATAAGTTTAATCTTCATCTAATATTATTACATTATTGTCCTAAAATTTAGGAGTAAGCAACTACTCCAGCAAAGCTAGGAGTAGTTAGTTCCTATACATCATGACTGGCATGTTTGGAGCTTTAAAAAAAATTATAAAAATGAAAAGAAATTCTTTTGTGACAAGATTGCAAGAAATATCTTTCTTCTAAATCAGTGGTTCTCAAATAAAGCCACTGGATAATTAAAAAAAAAATTAGTGATATTTTTTTATTTATGATACAAGTTTGCCACCCCAAAAGAACATTTTTAAATAAGCGCATCAATATATATTCAAACTTATAGCATTCATTATTTTATCATAAAAGCATTTACTTCAACCAAAGCCATATTATTAAGTGTAATGGCCCTACACAATATGTGATTATTTGATGATGGGAATGACTAATTATGGGCCAAAAGCAAAAAATAGAGGCTTTTGTTATCTCAGTTTCATTTTCTATTTGAGTTTACCTTACAATTATATTCAGTTTTTTTATTAATGCTGCTACAACTCATTTATTATTGCTGGTAAAGTGACGAAAAAATATCTTCTGAGAACCACTGTTTCAGATGCTTACAATTCACCTTGGGAATTAGGTGGTTTGGCTATGCAAGTAATGATGGTTCAATAACTTTTGACTAGCTTTTTATGTAATGAGAGAGACAGGGACATACCCAGGGTGTCTAGAATATTGCATTGCATTGTTATGCCAGTACAAATTTGTATTGTAATCCACCCATTCTCCTTTCTGTCATCCCTGGTCTTAGGATGGGACTCGCTGACTTGCTGCCCCCCCCCCCCCCTCCTCTGCCATGGATACTGGTCTTAGGCATCATCTCTGCTTTTCTAATCATTTGCTCAATTATAACAAAGACAGAAGAAACAAACTGGTCAAAAACAATAAGATAGCGTATTTAAGAAAGCTGTATACATATCAAATAATGTATCTAGCATTTAGAAAACCTAATACATTAAAGAAAAAGGGCACATGTTGTAATCTGCAAAATGGAGAATGTAAATTATTTATTCCATAGGTTAAAAAGGAAATTTCACATAGACATTTTATGTTTTAATGCACCAAGAATCTATATTCATTGCCCATAAATATAAGAATGGAAAAAAATATAAAAATTAGTTTAGAATGGCTAAAGACTTACATTATGGAAATAGAGAATATAGAATTACAACTAAAAATAATTAAATGATATGCAAAACCAGTGGGAGGAAATGTTAAAAAAAGTTCAAAAATATTAATAATCAGTGTAAATTTTTTGCTTCTTTGTATGTTTTTTTGTGTGAGTTTTCTTAGTGTTTAAAGTTTTTGTTTTCATATAAAAATGACTATAGATGAATGAATTGCTGCAGAACGGAAAGAGACTGATGTCTCATTGTACCTACCAATATGGATATGACTAAGAATGTGTATGTACTGTATTTATGTTGTTGATTGTTGTTGTTGTTAAAATTTTTATATGTTTTTGTATGTTTAATATGTTCAAAAAGTTGTATTGTGTTGTATTTCATCCTCCCAAGTTCAGGTTGTAAGGTCCCAATCAGCTATCCACCTATTTTGATCTTTGCAATCTTACTCTTATGCGAAATATCAAACTTATCTACCTGCGTTGAAATCCAAAACAGTTGTATTTGGAACTAAAAATACACATAGTTGTATTTAGAACACTAAAAGTAGATTTAAAAAATGAGTATAATATTTTATTGCATATTAGCATGACTTGTAAATGGTAGCTAGGTAGTCACTGGAAGGAGAGCTATGCACCAATCCCCTGTAATGATGCATAGAATCAGTCAGGCCAAGTAACTAATGTCCGATCCCGCCTTCTCATGGTGCAGGCCATTAGTACCTTTCAAAAGAGATATTCTCTTGTGGAAGGGGAGGGCTGCCAGATTAGTGTGGCCTACTGATTTGGACAACTATGGCTACCTTTATTTCTTTTCTACCTTCTAAGGAGTGGCCAACAAAACAGGGTCCTGGTGCTGACCATATAAACCTACCAGACTGGACTAAGGCTCTGAGCTTGATTATGGATCCTGAATTTGCTGCACTGGTGGGCTTCTGTAGAGAGAAAATCTGCTGTGTTTTCTGCTTATTTGTGGATTGACAGCCCCAAGTGAATAGATCCACAGGATATGTTTTATCAGCTAGTGGATAATCCTGAGCAGAGGTCATTGCAGGCACCTGAACTCTTGCTTCTACTGGCATCATCAAATTCTACATTAGAGGAGGTCTTCCAGTGTAGATGGCTTCAGCCTTTAGTGGTGGGCGAACGGGTCTTTGCCCCATGTCTGCGATTAGGGGGCTGTTTGATATTGTCGGCATTCCCTCTCTCAATAAACATAGTTTCTTTAAACATCCCACTAACCATTTTCTCTCCATAGGTAGTTGGAATGTGAGGACTCTGCACAGAGTTTATTCTCCTGATGTCCTCACACAAGAATTCCATCATTATAATTTAGATATTCTTGGCTTGCAAAAGACCAGATGGACAGATAAAGGTCAGTTTCTTAAAAATAATCTTAAATTTCTCTTTTCAGGGAGGGACGACAAAAAGCTTCACCAAGGCGTGGGTCTGCTTCTCAGCAGACACGCTAGTGATGCTCTTCTAGGGTATGAGTGCATTAATGCAAGGTTTCTTACAGCAAAATTTCAGACAAGCATTAAAAACTTGAATGTTATCTGCTGTTATGCCCCCACTGAGGATGCCGATGAGGATGAGAAGGATAGGTTTTATGAACAACTTCAGGATATTTTGAATTCTGTCAAGAAAGGAGATATTACCCTTGTTCTTGGTGACTTCAATGCCAAAGTTGGTACTGACTCTGATCTTTGGGGAGGAGTAATAGGCTCTTTTGGTATTGGTAGCTGCAATGGCAATGGGCAACGTCTTCTACAGGTAAGTAAACTCAATGGATTCAGAATAACCAACACTTATTACAAACACTGTGACATACATAAGTACACATGGGTTTCACCTGATGGGCTGCATAAGAATATGATTGATTACATATTAATTAACAGCAAATGGGTTAGTTCTGTTAGGAATACCAGGGCATATAGGGGAGCTGAAATTGGATCTGACCATTACCTTGTTAAAAGTGTCTTGCAACTTAAACTTAAAAAGTGTTGTGCTAGGGTTAAAAAATTTACTTTTAATACTGAAGCTCTGAAAGATCCAGTTATAGCCAAAGCTTACCATGATAGGTTACTTAGTCATTATGACAGTCATGGTATGCTTACTATTGAAGTTGAGGAAGAATGGAATCATTTTAAACAGGCTTTTTTGGACACTAACAGTACTCTTTTAGGAAAAAAGGAGCAGAAGAGACAGAATTATCTGAGTGATAAGGCACTTGAGCTTATTTCGGAAAGAAAGAACTGCAGGAATGTCCTTAATCAATACCCTACTAGTCCTAATAGAAAGCATTACAGAGAACTTAATAAACGTGTAAAAGATCAGTTAGCTGCTGATAAGAATCTTTGGCTTGATGGTTTGGCTGACAAAGCCGAGGAAGAAGTTAGACAGCACAACAGCAGAGAGCTGTACCAGATAGTTACCGTTTTGTGTGGTAGAAAACGGACAGGCATACAGGGATTGAAAGATAAACAAGGTAAGGTTATAGAAGGGGAGGATTCTGTCATGGCTAGGTGTTCTGAGCATTTCAATAATGTTCTAAACAATGTGGTTAGTTCTACTCCCATTGTTTGTAATGATGATAGATGAATTACTGGCTTTAATTTTGGCCTTATAACACAGTATAAAGTTATTTTGGCTGTTTCTAAATCTTAAACTACATAAATCCCCAGGGGTAGATGAAATTACTATGGAAATGCTTAGAGCTGGGAATGTTTTGGCTACCACATGGATGACTGAAATTTTGAATACCTTTTATGATAAAGGAATGGTTCCTAAGGATTTTACCAGAGCTATTATTATCCCTATTTTTAAAAAAGGTGATCGCAGTTCTTATGATAACTATAAGGGAATCAGCCTACTTTCTGTTCCAGGTCAAGTTCTTTGGATGATTATGCTTAATAGAACTAAGAATCTGGTTAACAGTCAATTGAGTGATGAGCAATGTAGATTCAAAAGTGGTAGCGAATGTGTAGATCAGATATTTTCACTTAGGCAGATTCTTGAGAAATGTTTTAGAGTTTCAGAAACCTTTGGATGCTAGCGTTGTTGATTTCAAAAAGGCTTTTGACTCTGTTGATCAAAGCTCTCTATAATAACATTGAGTCGTGTGTGAGCGTTGGTAAAGATTGTAGCAATTGATTTAGCATTGCTTCTGGTGTTCGACAAAGGGTGAATTTTGTCTCCGTTTCTCTTTAGTTTGGTTATTAATTTCTTTATTCATTTATATTATTAATATATCATAATTTTATATTATTATATATTTGACGATACTGAAATTCACTGCAAGGGAAAGATTTTGGCTTTAAATGATTTGGAGATATGAAAATGTCTGATTTAGATTATGCAGATGATTTGGCCTTGTTGGCTAATGATGTTGATGAGATGAACTCTTTCATTTGAGCTGTTGATAAGACTGGTAGTACAGTAGGTTTGGTTATAAACAGAGAGAAAACTAAAGTGATGAAAATTGGTCAGGCAAGGTGTGATTCAGTTAATCTGAATGATTGCAGTCTTGAGCAGGTATCACAGTTTAATTATCTTGGTGAGTTTGAGTAAGAGTGGGTCTATGTAAGAGAAACTGGTGATGTACAGCATAAGATTAACAAGCAAATAGGGAGTGCTACTGGAATTTTTAAGAACTATGGAGAGTATGTAGAAATAGGCGTATACACCTAAAGACTAACATTAAACTGTATAATAGTTAGGTTCTTTCTAGGGTTAGTTATGGTAATGAAACTTGGATGCTTGGAAACAAGATAACAGGAAACTAGATGCTTACGCAGTATCTTGGGCATTCGATGGTTCAACTTTTTAAGTAATGATGAGGTTAGGGAAAAGAGTCGGCAACTTCCTTTAAGCAGCATATTGTGCAGAGAGAGACGATGTTGGTTTGGCCATGTTGCCCATATGGATTTTTATAGATTAGCGAATAGGGTTATGAACAGTGTGTCTAAAGGCCTCAGAAAGAGGGGGAGACCTAGGATGATGTGGGCAGACAATGTCAAACAGGACCTTGTTAGAATTGGTATAGAATGGCCAGATGCAGCTCAGAACAGATATGCTTGGAGAACTATACTGCATGGTCTGGTTGGACCACTTTAGCCATTGGCTGCTTGAGGATGATGATATTAGCATGCTTAGCTACTGATCAAAGGGACCTTAGTTTGAGCCTAAGGTTTGAGCCTATGGCATATTAAACTGGTAGGCTTCTGTCAGATTCTGTGGCAAGCAGCTGCTTGAGAGAATATTTGTTATATTATTATTTATACAGGGTGATCCAAAAGGTCTAGACAAACTGTAAAGGTAGGTCAGGAAAACAAAAACAAACAATTGTTTATTCATAGTTTATACATAGGAACATATAGCTGCAAATGCCACCCGAGTGTCCTAGAGGTACAGGAAGAATCAAAAATAAAGGAATACAAGTAAGGCATAACAACATGTTTATTAGACATCATGTTTACAATTTCAGAGACAGTGCTCAAAGTTCTTTCCATCCACAGCAATCTGGTGATCTTGTAATGATCTTGGTGGTCTTGGATGATCTAGGTGATCTTGGTGGGCAAGCGACAGGTCTGCCCCGGCCTATCCATCACGCAGGAAAGGTGCTGTTGAGATACTCGCGCACAACCGAGGTGAAATGTGTGGGTGCCTCATTGTGCTGAAACCACATGTGTTGGCGCACAGATACACGAACATCATGCAGTAGTTCCAGTAAGACCTCCTCCAGGAATATCCAATAACTACGCCACTCTAGTTGTGATGGTAGAAGGTATGGCCCAAGCAAACAGTCTCCAACAATGTCTGCCCAAACATTTATGGTGAACTGATGTTGTGCAGCATGGGGGTTAACATGTATCCACACATGCAAATTATGAACATTAACAACACCCTCACGTGAGAAGGTAGCTTTTCATCGGTGAAGAGAACCAATGCTGAAAATTCCAGCTGTGCGACACATTTTTGTAAAAACCAACGTGCGAATTCCAGATGTGGGCAATCATCTCCTTCTTCCAATGACTGGACCCGTTGCATGTGAAAAGGGTGTAACAACTCCTTGTGTAATACTCGCCACACGCTGGGGCTGGGTTGAGGTACATGAATGTGATGCGAAATAGCTCATGTACTTGTACTTGGATTGCATTCAATTTCACGTAAGAGCGCTTCTTCCATGACAGGTGAGCATGTCGTTAGGTCCCGACCACAATGGCTGTTTACTTCGAAAGATTCAGTTTCCCACAATCTGTGGTGAGGAACCATTCACGATACAATTGCACTGCGGCTCGCCCATTTCCATTCGCTGCCCCATAAGCTAAGTGCATATCTGCCATTTCAGTATTACTCAAATGATGCATCCTACTCCCACAACATCAATGACTCGAATGATGATGACTCGAGCTGTCCAACTAAATTTCTGGCAAATAATGCCCTCTAGCACACTCGGGTGGTGTTTGCGGCTATATGTTCCTATGCAAAAATGGTTGTTAAAAAATTGTTAAAAATTACTGTCCAAGGAAAGTTAATAAGCAGGGTGGAAAAATAAATTTACTGTAAATGAAGTTAGTGAAAGTATATTCCACATTCATTCTGAAATGAACCACTCAGGGAACTGCTTCCTTTGTGAAATCTAAAGAAATAGATTGGTTTTCAAGATTATATCGCAAAGCTAAAATTTTCATAAAAACATAATAAAAGAGCATGGAGAGACACAAATTTTCTTTACAATTCTTTTATGAGTCTTTGCATCCTTTACTTCTGGTTCCATTTTCAGTGAAAACAAAACCCATTTGACAGTTCATTGTTTCTGCATATTTTCATAAACCCTGCTAGTCATGTATTAAATGTAAGAAGTGAAGAGTGCCACAAGCTATAAAATAATTTCCGTGCTCTTCTCCCCCCCCCCCCCCTCCCTTTACAAAAAATGTAAGTCGGAAAACGATTGTATCACTACATCTTCCCAAAGAGAAATATGCATGAAAATTATATATCAATAAAAGATTATGATGTAGTTATTGCAGCAACACTGAGGAAATTCACCCTCAGAAAAGGTTTGTGTGAAACAATGCAGTACCAAATAAGGAAAAACAGTTAATGAGTTATAATTCCCCTTGCACCTTGAATAACATATTTTTCTAAAGGCAGCCTCAGAAATTCTGTGATTTAATAACTCCCTCTCCCCTTATTACACTCAAATTCACCAATATAATTTTTAGATACACCACTGGTTTGAAGTATGCATGGTTAGCATGTCTGGCTACTGATCAAAGGGATCTGGGTTCGAGTGCGTGCAAGTCCAGGCATGGATGTTTGTGTTGTCTGTCTGCTGAGGTCTCGCCTTCTTCACAGACCTTCTACTAAATGCATATAAACTGAAAGGCTCCTATCAGACTTCTGTGGCAAGCAGCTGTTGAGGGGGGGATTTATTTTTTTATATGCATTTATTGCACTAAATCTGCAAAATAGCTAGCTGACTTCAAAGAGTTAGATATCAGATGAAAGCTAATGAAGTAGGTAGTATAAGTTGGTAAAAGTTGACTCAATCGGTGATGGTGTGTTAGGCTTGTAACCTGATGTTTCTCAGGTTCGAATTCTATTTGTGGCATATTGATCTTCTCTAATCTTTACTCTGCCCTTGGGGAGAAAATATGACACCAAGGAACTTGGAAAGGCCACCATCCATCAGATTGGAAGTTCAGTTTTAACTCCATGTGCAGGATAATCATAACCTGCATCACTGGCATTTCTGCTGAGAAACAGACCCACGCCCTGCAGATGTTTCCCCACTTCCCATCTAGAAATGAAAAATTTAAGATTATTTTTAAGTTTCTGATCTTTACCTCACCATCTAGTATCTTGAATGCACAGAATATCCTGGTTAAAATGCTAGAATTTTTCTGTGAAGATATCAAGAGAATCATCTCTATGTAGTGTACTCGCATTCTATTTGCCTTTGAAACACAGCATATATTTCTAGGGGTAAACACAGGATATATTTCGAGGGTGAAGGCAATGCAGCCGACTTCAGTAAACAGATATTTTTAGTTTCGATATGTTGCACCTCTTCTCTTCTTTGAACAGTCATCTGAAAATGCTAAATGGGTACCACTACAGAAGAGTATTCCAAATCAGCATAATCTTTATTGCCACAGACAGCACATGCAAGTTGTGTGGGCATGATAGTACTAATGACACTAAAAGCAATTTGGGGGGTTAGAAATGAGTCATACCTTCCAATGATGATAACCTGCCTTGAATGCAAAGGAGACTCAAATGGGGAGAGATGACTAAATGCAATTTTGGTGATGATTTGGCAGGAAAATCAAGATAGGAAAGGTTAAGAAATGAGGACATTAGAGCTTTAACCCTTCCAGTGTCCAGGATGAAAAACAGGTTTCCATCCAGAAGCCAAGCTATTTTCTCACTATGCTCAGCCAAAAAAACTTTAACTTTAGAACTTTTTTGCCAAATAACAAATGAAAGGAATTATGACATGTTGTATGCCAAATTAATCAGCATTTAATTCAGGATTTTCTAAAAATCAAGTATTTAACAAAAAAGAAGATATGTTTATTTTAATAGGACTTTTTTTTAGAGTCATGTATTAAAAAAAATGCATCTGGCAATGCAAATAAAAATTTACTTTAAAGAACTAATAGAAATGATTACAATGCACATGAATAGAATGGCTATATTTCTGAATAACAAAAATTTTTTTGGTTTTAAGTAAATATTTCTCTCGTTTTGTAATTTTTTTCTTGGTACCATACTTTGAGAAAATTCCAGGCTTTTAGCCAATTGTGCTGAGTCAAATAAACAAGTCAACTTTAGAATTAAAAAAAATAAATCAACAGAAATAGGTCATGTTATATATCAAATTAAAGAGAATTTAACTACGAATTTCATAAAAATAAATAAATTTCCAGGTATATTGATTATAATAACCCTTTTCCAATGTGATATGGTGAAAAAAAAAGATTACACTATACAATACTTCACTTTGGAAAACTGAAGAATAAAAATAGTTAAATTATATATTTATCGAAAGGAAATTTCCTCCCGAATAAAATAATATTCACCTGAAATATGATTTTTATTTCTTTTAATAATCCTTTTCGGTATCGTATATTTTAAACACAGCCAGTGTTTACAACGTGACTTGGCCTTCTCATATTCACAGAATTTTCTGAACTGGTTATGAAATAGAAAAAAATTTCCTTGGCTGCTTTTTTTTAATTAAACATTATGAATTTTTCTCTTTGGGTGTTGAAGTTTGGCGATCTTGGCTAAGGGCAAAAAGGTTTGTGCACCAAAGCACCAGCCCTTCCCAAAACTGCCCTCCCACATGACTGCCGATTTCCATTAGCAAGTTAGTCTATTTTGCTTCCATATCCAAGACATTCAATTTCAGAAAACGATACAAGCTCAAAGTTTTTTTAACTAAAAAAACAAGAAATAATAAAATAAAATTTACATATAACCTAATGGGATGTTAAATAAAATATTCGCAACAACTTTTAAGCGGCCTCCAATATAGCATAACTCAGAAAGATCGATAAATCAGCCAATTGAAGATCACTAATGGAAAAAATATACAGAAATAAATTTGCTTTCGTTTCCAAGACCTCATTTATTTTCAGAAAAATGATACTGTATCAAAGTTTTACTGGAAAAGTAATAAATAATAAAATAAAAATTAACATATAGTTAGCTACATTAAAACATCCACAGCAACAAGTTGTACGCAGCCATACGATATAACATAACTATGAAAAAATCAATACTTATCGATCAGCCAAAAGATCGCTAATTTCCGAAAATAAATCAACTGAAATGAAAACTAACCAAGGTTTAAATAAAAAAACTAGCTTTACGAAGATATCCAATATGCTGAACCGAAACTAAAAAAAATATAGCACAGGGAACAGAGATAGCATGTGTCAGTCATCTGTGTCTTGTTTGACTCAGTGAAGAATAACTAATTAAATGCAGGTGCAACCAGAATTTCTAAGAAGGGTGTGTTTACTTCCAGTTTCGATTTTGAAGGTAGGAAAGATGCACAGAATGCTGGGAAAAATGATAAAAATAACTTGGGAATACTGAAATAAATTTATGACAGAAAAGAGTGTGAACGGAAAAAAAAATGGCAGTACGTATTTTGTAATTACTTCCAAAATCTATTGTTTTTAAAAATAGCATTTTTTTGTTTGTTAATTTTTAGGAGATTTTCGAAAATTTAAGGTAAAATTTGTTGATATAGTTGAAATCAAACTTGTGAGCTTAAATCAGAAGGTTGCTTCAGCAAACAGGAGCTTTAACAAGCAAATTGGCAATAGCCTTAGTGCTTCTAAGAAATCGAAATCAGATGGCTTTCTAAAATTATTTTTATTGCAGTTCAATAAAATATGCATCAAATTAAAAAATAAAATATTATTTTTGAAGCCCGAATTATATATTTTTTATAAGATATATAATATTACAATGGCAATTTTTATTTTTAAAAAATCGTTTTTTTTTCTGTTGTACTAAAAATGTATACATAAGTCCTTGGCACCTCAGTTCAGTTTCTCGAAACGTATACAGACGAAGAGGACACTGGAAGGGTTAAATGGAAATTGTAAAAACTGTTACTGAAATGACTGAGACGAAACAATTATGATGGTATGGACATATCAAATGTAAAGAAAAATACTTAAAATGCCATGAGTGGAATCCTGAAGGAAGAAGCATTAGAGGTAGACCAATGAAAATATGGATGGAAGGAACAAGGAAAGCAATGGAACAACCGGTGCCTACATAATGGGAATGCCTGCTGATTTCAAGACGTGAAGCGGCAGCACTGTTAGTTTCAGTTTCATTCACTGTGATGCTGGTGATCCGCTGTTTTGATTGCTACTTGCTTAGTAACAGTATATGTTATTATGCTGTTTGCCGCTAGTTTCAAAGTTGGATTCTGATATTTGTCCATATGTAATTTATTTAGCCGTCCCGTGGTCGAGTGGTTAGCATGCTTGGAAACAGATCTACGGGACCTGGGTTCGAGCCCCGGGTAAGGCATGGATGTATGTGTCGTTTTTCTGCTGAGGTCCTGCCGTCCTCTCAGACCTTCTACTATGGCATATAAACTGGCAGGCTCCTGTCAGACCTCTGTGGCAAGCAGCTGCTTGAGGGGGTATTTTTTTTATTAATTTATTTACTGTCATTTTTAACTAGAAGTGTGAACGATGATTCAGTGTTGTGTGATGTTTTGCAGAAGCCAAACAATTTCACAGAACATCTTTAAATAACTAATATTTGGGAATCGCAGGAATTGTAAGCAAGGGGAAGTTATTCCCATTAGCTCCCTCAAGCAGCTGTTTGCCACAGAGGTCTGACAGGAGCCTGTCAGTTTATATGGCAGAGTAGAAGGTCTTTGGGTTGTTGGGTTGTTTTACCTCTGAGCGGCACTTTTTTGCACACCATGGGCTAAATGGCCAGGTCACATGGACCCTGAAGGCTCAGAGAAGGTTGGGGGGAGGGGACTCACTGGAACAACTGTTGGGAGACAGATGGTAGCCTCCCGTCAAGGCCATCCAGTGTGTTCTTTAACGTGCACAGGGTATGACTCTCCCACACACGGGGCCACGGCTTAACGTCCCATCCGACGGACGGCGGCCTTTCCAAGCCCATCGGTGTCCCCTACTGACCATGGGCAGGGCGGGGAATTTTGCGGAGATAAATCTCAACGCTGACCCAGCTGGGACTTGAACCTGGGAACTACAGATTACGAGCCTGGCGCGCTACCGACTGAGCCACCCCCGCCCCTAGTAGAAGGTCTGTGAGAATGGCAGGCCCTCGGCAGAAAACAATATGAACATCCATGCCTTAACCCAGGGATCGAACCCAGGTCCCTTAGATGATGATGAATGAATTAGAAAACGATGAATATCTTTAAAATATACGGAAGTGAGTTATACTGCTCTAACAAAACCTGAGAGAATTTCCATGTTATGTGAATGGGATTCTAACTTGGAAGCTCTGTAACTTCTAAAACATTCATTTAATAAAAAAAGTTACTAAAAATAAATTAAAGATCATAATATTATCTACTTAAATATTAATTTTCAAAAGCATTCATCTAGTATTTAAGGAATTATGGAAGCTAGAATATTTCACCAGTAATGGGTCATAAGAATTTACCTCATATATTAATTGAAACTTATATTAATAAGTATTGTTTCAATTTATTTAATAAAATATACATTTTAAAAGTTTGCATAATGATTATTTCGATATTAGATAATTACGAATGATTTTAATAAAACAAGATAATTTAATATTAAATATTCCAGCTTCCATAACTCTTTAAATACTGAATGAATAATGATGAAAAATCGAGATTTAAATAAATTTGATTACCTTTAATTTCAGTCAGTTTTTTATCAAATGTCTAAAGTGCGTATATGTAAAATCTGAGTTTGTGTGTATTGGCCACCTAGATAACAGCAACATCCTGACAAGATAGAGACAAGTACCCTTCTGCACACACGAGTGGCTCGAAATGAACCTTGCCCTGAAGGGTCCACAAGTACCTGTCTGCAATCTTTATCTTCATCACATTTCCCCATTAAATGCATACTTTAGATGTTATAGAGCTTTAGAGTTAGATTCCTGTTGACATAACATGGAAAGATAATGCTATAGCTCTCTTTGAGTATAATATTGTTATTAAAATAAAAAAAAATACCCCCTCAAGCAGCTGCTTGCCACAGAGGTCTGACAGGAGCCTGTCAGTTTATATGCCATAGTAGAAGGTCTGTGAGGATGTCAGGACCTCAGCAGAAAAACGATACATACATCCATGCCTTACCCAGGGCTCGCCCAGGTCCCTTAGATCAGTAGCCAAACACACTAACCATTCGGCCATGGGACGGCTACCAATCTAAAAATTTTCCCTAATTCAAATAATAATAAAAAAATACTCCCTCAAGCAGCTGTTTCCCACAGAGATCTGACAGGAGCCTGTCAATTTATATGGCAGAGCAGAAAGTCTGTGAGGATGGCAGGCCCTCAGCAGAAAACAATATGAACATCCATGCCTTAACCCAGGGATCGAACCCAGGTCCCTTAGATCAGTAGCCAAGCACACTAACCACTCGGTCACGGGATACTTAAAAAAAATAGTGCCAAGTACAGTAGTAAAAAATGTAGCTCATTTTCTTTTTGGACCCGGACACTCTTGCCCCCCCCCCCCCCCCCACATCTCTCCTTAAACAAGAAACAGGTAAACAAGAACCCTGTAGGTCAGGAGAAGTAATTGAAATAAAAAAAAACTAACATATAAAGAGTCAATTCTGTGCTGCAGCATAAACTTTGTGCCTCTTTGCATTTATAAAGTTTAATCATTAATTTTTTAGCAAATTTTCTGTTTTATGCTTAATTAAAAAAGGGTATTAATACCAAAACGATCTTGCTTAAATCTATTGCTCATGCATTTTCCTTAATATAAAAGCACTATTGCAATAGTAATGAAAATTATTACATTAGGTAAAGTATTGTTTTGAAATAAAAATTAAATTTTGTTCTTTAAAGAATTACAGTTAAATAATATTATTGGGCAAACACTTCAAAATTTGGGATTTTAATGGATAATAATTTTCAATTGTAATGCGATTATTTTTAAGCATATTTTTCGTTATAGAGAGTTTAAATCTTTATTCCCGTTGTATCTCCAAGAAAGATTCTAGTTTATTGTATTTGATTAACCATTTGTCTGATTCTTTATCATACGACTTCGACCAGATCGCTATATACTTACTGTTAGCATAGGTCAGCTTACTGCAAAATGGTGCTGTTCATGTGTCAAGTTCTGAAGCTCCCTGCAAGCGCTTGTTAACATGGAGATTCGCGGAAATCGGCAGGCATTCCCATTATGTAGGCACCGGGAATAATAAAATTTAAGAGATGATTGCAATAATAAAAATCACTGAAAAAAAAAATTAACTTCAATATGAATTTATCGGGGTACTTTCTCACCCTTCTGTGAGAAAGTAATTGTGTGTCATTGCTTGATTGTATTTCTTCATTATTATTTTCTATTCTTGTTTGCAAACTAATTGCTAATCTTAATTGCAAACATTTCATTTTAAGGGAAAACTGAGAAATTATTTAAATGTTATATAAGTACTATTTAAATATTACTATTTGCCCAATCCCCATTAGTTAAAACTATTACTTTTAAGATTAGACCCTAAAGTTCTTTGCCAAAACACTTACCTAAAGACCAATTCAAAAAGTACATCCTCACAGTTGAGGTCCAATAATTTTCGAAACAGTGCCATTGTCACCAAACACAACTGAAAATAAATTCTTTTTTAGACTCTTCTATTGTCATATATAGAAGTCCACAAAAATGGCGGCTACTGGCAGAAAAACATTTCATTCTGGTGTCTAAAGTTTTGCAGTTATTAAACAATCTTTTCACAAAATAAAATTTGTACTTCACAGCTGTGTACAGGAAAAATTAAATACCAGACCATCAGAAAATTTGTGGACCTCTGGTTACACATTTTACTATAGAACAATACATATTTTAAAATTCAACCTATAAATTAACACTAAAAAACTGAATCACCTTTGATGTGTGATCTCTTTATATATTGCATTGGTTTAGCAATTTTTAAATTCTACAGGGATAAAATTGCATTGGCACAAAAAGGCAGAGAAATTAATATTTAAGAAAAATTTGTATCAGTGTTTTCCTCCGAATTGAAATTTGGGATGGGGTGGGAATTTAATTTTTAATTCACTTTTTTTAAATAAAGGAGCTAATGTTTTCACTTTGTCATCTGCTTGTCTATCCATCTGTTGACATTAAAAATGAAATGGAAAGTTCTTAGTGTATATTACAATAAAGAGATAATAAAAGTCACAATAAAAACACTCATAATATATTGTGTTGGGCTGTTTTCTACTTGCAAAAAAAGTTCACATAAGCAGTCTTCTGTGGGGAGAGCTGAAATACACTTCTACAGAGAAAATGTTTAGAGCTCTTTGCAGTTTTGCTCAATGACCCTCTTGTTGGAAGATGAACAAAACATATTAAAATCATCAACATAGGTTGGGTTATTTTACCTCCGAGTGGCACTTTTTTGCACACAATGGACTAAATGGCCAGGCCACAAGGAACCCAAGGAACCCAAGGCACAGAGAAGGGGGGAGTGGACCCAATGAACAGCTATTGGAAGACAGATGACAGCTACCCATCAAGGCCATCCAGCATGCACTTTAATGTGCACAGGGTATGGCTCTCCCACACACTGTGTTACGGCTTAATGTCCCATTTGATAGATGGTGGCCTTTCCAAACCCATTGATGTTTCCTACTGACCATGGGAAGGGAGAGAAGTTTTGCAAAGATAAATCTCAACACTAGTCCAGCTGAGACTCAAACTTGAGAACTGCAGATTACGAGTCTGGCACGCTACCTACTGAGTCATCACCATAATTATACAATGTAGTTTAATAATCTTGTTGGTATATGTGAAATAATAAAGCCAATAAAGGTGACAGAAGAAATTTCTGGCAAAGTTTTGATTTAATATTATAATACATAGGGATGCACTTACAGTTCTTATAAGCTGAGCAACGATGAATAAACACTTGATAACATCACTGGAAAGTGCTGAATTTCACATTAGAAGTTGTTATGCACATTATAAAGTGTTGAGATTTAAATCACACTTTATGTAAAGATGTAGCACAAAACATTATAAGCACAAATATAATCAAGATTTTAAATGTACTACACATTCTTCATCAGCAATATAGTGGCAAGTTCAAAATCAAAATGAAAATTAGAAGGTAAATTTGAAAGATGTGTAATGCATGAGATACATTGATGTGCTATTGTGGGTGACTGATGCATTATTGTTGTGAGGGTGAAATTTTAATGGCACATTTCTATTGTTGAAGCATGTTACAAGATTATTGGAGACATTTTTGTTGTTGATCAAAATATTGGTATTAGGAAATTCTTTTAACCCATTAATGCCCAACTTTTTATTCTTCATTTTTATGACTCTTTCTGGAAAACTTTTATTAAAAATTCAGTAAAGTGACAGATTATTCATAAATAAAAACTTTAAAAATGGTAGCTTGAGTGTAATATGGAAAATATACACAGTAAATATATACATAACACAGTAAATGAAATTATGATGTATATATGGATATAATGTAGATCTCTTATTTATTATTTCAAATACATCAATATAATTGTAAAAAATATTTTATAAAAAAAACATTAACTTATTCCTAAATACCTATGTTTAAAAAAGTTGTAAGCATAACAAGAAATACAATGTTTATAGTCCTTCCATCAGAACTTGGCAGATGGAGAAAATTGACTTTCCCAATTTAGGGGTAGGCAGGATTAAATGTGTGGTGTTGGTGGGCTGTCAGTAGTACTTTAGGGGTGTAGTGTTAATTACCATGTGGTGTCTCTGGGTAATAATCCGAGGGAGAGTGAGTGTGGGGAATGAAGAGAGTCAAAGGATAGTTTACGCAGAATAAAATGCAATCACTGCTTGTTCTACATGAACTTGTTCCATTTATTTCTTTTCAGGTTTCACTATTATTATCACCTATAGTAAAAGCCTTTCAGAAGAGGGATTATTTAAGAAATTCAAAACTGTAATATTTTCCAAAACTATGCTTTGTCTATGAAATTTTTTTTTTTAAATATTGACACCATGCTGTATTTTAAAAAAATCATCTAAATAAGAATTTTTGGGAGAGTGATGAACTAAAATATCATTTCAGTATATAAATTCTGAACATATTTATCTTCTATTTTATTATTTTTATCAAAATGTCAAGGATAAGAGTGGCAGAGTGCTCAGTGGGTAGCACACCCTTTCTGCTGGTTTGTAATCTGCAGTTCCCAGGTTTGATTTCCAACTCGATCAGTGTTGAGATTTATATCTGCAAAAACTCCTTGCCTAAGGTCAGTAGGGGACACCAATGGGCTTGGAAAGGCTGTTGTCTGTTGGATGGGATGTTAAGCTATGACCCCATATACAGGAGAGTCATACCTTGTGCACATTAAAGAACTCACTGGATGGCCTTGATGGGAGGCTACCATCTGTCTCCCCTCCCCCAATCTTTTTTGAGCCTTTGGGTCCTAGTGATCTGGCCATTTAGTCCATTGTGTGCAAAAAAAAAGTGCCGCAAAAAGGTAAAGCAAGGCACTCATTGATTTCAATAATTATCTGACTGCTACATTACACAAAAAAAGCCCCAGAAAAAAAATAAATCATTTGTTTTTTCTTATAATGTGGCAGGTGATGATTTAGTTATAAATCTGAATTGGTATTGTGCCAGCACAGTTAAAGGGGTTTATCAAAATAACGAAAACACATACTGTTTGTGGAGAACATTTTATTAATAATCTGAAGGCCCACCTTTGGCGTTCAGAACAGATGCAATTCAACATGGAACATATTTATACAAGTCATGCACATGGAATGTGAGACCATTCTTCCTGTAAAATATGGCCAAACTGTGCCAGTGATGCTGGAGGTGGAAAGTGTGATCTGACCTTACGCTCCAGATATTCCCACATTGAGGTCTGGAGATTGAGGTGGCCAGGGTAGCTGCTTCACCTCATCCTCATGCTCTGCAAACTACAATTTGACACGTTTCACACAATTCAAGGGTGCATTATTTGCTTGAAACCAGGGACAGTATTAGGGAACAATGCACAGAACATTGGATGCAGGTGGTTCCCAAGAATGGATTCGTACATTGTGGATGTGACACGACCCTGCAGAATAACAAATGGTCCTAAGGAATGTCATGATATGGCACCAAACAGCATCAAGGATCTACCTCCATGCTTCACAGTTAGAACCAGTCAGGGTGATATGCTTCTGCAGGTTTTCACCAGAAGTACACTCTACTAGTGGTGGGAAACAATGTGTACCACAATTCATCAGACCAGATGACATGTTGCTAGTCTTTAGCATCTCAGTTTTTGTGTGTTTTGCACCACCTTACACATTTTGTTGAATTGATGTTGGTAATCAGAGGTTTGTGGATTGCAGCACGGCCATATATATTGGCATGATGAAGTTCCCACAGAACTGTTAGGACAGAAACGGGATCATTCCAACTGGTGTTCAACTCTGCTGCTATTTGTGATGCCGTGGTCTTGTGGTTCCATTGTACAATCTGTGTCAGTGTTTGTCTATCCCTATCTGACAACTTCGTATGACATCCACAATTTGCACATTTGGAGGCAATGCCCTGTCCTTTTTGATAGGCAGTCATAATCTTTGATACAGTTCCTCATGTTACACCTACTATTTCTGCCATTCTGGTTAGTGTAGCTTCTGCAAGATGCATTCAATGGTCATGTCTTTTTGGAGGTCACTGAGATCTGACATTGTTGACAATTACACCACAACAGCTGTTTCACCTATGCCTGTGGCACTGCTACATGATAGACGACATTGTACTTCTCTCCTTTATATACCTCACATCATGGGTAATGTCCCTCTGATATGCATAGGGTGCATTTTGTGTACTCCAGTCGCTATTGACATTCACATTATTTTGATAAACCCCTGTATATGTACTACACATATCTATATCTTAAATAAATATCTTATATAAATATCATCGTCATCCTCAAGCAGCCATGAGCTATGGAAGTCCAAACAGACCATGCAATTTAGTTCTCCAAGCATATCTGTGCTGAGCTATATCTACTATATCTCAACACTGCACACCAATTCTAACAAGGTCCTGTTTGACATTGTCTGTCCACTGCATCCTAGGTCTCCCCCTCTTTCTGAGGCCTTTAGCTACACTGTTCATAACCCTATTTGCTAATCTATAATTATCCATATGGACGACACAGTCAAACCAATGGAGTTTCTTTCTGCACAATATACTGCTCAGATGAGATTGCAGACTCCTCTGCCTAACCTCTTCATTACTTACAAAGTTAAACCACCTAATACACAAGATACTGTGTAAGCATCTAGAATCAAAAGCATCTAGTTTTCTGTTATCTTGCTTACACAGCGTCCAAGTTTCACTACCATAACTAACCCTAGAAAGAACCAAACTATTATACAGACTAATTTTAGTCTTTAGGTGTATATGACTATTTCTCCACACTCTCCGTAGATTCTTAAAAGTCCCAGAGGTAATCCCTATACACCTTTTAATCTCATGCCACACATCACCACATAACTCCCAAGATAATTAAACTGAGACACTTGCTCAAGGGTGCAACCATTCAGAGCAACTGAAGCCAATTTTTATCTGCCTAACCAATTTTTATCATTTTAGTTTTATCTCCGTTTATAACCAAACCAACTCTATTACCAATCTCATCAACAGCCATAATGAAAGAATTAATCTCATCAACATCATTAGCCAACATGGCCAAATCTGCATAATCTAAATCAAAAATTTTGAAATCTCTAGACCATTTAAGGCCAAAATCTTTCCCTTGCAAAGAATTTCGCATAACATAATCAATAACCAAACTAAAGAGAAAAGGAGACAAACTATACCCTTGTCGAACACCAGAAGTAATGCTAAACCAATTGCTACAAGACTTACCAACTCTCACACACAACTCAGTATTATTACAGAGAGCTTTCATTATGTTAACTAACTTGTCTGGTATACTATATGATCTCACAATCAACCACAAATTATGACAATCAACAGAGTCGAAGGCCTTTTTGAAATAAACAAAGCTAGCAACCAAAGGTTTCAGAAACTCGAAACATTTCTCAAGAATCTGCCTAAGTGAAAATATCTGATCTACACATCCCCTACCACTTTTGAATCCACATTGCTCATCATGCAATTGTCTGTCAACCAGATTCTTAATTCTATTAAGCATAATCATGCAAAGAATTTTACCTTGAACAGAAAGTAGGCTGATACCTCTATAGTTATCACAAGAACTACGATCACCTTTTTAAAAATAGGGACAATAATAGCTCTAGTAAGATTCTTAGGAACCATGACTTTATCATAAAATATTTTCAAAATTTTAGTCATTCGTGTGGTAACCGAAATATTCCCAGCTCTAGGCATTTCTATAGTAATTTCATCTACCCCTGGGTATTTATGTAGTTAAGTTTAGAAACAGCCAAAATAACTTCACACTGTGTTGTAGGGCCTTACATTAAACCAGTAATGCATCTATCATCAATACAAACAATGGGAGTAGAACTAACTACACTGTTTAGAACATCACTGAAATGCTCAGCCCACCTAGCCATGACAGAATCCTCACCTTCTATATCTTATCTTGTTTATCCTTCAATCATGTGGATCCTGGTAGAAACGGATACCTGTCCATTTTCTACCTACAAAACATTAAATGTCTGGTAAAGCTCTCCTTGCTGTTGTGCTGTCTAAGTGCTTCCTCTGCCTTGTCAGCCAAGCCATCACGCCAAAGATTCTTATCAGTAGGTAACTAATCATTTACACATTTATTAAGTTAGCAAGTATAACATGATAGTTTTCTGGGAGGTCCTCTTTACAGGCTTTCACCAAATACACATTTATTAAGCTCTCTATAATGCTTTCTATTAGGACTAGTAGGGTATTGATTAAGGACATTCCTGCAGTTCTTTCTTACTGAAATAAGCTCAAGTACCTGAAACTTGATTTAAATATTCTGAAACCATTAAGTTTCTTACCTACAGAGGACGTTGCCCATTGCCGCTACCAATACCAAAAGAGTCTATCACCCCTCCCCAAAGGTCAGAGTCAGTATCAGCTTTGGCATTCAAGTCACCTAGAACAAGAGTAATATCCCCTTTCTTGACAGATTTCAAAATATTCTGAAGTTGTTTGTAAAATATATTCTTCTCATCCTCATAGCATCCTCAGTGGGGGGCATAACAGCAGATAGCATTCAAGTCTTTAATACTTGTCTGAAATTTAACAGCAAGAAACCTTTTTCATTAATTAATTAATGATATGAGTATATCCTAGAAGAGCATCATTGGTGTGTCTGCTGAGAAGCAAACCTACACCTAGGAGATGCTTTTTATCATCCCTCACCTGAAAAGAGAAATTTAAGATTATATTTAAGAATCTGACCTTTGTCTATCTGGTCTCTTGCAAGCCTTTATATCTAAATTATAACAGTGGAATTCTTGTGTCAGAACATCAAGAGAATAATCTCTATGCAGAGTCCTCACATTCCAACTACCTATGGGGAGAAAGTGGTTAGAGGGATGTTGAAAAAAACTGTTTATTGAGAGAGGGAATGCTGACAATATCAAACAACCCCCTAATCGTAGGCATGGGGCATCAACGTAGAATATGATGATGCCTGTAGAAGCAAGAGTTCAGGTGCCTGTGATGACCTCTGCTCAGGATTATCCACCAGCTGATAAAACGTATCCTCTGAATCTATGCACTTGGGGCAGTCAACCCACAAACAAACAGAAAACAAAGTTGAAGATTCTCCCTCCACAGAAGTCCACCAGTGCAGCAAAATCAGGATCCATAATCAAGCTCAGAGCCATAATTCAGTCCAGTGGGCTTATATGGTCAGCACCAGTACCCTGTGTGGTTGACCACTCCTCAGCAGGGTAGAAAAAAAAAAGTAGCCATAGTTGTCCAGATCAGTACGCCACACTAATCTGGCAGGCCTCCCCTTCCATTCTCTTCCACAAGAGAGTATCTTTCTGAAAGGTACTAACAGCCTGCACCATAAGATGGCAGGGTTGGACATTAAGTGCTAGGCCTGACCAGTTCTATGTATCATCACAGGGGATTGGTTTATATTTTTACACACCTGGATTTATATTTTTACACACGTGCCTGGTGTGTAAAAATATAAATATACTCTATCTTAAACATTTTATCATT
This sequence comes from Ryuthela nishihirai, assembly GCA_038380435.1. Lineage (NCBI taxonomy): Eukaryota > Metazoa > Arthropoda > Arachnida > Araneae > Heptathelidae > Ryuthela > Ryuthela nishihirai. The sequence goes on from JAWZYU010000005.1 coordinate 2,693,206, forward strand.
TCCATTCTGGTTATTAATCTTTTTAAGGATGGAGTCTTGTCTCCCCTCTCCCCTTTATAACAGAAAAAATCCGGTAGAGGAAAAGATAATAACTCTTCCCCCTCCCTGCATTATAATCACATTAAAAACTCACACTGAAGGTTGGGTTGTTTTACCTCTGAGCAGCACTTTTTTGCACACCATGGGCTAAATGGCCAGGTCATATGGACCCCGAAGGTTCAGAGAAGGTTGGGGGAGGGGACCCACTGGAACAGCTGTTGGGAGACAGATGGTAGCCTCCCGTCAAGGCCATCCAGTGTGTTCTTTAAAGTGCACAGGGTATGGCTCTCCCGCACACAGGGCCACGGCTTAATGTCCCATCCGACAGACGGTGGCCTTTCCAAGCCCATCGGTGTCCCCTACTGACCGTGGGCAGGACGGGGAATTTTGCGGAGATAAATCTCAACGCTGACCCAACTGGGACTCGAACCTGGGAACTACAGATTACGAGCCTGGCGCGCTACCGACTGAGCCACCCCCACCCCCCACACTGAAGGAAAACAGACATTCTACACTTTATCATGAAAAACACTTTTCTTTAAAGAAAAGAAAAGAAACATTGTATTTCATTGTATTCAAAGTTTGCAGTTGCAATGGGTGTTGAACACAGAAGTTATAGTATAAAGAGACCCTTGAATAAGGAAAGACATTAATTAGCGATAATTTTTTCAACATGTTTTTCCATATACAAAAAAACCTACACTTTTTATTTAAATATTGTATATTTTTTTTTTCATTTCTTTCTGCAGAATACATGGCCTGTTTTACTTTCTTGCCATTATACAACATTTTTTGCTTTAGAGAAACATGCTTTTATGGTTAGGTGCAAAACCTTGACATACAATTTTAGGATTGAATTCCTCCCCTAAATGTTGGAGTGAGGGTGACTCAGTCAGTAGTGTACCAGGCTTGTAATGTGCAATTTCCAAGTTTGAGTGCCAGCTAGGTCAGCATTGAGATTTATCTCTGTAAAACTCCCCACCCTGCCCAGGTCAGTAGGGGATACAGATGGGCTTGGAAACAGTGCCGTCCATCGGATAGGATACTAAATCATGGTGTGTGCAGGAGAGCCATACCCTGTGCACGTTAAAGAACACCTTAGTTGGTCTTGACCGAAAGCTACCATCTGTCTCCCAACAACTGTTCCAATGGGTCCCCTCCCCCAACCGTTTCTGAACTTTGGAGTCCTTGTGACCTGGCCATTTAGCCCATTGTGTGCAAAAAAGTGCCACTCAGAGGTAAAACAACCCAACCCATCCTCCCCTAAATAATTTCAAGAGTACAATATAGTTTCAATTACAGATAGATAAAAACTGATTACCAAAAAGTATAACAAAGAAAAAAATATAGCTTTTTGTGTCTTGAGATGTCGAAAATTGTTTGTTTTTACAGAAAACGATTTGTCATTTCCTCCATGTCTTCTAACTGTGGAAATTCGAAGTAAAGGATAATTAAGAGATATCAGTCCTGTTATTTTGCTAGTATTTACTTAATCCAAAAAATAATTTTTCATTTTCTCCTAAAAAAATTACATAGGACAACAAAGCAATAAGTTGAAAATAACCATACACAGTTGGAAGACTCAGGAATAATTAAATAAAAATGTTACTCTTAATACTGAACTTGAAAAAGACACCATTGCACTTTTTAGGAGTTCTGAAATGTCCAATAATAAAAATGTTGGTTCAAACTTAAAATTTTTTAAATTCTTTTATGGCATTAAAAAAACTGATTTTAGGGTTCATGGCCATATAGGCAGGCTTCACGAACATGATTTTATAGGTCACAGCAAGTGCTAAAATATACCACACACACAAAAAAAAAATCATTGAAAGAAATAAAAATCATGTTTGAGGTAAATATTATATTGTGGGAAGAAATTTATTTTCGATAAATATATATTTTAGCCATTTTTATTCATTGTGTTTTCTAACATTAAGCCTTAGTTGCATGATCTGATAGATTTTTTTGCTATATCACTGTGAAAATATCTTATTAAAATTAATATTCTTCTAAAGTGATTTAAATTTTTTACTTTCATAAAATTTGGAGTTAAATTCTGTTTAACATCTGTGTTACCATCTATGTCAAGGCTCATCAAACAGCTGAAAGGGCAAGATTGAGTATAACCAGGTAATCAACCATTGGCCACACCTGTACCAACAGACGGAAACCTCCTGGACTGGTAAATATTACTCCTCTTTTCTAACTAGATCGCCTTTGCAAAGGAAAAGGCTGACCAATAAGATATATACCATAACCTGATACAAAAGACAGGACGTTAGTGTAGAAAGTAGTGAACAGCTGACATGTTGGCAATATGCTGTTGAATCTCTACATGAATTTTTTCAAACACTCTTCTGAACTTTTAATATTTTTAATGTACAGCTAATATCGTGATAATTAAATAGTATTCAACTAGCTGTGAGTCTTATTTATCTAAATTCTGTTTAAATTGGTATATAACATAACATTATGTATTTCTGCTGATTGGCTATTTTCGAAAAAAAATTCTAAAGTTGACTCGTTTATCTGACTCAGCACAATTGGGGAAAATCCTGGACTTTTCTCAAAGTATGGTACTGAGAAAAAAAACTATAAAATGAGGTAATTTTCTTGTTTGAAGTAAAATCTTTTTGTTATTCAGAAATAGTCTTTCTATTCATATGCATTATAATTTTTTCTGTCTATTAGTTTCTTTAAAAATAAATTTTTATTTGCATTGTCAGATGCATTTTTTTCTACGACTCTAAAATAGTCATTAAAATAGAACTAGTCATCTTTTTTCGTTAAATATTTTACTTTCAGAAAATTGAGAATTAAATACAGTCAGTTCTCAATATTCGCGGGGGTTAGGGGTGCAGGACCGCCGTGAATGTGGAAAAATCATGAATATCCAAACCTTAACTCCTAATACTGTTAACCATATTTAACACACAAAAACAGTAAAACAATACATTTTACTGCAACAGTATGTTTTATAAATTTAAAATTACAGTATGAACAATGTAGGCTAACACACACACACAGAGAGAGATTGGGTTGTTTTACCTCTGAGCGGCACTTTTTTGCACACTGTGGGCTAAATGGCCAGGTCACAAGGACCTCGAAGGCTGAGAGAAGGTTGGGGGAGGGGACCCAATGGAACAGCTGTTGGGAGACAGATGGTAGCCTCCCGTCAAGGCCATTCAGTGTGTTCTTTAACGTGTGCAGGGTATGGCTCTCCCACACATGGGGCCACAGCTTAACGTCCCACCCGATAGACGGCAGCCTTTCCAAGCCCATTGGTGTCCCCTGCTGACCGTGGGCAGGGTGGGGAGTTTTGCGGAGATAAATCTCAATGCTGACCCAGCTGGGACTCGAACCTGGGAACCACATACAGAGAGAGTGAAAGAGAGGTAATACAATACATGTACAGTATGTGATACATGTACAGTATGTGATGTACAGTATTTAGATAGCAGTAAAATTGTTAAAGTTTATAAAACACAATTATATACAGTACAGTATAATACAGTACAGTATTGTGTTTTATAAACTTTAATAATCTAATGCTTTTAAAATTTTCTTTGTCTTTCACATGATGACTAAGCTAGCGATGACTATGCACAGATGATGATGAAATACAAACACTTCTGACACACAGTTCTTGCTGTACAATTATGAGACTTACAGTAAAAACATTCAAACAATATTTATTGTAACTGTGCTGCATTACTGTTATTTATTCGAGCAGTGGAAGTGGATCGTCAGGGTCTTCATCCTCATAGTGATCTATAGGCAGAAGGAGAGGCAGGGATACTCAGTGTTATTTTCTTAAATTACATTGTGATTTCAGTTTGGCGTTTTTGCCTCTTCATTTCTTTAAAAATGTTGGTATACATAGACAATGCCTCTTCTACCAATTCTTTCAACTTCAAGGAACATATCATAGATGGGTCAATATCATAAAAATAGTCATCACAGTCCTTTTAGCATACTGAAACTTTTTTTTTGAAATTTAAGTTTTTATAATAAATTTGTGTATATATTTATGGCAGTAAATGATAAAATAGATTAATAATCCATATATTTTATGTATTTATGACTTACTGAACTTTTTTTAGTTTTCTTTACATTTTCTAGTCTACGCACGTTGTCAGCGAATTTTCCGCAGTAGGCCGCAAAACTACAAAAAAAACCCATCTAATTATTGACAGCAAACTCGTGAATAATCAAATCTGCGAAAGTTAAACCCACGAAAGTCAAGGGCTGACTGTACTGATTAATTTGACATATAATTGTCATAATTCCTTTCAACAGTCTTTCAAATGATCAGTCAGAAATCAAAAATCTGCTACAGGAAGAGGAAAACAAAACACTTATATATTTTCTGCAATAAAGAACTTGGCCTCTACTTAAAATTTACAATAGAAATACGAAAAGAAAACATAATCAACTTTTTAGATATCACACTAAAAATTACAGATGAAGAATTCTCAATTTAAATACTGATTAATTTGGCATTGACCAACTCACTTAAATGCCATACAATTTTGGACAGTAATAGTTGTGCTATTGAATTTGTAGCTTCCTAAAACATGAACTACTAAGTGACTTTATTCATGATACAATTCGCTTTACACGTGAAATTGTTTGTTATTTAGGGTTACTTAATGATGTTCTAATGTACAATATTTTGGCAACATACTTTGAAATATAGAAATGAATATGTAATCTCCTGCCTTGCACGGCAAACCCTTACCTACTATGAATATTACTATTTAGTAGTCTTCTATAAACAACCATAAATTATAGAGATTTAACTAATAGCATAATTGTACCTGTAAGAACGATTTGTAAAGCTTATGTTATGTAAGCATCCATGTTGCATTAATGTCTAATTAAGAGTTGTTTTCACATATCATTTCTGTTGGATTTTACTGCCTGATCCCGCTGTGATTTAGTATTATACAGTGTTATAGAGATTTTAATAAAGTTGTAGTACATAAACTGTGGAATTGTAATTGTAACTTTGCACTCTAATAATAGTAGCTATGTTTACTGCCAAGACATTCTTTAAGGCACAATGCTCTCTTAATCGATTTTTGGCACATCTATCCTTTTTAAGGAGATGTAAAGCCTTAAATTTAATACTTAAATTTCTACAAATTCCTATATGTAAACTTAAACGTGAAATGCATGCCATCATTAAGATGGCCGAAATTAAAATGTTAAGAACATTTTACGACAACATATAATATGATCGCATGCTTTCCTACAGAGAATACTTAAAATTAACTTCCATTCTCAATTCTACACATTTAAATTGCCTTATGGCTAATCATTCTCATTACTTGATAATGACACACAATGACTAACTGAAAACAATGATCATAAAATACAACTTTTCTTAGCTCGAACATACTCATCTCAATCTCATATAACTTCCCCCAACCTATTCCATTTATTAACTTGGCCAATGAGCCTTTATCAGAAGAAATGCAAATTTTGCATTAGGCACCCAAATTTGTGTACCCCCCCCCCCCCCCCCCCATATATTACATGTACTAATCCCTCAACTTAAACAGATTATCAAACACGTCCCCCCTTTGGAGAAAGATAATGTAAGATTTAAATTATATCATACTATTAATAACTGAATAATCAAGCTTACCATCCTACATACAATAAACATTATACAAACCCTTAAAAACACTGAAAAGGAGCCTAACTTTAAAATACGTGAAGCAGATAAAACGAATCAAATAGTAATTCTTAACACAACACAGTTCAATAAAAAATTACAAAATACACTACAGGAAATTAAATGTCAACCATTAAATAAAAACCCTTTATTTACGATGATTAATAAGCTAAACACACTTAAATCGAATCCTGCTCTTCCTAAGGACATAAGCAACACTTGTAAAACCCCATCTACCCTAAATACTCCTCAATTTGTGATGGTCCACTCATTCACTTTTACTTTTCCTTAACCAGTTTTACTTTATTTAAAAGTTAAACCCTTAAATTAGTACAAAAAAGATGAGTTGGCATTAGTTCAATTGGTAAGAATACTCTGGCATGTTTCTGAAGAGATGCGGGTTCATGTCCTATATGTCGACGAAATCATTTCCACAAAATATTTAATGATTTATTGACATTAAAATGTCACTTAGGTAACGCTGTGATTGTCACCTATGTTTATATTTATCATTTTGGGGATTATTATTTTATTTTTGGATTGATAGTAATTCTCGTTTCCAAGCCATAGGAGTTGCGCATGTGCAACTCCGACTTTTGATTATCAGCGAAGATGCAGATGAGGATGAAAAGATAGATTTTATGGACAACTGCAAGATATTTTGAATTCTGTCAAGAAAGGAGATATTACCCTTGTTCTAGGTGACTTCAATGCCAAAGTTGGTACTGACTCTGACCTTTGGGGAGGAGTGATAGGCCCTTTTGGTATTGGTAGCTGCAATGGGCAATGTCTCCTACAGGTAAATAAACTCAATGGTTTCAGAATAACTAACACTTATTACAAACACCGTGACATACATAAGTACACATGGGTTTCACCTGATGGGCTGCATAAGAATATGATTGATTATGTATTAATTAACAACAAATGGGCTAGTTCTGTTAGGAATACCAGGTCATATAGGGGAGTTGAAACTGGATCTGATCATTACCTGGTTAAAAGTGTCTTGCAACTTAAATTTCTTAACCTTAGCACAACACTTTTTAAGTTTATCTTTAATTCTGAAGCTCTGAAAGACCCAGTTATAACTAAATCTTACCATGATAGGTTACTTAATCATTATGACAGTCATGGTTTACTTACTACTGATGTCGAGGAAGAATGGAACCATTTTAAACAGGCTTTTTTGGACACTAACAGTACTCTTTTAGAAAAAAAGGAGCAAAGGAGGCAGAATTATCCGAGTGATAAGGCACTTGAGCTTATTTCGGAAAGAAAGAACTGCAGGAATGTCCTTAATCAATACCCTACTAGTCCTAATAGAATGCATTACAGAGAACTTAATAAACATGTAAAGGATCAGTTAGCTGCTGATAAGAATCTTTGGCTTGATGGCTTGGCTGACAAAGCCAAGGAAGCAGTTAGACAGCACAATAGCAGAGAGCTGTACCACATAGTTAATGTTTTGTGTGGTAGAAAACGTACAGGTATACAGGGATTGAAGGATAAACAAGGTAAGGTTATAGAAGGTGAGGATTCTGTCATGGCTAGGTGCATTGAACATTTCAGTGATCTTCTAAACCAGGGGTCAGCAAACATTTTTTGTAAAGAGCCAAATAGTAAATATTTTATACTCTGTGGGCCAAGTGGCAAACTTGAGGATATTTATATAGGTAAACCTACTTAAATAACAAGAAAAAAAAGTTTTCAACAATTTATTGTACAAAATGTAACGTAATAATAATAATAAGTAGACTACAGTTGTTTGAAATACAGCTCTACTAATGAGAAGAATGGAATTATGTTTTATGAGATAACATTTCACCAAATTGGGTACTCCTATATTTATTTTCAATTTATTTTCAATTTGGGTACTCCTATATTTTCCAAATTGGGTACTCCTAATTTTAGTACTCCCTATCATCAAAATTGATTGAAAATGTTCATCTGTTAATGCTGACCTGTATTGAGATTTTATGTATTTCATCTTTGAAGATGCAAGCACCAAAGAATGTGCGAATGCAAAGCTATAGGAGTGCCACATACAGTCTTTCTCACAACTCCTCAACTTGGCAGTCTGCCAACTTAGCTCGTGGGCCGTACAAAAAGAGGCAGCGGGTCGGATTTGGGATGCCAACTCAAATATCAACATTGTGCAGAGAGAGACTCCATTGGCCATGTTGCCTGTATGGATAATTAGGCAACATGGTGGGCAGATAATGTTAACAGGACCTTGTTAGAATTAGTGTGCAGTGACCAGATGCTGCAGATGTAGCTCAAGACACATATGCTTGGAGAACTAAATTGCAAGGTCTGGTTGGACCTCCATAGCCCATGGCTGCTTGAGGATGGTGATGTTGATGAATGCGTGAATGTAGGAAGTGATCACTCTTGCATCATAGCTATAGTGATCGTCAGATTATACAAATGTTTTTCCGGCATGCAACGGATAGTGCCGGATTTTTACGCAGCATGCCATAACTAAGTGATGTAAGGTTATAGAGATAGTTAGTGGAGAGAGTGCTGTTAGTGGAAGTGGAGATGTAGAATTGCAATTGTTAGTCGATTGTTAGGAGGAGCTGAAATATGTTGAATCATGTGTTGTATAGTTAGAAGGAGTGGTTAGTAGAGATTTAGGTAGATGTGAGTTGTTAGCACTCCAACATTTGTATAATTCAATTGATGGTTAGTTAGTCTTTGAATTTTTTGGAAGTAAACTTCGTTTATTTTAGAAACTTTTGAATTTTTGCTACTTTTCTCTTGAGCAACATAAATTGATTTTTTGATTTGATTTAAACTTTAATTAAACTTGACAATCCTTTCTGAATTCTTACTTGATAAGTAATGCTAGACAAATACCTAAAGACCCTATTTGAACTTTATTTGACAAATTAATATTGCCTGGTGTCCAACAAAGCTATCCAGAATTTTAAATAAATTTGGATCATACAAAAGGTCCAACTTGAAAAGTTAATAATCTTCAGAGCATTACAGAGCCAGTAAAGAAAGTGGCACACCGAACATAGTGACTGCATATACAGGGTGTCCCTGAATTCATGGCCCAAACGTGAGGGGATGATAGTACACACAGAACCCACCAATATTCGTCATAGAATATGCAGCCACAAACGCAGCCTAGTGCCGGTAGGGGGTGCAGACAAAGCATAATGGCTTAAAAGTGCTGGATCGGCCAAACCCCAGCATTCTCAGGGTCGACTGGATAAGAGACGGAGCAGTTTACGAACACAGAGAAAGCCGATATGCACCTAATGTACAGCGTAGACGAGGGCAATGGTTGAGAGGCGCAAAGACTACCGTGAGCGATATCCTATGTGCTGTGTACCCGATCATAAAATGTTTGCGCGAATGCACCGCCGGCTGTCTGAGGTAGGCACCTTCCACATCAGTCGACATGATGTGGGACGAGCACAGACAGTCAGAATACCAGCTATGAGCGAGGACATCATAAAAATGCGACAGATAACCCGGGTACAAGCACGCAATCGCCGCCTGGAGCCTGGGTGTGCATCAGAACAGTGTCTGGCGAGTACTGCATGAAGAAGGGCTACATCCATATCACTTGCAGTGACTGCAGACATTGACACCTGTTGATTATCCCCTACGCATGGATTTCGCCCAGTGGTTCCTGCAGCAAAGTGCCGCACATCCCGATTTCCTCACGCATGTGCTTTTTATAGATGAATCAACACTCTAACGTGAAGGCATAGTGAATGTCCATAATGCGCATTTGTGGGTGGCCCAGAACCCCCCATGGTACACATCCAAATTTGAACCAGGAACGGTTCGCCGTCAATGTCTGGCTACTTAATTGGACCATACCTACTGCCGGACCACCTCAATGGGGCAAACATACTGTATTTTTCTGCAACAGGTTTTGCTGGAATTGCTTCAGAATGTTCCAGCCGCAATCCATGCCCATATGTGGTTCCAGCACAATGGAACACCCGCACATTTCAGCATGGATGTGCATCTTCATACCACATTTGGGAACCGATGGATTGGGTGCGGTGGTGCCATCCTGTGGCCCTCCAGATTGCCCGATCTTTCTTGTATCGATTTCTTTCTGTGGGGACTTTGATGAGTGTCATGTACGAGATGCCCATGCAGTACGCAGAGGATCTGATAGCCCTACTGTCTGTCGCAGCCACCGATGTGCACGACAAGCCTGGTGTTTATGAGCAGGTACACTGATCACTACTCCGCCATTGTGCCGCCTGTATTAACGTTGGTGGGCGGATATTTGAACATTTGTTATAATGATCTCCAATAAATGTCACTCTGGAAACCTCTGTGTCCTTCATGTCCGACTCCTCACTGCGCTTGCAGCTGCATATTCTATGACGAATATTGGTGGCTTCGGTGTGTACTACCATCCCCTCATGTTTGGGCCATGAATTCAGGGACACCCTGTATATGTATAAATTGTATATTATTTAACATGATTGTCAAAGATAACGAATTTTTGAGCTCATTAGTTATATGTATTATTCATAGATTTAATAGCAGTTTAAGACAAAATTTTGTTGAGCAAGAAGCTTAACTTTTGTGTATTAGTCAAAGGTACCCAACTTTCAGCACAGTTATTGATCACATACAATAGGTAAACTTTTGATTATCAAGTTTATTTGCAAGCTTAGTATAGTTTTAGTATTGTTGTATAGCAGTACCTTTGAGCACTTCTCAAGATAAAAAAAGTTTAAAAATTTCCAGAACCTTAACCTTTGTGTATTAATCAAAGGAACTGATGTTTCAGCACAGTTATTGCTGATAGTTAAGATCTTTATTGTACAATGTAAAGATTAGAAGTGTCCAGACACGTGATAGATAAACTTTTTGATAAGCAAGTTTATTTGTAAGATTAGTATAGCTTTAGTATTGTATTGTTGTATAACAGTACCTTTGAGCACTGCTCAATATAAAAAAAAGTTTCAAAATTTGCAAAATTTTGCCAGACTGTTAAATATGTCTACTAGTAATATGGCCAATTCCACCATAATGACTCCTGACTTATAAAAAGTAAAAGAAGAGTTAATGAATGAAGTAAAAGAAGTGTTAATGAATCTGTTTAAAGATCCTGGGGAGGAAAGGGGAGTGAAAACAACCCTTAAATTTGCTGACAATACTACATCAGTATTGGCCTTTACCTGAGATAAAGTTCGATGGTTCCAAACATCTGTCATCGTGGACATTTGTCAAGTCCATGGAAGAGCATTTCTGTTTACATGAAGTGCCTGGCAACAAAAAGGTGGTTTTAGCAGTATCTTGTCTAATTGGATGTGCTAAGCAATGGTGGAATAACACAGGATATCGTCATGAAATAGAAAATTGGGTAGATTTTAAAAGCAAACTTTTGGAAATATATATTCCTTATAATGACTTTATACAGTTGGCTACAGAACTGTTCTCAAGGAGACAAAGGGAAGGAGATGATATTGAAAAATTCATCTGGAGTACAGTAGAGTTATACCAGCTGTACAATGCTGATGCTGCCGAAATTGACATTATATACTGCGTATTGTCCCAATTACTTTTGCCCATTAGGGAATTCTTAGAAGTACGAAATGTAAACTCAATTTCAGATTTAGTCAAATTGGCTCAGCAATATACTGCAAGAAAAGAATCTGCAGCAACTGCATTAAACCAACAATGGATGCAATTCTCACCAAAGCAATGCTATCAGGTTGAGTCTCACAAAATGACTCCCGACAACCAGAAGTTATACAGCCCTGACAATTTGACCCGAACACACCTCGGGAAATTTAAATTAGGACCTTTGAAGCTACATGCCAAAGTTCCTCAAGAAAAGCCCTCTCATGAGTTAAGTCTTGTCTCTGTTGTTTTACCTTTAGTTAAGCCTTGTCACAAAGAAACTGAATTTATAGATCACAAAGATACAGAATCTGATCTTTCATGTCCAAATGAGCAAGTTTTAGATGATATTTATGAAAATTGTCAATTGAAATTGCAGCTGCAGTCAAGTGGACTTTTTGAGTTATCTTGTAGTCCAAAGCAGAATGTTCAAGAAGAACCTATAAAATTCCCCAGTAGTGTAATTAATGTAAATTTAGAGAAACAAGTTGATGATGCAAAGCAAATTGATAATGAGAAATATGTTGATATAGTTGTAGAGGAAAATAGTGCAAAATTAGTTGGTGAAAAAGCTTCTGAAGTAGAATTTTTAAAGTAAAATAGTGTTGAAATTGTTGATGAGAAAAATGTTGAATTAGAGTTTTTAAAGCAAAATAATGTTAATGAAAAACTATTAGCTAATGAGAAAAGTATCCCAGAAATTGTTTTGCATGCAAATAATCCTAATGAATCTAACAAGTTTAGAAGTTTTCAACTGTTGAAGCATCATTTATAGAAGCAGGCAGCAATAAACCTGGAAAGCACAAAACCAGGCTCTTCAAAGACAAGCACGTAGCGACAAGATGTAAACGAAACGACCACAGCCTGCAGAGCGACAACCGGTATACTGAAGTAGTCAACATAGAATAGATAATATCACCAATGAGATCTTCAGAAGTGCCTACACCTAACTTATCGATCGACGTGGGAAGGATGTCACTGGGAAATGACTGGATGATGATTTATCGCAATATAGTGCCAACAATGAAAATTAACTATATTATTATTCTTCCACTGTGGCACTAATAATTTATAATGTTTTATTTCTTTTCTCTGGAATAGATGAAGAGGAAGACGAGAAGCAATAGTTATTGTGATTTTATACTTAAAGATTTTGAAATGTTTAATTTCTTGTTGATACTTTGGAGTTTCGATATTTATTTCTGAAAAGTGAATTTACTATTCAAGGTTTATAGTTTGAGTTTATAATGTGATGTACATAGAATTTATGTATTCTTGTTTATCTGAAGTTAGTTGTTATATTGTATTAATGTCATTTAAAGTGTATTTTTGTAGATTTTTTTCATTTCAGCTGACTGAAAGCTGAACTGTAAGTTAACATTAAGTTAGAATCTAGAAATTATAAAATGTTTATGGATACGAAAGATGAATGAAAGAGAATTTTTACTATACAGTGATTGAATATTTTGAGCTGTATTTTGCATTTTGAGGCGAATTTTTTGCATGCAAAGTGTGTTTTCATGTAAAAAGTGAATGGAATTGTATTAGATGAAATGTTAGCATCATATATTATAAATTATTGATACAGTTATTCTTTACTCTTAGATATGATGTATGTATATGTGTTTAAATCTGTTCCGTGTCATCAGTGATACTGATGCGTCAATGATGTGTAATTATCGGGATGACGTAGGTGGCATTTGTTTGCATATATATGAGCTGACCACGATGTCTCAGAACTTTTTTTTGGCACACTTTTAGAGCTGTCCCCAACGATAAAGATCAGTTTGACCCAGAAGTTCACTATAAAAACTCCTTTGGGAGGGGGAAGTAAAGCTCGATGGGGGGAGGTAACGAATGCATTTTGTTATTTCAGCTAGCTCGCGATTATTGTGTTTAGGTGAAGATTTAGCAGATGATTACACACCAGCTTGTTCGTAAAATTTGGAATTTTATTAGATTTGCGTGTTTGATGCAGTTAGGAGGATTTAATGGTATTCCAATAGCCTTTTTTTATGCATAGTAAGAGAAAATTCAGATTTCACATATTTTGATTGTGGTTAGGGGAATAAGCGGAAGTTCGGTACCCCGCTTGATACATCTGTAATTATATTCTGTGAAAGAGCAGAATTTAATGTAATTGAATTTTTTTTCTTTAACCTTTTTAGAAGTTAAGCAGGATAGGGGTAATATTAACCAGTTTTTTGTACAGGTTATTGTATGCAACTTTTGAAGTTTGTATCAGAATGTGATAATAGATAGTCCGATAACAATAATATGCAGTTATAGATAGTATCCTCCTCCTCCTCAAGCAGCCATGGGCTACGAAGGTCCAACCAGACCGTGCAATTTAGTTCTCCAAGCAAGTCTATCCTGAGCTACATCTACTGCATCTGGCCACTGCACACCAATTCTAACAAGGTCCTGCTTGACATTGTCTGCCCACCGCATCCTAGGCCTCCCCTTCTTTCTGAGGCCTTTAGGCACACTGTTCATAACCCTATTCGCCAATCTATAATTATTCATACGGGCAACATGGCCAAACCAACGGAGTCTCTCTCTGCACAATATGCTGCTTAAAGGAGGTTGCAAACTCCTTTGCCTAATCTCATCATTAGTTACAAAGTTGAACCACCTAATGCCCAAGATACTGCATAAGCATCTGGAATCAAAAGCATCTAGTTTCCTGCTATCTTGTTTACAAAGTGTCCAAGTTTCACTACCATAACTAACCCTAGAAAGAATCAAACTATTATACAGTCTAATTTTAGTCTTTAGGTGTATACGCCTATTTCTCCACACTCCCCATAGATTCTTAAAAGTCCCGGCAGCAATCCCTATTCGTCTGTTAATCTCATGCCTCACATCACCATTATCTGTTACATAGCTCCCAAGATAATTAAACTGTGACACCTGCTCAAGACTGCAACCATTCAGATTAACTGAATCACAGCCTGCCTGACCAATTTTCATCACTTTAGTTTTCTCTCTGTTTATAACCAAACCTACTCTACTACCAGTCTCATCAACAGCTCGAATGAAAGAGTTCATCTCATCAACATCATTTGCCAAAAGGGCTAAATCATCAGCATAATCTAAATCAGAAATTTTCGTATCTCCAGCCCATTTAAGGCCAAAATCTTTCCATTGAAGTGAATTTCGCATAACATAATCAATAACCAAGCTAAAGAGAAAAGGAGACAAAATGCACCCTTGTCGAACACCAGAAGTAATGCTAAACCAATTGCTACAAGACTTACCAACTCTCACACACGACTCAGTGTTATTATAGAGAGCTTTCATAATGTTAACTAACTTGTCTGGTATACCATATGATTCCACAATCAACCACAAATTATGACGATCAACAGAGTCGAAAGCCTTTTTGAAATCAACAAAGCTAGCAACCAAAGGTTTCTGAAACTCTAAACATTTCTCAAGAATCTGCCTGAGTGAAAATATGTGATCTACACATCCCCTACCACTTCTGAATCCACATTGCTCATCACGCAATTGACTGTCAACCAGATTCTTAATTCTATTAAGCACAATCATGGAAAGAACTTTACCTGGAACAGAGAGTAGGCTGATACCCCTATAGTTATCACAAGAACTGCGATCACCTTTTTTGAAAACAGGGATAACAATAGCTCTGGTAAAATCCTTAGGAACCATGCCTTTATCATAAAAGATATTCAGAATTTCAGTCATCCAAGTGGTAACCGAAACATTCCCAACTCTAAGCATTTCCATAGTAATTTCATCTACCCCTGGGGATTTATGTAGTTTAAGATTTAGAAACAGCCAAAATAACTTTATACTGTGTTATAAGGCCAAAATTAAAGCCAGTAATTCATCTATCATCATTACAAACAATGGGAGTAGAACTAACCACATTGTTTAGAACATTATTGAAATGCTCAGAACACCTAGCCATGACAGAATCCACCCCTTCTATAACCTTACCTTGTTTATCTTTCAATCCCTGTATGCCTGTCCGTTTTCTACCACACAAAACGGTAACTATCTGGTACAGCTCTCTGCTGTTGTGCTGTCTAACTGCTTCCTCGGCTTTGTCAGCCAAACCATCAAGCCAAAGATTCTTATCAGCAGCTAACTGATCTTTTACACGTTTATTAAGTTCTCTGTAATGCTTTCTATTAGGACTAGTAGGGTATTGATTAAGGACATTCCTGCAGTTCTTTCTTTCCGAAATAAGCTCAAGTGCCTTATCACTCAGATAATTTTGCCTCTTCTGCTCCTTTTTTCCTAAAAGAGTACTGTTAGTGTCCAAAAAAGCCTGTTTAAAATGATCCCATTCTTCCTCAACTTCAGTAGTAAGCAAACCATGACTGTCATAATGACTAAGTAACCTATCATGGTAAGCTTTGGCTATAACTGGATCTTTCAGAGCTTCAATATTAAAAGTAAATTTTTTAACCCTAGCACAACACTTTTTAAGTTTAAGGTAATGGTCAGATCCAATTTCAGCTCCCCTATATGCCCTGGTATTCCTAACAGAACTAGCCCATTTGCTGTTAATTAATATGTAATCAATCATATTCTTATGCAGCCCATCAGGTGAAACCATGTGTACTTATGTATATCGCGGTGTTTGTAATAAGTGTTAGTTATTCTGAATCCATTGAGTTTACTTACCTGTAGGAGACATTGCCCATTGCAGCTACCAATACCAAAAGGGCCTATTACTCCTGCCCAAAGGTCAGAGTCAGTACCAACTTTGGCATTGAAGTCACCAAGAACAAGGGTAATATCTCCTTTCTTGACAGAATTCAAAATATCCTGAAGTTGTTCCTAAAAGCTATCCTTCTCATCCTCATCAGCATCCTCAGTGGGGGCATAACAGCAGATAACATTCAGGTCTTTAACGCTTGTCTGAAATTTTGCTGTAAGAAACCTTGCATTAATGCACTCATACCCTAGAAGAGCATCACTAGCGTGTCTGCTGAGAAGCAGACCCACGCCTTGGTGAAGCTTTTTGTCGTCCCTCCCTGAAAAGAGAAATTTAAGATTATTTTTAAGAAACTGACCTTTATCTGTCCATCTGGTCTCTTGCAAGCCGAGAATATCTAAATTATAACGGTGGAATTCTTGTGTGAGGACATCAAGAGAAAAAGCTCTGTGCAGAGTCCTCACATTCCAACTACCTATGGAGAGAAAATGGTTAGTGGGATGTTTAAAGAAACTATGTTTATTGAGAGAGGGAATGCCAACAATATGAAACAGCCCCCTAATCGCAGACATGGGGCAAAGACCCGTTCCCCCACTACTAAAGGCTGAAGCCATTTACACTGGAAGACTTCCTCCAATGTAGAATTTGACGATGCCAATAGAAGCAAAGAGTTCAGATGCCTGCGATGACTTCTGCCCAGGATTATCCACCAGCTGATAAACATATCCTGTGAATCTATTCACTTGGGGCTGTCAACCCACAAACAAAAAGAAAACACAGTGGAAGATTTTCCCTCCACAGAAGCCCACCAGTGCAGCAAAATCAGGATCCATAATCAAGCTCAGAGCCATATATCTGTCCAATCCAGTAGGTTTATATGGTCAGCACCAGGACCCTGTGTGGTTGACCACTCCTCAGCACGGTAGAAAAAAAAGAAAAGTAGCCATAGCTGTCCAGATCAGTAGGCCACACTAATCTGGCAGCCCTCCCCTTCCGTTCACTTCCACAAGAGAGTATCTCTTTTGAAAGTTACTAACGGTCTGCACCACGAGAAGGCGGGGCCGGACATTAGGTGCTAGGCCTGGCCGGTTCTATAGATAGTATATAGATATTAAATAGATATGTAGTATATAGATAGTATGTAGTACTATGATGATGATGAGATGAACTCTTTCATTCTAGCTGTTGACGAGACTGGTAGTAGAGTAGGTTTGGTTATAAACAGAGAGAAAACTAAAGTGATGAAAATTGGTCAGGCAGGTTGTGATTCAGTTCATCTGAATGGTTGCAGTCTTGAGCAGGGGTCACAATTTAATTACCTTGGGAGCTATGTAACAGATACTGGTGATGTGCGGCATGAGATTAACAGACGAATAGGGATTGCTGCCGGGACTTTTAAGAATCTATGGAGATTGTGGAGAAATAGTCATATACACCTAAAGATTAAAATTAGACTGTATAATAGTTTGGTTCTTTCTAGGGTTAGTTATGGTAGTGAAACTTGGATGCTTTGTATACAAGATAACAGGAAACTTGATGCTTTTGATTCTAGATGCCTATGCAGTATATTGAGCATTAGCTGGTTCAGATTTGTAAGTAAAGATGAGGTTAGGCAAAGGAGTCTGCAACCTCCTTTGAACAGCATATTGTGCAGAGAGAGACTCCGCTGGTTTGACCATGTTGCCTGTATGGATAATTATAGATTGGCAAATAGGGTTATGAACAGTGTGCCTGAAGGCTTCAGAAACAGGGGGAGACCTAGGATGCGGTGGGCAGACAATGCCAAACAGGACCTTGTTAGAATTGGTGTGCAGTGGCCGGATGCAGCAGATGTAGCTCAGGACAGATATGCTTGGAGAATTAAACTGCACGGTCTGGTTGGACTTCCGTAGCCCATGGCCGCTTGAGGATGATGATGATGTAGTATGTAGCCAAAGCCATTGGTATATATTTACACTAGGTAGCTTTACATATTTTTAGGTGGAAAGGGAGGAGGTCCCTTTGGTTGTGATGGAAAATTGTGTCGAAGTGAGAGTAGATCGTCTTATCAAAATTTGTGTAAGCATACTTTTACTTTATTTTATGTTCAGCAATGTGTAAATGATGTGAGAAGTGTCCTATTATTCTAAACTTGCTCGTCAAAATCTGTTAGGTCAAATTTTGACTCCCTTTGTGAGGGGAAGTTGTGATGGTCACCCCGTTCACTTTTACTTTACCTTAACCAGTTTTACTTTATTTATGTTATATTTATCATTTTGGGGATTATTATTTTATTTTTGGACTGATCACAAATCTTGCTTCTGAGCATATATGACTCCTATGCTCGGAACAAGGATTGCAATGGCCAAAAAATGAAATAATAATCCCCAAAATGATAAATATAATGTAAATAAAGCAAAACTGGTTAAGGAAAAGTTAAAGTGAATGGGTGGATCATCACAAGGTCATGGAGTTGGTTAGTAGAGAGAGTGCTGTTAGTGAAAGTTGAGATGTAGAATTGGAATTGTTAGAAGATTGTTAGGAGGAGCTGAAATATGTTGAATCAGCATGTGCTGTATGATAGAAGAAGTTGCTAGTAGAGATTTAGGTAGATGTGAGTTGTTAGTACTCCAACTTTTGTATTCATTCAATTGATGGTTAGTTAGTCTTTGAAATTTTTGGAAATAAACTTCGTTTGTTTTAGAAACTTTTGAATTTTTGCTATTTTTCTCTTGAGCAATGGTAATTGATTTTTTTGATTAGATTAAATAATATTCAACACAGCTAGTATAATAAAAATGTAATGATTCAGAATATTTGCTGTATAATGAATTCAGTTTAAAAGCTACTCAATCTCAAAGATGAGGAGTGCAAAAGTTATTACAGACTAAGTAGCATTTGTTATCAGTTGCAATTACAACTGTCATGTCACAACTTTAAAAAGAATCTTAATAAGTATTAACTAGTCTAAAATATATCCTTATACTACACAAAGCATAATAGACCAATTAACAATGTAAATATATTTACCAATGTATCAGTGGCTGGTACATCTACTTGATTTAGCTTCGCCTGATGTTACAATAAAACATCAATGCCACTTCATATATTCAGTACTATCTGTCGAAATCTGATGACTGTTACATTTATTATGTTTATATGCTGTCCATTGATGTTTATGTAGCTCATGCTGTTAATAAAAGCAACCAGTCCTTTGCGAATGCACGCACATTTAGATGTTATTTCGATACAATCAATGTAAATTTATCTTCAGCTTGTTGGTGCATGATAATATATTACACCATGTAGCTGATAAAAAGCAATTGTCACTAATTATTATCCTTTTGTGGTGGCCTATCACCACATACATTGATATTTAATTATGCTGTCATATTCATTGCAGCACAAGATGTTTCATTTCAAGCTATTAATTTAGTTCATAGTTGTTACTTAAAGCTGAGAATAATTACTTTGCTATACATTGCAAGTCCATTGACACATATAATTGTAGAGACGACAGTTGCACTTTCCTCAGTTTTTGAGACTTAAAATGTGTACTTTAAACATTAAAAGTTTTAAAAGCTGATTTACTATGTTATTAAAACAAGTTTAAAAATAGTTTCATACCAGTGCTTAGATGTCAGTGGAGCACGAGTTGTATTGGTTCTCGGGATGTTCCTGGAGCTACGCATTTCACCGTCTGTCAGTTACACGGCATCATCAGGCTCTATCGTTGAGAGGTGCAGCATTGTGCTATATAGGTGTCTCGCTCGTTATGTCAAATGTGAGTTGATGTTACTTAATATCTTTTGATTGGTGATTCAGCAGGAAATTCCATGCTGATGGAATAGGGGATATTTCAGTAGTGCATATATTATTACGTTGTGCATGTATTAGCATTTTTTCAGCGCATTGCAATTGGAACTGGTTTTTGGAGCCATTAATGGTTTAAATTCTACTTTGCTTATTGGAATATTATTATCAATTATGGTTTTGGCATATGCTGTATTAGGGGTTTGTTTTTTTTAAGTCAAGTTGATGTTTGTTCATTCGATCTTTATAATATCAACACATTTTACCAATATATTTGTTCTTGCCATTCAGTATGTTTAGGGGGTCAGGTATATTCAGTTGGTATACACCACCGGTAGGTGCTTTCTTATCATGATTGTTAATTACTAGATGTTTTATATATTATTTATTGTAGTGGGTAGTTTAATATATTTTTTCAGAATGGTTTATAAGGTATTTGAAATATTTTTCACGTAGGGAAAACTATGTGCAAATGTTTGCTGTGTTTGTACTTGATTAGGGTTTGGTTAGGAATTTTTTTAATACAATAAATTTTGCATTGTTTTGCCACCTTTTTAGTTGTTGATGGGTGTATCCTACTTCATGTGCTGTTTTAGTAAAGTAATTTATCTCTGCATGAAATGTTGAGTACTCTGAACAATATCTGTGCGCTCTTATATAATGTAGGAGAATACTTGGTTTTTTATATTGAAAAGAATGTGCGGAGTTGCCTGATATATATGTGGAGGTGTGTGTTTTCTTCCTAAAAACTGTGGTTTCGAAATTATTTTCTTTACACGTTATTAATATATCTAAAAAAGGTATCTGTTGCTTTTGCTCAGATTCAAGGGTGAATTTAATAGTAGGCAGTATCCCATTAATGGTTTCTATAAAGTCATTAAGTTTGTCCAATTTGTGTGGCCAAAAAATCAGCATATCATCAACATAAACACATGTAAAGAGGTTTATATTTCGCTTGTGTTAATGCAGTTTCTTCAACATGACGCATTACAACATCGGACATGAGTCTAGACAGAGGTGATCCCATAGGCACCACTGGAGCCACATGTGCCCGCTTACATCGAAAAAATTGGAAGAAGTGGCCAGGTCCAGCACCTCATGTATGCTAAAGTATTCAGGGGTGGTGGGCCTGTCAACTTTTAACCATTCAACTTTCAGTCGCATACAGCACTGGAGTGCTGGGATGCAAGGATACGATGTGAAGTGAATGTATGGTAGTCTGCTTATTAATCGTTGCATTTTGAATTCTATGAATTGCTTCATGACATGACATGAGAACATTGGTTGTGGGAGGAAAATAGATTTTAAAGAACTTATGTAATGCGTTTTCAAGATGACATGTGGGTGATTTTCGTTTACTTATTAAGGGTCGAAGAGGGTAGTTATCTTTATATAATTTAATTTTTAAAAATAATTGAGGTATATCAGGGTATAAAGGTGGTATACATTTCTTAGTAATCACTTTAGGTAAAAAGGGTTTTTTTTTAATTGCTTAGTTTATTTAATATGAGTGTATTAGGCCATTTATTACTGGTTGACAATTTAATTGTATCAGGGTTTGTTAAAAATTTTATCATATTGTTCCTTATCTATTATAACTATTTGGTTTGTTTTATCGGCTAAAAGTATTTTTTTTTTATCAGTATTTGCCTTTAATTGCTTTAAGATTTTAATTTCTTTATTAATACTATTTGTACTTTGTAGTTCCTTTATTGTTCTATATAGTTTAAATCTCTCTTTATCTTTGAATTTCTGAGGTATTTTATTTATTGATTGTTCTATTTGAGGTATTATATTATTTATATTAATTCTATCATTTTCATAAGCAAATTTAGATCCTTTTTGCAATATTTCTTATTGTTTGGTACTTAATACAATTTTCAATAGATTTATATATTTTACCTGTCCTTTGTTTGTGCATTTGTTTCAATAAGTTATTTAATATTATGACATTAACCCTATTCACCAATCTATAATTATTCATACGGGCAACATGGCCAAACCAACAGAGTCTCTCTCTGCACAATATGCTGCTTAAAGGAGGTTGCAAACTCCTTTGCCTAACCTCATCATTAGTTACAAAGTTGAACCACCTAATGCCCAAGATACTGCATAAGCATCTGGAATCAAAAGCATCTAGTTTCCTGTTATCTTGTTTACAAAGTGTCCAAGTTTCACTACCATAATTAACCCTAGAAAGAACCAAACTATTATACAGTCTAATTTTAGTCTTTAGGTGTATATGCCTATTTCTCCACACTCTCCATAGATTCTTAAAAGTCCCGGCAGCAATCCCTATTTGTCTGTTAATCTCATGCCGCACATCACCAGTATCAGTTACATAGCTCCCAAGGTAATTAAACTGTGACACCTGCTCAAGACTGCAACCATTCAGATTAACTGAATCACAGCCTGCCTGACCAATATTCATCACTTTAGTTTTCTCTCTGTTTATATAACCAAACCTACTCTACTACCAGTTTCATCAACAGCTCGAATGAAAGAGTTCATCTCATCAACATCATTTGCCAAAAGGGCTAAATCATCAGCATAATCTAAATCAGAAATTTTCGTATCTCCAGCACATTTAAAGCCAAAATCTTTCCCTTGAAGTGAATTTCACATAACATAATCAATAACCAAGCTAAAGCGAAAAGGAGACAAAATGCACCCTTGTCGAAAACCAGAAGTAATGCTAAACCAATTGCTACAAGCCTTACCAACTCTCACACACGACTCAGTGTTATTATAGAGAGCTTTCATTATGTTAACTAACTTGTCTGGTATACCATATGATCTCACAATCAACCACAAATTATGACGATCAAGAGAGTCGAAAGCCTTTTTGAAATCAACAAAGCTAGCAACCAAAGGTTTCTGAAACTCTAAATATTTCTCAAGAATCTGCCTAAGTGAAAATATCTGATCCACACATCCCCTACCACTTCTGAATCCACATTGCTCATCACGCAATTGACTGTCAACCAGATTCTTAATTCTATTAAGCACAATCATGGAAAGAACTTTACCTGGAACAGAGAGTAGGCTGATACCCCTATAGTTATCACAAGAACTGCAATCACGTTTTTGAAAATAGGGATAACAATAGCTCTGGTAAAATCCTTAGGAACCATGCCTTTATCATAAAAGATATTCAGAATTTCAGTCATCCAAGTAGTAACCGAAACATTCCCAGCTCTAAGCATTTCTGTAGTAATTTCATCTACCCCTGGGGATTTATGTAGTTTAAGTTTAGAAACAGCCAAAATAACTTCAGATTGTGTTATAGGGCCAACATTAAAGCCACCAATGCATCTATCATCATTGCAAACAATGGGAGTAGAACTAACTACGTTGTTTAGAACATCACTGAAATGCTCAGCCCACCTAGCCATGACAGAATCCTCCCCTTCTATAACCTTACCTTGTTTATCCTTCAATCCTTGTATGCTGTCCGTTTTCTACCACACAAAACATTAACTATCTGGTACAGCTCTCTGCTGTTGTGCTGTCTAACTGCTTCCTCGGCTTTGTCAGCCAAACCATCAAGCCAAAGATTCTTATCAGCAGCTAACTGATCTTTTACACATTTATTAAGTTCTCTGTAATGCTTTCTATTAGGACTAGTAGGGTATTGATTAAGGACATTCCTGCAGTTCTTTCTTTCCGAAATAAGCTCAAGTGCCTTATCACTCAGATAATTCTGCCTCTTCTGCTCTTTTTTTCCCAAAAGAGTACTGTTAGTGTCCAAAAAAGCCTGTTTAAAATGATCCCATTCTTCAACTTCAGTAGTAAGCAAACCATGACTGTCATAATGACTAAGTAACCTATCATGGTAAGCTTTGGCTATAACTGGATCTTTCAGAGCTTCAGTATTAAAAGTAAATTTTTTTAACCCTAGCACAACACTTTTTAAGTTTAAGTTGCAACACACTTTTAACAAGGTAATGGTCAGATCCAATTTCAGCTCCCCTATATGCCCTGGTATTCCTAACAGAACTAGCCCATTTGCTGTTAATTAATATGTAATCAATCATATTCTTATGCAGCCCATCAGGTGAAACCCATGTGTACTTATGTATGTCGCAGTGTTTGTAATAAGTGTTAGCTATTCTGAATCCATTGAGTTTACTTACCTGTAGGAGACGTTGCCCATTGCCATTGCAGCTACCAATACCAAAAGGGCCTGTTACTCCTCCCCAAAGGTCAGAGTCAGTACCAACTTTGGCATTGAAGTCACCAAGAACAAGGGTAATATCTCCTTTCTTGACAGAATTCAAAATATCCTGAAGTTGTTAATAAAACTTATCCTTCTCATCCTCATCGGCATCCTCAGTGGGGGCATAACAGCAGATAACATTCAAGTCTTTAACGCTTGTCTGAAATTTTGCTGTAAGAAACCTTTCATTAATGCACTTATATCCTAGAAGAGGATCGCTACGTGTCTGCTGAGAAGCAGACCCACGCCTTGGTGATGCTTATTGTCATCCCTCCCTGAAAAGAGAAATTTAAGATTATTTTTAAGAATCTGACCTTTATCTGTCCATCTGGTCTCTTGCAAGCTGAGAATATCTAAATTATAATGGTGGAATTGTTGTGGGAGGACATCAAGAGAAAAAGCTCTGTGCAGAGTCCTCACATTCCAACTACCTACGGAGAGAAAATGGTTAGTGGGACGTTTAAAGAAACTATGTTTATTGAGAGAGGGAATGCTGACAATATCAAACAGCCCCCTAATCGCAGACATGGGGCAAAGACCTGTTCCCCTACTACTTAAGGCTGAAGCCATCTACACTGGAAGACTTCCTCCAATGTAGAATTTGACAATGCCAATAGAAGCAAAGAGTTCAGGTGCCTGCGATGACTTCTGCTCAGGATTATCCACCAGCTGATAAACATATCCTGTGAATCTATTCACTTGGGGTTGTCAACCCACAAACAAACAGAAAACACAGCGGAAGATTTTCCCTCCACAGAAGCCCACCAGTGCAGCAAAATCAGGATCCATAATCAAGCTCAGAGCCATATATCTTAAAATGATATATGACTTAAAAAAACAAACCCCTAATAAGCATATGCCCAAACCATAATTGATAATAATATTCAAGTAAACGAAATAGAATTTAAACCATTAATGGCTCCAAAAACCAGTTCCAATTGCAATGTGCTGAAAAAATGCTAATACATGCATAATGTAATAATATATGCAATACTGAAATACCCCCTATTCCATCAGCATGGAATCTCCTGCTGAACCACCAATCAAAAGACAGTACGTAACATCAACTCACATTTGATGTAACAAGCGAGACACCTATATAGCACAATGCTGGACCTGTTAGCGATAGAGCCTGATGACGCTGTGTAACTGACAAGAAGGTGAAATGCGTAGCTCCAGGAACATCCGAGAACCGATACAACTTGTGCTCCCCTGACACCTAAGCACTGGTATGAAACTATTTTTAAACTTGTTTTAATAACAGCAAATCGGCTTTTAAAACTTTTAATGTCTAAAGTATGCATTTTAAGTCTCAAAAACTGAGAAGTGCAACTATTGTCTCTACAATGATATTTGTCAATGGACTTGCAACATAGATTATACATATAGCAAAGTAATTATTCTCAGCTTTAAGTAACAATTATAAACTAAATCGATAGCTTGAAATGAAACATTGTGATTCCCCCTTATTCACTTTTACTTTACCTTAACCAGTTTTGCTTAATTTATGTTATATTTATCATTTTGGGGATTTTAATTTTATTTTTGGCATCACAGCACTTGTTTCCGAGAGCATAGGAGTTGTGCATGCGCAACTCCGACCTTTCGATTGTCACCTGCAAAAGCACACGTGTTCAGGGACACCCCCCCCTCTTGCGTCATAGCTTGCGTGCTCGTCAGTTTATGTAAATGTCTTTCCCGGTGTGCAACATGACACGAGGCCCTTTGTACAATGCTGATATAGCAGTGATATGTGGTCATAGAGTTGGAGTTGAAAGTTGGTCATGGAGGAGAGAACTGAGTTGTAACAGAGTTGTAGTTGGAGTAATACAGATGGAGAGATGTAGTTAGTAGGTAGAAGTTGTAGTCAACATTTCCATGTGATATTGGTGAGTTTAAAATTTTGGCAATAAATTTTGTTCGTTATAGAAACTTTTGAATCTTTGCTATTTTTTCTCTTGAGCAACGTCAGTAGATTAATTTTGATTGTACTTAAATTTTTATTGACAATCATTTATTTCTGAATTCTTACTCACTAAGTAAAGCCTGCTGGTAATTAATAAGAACCCTAATTTAAACTTTATTTGGCAAATTATTATTATTGCCTGGCACCCAACTAAGCTATCCAGAGCTTGAATAAATATTGGATCAGACAAAAGGTCAAAAATTTAAAAAGTTATTAATCTTTCGAGAGTTACAAGGTATAAAAGAAAGTGGTGACTGAGAACAGGGACCTGCCAGTAAAAGATAGTGGTCCAAGAATAGGGACTGTATATTTATGTATAAATTGTATATGTTACTCAATGTGATTGTCAAAGAGAGTAATTTTTGAGCTCATTAGTTATATGTACTATTTATAGATTTAATGGCAGCTTAAGCCAAAAATTTTTGTTGAGCAACAACCTTAACCATTGTGCATTACTCAAATGTACTGAAGTTTCAGCACAGTTATTGCTGATAGTTAAGATCTTTATTGTACAATGTAAAGATTAGAAGTGTCCAGACACACGGTGGATAAACTTTTTGATAAGCAAGTTTATTTGTAAGATCAGTATAGCTTTAGTATTGTATTGTTGTATAAGAGTACCTTTGAGCGCTGCTCAATATAAAAAAAGTTTCAAAATTTCCAAAATTTTGCCAGACTGTTAAATATGTCTGCTAGTAATATGGCCAATTCCACCATAATGACTCCTGACTTATAAAAAGTAAAAGATAGTTTCAGGATGTGATGAAAGAAGAAGTGTTAATGAATCTGTTTAAAGATCCTGGGGAGAAAAGGGGAGTGAAAACAACCCTTAAATTTGCTGACAATACTACATCAGTATTGGCCTTTACCTGAGATAAAGTTCGATGGTTCCAAACATCTGTCATCGTGGACATTTGTTAAGTCCATGGAAGAGCATTTCTGTTTACATGAAGTGCCTGGCAACAAAAAGGAGTTTTAGCAGTATCTTGTCTAATTGGATGTGATAAGCAATGGTGGAATAACACAGGATATCGTCATGAAATAGAAAATTGGGTAGATTTTAAAAGCAAACTTTTGGAAATATATACTCCTTATAATGACTTTACACAGTTGGCTACAGAACTGTTCTCATGAAGACAAAGGGAAGGAGATGATATTGAAAAATTCATCTGGAGTACAGTAGAGTTATACCAGCTGTACAATGCTGATGCTGCCGAAATTGACATTATATACTGCGTATTGTCCCTATTACTTTTGCCCATTAGGGAATTCTTAGAAGTACGAAATGTAAACTCAATTTCAGATTTAGTCAAATTGGCTCGGCAAAATACTGCAAGAAGAGAATCTGCAGCAACTGCATTAAACCAACAATGATGCAATCCTCACCAATTCAATGCTATAAGGTTGAGTCTCGTAAAATGACTCCCACACGACTGCAAGTTACATGGTCCCAACAATTGTGCCGAACGCGCCTACAACGATACCGAACGTAAGAAGCAGAGAATTTGTTCCACGTCAAGCTTCTCGAACTATGACACTAGACCTAAAACGTATGCTAGAGAAACTATCAGATGTAATTTTTGTGGCTGACTAGGACACACGGAGCAATATTGTTATAGAAAGAATGACAATTCAGGAAACTTGAATTAGGATCTTTGAAGTGAAAGGCCAAAGTTCCTCACGAAAAGCTTTCTCATTAGTTATGTCTTGCCACTATGACTTTACTTTTCGTTAAGGCTTGTCACGAAGAAACTAAATTAATAGATCGTAATGATACAGAAGCCGATATTCCGTGTTCAAATGAAGAAATTTTAGATGATAATTATGACAATTGTAAATTGAAATTGCAGTCACGATCCAGTGGACTTTTTAAACTACCTTGTAGTCCAAAGCAGAATGTTCAAGAAGCACCTATAAAATATCCCATTAGTGCAATTAATGCAAATTTAGAGAAACAAGTTTCCGATGCAAAGCAAATTGATAATGAGAAATCTGTTTTAGTTGATGATGAAGTTTTAAGGGAAATTAGTGCTAAAAGTGTTAATGAGTTTGTTTTAAAGGAAAATAATGTTAATGAAGAACAGCTAGTTAATGAGAAAAGCAACCAAGAAACTGTTCCAACTGCATATAATCCTGATGAGTCAGGCAAGTTTAGAAGCTTTCTACTATTGAAGAGTCATTTGGAGGCGAGCGGCAGTAAACCTGGAAAGTACAAGGCTAGGTTTTTCAAAGACCAGCACGTAGCGACGAGATATTGACATAACGACCAGAGCCTGCAGAGCGACAACTGGCAGCGAAGCAGTCAACATAGCAGAGATGACGTCATCAGCGAGATCTTCAGCAGTGCTTTCCCTGAGGTATCAATCGATGAAAGAAGGATGTCATCGGAAACAGACTGGATGATGATTTATCGCAACGGAGTGCCAACAATGAAAATTTAAGCATATTTATTATTCTTCCACTGTGGCAATTAATGATTTATAAATGTTTTCTTTTCTCTGGAATAGATGAAGATGAAGAAGAATGAAGTCACTTTACTGTGATTTATATACTTAGAAATTTTTTTTTTTGTTATTAAAATTTTTTGTTTTTAATTTCTTGTTGAAACTTTGGAATTTCAATATTTATTTTCGAAAAGTGAATTTAATATAGTTTATACTGTGTCTAGGTGAAGAATTAGCGGATGATTACACTCCCGCTTGTTTGTAAAATTTTAAATTTCTTAGCTTTGCGTGTTTGATGTAATTAGGAGGATAAAACGCTATTTGAATATCCTTTTTTTATGTACCATAGGCACAGAAGATTTAGCTTTCACATATTTTTGATTGTGGTTAGGGGATAAGCAGAAAATATGTACCCCGCTTAAACATACGTAATTGAATTTTTCTTTCTTTAACCTTTTTAGAAGCTAAGTAGACAGAAGTATAATTAACCTGCTTTTTGTACAGTTAAAGTTATGCCAATTTCGAGTTTGTATCAGAATGTGATACTAGGTAGTCCATTACACTAGTATGCAGTTAACTGCCACAGCCATTGGTATATATTTACACTAGGTTAGCTTTTACACTAATGATAGGAGGAACGGGAGGAGGTATCATTGGTTGTGTTGGAAAATTGTGTCAAAGTGAGAGTAGATCATCATATCAAAATTTGCATAAGCATACTTTTACTTTTTTTATATTCAACCATGTGTAAATGACGTGAGAAGTGTCCTTTTATTAAAAATTTGCTCGTCAAAATGTTAGGTCAAATTTTGACTCCCTTTGGAAGGCGGAGTTGTGATGCCCCCTCATTCACTTTTACTTTACCTTAACCAGTTTTGCTTAATTTATGTTATATTTATCATTTTGGGGATTTTAATTTTATTTTTGGCATCACAGCACTTGTTTCCGAGAGCATAGGAGTTGTGTATGCGCAACTCCGACCTTTCGATTGTCACCTGCTAAAGCATGCATGTTCAGGGACACCCCCTCTCTTGCATCATAGCTTACGTGCTCGTCAGTTTATGTAAATGTCTTTCCCAGTGTGCAACATGACACGTGAGGCTCTTTGCACAATGCTGATATAGCAGTGATATGTGGTCATAGAGTTGGAGTTGAAAACTGAGTTGTAACAGAGTTGTAGTTGGAGTAATAGAGATGGAGAGATGTAGTAGTAGGTAGAAGTTGTAGTCAACATTTCCATGTGATATTGGCGAGTTAAAATTTTGGCAATAAATTTTGTTCGTTATAGAAACTTTTGAATCTTTGCTATTTTTTCTCTTGAGCAACGTCAGTAGATTAATTTTGATTGTATTTAAATTTTTATTGACAATCATTTATTTCTGAATTCTTACTCACTAAGTAATGCCTGCTGGTAATTAATAAGAACCCTAATTTAAACTTTATTTGGCAAATTATTATTATTGCCTGGCACCCAACTAAGCTATCCAGAGCTTGAATAAATATTGGATGAGACAAAAGGTCCAAAACTTTAAAAGTTATTAATCTTTGGAGCGTTACAACATCTTGTGCTCCAATGAATATGATAGTATAATTAAATATCAACGTATGTGGTGATAGGCCACCACTAAAGGATAATAATTAGTGACAATTGCTTTTTATCAACTACATGGAGTAATATATTATCATGCACCAACAAGCTGAGGATAAATACACATCGACTGTATTGAAATAACATCTAAATGTGTATGCATTCGCAAAGGACTGGTTGCTTGTATTAACAGCATGAGCTACATAAAGAAACGTCAATGGGCAGCACATAAACATAATAAATGTAACAGTCATCAGATTTCGACTGATAGTACTGAATATATGAAGTGGCGAAGCGAAATCAAGTAGATGTACCAGCCACCGATACATTGGTAAATATATTTACATTGTTAATTGGTCTATTATGCTTTGTATAGTACAAGGATATATTTTAGACTAGTTAATACTTATTAAGATTATTTTTAAAGTTGACATGACAGTTGTAATTGCAATTGATAACAAATGCAACTTAGTCTGTAATAACTTTTGCAATCCTCGTCTTTGAGATTGAGTAGCTTTTAAACTGAATTCATTGTACAGCAAATATCGTGAATCATTACATTTTTGATTAGATGTAATCACTTTAATTGAACTTGACAATCCTTTTTGAATTCTTACTCAATATATAGATAAAACCTATAAATACCTAATAAATACCTAATAAACCCTATTCAACTTTATTTGGCAAGTTAATATTGCTTGGCGCCAGACAAAGCTATCCAGAATTTTGAATATATTTATATCAGACGAAAGGTCCAACTAGAAAAGTTAATGATCTTTGTAGCATTACAAATGGTTTACTAAAATTAAATTACATAAACCTAATCAATCCTTTTGACCCCTTATTAGTAAGCGACATGCTCCTTCATATTATCTTGTCAAAGCTCTTTTAAAACTTTTTATCACATATTTCCTTCCCGATCTGTGTTCAATAAAATTTGTAATTGACGTATTTGTAAACTCAAGAATATCCCAATTAAACCCGAATATGCTTTACATTCTTTAGATGTAGTATCCCTTTATCCCAGTACCTTCATTTTTGAATCCTCCATGTTGCTTAAAAATAAATGGTTGGAGATTGCCAGGCCCACTTCCCAGGAATACTTTAGTATTCAAGAAAGAGTTTGACCTGGCCATCAACAGCAATCGGTTTTCCACAATCAGTTATATATTCAAAATGAGGGTGTACCAATGGGTTCACCATTATCTGGATTATGAGCCGTTGTTTTAATGAGACATATAGAATCGAATATTCTACATAACTGTCCACTTAAACCTATATTCTATTGTTGTTACATTGACGATATTTTCTTAATTTGGCCTTATGGCTCTAATGAATTTAATAATTTAATACAAATGCTCAATAATTCAGTTCCCTCTATTAAATTTAGTCATAAAGCTGAAATTAATAACACAATATCATATTTAGATGTTTTAATACATTTTTTCCCTTATCATATCACTATTCTACTTATTTACCGACACTAATCTCTTTTACTTCTGCACACCCTCATAAACAAAAGTTATCTGCCTTTAACTCTTATTTTCATCGAGCACTTAACTACTGTAGCAAAATACCCCTTTTAAACAAGGAACTAAATTACATAAATCAAATTGGGTTAGATGCCGGATACTCTCTTCATCTAATCTATTTCTCAACCACCCCAAATCAATTACACACACTTAAATCCGAAGTAAAATATATCATTTCCTTTCCCTACATTTCTATATTAACACCTACTCTTAACAATATAATGTCGATATATGGATACACTGTGCCTACCACAATGAAGCACACTATACTCAATACTATACGTAAATATTGTGATACTATCCCTCCTTCCGGAGGTATATACTATGCTAAAATATCTGATCCACAACATAAATTTTTTCCCCTCACTGGATATGTTGGAAAAACTTTCCAACCCTTCTCTACTCAAATTAATGAACATAATACCAATATAAAAAACAAAAATCCACTACTGCTTTAGCCCAAACCATTATTGATCACAAATTGCACACTACAATACACAACAATAAAATAATTCTTTCTCCCCCCACCAAATTTCAATTAGCCTATGTTGAAAACTTGATTATCAATATCAATCAACATGTATTGTGTAATATACTGACATTTCTCCCTTGCTGTCACCATGGAAATTATGGTTTTGAGAGTATCAACTCCCCTTCGAGACTGATGCACACAGTTATGTAAAGTAACAGAGCACCAGCACTATAAAGAGTGAATGGCAATCCTCATTCACTTACCTTCATAATGTGACCAAACTCTAGCATCATGAAATGCATCGGCCCACAGCAGAGCAGCATATCCAACAAGTACGGTAATGCTTATCCTCTTTTTACAGTAAGTTATATAAATAAGATTATCCAGGAAAAGTCAAATTAAGAAAAAATATCGAACTCTGCAATCCGAACAAAATTTAATTGTCTGTTAATGACAAGTACTTTTATCTAATGCATTACCTGATGTTGATGCATTCTATTGGCCAAATCAGTTGTTAGTACACAATTAAAAGACCTTTTTGCTCAGAAATTAATTTAAAATAACTTAAAATTCTCTGTTGTTGAGTAATAAAATTTTAAAGTTTATCCTTCAAACTATTTGGATGTTAAAATTTTTTAGGAGAAAACTCAGAAACTTTACGGAGCAATGACAGTGCTCCATCTTCAGTGAAGTGGCACTATGTGGTGATGTCACCACATAGTGTCACTTCACCGAAGACAAAATTATTAAAAAATACCAAAATTATTAAAAATAAGGCAATTTTCTCCTTCAATCATTTTGAAGTCTCAAGAATACTTTGGAAAAGTGTTGCAATACCAGCCTAGATATATGCTAATGCAGTTTTAGTACTAAGCCAGGAGCTTAGGAACTTTTTTGAGGCAGCTTAAAAGCATATTGGTCAATTTGACATAAATTCGAGTCTTTTGTACCAAATTGTGTTATCCAAGGAGAGAGATTGGCTCTAGCACTTTTGAATGGCACAAAGCAGAGAGAAAACTGATGTTTTATGGGAGGTTATCTAACTTAGGAGGAGAAATGCTGGTCAAGAAGGTCTTCGAATTTGAAAGGCGTATGGCACCAAGAGTTAGGAACACCAAATGGTTTAATGATAATTACAATGCGGTACCTATTGCTTGGAATTCCTTTTTGATTTCTGTTTGGGAAAGAGCTGTTAGGAAAGGAGTAAAAAGAAGTTCCCAAGAAATTTAGAAAAGTCAGGTTGGAAAGAAATCGAGCCTTGTGGGAACCTATAGCAGAAAGGAAAAATATGCAAAAGTTACCTATTTTGATAATACCCCAGGCAGCTTCCTTCTGCATAAAGCCAGAGCATTAGAAACAAATTTGTGTTTAAACAAATTCCTTCAGACCTCAGACAGTTGTGGTGTATGTGGTTTGGTTGTAGACTCTGTTTCAACACATCATTTTGGATTGTCATAAATTGGGTCGTATGAGATCAAATTTGTGGTGGCAACAAGAAGCCTCATCATGGAGTTCTGAAGCGAAACCTTTGTTGGCACTTAGGATTGGAATTTAAGGCAATGTTATCTACAATGAAGAATCCAGTAAAGTTAAACGCCTGTTAGAATATTGGCAGAGAGAATTCAAATGAAATTTAATTGCAAAATTTTTCTTCCGAGAAGGAAGTCAACAACTACAACTAACTAACTAACTAAGTAAATTCCAACAAAGTTGTAACCTCCTCAGATGATGACCCAGTCAGGGGTTCAAGTATTAGGATATTTACTCACAAGTAAGTGAATCACTTTGTCTTAAGTTGCTACATATATTAATCTACCTATTCTATGACAGCCATGAATACAATTATTACTGAAATGAGATTGTCACACGGACGAGAAACATGGTGAATATGCAGGAATTTGGAACAAAGAAGAATCAGTTTTGGACAAAACACTTACATCAACTGAAGTTCCTTAAAGAATGTAAGGTAAATAATTTTATTCCTCCTTCAGTTAAGACTTCAAAATCATTTAAAAAGGGTTATTGATAACGACAAAAAAGTAATTGATTTAGAAATCCGAAAATTGACAATAAATGAGAAATACAAAAAGATAAGAAAAATTAACTTTGGAAAAAAAAAACATGCTTGAAAACGATTTGCTAATAATATCAGAAGATAAAAAAAACAACTCATAAATTGGATTAATTAATAGCATTAAACAGAAAAATAAATGCTATCATAGAAACTTAGAAAAGAAAAAGAATTTTTTTTTTTCAAAATAACTAAAGAGAACAGTGAAATAAATAAAAAAAGTAGAACATACAATCAATCTTACAAATGAGACCCTACCTACGGATTTAATTACAGTGCTAAATAAAGGATTGAACTTTAACCTCCAAACAAAAGAAACCTATCCATCCATTTAGAAAATATTTGTAATAATCTAGAAAAAATAAATTGTAATAAAAGCAAAGAACTCAGAAATGAATATGTAAACATTAAAAAAAAATACATATAAACCTAATTACAACAAGAAATGAAAAAATATCTCAAAAGAAGAACACCAAGCCCTAAAAAAATTTAAAAACAATGATAATCTAATAGCTTTGAAAGCAGACAAAAGTAGAACAGCCATCATGTACAAAAAAGATTACATAGAAAAAATGGAAGAAGAATTAAAGAAACCACAGTACACAGAAATAAAAGATCCAACAGAAAATACAGTGAAAAAATGCAATAATCTCATTGCAAAACTAAAAAGATATAAAAAAAAACTAAGTGAAGACTTTAAACCATATATAACCAGATAAATATAAGAACAGCACAATTGTACGGAACAATAAAACTACATAAAGAGAAAGATTGAGATCCATACTAGACCCCAAAAATACACCTTTGGTGAATATTGAAAAATTCATCCTAAAAAAATGCAACAACGGAAAGACCATCTACCATTCTCCTAAAACACTCAATAAAACTGGTTGAAAACCTAAAAGCAATTAAAAGAATTGATAACACCATAATTGCAAGTTATGATGTGGAATCCATGTATACCAATATTAATACAGATATTCTAAAAAAGGTCCTCAAAGAAAAATTAGAAGAAAAAGTAAATGACAGAAAATTATTCATTTTAGAAATAGAGGCAATTTCGGACATTAAAATTTACACTGGATAACAATTTTTATCTAATTTCTACTAACACAAGATTACAAAATTTCTTCTAATTTCAAGACTAATTCTACAAAACAAAATCATGGACTAGCTATGAGATCACCATTAGCTTCATATCTCACGAATCTTTACATCTATCATTGGGGGGAAAAATTTCATTTCTCAGTGAGAAATAAAATTCTACAAAAGATACATGGATGACATTTTCTGCATCTTCACACAACCGACAGAAACCTCAAAGAAGATTTTCTAAACAAAATTAACCAACTGAAAAAAAGACTTAAAATTTCCAATAGAAATAGAAAAAGAAAACATCATCAACTTCTTAGATATCACACTAAAAATGACAGATGAAAAAATCTCAATTACTAATTATAAAAAAACCAACCAATACAGGAAAAACTTTAGACTATCACTCTAACCACCCAACATATATAAAGAAAAATCTAATCGACCAAGCAATAAAGAAAATTCAATTACAAAACAGGAAGGAAGAACAAACAATAATGCAAATTAAAAAAACTGGAAAAAATCTTGCTAAAACCATTACCCAGCTAATTTCATCGAAACATAAAAATTAAAGGGTACATAAATTACATGAAGCAAAAGAAAAGACATAGCTCACTACAAAACTACCTTACCATACAGGTCTTTTGAAAAAATAAAAAGTCCAAAGAGTGAGCAATAAATTCAATATAAGAATAGCACCAGACCTGGACAAGAAAAAAAAAATACACTCCAAACATCAAATAGCAAGAAAAAAATATATACAGAGAAAGTGGAATAATTTATAAAGTAATATGTGAATGTAAAAAAAAAAACCATACATTGGAGAAATAGGGAGGCCACTAGAAAAAAGAATAAAAGAACATAAAGTCGCAGTAAAAAACATACAAAATAAAACTGGACTGGAAACAAAAAAGTAAAAAAGATACAAAATAAAACTGGACAACACATAGAAAAAAACTAATCATAAAATAGACTGGAACACAACAACAATAATTAAAAAAGAAAAAAAAATGCATTCAAAAGAAAAGCAGAAGAAGGATACTAATGCAGTCAACATAGGGCAACCACTTCTGCAAAAGAAAGTTCCAACAAAGCTGCAACCTCCTTGGATGACGACTCCAGTCAGAGGTCAAAATATTAGGATACTTACTCACAAGTAAGTGAATCTATTTGTCTTAAGTTGCTATGTATATTAATTTACCCTACATGGTTCTTTTTTTTTTTCTACATCCTGGCCTTTCGTTACATATTATTTTGTTTGTGCACAATTAAATAAAAAGTCATATCCAAAAATAGAATGAAAAATAGGGAATAGAGTATTAAATTAGCACCTCCACTCTACAATTTGAAAAAATGCATGTATCAATCAATAGAGCTTCATTTGTGCACAATGACGTGAATAGTTAGAGCCTAAATACAAAGGAAAGTAGGGGGTGAGCATTAAATTAGCACCTCCATCACCTTACTGTAGAAAATCATATATTAATCGATAGACTTTTGGTGATTATGTTGAGGAATAGAAAACGATATAATGGATAACAGCTTAACTTGAACATAATGTTGGCACCTCCACACCCTTAACTCATAAAATTTTATGTACCGATCAATAAATCTTAGCTTGTGCAGGTTTCTGCCTGATTAGGTGAACAGTTACAGACAAGACATGATGGAAAGTAGGGGAGTGCATATTAGCTTAGCATCTCCACTTATTTATTCTAGAAAATAATCATTCAATAAGGATATATAGAAAATCAAGTGGAGG
The DNA here is from genome assembly GCA_038380435.1 of Ryuthela nishihirai. Taxonomy (NCBI): domain Eukaryota; kingdom Metazoa; phylum Arthropoda; class Arachnida; order Araneae; family Heptathelidae; genus Ryuthela; species Ryuthela nishihirai. Next base: position 2,730,172 of record JAWZYU010000005.1, read on the forward strand.
AGGGGGATCATCATTAAGCATGTGCATTTAAAATCTTGTGCCAGAATAAGTTTTGTTCATGCAAGAATAATAACATGACTATTGGAAACTAGTCTAAAAAGGCAGCAACAACACTTTTCTATATATCATTTTGTTTGTGCACAATTAAGTCAAAAGTCATAACCAAAAATAGAATGAAAAATAGGGAATAGAGTATATATATTAACTTCAATATTACACATTATTTTCCTACTGGTAAAACAACTTACAGAATTTACCTTTAGTGCAGTAAAAATAAAAATATACAGATTAAAAGTGACACCCGGGCAGCACTCGGTGCCATTCAGCTAGTAGCTTCAATAATTCTTTACATATGAATGACAGCTGTCTGGCAGTGATGGCTTCATTAAAAAAAAAAGTGAAAATTGGTGCAAATCGAGCTTTAGAGAGATTTGAGTAAAAGTTTCACTTTATCTACAGTGACATTTTTCTGATAAAGACTTATTTTCAAGGTTAGGGAACTATGAATGTGATTTTCAATTAACATAGCATGGAAAGTGCAATCACTTTTGACAATATGGGGAACTGACAATATTCTCAGTGGTGTGTAACAAAACAAAAGGCTAAAAACCAAGAAAAATGCACATAAAATTTTGCTTCTGAAATTTTAGGATTTTTTAAATTAGGAAGAAGAGATGATTAAAAAAATCCATGCTCATAGATAAAACAAACAAACAAACTCAGCAATGGATCCCCATCCACATAAAATGAGAGCGAGTGGTAAAAATTACATTCTTCATCTAAAAATACTTTTGAAAGATATTTGAATTAGTTCCTTTTTAACACTGAATTTTACTGCAATGCTGTTCTTTTTATCATTATTGAACAAATGGATTTAACCACTTTTTTCACACGCACAAAATAATATAATTAATATTATGAGTACATGGCTAATGTTTTTTTCGAATTATAGTACTGTTGTATGCAAATTGCTTATTAGGTCTTAAAATTAAAAGAAATTTGATTTAAATGGAAATTTCGAATTAACCAGGTTTTATTATTTTATTAACCACCATTTCTCTTATGAAAAAAACCTAGTGACGTCGAGGTTTATTTTACTATTTAAGTAGTAACAGTTCATTTAATGGACCATATTAGAAAATAATACTTATAATAAATATTGTGATAAATATCAATAAGGAAAAATGTTAAGTATGTGGCTTTGTTTAAAACAAAGTAATTAAATATAATGATTAATAATTACATAGCAATCACAGAAAATTAATATAAGATTCCTAACATAAGCTTAAGAATATGAAATTTATAAAGTAAACAGCAAATATTATATTTAAAACAACTTTCCAAAGGTCCTAGGTCACCTGACACTACTGTTTTTCCTTTTACAATTCTAAAATTATCAAGCGAATATGATTAAAAAGTAAGATTTGGGAAGGTTTGATTAAAAAGAGAAATTCTGGGTTAGAGATACCATATCCTAAAATTCTCAGAAATTACATCGAAAAAATTCGAAGCAATTAATTGCTTCAAATTTAACTTTCTTTCAGAAAAAATGCCTTTTTGAAAAAAGGAAAAAACATGTTGCATTGAAATGAAGAATTAGAAAATAACAGATGTAAATGTTTATAGAATGCCAGATAAAAGAAAATAGATGAAAATGTTCAATCATTGGTTTTTCTCTACTCCATTCCTCTCTTTTCCGATTGTTTCTTCAAAAACAAAGGGGTAGAGAAAACAATTTATTAAAATCCAAGTCTGATTAGGGAGAATAGAAGTAAAAGTTTTTTGTGCATTTACTTCATTTTGAGATTAATTGCCTAGTATAAATTTCCAGAAACGTTTCTTGTACTGAAGCACTGGATTACAGAGAATAGATGCAAATGTGGCCTCTTTCCCTTTTGCCCAGTGTGTTCTGTCAAATTCCTATTGTTTTGTTTGGATAAAAAATAGTTTAAAAAATTTGATTCATTGAGTGTTGGATTAGTGAAAATAATGAGTTCTGTTCCATTTAGTCCCCCGAAATGTATTCCTTCGAATTCCAAATATTCTGCTTAATAGGAACAGAAAGGTATAAAAATATAAAAATCCAGTTTAACAAATGTCGGATTAGAGAGTATATATGTAAATATCACCTTGTGTTCCATTAATTTCCCAATGTTACGTTGATTAAAAAAAGATTATGAAAATTACATTTTATTAAGAGTCGGATTAGTGAGAATAATGATGGTCCTGTGAGTTTAATTCTCTGAAGTGTATTTCTTTAGATTTCAATTGTTCCCTTTTAGTACGAAAAGAAAGTGTATAATTTTAATATTACACGAAAATGCTGTTTAACAATCTAAAAAAATCAGAACTTAAGCGTTGAGGAGCGATTTAAAGTATTCAATGAATGAATATTAGAGCTTTGCCTTATTTGCAAACAACTCCATCATTTCAATTCATTAAATTATATCCCTATTATTCTATCACTCATAGAGTATCCTTTGACAACCAAAAGTAAGCCAGAGTAAGAAAAACAACAAAGGTATTTACCAGTATCTTGGGGGCTGGTACAGCGGCATTGAATGTTCGATAGAATGTCGCTGTACCAGATCCCAAGATACTGGTAAATACCTTTGTTGTTTTTCTTACTCTAGCTTACCTTTGGTTATAAAAGGATACTTTATGAGTGACAGGATTTTAGGGGTATAATTTAATGAACTGAAACGATGGAGTTGAGTTGTTCGTGAACAAGGCAAAGCTCTAATATTCATTCATTGACTACTTTAAAGTGTTCCTCAACACTTAAGTTTTGATTTTTTTAGATCGTTAGTGTAACAGCATTTTCGTGTATTATTAAAATTATACACTTTCTTTTCCTACTAAAAGGGAACAATTGAAATCTAAATGAATACACTTCAGAGAATTAAACTCACTGGACCATCATTGTGATGTAACAGCATTTTCATGTATTGTTAAATTTGTACCACACTAGCTGTGTTTTAGTATTTATTAACTGAAGAGAAAGTGTAGAAATAAAAAATTCAGGCTTAACAGATGTCAGATGTAAATATATGTAAATATCACTTTTCATCCAATGAATTATGTCAATTTCACATGGTTTTGTTTGGATAAAAAAAGACAAAAGATATTAATTTCATTGAGTGCCAGATTAATGAGAATGATGATGGACTTGTAAAGTTTAGTCCTCTGAAGTGTATTGCTTTGGATTTCAATGGTTACATTTACTAGGAACAGAGAGTTATGGAACTGAAGGTCAGATCAATAAAAATAACTGTAGTCTTGTGTGCTATTCCCTGATATGCATTCCTTTTATTTTCTTTACAAGGAACAGAAAGGGATAAAGATATGTAATTCTGTTTGAGAAATGTCAGATTAGAGGGAATAGATTTACCAAACATTGGCTGCTTTGATTTACTCTTACCAGTACTTTGCATTTGGTTGTTTTGTTCAGTAAGAAAAAAACCTTTAGAAATTTTGTTTTATTGAGGTTCAGATTAAGGAGAATATTGTAGTCCCATTCAGATTGTAGTATGTTCTCTTGGTTGCTGATTGCTTTATTCAGAAGAAACGAACTTTGAAAAAAAAAAATCCTTTATAGCTTTGTTCACTAACAGAAAATATATTTTAATTAGGTTTAAGTAATTTAAAATTATTTCTAACTATTTTTCATTTCCACCAAATTTGCACCATCCAAATTGTCCATTTATCATCTCTGAGTTGTCGTCCACCAAATTTCCCTTCCACTGAATTATGGTGCTCCCCATTTGGGGAATTATTGAAAAAATACATATTTATATAGATTATAGAATGTCATTCCAGTCTGATGCAGTCCAATCCAGTATCAGACATCTCCCCAGAGCTGTCTGTCTCTTACATCTAAGCCCTGTTTCCATTAGTTAAAGTGCCCTACCAAAAAATTTAGGCATGAGCTGCCACTGTTCTATCATTAATGTGTGTTTAATTTTCATTGATTTGTAAACTACTAACTGCCACACATACACCCTGAACACTTTCACTAGTAGTTCTTATTCGGCATAGATGTACCTGATGTGTATTCAATGCATGTGGACAAAAAATGATTTGCATGCATTGCCATACTACATTCATCACCAAGTTTCAGACAGAAATATCCATTGCTTTCAGGTGGGAAATTTCAACAGGCATTTTAAACAAAATCAAGAGAAACTGAATAATAATTGAAATACTCACTCTACTTTGAGCTCCTAGTCTATCAACTAAAGTGTTCAGCATGCAATGCCCATCATAGGTAGCTGTCAAAACAAATTTTAAAAACACTTGCAACAAAATCGGCTCAGTAATGGTTCGAAGGAAAAGTTCCAGGTATGCAGTTGTGGCAATAATTTCTTCTACAGTATTCTGAAATAAGGAAACATCCTTTCAAATAGCCATAAAAAAAAAATAAATGCAGGTGATGGTTGCATGAGATACAAATGATATTTTACTTGTTGATTGGGAATAAACATAAAATTTGGGTGTGCCATTTAAATGAATTAAACTTAGCACAAATCTACAGACTATAATTGCATCTGCATAAAAAATTCAGCTAATTATATCAATTAACAATTTTACATGAGCAGTATTCTAAGGTGCATCAACAGGCATGATGTCATCAAGTAGATAAAATAAGTGAACTAAACACAGAATTAATTAATTGCATGCACGCCTGCACGCACTCACACACACACATACAAAATCTTCCCTGCTGTTGTGCTGTCTAACTGCTTCTTCTGCTTTGTCAGCCAAGCTATCAAGCTAAAGATTCTTATCAGATATTAACTGATCTTTTACATTTTTTAAACATAAATGATAATCACAGCATTACCTGCTCCTCTTTTGGGGTTGATTAATCAATAAATTTTTCCCCGCAAATTATTTATTGATTTTACCTGTTTATTAAGCTCGTTGTAATGCTTTCTATTAGGACTAGTAGGGTGTTGATTCATATTAATCCTGCATTTCCTTCTTTCAGAAATAAGTTCCATAGACTTATCACTCAAATAATTTTGTTTCCTCTGGAAAAGCCTTTTTAAACTCATCCCATTCTTTCTGAACTTCAGCAGTAAGCAAACCACAATTGTCATAATGACTAAGTAGCCTATCATGGTATGCTTTCGCAATATCTGGATCTTTCAGACATTCAGTGTTAAAGCTAATTTTCTTAACCTTAGCACATCTCTTAAGCTATATCTACAAAACACTTTTGAACAGATAGTGGTCAGACCCAATTTAGGCTCCCCTGTATGATCTGGTATTCCTAATTGAACTAGCCCATTTGCTGTTAATTAAGATATAATCTATCCTATTCCTGTGCAATCCATCAGGTGAAACCCATGTATATTTATAAATGTTCTGTTGTTTGTAGTATGTGTTAGTTATTCACAAACCATTAAGTTTACTTACCTGTAGGAGACATTCTCCATTGCCATTGGAACTACCAATGCCAAAGGGATCTAAAACTCCTGCCCAAAAGTCAGAGTCAGTACCAACTTTAGCATTGAAGTCACCTAGCACAATAGAAATATTTCCTTTCTTCACAGAATTCAAAATATCCTGAAGCTGGCTGTAAAACGTATCCTTCTCGTTCTCATCAGAGTCCTCTGTGGGGGCTTGGGTTGTTTTACCTCTGAGCGGCACCTCTGTGGGGGCATAGCAACAGATGACATTCAAGTCTTTAATTTTTGTTTTAAATTTTGCTCTAAGAAATCTTTCATTAATGCAGTCATATCCTAGAAGAGCATCACTGGCATGTCTGCTGAGAAGCAAACTTAAACCTTGGAGATGCTTTCCATCTTCCCTCCCTGAAAAGAGATATTTAAAGTTATTTTTAAGTATCTCACCTTTACCTGTCCATTTGGTCTCTTGCAAGCCTAGAATATCTAGGTTATAGCTCTGGAATTCCTGTGTGAGGACATCAAGAGAATAATCTCTATGTAATGTCCTCACATTTCACATTCCTGCTGAGTGAAAATGATTAGTAAAATTTATAGAGAAACTAGGTTTATCGAGATAGCAAAGATTGTAGGGACAACAATATCAAACAGCACCCTGATCTCAGGCATTGGGCAAAGACCTGTTTCTCCTCCACTAAAACTAAAGTCACCAATGCTGCTAGGAACTTCAGGCACCACTTTTTTTAAGTGGACTTTTTCAAGAGCCATATGGCCTGCCTGAGACACATTACTGCAGTTTAGGATTGGCGAAGCCCAACTAGCTAAGTGAAGTTCAGGTACCTGCGATGGCCTCTGATCAGGATTATCCACCAGTTGATATAAGGTCTCCCATGTCTCTGTTCATTTAGGGCTGGCAACCCAGAAGCAAACAGAAAACACAGCAGCAGACTCTCCCTTAACAGAGGCCCACCAGTGCAGCAAGTCCAGGATCCAAAATCAAGCTCAAATCCATAAACAAGTCCAGTCTAGTAGGTACAAATGGTGTGAAGTTGACCACTCCTCAGCAGGGTTGAGAAAAAATAAAAAGTGGCCATAGATGACCAGATCAGTAGGCCATACTAAACTGGCAGCCCTCCCCTTCTGTTCCCTTCCAAAACAGAATATCTCTTTTGAAAGGTACTAACGGCCTGCACCACGAGAAGGTGGGTCAGACATTAGGCACTAGACCTGGCTGGTTCTGTGCATCATCACTGGAGATTGGTACACAGCTCTCCTTCCAGTTATGAATTTCCAGTCACAGAATTAGCAACCTTGAAAAATGACAACTTATATGGTTTTCTTTTTTTTATTAAATGCATCATGAAATGAACACACAGGGACGAAGATTAGGAGTGGGTGGGATGAGCCCCCAAAGTTAATTGGAGTTGGCAAAATTCGAAGTGACTTTGCAAAATTCAGGTGAATTCTAAATTTATTTTTTTTTTGTAAAATTAAGGAATTAGCAAATTCTAGGGAAGTTGACAAAATTCGAATCCACTTGGCAAAATGCAGATGAGTTGTAAAAATTGGGATTGGTTTCATGAAATTAAGGAGGGTTGGTAAAATCGGACAACTTGGCAAAATCTAGGGAAGTTGGAAAAATTTGAAGTGCCTTGGTAAAATTCAGATGAGATGCAAATATTGGGATTCTTTGTATAAAATTATGGCAAGTTGGCAAAATCTAGGGCAGTTGGCAGAATTTGAACCCACTTGGTAACATGCAAGTGAGTTGTGAAAATTGGGATTGGTTTTATGAAACTAAGGATAGTTAACAAAATCGAGACTACTTGCCAAAATCTTGGGAAATTGGAAAAATCAAGGAAACTTTGCAAAATCTAGGGTATTTGGTCCAATCTAGGTAACTAGTCAAAATTTTTGGCAGTTGGCAAAATTCGAAACCATATGGGCAAAATGTATATGAATTGTGAAAATTGGGATTGGTGTTGTAAAAATAAGGACAGTTGGGAAATTCGAGAAAACTTGGAATAATATAAGAGAGTTGCTAAAATTTGAAGTGACTTGGTAAAATTCAGGCGAGATTAAAATTTGGGAATTGAATAAATCATGGGTGATGTTGCAAATCACGGCAATTGGCAAAATTCAAAGGCACTTGGTAAAATGTTGGTGAACTGTGAAAATAAGAACAGCTGACAAATCGAGTAAACTTGGCATAATGTAGGGAAGTTGCCAAAATTCGAAAAGGGGTTGTTAAAATTCAGGTCAGATTAAAATTGGGATATTTGTTTGTATAAATCATGGGTGATGTTGCAAAACTGAGGCACTTGGTAAACATTTGGGTAGCTGCCAACCTCCCCCTCCCCAAAGAGCAAAATTCTGGATAAGTCCCTGAAAGAGACATCACTTTTGAAAAGGCCTTAGCTTCTCAGTTGGCAAAATCTGAATACCTAGTTGGAAAATTTTCGTTATACTCCCCGCCCCCCCCTCCCATACACACACCAAGTCCTTTGCTACGCCACTGTGAACAAACAACATTTTTTTTTTTGTGGCAGTGTTGAGTAGAACTAATTATGCTTTTGACAGAACAATTAAAAGCATATTATGACCTCAGTTTCCATGAAAAACAATGGGGGGATACCCCTCACCCCATTAAACAGAAGACAACACATTAAAGCCGTGTATTCCATATATGGCTTTAATAAACCTTAATTAAATTAATCTCAATAAACCTAACTTTTTTTTAAAATCCTAGTAATCATTTTCTCTCTGCCGGAACGTGGAATGTGAGGACATTACACAGAGATTATTCTCTTGATGTCCTCATGCAGGAATTCCAGCACTATAACCTAGATATTCTAGGCTTGCAAGAGACCAGATGGACAGGTAAAGGTGAGATACTTAAAAATAACTTTAAATTTCTCTTTACAGGGAGGGAGGATGGAAAGCATCACCAAGGCATGGGTCTGCTGCTCAGCAGACATGCTAGTGATGCTCTTCTAGGATATGAGTGCATTAATGAAAGGTTTCTTACAGCAAAATTTCAGACAAGCGTTAAAGACTTGAATGTTATCTGCTGTTATGCCCCCACTGAGGATGCTGATGAGGAGGAGAAGGATAGGTTTTACAGACAACTTCAGGATATTTTGAATTCTGTCAAGAAAGGAGATATTACCATTGTTCTTGGTGACTTCAATGCCAAAGTTGGTACTGACTCTGACCTTTGGGGAGGAGTAACAGGCCCTTTTGGTATTGGTAGCTGCAATGGCAATGGGCAACGTCTCCTACAGGTAAGTAAACTCAATAGTTTCAGAATAACTAACACATATTACAAACGCCGCGACATGCATAAGTACACAAGGGTTTCACCTGATGGGCTGCATAGGAATACGATTGATTATATATTAATTAACAGCAAATGGGTTAGTTCTGTTAGAAATACCAGGGCATATAGGGGAGCTGAAATTGGATCTGACCATTACCTTGTTAAAAGTGTCTTGCAACTTAAACTTAAAAAGTGTTGTGCTAGGGTTAAAAAATCTGCTTTTAATACTAAAGCTCTGAAAGACCCAGTTATAGCCAAAGCTTACCATGATAGGTTACTTAGTCATTATGACAGTCATGGTATGCTTACTACTGAAGTTGAGGAGGAATGGGATCATTTTAAACAGGCTTTTTTGGACACTAAAAGTACTCTTTTAGGGAAAAAGGAGCAGAAGAGACAGAATTATCTGAGTGATAAGGGACTTGAGCTTATTTCGGAATGTCCTTAATCAATACCCTACTAGTACTAATAGAAAGCGTTACAGAGAACTTAATAAACGTGTAAAAGATCAGTTAGCTGCTGATAAGAATCTTTAGCTTGATGGTTTGGCTGACAAAGCCGAGGAAGCAGTTAGACAGCACAACAGCAGAGAGCTGTACCAGATAGTTAATGTTTTGTGTGGTAGAAAACGGACAGGTGTACTGGGATTGAAGGATAAACAAGGTAAGGATACAGAAGGTGAGGATTCTGCCATGGCTAGGTGGGCTGAGCACTTCAGTGATGTTCTAAACAATGTGATTAGTTCTACTCCCATTGTTTGTAATGATGATAGATGCATTGGCAGCTTTAATGTTGGCCCTATAACACAGTCTGAAGTCACTTTGGTATCTCAAAATTAGAACTGCATAAATCCCCAGGGTAGATGAAATTACTACAGAAATGCTTAGAGCTGGGAATGTTTCGGTTACCACTTGGATGACTGAAATTTTGAATATCTTTTATGATAAAGGCATGGTTCCTAAGGATTTTACCAGAGCTATTGTTATCCCTATTTTCAAAAAAGGTGATTGCAGTTCTTGTGATAACTATAGGGGTATTAGCCTACTCTCTGTTCCAGGTAAAGTTCTTTCCATGATTGTGCTTAATAGAATTAAGAATCTGGTTGACAGTCAATTGCGTGATGAGCAATGTGGATTCAGAAGTGGTAGGGGATGTGTGGATCAGATATTTTCACTTAGGCAGATTCTTGAGAAATGTTTAGAGTTTCAGAAACCTTTGGTTGCTAGCTTTGTTGATTTCAAAAAGGCTTTCGACTCTGTTGATCGTCATAATTTGTGGTTGATTGTGAGATCATATGGTATACCAGAGAAGTTAGTTAACATAATGAAAGCTCTCTATAATAACACTGAGTCATGTGTGAGAGTTGGTAAGGCTTGTAACAATTGGTTTAGCATTACTTCTGGTGTTCGACAAGGGTGCATTTTGTCTCCTTTTCTCTTTAGTTTGGGTTGGGTTGTTTTACCTCTGAGCGGCACTTTTTTGCACACAATGGGCTAAATGGCCAGGTCACATGGACCCCAAAGGCTCAGAGAAGGTTGGGGGAGGGGACCCACTGGAACAGCTGTTGGGAGACAGATGGTAGCCTCCCGCCAAGGCCATCCAGCGTGTTCTTTAACGTGCACAGGGTAGGGCTCTCCCGCACACAGGGGCCACGGCTTAACGTCCCATCCGATGGACGGCGGCGGCCTTTTCAAGCCCATCGGTGTCCCCTACTGACCGTGGGCAGGGCGGGGAATTTTGCGGAGATAAATCTCAACGCTGACCCAGCTGGGACTCGAACCTGGGAACTACAGATTACGAGCCTGGCGCGCTACCGACTGAGCCACCCCCGCCCCCTCTTTAGTTTCGTTATTGATTATGTTATGCGAAATTCACTTCAAGGGAAAGATTTTGGCCTTAAATGGGCTGGAGATACGAAAATTTCTGATTTAGATTATGCTGATGATTTAGCCCTTTAGGCAAATGATGTTGATGAGATGAACTCTTTCATTCGAGCTGTTGATGAAACTGGTAGTAGAGTAGGTTTGGTTATAAACAGAGAGGAAACTAAAGTGATGATAATTTGTCAGGCAGGTTGTGATTCAGTTCATCTGAATGTTTGCAGTCTTGGGAGCTATGTAACAGATACTGATGATGTGCGGTATGAGATTAACAGACGAACAGGGATTGCTGCCAGGACTTTTAAGAATGTATGGAGATTGTGGAGAAATAGGCGTATACACCTAAAGACTAAAATTAGACTGTATAATACTTTGGATCTTTTTAGGGTTAGTTATGGCAATGAAACTTGGATACTTTGTAAACAAGATAACAGGAAACTTTTTATTCCAGATGCTTACGCAGTATCTTGGGCATTAGGTGGTTCAACTTTGTAACTAATGATGCTGCGCAAAGGAGTTTTCAACGTCCTTTAAGCAGCATATGGTGCAGAGAGAGACTCCATGTTGCCCGTATGAATAATTATAGATTGGCGAATAAGGTTATGAACAGTGTGCCTAGAGGTCTCAGAAGGAAGGGGAGACCTAGGATGCAGTGGGCAGACAATGTCAAACAGGACCTTGTTAGAATTGGTGTGCAGTGGCTGGATGCAGCAGATGTAGCTCAGAACAGATATGCTTGGAGAACTGAATTGCACAGTCTGGTTGGACCTCCGTAGCCCATGGCTGCTTGAGGATGAGGATGATGATGATTCCATATATTTTGACATGACATCGTCAAATATATACCTGATGTTTATTGAATGAATGTGGACAAATGATTATTGCAGTCTAGATTCAGTGTTCAGTTGGTAAGAACAAAAAACTTGTCACAACTGCACTTACACCAGAAAAAGGGGACATTTTGGTAGTAGTAATGTGATGGTCTGAGCTGGCATCCAGTGATTACACAGAGCTTTGAGGGTGGCACTCACACTGTTCAGTTCACTGGTGCTCAAAATTTAAAAGATATTATATCTCAAAGAGTATATAAATGAATGAAATGTGGAAATGACCATTCCAGAAAAATTATAAATAAGAAGATAAAATGTGGTGTGCATGTAAATTTTGCAATGTGGAATATAATGCTTTCATATTTACCCAATTTGACCAAGGGCATAAAAATTTGGTTGTTATAAAAGAGCACATGGCTATGATCACAGTTCATTTCTCTTAAAGCCTGCTTAGTTTATAATCATACTTGAGTGGCAATTTGATTTATGAAGAGCCATATTTTCTGTGAAGCACATTCGACTTGTCTAGGGGTACCAAAGAAATTGGGGTGTTTAAGTGTTACATATTGTTTATTTAGCAACAACAAAATTATGTCCTTTTTAATTCTTAGATGGAATAGAAAACTAGTTCCAAATATCTTTGGTTCAAGAGCAGTTTAAAGAAATTATCAACTGCTAATCAAAAGTGAATGTTTTACAGGATATGGATTTTGGGGATACTGAACATATTATCAAACCTAATGGCATACTTCTATGTTATCTGAATGTAAAATCATATTTAAAGCTCCATAACTTTTAAAATAAGCCTTTTACAGAAAAATGTTGATGGTGATAAATTGTAGAACTCGATCAAATTTATTCAATCTCAATTTCCAAACAATATTTGCTTAATATTTAAAGAGTTATTGAGGTTAACATATTTGACAGCAGATGATGCTGTTATGCTAGTCCAACACAGTTTTAAAATTAATGGAAACTAAAAAAAAAATATGTAAATTTCGAAAATTAAATTTGGTTTCTTCTAAAACTTTTGAAATTACATGTCTGTGAAAGTAAAATAATTTCTGTTTTATGCAGAAAATTAAAAATAAAACTCTATTGTATATAATGGTGCACCACAGTTTCGTGTACCTCAGAAGTGAAAACCCAGCACTGGATGTACAGATGAGTGTGTGCAATGCAAAGAGACAATGGTAAATCCCAAAACAAAAGTTGTTAGACAAAGTATATTATTATGCTGACTGACATTTTCGTAAGCCAATGAAATTAGATGTTTTCTTGTTTTCTGGTCAGTCGATACCTGAGGACTGTGTGGAATGGAAGTAAAGGAAAGGTATGCCAGGCATTATCTGAGTGTTGTTTCCTAGTAAGAAGTAAGCCTCCAGTAGAATTTCATCCTCATTGCCTCATGGAAAAATATTTCTCCAGAGTAATCACAACCACTGAGAAGAACAATTTGATGAAGCAATTTTTATTGTTTCCAGAGTGCTGTAAGGGATAAGAGGATGTGGGATGCTGAAATTGGCGATGTCTATAAATAGAGCAGGTCTTTATGCATTGCAAACCAGTCACGGAAAGGCAATCAAGGGTAAAGACAAGCAACGTAAGCGAGTTTGCCTGTGGCCAGATATTAGATGCAAGGAAGGCTGGTTGTTCAATCATTGAATTGTTGGGATTTCAATGTTTAACTAACACTATGTGAAATATGACAAAATTTCCCACCAGCGGGAGAAATTTGAGCGAAAATATGCAACTGACTCTTGAAGTGAGTGCAGACTGTCCTGCATCATTACAAGAAATCACACAGCTACCATGGAGCAGATAATGTCGGAATTGAATGATGGCACATCCACAAGTTTATGCACAAAGACTAACTATCGTCCACATCATGTCCCTTTGTTGACAGCAAGGCACTGAAAGATTAGGCTGCAGTTTGCAAAAGCCTATCACAACTGGAGTGTGGAGGACTTGAAACATGTCATTTCGTCTGAAGAATCGCACTTTGAACTCTATCATGCCGATGGGAGGGTGCATGTGTGGTGTAAACCACACAAAGTGATGGACCCAGCTTGCCAAGTTGGTGTCATACAAGCAGGTGGAGGCGGTATAATAGTTTGAGGTACATTTACACGGGCTTCTTTGGGGCCCTCCCGTACCTGTTAAAACTCTCTGTCACTGGCACAAGGTATGTGAACATCTAAACCTGTTCATAACAATTCTCTTTCTACACCACAATGCCATCATTCAACAAGACAATGCCACACCACATACTTCCCGAGTGGTGACCAATTGTATCCAGGAGTTTTCATGTGAGTTTCCATACTTGAATATCCTCCTCGATCACTGGACCTTAACCACATTGAGAATTTAAGTACACAATTAAAAGGACCTCCTTGCTCAGAAATTAATTAAAAATAACTTAAAATTTTTAAGTTATTTTTAATTGAGTGGTAACTGTGGATGTTCTACGACAGGTGATCCTCGCTTCATGGGCAGCAATACCACTTCCATGTTTTCTTCACCTCATCGAGTCCTTACCAAGATGTAGGGCTGCTGTTGTGAGGGCAAAAGATGGAGCAGCAGGTTATCAGGTAGGTGTATATAATAATTTGTCCATTCAGTTTATTTACTGCTAATAGTGTAATGTGCCATTTTGTGGATACATCCCACAGTATCAAATTTATAACTGAATGTGAACAATAGTCCTTAACAGAAGAAAGATACTACTAATGTATCATTCTTAAATGTTTCATGTTTTATTTCTTGATTAAAGTATTTGATTTTTATCTAAATAATGAATAAAAAATGTCTAAAAAATGAAAATTTCACATAAAAAGTGAATAAAAAGGAGTACAGTATTGTAATAAACAGAAGTGCCTAAGCAAAAATGAATGTGCTTCCTTTTTTTCAAGCTAAAAGATTCACACCAAAAATATATATAAATCAATTAAAAACATCTTATACGCGCCATAAAAAGAAGAAAATAAACCCAAAACATATCAATGGTGCAATCAAGCCACTGGTCACCGAATTCGTATTTACAAATAGTAATAATATAGTAAGAGAATATAGTAAGAGTTTCTGTAGGTGATGTTACTGCTTCCATCCTATATGAGCTCTTACTATGAATTCACCAAAAAACTGAGAGTTGAAACTCTTTCAACTATAAGATATGAAAAGAAGCTAAACCAGCTTAACATGAAATATACCCAAGCCATAAAACCTCCAGCCAAGCTCTTGGTGCCTTTTTTAAACCTTTTGTTGGGTACCTGAGCTTGAGAGAGATAAGCTATGGTTTCAGCTATTTAGACCACTCCATCAAACATTATCAAATCTCTCCCAGTCATCTGGCATAAACCAGGCATCAGGCTCCTTAATAATATTAAAAAAGATCTGTCCATATGAATACTTTCAGCTGAAAAATCTGCAAAACTTGTTATCCCGGAACTGCAATCTTTGAGGCAAAAATGGAACAAATCTTAGCTGAATTGAGTGTTAAAGTGCTTCAGAGAGATTCCACCTGCAACCTTTCCCAAAAAGTCAGAGCATTCAAGAACAATACCTTTATGACATGCAATCTTCGAAAAATTGCTTTTGCACCCCTTTACCCCCCTTTACCCACCTTTCTTATCCCTCATATTGAAATATTGTATACCTACATTCAACCTTGAAAAAAGGTTATTAAAATTCTTTCGACCCTTTTTCCCTCTGGACCACAGAACCACCTCATTAACAACAGATTTTCTCTCGAAAATCCAAAAATTAAACGACATCCCCAATCACACCAAACTGCTTTCATTTGACGTTGTCTTTCTATACCCTAACACTCCAGTCGACCAAGCAAAAACAACCTTCGAACACCTTCTGTGACCTATGTGCATTTCGCAAATGTACCTATTGTGATTAATAAAAAGCATTTTGTTCACTTACATGCTGCTCTTTCATTCACGTCCTCACTGTACACTAGCACATGTTGATGCCGTTACCGACCCTGCATTGCTATATGATTCCAATTTGTCTTTGTGCAACCTACCCCTCCCAAAAGTTTGTACATGCTTAACTGAATCACCCCGTATAAAGTAAATTATCCTTCATAAAGAAAATACTATGTCACTATTTAAAGAACACAAAAGTGCAAAAAAAAAATCTGACTTACATAGGCTTATTAACTAGATTTTATTCGTTGTCACTTTCTGACAATAGATGCATTCATTTGCATAAGAGTGGAATTAAATCACTTTAATCGCTTGAAAACTTTTGGCTATTGTGCTCATACTCCAATGGTGAAATGCTCTCTGTGGCATGGCAAACCAAATTATCACTTGTTCCAGTGATTTTGAAGTTTGATTAATTTTGACCAGAAACTGTAATCAATCATTGAGATTCTGCTTCAACTAGATCTTTGTATAATTCTTGATAATGCACCATACATGGCTTCAGTTCATGTTTAAACTGCTCAGCTCATTTGACAATGGGATCATGTGTAAGAAAATGACTTTCCAATTTACTAGTCATTTGAAGCCTTTCTTTAATTAAACCTGTAGTGAGTGGTACCTCTTCATCACCATCACTTTTTTATTTTTCATCAGGAGTCTCAAGGACAACTATTATTTCACCTTCGCTAAGAGCTTTGTCAACCAGCAATTCATCAATATCTGCAAACAATAAATCATCGAATCCTTCTCCACCAACTGCATGTGCTAAAGTGATGATATTAGGATATTAAGTCGTATATGAGGGTACAGGATCTTTGCTTTTTACACATTCTGGCCAAATAACTTTCCAGCATGCGTTTAAAGTTGGTTTTAATTCTGATAACGTCAATCCAGCATGTCTGATACAATCTAAAATAGAAAATTTCTTCCACACATCAATAACTGTTAGTGTTTTATCCTTATCTAGTTTATCCAAAATGTACTGGAATGTTGGTCTTATGTAGTAAATTTTAAATGTGGCAATTTACCCTGGTCTAGTGGTTGTATTAAGGATGTCGTATTAGGCAGCAGAAAACAACATTGCACATTTGGATGTTCCAAAACAGGATGGCCAGGTGCATTGTCTATAATCAATAGAACTTTAATTCGAGATTTTTTTCCCTTCAAATAGCGTTTAACTTCTGGAACAAAACGTTTATGGAACCATTCATTAAAAATTTCTTTTGTAGCCCAGGCTTTTTTGTTTGCCATCCAATACACTGGCAATTTATTCAAATCTACACCTTTCATTGACCGTGGTCTTAGGGATCGACTGATGAGCAGCGGTTTTAACACATGATCTATTGAAGCGTTGCTGCAAAATAGAAAGGTCACACGATCCTTAGTGCTTTAAAATACAGTTTTTTGTGATTTTCCTATGTAGGTTTTACTCGGCATTTTTTTCCAAAAAAGACGAGTTTCGTATGCATTCCAAACTTGATCAGCAGTGTATCCACCTTCTTCAATGATTTGGGCCAATTTTGGACAAAATTCTTTAGCAGCTGGCTCATCTGCAGATGCAACTTCACCTTTTATCTTTACATTATGAAATGCGTGTCTTTGAAGAAATCCTGCAAGCCAACCTAACCTGTACTTGCAGAAAATTCATAATTTTTAACTGAGCTGATGTAGTTGGTTCCATTTCTTGTATCTGCTTATATATTCATAATGCCATCTGTTTGATGGTATTTCCATCTAGAGGTATTCTTTTTTGTGAGTTATCTTCTATCCACATTACTTGCCTTTTCCATTTTCACTTTTACAATATCTCTCATGTACAATGACGACTTAGTGCTCAATTCTGTCCCAAAAAGCACAGATTTTGTAATAGCATCTTCACTTTTCTAGATGGTTCTTACGGTAGCTTCGTTCATATCAAAATATTTACCTATGGATGTTGAACATTCTGCTACATTTGCATCTCTACAACTACATCTGCTGCATTTGGTCACTGAACACTAATTCTAACAAGGTCCAACATCTAACAAGGTAACAATGTTTGACATTGTCTGCCCACCGCATCCTAGGTCTCCCCCTTTTTCTGAGGACTTTAGGCACACTGTTCATAACCCTATTCACCAATCTATAATTATACATACGGGCAACATGGCGAAACCAACAAAGTCTCTCTCTGCACAATATGCTGCTTAAAGACGGTTGCCGACTCTTTTGCCTAACCTTATCATTAGTTACAAAGTTGAATCACCTAATACCCAAGATACTGCATAAGCATCTAGAATCAAAAGCATCTAATCCACTGTTATCATGTTTACAAAGTGTTCAAGTTTCACTACCATAACCAACTCTAAAAAGAACCAAACTTTTATACAGTCTAATTTTAGTCTTTAGGTGTATACACCTATTTCTCCACAATCTCCATAGATTCTTAGAAGTCCTGGCAGCAATCCCTATTCGTCTGTTAATCTCATCCTGCACATCACCAGTATCTGTTGCATAGCTCCCAAGATAATTAAACTGTGACACCTGTTCAAGATTGCAACCCTTCGGATTAACTGAATCACAGCCTGCCTGACCAATTTTCATCACTTTAGTTTTCTCTGTTTATAACCAAACCTACTCTAGTACCAGTTTCATCAACAGCTTGAATGAAAGAGTTCATCTCATCAGCATCATCTGCCAAAAGGGCTAAATCATCAGCATAATCTAAATCAGAAATTTTTGTCTCTCTAGTCCATTTTCAGGCCAAAATCTTTCCCTTGAAGTGAATTTCGCATAACATAATCAATAACCAAGCTAAAGAGAAAAGGAGACAAAATGCACCCTTATTGAACACCAGGAGTAATGCTATACCAATTACTAGAAGCCTTACCAACTCTCACACACGACTCAGTGTTATTACAGAGAGCTTTCATTATTTTAACTAACTTATCTGGTATACTATATGATCTCACAATCAACCACAAATTATGACAATCAACAGAGTCGAAAGCCTTTTTGAAATCAACAAAGCTAGCAACCAAAGGTTTCTGAAACTCTAAACATCTCTCAAGAATCTGCCTAAGTGAAAATATCGGATCCACACATCCCTTACCACTTCTGAATCCACATTGCTCATCACGCAAATTGCCTGTCAACGAGATTTCAAAACGATCTAAAATTTGGATCTTAGTATCCAATAGCTTTCCTTTTCTGCTTTTGTATAGTTGAATTATCTGACATCGTGACAAGGCTTATGAAAAATATTTGAATTGTAGTTAATAAATCAGATGATGAAAAATTGCAAATTACCTATCAGCAAAATTTAATAAATTTATATTATGCACACAAAACAATTATTTTTTTTTAAATTTCTTCTATTAAACATCTAAGCATTTCTAACTTTAAACACGAAATGAGAGACCAAGACTAACATATGTATTGAAGACAAAATTGAGGAGAATTCCCAGAACTCAATGTTGCCACTTTATTCCAAATGAAGTAAGTTTTGTACAATTTTTCCATAAAATAGAGAATAAAACAGTCATCTTTAGGAATATTTTTTCAGAATTAAATTCAAATGGAGATTTTTAAAAAGGTTCTGTTTGAACTGTGTTAGATCAAAATAAATCATGTACAAAGAGAATTAGAATTTTTTTCTAAATCGTGTAAAAAAAATCCGTGTAAAAACAGAATTGGGTGTATATGTATTTAAATCCGTTTAGTGTTATCAGTGATATAAATGTATCAGTTATGTGTAGTTATCAGGATAATGTTAGCAGTATTTGTTTGCATATTTGATTATCTGATGATGATGAGCTATGTCCTGCAGATTTGTACCCTATTGAGCTATTGCCAAACAGCCGTCTAGTTGACTGAATCTGTCACTAGCATCTCCTCTGGGAGGGGGACGTGAAGCTCAATAAGAAGAGGTAATTAATCGTATTTTTATTTCAGCCATATTGCAAATTATTGTATTTAGGAGGAATTTTAGTAGATGACCACCTGCCTGCATTTTTCATATTGAATTTTTATTAGCTTCCCATTTATTTATGTTAGGAGAATTCATAGCAGATGACCATATGCCAGCTTTTTTGCATTGAATTTTTATTAGTTTCACCTTGATTGTATGGTAGGAGGATTTATAGCAGAGAATCCCATGCCTATTTTTATTTTGTACATCAATGAAGATTAGCTCTCATGTGTTGGACTGTTGTTAGGGGAATGAGTGGATGTCTATACCCTGCTTCATTCAGCTGTATATTGTGATAGTTCACCAATTCACTTTTACTTTTCCTTATGCAGCTCTACTTTATTTGTATTATAATTATCATTTTCAGGCTTTTTTTTTTAAATCGATCCATTATTCTCCTCTCATGGTCCATTAGGGAAGTTGCGCATGCGCAAATCTGCTTTTTGATTGACAGTCAATAAATGTGTACGTAAGGGCAGGTGAATATGTGAAATTAATACAATGGTTATATGTTCAGGTTCATCTGAGGTTCTAGTTGAAGCCATCATAACTTTATTTGAGTGCACGATCATCATTTATGCAAATGCTGCACATGTAAGTTTGCACACCAGCAGTGTGTGGCAAGTGATGTTAGGTCATGTAGTACAGTTAGAGTTGTGTGAAGAATGGTTTTTTTTGAGTAGTGTGTGACTATAAAGTGAGTTGTTGGGCTTCTAAGAATGAGCAGCATTTTTGTCAAGAGTAATTTTTGGTGAGTCAGATCTTTTCAATAAATATTTGTTTCATGAAATTAGCAGTCTGAATTTATTATTTTTTTCTCTTGAGCAGAGTCTGTTTAAGGATTTAGTTTACTAAACCTATTTAATTGATAATCATAAATTTAAATTCTTTTTTGTGTAACATATTAATAAGAGTAAGAACCCTTATTTAATTGGGGCGGGGGTGGCTCAGTCGGTAGCGCGCCAGGCTCGTAATCTGTACTTCCCAGGTTCGAGTCCCAGCTGGGTCAGCGTTGAGATTTATCTCCGCAAAATTCCCCGCCCTGCCCACGGTCAGTAGGGGACACCGATGGGCTTGGAAAGGCCGCCGTCCGTCGGATGGGACGTTAAGCCGTGGCCCCGTGTGCGGGAGAGCCATACCCTGTGCACGTTAAAGAACACGCTGGATGGCCTTGACGGGAGGCTACCATCTGTCTCCCAACAGCTGTTCCAGCGGGTCCCCTCCCCCAACCTTCTCTGAGCCTTCGGGGTCCATGTGACCTGGCCATTTAGCCCATGGTGTGCAAAAAAGTGCCGCTCAGAGGTAAAACAACCCAACCCAACCCTTATTTAATTTATTGGTAAGATAAAAAATTTTCTGAATAGTTTGGCCTAGTGCCCAAACTATCCAGAAAACTTTAGCATCCTTTTTGGGGCATTACAATATATATTCTGTGAATATTCCTCTCTCAATAAACCGAGTTTCTGTAAAAATCCTACTAATCATTTTCTCTTTGCAGGTATGTGGAATGTGAGGACGTTACATAGAGATTATTCTCTTGATGTCCTCATGCAGGAATTCCAGTGATATAACATAGATATTCAAGACTTGCAAGAAACTAGATGAACAGGTAAAGGTGAGATACTTAAAAATAACTTTAAATATCTCTTTTCAGGGAGGGCAGATGGAAAGCATCTCCAAGGTTTAAGTTTGCTTCTCAGCAGATACACCAGTGATGCTCTTCTAGGATATGACTGCATTAATGAAAGATTTCTTAGAGCAAAATTTAAAACAAAAATTAAAGACTTGAATGTCATCTGTTGCTATGCCCCCACAGAGGACTCTGATGAGAATGAGAAGGATACGTTTTACAGCCAGCTTCAGGATATTTTGAATTCTGTGAAGAAAGGAAATATTTCTATTGTGCTAGGTGACTTCAATGCTAAAGTTGGTACTGACTCTGACTTTTGGGCAGGAGTTTTAGATCCCTTTGGCATTGGTAGTTCCAATGGCAATGGAGAACGTCTCCTACAGGTAAGTAAACTTAATGGTTTGTGAATAACTAACACATACTACAAACACCGGAACATTTATAAATATACATGGGTTTTACCTGATGGATTGCACAGGAATAGGATAGATTATATCTTAATTAACAGCAAATGGGCTAGTTCAATTAGGAATACCAGATCATACAGGGGAACCTAAATTGGGTCTGACCACTATCTGTTCAAAAGTGTTTTGTAGATGTAGCTTAAGAAATGTGCTAAGGTTAAGAAAATTAGCTTTAACACTGAATGTCTGAAAGATCCAGATATTGTGAAAGCATACCATGATAGGCTACTTAGTTATTATAACAACCATGGTTTGCTTACTGCTGTAGTTGAGAAAGAATGGGATCAGTTTAAACAGGCTTTCCTTGAAACCAACAGTACTCTTTTGAGTAAAAGGGAACAGAGGAGGTAAAACTATTTGAGTGATACGGAACTTATTTCTGAAAGAAATTGGAGAACTGCATGATGAACAGTATGGATTCAGAAGTGGTAGGAGATGTATTGATCAAATATTTTCACTTAGAGATTGCTATTGTGCTGAAATGCTGAAGATGCATTTTAAGCTTCATACCCAAGAGCTAATTTTGGTCAATAGGCATGGGATCCTGTTGCACAGTACTGCCCATCTGCATGTTCTTACAAAGGATTGTCCAACAAATCCACCAGTTCGACTATAAACACTGCCACACCTGCATATTCACCTGATCTTGCTTACATGGATTATCACCTCTTGTGGCATCTGGACCATTTCCAGCTAAAGAAGTCCTTCCCAAACGACCGAGCTGTGCGCCAAGCTGTAGCCACCTTTTTTGCCTCACAGACTCCAGAGTTTTATCACTGTGTGATCCACAGCCTTGTAACCCATTGACAGAAATGTGTCAATGTCGGAGGGAACTACTTTGACTAATCTTTCTGCTTTCTATTTTTATGAAGATTTTCAGGTGGTACTCTCATTTCAGACATTGCATGTGCACCAACCTAATAAGTTGAATACCAAGATTCATCATACAGATCTATCTAGTACAAATGCTAACATTTTAGGTTTACTGTTTACCTTATTAGGAAAAATAAAGCAGAACCTCTGCTGACAAGTTCTTAGTACTGATCACTTGGAATCAGCTAGTACAAGAGTTTACAGTTGACAGATGTATGATTGTTGGCATTTGGCAGTTGTTTATTTAGACACATCTTGTTGTAACTGGCAAGTTGTTTTGCTGCAGGCACATCTGGACAGTTTGCTGTTATTCACCCATGGGTACACAGTCCGAGCATCCAGTGTCAGAAAGTTGTGCATAATGTTTAAAAACGGAAGAACAAACATTCATGACTAGGAGTGGTCAGGGCACCCTTCTCTCATCATACACAAACTCAAACAAGAGGTTTATGACATCATTAAAGAGAATCTACGCTTTACGATTAGCAAAGTGACTAAAAATGCCCTGAAGTTTCTCATACACATGTGTACCAAATTGTGAATGAACACCCAACTTTAACAAAATCTGTGCAAGATGGGTTCCACGGATGCTCACAGAACTCAGTGACTCAAATGAAATTTGTTTGGAAAGAAAATCATGGAGAGTGTCTTCTGGGACCAGAAAGATGTCTTATTCGTCGATTTCATGGAATGAGGTGCAACTATAAATGCTGATGACTATTGTGCAGCTCTGAAAAGTCTATGGCAAGCCATTCAGAACTGCCACAGAGACATACTCTCACAAGAAATCTGTTTCATACAGGGCAACACCCGACTGCACACCGTCTGGAAGACAAAGGAGCAGCTTGATGAGTTTCAGTGGGAAGTTTTTGAGCATCCACCTTAGCTTGGACTAGGTGCCATCAGACTACCACTTGTTCCCCCAATTTAAAGCAGTTTCTTGGTGGACAATGGTTTTGATGATGATGATGGCTAAAGGAGGTTGTTATGGACTGGCTGAAAGGAGAGAGCAGAATTCTATGAGGAGGGGATACTTAAACTTATCCCAAGATATGACAAGTGCCTCAATGTCCAGGGCAACTATGTAGAAAAATAGGCTAAATTACAAGTTAAAAATTGTAAATAAAATATTTGAAAAATTTAAAAATATTTATAACCAAACATTCTTTACTTTCTGAATGACCCTCATAAAACCTTGTACTTTTCTTAAAAAAATGCTTATAAAATTTTACTTATCTGTCTTTTTTATTTTTGTCATTTTCTTAATCCCAATTAAATGTTCTTTTACTATATAACGTGACCTATTTAAAGCCTGGCCAAATGGTACAATTCAGTTTTTCAGGTGAGTTTTATGTAAAACATTTCATTAACTCAGAGTGGTCATATTATTCTGATAAGACTGTGTATACTATAATCAGAAAAAAAAATTATTTGAAAAACGAATGAAAATTATATCATTAGGTATATGATCTCAAATGGTAGCTACCTTAGAAGGCATGTGATTAGGGCATTAAAACTAAAAACTCGACTTTTAAGCAATAGGACTTATTTTTATCTTAGTACTAATATTATTTAAACTGAAATAATTTAATAACTAGCACTAAGAATTTGTAATTTTTAAATCAAGGTTTGCTATTATAGTAAAGCTTAACTTTACAATAGCAGTCAATATCTAATGCAAACTGATGTGTAAGGGTTTGATCTCAATTTCAGCGATTAAAATAAACTTCATTGGCTTGGGTTGCTTTACCTCTGAGTGGCATTTTTTTGCACACAATAGATTAAATGGTCAGGTCACAAGGACTGCAAAGGCTCAAAGAAGGTTGGGGCAGGGGACCCACTGGACAGCTGTTGGTAGCTCCTCCCATCAAAGCCATCCAGCATGTTCTTTAACATGCACAGGGTATGGCTTTCCCACACATGGGGTCACAGCTTAGCATCCCATCCAAAGGACAGCAGCCTTTCCAAACCTATCAGTGTCCCCTACTGACCAAGGGCAGGGCGGGAAGTTTTCAGGGATAAATCTCAATGCTAGTCTAGTGGGACTCTAACCTGGAAATTGTAGATTACAAGCCTGGCACACTACCAACTGAGCCCCTACCTCCCAACTTCACTGGCTTTGAAATATTTCTATTTTTTTACAGCTATTTATTCCCTTTTAGTTATATATTTTTCAGTTTTTATTAAAATATCCTGTTTTAATAGAAAACAAATTTTCCAACACTACTACCTTAGTGTTTACTGATCGGGAAAAAAAAATATATATATGCTGTTTTTATTCTTATATGTTGCTTGCATAAATGACCAAAAAAAAAATTCGAAAAATTTAAATGAAAGTTATAAGTAATGATAGACTACTATGAATTATTTATATTAAAGTAATAAATATTTAAAAAAAATGGCAAAATTATTTTTTTAATTTTTTTACTGAAATTTTAAAAGAGAAAAATTTCATTAAAAAACTTGCAATTCTTTTAAAAATATGTTTAAAATTTTTACTTATATTTTTTAAAATTTTCATCATTTTTTTAACCACAGTTTAATGATATTTCTTTTGGCACATAACATGACCAATTTCTTTTGATTGGTTATTTGGCGAAAAAAAAAATCCAAAGTTGACTTTTATTTGACAAAGCAGACTTGACAAAATTTCTAATATTTCTCAAAGTATAGTACCATTAGAAAAAACACAGAAAGAGTAATTTTCTTGATTCAATTCTATTAATTTTTTAAACAAATTTTTATCTTCATTGCCAGATGCATTTTTTTTTACTACACAATCCTAAGAAGGCTCTATTAAAAGAAAACTTGTTATCCTTTTTGTTACATATTTTATTTTCACAAAATCCAGAATGAAATGTTGATTTGGCATATAACAAGTCCTTACATTAGTTCTTTGGTAAATAATTCTAAAGTTCGTTATTTTTTTACTGAGCACAGTTGGAAAAAAGCCAGGTCACAGTGTACACTGTTTTTCAGACTTGGCATGGTAAGTGGTTAATGTAAGGGTACACATATCACATTCTGAAGTTGCTTTGGCTATCTCTAAATTAAAACTGTATAAATCTCCTGGTGTGGATGAAATCACCACTGAAATGCTTTGAGCTGGACATTTGTGTAGTCACATGGCCAATGAAATTTTGAATATTTTTTTATGATAAAGGTATTGTTCCTAAGGATTTTAACATAGATATTATTATCCTGTTTTTTTTAAAAGGTGATCACAGTCTTTGTGCTAATTATAGGGGAATTAGTTTACTTTCCATTCCAGTAAAGTTCATTGCATGATTTTACATAATAGAATTAAGAATTCGGTTGATGTAGAACTGTGTGACGAACAGTGTGGATCCCGAAGTGGTAGGTGATGTATTGATCAAATATATTTACTTAGGCAGATTCTTGAGAAATGTCAGAGTTTCAGAAACCTGTGGTTACTAGCTTTGTAGATTTCAAAAAGGCTTTTGACTCTGTTGATCGACATAATTTGCGGTTGATTGTTAGACCATGTGGAATACCTGATAGTTAGTTAGTGTAATGAAAGCTTTCTATAATAACACTGAGTCGTGTGTGAGAGTTGCTAAGGTTTGATTAGTTAGCATTGCTAGTGGTGTTAGACAAGGGTGCATTTAGTCCCCCTTTCTCTTTAGTTTGGTCATTGATTATGTTATGTAAAATTCTTTGCAAGGGAAAGATTTTGGCCTTTAATGGTCTAGAGATTTCAAAATTTTTGATTTAGATTATGCAGATGATTTGGCCCTGTTGGCTAATGATGTGTTGAGATGAATTCTTTCATTAGGGTTGTTCATGAGAATGGCAACAGAGTAGTTTCGTGATAAACAGAGAAAAAACTAAAAGGATGAAAATTGGTCAGGCAGATGGTGCTTCAGTTGCTTTGAATGGCTGCACTCTTGAGCAAGTGTCTCAGTTTAATTATCTTGATAAATAATGAAACAAACTCGACTTTAGTTTTCAAATTACCACTTTGATGTCGATTCAACTCTTAGAGAAAAAATTGTCTTGAGCCGGGTGGGATAAGAACCCACGATATCCTGATAACATGTCAGGTGCTCTGGACCACTGAGCTACCAGCCAAAAATCAAGATCTCCTCTAATTAACGCCATGAACATTCCATTTATGTAACATATAAGCGCTTTTCAGGCAATCTAGCCACACGCGGCTTTCTATTTGCCTTTAGATGGAAAGTATGTCTTACAAGTATACTGATGATAAATAATGAAAGAAACTTGACATTTAAATTATCACTTTGAAGCTGATTCAACTCTTAGAGGAAAAATTGTCTTGAGCCAGGTGGAATACGAACCCACGACCTCCTGATAACACGTCAGGTGCTCTGAACCACTGAGCTACCAGCTGCAGATCAAGATCTCCTTTAATTAACGCTATGAATATTCCATTTATGTCACATATAAATAAGTTGAGTTTCTTTCATTATTTATAATCAGTATAATTGTAAGACATACTTTCAGTCTACAAGGCAAATAGAAAGCCGCATGTGGCTAGATTGCCTGAAAAGCATTTATATGTGACATAATGGAATGTTCATAGCATTAATTAGAGGAGATCTTGATTGGCGGCCGTTAGCTCAGTGGTCCAGAGCACCTGACATGTTATCAGGAGGTCATGGGTTCATATCCCACCCGGCGCAAGACAATTTTTCCTCTAAGAGTTGAATCGACTTCAAAGTGGTAATTTGAATATTAATTATCTAGGGAGCTATTTAACAGATACTGGTGATGTATAGCATGAGATAAAGAAAAGAATATGAATTGCCTCTGGACCTTAAGAATCTATAGAGTGTGTGGAAAAAATAGGTGTTTACATTTAAAGACTAAAATTAGGCTGTATGATAGATTGGTTCTTTCTAAGGTTAGGTATGTTAGTGAAATATGGATTTTTTTGCAAGCAGGATAACAAGAAACTTGATGCCTTTGATTCTAGGTGCTTGTGCAATATTTTGGGCATTAGGTGGTTTGACATTGTAAGTAATGATGAGGTTAGAAGAACGAGTCATCAACCTCCTTTGAGCAACATTTTCTGCAGAGAGTGACTGCATTAGTTTGATCATGTTGCCCATATGCAGAACTACAGATTGGTAAACAAGATTATGAACAATGTACCTAAAGGCTTCAGGAAAAGGGAGAGACCTAGGATGCAATGTGCAGACAATGTCAAACATAACATTACTAGAATTAGTCTACAGCGCAGTGGCCAAATGCAGTAGATGTAGTTCAGTATCTGTCTGTCTGTCTTAAGCAATCATATTACATGTCATGGTATCTTCATAAGGTTTCTAAATTTTATTACTTTAGCATTTTGGAAACCAAATTTTGAAAAAAATGTTAAGGTACATTGTACCCAAACGTTAAGCATAATTCAGAAACTATACTGCTCCCAAAAATTAGGGGATATTTTTATCGCATCATACTCATTTTGAAATATCCCCTAATTTTTGGGAGCAGTATATTATATACACCAGAGATAAATGAAATTATTCACATTAATTTTGTGTGTTAATAAAATAGAATATGTGCAAGGTCATAAACCTCTCGAAATTGTTCAGACAAAATTTGCATAAGCGACTCAAAAAGCAAATCAGCGATGGTATGAAAACTAGCTCTGATTTTGTGACACTTATTCCTGTTGAGGATGAATGGAGTGTTTTATAACAGCAATATGGCACAGAGATACCATAAGATGCTTTTATGTGTGGTAGAACAATTGGTATGTAACAGTTCAGCTGATTCGACTGATGTGGCTAGGACTATAAATGTCACCCAGTGTTTTCAAGGCTTTGGAGACTGCTCCAACAGACAAATGATGTTAGCCATAGATGAGTGCAAGGCCATCCAAGAGTGACAACAGTGCTCGATGTCACAGTGCAATGTTAGCCAGGAAACTCTCTTTGGAGTGTTTGCAGCCATTGAAAGGGCAGTTTCCATCCAAATTGTTTACAGAAGGCTTCACCAAAGAGGTCTCTATGTCAGACAACTTATGGTTTGTGTCCTCCTAAATCTCTCCCACTGAAGAGCCCAACTAAATGGCAAAAACAACGTTACTGGATCCCAGACCAATGATCCTATGCGCTCTTCACCAAAGAATCACAATTCAGTCTTCAGACTGATTCTCGGACTGGAGAGAGCAAGGGTTGGGTTGTTTTACCTCTGAGCGGCACTTTTTTGCACACCATGGGCTAAATGGCCAGGTCACATGGACCCTGAAGGCTCAGAGAAGGTTGGGGGAGGAGACCCGCTGGAACAGCTGTTGGGAGACAGATGGTAGTCTCCCGTCAAGGCCATCCAGTGTGTTCTTTAACGTGCACAGGGTATGGCTCTCCCACACACGGGGCCACGGCTTAACGTCCCATCCGACAGACGGCGGCCTTTTCAAGCCCATCGGTGTCCCCTACTGACCGTGGGCAGGGCGGGGAATTTTGCGGAAGAGAGAGCAAGGAACATGTTACCAACCCTTTAATATCAGAGAATACCAATATGGTGGGCATAGTTTGATGGTCTGGGGAGGCATTATATTAAATGAATGCATACTGCTCCATATCTTTGTCAGAGGCACTTTAACTGTATAAAGGTATAGGGATAATATCCTTCAGCCCTATGCAATGCTATTCAAAAGTGCTATTGGACCTCAGTCTATTTTGATGGACGATAATGCCCACCTCATATGGCTGAGACAATCAATGAAATCTTTGAAAGTGATGCTTTTGATTCCAGATGCTTATGCAGTATCTTGGGCATTAGGTGGTTCAACTTTGTAACTAATGATGAGGTTAGGCAAAGGAGTTTGCAACCTCCTTCAAGCAGCATATTGTGCAGAGAGAGACTCCGTTGGTTTGGCCATGTTGCCCGTATGAATAATTATAGATTGGCGAATAGGGTTATGAACAGTGTGCCTAAAGGCCTCAGAAAGAAGGGGAGACCTAGGATGCGTTGGACAGATAATGTCAAACAGGACCTTGTTAGAATTGGTGTGCAGTGGCCAGATGCAGTAGATGTAGCTAAGGACAGACTTGCTTGGAGAACTAAACTGCACGGTCTAGTCGAACCTCCGTAGCCCATGGCTGCTTGATGATGATGATGAGAATGTTCAACAGATAGAGTAATTAGCCTATTCTTTGGAATTTCTAAACCCAATAGTGCATGTGTGGGATGTACTGGGGAGATGCAATGGAGATCATCAACCCTCTCCAAGAACCCTCTACAAACTCTGATCTGCTCTCTGGAAAGAGTGTGATGTACTACCATCAGACCTCATTGACCATCGCAGTAAACAGTACAAAAACTCATTGTGATGCTTGTGTAGCTGTTCAGGTCATCATATCTGCATTAACCTCTCTGTTCTGCTGAAATAGGTCACTTAGCTATGGACATTCCTGAATTCATTTGTGCAAACCATGCAATTAGTTTGCTCTGTAACTCGGTGTTATTGCATCATATAACAACATAATGTCACTCCAAATCTCATAGCATTTCACTGTGGTATTTTTGAGATCATCTAGAATTTGCATATTACGCTTAACTTTTGGACACCAATGCAGATTTATTATCTCAACAAGAAATAACGTGATTTTTATATGTTTAGGAGAAATTGTTTGATACCGACATGGTGAGGACAAGGATGCAAAATTGGGTGCTTGACACAAAATTTTAACTTCTTTACAGTTGTAACAATAAAATGAATAAATTTCTCTAAATGTATGGAAAAGCATTTTTGAAAGTGTAATCAATTAGAAACCACAGCAAATGTAAACTTTCATTTCTTCTGGAGTTGGGAAATCTATTTTGTGTAGAGCAGCCATAAAGCTTTGAACTAATAGGAAATAAATTTTTTAATTAATTAGTTACTTTATAAAGCTTTTCAGTTACACATGTATTCACTATCTTATTATATTATTAACTATTATTAATGTAAAAATATCACACAGACATTTGCAATGAGATTTTTGTTATAATCTCTTAGCATAGTAGTGTGTTATTTGACTTGTGACTAAGTGGTCTCTGGTTTGAAATCAAGTGCATCTAAGCAATTGTCTTTTAAGGGGAAAGAGGGTTTGGTTTTCTTGCCTATTTTTTCATTTGAAATGCATAAATAGATTTGGAATATTTAACATGCCAAGTCATTTTTCGGAACAAACTGAAAACCTGAATTGAAACTAGAGACAAAAGACCATTCTCCAGAAAAAAAGTCTGAATGTTTTATTGGTTTGCAACATTCAGTTGTTTGTTTGGGGTTTTATGCACATCAGTAACTTAGGCTATTAGGGTTAAACAAGGTGAAAGTAAAAAAAAGATACAGCACCCACAACCAAAGTTAAAAACAACGAAAAGCAAAATAACAAAAAAAAAAAATGGGTGTAAGAAGCCTGATAAAAAAAAGAAAAAAAAAAGGACAAATACCAAGTGTAAAGAACCCACATAAATAAATCACCAAGTGTAAAATATGAAAGTAAACAATAGGTGTAAAAGACTGTGTTAGTGTATCATTTAGTCTAAAACACAAAATGGGAAAAACATACAATTAAAATAACCAAGATGTTTTAAAAATACAAAAACTAGTGCTGTAATGGAATTGTCAGAGAAAAGATGTCATCCACATGCAAGTGGTTTAGACAGCAAGCAATGAGAGCAAATTAAATATGTCGTTCATAATGCACTGAATGGACAAATTATTATATACACCCCAATAACAATATGCAAAGCAGAAGTATGTCCAGTTAAGTGGAATGCTGAAACTGGCAATGCCTATAAATAGGCAGTCTCTACACATTGGAAAGCAGTCACGGAAAAATAATCATGGGTAAAGGAAGTGACATAAGTGAGTTTGACCATGGCCAAATACTAGGTGCAAGGAAGGCTGGTTGTTCAATCACCGCAAGTGCTGAACTGTTGGGATTTCCATGTGAGACCATTGCACATGTATACCAAGACTACCTGAAATGTGGCAAAACTTCCAACCAGCAAGAGAAATTGGATGTAAACATGCAATTTATTCTCGAGATGAGTTCAGACTGTCCCACATGGTTACAAGAAATCACACAGCTACGGCGGAAAGGAGTACGTAAAAGTTCTCCGTTGCTACAAGTGCCTTTGGGCATATGCAAAAGGTATGTACCGAGAAGACTCAATAGTACTCTCAGTGCATGGGTTAGTACTCTTTTAGGGGGTGTCAAAAACCCAAACCAAAATGTGTTGTTTGTAAAATGTCAAATAAGGAACACAGGGCCAAATACGATCTGGGCCACAATGCGATGGATAACAACTGTCCATCGTATATTCGTGAGTTGAAGTGGCCTAAGAAGAACACCAACTATGGACAGTAGGAGTACAGATTGCAGCAGCGGGCAAGGTTAAAATTCCTTCAAATAAATTTAAACGGGGCACAGGTCGCAATGACTCTACTCAGCCAGGAGATAAAAGAGGAAGGAGTCGATGTTACTCTAGTGCAAGAACCCTACTGTACAGAGAACATCATAAGGGGCTCCATCTGAGCAGCAGGTTATTTTGCACTAAAGAAGCCAAGCCAAAAGCTGGAATTGTCGTTTCAAACCCCAAAGTAAATGCCATACCAGCATGTCACTCCACCACGGTGGTGGTAGTGGAGATTGTCTATGGGAGCATAAATATACACGTCATCTCCATTTACTGTCCACTGAATTGCAACATCGAAGACTCGTTGACTGAGCTACAAAACATCCTAGCTTAGATCAAATATAAGAGCTTAGTGGTGGGAGGTGACTTCAACACAAAGCACCCCCCTTTAGGGCTCGAATAGACAAGATGTCAGAAGAGATATGACTCTAGATTTTATCAATTCTGCTGATTTAATATTATTAAATGTTTTCGATACACCATTACTTTTCATGGCACTAGAGGTCAGAGCTGGATTGGCTTGACCTACTACACCACAGACAATACCACTGACCCAGAGTTGGCAAGTTAGCAACAAAGTCACTAACAGCGACCACAACTATTTAACATTCCTTGTGGGTGGCACAACACGCCCCCACACAACACTAAAAGGTTTGCAATTGGCAAATCCCCTGACTGATGCAAGCTTGTGCACTGTGTAGCGCTGGGTCTGGCTAAGATCCAACAGCGCATTACCAGCATTAACGACAATGATTCTATGGACATCATCATCAGAGAAATAACCGAGTGTATAAGCTCTGGTTATGAGAAAACCTTCAGGTTTAAGGGAAAGCTCCCAAAAAGAAAGTCTGTACCCTGGTGGACACCAGAGCTCGGTTTTAAAAGAAAGTGGGCCTGAGTTCTCAGATGGAGGTATCAAAAGTGCTGCAATGGGGATAGACGTTCCAGAGAAGAGATGTATAAGAAGGCACAGGCAGAGTACAAGCTTGCCATCCGCCAAGCCCAATTAGCCTCTTGACAAAAATACTGTAGTGAAGTAACTGCACAGAACCCTTTTACTCTGCAGCACAAGCTGGCAGCAGGGAAAGACCTAATACCCCTGGTAATCGAGTACATATGCAAAGAGGATGGATTCAGGACCACTTCTTTTCGTGAAACTGTCCAGGTGCTACTTGAAGGATTATTCCCTGATGATGATAGGAGCTCTGATGATGCCAAACATCATCTCCAGAGAGAGGATGAAAGGGTTCCACTGGACATGGAAGATGAAGTTCCATTCACAGAAGGAGATAGGAGACATGATTAGTGCTATGGCCAGGTGCAATGTCCCCGGCCATGATGGTCTGACAGTGGAGAGTGTGACACAACTGTTTAAAGAACACAGAGATCTGTTCACTGAACACTTTAACAACTGTCTCAGGCTGGGAAACTTCCCAAAGGTCTGGAAACAGGCTGACCTAGTCCTTTTTAATAAGGTGGGTAGAGCAGACGTGAGCTCTTACAGAAAAATGTGTCTGCTGCCGGTGATGGGTAAGATTTTAGACAAGATGCTCAAAAACAGGATGTACTACCAATGTACTAAGAACGATTTCCTGAATAACAAACAATATGGATTCAGGACAAACCAGTCCACCACTGCCACTATCAAACAGGTAGTGGACATTATCAAGGTAAATAAAGCCAACAAACAGCACAGCTCCCTCATTGCCTTGGATGTGACAGGCACATTTGATAATGTCTGATGGCCTGCAATCTTAGGTAGGTTAAAGGATTGTTCCTGTCCCAGGAACATATTTAATCTGGTTCTAATTATCTCACTGAGAATGGTCACCTTTTCCCATGCGAGTGGGGCAGTCTCAAGGAACTTGGACAGGGGCTGCCTACAAGGTTGGTGCAGTGGCCCGTTCTTCTGGAACTTAGTTGCAGACACAGCTCTGATGTTGACCCTACCTGAGGGTGTCTGACTCCAGGTTTATGCTGATGACATGCTGCTTGTCATATTGGCCTCCTCCAGAGCGAGACTTGAGATTGCGGGCAATACAGCATTGTTGGTGTTCGAAGGATGGAGTCTTCGCTGTAAGCTTGGGTTCAGCTGTGCGAAAACAGCATCAATGACAGTAGCAAAAGAGGGTGTCCTCAACAAGAGGTACCCCATTTTCAAATTGAATGACAATACCATCAGCCATTTGATGACTATTAAATACTTGGGGATCACTTTTGATGAGATAATGAGCTGGATCCTGCACCTGAAGGATCTTAAGATTAAGTGCACTGCACTTGTGTGTATGGCTTGCATCTCATGGGGTCTCCATGGGGAGGTCCTTAAAGAAATTTATTTAAGGGGAACAGAGAGGATCCTGACTATGGATCAGGTGCCTGGTGGCACCCAACAGACCACTCTTTTATGCGCAGAATGCTGCTTGCAGCCCAGAGACCAGCTTTACTGCGAATCACCAGGGCTTATAAGGACCACATCTATGGATATGCTCCTGGTGATAGCAGGGATCCCACCTCTGTATTTAACGGTTGGCAAAGAAGCGACTATATTCAGAGTTCTGCAGGCTAAGGAAAAGGCAACATTCCTTGGAGTACAGTATGACCCCGAGGTCTATGAGGCAAATACCGCTAGGTGGGACATTCATCCCACCAAGAGACTGCGTGTGCCATGGTCTATCATAAGGTCATGGAGTTGAAGTCTACACAGATGGTTCCAAGAGCATGGATGGTGTGGGCTTAGCCTTTTGATCCACAATCAAGATAGGTGGAGCAGATAATGTTGGAATTGAATGAGGGTGTGTCTATAATCAAGGAGCCAAAGTGTATGAACATAAGAGGAAGGGTCTCTGCTAATAGCTCAGCCTTCTGAGCAGGGCTGCTTGCTATCAGAGAGGCCCTTAAATGAGCCCTCAATGACGGCAGTCATTACAATGACATCTGGCTATCTGACAGCCAGGCCTGCAAGCACTTAAGGATGCAAACAACAGACATCAAATGGTTAAAGAGGTCAAGTGCCTCCTGGGTATGCAGAACATGCCCAGAATATCTTCCCACTGGATCAAGGCACACATAGGTTATGAGGGGTTACCAACTGGCCCGCTCAGCAGGTACTGACACCTAGCCTGAGATAGCGGTTAAGACTTCTAAAACTACCCTGAAGTGTATTCTAGGTATCAAGAGTTATGGACGAGTAGCAGAGGCTCTGGGACATGACCGAGAATGGTCTTCAAATGAAGACATTATTACAAAGGGTCAGTCTGCCCTTGATGTCCTCAGACCACTACCTCACACAGGTACTAACAGGTCATTGGAACTTCCCAGCGTATCTGGAGTGTTTTAAGATCTCTACCCACAGTTACTGTGGCTGCGGGGCTCCAGACTGGGATATCAGACACTACATCCTCTGGTGCCTGATCACGGAAGGGTTCGCTAACAAACTTATAAGTTCCCAAGCGATCAGAAAAGTAGAAGGCGAGGCAACCACGGTGTCCATTAGGTGTGCCCAAATCAGGGTGCACCTGAGGGATATGGGTTGGGTCATCTGCCGGCTAAGACTCGCTCCTTTGTGACCGAAGCTGCTTTCGCTTTTCCATTTATCTTCTACATTCTCCTAGCCAGTTGTGTTTCGCACTCCCTTTAATGTCACTCATACTCCAAGTCCTTACTGATCTTCTCTGAGACAAACCTTTATCTTCTACTTCCAGGCTTCTCATTGCCACTTGTGTAGTGTCTTGAAGATGGAGCACAAGATTTCTCCCCAGGGGGGTGGGTCCCAAAGGACCTCCCCATAAACGAGAGAGGTGGAGCATATTTATTATGTTGGAATTGAATGAGGGTGTATCCACAAGCTTATGCACAAAGATTAACTTTCATACCATGGAAAAAACAGGCTATGGCAGGGGACGTCCACATCACATCCCCTATTGCAACTGGAGTGTGGAGAACTGGAAACACCTGATCTGGTGTGACAAATCATGGTTCAACTCTATTACACCGATGGGAGGGTGTGTGTATGGCATAAACCACATGAAGCAATGGACCCAGCTTGTCAAGTTGGGGGTCATATAAGCAGGTGGTGTAACAATTTGTGGTGTATTTGTGGTATGCTTCTGCAGGTTTTCGCCAGATGTTCACTCTACCAGTTGGTGGAAAACAATGTGTAGCATGATTCATCAGGCCAGACTTTACCATCCCAGTTTTATGTGCTTTGCACCACCTTAAATGTTTTGTTGCATTGATATTGGTAATAAGAGATTTGTGAATTGCAGCATGGCCATAAATACTGGATATGAAGTTCCCGACAAACTGTTATGATGGAAATGGATCATTCTGATTGGTGTTCAAACTCTGCTGCTATTTGCAGTGTCTTGGTCTTGTGCTTCCATTGTACAATTAATGCCAATGTCACCTATACCACAACTTTGAGAACATAGGCGACAATTATGCCTCAACGTTGAGTTTGTGTTCATAGGCGATATGACAACTTCTTATGGCATCCATAATTTGCACGTTTGGAGGCAACGCCCTGTCCTTTTTTTTATAGGTAGTCATAATCTTCGATATAGTTCCTCATGTTACACCTAATATTTCTGCCATTCTGGCTACTGAAGCTCCTGCAAGATGTGTGCCAATGATCATGCCTTTTTGATGGTCACCGAAATCTGATATTGTCGACAATTACACCACAACAGCTGTTTCACCTGCACCTGTGGCACTGCTACGTGATAGCCGACATCGCACTTCTTCCCTTTATATACCTCACATATCCGGTGACGTCATCCCTGTGATATGTATAAAGCGCATTGCGTGTACTCCAGTCACCATCGGTGTTTCCATTATTTTGATAAACTCCTGTATATACTTTTGATTAAAATATGATGAATGGTTAAAATGGTATCACAAAATATAACACATAAAGTTGGTCATCTGTCCAAAGAACAAAATGAGTTAAAAATCCTAGACATAACAGAGCTGAGCACATGCAATGCAAATCTTGTGATTCCTGTCAAAAGATGACTGCCCCAGTTTGACAATGGGCTTGATATGGAAATTTGTTATCAATCTGTTCTGACCAAGATCTTTGCTTCTGTGCTCAGATTTGTACTCAGAGGTGATTGGAAAAATCGAAGCCAGAAACCAGTCAGGGGCATGGCTGACTTGGCAGCAGCATCTGACAAGTCATTGTTTCTGATGCAATAAATGTGCAGGCACTCAACAAATGAGGATGGTTGTAGTGGCAGCTTGACAATGGAGCTGTTGCCAGATCTTTGGAAGAATCAACCTCACCGAGATCAGTCAGTGTAAAGCACACACCAACAATGATGCTTAGCCACTATGTGGTCAAAAGCAAGATTGATAATGTGCAACTCTGCTCTGAAGATGGTACTTTGTAATATGATCTGTTCTACATTAATGATGTCACAGTATACCACGGCTAATACCATCTAGCCCCCAAACTTTGTGCCACCTGTGAAGACAGGTAAGAAGTCTGGGTGCACAGTGTGGTGGCTGGGAAAGAATTGCTGGTAAACACAGTCTGGCATGAAAGCCTTCTTCAACCTGCAAAGAGAAAAATCACAGAAAGGGCACTAGCCAATGTGGGAGATGCTCAGCTGTTCACTGGGTGAAGCTATCAAGACTGATATTAATGTCTCTGAGGTAGCCTCAGACACAAAAACCAAAAGGATGAATGGCAGTTGGGTGATTGGTATAACATATTTCCTCCTTATGATGAAATACACCGTCCCAAGTGAGATGGCCTGTTATGGATAACAACTTAAAAGCATACTATAAGGACAACTGCTGACAGCAAATACATAAAGGTTAATTGGCCTGAATAAAAAGGCTAGACTAGTGAGGAATGTCCTACACACATGGGAGGCTTGATGGTGGAGAGGGAACAGCACTGTTGTCACCAAATCCCAGGCAGCAGTATATACCTGGGATTTGTAGTCCAGTTTTAACTGGACAATCGCACAGTACACGAGAAGCAAATAACTTAAGTTCACTCTCCAGAAGAGGGCCTTGACAATGTTCAGTGCCCATGTACACTTTGACCTGAGATGATGGATGCGAGGTGAAAAGTCAATTTCAGGTCAAAGATGAAACTTAGAACCTTGATCTCCATCACAACAGGAACCCTAGAGCTGCAGCTTATGGTCTACATGAAGTTTATGTTTGTGTCCAAAGAGCATGCAAGTGGTCTTCTGTGGGCAGAACCAAAACCTATTTGCTGTTGTCTTTCAGTAACCTTCTTGCTGGATAAGAGTCAGTGTCCTCTTTATGGACTACAGTAGGAGGAAGCTGACTAGTAAAGGAGTTTATCTTGATAGTAAAATGCATAACCCTCAAAATAGTCTTGAGGAGATCAAATTACAGACCTTGAGGGTAAGTCTCTAACTGAGTGTTTCCAACATGGGTATGAAAAGCACATGATAAAAATGTTGGCGATTAAGATTGGCATGGATCAAAAGCCAAAAAAGATGGAGGTCACAAAGAATATGGAATCTCCAAGCTGTGTTGCATGCTTCTTGATTTAGTTGTTTGGGGTTTTATGCAGCAAAGGAAACTAAAGCCATGCTGTAAAAAACAGAAGACAAAAAGAATCAACAGATAAAAATCACTGTACCCAAAACCAAAGTTAAAAACATAACACAAAAAGTGTACTTAACACAAAGTGTGGTTCAAGGCAAGGCTGATAGCATGCAACTCTGTAGTAAAGATGGAACACTCCTGTGGGATCTGGTCTGCAATGATAGCATCACAGCAGACCAAAGTTGATCACACTGATTTGTCGGACTTCAAATCATCTGTGAAGATGGGCAAGAAGTCCGGGTGCTCTGTACGGTGGCTGGCAAATAGTTGCTGGTATACACTGTTGGGTGTAAAGGCCTGCACTGCAAAGAGAAAAAGTCACAGGAAGGGGAAACAGTAAGTTATGGTGGTAGTGGTGCTGCTGTCAACTGGGCAATGCTATTGAGACTCATGCTAATGCTTCTGAGGAAGCCTTTGACACACAAGCCAAAAGAATGAATGGCAGTCAGCAATTTGTGTAAAGCATTTCCTACTTTGGACAGAAAATGGTCCCAAGTGGGATGGCGCAGCAGGGATTGCAATTTCGCTGCTTAATGTAGGGACAACTGCCGTTGGTAAAACAGATAAGGATGACTCATCAATCTCAACATGAAGACTTTGGACAGGTGAGGTGTGGAAGGCCCCAGTGCAAACATGGAGGGCCTGATGGTGTAGAGGATCCAGAACCTTCATTACTGAATCCCAGGCAGAGTCATAGGTGTATGAAATGACAAGACCATAGCCTCCAGTCCAGTCAGGAGTCTGGAAACTGCTCTTTGAAAGAAATGAGATTATAAATTTGGAGCACCCGATCCTTATTTGATGGTGAGAGATGTTTCAGCATCAAATAATGGGCATTGGCCTGACAGCAGATGCATGAGAGGAGTGTAGAATAGGATGCAGCTCCTCCACTGTGAATGGCCATTGTAGGTCTCCAGACCACTGGAGTGGAAGGACAGCAGGTAATATTCGGCTTTGCTCTT
Source organism: Ryuthela nishihirai (assembly GCA_038380435.1). Classification (NCBI taxonomy): domain Eukaryota; kingdom Metazoa; phylum Arthropoda; class Arachnida; order Araneae; family Heptathelidae; genus Ryuthela; species Ryuthela nishihirai. The sequence continues at coordinate 2,769,418 of JAWZYU010000005.1, forward strand.
CAAGGCCAGAAACCTGGAAATATATGATGATGAAGAGGATATGGAGGGAAAAGATTCCCCAATTGTGTAGGGAACAGTAATTGCCTGTCCATTATTGGAGAACTGATAATGAATGGGGTGAACAGTTCTCTCCTATCTTCCAGAATTTATCCCACATGACTGTAGAATTAGTTATATGGATGACAGAAGACGTATACTTGATTCAAGATTCCTTCTGGCTTTTATCACAAGACAAAATGTGCCTTTGGACTGGCACATTTAAATGCTTCAAGGGTGTAGGATGTTTGATAACTCTGAAACACCCCCAAAGCTTGTTCTGAACCTTTATGAGCTGTGGTGCAATCAGGATTACACTATAGTTTTAGAAAACAAAGAAACTGTTGAAATCTGTGGGATTATAGAGGAAACTGCTTGGACACTCCTTCTTGGAGGAGGGGCAGACCCCCCTCTCAAGAGAGATATTATATACCATAGAGAAGTTATTACTTCCAGAAATGTTGTTTTCAACCTCCCATTTAAAGAGTGGAAGGACCAAGGAAGAACACATGGTGTGATCAATGGCAGTGAAGATGCCGGTATGAGAGTGAAAACATGCACTACATTGGTGTTCACCAGGGAGAGTGAGAAATTTGCAAGCCAATGCTCAAGAATTGGATGACTCCCAGCTGTGTCAGTATTACACCAAAAAGAAGTGTCCATTGAAGTCCCCCATGAGAAGTAAGGGTGACAGCAGCTGTACAACAAGTTCACAAAGGACTGCCTAGAAGATGGCATTTTCAAGAAAGAAAAAATGCAGCAGGTAGTCAATGAAAATCCCACAGACATAGTGCTACCACCTCTAGAATGGTGGCAAGAGGTATGAACTGAAATGGAGGAATGTAGCTCACAAGGATGGTGACATCCCCACAAATTGGACGATCTCCATCCTGGCCCTTACAAATATGTGGAAATTGCTGCATTGTGAGACTTTTGACTGCCTGCAAGTATAAGAGAGATATTATATACCATAGAGAATCCTGCAAACACATGCAGATGGACTTGTGCTCCTTGATGCTTTAAAAATTTTTATGGAATCCATGACGGTTTTCATTGTAAGAGTGTTGTCACTCAGGTCTTAGAATCTTGGTGGATGAAGACTTCTGTTTTAATTTAACTATCACAGATGAAGATTTTGTGAAATTAGGGTGGTCCCATGTCCTTAGCCCTTCCAGGGTCCAGGTCACATGTATATGTTGAGAGAATCCGAAATGAAAGACAAAGAATGCATGTATCTGTGTTTAACACAAAAAAAAATAAAAATTTCGGTTTCAAAATTTTCTTATATATATTTAAAAAAAAAATACATTATTTAGGCTAAAAAAATTGTACTTTTCTTTTTTCATTTTATGCATATTGTATTCAACTAGGATATAAATAATTTGTTAAAGTCATTTGATCGCTATTTGTTCAGACCTCATACATGGTATTGCCAATTGATTTGTTAACATTACTCTATGCTGAAGCAACCCCCTGAATTTAAGCTCAGAAGTTTGATTTGAACTATTATCAACAAATTTTTCCTTAAAGTTTTGAAAATCTCCTGAAAATGAATAAAGGAACTGCTATTCTTAAAAACGGAAGATTTTGGTAATAATTATGAAGTACATACCTCCTTTTTTTTCTGTTTTACATTCTTTTCCACATTAAACCTATTTTAATATCCCTAGAAGTATTTTTATCATTTATATAATCTAATCCAGCATTCTATGCATCATTTCCACTCCTCAAATAGAAACTACAGGGTGTTTCAAAAAGAATGCAACCCTCTATTGCATTTTTCTATTTAAACTTGACAAAACACACAAATTTCAAATGATGCAAATTAGACATACATCTACCTTTACAACAGATGTTGAAAGTGATTTCCTGCAACCTGGATGCAGGTTCGTACCCGTTTCATGACATTTGCAGCCATCTTTCATAATGTTTGTTTTCTTATGTTTAAAATCTCTCTTTCAATGTTAGTCTTCAAGTGTATGAGAATTGTTTGAAACACTACACATTTGAGATATCCCCAAAGGAAAAAATCTGGAGGAGTAAGATGTGGGGATCTCAGGAGCCACAAATTGTTTGAAATCAAATGATCACCAAAAAATTCCTGCAACATGACCATTGTGTCATTTGCAGTATGGTCGGCAACGTCATCTTATAAAAACCAACACTCCCATTCATTCACTTCCAATAGTGAAATAAACTATTGGATGAGGTCACGATAAACTTCATTATCAGTTGAGCCAAAAAATAAAGGCCCTATCACACGATGATGGGAAATTGCACACCAAACACCAATTTTACATACGTGTAATGGTCGTACATGAAAAATGTGAGGATTTTCACTGCTCCATATTCAACTGTTTTGACTATTCACACACCCATCCAAGTGAAGCCAAGCCTCGTCACTGAAATAAACATGGTCCAACACCTCAATTCCATTTTCATCAACAAAAGAACGAAACCAAAGACAGTACCATAAACGTTTTTCATGGTCTGTATAGGGACTCGGCAGCTGGGATGGAAGAAGTGAAGAACGGAATTGCCATTTTGGCAGCAGCGCCGTCCCGCCAGGCGACAGAGCGCCAACGGCAGGGCCAGTTTTGAGAGCACGACGAAGAAAGGTGACAAGAGTCGTCCTGGCATGGCAATCATGTTCGTACCCTATTGGATGAGACACCCTAATGTCCCCCGAAGGACATGTGACATCATCCGGCAGATGGTTAAAACTGGACTTGCGAGTGGACCACGAGATTGTCCAGATCTGTGAGCTTTGTTCTATATCTAGTGGTGGGACCGCTGAGGTTCATTTTAGCCTGTGTTATATTTGGCCAGTGACTGTTCCAGGTGGGCAGTCACTGTATGTATATAGTTATAGTGTTTGTAAATAAATAGTGTACATAGTTGAAATACACGAGTTTGTGTATTCGGCCACCTGAGTGATTATCCTGACAAGATAGGGACTCTGCCTTCTACAAAAGCTCTCACACATGCACACAGATAGAAAAGGAATCCAGCCCAGACAGGCAGAGAAGTATGCCATCTACAGTCTGGTTCTTTCAGTTCATGAACAACACCAATGCGGAAGGTATGAAATTTTAACTTCTTTGAAGCCCTGAAAACAGTAGCTGGTGACAGTCCAACCTGTGAAAATAACTTTCTAAGAGCTTTTCTGGGTGAGCAAGTTAAACAATGAGGCACATCATCAAGAACTTCGGCAGTTAACAGTGAGGCCAGCCGGGGCTCTTTCGATCCTGTACAAACCCAGTGTCACGAAACTTTTCAACCAAATGAGATATTGTTGACTTGTTGGGAACTGCAGACTGAGGAAACTTCTACTCAAATTCCTCTCTTACATGTTTGTAAGATTTGTGCACACAATAAGTCTCAACAATAAATACACATTTGTTTTTTGAAAATGACATAGCTGACACAACACAAAGGAATGAATGAATGCTTGAGTGAGACTACTGCATGACAAGGTCACTTCAACTGCTAAAGGCTGTTAACCTTCAGTACAGTAATGCCAACTGAATAATATTATGGCATAAAATGGACATGCACGTAAGTTCTACTCTTTTATATTTAGGGTTGCATACTTTTTGAAACACCCTGTATAACTAAAAACAGAGCCTTTTAGGCTTCAGAAATGGTTGTAGCTGCAACTAGGTCACAGCTCAATGCAGCAGAGGATGCAGGTGGCTCACACCTGATCTCCGTTCCATTGTTAAATCATCATCATCATCCTCAAGCAGCCATGGGCTATGAAGATACAACCAGATTAGGCAATTTAGTTTTCCAAACATATCTATCCTGAGCTACATCTGCTGCATCTGGCCACTGCACACCAATTCTAACAAGGTCCTGTTTGACATTGTCTGCCCACTGCATCCTAGGTCTCCCCCTCTTTCTTACGCCTTAACCCTATTCACCAATCTATAATTATTCATACGGGCAACATGGCCAAACCAGCGGAGTCTCTCTCTGCACAATATGCTGCTTAAAAGAGGTTGCAAACTCCTTTGCCTAACCTCATCATTAGTTACAAAGTTGAACCACCTAATGCCCAAGATGCTGCGAATGCATCTAGAATCAAAAGAATCTAGTTTCCTGTTAGCTTGTTTACAAAATGTCCAAGTTTCACTACCATAACTAACCGTAGAAAGAACCAAACTATTATACAGTCTAATTTTAGTCTTTAGGTGTATACGCCTATTTCTCCACACTCTCCATAGATTCTTAAAAGTCCCAGCAGCAATCCCTATTCATCTGTTAATCTCATGCCGCACATCACCATTATCTGTTACATAGCTCCCAAGATAATTAAACTGTGACACCTGCTCAAGACTGCAACCATTCAGATTAACTGAATCACAGCCAGCCTGACCAATTTTCATCACTTTAGTTTTCTCTCTGTTTATAACCAAACCTACTCTACTACCAGTCTCATCAACAGCCCGAATGAAAGAGTTCATCTCATCAACATCATTTGCCAAAAGGGCTAAATCATCAGCATAATGTAAATCAGAAATTTTCGTATCTCCAGTCCATTTAAGGCCAAAATCTTTCCCTTGAAGTGAATTTCGCATAACATAATCAATAACCAAGCTAAAGAGAAAAGGAGACAAAATGCACCCTTGTCGAACACCAGAAGTAATGCTAAACCAATTGCTACACGCCTTACCAACTCTCACACACGACTCAGTGTTATTATAGAGAGCTTTCATTATGGTAACTAACTTGTCTGGTATACCATATGATTTCACAATCAACCACAAATTATGACGATCAACAGAGTCGAAAGCCTTTTTGAAATCAACAAAGCTAGCAACCAAAGGTTTCTGTAACTCTAAACATTTGTCAACCATCTGTCTAAGTGAAAATATCTGATCTACACATATCCTACCACTTCTGAATCCACATTGCTTATCACACAATTGACTGTCAACCAGATTCTTAATTCTATTAAGCAAAATTATGGAAAGAACTTTACCTGGAACAGAGAGTAGGCTGAAACCCCCATAGTTATCACAGGAACTGCAATCACCTTTTTTGAAAATAGGGATAATAATAGCTCTGGTAAAATCCTTAGGAACCATTCCTTTATCATAAAAGATATTCAAATTTTCAGTCATCCAAGTGGTGAGAGAAACAATTCTAACTCTAAGCATTTCTGTAGTAATTTCATTTACCTCTAGGGATTTATGTAATTTAAGTTTAGAAATAGCCAAAATAACTTCCAACTGTGCTACAGGGCCAACATTAAAGCCACCAATGCATCTATCATCATTACAAACAATGGGAGTAGAACTAACCACATTGTATGGAACATCACTGAAATGCTTGGCCCACCCAGCCATGACAGAATCCTCACCTTCTATAACCTTACCTATCTTTCAATCCCTGTATATCTGTCTGTTTTCTACCACACAAAACATTAATTACCTGGTACAGCTCTCTGCTGGTGTGCTGTCTAACTGCTTCCTCGGTTTTGTCAGCAAAGCCATCAAGCCAAAGATTCTTATCAGCTGGTAACTGATCTTTTACAAGTTTATTAAGCTCTCTGTAATGCTTTCTATTAGGACTAGTAAGGTTTTGATTAAGGACATTCCTGCAGTTCTTTCTTTCCGAAATAAGCTCAAATACTTTATCACTAAAATAATTTTCCCTCCTCTGCTCCTTTTTTCCTAAAAGAGTATGGTTATTTTCTAGAAAAGCCCGTTTATAACCATCCCATCCTTCCTCAACTTCAGTAGTAAGAAAACCATGGCTGCTATAATGACTAGGTAACTTATCATGATAAACTTTACCTAGTACTGGGTCTTTCAGAGCTTCAAAATTAAAGGTAAATTTTTTAACCTTAGCACAACACTTCTTAAGTTTAAGTTGCAAGACACTCTTAACAAGGTAATGGTCAGATTCAATTACAGCTTTCCTATATGACCTGATATTCCTAATAGAACTAGCCCATTTGCTGTTAATATATAATCAATCATGTTCTTAGGCAGCACATCTGGTGAAACCCATGTGTATTTATGTATATCGTGGTGTTTGTGATATGTGTTAGTTATTCTCAAATCCATTTTTATTTACATGTAGGAGAAAAAGATTACATTTTACATTGCCATTGCAGCTACCACTACCAAAGAGACCTATCACCCCTTCCCAAAGTTCAGAGGCAGTACCAACTTCAGCATTGAAGTTGCCTAGAAGAAGGGTAATATCTTCTTTCTTGACAGAATTCCAAAAAACTTTTTGAATGAAGAAAGGAAACTATTCCAAGCAAGTGGTCAATTATTGAGTAGATGACCAGGAACTGTGGGATAGAAGGAGAAAATGATGAAGAAATTATGCTGTCATGATGTGCTCTGACACCTGAGGCTGATGAATTTTTCAATGGAGAATTCATCATTACATATTGTAATATTTAATGCCCATGGTCCCTACTCACCTCGGAGCCCAACTAAATTCAACTTATTCTTGTTGAAATCCTTAAAGCCCATAATAAAGTCAGGGCAACAAATCATATTTCCAGTTTGAATACCACTGTTAGCTGCATTAAATTGTTATCTGTAACAAACATTTCATTAATGTATTTTCTTATGAAACACAATAGATATAATAAACGTTCTAGGGGAAACTAAAGCAACAATCCAATGCTTAATGTGCAATCCAACGATTAAAAATCAATCCAGTGTTTAATGTTTTTTGATAAATAATAAAGAGTAACACACCAAGCTTCTCCCTTTAAATATAACAGCCTTTAAAATGTAATTAAGAGTGAACTAAGCAAAAGAGTATATGAAAATATTAGGTTTAATACATTGCCACAACACAAAAAAATATTCTGATTTCACATCCATTCTGACTAAGAGATTGATTTTAACCAACAGACCAGCATGCTACCAATATTGAAAATATACTTTGCATATTTCTAATTATAAGTTTCATTTCATGAAATGAATATTTCAACATCAATAAACTATTTTTGTTTTGTCACTAATTGTTGGTATTAAAACTGATTAAGAAGTATATTACTTAAGAGAGTTAGTTATCCCTAAGGCCATGCAATCCCACATGCATATCAGCCACAGGCAAAGAAAATAGCAGGCAGGTTAGTTTACTGATGAGACTGGTTAAAGAAACACCATGGCTCCCAAAAACTCAGCAGTCAAGGAATCACACATGAAAAACAGCAACTGCGTACTGACCAAGTATTTGGTGGCACTTTCAAGCCTGTCAACAGGTACCCCAACTGTGTCCTGGTCCCAGGTTACACAAACACCGCAGCAATGGACATCAGTCAAAAGGAGTGAAAAAGGAGGAGAAACAGTGTGCAATTCAATTATTATATTTATTATTTGGCCTTTATAATACAACAACAGAAGAGCATTTTGATTTTATAATATCATTACACAATTTGTACAAGAGAGGGCGATAAACATAAAATGTTATTCATCCTTGACTATTTATAAATGAAATCGCTCTAAACTGTTTCTAACATTAAATTTATTACATACTGTAAAAACATCATAATAAATTCTTCTTCATCAGAATTGTAAATGTTTCCATATTGATTTAAACTCACCACTCTGCAGAGTGTAGAGTGAAAAATCTTTTTTCCTTTTTCATTTCCCAATGCTATGGAGACATTGGCAATCTAGTTCCTGAACAAGAATGCAAATTTTTGTTATTCAAAAAATATCTTAGGGTTCTTCCAGGCCTTTGAATTTTTCACTGTTTACAATGTCAGAAAAGTTTCACTTTGGTGTCCTTGATGCAACTGTGCTTCCTTTTTTGGTACATAGAGGATAGAGAAGGATACTAGTAATGATTCATATATTGAACAGGCCTTCTCATACAAGGCCATGTTTTACTAAAATTTAAGTCAAGTTTGATAACCACTGCCTTGCAGTTAACACAACATAAAAAGTGTATCTGTGAGAACAGTTGTCCTAGCCATTATGCTGTTAAGGGTAGTTTCAATTTATGGGGAAATAAAATTGAAAATCGGTTTTAAAAAGAAACTGTTGCAATTCAAGTGGTAGTAGCTCAGGATCTAGTTAGCATGTTGACAGATGACAAGAGCAGAAATGGGTGAGAGACTGAGGAATTCCTGAAATCACACATTCGCCTGTTTAGAAGTTTGGCCAGTAAGTACTTGAAGCTATTATAAATAATAATAATTTTAAGCTGAGTTCAACCACCATCTTTGTGGTACTGTGAATATTTTTTCTTTGTATGATTAGCCTTTCATCACACAATGCATAATTGTATGCAAGCATGAGTGAAAACCATGTTTAGGACAATGGGGGAGATGATTGGTCATGATTTGCCTATATATATATATGACAATGTCATAAAGCATTACTTATGGGTTAGGCAAAAAGTCTCACACTTATGTGACTGTTAATGGCAAAACAAGAGAAAAAAATTGCCTTAGAGGTAGAGGATATATTATGGTTTACTGTGGTGAATTACTGTATTGATTCCCATCAGACTAGATTTTGTGCAGTCACTAAAATAGAAATCAGTGCATTTACAGGAATTTCATTTTTGTGTTGCTTTGAAACATCACTTTGGTGTGTGTGTGTGTGGGGGGGGATACTCTCTTGGAACTTAGGCAAAATGCTCTTTACATTCTTGTTTTCCACTGCAAATACTGAGCATCATTTTATATGATCATGAGGCATGATAGGAAGTGATGTTATACACCAGTGCTGTCCAACTTCTCTAAGACCGCTGGTCATTTTTTCTTTTTTGCAGGCCAAAAAAATTTTCGCGGGCCGTAAAATTTTTTATTTCGAGGGCCAAAAAAAAAGAATAGGACAGGATAGGTAATTGAAAAGTCAGTTCATGTCACCTCAAAAAATTATCTTATTTATACGAAAAATAATAAGTAATAATAAACCAATATAAATTTTCTAAACCTTATCTAATATTTAATAAATTTAATGGGAGCATTGTGGCCGTAGTTGTTGGGCAATAAGCATAGAATGAGTAAGTTGAAAAAATGTAATAAAAATTCTAAATAGAATTAGTAAGTTGAAAATTGCATATCAAGTAAAGTAATATAAGTTGACAAAAAATTATAAGGTGGATTACAGATATTTATTTAAAATGTCAAGTAGAAACTTGATTTTGTTCGCGGGCCACAAAAATCCTTGTGCGGGCCACTAGTTGGACAGCGCTGCGATACACCATACTTCTATCTTTCAGTGGTATCATAAGAGTGTGACTTTCCTTAACACTAAACCTACCATGACCGATCAAATTGACCTTTTCAAACTTTTGGGTACAATTTCCCACATAAACGTTATCACATCGCTATTTAACTTTACAACTTTTCTTATAATATACATACAATTATTTTTTCAGTATTTACATCTCCTCTTATTGTCTTTTTTTCGAGAAATATATGTAGCCTGTCTTACCTACTGCGACCGGTTGAAAGATTTCTGTTATTTAGCCTGGAAACTCAATTCTAAAACTATATAACCAGTATAAATGAAAGGCTACCAAAGTGTGGCCTGACTTCAACTGAAAGTGGAATGAGTCTTTGATACATGATCTGAAGGAGCCACGATCAAGCAATTGCTGCACACATGCAATGTTGATAACAATGATACACGACAAAAGTGTGTGCAGACTGCAAAGTTGGGTGACACAGTACAATCTTATAACTCCAGGAGAGAGCATCACAGTATAAAAGTTATAAACAGTTTACTGCATTTTGAAATAAGAATTGATTATTATTTTTAACATTTGAAGTTATAAGTGCTATTTTGAAGTAAGAAAAAGTGAACCAACAATACTTAAACATAAGTTTTATATTTTGTCTTTAATGCATTATTCTGTTGTGAATATTTATCCCAAATGTCGAGACATTAAAAAAATATGGCATTATTAGAAAAAATAAATAACATAGACGAAGAGTGTTCGGAATTCAATGAACAGGAACTTTCTGAAACTGAAGATAACATGGAAAAAGATGATGACCTATTTGACACAACCGACGAATATGAGTCCTTAGACACAGATAATGAAGAGGAGAATATTTTGAATAAACGTAGAGGGCAAAAGAGAAGATTTTTATTGAGTTCCAAAAGTGAGAGTGATATAGAGGACCAATGCATCGAAACTGCTGCTGATGGGACAGTTTGGGAAGAAATATAAGAAGGTTCCAAACCTGTAAGAGCAGTAGTTCATAATATTTTGAGGTATCAGGTCTGACAGGATATGCTAAACGACACGTTATGAAAGTGAAAGTAAAGACTGCATTTTCTTTGATCACTAACCACGGTATGATGGAATGTATAAGAACGTGCACAGAAGCAGAAGAATTTAGAGTGTTGGGGACTAAATGGGAACTAAATGTGGCAAAATTAGATGCATTTGTTGCTCTGCTGTATGTTTGCAGTGCATATGAGGTAAAAAATTTAGACATCTCATACTTATGGAATAAGAAATGGGGTCCTGGATTTTTTTTTTCAAAAACCATGAACAGGAATGTATTTAGTGAAATTATGAGGTTTGTACGATTTGATAAGAAAAGCGAATGAAGCCAGCATTTACAAACCAATAAATTTGCTTTGATATCTGAAATATGGGACCGATTCATTGAGAATAGCCAAAATTGTTACAAACCAGGTGCATATCTGACTGTTGATGAGCAAAGTAATTTAATTCTCTATGACACTGTTAAGTGTTTTTAAGAACTTTGACACATGGACACACTTCGAAATGAGTGTCGTGGATCTAAAACTTTTCAAGCACTCTATGCTATCAAAAGTATAAATGGTTATTTCATTTGCCAATGTGGGTAGACCATTGGCAGACTTCATCATTATTTTTCTCTCTTTAATAATAATTATTGATACTTGATAGCACAGTCCATGTGTCGAAGTGCTTAAAAATATTTAACAGTGTCATAGAAAATTAAATTACTTTACTTTAATTACTGCACTGTGTACCTTTATTGTAATTGTTGTTGATGAGCAGTTGTTTCCATCCAAGGCTAGGTGTAGATTTACACAATATATGGCGAACAAACCAGATAAGTTTGGAATCAAATCCTGGTTAGCATCTGACATCAATAGCAAGTATGTAATAAATGGATTTCCATATTTGGGAAAGGATGAGAAAAGAGAATCTTCAGTTCCACTTGGGGAGTTCGTTGTCCTCAAGCTAATAGAAACATTTACAGGGTGTGGAAGGAACATAACCACGGATAATTTTTTTACGAGCATGTCATTAGCCACAAAACTACTAGCGAAAAGAACCACTACTGTTGGAGCAAGAATTGCCAAAACTTGCCAAACAAGTGAAAGATAATATGGCATGCTTTACAACAAAACTATATAAATCAGGTTATATTACTCTAACAATTTATAAAAGTAAACTAAAAAAAAAAGTAGTTCTACTAAGTTCAATGCATAACTCAATAGACACTGAAAAAAGTGATACATATACCAGAAACGATTAGATTTTATAATAGCACAGAATTCAGTGTAGATGTGATGGATCAAATGGCAAGAAAATGCAGCGTGAAATCGAAATCTTGGAGATGACCCCTCCAGGTATTTTCCAATATTCATGACCTAGCTGGAATAAATGCATGGGTTTTATATAAAGAAACAACAGGGGGAAAATTTCAAGTCAAGAATTTTTATTCCAGTTAGCTGAAGAACTTGCTGCTGAATATCAAGAATCGCAGGGGGAAAAAAGGAAATATATCGAAAACATCAATAAATATAAGTTCAGTTTTCACATGTACGAAAAACTTGCCAAGTAAGATACTGCAAAGACAACAAAACAAAACTACGAAAATCTGTTTGAAATACAAAAAATATGTGTGTGGCAAATGTACATTTGAGAACTCAGTAATTTGTAAAAATATGCATTGAAGATGAATAAGATATGCATTATTTATTTATAAATGCCAGAAACTATAGAACGAGCATTCATTTTTCATTTTCTTCTCATGTTTATAATTGAAATGAAAAAAAAAATTTTTTGTTTTTTCATTTTGTGAAAGTTGTTTCATTTATCATTTAATTCAGTACCAAACTGATTATTATCTGTGCTCAATTGTAAAAATATAACTTTTTTTTAAGGACTTGTCATTTGACTGGTCATGGTAGGAATAAATATACATGAAGTGTTGGTAGGTTTAGTGTTAAAGTCTTTCCTAACCAATAGGTAATGTTTCATGACTTTTCATCAGGGGTGGCTTATCTATTAGGCCACCTGGGGCACTGCCCCACCAAACAATAATTAAAAAAATAAATAAACGAATTTCTAATTTAGTATTCATCACTCCTCATCTCCAAAGTAATATAATATCCTTTTTCATTTGTTTCCACCTATCTTCCTATTAAGTACATAATTAATAGGGTTTTTGTTTGTCATCTGTTAGTTTATGTGTTTGTAAAAAAAGTTGTCCACCATACCTTTTGAATGCTATAGTCAAACTTAATGATTTATGTGCCAAATTAAAGCTTATGCTGTAGCGAGTGTCATAAGCTGTACATAAAAAAAAAGTAACCCCCCCCCCCCTCCGAAAAGGGGGAAATATGAAAATAATTGCTCCTTTGTACTTACAGAACATGAGTGCTTGTGACGTGGGGAGTGTCATAAGCTATACAAATTGACACCCATGCTTTCTTCCACCTAAAAGGGGGGGAAATATGAAAATGATGGTTTTCATCATCATCATCATCCTCCTCAAGCAGCCATCGGCTACGGAGGTCCAACCAGACCGTGCAGTTTAGTTCTCCAAGCAAGTCTATCCTGAGCTACATCTACTGCATCTGGCCACTGAACACCAATTCTAACAAGGTCCTGTTTGACATTGTCTGCCCACCGCATCCTAGGTCTCCCCTTCTTTCTGAGGCCTTTAGGCACACTGTTCATAACCCTATTCGCCAATCTATAATTATTCATACGGGCAACATGGCCAAACCAGCGGAGTCTCTCTCTGCACAATATGCTGCTTAAAGGAGGTTGCAAACTCCTTTGCCTAACCTCATCATTAGTTACAAAGTTGAACCACCTAATGCCCAAGATACTGAGTAAGCATCTAGAATCAAAAGCATCTAGTTTCCTGTTATCTTGTTTACACAGCGTCCAAGTTTCACTACCATAACTAACCCTAGAAAGAACCAAACTATTATACAGTCTAATTTTAGTCTTTAGGTGTATACGCCTATTTCTCCACACTCTCCACAGATTCTTAAAAGTCCCAGCAGCAATCCCTATTCATCTGTTAATCTCATGTCGCACATCACCATTATCTGTTACATAGCTCCCAAGATAATTAAACTGTGACACCTGCTCAAGACTGCAACCATTCAGATTAACTGAATCACAGCCTGCCTGACCAATTTTCATCACTTTAGTTTTCTCTCTGTCTATAACCAAACCTACTCTACTACCAGTCTCATCAACAGCTCGAATGAAAGAGTTCATCTCATCAACATCATTTGCCAAAAGGGCTAAATCATCAGCATAATCTAAATCAGAAATTTTCGTATCTCCAGTCCATTTAAGGCCAAAATCTTTCCTCGAAGTGAATTTCGCATAACATAATCAATAACCAAGCTAAAGAGAAAAGGAGACAAATGCACCCTTGTCGAACACCAGAAGTAATGCTAAACCAATTGCTACAAGCCTTACCAACTCTCACACATGACACAGTGTTATTATAGAGAGCTTTCATTATGTTAACTAACTTGTCAGGTATACCATATGATCTCACAATCAACCACAAATTATGATGATCAACAGAGTCGAAAGCCTTTTTGAAATCAACAAAGCTGGCAACCAAAGGTTTCTGAAACTCTAAACATTTCTCAAGAATCTGCCTAAGTGAAAATATCTGATCTACACATCCCCTACCACTTCTGAATCCACATTGCTCATCACGCAATTGCCTGTCAACCAGATTCTTAATTCTATTAAGCACAATCATGGAAAGAACATTACCTGGAACAGAGAGTAGGCTAATACCCCTATAGTTATCACAAGAACTGTGATCACCTTTTTTGAAAATAGGGATAATAATAGCTCTGGTAAAATCTTTAAGAACCATGCCTTTATCATAAAAGTTATTCAAAATTTCAGTCATCCAAATGGTAACTGAAACATTCCCACCTCTAAGCATTTCCGTAGTAATTTCATCTACCCCTGGGGATTTATGAAGTTTAAGTTTAGAAACAGCCAAAATAACTTCAGATTGTGTTATAGGGCCAACATTAAAGCCACCAATGCATCTATCATCATTGCAAACAATGGGAGTAGAACTAACTACATTGTTCAGAACATCACTGAAATGCTCAGCCCACCTAGCCATGACAGAATCCTCCCCTTCTATAACCTTACCTTGTTTATCCTTCAACCCTTGTATACCTGTCCGTTTTCTATCACACAAAACATTAACTATCTGGTACAGCTCTCTGCTGTTGTGCTGTCTAACTGCTTCCTCGGCTTTGTCAGCCAAACCATCAAGCCAAAGATTCTTATCAGCAGCTAACTGAGCTTTTACACGTGTATTAAATTCTTTGTAATGCTTTCTATTAGGACTAGTAGGGTATTGATTAAGGACATTCCTGCAGTTCTTTCTTTCGGAAATAAGCTCAAGTGCCTTATCACTCAGATAATTTTGTCTCTTCTGCTCATTTTTTCCTAAAAGAGTACTGTTAGTGTCCAAAACAACCTGTTTAAAATGATCCCATTCTTCCTCAACTTCAGTAGTAAGCAAACCATGACTGTCATAATGACTAAGTAACCTATCATGGTAAGCTTTGGCTATAACTGGATCTTTCAGAGCTTCAGTATTAAAAGTAAATTTTTTAACCCTAGCACAACACCTTTTAAGTTTAAGTTGCAACACACTTTTAACAAGGTAATGGTCAGATCCAATTTCAGCTCCCCTATATGCCCTGGTATTCCTAACAGAACTAGACCATTTGCTGTTAATTAAAATGTAATCAATCATATTCTTATGCAGCCCATCAGGTGAAACCCATGTGTACTTATGTATGTCACGGTGTTTGTAATAAGTGTTAGTTATTCTGAATCCATTGAGTTTACTTACCTGTAGGAGACATTGCCCATTGCAGCTACCAATACCAAAAGGGCCTATTACTCCTCCCCAAAGGTCAGAGTCAGTACCAACTTTGGCATTGAAGTCACCAAGAACAAGGGTAATATCTCCTTTCTTGACAGAATTCAAAATATCCTGAAGTTGTTCATAAAACCTATCCTTCTCATCCTCATCGGCATCCTCAGTGGGGGCATAACAGCAGATAACATTCAAGTCTTTAACGCTTGTCTGAAATTTTGCTGTAAGAAACCTTTCATTAAAGCACTCATATCCTAGAAGAGCATCACTAGCGTGTCTGCTGAGAAGCAGACCCACGCCTTGGTGATGCTTATTGTCGTCCATCCCTGAAAAGAGAAATTTAAGATTATTTTTAAGAATCTGACCTTTATCTGTCCATCTGGTCTCTTGGAAGCCGAGAATATCTAAATTATAACGGTGGAATTCTTGTGTGAGGACATGTGCAGAGTCCTCACATTCCAACTACCTATGGAGAGAAAATGATTAGTGGGATGTTTAAAGAAACTATGTTTATTGAAAGAGGGAATGCCGACAATATCAAACAGCCCCCTAATCGCAGACATGGGGCAAAGACCCGTTCCCCCACTACTAAAGGCTGAAGCCATCTACACTGGAAGACTTCCTCCAATGTAGAATTTGACGATGCCAATAGAAGCAAAGAGTTCAGGTGCCTGCGATGACTTCTGCTCAGGATTATCCACCAGCTGATAAACATATCCTGTGAATCTATTCACTTGGGGCTGTCAACCCACAAACAAACAGAAAACACAGTGGAAGATTTTCCCTCCACAGAAGCCCACCAGTGCAGCAAAATCAGGATCCATAATCAAGTTCAGAGCCATATATCTGTCCAGTCCAGTAGGTTTATATGGTCAGCACCAGGACCCTGTGTGGTTGACCACTCCTCAGCAGGGTAGAAAAAAAAAAGTAGCCATAGTTGTCCAGATCAGTAGGCTACACTAATCTGGCATCCCTCCCATTCCGTTCACTTCCACAATAGAGTATCTCTTTTGAAAGGTACTAACGGTCTGCACCACGAGAAGGCGGGGTTGGACATTAGGTGCTAGGCCTGGCCGGTTCTATGCATCATCACAGGGGATTGGTGTATAGCTCTCCTTCCAGTGACTACCTAGCTACCATTTACAGACCAATTTTATTATTTTGCTATAGATAAATAAATAAATACCCCATTAAGCAGCTGATTGCCACAGAGGTCTGATAGGAGCCTGTCAGTTTATATGCCATAGTAGAAGGTCTGAGAGGATGGCAGGACGTCAGCAGAAAAACGACACATACATCCATGCCTTACCTGGAGCTCGAACCCAGGTCCCTTAGATCAGTAGCCAAGCGTGCTAACCACTTGGCCATGGGATATGTAAGGAAAAATAAATAATAAACAGGTTGTTTTATCTCTGAGCGGCACTTTTTTGCACACCATGGGCTAAATGGCCAGGTCACAAGGACCCCGAAGGCTCAGAGAAGGTTGGGGGAGGGGACCCACTGGAACAGCTGTTGGTAGACAGATGGTAGCCTCCCGTCAAGGCCATCCAGCGTGTTCTTTAACGTGCACAGGGTATGGCTCTCCCGCACATGGGGCCACGGCTTAGCATCCCATCCAACAGACGGTGGTCTTTCCAAGCCCATTGGTGTACCCTACTGACCGTGGGCAGGGCGGGGAGTTTTTGCGGAGATAAATCTCAATGCTGACCCAGCTGGGACTCGAACCTGGGAACTGCAGATTACGAGCCTGGTGCGCTACCAACTGAGAAAAATAATAAACGAATTTCTAATTTAGTATTCATTATTTCTACTTATCTTCCTATTAAGTACACAATTAAAATAATTTTTTGGTTGTCATTTGTCAGGTTATGTGTTTGTAACTTTTTTATGGCTAAAAGTAACAAGTTATGTATCAAATGAAAGCTTATGGGTTGAGTTGAGATGTTTTACCTCTAAGTGGCACTTTTTTTGCACACAGTGGGCTAAATGGCCAAGTCACAAGGACCCCAAGAGCTCAGAGAAAGTTGGGGGAAGGGAATCATTGGACAGCTGTTGGGAGACAGATGATAGCATCCCGACAAGGCCATCTAGCAAGTTCTTTAATGTACACAAGGTATGGCTCTCCTACACACAAGACCATGGCTTAATGTCCCATCCGATGAATGACAGCCTTTTGAAGCTCATTGGTATTCCCTATTGAGCAGGGTGGGGAGTTTCGTGAAGACAAATCTCAATGCTGGTCAAACTGGGACTCGAACCTGGGAACTACAGATTATGAGCCTGGTGTGCTACCAATTGAGCCACCCCTGCCCCAGAATGGTTGTGGCATGGGGAGTATCATAGGCTATAAAACATTATATCTTATGCTTTCTTTCCCCCTGAAAAAGGGAAACTATGGAAACGATTGTTCCGCTATATCTTCAGTTGGTTGGTTGGTTTGTTGGTTGCTTTGGGTTTTATGGCGCATGGGCAGCTGGGCCAAAATGCACCAAACAAATAGATAAAAGTCATGCATACCTGCAACCAAATTTAAAATCAGAACGCAACAATGTAAAATAGTGTTGTTTTAGGGTTGTTTTACCTCAGAGTGGCACTTTTTTGCACAACATGGGCTAAATGGCCAGGTCACATGGACCCCGAAGGCTCAGAGAAGGTTGGGGGAGGGGACCCACTAGAACAGCTGTTGGGAGACAGATGGTAGCCTCCCGTCAAGGCCATCCAGCGTGTTCTTTAACGTGCACAGGGTATGGCTCTCCTGCACACGGGGCCATGGCTTAACGTCCCATCCGACGGACGGCGGCCTTTCCAAACCCATCGGTGTCCTTTACATCATCTGGCAGCCACATCCACCATCCATTTCTGTTGGGTGCCCAGTCACATCGGTATCAGGGGCAATGATTTGGCAGATGCTGCTGCCAGGTCAGCCACGCCCCTGTCCGACTCTCCGTTGTCGGTTCCATATCTGTATTTCCGGCAGCGTTTTACCATCGAGCTCCAGGCACAATGGCAGAGATCTTGGTCAGAACAGCTTACGAACAAGCTCTTTGAGATCAAACCTATCATCAAACCATGGCAGTCTTGTTATCGCAGGAATTGCAAGGAGGAAGTTGTACTTGCTCGGCTCCGCTTAGGTCATTCATTTCTTACTCATTCGTTTCTACTACGGGCGGACAACGTACCTAAGTGCGAGTTTTGTGACACCGTTTTAACTGTTAAACATGTTTTAATTGAATGTCAAGCTTTTAATTTTGGACATAAAATGTATTTTAACTTTCATGATTTTGTGTCCGAGCCTCTTACACTTGGACATCTTTTAACTGATCATTGCTTTTTACCATCAGTTTTTTACTTTTTAAAGTATTGTGGTTATTTTAATAGATTTTGATTTTACCTAATATTTGGTATCGCCCAGGTCTTTTACGCCTAGGATTGTTATAACTTATATTTTTCATGCTGTTTTACTGTTTTTTACCTTGTATTTTCTATATATCACCCAGGTCTCTTACACCTGGGATTATTTTATTCTTTGTTTCTGGTCTGCAATGATTACATCACAGCAGACCATGGCCGATCCCACTGATGTGCCGGACTTCGAGCCATCTGTAAAGACAGGCAAGAAGTCCGGGTGCTCAGCACGATGGCTGGCAAAGAGTTGTTGGTACACCTAGTCGGGTGTAAAGACCTTCCTCGTCCTGCACAGGGAAAAATCACAGGAAGGGGAAACAGCAAGCCACGGTGGAATTGGCTCAGCTGTCAACTGTGCGACACTATCGAGACTGGTGTTGATGCCTCTGAGGTAGCCTCGGACTCACAAACCAAAAGAACGAATGGCAGTTGGCCGACTAGTGTAAAGCATTTCCCACTCTGGACTGAAAACGCAGTCCCAAGTGGAATGGTTAGGCAGGGATTGCAACTTCGATGCATATAGTAGGGACAACTGCTGATGGCGAAGAGATAAAGAAGGTTCGTTGGTCTCAATGTAAAGACTCTGGACCGGTGAGGTGAGGAAGGCTCCCTTGCAAACACAGAGGGCCTGGTGATGGAGGGGTCCAGCACCTTCACCACCGAATCCCGGGCGGAGTCGTACACCTGGGATCCGTAGTCCAGTTTCGATCGGACAAGTGCACGGTAGAGGCGGAGCAAAGAACATCGGTCCTTCCCCCAAGAAAGGGAGGAGAGGACCTTGAGGATGTTCAATGCCCATGTGCACTTGGACTTGAGATGTCGAATATGAGACTAAAAAGTACGGCCGCGACAGAGTGTTGCCGACACAGACACGAAAGTCACAACGAGGTCACGAAGAATGCCGAATCTCCAAGCCATGTCGTACGATTTTTCGATGTTGAAGAAAATTGACACCAGGTGCTCTCTTCGTAAAAAGAATTTCTGATAGCCGATTCGAGGCGTATCAGATGGTCAAGAGTTGACCGTTGCCTGCGAAAGCCACATGGGTGTTGGAAAGAAGGTTGTGATGTTCTAAATACTAGATAAGTCTGGCATTTACCATTCTTTCCAACACCTTGCACATACAGCTCGTCAATGCAATGGGACGATAATTGGAAAGAATCTTGGAATCCTTTCCTGGCTTCGGGGAGGCCAAGAAGATGGCCTCCCGCCAGGAGTCTGGAAACTGCTCCTCCAGAAAAATGCGATTGAAGAGTCGGAGCAGTCGATCCTTACTCGATGGTGAAAGATGTTTGAGCATGGCATAATGGACATTATCTGGCCCAATAGCAGATGCACAAGAGGAGTGCAGAGCAAGGCAAAGCTCCTCTGATATAAATGGCATGTTGTAAGGTTCCAGACCATTCGAGTGGAAGGACAGCGGAGAACGTTCCACGCTGCCCTTCTGGGCCAAAAACTCAGGGGAGTAAGAGAAAGAAGAAGAGATGGAGGAGAATGACTCCCCCAGAGTGTCAGAAATTGCTCGAGGTTCAGCAATTGCCTGTCCATTCTGCTCCAGGATCGATAACGAGTGGAACATGTAGTTCCCACCCATCTTCCGGACTTTATCCCACATGACCTTAGAACTGGTCGTGTGGGTGATAGAAGTCATATATTTGATCCAAGATTCTTTCTGGCGCTGGACCAAACAGGTTTTTGCCCTGGTGCGTTTTAATGGTTCAAGGTTGGGGGACGTCAGATATCTTCAAAACACCCCATAATCCTTGTTCTGAGCCTTACAAGCTTCGGTGCAATTGGGATTCCACCACGGTTTTGGGAACCGCGGAAACCGAGTCGAGGTCTGAGGAATAGTAGAGGCAGCTGCATGGATGATGCAGTCTGTCATCTCCGCCACTGCAACATTGATGGTCTCCTGGCTGACAGAGTGGTCATCGAGCTCAGAGAGCAGCTCTAAACCACCCCAGTCAGCTCGATCAAGCCTCCACCGTGAGATGCGTGAAGGGCTGCAAGGCCTCCCAAGGGAGATGGTGCACACCACAGGGAGGTGATCGCTTCCATATGGATTGTCCTCGACCTTCCATGTAAAGAGTGGAAGGATCGAGGAGGAGCAGATGGTGAGATCAATGGCAGTGAAAGTGCGGGTTGGGGAGTGAAAGTAGGTACTGAGACCAGTGTTCAACAGGGAGAGAAGGATCCAGGAGCCACTGCTCCAGGACCCCACCCCTCCCGTTGGTGTCAGCACTGCCCCATAATGGACTGTGTCCGTTGAAGTCCCCCAAGATAAGGAAGGGGAACGGCAGCTGCGAGACGAGATCATCAAGGTCTTCCTGGAAGACGATGCTCCCAGGCAGAAGATAGACAGAGCAGACAGTCAGCGAGAACCCCACAAAGAGGCGGATGGCTACCACCTCTAAGTTGGTGGTGAGTGGTACAACCTGGAATGGAGAATGGTTGCTCACGAGGATAGCGATGCCCCTGCGAACTGGACCATCTCCATCCTGGTCCTGGCGAACTATGGAAAAGTGCCGGATCGTGGGATCTGTGACTGGCTGCAAGTAAGTCTCCTGCAGGCACACACAGATGGGCTGGTTGCCTGGAGGAGGGCCTTGATGTCGTCAATATTCCTCTGGAATCCACGACAATTCCATTGTAGGAGTGTGGCCATCTCAGGACTTAGAAGAATTGGCGGATGACGAATTCCTATTCAACTTAACCGTCGCAGAGGACAGTGTAGTGAATAGGGGGCTGTCAGTATCCATGTCCTCGGAATTGTCTGAGGGGCATGGATTGGTGACTGCACGTTGTGGAGGTGTGATTATGATTTTCTTTTTTGGCCCTGGTGGAGGCCCCTTTGGTTTGGAAGGTCTTGCTACTGAGGACGGGGAAGAGGAGGCCTTCCGGTGGAGGTGGAAAGCTGAGTTGCAGGAATGGAAACCGGGGTTGATGTCGAAGTTGACACCACCCTCGGTTTCGTCTGCGTAAGGAGGTATTTTTCTGCAGGTGAGAAAGACTCAGTTGGTGGTACACTGATATCAGGTGGAAGTCATTGGAACGATGAACTTTCCAATGACTGCACTGGCATAGGAAACCTTGACATGTGGGGCAGGTGGTGCAGCTAGCTTTCTCGCCTCAGCATGAGATGTTGTCTATGACCTTTAGACGCTGAACCTCCTTTTCCTCCTTCCATTTCGGACAGTCGCGGGAGTACGCCAGATGTTCACCACTGCAGTTCACACAGCATTCCTTTTCTGCTGTGCAGTCAGGATCCAGATGATCCTTACTGCCACAGCAAGCACAGGTGGGCTTGCCCCGGCATACTGTGTGGGCATGACCGTATATCTGACACTGAAAACAGCGCAGAGGGTTTGGTATATACAGCTGAACCTCACAATGCAAGTTACCTGTCTCGATGGAAGAAGGCAGGTGTGGCATATTAAATGTCACAATCAGTACCCAGGAGGGTACCAATTTCCCATCACGGCGTGTCGAAACCCGGTGGAATGCTGTTACTCCTTGAGGTGTGGGCTCTGAGAGGTATTCCTCCTCAGTGACTTTGAGGAGGCCCCACTCAGTGATCACACCCCGAGAGGAATTCAGAGTTTTGTGGGAGGTGACCTCAACAGCCACCCACCAATCTCTGTAACCTTAAGGAGTAGTTCGGAGTGTTTAGAACAAGCAGTCTCAACCTGCAAGTCGCCAGATTGTAAGCGCTCGACAGATTTCGGCACTCCCGCAAGACCTTTCAAACCTTTGTTTACGAAAAATGGGGGCATTTCCCAAATTACCTGATCACCCGTTGAGTGGATGATCAGGAATCTGGGGAAAGACATAGACAAAGAAGACGACGGCATTGATAACAGAGACGAGGAAAATGGGGGCTCATGTCGAGCCCTCTATGCAGCATTGATCACATTATTTTCATCATCAATTTCTTCATTTTTGTTTTTTGTGTGGTTCAGTGCCTACTGTCCCCACCCTCCACAGAGCCCAACAAGGGGATGCCCAGTCAGGCGCCAGGGCTACGCAGGCACTATACCAACACAAACAGTGAGCCAAGCCCTCACAAATAAATAAAAGGAAAATTAAAAGAGAAATGTACAGAACAAAAACATTCTACACAAAAGGAACAAAGCGTAAAATAACAAAATTGTGAAAGACCAAACTGGCCTCACAAAGAAAGAATAACTTCAAAAGGAAAATAAGTTGTGAGGAAACTTGCAAACCTGTACCCAGACCATGGGCAAGGTTACTCACTGCTCTGCATAGTTGACCCTAGTAGGACTTGCCCACCAGCCGATTGCTCCTGGGGGGGGGGGGGCACCACAGGATCTCCCGTTTACTGGTAGCAGAAGCCAAAGCAGTGTATAGCAGAGGCCTCGGAATCCGCTGCCCAGCCCCGCAACAGACAAGCACCCAATGGCAAGGTGGCCAAAGGGGACCCCGCCAGTCATGAGCTGAGGAGAGAAGACGGGACCCCCGAGCAACTACCAGGATCCTCCTTTCCCGGGACACGGATCTCCGCACACAGCAAACATGCGGGCGAGCGTTTAGGACCCTGTGAAGGTAACCGAATCAGCGGAACCTTCACAGGGTGGTCCCCCTCACCACGTACAGGCGCTCGCACCGAGGGGGCACTATATCTTCAGAATGCGATGGCTGAAAGTATAAAGTTATGCGTCATATGCAAGCTTGTGAAGTGGGGAGTGTCATAGGCTATAAAAAATTTACCCCCCCATACTTTCTTCTCCCCTCAAAAATGGAGAAATATGAAAAACATCGTTCCAATATACTTCCTAATGCAAGGATCCCAAAAAGGGGGATGATTTTTGCATGGGTGGGCCTTAAAAATCATATCTGATATTAAAGCTTGTGACGTCTTCAATGTCGTGGGCTACTTTAAACATGACTCTAAAACAGGGGAAGGAAAAATGTGCCCGATGTTTATGAATGATATATGAAAGTTTCTGAAGGTAAATGTTTCTAGTGATAAGAAAAAATTAAAAAAATACTAAAGAGTAGAAAATAAAACTAAAGCATATAGATGGTCAGTCACTGAATTTGTATTCACTTCAAACGGAAAATAGGGTGCCGATTTCCCTACATAACAAGATTGCTGGCACCTATCTTCTTTAAAGTGAATATGAATTCAGTGACTTATTGCATGATCAATATGCTTTAGTTTTATTTTCTACATTTTAAAATGCATATGGGAAAATAGTTTTTTTTAATTTCTAATTTATATAATCATTATTTGATGTATTACAGTATTTGCCGGCATATAGGACACAGCGGCGTATAGGACGCAGCGGCGTATAAGACGCACCCCTTTTTTAGACATATTTTTAAGGGTAAAAAAAATTTCCACATTGTTTCATGAATTTCCATAAAGATTTAGGGGGCCTAGGGCCCAGCAACCTGGCTGAGGCTTTGCCGGTCGGAATGATCCCCAGCTGGAGCATGCCAAAGGCTTTGCCAGCTGTGGTGGGCAACAGCTGAAGCATTGCTAAGGTTTTGCCGGTTGGGATGGTCCCCGGCTGGAGCATTGCTGAAGCCAACCGAGGTTGAAGATGCTGCTGGCCGGCTTGATTGCCGGTCGGATGGTGTCGGAGACCTCACCTCTCAGGAGACCTGTGTGGTCTGTTCGACGGCTCTGCCGAAAGGTCTGAACCCGCCTTGTAGGCACGAGCTGTCCAAAAAGTCTGGGTCTTACTAAGAGTCTCCACCCAGGACGCCGATCGAACTTGGATCTATATATCCTTGTTCATGGCTAACCGGGGAATAGATTAAAGCAAGGTTTCTTCCGGTGGTCAGCTTTCCTTCTATAGGACTGCTGCCATGTGAGGCTGGGGTTGAGGTGCGCCTATAGGGCGTATTCCTTGCCCCCGGCTCTAGATAAGCACGGCTCTTCATAACCAGGTAGTGCTGTACAAGCGGAACCGGGAATTGCCGTGGTTGCATAAGATCGCAACAAGAGATTCATTGTACTCATTTTATAGTTATTTATGTATACAAAAAATTTAACTACGGAACATTGTAGTTAGGTACCTTTTAATGTTCATCCTCAAAACCCAGAAATTCATCTCCAGAGCTAAATGAAGAATCACTTGAAGCCTCTTTTTCAGAAACTGAGTCTTCGTATAACAAATCATCCTCTGTGCCATCAAGTGAGTTACTAATACCACATTTTTTAAATGACTTTACAACTCTCATGTTTCACAGCATTCCATGAAGTTTTGACCCATTCACAAATCTGCAAAATGCTAGGTCTCTTCCTTCCTGATGGTGTCACGTCAAAATCTGTAGACTGCATCCAACTGTTCCATTTCTCCTTCATGAATCCTTTAAATGGTTTATTAATGCAGACATCTAAAGGTTGAAGCTGGCTCGTTAGTCCACCTGGAATTACAGCTAACTGAGTTTTCAGTTGGTTGATTTTATTTTTTACAACTTCTGTTCTATGACTCCGAAACTGATCCCATACTAGCAAGGCAGGTTTCTTTAACAGTCCACCAGGACACCTAGACCACACATTGTCTATCCAGAACTTCATCCCCCCTTCATCCATCCAGCCCTTAGGATGAACGTGCACAAACACACCTTTAGGCAGTTTTTCCTTGGGCAAGGTTTTCCTTTTGAAAATCAAAAGAGGCGGCAATTTTGTTCCATTGGCACAACAAGACAGGTTGGGATGGGTTGTTTTACCTCTGAGCGGCACTTTTTTGCACACCATGGGCTAAATGGCCAGGTCACATGGACCCCGAAGGCTCAGAGAAGGTTGGGGGAGGGGACCCACTGGAACAGCTGTTGGGAGACAGATGGTAGCCTCCCGTCAAGGCCATCCAGCGTGTTCTTTAACGTGCACAGGGTATGGCTCTCCCGCACAAGGGGCCACGGCTTAACGTCCCATCCAACGGACGGCGGCCTTTCCAAGCCCATCGGTGTCCCCTACTGACCGTGGGCAGGGCGGGGAATTTTGCGGAGATAAATCTCAACGCTGACCCAGCTGGGACTCGAACCTGGGAACTACAGATTACGAGCCTGGCGCGCTACCGACTGAGCCACCCCCGCCCCGCACCACAAGACAACACAACTGTGCAATGCATTTTCTCATGTCCACAAGTTTTAACAATAACACTTCTTGCTACTTTGGAATCTACTGTTTCGTTTGAGGGTACATCGAACGTCAATGGGACCTCATCCATGTTTGCTATTTGTGAAATTCAAAATTTCCTCTTTTTCTTGCATTAATGACAAATTTATGAAACTCGATAATCTTGTCTTCATATTCTGTTGGCATCTTTTGTGCTATTTTTGTTTTAGTCCACATATGTAAGTCAGTTCTCTTCATGAATCTAGAACACCATGACGTTGATCCTGTAAAATCAGCAATGTCTCTGTTAGTAGCTATCACTCTTGCTTGTTGAATAGTAATTTTTGTGGAAACTGAAAATCCCGAGCTTCGGTGGAATATCCAAGTTTTTAATTCTTCTTCTAGTTCCGGCCATTTTGCAATTCCATGTCGCAGATTATGTTTACTATGCATAGCTTTTTTTAGGTCTTCTTCCTGTCTTCTCCAAGTTTTTATCATCTTTTCTGTTGGCGGTGATCCGAAATTCCTCTCTGCTGCCCTGTTTCCGTGTTCTTTGGCATACTCAATCACTCGTGCTTGAATGCAATATCAATGCAGAATCTGTGTTGTTTTTGAGCCATGTTTCGCAGCAAAAACACGAGAAAGCTTCTTCGGTACTAAAAGTTTACGTTTTTGTTGCCTTGAGGCGCTGTAATCGGTAACGACGCGCCATGCTTGGCTTTTCGAAAAAATATGCCGGTGAAATGTGATCACGCATGCGCACATTGGATGAATCGTAACCTTGAGATGTCAGTGGATCTGAACTCTATTTTACTGGAATGCTGCCTCTGTCAGTAGTGAAGCATAAAATACATCACCCAACTTATTATTTTTACAGAACAAAAAAAAATATGGAAACGATTTATTTGAAACCACTCTTTCACAAAAGGACAAAATGCAAAAGAATACTTATATAGGTATATTGATATAAACCAAAAGTTTTAGACTGAAATTTCAACTCATAATTTTGATTACCGGCGCATAAGACACACCCCATATTTTAGGTGTATTTTGAGGGGGGAAAAGTGCGTCCTATACGCCGGCAAATATGGTATTTAGACAGTCACAACATTTATTTTGCGAATCAGGGCTGTGTTGGTTGCTTTTGCATTGTCAATAGAATTTTAACATTATGGCCACTGACTGGAATATAAACATTATTATAGTGATGACGCAAATGCGCATGTGCTGAAATAGAATAGAACTGAACTGCAGGAGGCTGATTTTACCACAGCCACCAATAGTTGAAGATCTTGTTACTTAGCAAAGATCTTCATTTGACTATGGCAGGCTCGACAGGCCTAAACTTTTCTGACAAGATGTGTTTAAAATGGGTTGCCAACTTTCTTTTTTGCTAAAGGAAGAGTACTTATGTATGAAGAATTTAAGAACATTAGATATGAAAATATAAAATGTGTTGAACATTTGGCCTACAATGCACAGCTAAAAGTTGGCTAAATGCATGGTTTGTTTTATTTTATAACCATATAACGTTTTTTACATTTCATTGTAAAATAAATTAAATATATGTAATAAAATGCATATATAATAAAATTGATATTCTAAATTTAACATAAAAGAGACAACTGCTTAAGTGATAATTTACAATGAGTAATTCAGCTTAAAATAATATAAATTTATAATCAGAACAAAGTAAAAAAACAGGAAACCCTTACATTAGATACAATTTCCATGAATAATTTTTTAAAATACAACTAGAATAGGGAGGAAAATGCATATATACCTAGGTAATTATCACAGTGGAGGGTACCAGAAGAGACACAACATGTCCAATGTTGGTGTCCCCAACACTGGATATGTTGTATCTCTTCTGGTATCCACTTGTGACTGCATCGACTTTGCATCATTTAATTGGGGCTAACAGATAAAGAACAAAAATACTCCCTATCACAAAGAGTAAGGCTGAACATAGCTCAAAATATGATTTAAAAAATAGCTTCAAAACACAGGATACAAGTGCTTACTATCAAAACGTCTAAACAAATGTGTGCTTCTAGGAATTTATCAGTTTCACGTCCCATCTGCTGCACTATCTGACAGCAACATCCACTGACAGGACCCTAAAAACTGCTACCTGAATTGTACACATAAATTTTTTTTTAATTTGTTTTCCAAAAAACAAACGGGTCTTAATCTTCCAGGGCTATCAGTGCAGTAGCATGTGCGAAATTTTCATTTTTGGGGCATAACCACTAATCAGTATCACTAGTGTAACAATTGAAACTTCTAATTTTTAAAAAATAGAAATTTCCATTTAAAACTTTTTTTTTACACATACAAGGTGCAATCCAAAGGTTCCTGGACTGTGCTGATAAAAAATATAGGCTTATCTTGGGTTTTATTCACTATTATCTCCTTCAAAGTAGTCCCCTTGGAAACTAATATAGTGAGCCCAGTGCTTTTCCCACTGCTGAAAACACCTCTGATTTTCCTGTTTTGAGATGTTGTTCAGCACCTCCTTCAATTCTTCCTGACTCACTTCCACACAGTCAAATCGTCGACACTTACGGTGGAACTTCATCTTGGGGAACAGGAAGAAGTTGCAGGGGGTGAGATCTGATGAGTATGAGGTTGGTAGTGACCCACATGCTTCAGGATCTTGATACAGTAACGTATTGCCACTCTCTGGCCTGTAAGAATAAACTCTTTGTGGATGATTCCCCCATATCAAGCAACATATCAGCATGTTACAGTATATCAAATGAAAGCTTGCAATGCGGGGAATGTTATCTAATAAATATTTTAGACTGTTTAAGACCTGAGTAATTTGGGAGTAAATCTGCTACTATTATACATTGTTCAAAACTGAGATTTGGATTAATTTGATTGAGATGTGCAATTTTCTCCAGTGACATTTCCTATAAAAAAGTCATTCAAATAACATGGAAGTGTTCCAATATAGGGTCATGTATGCATTAAGCTTCGAGAACCAATAGCTTAAAATACAATCTTTTGTAATATGAAGCAGTATTACATTATAAAATATTTGTAGAAAAAAGCATGAATGTATGAGGATTATCTTTATGTTTTTTACCAGTTAAATTATTTATCTTACCTCATTATCCTCTAATAAGTTACAGCTTTATTTCATAACAATTTTTAAACTATTCCAAACTCTAGCTACATTAATCTTTGTACACTTTAACATGTTGAGAATTTCACTGTGACATGCAAGTGACATTAATATTAAACTTCCTGTAGGAGAATGTGCATCACTTTGCCAGGCAAGACTAATAATTTTGGCTGCATATCAATGAGATTGTTCATGACTTATGTGATAGGTATAGTCTTGTAGAGTAAGAATAGCAATAGTATGAAGCATCAATAGTCAAGTTAATGCAATGTTCCTTTGGCTGTATTTACTGATGATCTATGAAGTTTTCCATCTTAATAACTGGTCAAACCATTTCTTTAATGATTGTATGTAAACTCAGTTGATTTAACCTTAAATTAATGGTAATAATTGAGCAGTCTAAGTTTGATAGTATATTTTTGAAAATGACATTGACTTTTTTATGAATCATTGTTTTAGTGTAATCTATCCTGACTCATGGAAAACAAAGAAAAAAATTACTTAGCAGGGTATTAAAAACTTAAAATGTAGACTCAAAGAACACTGCCAGAGGGTAATCATATCATAAATTAGCTAAATAAATGAATCATAATTACTTTCGATTAACGTATAAATTATATTTAACCATGGAATTAAAATTAATTAGAGGTTGTATTCATTCTTAAAAATCCAATGGCCTTAAAACCAAGAAGCATGTGCTATAAAAATCTGCTAGTCTCATCATCGAAGGAAATAGCTCCAAAATCCACAATAGTAATCCTCACTTTGTTTAAATGCTAGCAGATTGAAGATTGGCCTTCGAAAACTCATTACTATCACTTCATAAAATGATTTCCTCAACAGTTTGAATGGTTGATATGTCAAGTACTTCCCTCTGAGAAAGAAAGTTACTTTTAACTATTAACACTTTGACTGCCGTATGAATCATATATGATTCACACTTAATTTGCTACTGGGGCCACGTGAATCATCTATGTTCACATACAAATTTGTAGTTCAGGGCGTGTGAAGCACACGTGATTCACAATTTCAAAGTTTGTTTTTAAGCAACAAATTTATAAAAATTATATAAACTTAAATTGTATAGCATTTTATGACCATTTTTAGTTGATTTAACAAAAAAAACGTGGCCCCAGGCCTCAGAAAAATTTTAACATTGTGGCAGTCAAAGTGTTAATCATAAAAGAAACCTCCCTCCCTCATTAAATTATATTTTTAAAAATATTGCAAAAATAGAAAAAAATAGTTGAAAGTTAAATCATATTAGCATACAAAACAGATCAAACAGTGCTTTGGATAACTTGAACATTTTTAAAAAAAATTCTCACATTATCTTAAGTTAACTGTAAGGAATTAAATGAGAACCCACTAACCCACATCATTACACAATTAATGATCTCTCTTCCTACTGAACTAGAAAAAAAAAAACACATAACCCCCAATGTATTACAGGAACACTGCAACTTTTTGTGGTCAAAGTGCACAAAAATGGATACATTTTCAGACCTTTGCTCTCCAAAAGAAAAACAATCATTTATAACTTAAGAGTATAATTTCTTTTCCCTGTTTATTCCAAACTATTAATACATAGCTAAATCAGCATATCTAGTAAAAAATTTAATAAAAGTTCTGGTGCTGTCAAATACCACACTTTTTGTTTGTAATATGCAATGATAGGTTTGTAAATGGTAGCTAGGTAGTCACTGGAAGGAGAGCTATGCACCAATCCCCTGTGATTATGCATAGAACCCAGCCAGGCCTAGCACCTAATGTCCGACCCTGCCTTCTTGTGGTGCAGGCCATTAGTACCTTTCAAAAGAGATACTCTCTTGTGGAAGTGAATGGAAGGGGAGGGCTGCCAGATTAGTGTAGCCTACTGATCTGCACAACTATGGCTAACTTTTTTTTTCTACCCTGCTGAGTAGTCAACCACATAGGGTTCTGGTGCTGACCATATAAACTTACTGAACTGGATTAAGGCTCTGAGCTTGATTATGGATCCTGAATTTGCTGCACTGCTGGGCTTCTGTGAAGAGAAAATTTGCCACTGTGTTTTTTGCTTGTTTAGGGGTTGACAGCTTCAAGTCAATAGATTCACAGTTAGCTGCTGCTAAGAATTTTTGGCTTGATGGCTTGGTTGACAAAGCCAAGGAAGCAGTTAGACAGCACAACAGCAGAGAGCTGTACCAGATAGTTAATGTTTTGTGTGGTACAAAACGGACAGGTATACAAGGATTGAAGGATAAACAAGGTAAGGTTATAGAAGGTGAGGATTCTGTCATGGCTAGGTGGGCTGAGGATTTCAGCGATGTTCTAAACAATATGGTTAGTTCTACTCTCATTGTTTGTAATGATGATAGATGCATTACTGACTTTAATGTTGGCCCTATAACACAATCTGAAGTTATTTTGGCTATTTCTAATCTTAAACTATATAAATCCCCCAGGGGTAGATGAAATTAATACAGAAATGTTTAGAGCTGGGATGTTCCAGTTACCACTTGGATGACTGAAATTTTGAATATCTTTTATGATAAAGGCATGGTTCCTAAGGATTTTATCAGAACTATTATTATACCTATTTTCAAAAAAGGTGATCGCAGTTCTTGTGATAACTATAGGGGTATCAGCCTACTCTCTGTTCCAGGGAAAGTTCTTTGCATGATTGTACTTAATAGAATTAAGAATCTTGTTGACAGGCAATTGTGTGATGAGCAATGTGGATTCAGAAGTGGTAGGGAACGTGTAGCTCAGATATTTTCACTTAGGCAGATTCTTGAGAAATGTTTAGAGTTTCAGAAACCTTTGGTTGCTAGCTTTGTTTATTTCAAAAAGGCTTTCGACTCTGTTGATTGTCATAATTTGTGGTTGATTGTGAGATCATATAGTATACCAGACCAGTTAGTTAACATAATGAAAGCTCTCTATAATAACACTGAGTTGTGTGTGAAAGTTGGTAAGGCAATGTGTGAAAGTTGGTAAAGCAATTGGTTTAGCATTGTTTCTGCTGTTCGACACGGGTGCATTTTGTCTCCTTTTCTCTTTAGTTTGGTTGTTGATTATGTTATGCGAAATTCACTGCAAGGGAAAGATTTTGGCATTAAGTGGTCTGGAGATAGGAAAATTTCTGATTTAGATTATGCCGATGATTTAGCCCTTTTGGCAAACAATGTCAATGCGATGAACTCTTTCATTCGAGCTGCTGATGAGACTGGTAGTAGAGCAGGTTTGGTATAAACAGAGAGAAAACTAAAGTGATGAAAATTGGTCAGGTAGGCTGTGATTCAGTTAATCTGAATGGTTGCAGTCTTGAGCAGGTGTCACAGTTTAATTATCTTGGGAGCTATGTAACAGATAATGGTGATGTGTGGCATGAGATTAACAGATGAATAGGGATTGCTACCAGGACTTTTAAGAATCTATGAAGAGTGTGGAGTAATAGGTGTCTAAAGACTAAAATTAGACTATATAATTGTTTTTTTTTTTCTAGGGTTAGTTGCGGTAGCAAAACTTGGACACTTTGTAAACTAGATAACAGGAAATTAGATGCTTTTGATTCTAGATGCTTATGCAGTATCTTGGGCATTAGGTGGTTCAACTTTTAAATATTGATGAGGTTAGGCAAAGGAGTCAGCAACCTCCTTTAAGCACCATATTGTGCAGAGAGATGTATTATAACACCATATTGTCCATTGATTTGGCCATGTTGCCCTTATGGATAATTATAGATTGGCGAATAGGGTTTTGAACAGTGTGCCTGTTTCGAATTCAGCCTCAGAAAGAGGGGGAGACCTAGGATGCGGTGGGCAGACAATGTCAAACAGGACCTTGTTAGAATTGGTGTGCAGTGGCCAGATGCATAAGATGTAGCTCAGGACAAATATGCTTGGAGAACTAATTTGCACGGTCTGGTTGGACCTCTGTAGCCCATGGCTGCTTGAGGATGATGATGATGATACAACGATACGAAATATCTGATCTACACATTCCCTACCACTTCTGAATCCACATTGCTAAATCCACATTGATATCACTACAATCATTTCTGAATCCACATTGATATCACTACATATCATATCATTGTATCTGAATACACCAATTTTGGATGCGGCAATGCAATTAAAATCAATATGACTGGATGTCATCAGGTCCATTGATTCTCAGTACCAGCAACTGGCACTATACTAGCCATGACATTCAGTTGCTGGTTATAATGGATCCAGATGGAGTGTGTACAATAGGCTCCTTTCTATCTGGGCTCATAGATGATGTGGTAATTCCATTTCTGCCATGCTGAATCCGCAGCATTAGCAAAATGCAAATTCGAATTATCCTTGTAATCTGTTTACATAGACAACACTTTTAATGGTTTGGGAATACAATAGCAATCAACTGACATATTTAATAGTATTTTACACACAATCAGGCCCAGATTTAGAATAAAATCAAGAGGGGGGGGGGGGGGCAAGAAACACAATTGAGACAGAACATTGTAAAAGTAAGGGCAAGAGATAGGATTTCCAATACATTATAACATTTCCTCCTCTGTTTTACAGGTCTTAAAAATATTTCTTGAAAAATGCATGAAATATAAATAATTTTAATTTCTGCCTCTATTACCCTTACTAGCATTCTATAGGTTGGGGGAGAGGAAGGGGCATGCCCCCTTGATCTGGCTTTACACTTAATTGCAACCAACTTAGTGCATCCATATAAACATAAAACAGCTGCTTTCAACTGATATTTTTTTGTGCATGCAGATATTGTTTTCCTCCCACATACACACCCTAATTGTTAATTGTTGAAAAAAAAAGTATTTATCAAATAGAACTAATGCTGCTTATCATATCAATCAAATCAAAATAAACTCTTTAAAATTTAAAAAAAAACCCAAAAACACACCATTTTACAATCTGGAAATTATGAAAGCAAAAATCACAATCTGGAATGCTTTGAATTTTTCCTAAAAAAACTTTAAATATGCAAATGGTTTGAAGGATAAACTTCCAAATTTTATAGCTCATTGGCAGAGAACTTTTAATCATCATATCCTTAAAAAAGCAATCTGCCACTATTGCACCTTGCTTTTAAGAATTTTCTACTTTTACCATTAGCAAACATTGGCTCTGTTGGCCATAAACAATTATCATAACCTATTACCAAGGTATTCATTTTTATTTGGATAATGCTGCAAAATTTCTCTTCTGTTCTTCAACTATAGAGAGTAAAAATCAAGACAGAGAGGAAAGGAAAACAAACATGACACTTAATTTACTCAAAAAACTGTAAATTATAAAACGTGGTGAAAAAAGGAGCAAACATACATAGTCGTATCAGAATAATATGACCACCCACGAAATCACAGTGTGCACATGACAAGGCCGACCACATGGAGACATAAGCAGCTGGCCAGGACAGATGAGCCGTAGTGCGTAATGTGAGCACAATGAGCAGAGGTATTGATTTGATGGACATTCAAAAAGGAATGATCAGCTACTGCAGCCAAGGGTAGAAGCATCTCGGAAACAGCAGACTTCGCCGGCTGTTCGTGAGGTGCTATAGTAAGGTTGTACCAAGAATGGACCGCTGGCACACTGCGTATCTCCAGACGTCATAACTGTAGAGCCCCAAAGGCCATCGACCCCAGAGAAGAACATCGCCTCCGTTGACTGGTAAAGGGCAATCGATGTGCAACAGTGCAGCAATTGACCACCCAAATGAACACTGGGGCACCCAGGTATGTGTCTCTGATAACAGTAGATCGAACCCTGTTACACATGGGTCTCCGGAGTCGACACTGCGTAAAGGTGCCCATGTTAACCAAGGACCATCAGCAAAGACGCCTGCAGTTTGCACGGGGCTACCATCATTGGACAGTGGAAGAGTGAAAAAAGGTTGCCTTCTCTGACAAATCAAGGTTTCTACTCCACAGAAGTGATGGGAAGTGGTAGATATGGCGTCAGACACACAAGAAACAACACCCAGACACGCTTGTCGGCTGGCGGTGGCAGTGTGTATGTCTGAGGGATGTTTTCCTGGTACCACCTGGGATCGCTGGTACCAATGGATGAGTCCCTGAATGCCAATGGCTACCTGTCCATCCTCGCTCCCCCCCCCCCCCCACTGAAAGGGGACCACATTGTCGTGGTGGTGATGGGGGGGGGGGGGCTAAGGTGCCGCAGAGAAGTTGGGTGCTGGTGCGTGGGTGTCCCTGGTGTGCCTAGCAGTTCCGAAGGAGGTGGCCTGTATTTGGAGACTGCTGACCGGGATTGGTGTCCCCGGTCAAGTGGTTCATCATCTTGGCCCCAGAGAAGTTCATTCTGTGTTGAGCCCTGGTGGAGGTGTGCCTGTATTTGAGGGCCCCGAAGTGGGCTCGTCTTGGCCCCCTGAGAAGGCTGGGTTCGGAGCATTGCTGGGGTGGCTGCGTGTCAGTGGCCCAAATGGAGAGGACGAAGTTGAGGGCTCTGCGACTGGGATCCCTGGTTGACAGGCTTATCGATGGAACAGCCGAACTAAAAGTCCCCTGCAAGCTTCTTTTGGCAATCCAAGTTTAGATGTTTTTATTGAATGACGTAGTGGAGGACCTTTAGGTGCCTTTGTGAAGCTGGGTACCGGCTCGTCGGTGTCTCTGGCGTGCCTTGTGACCTTGATGGAGGGGGCCCGCTGACTGGGATTGAGTCCCCAGTCAGGTGGGCTCATTGGCCGACCTCAGCAAAATCCTAGGCCGCCTTGGTGCCCTGATGGAGAGGCCTTTGTTGAGGGTCTGCTGACCGGGATTAGGTGGCCTGGTCAAGTGGGCTTATCGACTCAGCCACAGCGAAGTCTTTGGTCACCGTGGAGCCCCGATGGAGTGGCCCTTGTTGAGGGCCTGCTGACTGGGTTTGGCTAGCCCAGTCAAGTGGGCTCATCAACTTGGCCACAGCGAAGTCCTGGGTTCGAGGTATTGCTTGGGGGGGGGGGGGGTTGCCAGTTGGTGTCCCAGATGGAGAGGACGAAGTCGAGGATCATGCCGAACGGGACTGGGGACCCCTATTAAGCGTGGCTCCAATGGGAAAAGCCAACAAAGTGTCTCCACTACAATAGTTTCCCCAATTGAAAAGTTAGGAATTTCTGTTGATTGGCTGACTAAATTCAAAATTTTACCATCACAGATGTGATTATGTTTGGCAAACAGATTTGGCAGGAAATTTCACTGAAATGTTTGGCTTTACAATTTAGGCAACGCTCGAAATTCGAAAAGACCTCTCACTACACCTCAATGATTAAAAATCCAGACTAGCATGATTTATCAGTAAGGTCTCGCTTGAAAGGACAGGTCCTTTCCCTGCTGTTATACAGCAGTAATGTTTTTTATTGAAGGTTCTCTAGAGAGTGGATGGTGATTAATGGCAATTCCCACAAGATTTAGTGCTGTCTTGAATAGGTGGTGCGTGACTGGTTCCAGGAACACGACAGCAGTGTCTCCGTTCTCCCTTGGCTGGCAAAATCGCCCAGCCTCAATCCCATAGAGCACTTGTGGGACTATTTGGATCGACAGGTTCAGCATGCAGACCTACAATCATGTCATCTCCAGAACCTCCATGCTCTGCTGGAGTCCAAATGGGTACATGTGCCTCTGGCAATCTTCCAGGGCCTCATTGCATCCATGCCATCTTGCTGCTGTCATCAGGGCCAAGCATGGTTATTCCCATTATTAGGTAGGTGATCATATTATTCTGATAAAACTGTGTAAAACAAAATATCAGATTGTAAACTTTATACGATATAAAGTTGCAGGAAGAACAGTTACTGAATATATTATTACATTTTAAAGTTGCTTTAACTGCAATCATACTTCTTCATAATGAGTTGGGTTGTTGTCTGAGTGGCACTTTTTTGCATGCCATGGGCTAAATGGCAAGGTCACATGGACCCCAAAGGCTCAGAGAAGGTTGGGGGAGGGGACCCACTGGAACAGCAATACCGAACAGAATAACGGTAGCCTCCCGTCAAGGCCATCCAGCGTGTTCTTTAACGTGCACAGGGTATGGCTCTCCCGCACACAGGGCCACAGCTTAACGTCCCATCCAACAGACGGCAATCTTTCCAAGCCCATCGGTGTCCCCTACTGACCGTGGGCAGGGTGGGAAATTTTGCAGAGATAAATCTCAACACTGACCCAGCTTGACTCAAACCTGGGAACTACAGATTACGAGTCTGGCCACCCCTGCCCCCTCTTCATAATGATGAAGTATATGAAGTACAATAGGTTAATCCAACTGGTGAGTGCTAGACATGCTTTCAAAATTAATGTTATAAGTTATTGATGTTTTGGCTTTACTTTTGCTTTACATAACTATTTATTTTTATTTACGTTGTAAATCTTATTTTTTTCTATGAACCAGAACTGCTCCACCCCCATCTAGTTTTAAGTCTTTTTGATGCTCAATTAAAATTCTGAACCCTATGTTTTGGCAGAGAGACTATTGCTTGGTACCTGAATTCTAAGTCATTCAGCACTTGACAGAATAATGATTATGAGTATTACAGTGACAACATTTGCTGTGTCTGCTTATTGCTATTTTTTTACATTTAACAAATTGATTTATTTACATTTGTAACCACTATCATATCTTATAGTCATTAATAAACATTTACAGATGCAAACAATTTCAATTATGTTTACTACTCATCAAAGTGTGCTTCTCCAGATTTACTCAACCACTAGATATACCTCAGTAAAATGAAGAAAATTTTAAAATCTGGAACCTCTCAATCCCCAAGAGTACCAGATTTTAAAAAGTTTATTATAGATAAATTTTTCAAATTTTGATTTACACAATCAGAATTATTTGGGGAGTAGTCTGAATGAATCAGACCCCCCAACTATATACACAATAGCTTTACTCTAAATCTCAAACCTGATAGCATGACAATTGCGTGGTAAAAAAAGTATGTTCTTTCTAAACAAAGCAATATCAACCACTTATAACTTACAAGAGACCAAAGAGAAGCATTACAGGAAACATTTATTTCCATTTTCTATAATCCAACCATGATTAAAATGGATTTTATTCAGAAGACCATTTTTTTTTTTCAGGAAAGAATCAAAAATCAAAGAGGCCAGCAGAGACAAAGGAAAGCACTACAAGAAAACAACAGAGCCAACATTTATACCTGATCTGATTCAACATTCAATAAACCATTTGTATCAGCACTAATTGCATCCATGGCTGTCTTAGAATAGGTAGATTAATAACAATATCTGTTGAACCTAAGACAAAGAGATTCATTTACTTGTGAATAAATATTCTAATATTTATTTAAACCCCTGACTGGGATTCCAACAGAGATGCAACCTCTTTGGATGACAATCCCAGTCAGGGACTGAAATATTAGAATATTACAAGTAAGTGAATCTTTTTGTCTTAAGTTCAGCTAATCCAAAAGTTCAGTGCAATGGAATTTTTTGAAGTCTGTTTCTTCTAATAAAACAATCGGAAGTCAAAACAATACACACAGGAAATTATCCTTTGTAGAATAATCTGGCTTTCAATGACTGTTTCCTACTGAATGAATCAGAAATCAAGCAAACACAACAAAATTTTTATCTATTACCTGCAATTTGATAAACAGCTCTTCATTTCTTTTTCGTTCAGAAGAAAAGGCTCTGAATAAAGTTCGCTTTAACCAAATTCGGATGAGAGAGTAGAAATAAATTTTTACCTGAGGTTTCATCTTCCTCATGGATGTCACATGGTGATTTAAACTGGTAGCTCCTGGCAGACTTCTGTGGCAAGCAGCTGCTTGAGGATCAATTTTATTACTTTTTCCGTTAAAAAAAATACCCCCTCAGGTAGCTGCTTGTCACAAAGGTCTGACAGGAGCCTTGCCAGTTTACATGTTATAGTAAAAGGTCTGTGAAGATGGAGAGACTTCAGCAGAAAAACAATACAAACCAATACTTTCATTCAAAGGAGTTTCCAGAAATTTCAATATATTGAAATATCAGATTAGAGAGTAAATGCTTTATTGAATATCAGATTAGAAAGAATTTAATGATTAATACACTGTTAAGTAATGATGAAAATGGGTACTGAGAAAAAATGTCTTGAGCCTGGTGAGATCTAAACACAAGACCTTCTGATAAAACAGCACTGTCATCAGGAGGTCAAAGGTTCCAATCCTACCTGGCCGTGACCACCGAGAGAGAAGGCCAAGGGACTGATTTATGATGTCACTAAGAGTGGTGCTTGCTGTGACTACGAAATCGAGCTAAATCGTGTCATGGAATTTCTTTCAGAAACACTGCGATGTTTCCTATATTCTTTTTGTCCAATTTTTCCAAAAATATTTTTAAAAAATGAGCGTTTTTAAAGTACATTAAACTATTTTCATTCAATACCAATTTTTTTTTATATGCATTGAAGAAACTACATATATCAAATAATGAAACAGAGACAAGGGTAATAAAAATTTCTGATTTATTCCCACACATTTATTTTACACAAATAAGAATTTCAAGGTAATAAGATTAAATGCATAGGTTCCCACAACAATCTTACTAGTGCTTCACACACATATATAAATATACACATTTTAAAATCAGAATTGCTTGTTCTCATCCTGCACTTATTGATATAAAAAACCACTTCAGAAATGTATTTTCTGATTAAAATTTAAATTTCTGAGTATTCCTAACTTCAATCGTTAAATAATCCTATGTACAGAAAGAATTACTGAAATCATACTGTTACTTGAGAGGTTTATCTTTTGCCTTTATAAAATATAAAGGATAATATAAGTATAATAAATAAATTATTAAGAAAAACATACGTGTATTTTGAACATTGTAAAAAACTTAGATTTATAGTGACCTACATAAGACGTATTTTGCTGCTGCAGTTTTTTTAATAAAATTCGTGTTTAAAGATATAATAATAATACACAAATTTAAAGAGTACGTCATCATTAATTTGCAGCCATTATTACTTGCATATTGTATATAAATGTTATATAAACTCATATTCTAATTACACTTCAATCTTATTCAGTGATGGCACTGATGAAAGCAAAGG
This sequence comes from Ryuthela nishihirai, assembly GCA_038380435.1. NCBI lineage: Eukaryota > Metazoa > Arthropoda > Arachnida > Araneae > Heptathelidae > Ryuthela > Ryuthela nishihirai. Next base: position 2,809,257 of record JAWZYU010000005.1, read on the forward strand.
TCAGTTACACAAAACATTTATTGATTTGTTGAGTGATTTAACCAAAAATTAATAACTTATTAACTAATTCACAAGTCCCATGTCGACAGGACAGCTCCTGTGATACTTTGCTACTGAATTCCTGTAACCCAGTTACTTAAAAGGTTTTTGTTGATTTCCCAATTTTAAATCATAATTCCTTTATTCAAAAAGTGTAATAATCATTCTTCTCCATTCAACTGATTGAAATTTTCTTAATAAATGATAAAGCTAATTCCCTACAGTACTTAAAGTATCTACTTATAGATTCTTACTGTGTGTCATGCCATTTACATAAATCAGTTAAAGATTAACATTTTACTAAACTGACATTCTGACACTTCAATTTTATTGTTATATCACTAAAGAGATCAAAATTGACAGTTTTCAATTCTGTTGGGTTAATATATGTTCTTCCCTTCACACACAAAAAAAAAAATCCTAAATTCCACTATATACAATTTCTATAACTTAATATTGAATTCCTGATTAACACAGTATCCTTTGCAATTTAGGATTCATTTATAATGTTTCAATAGTCATCTCCGTGACATATTTTTGAAAATAACTTTTTATCACAGCACCTAATTTACAGACCAATTTTCCTAAAATACAATATATCTGATATAAAAAAAGTTAAAGATGTAACTAGCATTATATTCCACTTTAACCCTATTTTGTGAGTGATGAAAACAGAGCTTACTGCAAAGTTCTCATCTTTGCTATTAACAACCAACATAAGAAAAAATTTCATGTCATCAACAACATGGAATTTCCTAAAAGATAATGCAAAATTTCTTAAAATTCAGTATGATGTTGAATTATGCATTCATATAAAATACTTAGTAGTCAATCCTCTAGATTTAACTTGTAAGCAATTGTGCTATGCAAACATTAATCAACTCCAAAAGATGATCATAATCTTTTTTTTTTACAATTTTTTTCCCACAAATGATACTGTAAGCTTACTATAGCACCTCAGCCTCAATTCACAGACCATTACTGTTCATTTAATATATATTAAAAATTTGATTTTACTTGATTTATATTCTAATGGTAATTTAATCAAATTTTGTGATGAAAAACAAATTTCTCAGTTTTGTTGATTGCTAAGAACCTTTAGGAAAAAATGTCCAAGACAATATAATAATCAATAGTAACTTCACCAAAAATGCACCTTATAAAATTTTAACATAATTGATAACTGCTAAGCTTTTAATTACACAAAAGGAAAACTATAAACCCATAAAATTATACATTATAATAAAAAAGAGTACCCAGACACTTCCAGAAACATTCAAAGTTGCCGAACTTTGAAAATAAGCTCTTTCACAGCAATTCTTCACAGTCAATAGGTAAAAATTGAAGATTTAATTTAGTTCTCAGTTTTCTACAATATTTACTTAATATTTAAAGAGTTATAGGAGCTGGAACATGTAGCAGCAGATGCCACTGTCAAAAACTTCCTAAGTATCATCCCAAATTGAAAACTGAACAAGCATTTATACATTTTATGGTACATTTTTGATAGTGAACTATTTGTTACAACAGTTGTATTTTAGCTTTTGAAGTAAATTTTAATAAGTAGTGAAAGTTAAATGTTTCAGCTTTCATAATTCTATAAATATTAAATAAATATTGCAAAAAAAAAGATTTAAAGAGGTTTGCATGAGAATTTCAATTTATCTCCAGCAAGTTTTCTCATTCAACTTATTTTCTGTTTGTAATACAGTGTATGCATAAAAATGTTTGGTTTAGAGAGAGGGTGCAAGCTCTCCTCCCTTCATAGGATGTTACTATAATTGGAATATGTAAGTAAAAAAAAAATAGTTGAATAGAATTGAATGACATTCCCTTTAGTTGCAATTTGATTAATTTACTTGCTCCCCCCCCCCCTAACTTTTTTCACAGATCTCTGTGTGCATTGGTTATAGTTTAGTGCAGGGGTCTCATATCTATGAGTTACTTGTCAATACATGGCAAATTTCATTTTAAGAAATAATAAACAAAACATTACCTACTGTTACATTTAAATATAAATTACTTTTGATGTCCAAACAAACTTCATTTATAGTGGTTTCATATTTGGTTAAACATGATCAGTTCCCCATACTCACGCAAGATCATTGCAGTCAAGCTAAGTTGCTAAGCAACAGTTTGTTACTTTGATAATGAATAGAATATATTGCTTATATATGCGTCGGAATGTACCAAAGCCCTCTATACAGAGAACACCAGATATCACATGACTGTAACATATTGAAAGAGGCTCTGCACTCTCGCAATGCTTTCGTCTTGCTTGTTCTTTCTGGCTATCGTATGGTACTGTTTTAAAATTTTGTTACTTTTGTAATAGACATAAATTACATGTTTTTGAGGTGAATACAACATGAATTGTAATTGTAGTGTGAGCTGCTTTGTGATAGTTCTTTGCTAGGCTTAACCACCATGACTCGATTCAGAAGTACTGTGTGCTTGGCTACAACAGCAACTACCACTATAATTGCTATAAAACACCTCTCCATGATGTTGATTCCCAGCTGTGGCTATGAAAAATACTAAAGTGTTTTATGGCAAGCAATGACAGTGTTGTTCAGTTGATATAACTAATGATAAATGACATATTGCTTTTTGTATATCAGCAAATAGGCCCACACTTAATACATTAGATTAATTTTGAATATTCAAATGTTTAACAAAATATAAGAGTGAAAGATGTTAATATACAGCATTGTTCAGTTCAGATCAATCCATGTAATAATTGGGTTCAACACCATCGTAATTCCTAAAAAAAATTAGTAATTGCTGCGAGTTTTGTTCCTGAAACTGAAAGCCTCTCTTTACTACGTCACAGACCATATAGCCTCTCTGTAGAGAGGCCTTTGGCTGCACAGAATGACTCCATGTTATTGCTATACTTTTTCCCATGGTTTAGTTTTCATTATATGCTTATACTCATTACAAAGAATCTAGATCACACTATGCTATTAGATAAATTGTTTAACTTACAGTATCATTTTACAAGAGTCTGAAGCTTTCTCTTTTCGACATTTGTTTGCTCTTTCATATCATTTCGTTTCTTACAATAATTATTTAACAATGTATTACTGGAAGCTCAAATTATCATTTTGCATATTTTTTCAGCTAAATGATCTTCTTCACACATGTCATGACATCCTAATAATTCCTCACTACTTAATAGATTTAATGTCAATACTGTGGCTAAAATTCTCTGATTTGGGAAATTTAAAAATTCATGCTCAAACTCACTACAAAGTTTGTTTTAACAACTATGTAATTATATACAATAGCATTTATAACACTCTGTTGTAGCCATAATAACCCACCTCTGTCTAAGTTTTTAATTAAACCGTGTGATGCATTTAATTGAATCTGGCTATCAAGAACAAAATATGTTTTGCAGGATTCACATTTCGTTTTTTTTTAAGAACTGAATAGGCACAGTAACCAGTCAAATAGGTTAAGACAGGCAGGTAGTCTCATATTTTTGCAATATCATCTTCAATAACAGTAATGCTAAAAGGAAAAGAACAATTAAATTTTCTTTTAACTCTTCACATCTCTGTTTGGCAGAAAAACTAGATATGTGGATATTCCCCATACTTTTAGTTGTAATTTCAGTATTGAATGCATCCTTAATTTGTTTTCACACTCATATACCTGCCTTATTGAAATGTGTTTTGGCCTCCGGCTAGTTGCCTGTATTTGCTAAATCTATCTTCTAAACAATCGGTTTGGAATTTCCCAGGCAATATGTATGCCATATTTAACTTTTCACAACAATATGAAGCTAATTCCAACAAAGCATGTGTTGATAATTTTAAAGCAGTATGTGTTTCATTGGTCAGCATACCTGTATCGCAACCCATAGTTTGCCATGAATCCAGCCAATCCATTAATTTATTTAAAAATAAATTCCTTTCATCAAAAGATGCTGCTGTGAGGCATTTTATATATGTCGTTTAGTCAAAGCTCCTTTAAAAGGAGATTTAGCATTTACTATATCCCACCATGTGTTAACAGTCTTAATGTATTCTGCAGCAGCACCCCTAAAATGAGGCAATTTATGTTTTTCACCCATTTATAAAAGTGCTTCTGCAACAAATTTATTAAAAATTTGAAGAACTAGCTTAACATTTTGCTTCTCTAAGTTAGAAAGTGACAAGGCATTCAAAGACAAATTACAATTATATTTAATTAGAAAGCTTCATGACATTGAAAGCAATAATTTAAGGGTTGAAAATGCTGCTGTAGAAAAGTTATGCTTTTCAACTAAACCCTCTGATCCAAATTTTGGATAAATCATGCACTGACCAGGATTTTTTTGATTAATCCAATTATTTCTTATACATTTTAACAAGTGCACAGCATCAATTAAGGAAAACAATGGTCTAACTTTGTCTACAGGATGGGGATACACAATATTCAATGAAGGTGGTGTGGTGAAAAAAGACATTGCTTTTCTATTAATAGAATTATTGTTACTGACAATACATATGATTCTGAATCCTATAGCTTCCAAACCAATTACAATTTTTTTAAACATACATGAAGAACTTCAGATGTTGTTTTTCTCACAGGAAGTACATGTACAATATCTTTAAAAGGAGACAATACCAGTTAGCGACATTTGTGAAGCAACTGCACCTTTCATGAGTCTAGGCTTTTCTAACTTTGCTGTTATTACTCTCCCTGTGACTTCATCACACATGCTTGTCTCATGCTGAATTTCACTGGCTTTAAAATGAAGTTCAGATACCTACAGGAATTTTTTAATTTTAGTATGTTGGAACATTAGAATTGTGAAAATTAATTTTTACTAATCTATATTTTTGAAATATTTTTCTCAGTAGCAAAAATAATAGAGTATGTATAGGAATGCATTACTCATTAAAAAACCCATAAAACAAAGTATATATATATGTAGAAACAAATCTTGCATATGACAAGAAATTTATTAACTGTCGATTTTTCACAATTTGTTTTTATGACATGATCTCATGTTAATGCATTTTCTGGTTATTCCAAATATTTTAAAATTTTACTTTCCTTACTATATAAATGCATATACTTTTCTATGCTGGCTGGCAACTTAATGGTCGCTCTTTAATTAATTTGAATTAATAAACTTTAGTCAAAATTGATTGGCACCAGTAACTTATACATTACAAACACCCTAAATTGCATTTCCTCTATGCTAGCCAAGGTTACTAACCTGAAAAATTACCGATTATTTTATTCCTATAAATATTTACTAAGTATAATGATACTGAAATGCATGTAAATCAATAATTCAAATTGGTTATTACAATTTTTAACATATAATATTTGATTTTGCAAATAACATTAATATTTTATCAAAGTAAGAGATTTAATGTTTATTTTATTAAACATCAAGTGGCCTTAATACCAACACAACACATTATTTATTTAATTTGATATACTGTGGGATTGCTGGCAGAATGCATTGTCAATTTTTTCTTTGGGTTGTAAATTGTGCAATATGTGAAATTTCATTCATTAACTACTGTCAGAATTATTTAATTTGAAGTTAACGTTTAAAAAAACATAATCAGAGAGCACTGACTTAGTGCATTTTGCAACAGGTTTTGACATAGTGTACTCTGCAAACAACCAGCATTTTTCAAACCATTTATTTCCAAATTTTGGTTTGAAAATTTTCAAATTCAAAAATTTTGAATCTTAAAAAACTATAAAGGATTAGAAGGAATCACCTTTTTGAGGAAGGAACCAATCGATATTATTTTATAGTACAAATACTATTTTCAAAATAATTTTGTATAACAAGATTTTTTGTTTTGGTGCAATGAAACAAGTTAGATAATAAAAGTAAAAAAATTTACTTTGGATTAACTGATCATATTAGCTTAGCATAACGATTTCCTGGTAAAAATTCAGTTTAATTCCTGATAATCCTTTGAATATATAGAATATAGTTAATGAAAATAAAAGTGAGAATTTATGTTACGTACCTTACTTTGAATTGTCGGTATGAAATTCTCTCTCTTGATCGCTTTGATCCAAGCTTCTTTTTGAGAAACATCCTTAGGGAACTGAAATACGAGGACTTTGGACACATTCCGATAGTTTCCTTTATACTTTGGCACTGCACAAGAACTATGCATAGCTGGAAACACAAAAACACTCACAAATAAAAAACTTATCAACTTAACCAGCATGACTCGGTCGAAACTAAAGCTATTCAAAAATGGTGACCGGAACACCAATGTTCGTGACGACACAGCTCTTCCGGCAAAGGAGTCCCTTGGTCTTCTCTCTCGGTTGTCACAACCTGGCTCAAGATAATTTTTCGTCTATACATACTGTCATTGTAATATTTAAACAGTTTTTCCTCATAGACCTCTGTGGCAAGCAGCTGTTTGAGAGGATATTTATTTCATTATTTATAATATTGATCAAAAGCTTAGTAAAGCAATGTAAATGTTAGTTCTGCTGGTTTCCTTTCCTGGGTTCCTTCAACTGTGTTAAAGGATCTTTAACAAATTCATTACATTGAATGTTGGATTAGTGAGAATACTACGAGTCTTATGCCACTTTATTTCATGTACTCCAGTCTTTTGATTGAAAATTTTCCCTTTAAAAACAAAATGAATAAAGCATAAAAATCTGTTTTAATCCAAGTCATATTAATGAGAGTGTATGTTAATATTTGGTATTTCAGTTTCAATTAATGCATCCCTCTGATTTGAAATTCTTTCATTCAGAAGATATGTAAGTTTCAAAAGTTCATTTTATTGATCCAATGTTCAATGAGGATATATATAGTTTTATAGCATTGGTTTTTTATAATCTACTCCTTTGATATGATATATTTGATAAAAGAGTGTTGCATTTAAAACAAAATGGATATAAGTTTATAAAAAAAAACTGTTTTAATAAGAGTGGGATTATCAACACTAAAAGTAAACAGGCCTGGATCTAAAAAAGATGAAGAGGGTCAAGTGATGCAATCAAGCAAAAAAAAAGTAAAGGAGAGAGAGAGTAAGTGAATGAGCATGAGTGAGTATGTACGTATGTATGTAAGCATGTACGTACACACTCTTGGCTTATATTTATGAATATTCTTGTTTCATAAAACAAGCTTTGGTGATAGATACATACAAACTTATAGCCCAACAACACACATAAATGAAAACATTTAAAATTAAAATATTTTAACGTAAAAAATGAAAACATTTTAGTCAAGCAAGTTTGACAATATGAACCCAGAAGTAGAGGGAAATAATACTGAAAAGAAATTCTAAGTTTCTGAAAGTATTCTGCTAAAGATTAAAGTCACTAAATATTTAAAATGACTTAAAAGTTGAAATTACACTATATTATACAAAAGGTTTATTATATTTCATTCCGATTCCAACAGGACTTCCAGTTCAAGCAAAACACTTGCATTTTTTAAATTTAGATTTAAATGAATTAGTTTATACACTTAAAATTACAAACTTATAGCCCAAGTTTGCTATTTAACAATAAGTGAAAAGGGAAAACATAAATGCCTAAATTATTTAAATGCTGATGTTGTTGAAGTTAGTATCTTAAGGTTGCTACTAAATGAACTATTGCAAAATGAAGTAGATAGTCAATCTTGTACTAATGAACATGTAAATGAAAGCTTCTTTACACAATTAAAATCTGAAAGCAAAAGTTTGACTCGCAATATATGAACATTCACAACTAAAACAAAAATTCTGGGAACTCGGAGAAATTTTCCACAAAACTTGAAGTTTATCAGTTTTATCATGTGACATGGAGCTGTCTTGACAAAAGATATGTTTTTGAAAACCTTCACTCTTTGCTTATATTTGTGAATATTCTTTCATAAAACAAGCTTTTGTGATAGATACTTAAAATGGATTTTTTGCACACATCACAGAAATGTTCATCAATAATGTGTATTGATTGGAGGTATCAGTATAATCAGTTATCTTCATTGTTTCGCAATAGATACGTACACAACAATCTAAAGTTACTGTACTTGCAATCTTAGCATTTAAATATTTCTAGAAGTTTATTATATGTTGCTTTTATCTAGTTCCTTAAATTTAAAGTTATTTCATGTTTTAAAAGGCATACAGCAAAAGTTCAACTGTTATTAAATAAAAATCTTCCCTAAAAGGAAGCTTTGTGCTTTGTCCACTTGTATTTTCTAAAAACATTTTTTAAGGAAAATGAATTTTAATATTAATGAAACTAATGTTAACCTAAAAACTGTAAGTCAACATTAATTACCTGATGCAATGCAGGTCCAAGTACAGGAACTAGAAATCCTTGGTATAGATATTCTAATAATTGCTCTTGTACCATAGGATGAGCAACCTGTAAAAATCAGACAACTTTTGCTTTTCTTTGAATATTTTTTTAAAGGAGATAGCACTGTCCATCTCCTGATGTATAAAAATAAACTGCAATAGAATAAAAGTTAACCTATCTCTAATATCATAAAGACAAATTATTCAAAGTTGTTTTTACAAAAGCTTTTTCAAAATTGAGATGTCACTTAATAATTAAATCCAAGATCAACAACACAGTCACTCAATCAGTTAAACAATTAAAAAGATTACTTAATCATTAATATCATGATTACACTTGCCTTTTTTTTTTTTAATAAACTACATTTACAAGGTCATTAAAATGATCCCCCAGTGTGAATTATTTATGCCTATTGCAATATTTTGTGAACTGTTTCTGCTATCATAACACTCATATAATAGGGTGGATTTTATTAATGTGAAAACATATTCATTATGCAATAATCTCTGTCCATTACTGAAACTAATACTTCTTAAGTGATGCTCTTGCAATGACTCACTTGGGACCATGGGGCTCAATCAAATCCAATGTGAATGTTAAGCTCAATTGCCGAGGTTTGGTAAAAAGTTCTGTGGTTGCTATCTGTACTAACTTCTATTTAAATCACTTAAACATTTTTGGAAAATCCAATCTAAATTTATCTCTTATTTTTATCTCATATTTAATCATCCTTAATTCTCAACAATCAGGTGTCTCCTCATATTTCAGACAAGTGTGTTTTTCTTTCTTTAAAAAAAAAACGTTTTGCATCTGCTCAAATTTTATACAGATGATATTTATTTTTGATTTTTTTTTTTCAGAAATTTGTAATCTATAGTTTCTATTCTTTTCGTAGCCCAAAAAATGAACAAAAATCTCTTTCTCGCATTTTTTTTATCTAAAATTTAATTAACAAATAAAGGTTGCATTTCAATGAGGAATAAAAACATTTCTTCCATTACAATCTCTTACGATAACATATTTCATGTCTACATAATGGCCTTACTCTCAAATTTTTGAATGAATCATCTAAATCATAGCTTCTTAAACTATGGGTCGCGACCCCATATGAGGTCGCCCAAATGAATGTGGGGGTTGCGAAAAATTTGTCAACAGTAAATTTTTTTCAAAATGAATTCAAAATGAAACACCTAATGAATCCGAGGTGTTTCTCGCAGCGCGACTTGACTGCAGCCTTGTTCTAACACACAACATGCGCATTTTGAACTGCGCATGCAGTCACGCCACGCAACATCAACAGAAAACCAGAATGCCAGAAAACCTTGGCTCAGATTCGAGACTATTTTATGATTAGCATTGTTTTGTCTATATGTATAAAATTTTCTGTTCTTATAAAAATATAATAGTTTAATTACAGAAAATAAAGCCTTTTAATATTTTCCTATATAGTATGTTCCCTTTATAGTATGTTTTTGGATTCTATTGGATTATGGATAAACGGCTAAATTTAGAGAGAAGAGGTAAAAATACTGATGACAATGTGGCAGAGTCTTGGCTATCAGGTTGTAGTACACCTAAATTGACAAGAAAATGAAAATATGTCGAAGCATTGTTTGCAATATGGATTTACTTGTAATAATCATGACGGTGTGGAAAAATCTCTTTGCTTAATTTGTAATGAAGTTTTCGATGTGGAGAGCATGAAACCAGCCAAACTAAAATGAGATTTTAATACCAAGCATGCAGCATACTGCAATAAACCAAAGGAATATTTTGAATGACTTGTAAAATCTTCATATAAAGAAAAACAATGTTTAGATAAATTTGTTACTGTCAACGAAAAGTATTTACTTGTATCTTACGAAACTTCTTATTTAAATGCCAAAACTAAAAAGCCCTATGCGACAGGAGAAGATCTTGTGTTACCTGCTGCTATTAAAATGTCAGAAATAGTCCAGGAAAAAGTATGCGGACAAAATTCGTAAAATTCCCTTATCAAATGATACTGTTTCCAAAAGAATTTCTGAAATTAGTAAAGACCAATTCCAGCAGCTTATTACCAGGCTTAAGGGCAGCCCAAAGTTTGTAATTCAGTTAGATGAAACACCGATATTTCTAACATGGCACAGTTGTTACTTTATGTAAGATATGTTTATGAAGGAAGCATACATGAGGAATTATTGTTTTGTCGCCCTTTGGAAGGGCACACAAGAGGGGAAGATATATATCTCAAAGTCGATGAATTTTTCACAAATAAAGGTTTACAGTGGAAAAATTGCATTGGAGTCTGTAGAGACGGTGCTGAAGCCATGATGGGCGAGAATGTTGGATTTGTAGCAAAAGATAAAGTGATGGCAATGAACATATTACTTTTACTCACTGCATGATCTATCGAGAGGCACTCGTAGCCAATAAAATATCACCATAGTTAGATTTTGTGCTTCGCGATACTATATAAAATCATTAATTTCATTAAAAGTCGTGTCCTTAACAGTTGGGTTGTTTTACCTCTGAGCAGCACTATTTTGCACACCATGGACTAAATGGCCAGGTCACATGGACCCCGAAGGCTCAGAGGTTGGGGGAGGGAACCCACTGGAACAGCTGTTGGGAGACAGATGGTAGCCTCCTGTCAAGGCCATCCAGCGTGTTCTTTAACGTGCACAGGGTATGGCTCTCCCGCTCACAGGGGCCACGGCTTAACGTCTCATCCGACGGACGGCAGCCTTTCCAAGCCCATTAGTGTCTCCTACTGACCGTGGGCAGGGCGGGGAATTTTGAGGAGATAAATCTCAACGCTGACCCAGCTGGGACTCGAACCTGGGAACTACAGATTACGAGCCTGGCGCGCTACCGACTGAGCCACCCCCGCCCCGCCCTTAACAGTCGTTTGTTTTCAAACCTTTGCAAAGGTATGTACTCCGATTACAAAAGCTTATTACTACATGCAGAGGTAAGGTGGCTCTCAAGTGGGCGAAGTCTAAACAGATTATTGAAATTGAAAGATGAAGTTGTTATATTTTTGATTGAACAGAAATCAGATTTTGCAAATTTTTAATAACCTTATAGCTTTCAAAACTGTGCTATTTGTTGGATATTTTTGAAAAATTCAATGATTTCAACATGTCGGTCGCTTCAAGAAAAAATTGTAACATATTTATGTTTAAAGATAAAATTGAAAGTTTTACTAAAAAAGTTAACATATGAAAGAATAGGGTGGAAAATGGTTCTTTTGAAATATTTACAACTACAGATTATTTTACAATTGAAAATTCCCAAAGATTTAATCGCAAGAATTACAATTCATCATCTGAAGTGCCTGGAGACACAGTTTCAGAAACATTTCCCTTCAAATTTTGATTCTAAAAAACTAAGTTGGTTCATAAACCATACTCAATTGAAATCAAACACGTCAGTCATCTGCCATTAAAAATTCAAGAATTTGCCAAGTTATCAAATGACACAGGTTTAAAACTTGGATTTCCAAAAAAATCGTTAAATGAATTTTGACTTATGATTAGGGCAGAATTTCCAACAATTTCTGAAATGGCCCTGAACATACTTCTCCCATTTTGTACTAAGTATTTAGGCGAAGCAGCGTTCTCAGCATTGACAATTATAAAATCAATATATCGATCAACTCTGAAAAACGTTGAAGATGCTCTATGTCCTGCAGTGTCAAATATTCAGCCAAAATTTAATTCTTTATGTAAAAATAACCAAGCACATCCATCTCATTAGTATGCCAATTTGCTTTTGTCTTTAATAAACAATAAAATTATATGTATACCAAAGAATTGTTTTAAAATAAATTTCTTTATGATTTATTATCAGTAAATGTATGATTTCTATACCTATTTTATATACCTATATACTCGGGTCGTGTAAAAATTTCTCAGGCAAAAAGGGGTCAAGAGAGGAAAACGTTTAAGAAGTCCTGATCTAAATAATTCTTAGCAAGCACTGAAATAAGCAGTAGCAGCACAGAGCAATCTTTGATTTAAAATCCATTGTATGAGTGTTATGTACATTTTCCATTGTATATGTATATTTCTTATTTCAATGCAACTTTAAAAAATTCGAAATCCTTTGAAAGTGCATAATTAAAGAAAAAATCCTTGTTTATTTAGTGAGATCTGAAAATGAAGAATTTGGTCATGAATGAGACATTGATGCTTATTTTTAGAGAGTAGTTGATGGAGAAGACATTGACGAGAATGACAGGTGATTTTGTTCCCTTAGATGTGGTTCACCAAGCCTGCATTTGAGGATGAATCATTCAATCTGTGTACTGCCATCACAAACAATTAATGATCTTTTTGTACAAGCTGTAACATGTAATATGGTTACAAGTAACTCTGAACAGTACCAAGGTACCTTCTTACTTTGGAATGGTCTTAATTTTTCTTGTGTGTGATTACATGCAGGCTATGGCTGATCTGGAAACTAAGTAACAATATGTGATACATTACTGTGTTCAGCAAGGCTTAGATGGTGCAGAGAATGTCACAGAAATGACTCAAGTATATGAAGAACAGGCTTGGTTGCCCAGATCTTGGGTCATTCTCAACAGATTCACATCCATCTGTGAAGCAGCTTGATGCCACTTGAAAATCACGTTTCATTTCACTTTTCTCCATTCATTCTGCACGAGACATTTCTGCAACTGTGTACCACTTAACTCTAGCTGAACACAGTAATGTATCACATATCTCTGCTGTTTCCAGATCAGCCATAGCTTGCAAAAAATCACGTACACAAAAATGAATACTCTTCCACAGTAGGGATGCAAAAGACTGGGAGACTACATCTGTTCTGCTGTTACTTGTGACTGTATCGCAATGTATTTCAATCACACACTGCTCCATGCTGCAGAAGCATTCATGGAAGCAAGGAAATTAATATTACTTTAAAATTCTAATAAAAATAAAAGCGTTTTCATAATTTTAATAAGTTTATTCTAACATATGTTTTTACATTTATATAACATTCTTTAAAATTTTCCTGTTATATTACATTGTATAATAAATAGAAGCACTAGATTGTAAGTGGAGTTAGGAGTATAAAAAAAACCTTTGGTCATCACATAGCAATGTGGAAGTCCCATTTTCCATACTCAACTGGCAGAAATTTCTCTCAAGGAAGCTGCTTAACTAATGGCTCCATATTACTGTGTTATGGTTTCACATCTTTCTCACTAACAGTGAGAGGCAGACTGTTCACTCTGTGATTGGATGCTACCATTTATTGATAGTATCACTGAAGATACAAGAGGCATTAGTGGTTCATCAAAGATAGGTGTAATCATTTCGACTATTTTTTAGAAAATAGGGAGAAATCCCTCTTTTTCCTTTACTTTCCTATGTCTGGCTTTTGCATTCCAAATTATACATGAATATTTTATGTAGCATTGTATTGCCATTAAATATAATTATGGCTTTTCAAGTTCAGATAAATCTAAGCCTAATTGCCAGTGCACATTTGCTGAATTGGTTAATATCATCTTGACTGTGTTACGTTCTCATTATTACTGTAATACTAGAGATAATTTTATTATTATTAGAGGCATAATAGAAAAATACAAAACAATTAAAACAGTATTATGTGGACAAAGTAAATTATTAATACAACAATTCATCAAAGCTATACTCAATCAGTACACTATAAAAATTATAGTTATCAAAAGAACAAATTAATGACATTAATCGGGTACCAACTGTATTTACACTACATTCATATACATGTAATTAGATCGATTAACATCTGTTAGAACTTAAGACAAATAGAATCACTTACTTGTGAGTAACTATCCTAATATTTTGACCCCTGACTGGGGTCATCATCTGTGGAGGTTGCGGCTTTGTTAGAAAGGAAGTTCCAACAAAGCTACAACCTCCTAGGATGAAGTCCCCAGTCAGGAGTCAAAATTTTAGGATATTTACTCACAAGTGATTCTATTTTGTCTTAAGTTCTAATGGATATTAATTGGCCTATTCTAAGACAGCCATGAATACAATTATTACTGTAATTAGATGTATTGAAAAGTTTTGAAAGTGTAATAGAAACACATGTAAATTCAGGAAATTTGAAACTTGAAAGTCATGTAAATAAGCTTTTTATTTTATATTATTTTAAACTAGAAAGACTATAAAACATAGTTCTTGTAAATGAAATGTGTTATGTTGGCTGATACCTGAAGTGATTGCCAGGTATTAAATTTGTGTGGAAACTTTTGCTCCCAATGTAAAAAAAAATATATAGTGCAGATTTGTGCATCATTTTGTTTTCTTCAGTATTCACAATTATTATTGAATGAACATATTGCATGTTGTGATTGTGATTTAATAAAATTATTTTAAACATATAGATATAATGGTAGGACTAGAGCATAGATTCCAAATGGGGGCGATACTGCCCCCCAGAGGGCGCTGGAGCCTTCCATGGGGGCGATAGTGGATCCAGAGGCAAATGGGGGGGGGGCGTTGAGGCAGTCAAGAGGGGCGGTCAAATAAATAAATAAATTTAATGGAATTTTCTGTGACAACCTTTTTATCTCTTCTATTCTGTGGTGTCTTCCTGGTGATTCTGGTCATCCACTACCTCATCCGTCATGTACAGCTTATCAACTGCAGCTTGGACAATAAGTTCCCCGCTACCGCCTACTAGCGTACTGGTACGTCTGAAGTCGACTGAGATGCTCTCAAAAGTTCTCTTCAAGATCACAGATTGGATATAAGCTTCAATATGTTTTCCCACTCCAAGTCGCTTTGAGTATGCTTTATGGTATGTAGTTACAATACCATCCCACGTCAGAACATAAGGTATAATATTAACATTACACTTGTGAATTAGGCTCAACTCATTAGCCAGCAGATCATACTTCCTCTTCTTTTCAACCTCTACTGTCTGCAGGTTATCCTGAGATGTTATTCCTATTTCAATAATTGTAATCTCATTCAATACCTTAACATGCACTACTATATCAGGCTTATTACGTTGGACATGTGTGTCCGTCCTGATAGGCAAATCAACCTTGATTCAATAATAATATAATAATAATAATAAATTTATTATATTTAATATTTTCTTATAAATATTTTTTTAATATTATATAAAATATTTTGAAAATACCTGTTTTCATGAATAAATATTTTATCTAGCTATGTAAATTATCTTATTGTTATCGCGTTAATAAGCATTTTTAAATTAGCATTAGGTATACCTATACCTAATTTGTTTTAGTTTAGAATAGATTGATGGTGACAAGTTCTTGCAAGTTGGTAGGCAAACACGCGGTTCATGCAATTTAACATGTTTCGACAAGAATATGGGAGCTTGAAATGACTTGTTTACGGAGCAAGTGCGCCGGCATCGCAAACATACAAGTTAATGCGCACACAAAATCAAATCTATAAAAGCGATAGCTCTAGGAATGTTTCATTATTTTTACGTGCTTTGCCGTGATAAATAGTCGTGAGTGATAAGTGTTAGAAGTCATTATAAACATTATTTTTATAACTATCTATAAATCTGTTGAGAAGTTAATTTGTATTTGAAAATGTCTGAATCTACATCTAAAAAGAAATGCCGGCAGTACAATATTGAGTATTTGAAATATGGATTTACTACTCTCCTATAAACCAATCATTACCTATGTGTTTAATTTGCCGAAAAGTTTTTTCAAATGAAGCTATGAAACCTTCTAGGCTACAAGAGCATTTAAATAAAATGCATGCTGATAAGAAGAACAAAGATTTATCCTATTTTCAAGAACTGGAAAAGCAATATTTAAAACAGCCAACTATGTCAAACCTTTTTGCGTCGTCTTCTAAACAAGATGATGATGGACTACGAGCCTCATATAACGTTTCATTGCTAATCGCAAAAGCAGGAAAACCACACACAATTGGCGAGGAATTAATTTTGCCGGCAGTCAAATAGATATTAAAAACTGTTCTTCATCATAAGACACCATCAGATATCATCAAAAAAATTCCTCTCAGTAATAATTCAGTGCAAAGAAGAATAGATGAAATGGCAAAAGACGTTGAAATATCATTATGTGATTACTTAAAGACTTGCAAATTTTCCATTCAACTCGATGAATCAACTCTACCAAATAACGAAGCTCTACTCTTATCATACATAGGATTTATAAAAGAAGAAAAAATTCATGAAGAGTTATTATTTGCTAAAAATTTGGAATCTGATACAAAGGGAGAATCTATATTTAATACCATGCAAAAGTTTTTTCAAGAGAAAGAAATTCCTATTTGCAATATTTTGTCTGCTGCTACTGATGGTGCTCCAGCAATGACAGGGTGTCGTAAGGGTTTCATAGCGCATTTGAAACAAGCAGTACCAAATGTACTCGCTGTACATTGTATCATTCATCATCAGCATTTGGTTGCAAAAAATTTGAATGAACGTCTGCATACGTCGCTCCATTACGTTATTAAAGCAATCAATAAGATTAGAAGCAATTCATTGAATGACCGATTATTTGGTAAGCTTTGTAATGAAAATGATGAAGATTACAATGGCTTGCTGCTGCACACAGAAGTACGTTGGCTCTCTAAAGGTGTTTGTCTGAATCGTTTTTTCAATCTATTTCACTCAGTACTGGACTTTCTTGAAGACGCAGACGAAAAATTGCGCGAAAACCTGATTACGTCAAAAAATGACATCGCTTATTTGACAGACCTGTTTAAAATATTTAATCAAGTTAATTTACAATTGCAATGTAATGAGTTGAATTTAATTAAAACAAAAAACGTCATAGCTGCTTTTGTGGGAAAACTTCTTCTATTCAAACGAAATCTAGGTAGAGGTGAATACAACTACTTTCCCACATTATCAGCAGTCTCTGCAAAATCGGAAGATTTACTTACTTACTGCCAACACTTGGAAGTTCTTCATGTTGATTTTACAGAGCGTTTCCAAGATATTTTAAACATGAATATACCGAGTTGGGTTTTAGATCTTTTCGCAAACACAGATACTGAAGAATCATCAAATTTGGAAGAGGAACTCTTAGAACTCACGACTAACGAAGGCCTCAAAGTAAAATTCAAACATGGATACCAAGAGTTCTGGCTTCAAAAATCAATACCAGTTCTCTACCCTGGATTGTGGGCAATAGTACAGAAGTTTTTAATCGCATTTCCTTCGTCCTATATGGCTGAGCGTGGATTCAGTGCAGTAGCTAATTTACTGTCAAAGAAGAGGAACAGACTACACATCATTGAACGTGGCGATCTGCGATTGATGTTAACGAAATTGGAACCCGACATTAACAAATTGTTAACACTCCACCAGCCTCAACCATCTCATTAATTTTTTTTATTTATTATTAATTTTGTGTTTATTTCTTATTTCTTATTGATTCTGTGTTTATTTTTAAAATTTTAATAAACAATTTATTGTACATTTGGTTGTAGTTTTATTAATTTCTGCTTTATGATTTTTAATAGATAAATAAACAGATAAATTAGGTACAGATAATATGCAACAATATTTTAATGGGTTGGGTTGTTTTACCTCTCAGCGGCACTTTTTTGCACACCATGGGCTAAATGGCCAGGTCACATGGACCCCAAAGGCTCAGAGAAGGTTGGGGGAGGGAACCCACTGGAACAGCTGTTGGGAGACAGATGGTAGCCTCCCGTCAAGGTCATCCAGAGTGTTCTTTAACATGCACAGGGTATGTCTCTCCCGCACACGGGGCCACGGCGGACGTCGGCCTTTCCAAGTCCATCGGTGTCCCCTACTGACCGTGGGCAGGGCAGGGAATTTTTGCGTAACAATATTTTAATATTTCATATAAAATTAACTATTATGGACTAGGGGGGCATTGAAATTTTTGTTCTCTTCTAAAGGGGGCGATGGTCTAGAAAAGCTTGGGAATCACTGGACTAGAGTATCCCACTTTTCCTATTCAAACAAGTTTTGCTGATACTGATGTTTTCTAGAAATGCATTGCTTAGCACAAATTCATACTGCATTGTCCTAAAAATCCAACCATTCACTTACAATATAATAAAGATTCAAATTCGAAATTAGTTAAAGTTTTAATGCAAATTCTAAATATGAATAGCAAAATAAAAGACTGAAATATTGAAGTGGAAGGAAATTTTATTTTAAAATAGTTTATATAAGAAATTCTGCCATGTTTCAAAAATGTGATATTACACAATTTTATTAATGTTTGCCATTGAATTTTCAAAAGGTATTAATGAACAAAAAATATTAGTCGGAGAGAGGGACTATTGTACTATTGTAATGGTAAATAAACTGTTGCTTACTCTCATCTCTCGAACATAGGGGACAAGAATGAATATTAATTTGGAAACATTTGTTTATATCAGGGATACTAAAGCACCTGTCTTCAGTATAATAAATATATTCTGTGGCCCTTGAAAAATTCTGAAATACACAAAAGTGTGCTTTCAAAAATGAACTATGAAAGACAAATGAGTGAAAGCTGTAAAATATTAAATATCTAAAAGGAAAATAGTCACTCTTCACCATCAATATTGATGTTTTCGAGGAAAAACTGTGTTGAGCTGGATGGGATATGAACCCACATCTCCTGATAACATGTCAGGTGCTCTGACTACTGAGCTACCTGCCATGAATCAAGATCTCCTCTATTTTATAACGTAAATTTTCTACCTACAGTACACAAATTTCTGTGTCTCATGAAGGCAGTCTTTATTTACTGCTCATGGTTGGTCAGAGCACCTGACATGTTATCAGGAGTTGTGGGTTCATATCCCACCTGGCTCAAGACAATTTTTCCTCTAAAACATTTTATGTTAATGATAAACTAAGGGTGAATATTTCCTTAATAGAACAAAAACGTCAATGGATTTCTTCAATTTATTAAATATCTATAATTTTATCATTAATGCTTGTTTTTGTATTCAAGTCATAATATTACTATTTACTGATATTATATATTTAGTGAATATTAATGACATAATGGTGATTTTGCATACTGGTTCAATATATTAAATTTAGAACAATGAATTTCAGCTAAATTAAATAAGAATCAATTCTCTGTCAATTCTACTTAGTTTTGAAAGGGTCCCACTCAAATCTATACAATACAAACATTTGTAAGCTTCTTACTAGGTGTCTCTTTTGATTACTTTTTTGTGACCTGCCAATCAAAAGTCATCAGAATAGCCTTTGCATTTTGCATATGGGTGGTGGTGTCTCAGTGTGTAGAGCACAGACTAGTATTCTGATGTTGCTAGGCTCGACTCCAAACTGTGTCAGTGTTAGATTTATTTCTGCTAACCTAGATACTGTTCTTGGTGAGAAAGGGAGCATAGTAAGGCTTGGAAATGCTGCAATCCATCAGATGAGATATAAAGTTATGATACTGTTTTTCAGAATGTAATGCTCCAAAGATTATTATCTTTTCAAAGTTGGACCTTTTGTCTGATTCATATTTATTCAAAATTCCGGATAGCTTTGTCGGGTGCCAGGCAATTTTAACTTGCCAAATAAAGTTGAAATAGGGTTTGTTAGGTATTTGACTAGTGTTACTTATCGAGTAAGAATTCAAAAAGGATTGTCAAGTTTAATTAAAGTTTAAATTTAATCAAAATTCAATTGATGTTGCTCAAGAGAAAAATAGCAAAAATTCAAAAGCTTCTAAAACAAACAAAGTTTATTTCCAAAAAATTCAAAGACTCACCATCAGTGGAAGAATACAAAAGTTAGAGTACTAACAACTCACATCTATCTAAACCTCTACTAATAACTCCTTCTGTTTACACAACACATTTCAGCTCTTCCCTAACAATCTACTAACACTTCCAATTCTACATCTCTACTCACAAAACCTCATTCTGACTACACCGATTCTGTGACCTAACGTCACTTAGTTATAAGATGCGGAATATAAATCCGGCATGTGTCTGTTGCACATCGGGAAAACATTTGCATATCCTGACGATCGCACTAGCTATGATGCAAGAGGGCATTACACGCATGCATTAGTGGCTGACAATCAAAAGTCGGAGTTGCGCATGCACAACTCCTACGGCTTGGAAACAAGATTTGCAATCAGTCCAAATGAAATAATAATTCACCAAAATGACAAATATAACGCAAATAAAGTAAAACTGGTTAAGATCGGGTTGTTTCACCTCTGAGCGGCACTTTTTTGCACACCATGGGATAAATGGCCAGGTCACTTGGACCCCAAAGGCTCAGAGAAGGTTGGGGGAGGGGACCCACTGAAACAGCTGCTGGGAGACAGATGGTAGCCTCCCGTCAAGGCCATCCAGTGTGTTCTTAACGTGCACAGGGTATGGCTCTCTCCCACACACAAGACCACGGCTTAATGTCCCATCCGACGGATGGCAGCTTTTCCAAGCCCATCAGTGTCCCATACTGACCATGGGCAGGGTGACTGATTCAGGAAAAGTAAAATGGAATGGGTGGACCATCACAAGAACCCTACCTTCTGTACATTGAAAGACATGCTGGATGATCTTAAAAGGAAACTTTGATCTGTCTTGTAATAATTCTCCAGTCTTAAACTAATAAAGTAATAAATTTCAATTCCTCTACTCAACTATGAGCCCTCAAGGCTCCTTGTGACCTTGATCTTTAGACCATTGGGTGCACAAAAGTGTCACTCAGAGGTAAGACTATCGAATCTGGCTTAGCAATGGCAGTGGAAAAATTTTGCATCTTCCACATGTGTGTTTATAGAATTCAGTATTAGAAAGAGAAAATGGGTTGCATTTTTAGTAACAATAATGCTTTAATTCAAGTTAGATTACAACAATTAGATAAAAATTAACAAGAATAAAATTTAGGAATTATACATAATTCTTTCATATACAATCAGTGGCATAACCAAGATTGTATGTGTGCTAGGTAACTTTCATGCTAAAATTGATACTGACTCAGATCGGGGTGATAGGTCCTTTTGGCAATGGCAAATAGGGAAAGACTCATGCAGATAAGTAAACTGAATGATTTGAGAATAACTAACACTTACTATCAACAGTGGGTAATTTATAAATGCATGTGGATTTCACTTGATGGAGTGCATGGGAATATGGTAGATAAAATAGCAAATACCAGCAAATAGTTCACTCACTTCAAACATGACATTTAGCTAAAAAGATTAAATGTTGTTTTGTGTATGCTAGGTGGCATTAATTTCCAATTTGTTTGGGATCAGTGTACCAGACCTCATCATTTACATTCCATCCATGGTGTTTTAAAACAGACATTAGTTATCTACAATGCACAAATAAAGTTGAAAGAAAAAACAAAAATAATAAAATGGTTCTCTATCTATTGAGCACTAAAAATTTTTAAGTGTTATATTCAAATTGTTTTAAGTTTATCCTTCAAACCATTTACATAGTAAAAAGTTATCAGGAGCTCGAAAGCTTTTCAATGCAAAGACAGTGCTCCATCTTCATTGAAGTGACATTATGGCATAATGATCAATGCAAATGGTTTGAAAGATAAACTTCAAAAATTTAATTGTTTAATGACAATTTTCAGAGCAAGAAGGTGCTTCGTGATGAAAGGAAAAAGATTGATGCTAGTAATATCATAATGTTAACAGGTTTATTATATATCAGTGTTAAATAAGTTGTTGGTGTTGCTTTCCAATATTTTATGTTTTCTTAATCTAAAATCTCCATAAACGAGCTTTGGCTCGTGGAGTTTTGAATTTTACACTTTCAAAATTGTCTATTTATTTGGAAAAGAAAAACATTTATTCCTTTTGTTATTATAAGTTTTAAATTACATGTTTGTAATGTATCAAAAGTGTGAAATAAATTTGAACTGAATTGAATTATTATTAAAAAAATTAAATCCAAAATTATCACATTTAAGGGTTAAACATTTATTAAACTTTATATATAGTATGTTAAAATTAGGAGGGTAGTGATTTATTTGTCCCTTCACCTCCTCTCAGAAACAAGCTATAATATCTCATCATTTAAGTAACTATCTCCTATGCTCAATTTTACCCAGAAAAGTATTGCAAGCATTAAAACTAGCCTGCTAAAAATTATTGCATTTTTCTTACATCTCAGTTGTAAAGCAAATCACACCTGGTATAATAACTATGTATCCAATGGTAATCCTTAGAAATTTCTAGGTCTTTCAGAACCTCATGTTAAAGTAGTTAAAGGAAAGAAAAAATCTAATTTAGAAACTTTTGCAGGTGTATAGTATAATAAAAATAACCAAATTAATCTATTATATATTTGAGAGTTTGTCTGTTCAAGAATTTCACCTAAATGGTAAGAGCAGGGACCACCAAATTTGATATACAGCTTCTTCTTATCATAGCTTAGAGCATTTCAAGAGTTTGGACCTCTAAAATTCTTCCTCTCAAACCCCCCTTCCCTATCTAACAATAAATGATCAAACCACTAAAATTCAGAATACAACTTTCTCAGGCTTATTTAAAAAAAAAACACACATAGGTTTGGCCCTACAACCTTAAAAAAAAAAAGGGGGGGGGATACAGCAATATATATCTGTCCATCATTGAAGTCTACAACCTTTCTTTTCTCCCCCCCCCCCTTCCAAAAAAAGAGAATATACGTAAATGATTATTGAGCATAGAGAAGATATTTCGAATGAAAGCTTTTTAAAATGCCTATTTTATTAAATAATTAAGTAATAAAAGTAACTGTGTGTACAAAATAACAAGAAATTCTAAAAGTTACATTTTGTGTTAGACTTCAATCTGGGTGCCACATGTGGTGCGATTCTGTCCATACTCAATTTTGCAACATCTGCAGACATTCTTTCCTTTAAATACAGTAAATTATGAAATTATTTCAAATAAACATTCTAATGTATCCTCCAAAAGAGCAGTCCAATGCTAATCAAATAAAGACATCTCAAGGTTCACAAGATTGGCCCACCTCTACTAATTCAGCAATTTGGATGGTTGATTGGTTGTTTGGTGTTTAATGGTGCATTGGCAGCTGAGGCCATATGTGCTAGCAATTTGGAAATTTGGCATTTAAGATATTACTTGTGATGCTAATTCTACATCTTCATAACAAGGAATGATAGTTTTCTTGACATTTTGGATACACATTTACTGTTGTTGCCCAATTAATAAAATATAGCATTTTAAAATATGGGTATTCTTCAATAATAACTTTTATAATGACCATATATTTTAGACAATTAAGATCTGGGCAAATTCAATAGTAATAATAAAAAAATATTTATTTAATATTAAGCAGCTTAATGCCTCTTTAAAATGATGAAAAAAAAAAGGAAACAGAATTTAGATTTTTAGCATCATATTTCATAAATGCTACATACAACTGTCTATGTCCAACCAATGATTTTGACAAAATTACTCCAACTTCATAAAATGAATACCCCAGCAACTTAAATAGGACAGCAACTGAAACCATAAGTATTGTAGCATAAAAAGGGTAATTGGATTTGTATAAATCATCGATTTCCATAAATTAAGCTTAGCCAGCAAAGTGACTATTACCAGTTTTTATTCAAACCTCAGAACTGCAGATTATAGGATTGGTATGCTACCTACTGGGACACCTCTGCTCCCAAAATTGTTGGTTGGGTTGTTAAAATTTATAACAATAAAAACGACTTTGATGTTTGATTATAACAAAAACAGATTGGCCTTTGATCAAGGAAACATTTTCTTGCAGGTTGCACTTGAATTGGTTTCAGGAAGCTGGTGGAAAGCCTGATGAAAACTTGAATCAATCAATTCTTTGTGCAAAGGAACATGCTCTCCCATGTGCTAGAATGTGGAGATATTCAGAAAATTGCAAAGCCTGATGAAAACTTGTATCAATCAATTCTTTGTGCAAAGGAACATGCTCTCCCATGTGCTAGAATGTGGGGATATTCAGAAAACTGCAAAGCAACATAGTTGGAGAGTTTGAAAGAACACTTGTTTCAGATAACCAAGTATAATGGTCGTGTTTTCAGTTGAAATTAAGGGTTAAGTTGATTGACCTTTTTTTACCACTTTATGCACACAGTGAGCTACAAGGACCTCAAAGGCTCACAGACGTTTGGGGAAGGAGACAGATGGAAGCCTCCGATCAAAGCCATATAAGCATGTTCATTAATATGAATATGGTAGAGCTCTACTGCATTTAAGGTTAATGGGGCTAATGGAAATAGATCTCCGTGCTAACCCAGTTGGGATTCACACTGCAGATTACAGGCCTAGCCTACACCTCTGCCCTCGAAATTATGGGTTGGGTTGTTTTACCTCTGAGGCACTTTTTTGCACTCAATCAGCTAAATGGTCAGGAAACAAGGTCCCCCATAACTCAGAGATCAAATCTGAAGATTGAGGGGATCACTGGAATACTCCTTCAACCAGTCCTTCTACAAAATGGGAGTGATATGATGGGGCATTGTCTTGTTGAAAGAAGGCATGCAGCTGTGAGAAATGGATAGCCATGAATGGGTGTAGGTGATCGGCGAATACATCAACACAGTTTTATGTGATGATGGTGGTCTCAACAAGTATAAGGGCTGCAAGTAAACATGGCACAGAACATTACACTGCTCCACCAGCCTGTAACACCCCAACTGCACATTTCGGGTCCATAGCATTACGTGGTCTATGCCATACACGCAAACCTCCTGTCAGCATGTTGTAGTTGGAACCTTGATTTGTCAGACCAAGCTACCTGTTTCCAGTCTTCCACAGTCCATCGACAATGTACCTTCACCCACTGCAGCCTCATAGACTGGCTGCTGTTAACAAGGGTACTCGATGTGGGTATCTATGGTCATAGCCTGTCATTGAATGGTACTGTTATCATCTGAACTGTGGCCCTCCATTCTGACACAGGAGAGGGGTTGCTCTACTTGAGCATCAACAGCCTGGTTATGGCCACATTTTCCCTGGCAGCTGCAGGTTTTGACATAGTCCTGGAACACGTGTGCAACGATTGCACACAGAAATCACGTGTTCTGCAGTCGCAGATATGGAGCAACCCATATTCCTTGTACCAATTACCTGCCCATGATCACTCAGATTGGTATCTTTACCCATCATAACAGTCACAGGTATGCTACACAGCAGGTAGGTATCTGACCTATTTATAGCCCACAAGGGGTTTTTGGCTGGCTGCATTATTATGGAAGAGTAAGGCAGGTTTGTGGATGGGTGCCGTGTATACAGGGTGATTCAAAACTCTTGGGCCAAACTTTAAGGGGTGATAGAACACACCTAAACAAGCACTTTTTGTCATACAATGCATAGCCGGAACTCAAGCGATGAAGCGCTAGAGAGTGCTTTTCAGTGAACACTTATAAGCACTGGTTTTTGCACTCATCGTCATTTCTATCGTGGATTGCAGAACGGATGGATTGTTTCACGAATCAGGAGAAGGCGAACGTGCATTTCACATACGGAGCTGCGGATGGGAATGTGAGGGAAGCCCAAAGACTGTACCAGGAGCGCTTTATGACCAGACGCATGCCTGATCGTAAAACCTTTCAGCAATTGCACCTGCATTAATTGCATTAATGTTGGTGGTCACTCTTTTGAGCAATTTCTGTAATTTGTTCAATAAAATTCTGCACTTTCTGTTCTGTAATTTCTGCAATTGTTTCAAACCTTTTCTGTCATTCTTGTGTTTCTTCATTTCCTGACATAGTAACTGCTAATCCCTAGCACTTCACCGCTTGAGTTCCGACCATGCATTGTATGACAAAAAGTGCTTGTTTAGGTGTGTTCTAACACCCTTAAAGTTTGGTCCAAGAGTTTTGAATCACCCTGTAAAATAAATTGTGCTTTCAGTGCATATAAGCTTCATGAAGTGTAATTTCTAGGTCATGGTACTAAACTACAAAACCACTCCATACTACTGCAAGGTTTTCAAAAATGCTCCAGCTTCTGCACGATACAAAATGAAAGATAGGTTACTGTGTCAACCTACAATACGATTAGGACTGTTTAAACAAAATCTTTTATTTTAAGCAAGAGTGAATAAGCTAGATGTGCTTTAAAAGTGTAAACACCTGCATCTTTAGTATATCATCAATCAGAATGCCTGGATGACAGTAACAATTTTTTAAGACTACTTGCACAACTGCAACAGACAAATGCACATTTCATTCAAGCTTAAATTTGCAGAACAAAGAATTCGTTTTTTTTTTTGCCTCTTAATAATATGTCACTAATTCAATCACTCTATCAAGGAATCATGAATACTTCCAAGATTTTTACAGAATCTGACATTAGGTGACATTAGATGTAGTCTGATATTAGGTCAGTCTACACAAAGTGTCTATTAAGTTGCATCTAGCTGATAAATTTAATCTTATGACAAACTAGCAGTTTCACTTGGCTTTGCTTGGGGCTGAAACTCTTTAGAATGTAGAGTAGATTGCACTTCCCACATTGCAACCTTTCATTTGGCATAAAAATCATTACTTTCAACCCCTTTTGGTTTGATTTTCTTCCCTCTCTTTTAGGGAAGAAAAGTAAAGGACATATTTCAAGATACCATATGAACATCCTGTAATGCTCCAAAGATTATTAACTTTTAAAGTTGGACCTTTTGTCCGATCCAAATTATTCATATTCTGGATAGCTGTATCAGGCACCAGGCAATAATAACTTGCCAACTAAAGTTGAAATAGGGTTTGTCATATATATTTTTTAGTGTTACTTATTGAGTAAGAATTCAAAAAGGATTGTCAAGTTTAAAGTTTAAATCTAATCAAAAAATCAATTAACGTTGATCAAGAGTAAAAATAGCAAAAATTCAAAAGTTTTTAAAACAAAGTTTATTTCCAAAAAATTCAACTCACCAAACTCAATGGTAGAACACAAAAATTGGAGACTAACAACTCCTCTCTCCACAACACATACTTCTGACTACTTCTCACAACTCACTCCACTAACTTTCATTCTCAATCTGTCATTCTAACTAACTCTGTGACCTCACATCACTACTATAACAAGAGGCGTACAAAGCAGTCATGTGTCTATTGCACGCCAGGAAAGACATTTGTATAATGTGATGATTGCACTATCTATGACGCAAGAGGTGTTGTGTCCTACATGCACTGTTTAGCAGTTGACAATCAAAAGGTCGGAGTTGTGCATACGGAAACTATCATCTAATTGTATCAATCCTACACTCGGAAATGAGAATTGTGATCAGTCCAAATTAAATAATCCCCAAAATGATAAATATAACATAAATAAAGTAAAACTGAATGGGTGGACCATCACAATCCCTACGCCAGAAGTTTCTAAATCAAAAATGGAATTGCCTCATTCAGATAATCGAACTTTTTAAATTATTTTGTACCCACCAGAGTCCCTCTTATACAGTTTGCCAAATATATGTTACTTTATAGAAAAAGAAAATTAAATATGGTCCGAGTTGCCCAAATATTGTAATATATATTATGAAAAAATTATTGTTGGAATGCATTATTTATTACTTAACATATTAAAACTTTTATTAGTTAACAAATTACGTTTATTAACTTTTGAATATTTTACAAATTAAGTTCAGGATTTTAATTTCCGACATGAATTCTTAGTTTTGGAAGCTTTCATTTCAAGAAAAAATCTCATGTTCTGCTTAATTAGATGATTTTAATATCCATGGATGCTAGTGCTCTTGACGCAACACTCTCAACAATGATTTTATCATGTGAAATTAGAAAGAAATTAATTTGATGCATTCCTTATTCCAAATTTATTGGTGGCAACAGTTATTTTGAATAACTTTACCATTAATGTTAAGTCTATATCTCTATAGACAAAACATTAATGTTAAGTCTATATCTCTATAGACGAAATTCAAACCTGCCTACTCCAATTTTGGTTGACCACAGTGGGTTCGCACATAACCTACATTCTTCCCCTGAGTGAAGGGAATGTTCATGCAAAGCTTGGTGCCTCTAGCTCTTCTGGGGACTGAGTGCATAAGCAAATAGACACACAAACAAAGTTCTTCTTGACATATTAGATATATTGTACAACAGAATGTTACTGTACTATAATAACCATGGTATAACCAATAGAATTCATCATTTTAATGTTAGAGCAATTTTATTGCAACGTGTAAATTGCAAACCTATACACTAACAACTACCACAAATCACAGAATGAAACTTGCAGATGTCGGATTTAGTCTAAAGCAACATTGGATTCTGAATGTAGTCAGTGATGGAGGGCTATATGAGCAAACAAGGTTGTGAAATGGTGAAAATATATGCTAAATGGCCAAAAAATCATAAATCCTATCTCAGCATCATGTAGTGTCTATGTGTGCCTTCAGACAATCTTGAATTTAAAGTGGTATAGATTCTCTGACTGGAAGGTATCCATATTTATATGCTATGTTCCACTGTATCCAATAAATTTTCAGTGGGGTCAAATCAGATGATTGGGGTGGCACTTGTACAGTGAATATGACACATGAGGGGTCCATTACCTCATCCAGTTGGCACCACACTCTAGTTCTGGCAACTGTACAAAAGAGCATATACTTAGGTTCATCTAATTGCATAACTTTTTTTCAGTCCAGGCTTCACCTGATACCACTGAATTGCTTTCTAATTTTTGACTGATAATAATGGTTTCTGAATATAGTACTGAATATTGAACTCCAAATATGAGTTCCCTGTGCATCTTGTAAATGATATGGGTTGATCTCGTCTATATTTAAAGCAGTAGTTTGAGTTTATTTAACCCCACATTCCTCTGTAATGCTCTATGGTACCTTTCCTATAGCAATGTACATCTACCAAAATTATTTCTGCCAAACATCGAGACTTCATCAGTTAACCATTTATATACAATTTAGTAGAGATATCAGTCTTACACAGTCCTGTGATTTTCATAATTATGCCCATGGTTGCATTAGTATGTTTAACACCAAAAACGCTTTTTTTTTTTTAAATGTCACACATCTTTCCATATCATGATTGATTGTTAGCCAGTACCTGTGTTGCTTGTATTTCAAAACAGCTTGGGGATTACATGACCATAAGTGAATTAACTGTGAGAATCCAGCAGAAACTCTGGACTGATCAAATAAGTTTATTTAGGATGGAATTGTGAACGAACAGACATAAATATTAATTTGGGTGGGGGCAAAAATGGGCAATATAATTTGATTTTATTTACACCAACAACCTGCAGTAGTGGAAGATACTTTATATTATGGCAGGAAAATGTTGGTGAATGGGTGAAAGCTAAGAGACTGCCACTTTGCAATGCTATGAAACATTGGTTTTCAGTTTAAAATTATACACACAATGAGGATAGTCAAAA
Source organism: Ryuthela nishihirai (assembly GCA_038380435.1). Classification (NCBI taxonomy): domain Eukaryota; kingdom Metazoa; phylum Arthropoda; class Arachnida; order Araneae; family Heptathelidae; genus Ryuthela; species Ryuthela nishihirai. The sequence continues at coordinate 2,838,904 of JAWZYU010000005.1, forward strand.
AATTTAATTCTACATAAAATCACTGTAAATTTGAACATATATGCTCAGTAGGCTACATCTGTTTAAAATCTAAACCCTCATTCATTCCATCACATAAGAAGGTTGAGATTATTACCAATGCAATTTACTAGCAATCAAAGAAAACCTTAACCACTAATAAAGTCTTAATTTCTTAAATGAATTGACTAAGTGTTCTAAAAAAGAGATTTTTATCAGTTATAGAGAAAAGTCTCTACATTTTAAGGACCTTTCTGTAATATGTTGAAATGGCTGACGCACCCAAATTAAGATTCTGTACTGGTCATTAAGTAATGACTCTATACCTTGATACTAATGTTGATGGAATCCTGGATAGTAGTCTAAGATTACCATGTTGATGGCAATTAAATCTGTTCTTAATGAGACGCAAGTCCTTTTCAGTCACATGGTAAACTTGGTTGTTGGTTCTCTGAACTGGTCTCATCTTTCACAATGCACATGCTAATCAATATTTAAAAGACTAACCCACAAAGAACAATGTTCACACTTAATATATCAAAATGTGAACACAAGTTTGAAGAACTCACAAACTCAACCTATATGACAGATTCACAGCAACACGCTTCGTCTTCATGACTATCTAGGCAGTGTACTATTTAGATGGTAGAAAAAGTATTTAAGTGTTTATCCCTCTAGCATCAGTTTAGCGAATCAAAGTCAGGTGACTTAGAAGTAATTTCCATGCAGATGGGTATTGGATTAATTTCTGCATTACATACTAATCTTATATTTTGATTTAAATAAATTTTCAGATTCTCTAAATAATTTGAGATTTTGCACAGGGGATGCTATTGTTCTGGATTGTGAAAAGAAATTAAATTATCATCTAATATTGGTTTCACCATGATGTGACTTCATCACACCAGATAGCTGCTGTCAAGACCCATATCTTGATCAGACCTTCACTGGGAAATACACTGCTTATCAAAAGTTAAACATGGATCACCAAAATATGAATAAAGCAAAACGGTTTGAGATAAAATGAAATATTTTAATGTATATGGGTAATTTAATGCGTAGTTAGAAAAAAATCCACATAAAACTCCATTTAACACCACAGAATATATAGACAGATATCACATAAAAGGGTTGGGTTGTTTTACCTCTGAGCGGCACTTTTTTGCACACTATGGGCTAAATGGCCAGGTCACATGGACCCCGAAGGCTCAGAGAAAGTTGAGGGAGGGGACCCACTGGAACAGTTGTTGGGAGACAGATGGTAGCCTCCCATCAAGGCCATCCAGCATGTTCTTTAACGTGCACAGGGTATGGCTCTCCTGCACACGGGGCCACGGCTTAACGTCCCATCCGACAGACGGCGGCCTTTCCAAGCCCATCGGTGTCCCCTACTGACCATGGGCAGGGCGGGGAATTTTGCGGAGATAAATCTCAACTCTGACCCATCTGGGACTCAAACCTGGGAACTACAGATTATGAGACTGGTGCGCTACCGACTGAGCCACCCCCGCCCCTATCACATAAAAAGAATGCATTTGTAGATGCTTGATCACTTCAAATGAAAAGCTACATTGTCAATCTGGAATACCTAACTGCTTCATGATGCCTTAAAGAAAATGCTTACGACTCAAAATTCTAAAGAGCTGTTGGAGATGAATCAAACAATCACAGAAGTGGTCATATTCTTTGGTATTCAACATTCTGTTATCTCAAGGTTATGTTAGTTAAAAGCCGTTCTGTGGTCAGGTGGTTAGCGTGCTTGGCTACTAATCTAAGGGACTTGGGTTCGAGCCCTGGATAAGGCATGGGTGTGTCATTTTTCTGCTGAGGTCCTGCCATCCTCTCAGACCTTCTACTATGGCATATAAACTGACAGGCTCCTGTCAGACCTCTGTGGCAAGCAGCTGCTTGAGGGGGTATTTGTTTTTATGTTAGTAATTCTGAGCAGCCCAAACATCTATCAGAAGACCTTAAAAAGGCACTTTATGTTACAACCCCTCAAGATGATTGCCATATTGGGCTACTATTCAAACAGGAGATCAACAGCATTTCTCTGACTTGTAATCACAGGAAGACGGGTATCTGTCTCAACTGTAACCAGAAGCCTTTATAAGGCTGTCAACCTACTGTATGCTTCAATCACCAAACACAAAGAGGTCTGCCTGAAATGGTGTCCATGATCATGCAACCTGGACTCAAGAAAAATGGAATCACATCCTAATCATGGACAAGTCAAGGTTTTTTCTACAGAGAGTAGGATTGGATTGGATTGTTTTACCTCTAAGCAGCACTTTTTTGCACACCATGGGCTAAATGGCCAGGCCACAAGGACCCCGAAGGCTCAGAGAAGGTTGGGGTAGAGGACACACTGGAACAGCTGTTGGGAGACAGATGGTAGCCAGAACTCCACCACTTTCAGATGGTGGAGTTCTGACTGAGCTCTCCCGCACACGGGGCCAAGGCTTAACGTTCCATCCGACGGACGGCAGCCTTTTCAAGCCATCAGTGTCCCCTACTGATTTTGCACACCATGGGCTAAATGGCCAGGTCACAAGGACCCCGAAGGCTCAGAGAAGGTTGGGGTAGAGGACACACTGGAACAGCTGTTGGGAGACAGATGGTAGCCAGAATTCCACCACTTTCAGGTGGTGGAGTTCTGAGCTCTCCCGCACACGGGGCCAAGGCTTAACGTTCCATCCGACGGACGGCAGCCTTTTCAAGCCCATCGGTGTCCCCTACTGACCATGGGCAGGGCGGGGAAATTTTGCGGAGATAAATCTCAATGTTGACCCAGCTGGGACTCGAACCTGGGAACTACAGATTACGAGCCTGGAGCGCTACCGACTGAGCCACCCCCGCCCCTCAGAGAGTAGGCATAACTGATTTGGAAAGAGGTGGAAACCTGCAACCAGCCATTGAGAGAAGTGCATTCTGATTAACATCATTCAGTGAAGTGATTTGGTGGTGGAGTTCTGACTGTGTGGGCCAGGTTATTATTGGGTTGGTGGCTGTACTGACTTTCACATCTTTGACAGAGGTTATGTGAATGCTCTAATAATCTTGATCCCCTACATGAAGCCCTATCCTGGTGCAGTAGGTGATGATCTCCTTCTAATGGATGATAGCCCATTGACACAGAGTGTCAATGACTTTTCATAATGTGTCACAGAAGCATGCCATACAACAGATGCTGTGATATCGCTTTCTTGATTGGCATACACATCACACACATGGGTGATTATGGATGGAGACCATTTTGAACAACTGAACAGATAATACCATTAATATTTGTAAGCAGATGCTTTTTTAACAACAAATACATTATTTTTGAACAAGTGAATATTGCTTTGGATTAAATGGGACACATAAATTTTCTCATTCACTTTTTTTTGTTTCGCTGTTTATTGATTCTATGATTTGCATTTCACATAAAAATTCTAGAAATTTTTATGTGAAACATTAACACAAGTTGTGTTTACACAAAATTCTGAGATTTATACAATTAATCCCTTCGAATACATCATGGTCATTATAGAAAAGTAATATTTTGTTATACAATGTAGTTGCTGTCCAATTGAATTTATTCAGCTGAATTATGATACAACAAAGCACCCTATGGATTTAGAAATTTGCCATAAATAACACAACAAATAAACAATTGTGAATGCTCTTCATGTGAAAATGAATGCTGAAAATATATTAAAATTGCATTACAAAATCTGAAATGAGATGTAAAGCTAAAGAGAAACAATTTCAACTTTCAAACCTAGTAATTCTCTTGATGATATGCACAAGTGTAAATTTAATAATTGGGTGGATACTAACAAAGACTTACAAAATATGTACAACCTTAACCAATACAGCCATTATTAAATTGCTTCAACAAAATTATGCCAAGGAGGACAAAGAGGATGAAGAATATGAGACAGAATTTTAATGAGTTCCTGTACTAAGTGACAGGTAAAAAGAAGCCATTCTCACCTTGTGGAGAACAGTGGAAGGTGGTGCGGTAGAAAGTGAGTATATAATGTTATGTAATATTAAAAACACTCTGAATGGGCACAAAAATTATGAACAAATGAAACAGCTGAAAATTTCAACACAATAGCAAAAGGAAAATTTTATAACAGGTGTGTACATAAATATGATGTATAGATATCACACATAGATAATATTTTAACAGCATTACTTTTATTGTTATTAATGCAAATATTGTTCAAATGGTTTGATTATTACATGCTATAAAAGGTATTTTGAATTGTTGCTTACTTCACCCCTGCAATTTTCTGTCATTAGAATTACTGATTAATAGAATCAATATAGGATTTACAAAGTAATCACATTAACAGTGCCTAATATATCTTCAAATAAGTTAGCAATTAAATTGCCTTTTACTGCAACACTGAGCCATTTGTTGAGATATCTTATCCATCTTAGTGCATATCCATGCTTTCACTGAAATTTAACTATGTTGAATATTCCCAACCCACACAAAACAATGAAAAATCTAAATAAAATTGGTATACCTGAATAACAGCATTACAAAACTCAAGAGAATTTAAAAACATAGCAAGTTCTGGCATTTCAGAAATATCTTCAGGAGTGAAATGATGCCAATCTTCTGATACAACTGGGAGCTTTCTTGGCAGAAGAGAATATAGACCACTTAAACCAGTGGCTAAGACCTAAAGACAAAAAAAAAATCATAATCAGTCCACATTAAACAAAGAGATTCATCAGTCACCAAGTTATTATTTTCGCTTAAAATAAAGTTGCATTTATTTTTAACAAAAACCAATATACCACCTGATTTGTTGTAATCCCTACATTTGTGAAATTCATATATAAATAAACCTCATCTTTCTTTATCCATATCTGTTAATATATTATCCATATCTGTTAACAGTGAAGGCAGCACCTGACCCACTTTTTAACATAATGTCCTATCTAGTGGAATGGCAAACATAGTAAAAGTTCACTGTAATGAGCTTTTACTGTAAGAGAAATAAAATTCTTCATTCTAACAGATCTAATTATATAAGCAGGTCCTTGATTTTAACCTACATGAAACAAAATGTAGAAAAAGATCTGCATTACAAACTATTTGAATAAATCATAAAATATCACCCAGTCACTGCTGCATGATATAACTGCTGATCACACAACAGCGAATAGTAATGCACCAGCTGTAAACATGAATATTACCAATTTTCCCAAAGTGTTCTAGGATCAGTTAACATCATTGAGCTGCAAGCTGATCAATGTTTTAAAGTAAATCTGAAACCCTTTTTGATATTTTTTTTCAATTCAATCAAAAATACTGGGTGTTGTTTAAGGAATGCATATGTTTCAATTTTTCATTGATGCCTTAAATATTTATTTATTAACAGATCAAAATTTTTTCTCTCTTTATTATCTAATGAAATGCACATGGTTCAGCAAATAAGTTTTTGCTTTAATTTTTATTTCTATCTAATTACTTTTACAAACTATGTATGTATACTAGATACAACTGTATTAGTTCACTTAGTAGGACTTGAGTAATCACTAAGTAGCTCTTTTTTCCACAACCATTTGATGGCGATGAATTTTTTTCAGAATCTATTAAGTCATGCAATATCATGAAATAACTGAACAGTTAGTAGAAAAATTTAGTTTTGATGCAAATAGGAGCTGAATTCCCAGAATGGGTGTCAGTAGGATTATTATTATTATTTTTTTTTGGTGGTGGGGGGGAAGGGGGGTTGCAAGAAGAATAAATGTTTCAAGGTAGAACTATTTAGGTTGAGCCATTCATTGAGTACAGTTGTAAATACAGCAAATCGTGACATAATACAACTAAGAATGACAAAAAACAAAATGAAAAGGCAAACGTATTATTGAAAATGCATATAAAAATGCATTCTCAAGCTAATTAAAATGGCATGCTTTTGAAAACAAAAGGGAAAAAAATCAAGACTGCATTTTGCTACAGAAAAAAAAAAGCATTAATTTTTGGTACACCTGATATTCATCATCCTCATGCATGCTATGGAGGGCTATGGAGGATCCAACCAGTTATCAAAATGAATTTTTCAACTTTTAACAGGGGAAGGAATTGAATTACATGCCCAGGTACTTCAGATGCTTTGATCATTAAGCAGTTCAATTACTTCTAATAAAGATTATAAATCCCAACTGGCTGTTACTCACAGTGCCATCTACTGCTTGGGAAAGAATAGGCCAGCAGGATACAGAGGTGGTGAAATAATAAATATTGCAGTCAACAACACAGAAACAGTGTTATCAATGCAAGATTCAATACTAGAGAAACAAATACTATAGAAATGTCCTGTAATCAAGGGACATTTAAACAGTTAACTGAAAAAAAAAAGAAACAACAAAAAACTGAGTTTTGCTGTGAGTATGGGATCTGAGCCTTTGACCTCAACAGGTTCCTCTTACCACACAGCTAATGTAAACTAGCTCAATTACAACTGTACTGCTCAGAGTGGAAATCGCAACACAAAGAAGAAATGGAAGTAGAGATATGTGAATCGCAAGAGGCCATCGGAGATATGCAAATGATCAAAGTTCTGCAGCGAATGGGCATGTAGCACGCAGCTGAACCGTGGATAAATACTGGGCACCCATGAGCTTGTACATAGCACAATTGACAGTGAGATTGGAGTACATGCTGTGAAAATGTTCAGAACATGCCTTGGAGATGCAAGTGGGACCCCTATGTGCAACTGACACCTTCTGAGAGAGAGGTTTGTTCACATGCGAGAGCTCAGATTGAGCCTTTGAGTGCTTGCCACATGCATGGGGCACAATGTGAGCTCAGTGCAACATCATATCTCATTATGTCTCATACAACATCATGGAGCACCATATGGCATGAAGGACAAGTACGGGACCAGCACACCACAGGACATGAATATTGCATGTTCTGTAGGAGGGGGCCACTCATGACCTGTTTACCACTGTGACTCTGATGCAAAGTGATTTGTGGACTGCATGGTCTCCATGCAAACCATTATACAACATTTACATGACGGAGGAATGAAGGCAAGATGTTCAGTCCGGCATCTGCTATTGCAGCAACATCACCACTGGTTATACGATCTCCATTGGTGTCAAGTGAGGCAACATTGGACTATAGAATGGAGTTGGGTTGTTTTACCTCTGAGCGGCACTGTTTTGCACACCATGGGCTAAATGGCCAGGTCACATGGACCCTGAAGACTCAGAGAAGGTTAGGGGAGGGGGACCCACTGGAACAGCTGTTGGGAGACAGATGGTAGCCTCCCGTCAAGACCATCCAGTGTGTTCTTTAACGTGCACAGGGTATGGCTCTCCCGCACATGGGGCCATGGCTTAATGTCCCATCCGGCAGACGGTGGCCTTTCCAAGCCCATCAGTGTCCCCTACTGACCATGGGCAGGATGGGGAATTTTGCAGAGATGAATCTCAATGCTGACCCAGCTGGGACTCAAACCTGGGAACTACAGATTACGAGCCTGGTGCGCTACCGACTGAGCCATCCCTGCCCCTATTGAATGGAGGATACTATTCACAGACAAATCCCCGATTCTGTTTTGGCATGCCAGACGGCAGTTTGTCTGCATGGTGTTGTGTCATCAACAAGAGGAAGCCTATTCTATTGGCTGCTATTACAGCTCCCCACTGTGGTACAATGATATGGGATGGCATCACATAAAGTGGCCAGACACCTCTGCACCATGTTTCTGGTACACTAATAGCAAGACATTACATCAATGACATCGTTAGTCATGTGCCATGACCCTTACCACCATGCCTGGACTGATTCTGCAGCAGGACAATGCCACTCCACACACTGCATGTGCAATGTGGACAGTCTCCCATGGCTGCCATATTTGCCGGACTTGTCACCCATTGAGCATGTGTGGGACCTTATAGGTTGCCATCTTTGCCAGCTCTCTCCGGTGGCAAACGTGGTACAGTTGCATATCCAATTGGATGCTGTTTGGAATGTCATACTTCAGACACTATTAACTATCTGATTTATGGAATGTGAAGACATCTACAGGCTTGTATAATGCCCAAGATGGGCCTACTATGTACTGATGAATCTGCAATAAACGCATTCTCACATTTCGTTTTTTGATCATTTGCACATCTACCCTCATAACTTCTGTTCTGTCAGTTTTGGGTGTATACATCACTTTCTTTGTGGTGTTGCAATTTCCACTTTCAGCAGTGTAACAGAGATAATAAACATTCCTGATTGGCAGTTGCTCATAATACCAGTCACTGATTGAGAAGGGACGGGTGAATTGCTCACAGAGATGGTGAAATAATAATTATAGTCAAACATACAGAAATAGTGTTATCAATGCATGATTCAAAACTAAATAAGGACAGGAAATGTTCTGCAATCATGGAACACTCGATCTCTGATACCATGACAGGTGCTGTGAAGTTATTTCAGTTAATAACACTGACCTGCATGTATTTTGATGTTTGTATAATTAATGTTGTTTCTAAAGGAATTTTTCATGCTGTTTTCAAAAATGCAAACAGTTTTCATCTATCATGTAGTTTTTTTTGTATTGATAATGCTATTTTTAATACTTCTTTAAGAAAACTTCTAACAGATGGTGTCACTTTTGATTACGACTGGTTGACCTGGATTAGCTCTTCAACAACTAGCATACTTTCTCTCAAACTTAGTATAATACTTGTGTTGTTGTGTAAACAAGTTTGTTTTCATGTACTTCAGGTATAATTAGTGTTTTATGAAAAATGGCTTTGCATAAATGATGTTGATATATTCTGTTACATTTGTGGAAACAATGTCATGTTAAAACAAAGATAATATTACGGATTTTGTTAAAAATAAATACTTTGCTTATTCTGGCATTAAATTAGGAGACCAAGATAAACTGTGGGCATCTCATAAAGTATGCCAAACTTGTGTTGAAAGTTTGTGACTTTGGACCAAAGGTAAAGAAAATTCAATGCCTTTTGCTATTCCAATGGTGTGGAGAGAACCTCAAAACCATCATGATGAGTGATGATATAGTGCAAAAAATAAAAAAAAAAGGTATTGTATATCATAACGTACCTTCAGTATTAAGACCCATACCTCATAATGAAAATCTTCCTGTTCCTCATCCTCCTCCTGTACTATAGAATAGAAATGTCTCAGAAAATGAATCAGGTGAAGAAGCAGTTAATGAAGAACAAGATGTCTATAAACCTGAAGTGAGAGTACGCCTATATTATTTAATCTGTATGAACTCAATGACTTGGCACGAGATTTAAATTTGCCAAAAGGAAGTGCTGAACTTCTTTGGTTCTCGTCTTAAATGTAAAAATTTGTTATCAACAGGAATAATTTTCTTGGTACAGACATGAAGAACTGGTTCCATATTTTTCTGAAGATTCACTTGTGTACTGCAATGATGTAAATGAAATAATGAAGTACTTTGGAATTACTCATTATACTTCAGAATGGAGAATGTTTATAGACTTGTCTAAAAGATTGGTTTGGTTGTTTAGGGTTTTATGGCGCATTAGCATCTGAGGCTATAATGCCAAACACATGTCCAAATAAAAGATAAAAGTCATAGAACCCTCAACCAAGTATTAAAAATAAACTACAAATAAATACACATATTGTAAAACAATAAAAGGAAATATATTCAACAACAAAGAACAAATGTATAAATATCATATAAAGATAAACATAAAGGTGTAAGCGACCTGGGTTATACATAGAACATAAAAGATGGTAAAATCAAAGTCGCATAAAATATCCAGTATATCGTAAAAATTCAAATATAGAGTTAAAACAACAATTTTCTGATAACAGATGTCCGAGTGCAAGGGGCTCTGACGTAAAATTATGAAAATTAAAAAACATATGTCTTTCAAAGTTAAAACATGTAGATTCAATTAAAATATGTTTAATACTTAAAACGGTGTCACAAAACTCGCACTTATGTACGCCGTCCACCCGTAGAAGAAACGAATGAGTAAGAAATGAATGACCTAAGCGGAGCCGAGCAAGTACAACTTCCTCCTTGAGATTCCTGTGATAACAAGACTGCCACGGTTTGATGATAAGTTTGATCTCCAAGAGCTTGTTCGTAAGCTGTTCTGACCAAGATCTCTGCCACTGTGCCCGGAGCTCGATGGTAAAACGCTGCTGGAAATCCAGATAGCGAACTGGCAATGGAGAGTCGGACAGGGGCGTGGCTGACTTGGCAGCAGCGTCTGCCAAGTCATTGCCCCTAATCCCAACGTGACCAGGCACCCAACAGAAATAGATGGTGGTGGTGGTGGCTGCCAGATGATGTAGTTGCTGGCGGATCTTAGTAAGAACTGGGTGAGGCTGATGCCTCACTGAGATCAAAGCCTGTAGCGAGCTAAGCAAGTCGGTGTAAAGCACACACCGACGATGATAGTTGTCACCACGTGGTCCAAGGCGAGGCTGATAGCGTGCAACTCTGCAGTGAAGATGGAACACTGCAGTGGGATCTGGTCTGCAATGATTACACCACAACAGACCATGGCCGATCCCACTGATGTGCCGGACTTCGAGCCATCTGTGAAGACAGGCAAGAAGTCCGGGTACTCAGCACGATGGCTGGCAAAGAGTTGCCGGTGCACACAGTCGGGTGTAAAGGCCTTCCCCATCCTGCACAAGGAAAAATCGCAGGAAAGGGAAACAGCGAGCCATGGTGGAAGTGGCTCAGCTGTCGACTGTGCGATGCTATCGAGACTGATGTTAATGTCTCTGAGGTAGCCTCGGACACGCAAACCAAAAGGACGAATGGCAATCGGCCGATTTGTGTAAATCATTTCCCACTTCGGACTGAAAATGCAGTCCCAAGTGGGATGGCTAGGCAGGGATCGCAATTTAGATGCATATTGTAAGGACAACTGCTGACGGCGAAGAGATCAAGATGGTTCATCGGTCTCAACGTAAAGACTCTGGACAGGTGAAGTGCGGAAGGCTCCCGTGCAAACATGGAGAGCCTGGTGATGGAGGGGGTCCAGCACCTTCACCACTGAATCCCAGGCCGAGTCGTACACCTGGGATCTGTAGTCCAGTTTCGATTGGACAAGTGCACGATAGAGGCGGAGCAAGATGTTGTCGACAATGTTCAATGCCTGCATTCACTTGGACCTGAGTTGACGTATGCGAGGTAAAAAGGTCAATTTCTGATCGAATATGAGACCGAGAAACTTGGTCTCCGCCACAACTGGAATGATGTTACCCCTGAGCCGCAGCTCGGGATCCAGGTGAAGATTATGTTTGTGGCAAAAGTGCACACAAGCGGTCTTCTGTGGGGAGAACCGAAACCCGTTTGCCGTCGCCCAAACCGAAAGATTGTTCAGGGCAATTTGCAGTTGTCTTTCAATGACCCTCATGCTGGACAAAGAGCAAAAGATACTAAAGTCATCAACATAGAGGGCATTGCCTACTGATGGAGGAAGTTGTCTAGTAATTGAATTAATCTTGAGAGCGAAAAGCGTAACACTCAGAACGCAGTCTTGTGGCACCCCCTGTTCTTGGGGGTATGGCCGCGACAGAGTGTTACCGACACGGACACGAAAAGAACGTGTCAATAAGAAATTGGAGATGAAGATCGGCATGTGACCTCTCAAGCCGAAGCTGTGAAGGTCACGAAGAATGCCAAATCTCCAAGCCGTGTTGTACGCCTTTTCAATGTCGAAGAAAATTGACACCAGGTGCTCTCTTTGTAAAAATGAATTTCTGATAGCCAATTCGAGGCATATCAGATGGTCAAGAGTTGACCGTTGCTTGCGAAAGCCACACTGGGTGTTGGAAAGTAGATTGTGATGTTCTAAATACCAGATGAGGATCCGGTATAAGCAGTCAGGATCCAGATGATCCTTACTGCCACAGCAAGCACAGGTGGGCTTGCCCCAGCATGCTGTGTGGGCATGACCGTATATCTGACACTGAAAACAGCGCAGAGGGTTTGGTATATACAGCTGAACCTCACAATGCAAGTTACCTGTCTCGATGGAAGAAGGCAGGTGTGGCATATTAAATGTCACAATCAGTACCCAGGAGGGTACCAATTTCCCATCACGGCGTGTCGAAACCCGGTGGAATGCTGTTACTCCTTGAGGTGTGGGCTCTGAGAGGTTTTCCTCCTCAGTGACTTTGAGGAGGCCCCACTCAGTGATCACACCCCGAGAGGAATTCAGAGTTTTGTGGGAGGTGACCTCAACAGCCACCCACCAATCTCTGTAACCTTAAGGAGTACTTCGGAGTGTTTAGAACAAGCGGTTTCAACCTGCAAGTTGCCAGATTGTAAGCGCTTGACAGATTTCGGCACTCCCGCAAGACCTTTCACACCTTTGTTTACGAAAAATGGGGACATGTTCCCAAGTACCTGATCGCCAGTGGAGTGGACGATCAGGAATCTCGGGAACGAAGACACAGACACAGAAGATGATGGCAGAGAAAACAGAGATGAAGAAGATGGGGGCTCATGGCGAGCCCTCTTGTTGGCACTGATCGAATTAATTTCATCATTATCTTTAATTTTTTTTGCCTTGGGTGGTTCAGTGCCCGCTGTCCCCACCCTCCACGGAGCCCAACAAGGGGACGCCCAGTCGGACGCCAGGGCTACGCAGGCAATACCCATACAGACAGTGAGCCAAGCCCTCACAATAAATATAAGGAAAATGAAAAGCAAAATGTGGAGAACAAAAACGTTCTACACCAGTGTTTCCCAACCATTTTTGTGCCATGCCCCACTTAAGCCTTTCTAAAATTCATATGTCCCCCCGCCTATGTAAAATTTAACCGCCATATGGTTAAACTCTGAACGATTCCATTTTCGAATTGCCCCCCTTGACAATCAAACTGCCCCCCTGTGGGGCGTGGGCCCCACGTTGGGAGACACGATTCTACACAAAAGAAACAAAGCGAAAAATATCAAAATTGTGAATGGCCAAACTGGCCTTACAAAGAAAGGATAATGACAAAAGGAAAATAATCTGTGAGGAAACTTGCAAACCTGTACCCGGACGTGGGCAAAGTTACTCACTGCTCTGCATAATTGACTCTAGCAGGACCTGCCCACCAGCCAATTGCTCCAGGGGGGACCACCCCAGGAGCTCCCGTTTACTGGAAGCAGAGGCCAAAGCAGTGTATAGCCGCTGCCCGCCCTGTGACGGAGAGGCACCCCAATGGCAAGGCGGCCAATGGGGACCCTGCCAGTCATGAGCTGAGGAGAGAAGACGGGGACCCCCGAACAACTACCAGGATCCTCCTTTCCCGGGACACGGGTCTCTGTGCACGGCAAACACGCGGGTGAGCGTTTAGGACCCTGTGAAGGTAACCGAGCCAGCGGAACCTTCACAGGGTGGTCCCCCTCACCGCGTACAGGCACTCACACCGAGGGGTACTTATCTAAGAGAAGTTTAAAAGGAGTTTTACTTCATAATGGAAATGAATATGCATCTATCCCATTCTATCCCACAATTAAAAGAATTGTACAAAACTATTGCATTTTTAAAAATAACTTAAAATTTTCTGTCATTGAGGAATAAAATTTTAAAGTTTATTCCTCAATGACAGAGAATTTTAAGTAATTTTTATTAATTTCTGAGCAAGAAGGTTGTTTTAATTGTGTATTGCATTTTTGCTAGATAAGGTGTACTATAAAAAACATGGGTGGCTGTTGTGTTTTGACTTGAAAGTTATTGGTATGTTGCTCAGACAGCAGTCTGGATACAAGAAATTTTTTTGTTTTTTGTGTGAATGGGACAAGTGGGACAAAAAAAAATAACTGAAAATAAAAAAAGATTGGCCGTTCTGGATATGTTTATCACCTGGATCAAAAAATATCCCCCCACCCAATAAAAAACCACTAGTCGGCCCCCAAAAAAGTTGTGCTCCTGCCACTCCACATTAAATTAGGGATAATGAAACAATTTGTTAAAGCCCTACACAAAGAAAGTGATTGTTTTAAGCATATTTGTAGCAAATTCCCTTCTGTTACTGATGCCAAACAAACAAGGAATTTTTGTTGGGCCTCAGATTCGAAAGTTGATAATGTTGGATAGCAAGTTTGAAGCAACAATGAATGACTGTGAAAAGGAGGCATGGATAAGCCTGAAAAAAGTAGTTGAAAATTTTTTAGGAAACAAGACCCAAATTTCAAAGCAATGTAGAAGATATGTTAGAAAAGGTCAGATTGCTTGGTTGCAACATGAGTGTTAAATTACATTTTTTGTATTTATACCAGAATAGAGTACTTTCCAGAAAATCTGGGGCAGTCAGTGAGGAACAAGGGGACAGATTTTATCAGGATATAAAAGAGATGGAAAAAAGGTACCAGCATACCTAATAAAGCAAGTACAAGTGGATAAAAAACAACAAAGAGAAAATTTCTACCAAATTAATCTATGACATTTAAATTTTAAACCGAATTTATCACATGTACATGAACAGTATATGCATTTTTTTGTGTCTACATAACTTTTTTTCGTAATATATTGTTTCATATGACATACCATACTCCTCTTAATTACTATACATTTTTAGGTAATATTATATGACTAGCATCATGTTAATATAAAATATTTTTTTTAAATAAAGTTTTCCAATTTGCAAAATATTCTGACCTGGTACACAAATTTTAATTTCATATTAATTTCATTTTTAAAATAAGTACCAAAAAATTTAAAAATCAATTATTTGTTTTAAAACATCAAACAACTTTTTTCAAAATGCAGACCAGTGTAATTCAAGTGTTCCATGATTATAGAACAATTCTTGTGCTCCTGTAGTATTAAAATGATAACACTATTTTTGTGTTTGACCATAAAATTTTTTTCACCATTTTCACCTTCCTGATCAATACAACTTGCTTGTAGTGCATAATAGTGGCACCACAAGCAAATACTGATTCAGGAAGTTTATATCCTCCATTAGCTGGAATTGGGGTGGTTTGTGACAGCTCAGTGGTCAGAGCAACTGGCATGATTTCAGGAGGTTATTGGTTTGGTTCCAGGAAACTCAATTTTTTGAGCTAACTTTTATTATTGAGAATTGTTGAATGATTTTAAAAGCACTGACTTTTTTTTTATTTGAAGTGTTATGAATGTTTTTATTTGTGCAAGTCAACCATTGTGCTAATTCAAATGGATTACATTTGATTTGCTAAAGTAGAATTTTTTTTACACGTGCTTTCCATTGGCATGTTAATAAGCTCCCTGACAAGTTTTATGAGAAATCATTCCAATGCAATTTTAAATAATGACTATAATAACCAATAAATTTAAAGAACTACAATACTGTTTAAGTAACTACTGATTTCAAATTGGCAGTGACGTACAGGACAGAAATTAGAATGCTCTGCTATGTATATTCCAATATTTTCATTCCTTCGAGAAAGAGCCATGCATAAAAGTAAAGCATCTCTTGCTTGCTGGCCAATAGCACCTTCACGATGTACAAATGGAATAAGGAGGGAAAATATAAGGAACCTGAAAAATAAATGAACCATATATTTTATTGCAAAATATTATAAAAGTAATAACATGACAGTCAAACACTACCATTTGAAACACTGATACATAGTACCATTAAATCACAAGTTTCTTAAATTTTGTTGTCATTTCATTTAGGGTTGGGTTGTTTTACCTCTGAGTGGCTTTTTTGCACACCATGGGCTAAATGGCCAGGTCTCATGGACCCCGAAGACTCAAAAAAGGTTGGGGGAAGGGACCCACTGCAACAGCTGTTGGGAAACAGATGGTAGCCTCCTGTCAAGGCCATCCAGCATGTTCTTTAATGTGCACAGGGTATGGCTCTCCCACACATGGGGCCACGGCCTAACATCTCATCCGATGGATGGCGGCCTTTCCAAGCCCATCAGTGTCCTCTACTGACCATAGGCAGGGTGGGGAATTTTGCGGAGATAAATCTCAATACTGACCCAGCTGGAACTCGAACCTGGGAACTTCATATTACGAGCCTGGTGCGCTACCGACTGAGGCCCCCCCATTTCATTTAGTATTGTATTCCATGAAATATACACAAAATATTATTTGTTAAATATACAAGTTCTTTTCATACAGTATTATTTTTAAAATCCATTTTAAAGCTCTGTAATGGCTTCAAACATGCAGCATTTTTTTTGGGGGGGGGGGAGGGAGCAGAAAAGTTTAATTAATGAGCTTAGTCATATATTTACAAATAATGATCACAGAATTCAATCTCACGTAAATAAAAAATATTATTTGGCACATACTTCTTTATGAGTGAAACAGCAGGTTTGACTCATAACATCAGGTTGATAGCAAACCTGACTTACTACATATGTATTAATAACTGCATTTGAGATAAAACATAAAAATGATCTAAAACAATAAATGTTTTTGTGGAAAAAGTTGTTTAATACACAAATTATGCAATGTCAGCAGAAGTAAACTTGAATATACCATAATTATAAATGTTTCCACTCATTTTCAAATACCAGAATTGGCTTACTATATATAATATTCAGTGAACCAGTTGCACACCTATTTGGAACTAGTAGATTTATGCAAGCTTTCATTTAGCATACAACTCAGTACTACTGCCAGTGCTCAAATCTCCCTCTTCCTTTCTATTTGGGGGAGATAGCACAGAAAGGAGAGAACATAATTTCAGGTAGATCACGATACTCTTCACGTTTAAAGCTTTCATTTGAGATATAAATTTAAAAAAATTAAAATTTTATGAAATAATTAAAATTTTATGAAATAATTAAAAATGTCATAGATAGAATGCAACCAAAGTATTCTGCAATACGTACATATAATTACTGAATACAATAATCATATATAAAGGAATTTTCCATGCATGAGCAGATGCATATCAACTTAACTAGATAAGTGCTTTTGAATCATCGTTGTGTCATTTGATGTTTGGCTAGCATTCTGTTCCCTGAGATGCGACTTTCTATCACACAATGGAAAATATTTACTGTGAAGTCTGAGATGCAAGGGAATTTATGAATTGAAGGAAAACAATCAGAAACAGAGGTCATGAAATGGCTTATGTTGAACCCTTCTGTAGTCAATCTGCTACGGCAATGGTATCAAAAGACAAACAATATTTGAAGATTATCAAGGACAACAAGGGCAAATGACTTGGGACTATCCAAGGGCAACAAGGGCAAATGAGGACAGCTATCTTTGATTTACAAGCTAGAAGACACACAACATTGGCTTCACCACATTTTCACCTCTGTGAGCCTGATGAAATCGTTATTTCAACCTCCATCATTAGCCAGGAGACTTCACAAAGGCAGTCTTTGTGTTTGTCAACCAATACATCAGTCCAAGCCACAGAAAGGAACAATTAAACTTGGCTTGGCAACATTGGTGAATGAACTGAGGATCAAAGGTGCTCTGTGCTCTTTACTTATGAGTCCAGATTTGCCCAGCCAAGTGCTTAGACATGATATTGATCTGAAAGAAAACAACTTCATCATTGTAAAGAAATACACTTATGAAGGGGGCAGTGCCATGGTTTTGGCAAGCATTTCACTGAATGGTTGTAAAGATCTCTACATGATTTCTACCAGTATGATGATAGCTCTGAGGTAGAGATCATGCCCTTGAATCTTGTGCAACATTATGAAAGTGCAATAGGGGATATTTTGCAGGACAATACTGCCAGTCTCCCAGAACTTGATCACTGACCAGTACCTGGAGGTGAACATCATCAAAAGTATGCAGTGACCAGCATATTATTCCAACTTCAGTTCCATACAACATATTTGGGATGTTCTAAGGCATATTGCATCCTTTGATTTCCCTCTCCAGACAGCCAAGAGCTGAAAGTCGCCCTTGTATGTAAATGGCATCTCACATCAACCACATTTTAGTTTAACTTCATACACAATATCAGGCATCACTATGAAGCATATAGTTCTGTGAGAGGTGATCTGCTGCTATGCCCCCACTGAGGATGCCGATGAGGATGAGAAGGATAGGTTTTATGAACAACTTCAGGATATTTTAAATTCTGTCAATGGTGACTTCAATGCCAAAGTTGGTACTGACTCTGACCTTTGGGGAGGAGTAATAAGCCCTTTTGGTATTGGTAGTTGCAATGGTAATGAGCAGCGTCTCCTGCAGGTAAGTAAACTCAATGGATTCAGAATAACTAACACTTATTACAAACACCGCGACATACATAAGAAACATGGGTTTCACCAGATGGGCTGCATAAGAATATGACTGATTATATATTAATTAACAGCAAATGGGCTAGTTCTGTTAGGAATACCAGGTCATATAGGGGAGCTGAAATTGGATCTGACCATTATCTTGTTAAAAGTGTCTTGCAACTTAAACTTAAAAAGTGTTGTGCTAGGGTTAAAAAATTTACCATTAATCTGAAGCTCTCAAAGACCCAGTTATAGCCAAAGCTTACCATGATAGGTTACTTAGTCATTATGACAGTCATGGTATGCTTACTACTGAAGTTGAGGAAGAATGGGATCATTTTAAACAGGCTTTTTTGGACACTAACAGTACTCTTTTAGGAAAAAAGGCGCAGAAGAGACAGAATTATCTGAGTGATAAGGCACTTGAGCTTATTTCGGAAAGAAAGAACTGCAGGAATGTCCTTAATCAATACCCTACTAGTCCTAATAGGAAGCATTACAGAGAACTTAATAAACGTGTAAAAGATCAGTTAGCTGCTGATAAAAATCTTTGGCTTGATGGTTTGGCTGACAAAGCCGAGGAAGCAGTTAGACAGCACAACAGCAGAGAGCTGTACCAGATAGTTAATGTTTTATGTGGTAGAAAACGGACATGTATACAGGGATTTAAGGATAAACAAGGTAAGGTTATAGAAGGTGAGGATTCTGTAATAGCTAGGTGGGCTGAGCATTTCAGTGATATTTTAAACAATGTGGTTAGTTCTGTTCCCATTGTTTGCAATGATGATAGATGCATTGGTGGCTATAATGTTGGCCCTATAACACAATCTGAAGTTATTTTGGTTGTTCCTAAACTTAAATTACATAAATCCTCGGGGGTAGATGAAATTACTACGGTAATGCTTAGAGCTGAGAATGTTTCGGTTACCACTTAGATGATTGAAATTCTGAATATCTTTTATAATAAAGGCATGGTTCCTAAGGATTTTATCAGAGCTATTGTTATCCCTATTTTCAAAAAATGTGATCGCAGTTCTTGTGATAGCTGTAGGGCTATCAGCCTCTCTCTGTTCCAGGTAAAGTTATTTGCATGATAGTGCTAATAGAATTAAGAATCTGGTTGAGGTCCTGCCATCCTCTCAGACCTTCTACTATGGCATATAAACTGACAGGCTCCTGTCAGACCTCTGTGGCAAGCAGCTGCTTGAGGGGGTATATATATATATATTTTTTTTTTTGACAGGCAATTGCATGATGAGCATTGTGGATTCAGAAGTAGTAAAGAATGTGTAGATCAGATATTTTCACTTAGGCAGATTCTTGAGAAATGTTTAGAGTTTCAGAAACCTTTGGTTGCTAGTTGTGTTGATTTAAAAAAGGCTTTCGACTCTGTTGATCATCATAATTTGTGGTTGATTGTGAGATCATATGGTATACCTGACAAGTTAGTTAACATATTGAAAGCTCTCTATAATAACACAGTCTTGTGTGAGAGTTGGTAAGACTTCTAGCAATTGGTTTAGCGTTACTTCTGGTGTTCGACAAGGGTGCATTTTGTCTCCTTTTCCCTTTAGCTTGGTTATTGATTATGTTATGCGAAATTCACTTCAAGGGAAAGATTTTAGCCTTAAATGGACTGGAGATACGAAAATTTCTGATTTAGATTATGCTGATGATTTAGCCCTTTTGGCAAATGATGTTGATGAGATGAACTCTTTCATTCGAGCTGTTGATGAGACTGGTAGTAGAGTAGGTTTGGTTATAAACAGAGAGAAAACTAAAGTGATGAAAATTGGTCAAGCAGGCTGTGATTCAGTTAATCTGAATGGTTGCAGTCTTGAGCAGGTGTCACAGTTTAATTATCTTGGGAGCTATGTAACAGATAATGGTGATGTGCGGCATGAGATTAACAGACGAATAGGGATTGCTGCCGGGACTTTTAAGAATCTAGGGAGAGTGTGGAGAAATAGGCGTATACACCTAAAGACTAAAATTAGACTGTATAATAGTTTGGTTCTTTCTAGGGTATTGGGTATTATATATTTGGTATAGGGTATTGGGTTATGGTAGTGAAACTTGGACACTTTGTAAACAAGATAACAGGAAACTAGATGCTTTTGATTCCAGATGCTTACGCAGTATCTTGGGCATTAGGTGGTTCAACTTTGTAACTAATGATGAGGTTAGGCAAAAGAGTCAGCAACCTCCTTTAAGCAGCATATTGTGTAGAGTCCATTGGTTTGGCCATGTTGCCCATATGGATAATTATAGATTGGCAAATAGGGTTATGAACAGTGTGCCTAAAGGCTTCAGAAAGAGGGGGAGACCTAGGATGTGGTGGGCAGATAATGTCAAACAGGACCTTGTTAGAATTGGTGTGCAGTGGCCAGATGCAGTAGATGTAGCTCAGGATAGACTTGCTTGGAGAACTAAATTGCACAGTCTGGTTGGACCTCCGTAGCCCATGGCTGCTTGTGGATGATGATGATGATGATGAACATATTCATTAAATATTAAAAACATCATTTATAAATGAATATTTACTGTGCACTCTCATGCACCTCTCAAAATTGGCATTCATATTCTCAAAAGTGATTTTGGCTTGCTCTAAGAGCATGAAAGCCTTATTTAATTCCTCAGTTGGAAGAACACTTTTTGCAGGATATCCAGAAGCAAAAGCCCTACAGTGACTCTATGCTTTTGCATTTCTATAAGCTAATTGTTTCCCAATTCTTCAGAATGAGAACTAAGCAATCACAGAAAAATGGTGTCAGTGGACCATTACCATGCCAGACCTGAAAAACTGAATTGTGCCCTCTGGATTTTCTTAAAATATTTAACGAAAAAGAATATTAGTTTTGTTTAATAGGTCTTTTCAGAGGCATGTCACAAAAAATGCATCTCACATTGCAAATAAAAATTATAAAAAGAACTAATAGAAATAATTATATTGCATATGAATAGAAAGGCTATTTATTTCTGAATAACAAAAAAATTATTTTTTATTTCGAACAGGAAAATTACTCTCTTTTTAAATTTTTTTTTCTCCATATCATACTTTGAGAAAAGTCCATGTTTTTCACCAGCTATGACCAGAAAAATAAACAAATTTAGAAATTTTTAAAAAAGTAACAAATGAACAGAAATAGGTCATGTTATATACCAAAAGAAAGAACATTTAATTTGGATTAAGAAAATGACAAAAATATAAAAGACAGGTAAGTAAAACTTTATAAGCATTTTTTAAAGAAAACTGCAAGGTTTTACTATATTTTTTGCATTTTAAATTCAGCAAAAAATTTTAAAAAATTTATTTTGCCATATTTTCTGCAGTGTTTTTTTCTGCATTAATATATATAATTCATAATATTTCTCTCATTACTCAAATTTTTCATTTATTCAATTTTTTCTAACTATTTTGTCATTTCTGCACATCATCATCATCATCCTCAAGCAGCCATGGACTATAGAGGTCCAAACAGGCCGTGCAATTTAGATCTCCAAGCAAGTCTCTCCTGAGCTACATCTGCTGCATCAGGCCACTGAACACCAATTCTAATAAGGTCATGTTTGACAATGTCTGCCCACTGCATCCTTGGTCTCCCCCTCTTTCTGTAGCCTTCAGGCACACTATTCATAACCCTATTCGCCAATCTATAATTATCCATACAGGCAACATGGCCAAACCAACGGAGTCTCTTTCTGCACAATATGCTGCTTAAAGGAGGTTGCCGACTCCTTTGCCTAACCTCATCATTAGTTACAAAGTTGAATCACCTAATGCCCAAGATACTGCGTAAGCATCTAGAATCAAAAGCATCTAGTTTCCTGTTATCTTGTTTACACAGTGTCAAAGTTTCACTACCATAACTAACCCTAGAAAGAAATAAACTATTATACAGTCTAATTTTAGTCTTTAGGTGTATACGCCTATTTCTCCACAATCTCCTTAGGTTCTTAAAAGTCCCGGCAGCAATCCCTATTCGTCTGTTAATCTCATGCTGCACATCACCAGTATCTGTTACAAAGCTTCCAAGATAATTAAACTGTGACACCTGTTCAAGATTGCAACCCTTCAGATTAACTGAATCACAGCCTGTCTGACCAATTTTCATCACTTCAGTTTTCTCTCTATAACCAAACCTACTCTACTACCAGTTTCATCAACAGCTCGAATGAAAGAGTTCATCTCATCAACATCATTTGCCAAAAGGGCTAAATCATCAGCATAATCTAAATCAGAAATTTTCATATCTCCAGTCCATTTAAGGCCAAAATCTTTCCCTTGAAGTGAATTTCGCATAACATAATCAATAACCAAGCTAAAGAGAAAAGGAGACAAAATGCACCCTTGTCGAACACCAGAAGTAATGCTAAACCAATTGCTAGAAGCCTTACCAACTCTCACTTGTGACTGTGTTATTATTGAGAGCTTTCATTATGTTAACTAACTTGTCAGGTATACCATATGATCTCACAATCAACCACAAATTATGACAATCAACAGAGTCGAAAGCCTTTTTGAAGTCAACAAAGCAAGCAACCAAAGGTTTCTGAAACTCGAAACATTTCT
The DNA here is from genome assembly GCA_038380435.1 of Ryuthela nishihirai. Classification (NCBI taxonomy): domain Eukaryota; kingdom Metazoa; phylum Arthropoda; class Arachnida; order Araneae; family Heptathelidae; genus Ryuthela; species Ryuthela nishihirai. The sequence continues at coordinate 2,861,656 of JAWZYU010000005.1, forward strand.
CAAGAATCTGCCTAAGTGAAAATATCTGATCTACACATTCTTTACCACTTCTGAATCCACAATGCTCATCACGCAATTGCCTGTCAACCAGATTCTTAATTCTATTAAGCACAATCATGCAAAGAACTTTCCCTGGAACAGAGAGTAGGCTGAAACCCCTATAGTTATCACAAACACTGCGATTACCTTTTTTGAAAATAGGGATAATAATAGCTCTGGTAAAATTCTTAGGAAACATGCCTTTATCATAAAAGATATTCAAAATTTCAGTCATCCAAGTGGTAACTGAAACATTCCCAGCTCTAAGCATTTCTCTAGTAATTTCATCTACCCCTGGGGATTTATGCAGTTTTAATTTAGAGATAGCAAAGTGACTTCAGACTGTGTTATAGGGCCAACATTAAAGCCAATAATGCATCTATCATCATTACAAGCAATGGGAGTAGAACTAATCACACTGTTTAGAACATCACTGAAGTGCTCAGCCCACCTAGCCATGGCAGAATCCTCACCTTCTATAAACTTACCTTGTTTATCCTTCAATCCCTGTATACCTGTACGTTTTCTACCACACAAAACATTAACTATCTGGTACAGCTCTCTGCTGTTGTGCTGTCTAACTGCTTTCTCGGCTTTGTCAGCCAAGTCATCAAGCCAAAGATTCTTATCAGCAGCTAACGGATGCTTTACACATTTATTAAGCTCTCTGTAATACTTTGTATTAGGACTAGTAGGGTATTGATTAAGGACATTCCTACAGTTCTTTCTTTCTGAAATAAGCTCAAGTGCCTTATCACTCAAATAATTTTGCATTCTCTGCTCCCTTTTTTCTAAAAGGGTACTGTTAGTTTCCAAAACAGCGTGTTTAAAATGGTTCCATTCTTCCTCAACTTCAGTAGTAAGCAAACCATGGCTGTCATAATGACTAAGTAACCTATAACTGGGTCGTTCAGAGCTTCAGTATGATAGGTAAATTTTTTAACCCTAGCACAATACTATTTAAGTTTAAGTTGCAAGACACTTTTAACAAGGTAATGGTCAGATCCAATTTCAGCTCCCCTATATGACCTGGTATTCCTAACAGAACTAGCCCATTTGCTGTTAATTAATATGTAATCAATCATATTCTTATGCAGCCCATCAGGTGAAACCCATGTGTACTTAAGTATGTTGCGGTGTTTGTAATAAGTGTTAGTTATTCTGAATCCATTGAGTTTACTTACCTGTAGGAGACATTGCCCATTGCAGCTACCAATACCAAAAGGGCCTATTACTCCTCCCCAAAGGTCAGAGTCAGTACCAACTTTGGCATTGAAGTCACCAAGAACAAGGGTAATATCTCCTTTCTTGACAGAATTCAAAATATCCTGAAATTGTTCATAAAACCTATCCTTCTCATCCTCATTGGCATCCTCAGTGAGGGCATAACAGCAGATAACATTCAAGTCTTGAATGCTTGTCTGAAATTTTGCTGTAATAAACCTTTCATTAATGCACTCATATCCTAGAAGAGCATCACTAGCGTGTCTGCTGAGGAGCAGACCCACGCCTTGGTGATGCTTATTGTCATCCCTCCCTGAAAAGACAAATTTCAGATTATTTTTAAGAATCTGACTTTTATCTGTGCATCTAGTCTCTTGCAGGCTGAGAATATCTAAATTATAACAGGGGAATTCTTGTTTTAGGACATCAAGAGAAAATGCTCTGTGCAGAGTCCTTACATTCCAACTACCTATGGAGAGAAAATGATTAGTGGGATGTTTAAAGAAACTATGTTTATTGAGAGAGGGAATGCCAACAATATCAAACGGCCCCCTAATTGCAGACATTGGGCAAAGACCCGTTCACCCACCACTAAAGGCTGAAGCCATCTACACTGGAAGACTTCTTCCTCCAGTGTAAAATTTGACGATGCTAATAGAACAAGAGTTGGGGTACCTGCGATGACCTCTTCTCAGGATTATCCACCAGCTGATACACATATCCTGTGAATCTATTCACTTGGGGCTGTCAACCCACAAACAGAAAACACAGCGTAAGATTTTCCCTCTACAGAAGCCCACCAGTGCAGCAAATTCAGAATCCATAATGAAGCTCAGAGCCATAGTTCAATGCAGTCCAGTGGGTTTATATGGTCAGCACCAGGACCCTGTGTGGTTGACCACTCCTCAGCAGGGTAGGAAAAAAAAAGAAAAGTAGCCAGAGTGTTCAGATCAGTAGGCCTCACTAATCTGGCATTCATCCCTTTCCATTCACTTCCACAGGAGAGTATCTCTTCTGAAAGGTACTAACGGTCTGCACCACGAGAAGGCGGGGTCGGACATCAGGTGCTCAGCCTGACCGGTTCTATGCATCATCACAGGGGATTGGTGCATAGCTCTCCTTCTACTGACTACCATTTACAGACCTGCACACAATGCAGAATAGTGATTTTTTTCCCGATCGACAAACTCTAAGACTAAGATAGCAGTTACCAGAATTTATTTTGCTTTAAAACAAGATTATTTAAATAAAACTGAAAAATAAATAACCAAAAAGGGATAAAAAAAACTGTGAAGAAATTAAATAAAAATATTTCAAATCAAATATAGTTTATTTTAACCTCTGAAATTTGAGAATGAACCCTTCCAGATCAATTTGAATTCCAGATCAATTTTCCAGATCAAAAATAATTTTTTTAATGATAAGATTTTTAGTATTATTTTTAATTAAATTGAAGTAATTTCATAACTTTTTGTAACAGTTTGTAATTTTCAAGTCAAGTTTTTGCTCTTTTTGTAGAGTTAAACTTTTCTGTATGCTAGTCAGTATATTATCATACAGAAAAGTTTAACTCTACAAAAAGAGCAAAAACTTGACTTGAAAATTACAAACTGTTACAAAAAGTTATGAAATTACTTCAATTTAATTAAAAATAATACTAAAAATCTTATCATTAAAAAAAATTATTTTTATAATGTCCTATTTAGATGTTTCCTGAAGTAGCTACCATTTTCAATCATATATGTTTAATGATTTAATTTTCAGTCAAGCTTCAAATAATTATTCTCCCTAATTCCAGTATATATTTGAGAAGCAATATAAATAATTCTAGAAGTAGTTGAAATTGGTTTCCCTATTTAGAATCTGATAAAATGCAGACATCTGGAATCACTCTCAGAGTCAATGAAATATTGTAGTTTAGAAAAAACTCATGATTTTTCTGTTACTTTGGGGCATTAAGTGAGATCAATGATGATTATCAGTGAAGTTATTTGTACATCATTTTAAACTTTCAAAACTATATTTTGTCAGAAAAAGAAAATGCAAAAACACTGGTACTTTTGGAAACATTTGATTTGTACAGCATAACATGCACTCAGAGTTGAAAATCAAACCCAGATGTTTGCCGATTGACATCAAGCTCTATGATGTTGCCGATCATGTGATACAAAGAGAAAAGTTGATATTTATTTGATTGCATTTGTAAAAGATATCCAATAATAGATGAAAATAATTCAGAAATACTAAAATGGATTTTAATTGCAAAATGTACTCAAATGATGCAAATGATGCAAAAATACAACTGGCTTACAAAATAATTCAATTAACTCACTGGACTCTCAGCCAGTAAGTGGGGGACTGTTGTGACAATAGAACAGCATCTACAGAAAATGCATCATTTGGGTTGTGTTAATAGCAGTTTGAGCAAGAGAATGGTCTTTTTATTTTCTGAAATATCAAGCTGAGGAATAAATTGAAAAAATTAGCACTGTTTAGGAGCTCTGAAATGTTTGTTTTATATATATATAGATAGAAATAAAATGTTAGTTCAAACTTTAATATTACAAATTTTTTAATTTTTTTGTTATTAAAGACTGAGTTTATGGGTCATGGGATGGTAAGGGTTAAAAACTATTTATATCATAGTGAGAATTTAAGGCAAGAAATGCCTGTACTTACGTGTAGCAAAAGTCTACGTATTTCATGTTTGGAGGTTTCTTGGGGAGGATGAGTGAAGGAGGGTGGGGAGAAAGAAATGTTGGAAAAAATGTTTAACCCTTATGCTGCTTTAAGAGAAAGCTGTACGCTGAACTTAGTTATCATAGCTCTTAACATTGCAGGAGTTCCTGTTCAATCAACACAAAACACCAGTGTGATCAAAACAAATCACACTTACCAGTGTGTTCAGGAAATGATAGAATAAATGAATTATATTAAACACTAGAAGTTTACATGATTAAACCTTTTCAAACTACTCTCCTTCTACACAATGCAGATATGTTCACTGCATATGCCACTTGAAATATTTCTGAAACTCCTCTTTTGAAACTGACTTCAGATAGTCTGTTATGTTGGACTTGATTGACAAAAAGCATGGTCTCTGCCATAACAGGAATAATAGAATCCCCAAGCTACAGATTTGGGTTTGATTGAAAATTCTGCATGCAGAAAAAGTTCATATACACAGTCTTCTGTGGGGAGAACTGAAATAAACTGCTAGAGAAAATGTTTAGGGCTCTTTGCAGGTTTTGCTCAATGACCCTCATGTTGGAAGATGAACAAAACATATTGAAATCAACATAGGTTGGGTTGTTTTACCTCTGAGTGGCACTTTTTTGCACACAATGGGCTAAATAGCCAGGTCACAAGGACCCCAAATGCTCAGAGAAGGTTGGGGGAAGGGACACACTGGAACAGCTGTTGGGAGACACACGGTAGCCTCCTGTCAAGGCCATCCAGCATGTTCTTTAACTTGCCCAGGGTATGACTCTCCCACAAAGAAGCTAGGGCTTAACGTCCCATCTGATGGACGGCAGCTTTTGCAAGGCCATCGGCGTCCCCTACTGACCATGGGCAGGGCAGGTAGTTTTGCAAAGATAAATCTCAATGCTGATCTAGCTGGAACTTGAACCCGGGAATGGCAGATTACAAGCCTGGCATGCTACCGATTGAGCCCCCCTCCCCATCAATATAGAGTAAAGTGTTTACAGTCAGAGGAGGATGTTGAATAACTGAATTAAATGAAAAGTATAATACTCACTAAACAGCTTTGAGGAATCCTGTTCCTGGGAAAAACACCATGGAAAAGTATTACTGACGCAGAATTAAAAAGACCTTCTTGCTTAGAAAATAATTAAAATAACTTAAACATACAGTTACCATAGACTGGGAGCACACCACACTGATAGCAAATTCATACACTTACTACAGAACCATTGTCCATGAGGTCCACCACATAGTGTCATGTCACTGAAGATGGAGGCTGTCCTTGCTCTGAAAAGCTTCAGAGTTTGCTACCAAAAACTTTTTAATATATATGCAAATAATTTGAAGGATAAACTTCAAAATTTTATTGCTCAATGACAGAGAATAAGGAATGAATGAAAGATGAAAACTGCAATGAAGATTAGCCTCACTAATCAAAGGCATGGAGATAAAAAAAAAGCCATAGTGCTACCCTAGTTTTTTATGTTGTTAAGAAAACAGGCCTATGTGCTCTCTTGCAAAAAAAAGAGGATTCCTGATAGCAACTTTGAGGCATTTTGGGTGGTCAAGGGTTGTTTATTATCTGCGAAAGTCAAGGGTCCACCTTTTGAGTTAATGGTTTTCAAAAGGTCATTTGTTCCTATTGGCCATTCTTTCCTGCAACTTGTAGCTAAAAACAACTTAACCGAAAGAAAAATAGGATAATTGGAAAAAATCTTAGAAATTTTACTTGGCTTATGAAAGACCAAATTGTTAGCTTCCCTCCGAGAGTCTAAAAAATTGCTCCTTCAGGAAGACGTGACTAATAACGTAGACCAAGCAATTCTTACTTGATGTTGAGAGATATTGGAGAATGATATAATACATTATCTGGGCCAAAAACAAATGCACAAGACGAATGCAGAGTAAAGTGAAACTCATTTACTCTGAATGGCCTTTAGTAGGTCTCTATGCAATTTGAATGAAAAAACAGAGGAAAACATTCTGCAATATTTTTCAGGGTCAAAATATTAGAGGAAGAAGAGATGGAGGAAAATATTTCCCCTACACTATTAACAATTACTTTGGAATCAGCAACTCCATTATGGTCCAGGATTCATAATAACATGGGAACACAGTTCCCACCCATCTTCTAGATTTTATTCCACAGATTAGAGCTAGTTGTGCAGGTGAGTGAAGAAGCATATTTCATCCAAAATTACTCCCAACTCTGGTGCTGGAGAAACTGGCTTCCCCAATGGTGCACTTTAAAACATCAAGACTGAAAGAAGACAAATATGCAAAAAAAAAAAGGCCCAGGCCTTATTCTGAGCATTAATGAGCAGCCAGAATTCAACCATAGTTTTGGAAAACAATGAAGCCACATCAAAGTCTGAAGGATGGGAAACCAACATGCTGCTCGCTTGGGATATGTAAAAAAAAAAGCACACACAAACTAGTAGTCTAATCAACCATCTTCTTCTTGCTACTGCTGTGTAACTGGATCTGTAATTGTTCAAGTTCAATTCGACTACAATTACACTATGAAGAAATAATAACTAAATGAAAATAGGTATGACTAACGACTTCATTCATGTGTCCCACCAAACCAAGGCTCTGGAGCCAGTCTTGAAGCTTGGCTCTTACTACAGGTAATTTCTTGTTTCAGAGCTGACTGTGGCTCCAGCTACATCGTGAAATTTGTAACACATAACTTAATAAAATTATGAAATTCAGCCCTACCTAGTCTAGTGGTTAGTGCACTTGATTACTAAGACCATCTGGACATGTCCTTGTGTAAGTGTTTGTATGTTTTATGAAAAACCAGTATGAGCCTAATGTAGGTTCTAGGTTATCCCATCCTTTGTGTAGGAAAGTAAAAAAAAAATTGTATTACCTAACTTAATAAAATTATAAAATATTGTTCATAACACACACTTGCAGAATGTCATAATTGTGTGACACTGCAAGAAATTTCAAGTTGTTAAGTGCAATTTATTGAACATATAAAAATTAAATTACAAAAAAAAGTGTGGAATTTCCTAATTTTAGTGCCAGGCCATACACAAAGTACTTATTAACAGATGACACAAGATACAACAAATTATTTTGTCAACTTTGGTCCTATATGAATAAGTCCCTTCTTGCAAATCCTGACACACAATGGAGTAAAAGCACTAGAAGGGTAGGCCAGACATTATTTCAGTGATTTTTCCTGAATGACTGACAACTGTGTAGACAAGGTGTGTCCAACCTTTTGACTTCCCTGGGTCACACCGAGTGAAGATGAATTGTTTGGGGCCGCACATAAAATATATAATATAGTTAATGTATATGAATAATAAAACTTCATTTTTTTTTATGTTTTTTATTATAAAATTAAAAAAAGACAACATAAAACTAGTGGGATATCAAAAACTTGCTGAAAATCACATAATCATGTTGAAAGTTTATGTCATAAACATGTAAATTTTATGATTTTGTGGGTCGCATTACTAGCTGTCCAGGGCCGCAGGTTGGACACGTCTGTTGTAGACTTTAAGTGAGTGATGTTTGAGGATGTTTTGGTGGCCCTATGGAGAGGGCAACAAAAAAAAATGCACATTCATATTAGCATAAAACAGACCCTGTACCTCTATTCTGTCTACAAAGAATAAAGCTTTATGATTCATATGATGAGTACTTAGTGTCTTTGCTTTTCTTCAAGATTTTATCCAGTGTTGAATATTAATTCTATATGTGTAATACTAATGACATAAACATTTTATAATTATTTGAAACAGAGGGAAAATAATTGTTTTTAATGATTTATATCGTTTCATTTTATTAAAACTTTATCAAATTTGCTTTTTTCTTTTAAATAATGACAAAAATGCCAAAAGATAAATACTTGTATTAAAAATAAATAGTTAATATAAGACATGCTAGTTATAAAAGGCACACTGATAGCGAATTCTGGGTAATGAATAAAATGAGAGAATCATGCTGTAAAAACAGTAAAAAGTATATAAATTCACTAAGTATATGATATATATTAAAAAGGTAAAAAATATTAGTGTAATATTTTTGGTCCTCCATCAATATTGAATTTCAGAAAACAATATTCCAGTCATAGCTTTATGACTATTAGTTAATGCAGTTAATTGCTTTGATGCTACAATAAAAAAAATATATTCTGAATTAATGGTGTTTGCTACAATTTAACTTAGGAAATCTGACAGCTGATTCTCACAACTATACTGTTGAAGGTCCATCACAAGCAGATGAAGAGTCTGCCTAGCTATTTGTAGAGCACAGCTTGTAGACTATTTAATACTAATTTTACACTCATTCATAAAAAAAAAAGTGATGTGCTAAAATGTGATAGTATAAGTAACAAATGATCACATTTCAGCCAGTTTAGTAAGAAGGATACATGGATATTAGAGGAACATCAGTACACAATTAAAATGATCTTCTTGCTCAGAAATTAATTAAAAATAACTAAAATTCTCTGTCATTGAGCAATAAAATTTTAAAGTTTATTCCTTCAAACTATTTGCACGTTGAAAGTTTCTAGGAGAAAACTCATAAGCTTTTCGGAGCAATGACAGTGCTCTGTCACTGAATCTACTCAAAATACTTTGTTATTCAATCATTTCAGTGGCCAGGCAATTAAACTGTAGGCAAATAATCTAATTCCAAAAAAAACAACAAGCATATCTTTTATGTATTTATCTCAAAGTTCTTAATTACCCTCCTTAACATCATACATTTATAGGTTAATAATTCTTAATGCCCATGAATATGATGAGTTCCTAATTTATTTCCATAATTATATTCATTGTTCTTGTGTTCATTTCATGAGGTATGATCCCATACATAGATTTCACATGACTGAAGAGAGTGTTGGAAAATTTTCAGTTTCTTGGTTTTGGGCTAGGTTGTTTTACCTCTGTGCAGCACTCTTTTGTACACAATGGGATAAATGGCCAGGTCACAAAGACCTGAGGGCTCAGAGAAAGTTGGAGGAAAGGACTCACTGGACAGCCTTTTAGGAGACAGATGGTATCCTCAAGTCAAGGCCATCCAGCATGTTCTTTAATGTGCACAGGATATGACTCTCGCACACATGAGGTCACAGCTTTATGTCACATCCAATGAATGGCAACCCATCGATGTCTTCTATGGACTGAGTTTTGCAGAGATAAATCTCAATGCTGGACCAGCATGGACTCGAACCTGGGAACTGCAGATTATGAGCCTGGTGCATTACCGGTTGAGGCTCCCACGCCCCGATATCTTTCACATTTGCAGGATTGTCTTAACTGGTTAGAAAATGGAAAAAAAAATTCTTGGTGGCCTCTTCTTATTAAACATTATGAAGGTGATCTTGGCTAAGTGTAGAAAGGTTTGGGCACCAAAGCAAAAAAAAATGTATCATCAGAGTGGCACAGCCAAGATACTAGGGGGTGCTTTTAAAATCATTCAATATAAACAATAAAACTCATGTAATTTTTTTTGAAATGGAATTATTCTATGGAGGGCATGGTAGTGAAATGTTCACAATGAGTTTAGTAGGAGAGAGGGAGGTTCAAGCCCTTCCCGAAATTGCCCTCCCACATGAGGACTGATTTCTGTGCCAACGAAGTCCATTTTGCTTCCATATCCATGACCTTGTTCATTTTCAGAAAAAGGCACAATTTCAAATTTTTTAACTAAAAAACTAACCCTCACCCCTAAGCAAAATTTAATTTTAAAAAGGGGCGGGGGTGGCTCAGTCGGTAGCGTGCCAGGCTCGTAATCTGTAGTTCACAGGTTCGAGTCCCAGCTGGGTCAGCGTTGAGATTTATCTCCGCAAAATTCCCCGCCCTGCTCACGGTCAGTAGGGGACACTGATGGGCTTGGAAAGGCCGCCATCCATCAGATGGGACGTTAATCCGTGGCCCCGTGTGTGGGAGAGCTATAACCTGTGCACGTTAAAGAACACGCTGGGTAGCCTTGACGGGAGGCTACCATCTGTCTCCCAACAGCTTGTTCCAGTGGGTCCCCTCCCCCAACCTTCTCTGAGCCTTCGGGGTCCATGTGACCTGGCCATTTAGCCCATGGTGTGCAAAAAAGTGCCGCTCAGAGGTTAAACAACCCAACCCTAATTTTAAGAAAGTTACAAGTTTTTAAGTTTATATTGAATGGTTTTAAAAAGTATCCCCCCCCCCCCTCAGTATCTTGGGTGTGCTACTCCGACAATATATTTTTTTTTTGCTTTGGTTCACTAACTTTTTGACACTTAGCCAAGATCCCCAAAATCCAACACCTAAAGAAAAAAAATTGATAATGTTTAATACAAAAAAGCATTAAAAAAACTTTCTCCATTTCATAAACAGCACAGAAAATCCCACTAATGTGAGCAATACAAGTCGCCTTGTGTAACACTGGCCCACGTTTTAAAATACAGGGTGGCTATAATTACACTGACAGTACTCAGAGCGATGTAGAGAAGGATCTACTTGACAGATTACAGCGAAAAGTGGTGGATACCTTTAATAAGAATATGGGGTAGAGAATTTGTGAATAAAAAAAATTAGTTAGTGTTAATGCCACCAGGAGGCATGGGTGTGCTAAAATAAAGAAAATATCAAGCTGAACAAACATAACCTTTATTTTACAAATCAAGATTCTCAATATAAGAACCATTTGTATACAAATTGTGCTGAAAATGCAATAAGGCATGGTCCACATTTGCTTGAAATATGTCTAGGGGAATGGCTGGAACATGCTGTGTTATTCTTGCCTTCAGTTCAGTAAGCAATTCAACATTGCTTTGGTAAACTTGGCATTTCAAATAACCCCATAACCAAACATTGCATGGGTTTAGGTTGGGGGAACGTGGTGGCCAAGCATTGGAAAACGTTTGAGAAATCATTCTGTCCTTACCAAATGTGGTACACAACAACTGTGTTGCAGCACGTGCAATATGGGGTGGGTGCTCCATCCCGCATGAAGGTTATGGAGTCTAAGCAATTTCTTTCTTGCAAAGCCAGAATAATCACGTGGTGAAGAAGATCTGTTAATGTGGTCCATTCACAGATCAATGCATGAGGCCTTGAGGCTTGATCTCCTCAACGAAAAATAGTCCGATTATAAAGTATGCGGTAAACCCACACCATACAGTTACATAGTTGGAGTGTAGGGGCACATCATGCAGATGTGTAGGTCCCCATATTCGGCAGTTGTGTGTATTCACTGCTCCATGTAGCGAAAAATGCACCTCATCAGTCCATAAGACTGTCAAAAGCCACATGTCGTCGAGCTGCATCCTCGCCAGTTATCACAAAGCGAAGTCGGTGCGCTGTTGCAGTGTTGCATATAGTTGCAGCTGCTGTACCCTATGATTTTTATAAGAATACCATTTCAGGATGGACTGTATAATTTTATGGACAGTTGACCACGGAATTTGCAGTTGCCAGAATACCTGTCTCGCACTAACTACAGGTAGCTCCAATTGCGACTGAATTTCTGCAAATTCTGTTAAGTGTGACATCTTCCACATTTCTTTCTGCAACAGGCTGCCGGCATCTACCTAGAGCCACACCCAACTCGCCTGTTTCTTCGAATTTCTGTATCATATTCTTCAGTCCATTTAGCAACAAAGGTCCTTTCCTTATATCTTTCAGAAGACGATATTCGTGTTATGCAGCTGCAGCATTACTGCCATTTTGGTAACAGTTTCACTACCAAAGCTTGGTCCTTCTTGCAGAAATCCATGGTTCCTTCTAGTGATCATTAACGATTACAGGGAAGACATCACAATTTATAGTGTGCCTCATGCGACTCTCATGTGTGATTGGCTGCAATGTCATGAGAAATTAGCATGTTCTATCACATTCTTAGTGCACCCACGCCATCTGGTGCCACTCACACTAATTTGTTTTATTCACAAATTCTCTATCCCATATTCTTACTAAGGTATCCATCACTTTTCACACTGATTCGTCAAGTAGATCCTTCTACATTGTTCTGAGTACTGTCAGTTTAATTATAACCTTATATTATAAATTAAGCACAGCTAATTATGATCAAATTTAATAACACGATAAAGCTGTTTACATTTAGATAGCACAGTATATTACAATTCTTAATCAGAGAAATGCCAAGTGTATAATACTTGCGTTGGACACATAATAACAATGGTACGTTATTACGAAAGTAACCTAAAAGTCATAGATATAACCTTAAAACCTTGTTAAGATACACTAGATCTAAAAGGAATACATAGATATTTACCATTTCTTTTTGCTGGTACAATTGCTTTATCCTAAGGCTTCAGATGTAATATGATATGTTTATCATTGCCGAGGTATTATTAAGCTACCAGTCCTTGTCTACTGAACACTCTGTAACAATAGGCCATGTGAAGAGTGTATGTCCTCGATGATTGTTCGTTTGTCACTACTTTCATATCCATAGGCTTCTGGCTACGTCAGAAGTTCCATACACTTGTACATAAAAGAGATGGTATTTTGTCCATGTTCTATTGGTATTCATTAAAAATCAACCACCGTTTGGTTATCCTCCAATATCACACAAATAGGATCCGGACTGCTGACACTGCTGTTCTATTGAGAATACTGTATGCCTCAGATAGAACCTATAGTTGAATCACATGTATACTATAAACTCATTACATATGCAGGCTTCGGATTGTAAACCCTTGCTTCAATCATCGGCAGTATATTCAAATATGGGTATAAGTTGTAATTAACGTCATTACAAATTTAAGGTTGAACACTGGTAAATATCCAAGGTTGTCCGACATTTGCACTTACTACAAAATGGCTAATTTATTTTTACAACTGAGCTATCCAAACTGTCGTTAAAACTGATAAAATAACAATTAAAATATTAAAAGCTTTGTCCATCTTACATCTCAGACAATATGACACCCTGAGCGATGCATTTCACTGTACTCTCCTCTATGGCATCTTCAGGCTCAGTGTGGACTCCCTGCAGGTTTGCCAATTTAAGCTTGTCTTGCTAGTCACGTCATTGTTATGTAGACGCAGTTGCACCTGCGTATTGATGCAACAGGAGATTCCATGCAGATGGTAGTGGAGGTATCTCAGTGTTGCATACATTATCCCGATGTGCATGAATTAGCAGTTTTTCCGCGTATTGTAGTTGATATTTTGTTTGGGGGGGGGGGGGGGCGATTAACAGTTTATATTCAATACGATTAATTTGTAACTTATTATTTAATATCGTTTGAGCGAAAGCCATATTACGATTATTTTTCCATGTGTCTTCTTGATGTTCATGCATTCTGTCACTATATCGTCGGAATGTTTTCCCTATGTATTTATTTTTCCCGTTAAGTGTATTTAAAGGGTCAGGTATTGTAATTTGATAAACTTCCCCCATGGGTGGTTTCCTATCCCTATCATTTATTATCCAGTTTTTTATTGAATGCGTTATAGTTGTAGGTAATTTTAACTTGTATTTTCGTAGTGTATGATCCAATGCTTCTGAAACGATTTTCGTATATGGTAAGCTGTGAGCATAATTATCAACAGTATTTTGTTGGTTAGGTTGAGGTTGAGAATCGCGGTTTACTATATATTTAGCATTACTGTTCCATCGTTTTAATTGGTTTTGAGTACAGCCTACTTTAGAAGCTGTTACTTTATATAGTTTTACTCATCCTGCAGCATTTTCTGTTTGGAGCAGTAATGATGTGCCCTAATATAATGAGGTAAAAAACTATCTTTTTTATACTTTATGAGGTGACATGAGTTGGCAGGGATATAGGTAGGTATGTGTGTTGGTTTTGGATAAACTGTTGTTTCGCAATGTTTTTTTATGTCTTGTTATCATTATATCCAAGTATGGTTAATTGTTGTTTTATTTCAGTTTCCAAGGTAAATTTTATACTAGGGAGAATTCCATTTATTATTTGTTTAAATTCTTGTAATTTATTGATATCATGAGGCCAAATATGAAAGTAGTGACAAACAAACAATCATAGAGAACATACACTCTTCACGTGGCCTATTGTTACAGAGTCTATTCAGTAGACAAGGACTGGTAGCTTAATAATACCTTGGCAATGATAAACATATATTACATCTGAAGCCTTAGGATAAAGCAATTGTACCAGCAAAAGGAAATGGTAAATATCTATGTATTCCTTTTAGATCCAGTGTCTCTTAACAAGGTTTTAAGGTTATACTATGACTTTTAGGTTACTTTCGTAATAACGTACCATGGTTATTATGTGTCCAACGCAAGTATTATACACTTGGCATTTCTCTGGTTAAGAATTGTAATACACTGTGCTATCTAAATGTAAACAGCTTTATTGTGTTATTAAATTTGATTAATTATAACCACCCTGAAAAGATTCATTAAAAGAAATAAAAATCAAGTTTCAGGAAATTATATTATTTGGGAAGAAATTTCCTTTTGATTAATATATAATTTAACTACTTTTATTTATCAGGCTTTCCAAAATTAAGCTGCAATTCTCTAATTCGATCTATTTTTTTCACTGCATCACTGTGAAAAAGTCTTACTTTTTTTTAATAAGATTGGGAATTAAATCTTTTTATTTTGTTATATAACATAACCTATTTCAGTTGATTGGTTTTTGTTTAAAAAATTCTGAATGTTAACCTGTTTGGATCAGCACAGTTGGTAAAAAACCTGTACTTTTCAAAAACTATGGTACTAAGAAAAAAGTTATAAAAAGAGGGTAATTTCCTTGTTCGCACTAAAAATTTTTTTGTTATTCAGAAGTTGCCTTTCTATTCCTAAGCATTAAAATTATTTCTAGAGAAATGTTTGGAGAACTAAATTGCACAATTCAGTTGGACATCCATAGCCCATGGATGCTTTGAGGATGATGATTAGTTTTTTAAACAAATTTTTATTTGCATTGCCAGATGCAATGTTTCTACTACATGATTAAAAAAAAATGCATAAACACAATGAAAAATTCATAAGATTCATTATCACATAAGCACTGTTACATGATATTAACCGAAAATAAATGAGCATTTCTACTTCCTATCTATCTGTAACCTTACATACAATAAGGAAGATGATACAAACATTAAGTTACAGTTGGCCAACAGAAATATAACATATAGAAAATAACATACAGAAAGTTAAAAATTTTGTGATTGTATAGTTCTAAGTTATGAAAGTTTTTAGTGTGGTAATCCATTTGTTGTTATATATAGGTGGCTGACCACTCAATCTTTCAACATGTATCTACAAGTCCAGGTGTTACAACTTGCTTTTGATGTTCACAAGCAGTAAACTGCAATTCCTTTTAGCTGAGGTTTTAGGAATGCATTGAAGACTATCATGATAAGATGTCAGTCCAGTTGTTGTTGCATTTCCACACTTCACTGGAGTTGTAGTTACATTGTTAATGGATAGTAATTCTATTCACTTTTCTCTTCTCATTATACAGGGTGATTCAAAACTTATCGTTCAAATTTCGTGGGGAGGTAGGGAATACGTCAGGAAACCGATTTCACATAGGAAAGAATGTCCGCAAATGTACGCATGCGTATGTAGAGGGTGCTGTGTGTACCCAACCAGTGTACAGCTCGCCCGACCACTCCCGCTGTCATCAGTGTACGAGCTGACTTACTAGTGATAAGATGAATTGTTTTACGCATCAAGAGCTAGCGGATATGCATCTCGCATATGGGGCAGCTGGCGAAAGCGGCCGCCGAGCTAGGCAAGTTTACGAAGACCGATACCCAACAGAAGGATACCACAGCATCAAATGTTTGCACATGTGCATCGCAATCTGCGTGAACGTGGTTCACTGCGCAGCAACATCCAGGATACGGGGAGAAGACGACTGACACGGACTGTCAACGTCGCAGAACAAGTCCTACAGTCCATCGAAGATAATCCGAATACCAGCACACGAGCTATTGCTCAGCAGCTTGGGGTATCTCAGTCAGCAGTGTGGCGGATACTACACGAGGAATGTGTGCATCCTTACCATCTGCAAAGGGTGCAGTTACTGCATCCTGACGATTATCCGAAGCGTGTGGAATTTGCACAATGGTTCATGCAGAAAGGTGCTGTGGACCCCAGTTTTCCAGCTTCTGTCCTTTTTACAGATGAAGCTTCATTCACTCGTGAAGGTGTGTTCAATACACACAATTCATGTGTGGGCTTACGACAACCCGCATGGTACGAGAAATCATGCTGCGCAACATCGTTTTGCCGTAAATGTGTGGGCTGGAATCATTGGTGACTGTTTGTTGGGACCTTACTTGCTACCGCCCCGATTGGACGGCCGGAAATACCTAATATTTCTCGAGACAGTGTTACCGACTTTTCTGGGCGCTGTTCCTGCGCATATCCGCCGAGATATGTGGTATCAACATGACGGGGCTCCAGCCCATAGCACAATTGTTGCGCGTGATTACCTGAACCAAACATTCGGAGCTCGATGGATCGGTAGAGGTGGACCGATCGCTTAGCCACCCAGGTCACCTGATTTATCACCCATGGATTTCTTTTTGTGGGGGGCCATGAAAGACCATGTGTACGAGACCCCCATCGACAGTGAAATGGACCTTGTTGCACGAATAGTGGCCACCGCAGGCATTGTCCGTGATATGCCAGGTGTTTTTGAAAATATTCGGCGGTCAATGCAACGGCGCTGTGAATCCTGTGCCCGTGTAAACGGTCGCAATTTTGAGCACCTACTGTGAACCTGTACTTTATCTTGTTGGAATAAAAGTCACATTCGTTACCACTTAACTGTACTGTTTCCTTGTGTTCACTTTACTTGTCCATTTCGTTCATGTAGATGACGTTTGCGGACATACTTTCCTATGTGAAATCAGTTTCCTGATGTTTCCCTACCTCCCCACGAAATTTGAACGATAAGTTTTGAATCACCCTGTATATTAACAGTTTATAAACTTGTAGACAGCTCATTCAAGTCATTAACTTAATACATCCAATTTAAATAACTGTTAAAATCTTATAAAATAATACACAGACAATCAACATTCACAAATAGGAAGGACCCACTGCAACCCGTGTTTCATCTCAGACTTCCACAGGCAGTGTACTAACATAGTGATGGCCTATGAATATATAGGATTGTTCCTCTAGTGGGTATTCAGTGATTTACAAGTTAGATTATTAACAGTAATTTCCATGCAAAAGGTACCTGCTTAATGTTGGTATTACATAATGCACCTTGATTTAAATGTTATTAAATTTTTCATATAATTTAATTATGCTTTTTTTTATAGGTGAAGCAATAATTCTTGACTGTAATGTAATTGGTCAAATTAGACTGTAGTATAATCTTTTAGGGCTGTTTTGCCCAAATTATTTTTTAAATCATATTTGTGTTCCTGTAACCATGATGCCATCTGTCAGTAAGTTTTTCCTACATAATTATTTCATAATTTATTGTTTATATCATCAATTTCTATTAAGTAGACTTCCCCATGTTGGTGAACTTTTGTCTCATCATTAATTATTCTTTATATTATACAGATTTAACGATACTGATATTTTGTCATACAGATTTAATGGTACTGGTATTTTGTATTTACTTAAAATTCTTCTTAACATATTTGAAAATTCTGGTGTATAAAGCTAATATATAATTAATTTTATTTTCCATTCTTTTTGCCAGAGGTAATTGCCTACTTCAGTTAACCTTATATTTAATTGTTTTTTGAATGTTTATTAAATATTATGTTGAATATATTGCTTGGTTTTCCATTTTATAAATATAATTAAATTCAATTTTAAGTGCTTTTCTAGTTGAGCAATACTTATAAACTTTCAAAAAATATGAAAGGCTGATAACTTTATAGTTCTCAGGATGTGCAGACT
The DNA here is from genome assembly GCA_038380435.1 of Ryuthela nishihirai. Lineage (NCBI taxonomy): Eukaryota > Metazoa > Arthropoda > Arachnida > Araneae > Heptathelidae > Ryuthela > Ryuthela nishihirai. The sequence goes on from JAWZYU010000005.1 coordinate 2,879,470, forward strand.
TCTCTGGGATGATATTTGGGATATATGTTGGTTTTCGATAAATGAAGTTTCAGATTTATTTCCATTTTGGGTAATCAAAATATCTAAATAAGGTAACATTTTATTGTTTTCAACATCATGTGTAAATTTAATGCTAGGCATTCTACTATTGAAAAATTCTAATAATTTATTCAATTTTTGCTAATCATGATTCGAGAGGAGTGTCACACCATTGATGTATCTTAAATATAACCTTGGTTTATACTCTGAAAGCAATAAAGCCTCTGTTTCAACATATCAGAGAACTCTGTTGGTGCAGAGTCCTGACAGAGGGGATCACATTGGGAAACTCCTCTGTCTGGACTCATGTTGTGCTGTTTACAGAAAACCAGCTGGAAGAATGTAATGCTCCAAAGATTATTAACTTTTCATGTTTGACCTTTTGTCTGATCCAAATTTATTCAAATTCCGGATAACTGTATCGGGTGCTAGGCAATAATAACTTGACATATAAAGTTGAAATAGGGTTTGTTAATGCAAAATATCAGGTATTACTTATCGAGTAAGAATTCAAAAAAACTGTCAAGTTTAATTAAAGGTAAAATAAAATAAAAAATCAATTAATGTTGCTCAAGAGAAAAATAGCAAAGATTCAAAAGTTTCTATAACAAACAAAGTTTATTTCCAAAAAATTCAACTCACCAAACTCAATGGTAGAATATAAAAATTGTAGAATAACAACTCCTTCTATCTACACAACACATACTTCTGACTCCTACATCTCTACTACCCTCACAACTCACTCCACAATTGGGCAAGGGTGGCTCAGTTGGTAGCGTGTCAGGCTCGTAATCTGCAGTTCCCAGGTTCGAGTCCCAGCTGGGTCAGTGTTGAGATCAAAATTCCCCACCCTGCCCAAGGTCAGTAGGGGACACCGATGGGCTTGGAAAGGCCGCCGTCCGCTGGATGGGATGTTAAGCTGTGGCCCCATGTACGGGAGAGCCATACCCTGTGCACGTTAAAGAACACACTGGATGGCCTTGACGGGAGGCTATCATCTGTCTCCCAACAGCTGTTCCAGTGGGTCCCCTCCCCCAACCTTCTCTGAGCCTTCAGGGTCCATGTGACCTGGCCATTTAGCCCATGGTGTGCAAAAAAAGTGCTGCTCAGAGGTAAAACAACTCAGCACTCCATAATCTTTATAGTTCTAACTCTGTGACCTCATGTTACTACTACAACAAGCGGCATACAAAGTTGGCATGTGTCTGTTGCATGCTGGGAAAGACATTTGCATAATATGACGATCACACTAGCTATAACGCAAGAGGGGTCATGTCCTACATGCACTTTAGAGGTTGACAATCAAAAGTTCAGAGTAGCGCATGTGCAACTCCTACAGCTTGGAACGAGGATTGCAATGTCCAAAAAATTTAAATAATCCCCAAGATAAATATAATGTAAATAAAGCAAAACTGGTTAAGGAACAGTAAAAGTGAATGGGTGAACCATCACAAGAGATTTTCAAGACATTGTGCATGCTTAAATACTCTGAGGCCATGGGCTTGGTCTCATCAAGCCATTTTGCCTTCATGTGCATTGCTATATTCAAAACTGGAATCCTGGGATACAGCGATACAATGTCAAAGCAGTGTAATATGATTATTTTGAAGTGTTTGCACCACCTCATGATACGATGCATGTTGTAGTGGGTCTGTCCTATTTGTAAATGTCGACATTTTTTGTTGACATTTTTTTTTTTTATAAGATTTTAGCATTTACTTAAATTGGATGTATTAACCCTTCCAGGGTCCAAGCTGTAAAACAGGTTTCCATCCAGGGGCCAAGCTATTTTCTCACTATGCTCAGCCAAAAAAAAACTTTAGAACTTTTTTGCCAACTAACTAATGAAAGGAATTATGGCATGTTGTACACCAAATTAATCAGCATTTAATTCTGGATTTTCTGAAAATCAAGTATTTAACAAAAAAGATGATATGTTTTATTTTAATAGGACTTTTTTAGAGTCATGTAGTAAAAAATGCATATGACAACACAAATAAAAATTTATTTAAAAAAACTAAAGACAAAAAGGATTACAATGCACATGAATAGAATGACTACATATTTCTGAATAACAAAAAAATTACTTTTTTGGTTTTAAGTAAATATTTTTCTCGTTTTGTAATTTTTTTTCTTGGTGCCATACTTTGAGAAAATTCCAGGCTTTTAACCAACTGTGCTGAGTCAGATAAACAAGTCAACTTTAGAATTTAAAAAAATAAATAACCAATCAACAGAAATACGTTATGTTATATACCAAATTAAACAGAATTTAATTACGAATTTTATGAAAATAAATAATATAAACAAATTTGCAAGCATATAGATTTTAATAAGCCTTTTTCAATGTGATATATGGTGAAAAAAAAAAAGACTGCACTATAGAATAAGGGTGTATTTTGGAAAACCTGATGAATAAAAATAGTTAAATTATACATTTATCAAAAGGAAATTTCCTCCTGAGTATAATATTCAACCTGAAATATGATTTTCATCTCTTTTAATGATTCTTTTCAGTATCGTATATTTTAAACACAGCCAGTGTTATACAACGTGACTTGGCCTTCTCACATTCACAGCATTTTCTGAACTGGTTATGAAATAGAAAAAAAAAACTTCCTTGGCTGCTTTTTTTTTACTAAATATTCTGAATATTTTCTTTGGGTGTTGAAGTTTGGCAATCTTGGCTAAGTGCAGAAAGGTTTGTGCACCAAGGACCAGTTCTTCCTAAAATTGCCCTCCCAAATGATGGCCAATTTCCTTAGCAAGGAAGTCTATTTTACTTCCGTAAATTGGTCAGGCAGGCTGTAATTCAGTTAATCTGAATGGTTGCAGTCTTGAGCAGGTGTCACACTTTAATTATCTTGGGAGCTATGTAACAGATAATGGTGATGTGTGGCATAAGATTAACAGACGAATGGGGATTGCTGCTGGGACTTTTAAGAATCTATGGAAAGAGTGGAGAAATAGGTGTATACACCTAAAGACTAAAATTAGACTGTATAATAGTTTGGTTCTTTCTAGGGTTAGTTATGGTAGTGAAACTTGGACATTTTGTAAACAAGATAACAGGAAACTAGATGCTTTTGATTCCAGATGCTTGCACAGTATCTTGGGCATTAGGTGGTTCAACTTTGTAACTAATGATGAGGTTAGGCAAAGGAGTTTGCAACCTCCTTTAAGCAGCATATTGTGCAGAGAGAGACTCCATTGGTTTGGCCATGTTGCCCATATGAATAATTATAGATTGGCGAATAGGGTTATGAACAGTGTGCCTAAAGGCCTCAGAAAGAGAGGGAGACCTAGGATGTGGTGGGCAGACAATGTCAAACAGGACTTTATTAGAATTGGTGTGCAGTGGGCCAGATGCAGTAGATGTAGCTCAGGAGAGACTTGCTTGGAGAACTAAATTGCACAGTCTGGTTGGACCTCCGTAGCCCATGGCTGCTTGAGGAGGAGGATGATTCAAGACATTCAATTTCAGAAAACAGTACAAGCTCAAATTTTTTTTTTATTAAAAAAAACAAGAAATAATAAAAAAAAAATTACATATAACATAATGAGATGTTAAATAAAATATCTGCAACAACTTTTAAGCCAGCCTCTGATCTAGCATAACTCAGAAAGATCAATAAATCAGTCGATTGAAGATTGCTAACTAACGGAAGTAAATATACAGAAATGAATTTGCTTTCATTTCCAAAACCTCACTTATTTTCAGAAAATGATAATATATCAAAGTTTTACTGGAAAAGTAATAAATAATAAAATAAAAATTAACATATAACCTAATGCAATGTTAAAATATCCACAGCAACAAGTTGTAGGCCGGCCATACGATATATCATAACTATAAAAAAAAATCAATACTTATTGATCAGCCGAAAGATCGCTAATTTCCGAAAATAAATCTACTGAAATGAAAACTAAGGTTTATAAAAAAAAATACTAACTTTACAAAGAGTATCCAATATGCGCCACCAAAACTGTGAAAAACACTTATAGCACATGGAATGGAGATAGCATGTGCCAGCCATCTGTGTCTTGTTTGACTCAGTGAAGCATAACTAATTAAATGCAGGTGCAACCAGAATTTCTAAAAAGGATGTTTACTTTCAGTTTCGATTTGAAGGTGGGGGAAAGATGCATAGAATGCAGGGAAAAAATGATAAAAATAACTTGGGAATACTGAAATAGGTTTATGACAGAAAAGAGTGTGAAATGAGGGAAAAAAAATTGCGGTATGTATTTTGTAATTACTTCCCAAATCTATCGTTTTTAAAAATAGCAGTTTCTTTTGTTATTTTTAGAAGATTTAAGGAAAAATTTGTTGATAATATTTCAAATTAAACTTGTGAGCTTAAATCAGAAGGTTGCTTCAGCAAACAGGAACATTAGCAAGCAAATCGACAATACCATTTAGTGCTTCTAAGAAATGGCAATCAGATGGCTTTTATAAAATTATTTATATTGTAGTTTAATAAAATATGCATCAAATTAAAAAACAAAATATTATTTTTCAAGCCTGAATTATATATTTTTAAAAGTTATATATATATATATAAAATTTACAACGGCAATTTTTATTAAAAAAAAATCGATTTTTTTTATTGTACTAAAAACGTATACATAGTTGCTAAAAATGTATACGTCCTTGGCCTCTGAATTCAGATTCTCCAAACTTATACAGATGACATGGACACTGGAAGAGTTAAGTAAATAGTTAATGACCTGAATGAGCTGTCTACAAACTTTTTTTTTTTAACTGGTAATATATAATGATTTATGGTTTATAAACTGCTAATATATAATGAGGAGAAAGGCAAATAGAACTAATATCCTTTAACAATGTAACTAAAACTCCATTGAAGTGTGAAAATGCAACACAGCTGGACTGACATCTTATCACGATAGTCTTCAACGCATTCCTAAAACCTCAACTAAAAGGAATTGCAGTTTACTACTTGTGAACATCAAAGTTACTTACTTGTGACAATACTTGTGAAAAAGCAAGTTATAACACCTGGATTTGAAGATACATGTTGAAAGAATGAGTGCATCAGCCACCTATCATTATATATCAACTAATGGATTACCACTGGTAAAAATTTTCTCTCATAACATTAAAATTAAAGTAAATATTAAAGTTCGTTTTAAAATGAACTAAATAATAAAATAAATATTAAAATTATATTGGTCAATTAAACTTAATGGTTGTATCATTTTCCTTATTGTATGTAAGTTTAAAGATAAATAAATGAGCACTTCTACTTCCTATCTAAGGTCAGTAACAGTTAGCCCAACCGTAGCACACAACCACAGCTTCCTAAATACATAGCAAGTTTATGCAACAGTCAGAGAGAAAAATAAAACATCACATGTAACTTGTTGAAATAAACGTCAAAACCCTAATCTGTATAACACATGGTATATACAGCAAAAGTGTAATCACAAAGGTTAGGTCAATGGAAAGTTAATTTCGATGCTCCATAATTTCTAAAATAAACCTTTTATTTTACCACAAAAGTAATATCATAAAAATATCACTGATGATAAATTGCTGATCAACTACATTTATCAAAATCTTAATTTTAAAATTATTTATTAAATATTAAAAGAATTATGGAAATATGAATAATATCAGTAATGCCAATTGTAAGACACTTATACAAAATTGATGAACATTGAAAGCTTCAATTTCTCAATAAATCATTTAAAATATAATTGACTTTTGAGATAAATTCTTATGCCTGGCATTGCTGTTCTTCAATATTCAAACTTCCATTACTCTTTAACCCTATGTGTGTCTAAGCTAGGTTTACCATTTTCCCTTTTCCAATTATATATGGTGTTTTTACTCTTCTATAGTGAAGGGGGTAAATTTTCATTTTTTTAAAAAGACAAATTGGCAATTTCTTAGTTTACTCTAATACTGCATATACTGAAGTGCCACTGAATTACGGATTGCAACCTAGTAACAAGTTGGACCCCCTCTGGCTCAGATAACAGTCGCCACACGACGAGGCAAGGATTCCACATGCTTCCATGCATCCTCCAAAGCTGTCCACAATTCTCTCAAGGTCGTCACTGATGGGACACAGGCCCAAACACTCTGCTCGATGGTATCCTAAAGATTTTTGATGGGATTTAAACCTGGGCTTCTAGGTTCATTATTTCGAAATCAGCAGAATGCTCCTGCAACCATGCAGTAGCCAACCTGGACCTGTGAGATGAACAGTTGTCTTGCTGGTAGACACCATCTCCATTGGGATGCATGAGGGCCATAAATGGGTGTAAATGGTCAGCCATGAGTTCTACATACTGGGATGCATTGAGAGTCATCAGTACATATACCAAAGGTCCCACAGACGTCCAACTAAGACACCCCAGGCCATCACTGAGCCACCACCAGCTTGTACTGTTCCGACTTGACATGCAAGGATCCATACCCTCAGTCTCCCATCAGCATGATGAAGTTTAAATTGGGATTCATCACTCCAGGCTATCCATTGCTAATTTTTGATGGTCCAGTTTCGATGTTCTTTAGCCCATGCAAGGTGCTGAGCCCGGTGTCGTGCCATTAGAAGTGGGACTCTCGTAGATCGGTGGCTCCTGAAGCGAAGACGATGAAGTGAGAGTTGTACGATCCATGCACCACCTTCCCAGCTGGAACCCGCATTCAGATGGGAGGTGATTTCAGATGATGTCTGCCCCTATCAGTTCGTATGCTGCGGGTCAGACAGCGAAGCCCACGATCATTCAAGGCAGTTGTCTGGGTGCTTTTTTATTGCCGGAATTTTCATATTCCCGGAACACTCTTGAAACTGTCATACGAGAAAATCCAAGTTCGTTGACAATTTCGGAGATAGAAGGTCCCATCTGTCAGGCAACCTATGATCTGCCTTCTGTCAAATGCACACAAATGCAGGACTTGTGGTACTGAATTTGGATAATGTCTCTTATCCCTAATTTAATGGCACTTCAGTGTATCTATATATAACTATTGATACTACTTGAAAAAATAATGATATGCTTATTGCATGCAAGATTTAAGTACTAATGGAAATATCATGATCTATTTATAGCATATTTCATAAATTTTTATTATTTCTATTATTCACATATTTCTGTCTGGAATGAGGTTATAAAATTATTTTACTTTCTGAAAACATACAAAATTAACTTGGACACCAGAATGAGGTCAGTTTTATAAAACTTACAATTTAAGGGTTAAATACTGATTGAAAATTAAACAAACAATTGTTTGCAATGTTGTTGCTGTAACTGCCAAAGAGGCATACAGAATATATCCCAATAGCACTTCTGAATCAAAATATGTCAACTGCATCCCATTAGGTGTGTGTCCTGCAACATAGTAATCAGAAACCACTGTACCATTATCTATTATTATGCACACATTTCTTGCTAATGAATACATTTCAATTTCATATTTAAGCATGATGTACTAATATTTTACTGATAAGAAACCCAAAATAACTAATTATTAATATTTGTACATATTTTCATTTTGACTGCAATGTTCTGCAAGATCAATCTAACTTACAAATATTCCATATGTAAAAAAAATGCTAACAATGAAAAAAATAATACTTATTTCTAATTTAAAATATTTTTATTTTAGAATTCTTTGTAAACAAATTTCTGTTTTAATTTCTTTGTTCCTTTGCTGTTGAAAAATGTGGATTTACACTGGGCAAAGTACAATTGTACAGTATAAACATTAGCATTTTGTTAAATTAGCCAATCATTTTAAATTACTGTCTATATTTATTAATTTTAATTGCCAGACCTAAATGCAGCAGACAGTGATGTCAATATAAGGAACTGAATTAAAATAATGCAAACAGTATTGAAGCACTGAAAATAATTTACTCTTTTATCCTTGGTGTTAATTTAGAGTAAACTGTACACTTAACAGTTTCAATTTGCTTAAAAAATAAATAAATAAAATTAGCATCATACTTTGAAAAACTCAATGAACATAAAAAGTTGGATCTAATCCAAGTAAATAACACTGAAATTCTTAATATTATCACTTTTTGCATATACAGCAAGAAGGCTTTGTCAGAGATATTTGCTTCCCCTATGTTAAGGGTTTAGGAGAACCACTAAAAGCACCAAACATAACATGCACAACGAAAAAAAAAAGTGTCATCTACATGCTACAATCAAAATGCAGTTGGGAAGGTCATGCAACGTACATGTCTCGTGGATTTTCTGACCTTGTAGATCCATGGTCAGAGCTGGCACCAAAAAATACCTGTAGAAGATCAGGAAACTGAGTCAGGCAGACACATAATGTATTTAATAAAATAATAAGTCTTTTCTCAACTTCCACAGGAGAACACTCCCCACATAAGGACAGAAGACGAAGAAGTGGCCTCACAACAGGCTTATGGAACAGCAGATCTTGGTGGCAATTAGTTACCAAAACCTAGTAATGAAAATTTATTCTAATTCACACATTCTGTCTCTATATATGATCATATTTAACTGTGCTATAATACTGTGATAATATTTTTAAATAATTTGAAAATTCATAAGTAATAGTAATATTAGCAATGAAATTAGTAGAGATAAAATCACAGCTGTTTAATAATATTCAGTAAGCAAGTATAAGCAAATTATCTATAGACAATAAAAGTACACCCATCCCTCGATTTACATGGCAGACTATGTAAATCAAAACCATGTAAACTGTGTGATGCCCCACCGTTCACTTTTGCTTTACCTTAACCAGTTTTGTTTAATTTACGTTATATTTATCATTTTGGGGATTTTTTATTTCCTTTTCGGCATCACAGCACTCGTTTTCAAGTTTCTAGGAGTTGCGTACACGCAACTCCGAACTTCCGACCGTAACCGTTAAAGCGCGTGCCAAGGACACGCCCCCTCTTGCGTCATACCTTGCGTCGTTCGTCATTGTATGCAAATGTCTTTCCCGGCATGCGCCGGCTCATTGTCAAAAACCATGACCTGCGAGTCACTGAGAGAAGTAGAGCACTAGAGAGAAGTAGACAGAGACAGAGAAGGAGAGATGTAGTAAGGTGCGTAGCACCAAGCACCGTGCGTGTAGCACAAAAGTTATGTTTCTTCATTGATGTCTTGGTGAGTTAATTATTTTGGAAATAAATATATTTTGTTTCGTTATAAAACTTTTGAGTCTGTAGTTTTTTTATCTTGAGCAACGCTAATTAAGGATCTTTTTTTACATTAATTCTTATTAGTTGACAATCATTTTTGATTCTTACTTATGAACGCTCGCTGGTATTTGAACCCTAAATCAACTTATTCTACTTTTGGCAATTTGTTAGTTATTGCCTGGCGCCCGTCTAAGCTATCCGGAGCATAAAACTTAAAGTATTTTGCATTTGTTTGGAGCGTTACAACTGAAATAAACAACTTAAGGAGAAAAGAGGAATGTGTTCTGAAACAATTTCTGGTGTTAATAAAATGCACATTGAAAGTTTTATTTATGTGTATTTAATCTCAAATTTCAGTTCAGCGGTAAAAATAAGCATTAATGTAGATTTAATTATACATTAAAGTACTGTGAGTGATAATAAATATATATATTCATTTCACAACTATTATTGTTAGGAGATATATGTCTCCTGTGTTGCAGCAAGAGATGTGAAAACTATTCTGTGGTGATAGTTCATTTTATGTATCGTGCAGTTAAAGGCTTAAGTATATTTATCACTATGGGAGAATATTATTTGGCTGGTACACTTGTCATAATTGCTGCCGAGGTTTATGCTCAGTTGCATCAGACTCTAGTTGTCAGTAGTTCTCCAGTCCAATAACATTGCTGAGTGGTCAATGGCACTGTCCAATGACACATGAAATGTTAATCTATTTAGCACATGGCAGAGATGTTCCTCTACACATGCTGCAGGATGACATGCTATGGGACACAGCTGCAGTGGAGATGTTCTTGTAGCTTTAACTGTTTGATGAGTGGTAGAGGATCATCTTCTGCTGCTTTTCACATTTGACATTATTCTTGAGCATAATTTATTTCATCAGTCTGCTTTGCCAACATCTTCAGATGCTATCAACAACATGGCAGATGGGGTTGATATAATGTGGTCCCTCTAGCGGTGCTCTTATAACTTAAACCAGAAATTGTGTAATAGTAAGTTCCAGGTGGTGGGGGTGGGGATGAGTCAGCTCAGTATTCTCCAGTTCTTCTTAAGGTTTTTAATTAAATTTTCCATGTACTTTAGCTGAAATTCTGTGAGTGGAGATGCTCAGTACTTCAGAATACATGAAGCCCTTGAGCTAGCCACCTCATCCAAATGGTTTGTGGTAAATGGAGAAACCTGGGTTCAGAAAGGAAGCACCCATGGGCTCCCCTCTTTCTAAACTTATGGCTGATGCAGTAATGAGGCATGTAGAAGAAACAGCTCTGGCTAAAAGTAAACTTAAACTGACACTACACCTGCATTATATAGACAATATTTTAATATTCTGGGACCACAGCCAAGAGGAATTATATAACTTTTAGACATCTTTAATAACATCTTACCCACCATAAAGTTTACATACGTCAATGAAACTAACCAGCAATTACCATATTTAGACACAATGATAACACATAATAATCTAAAATGCAATATAATGGTGTACAGAAAACCCACTTTTGTATCAAATTTAATATCAGCTAAATCTAAACCACTCCATTCGTACAAAATGCAGCTTTTAACACATATTTTTATAGAGCACATTGCTATGCATCATCTAAAGCTTTACTAAGAAATGAAATTAACAGTATTTACGAAACAGACCAAGACTATGAGAAATCATTCATAACAAAAATCCATAAGCAAGTCAAATACAAACTTAAACACAGCACTCAACCAACACAAGCACAACAAGAATCAGTTAAACCTAATTATACTATAGCTTTCCCATACATACCAGGCTTCTCACATTCACTAAATAACATTTTAAAGAAATACAATATGAAAGCTCCTAGCTCTATAAACAAATACAATACAGAAAATTGTACTTAACGACAGAGACAAAACTAAATCCACGGGCAGAATATATAACACAAAAACTGATGATTTGCACCAATTACTACAAAACAACTAGAATGCATATCACCCCTGGCACATATGACAATCTCATTTTCAAAAAGAATTAAGTTTTCCTTTACCTGCTGTTTCAGGGGCGGGGGTGGCTCAGACGGTAGAGCGCCAGGCTCATAATCTGTAGTTCCCAGGTTCGAGTCCCAGCTGGGTCACCGTTGAGATTTATCTCCACAAAAATTCCCCACCCTGCCCATGGTCAGTAGGGGACACTGATGGGCTTGGAAAGGCCACCGTCTGCCGGATGGGACATTAAGCCGTGGCCCCATGTGCGGGAGAGCCATACCCTGTGCACGTTAAAGAACACACTGGATGGTCTTGACGGGAGGCTACCATCTGTCTCCCAACAGCTGTTCCAGTGGGTCCCCTCCCCCAACCTTCTCTGAGCCTTCGGGGTCCATGTGACCTGGCCATTTAGCCCATGGTGTGCAAAAAAAGTGCCGCTCAGAGGTAAAACAACCCAACCCTACTGTTTCATTCCTTAAAAGTTTTAATTTGAGATAGCAGATGATGAGGAAATGCAAATAGTATTTTATTAATAATTATACATAAGCATTCGTCTTTTAATTCTTAAATTTAAAAAGTTGCATTTCCCATACCTCTCCCAAAAAAGTGGATAGATTTTTGCTATCCGAGGAATATCTCTTAAAAAGTGCCACTAACTTTTCACATTTCTATTCTAAACATATATATTTGTAAACTTGATAACAACTGTGCCATTTCATATTTAGTGATCTGTAAAGATAAATATATTACAACTACTAAGTATCTGAAAAATGAGAATTATGATGTTTCCTTAGTATCAATCAAACTGGAAAAGAATTTTCTAATTACCATTTTCATTGTTTCCAATGGAAACTTCATGACATTTGCATTCCACCACCAAAATTTCATACTTCTATCAGTAATACATTGTTGCCATATTTGTTTGAAATTTTCGAATTTCAATCTTTCACCATTAGAGGGCATAATTATAGTGTTTGAAAGATTCTGAAGGTGTGAATTATACTAAAAGATAGATATTTAAGTCACAGTGTTGATAAAAAAATTACTAAATATTCTCTATATCACTGTAATTAGTGGAAACGTTGAGACAATTAGATGGAATTATTATCTAGATATTTATCTTGGTTCTTTCTTTATGATGATGTCTGATGGACAGATGAGTCTATTGTCCTGTGGTGGGTAATATAATATATTTGGTGTATACATCAACCAAGATATTTTTAGATTCACAGTTTAAGTCTCAACTTTTCCGGGAATACGAATATTATATTCTAATGCATACTCGCTATGTGTTTCACATTGTTGCTCCAATGCATCGTCAAGCGAAATAGTTATCTTGTGGCAGACAAGTTTCCTTTCTTTCTGCCTGCCACAAAATAACTATTTCGCTTGATGATGCATTGCAGTGACAACGCGAAATGCATAGCGAGTATGCAGTAAAATATACACCAAAGAGCCAAAACATCATGACCAGCATGTCTTTATGCAAATTGAAGCAACTGCAGGAAAATGACGGTGTGTGATGGTCACGAAATGGTATAAATAACACGTGATACTGAGCTCCATTAATTAGTGTTATTCTTGTTCTTCAGATGGGAAAGGTAATGGACTTAAGTGAGTTTGACAAAGACCAAATTGCAATGGCCAGATGACTGGGTCATAGCATTTCTGAGAGAGCAAGGCTTATGGAGTGCTCACAATCAGCTGTGGTTAGTACCTTCAAAAGTGGGCCGAGGTGGGAAAAACCACAAACTGCTGCAAGGTGTGAGTCGACCATGGCTCATCGATGCTACAGGTGAGTGAAGTCTATCCCGTATGGTACAAGCCAACAGAAGGGATACTGTGGTGCAACCAGCCTGTAATTTGAATGCTGGTGATGGGAGTAATGTGTCACAACACACAGTACACCGAATCTTGCTAAAAATGGGGCTGCATAGCCACAGGCTGCTCCAAGTGCCCATGCTAACCTCGATTCACTGCCGAAAGTGCCTACAATGGGAACACGAGCATCAAATCTGGACCTTGAATGATTGGAAGGTCATCTGGTCTGAAGAATCTCATTTCCTGATGCACCATGTGGATGGCCGGGTACATGTGTGTGTAATTTACCTGGGGAAGAGTTGGCACCAGGATGCTTTGGGTTGGGTTGTTTTACCTCTGAGTGACACTTTTTTGCACACCATGGGCTAAATGGCCAGGCCACATGGACCCCAAAAGCTCGGAGAAGGTTGGGGATCCACTGGAACAGTTGTTGGGAGACAGATGGTAGCTTCCTGTCAAGGTCATCCAGTGTGTTCTTTAACGTGTACAGGGTATGGCTCTCCCACACACGGGCCAACGAATTAACGTCCCATCAGATGGACGGTGGCCTTTCCAAGCCCATCGGTGTCCCCTACTGACCGTGGGCAGGGCAGGGAGTTTTGCAAAGATAAATCTCAACACTGACCCAGCTGGAACTTGAACCTGGGAACTACAGATTACGAGTTTGGTGTGCTACCAACTGAGCCACCCTCGCCCCTGGCACCAGGATGCACTTTGGGATGAAAACAAGCCAGTGGAGGATGGGTAATGCTTTGGGCAATGTTCTGCTGGGGAACCCTGGGTCCAGTCATTCATGTGCAGGAAACTATGACATCTACCACCTAAGTAAGCATCATTGCAGACCAGATACATCCTTTCATGACAATGGTATTCCCCTCTAGTACTGCCCTTTTTCATCAGGGTAATGTGCCATGCCACACTGCCTGGATTGTTCAAGAATGGTTTGCAGAACATGAGGAAGACTTCCAGGTATTGCCCTGCCTCCAAATTCCCCAGACATCAATCCAATTGAGCATCTGTGGTTTGGGTTGGAACAGCATATCTGATCTGCAGCAGCTCAACCATGTAACTTACAAGAGTTAAAGGATCTGCTGGTAACATGTTGGCACCACCAGATACCACAAGACATCTTTAGAAATCATGTAGCACCATGTCTCACCAGGTAAGAGCTGTTTTAGTGGCATGTGGAGGACCAACATCATATTACGCAGGTGGTTATAATGTTTTGGCTCTTCGGTATAATATTTGCACTCCTGGAAAAGTTGAGACATAAGCTGTGAATCTAAAAATACATTGGTTGATATGTACACCAAATTGATGTCAACCTGGCACCAGCATTCCCTCAGAGAACAAAAAAAAATAAAGAATATAAGTGAATGCATATCTAGCCTATATTACACACCACAGAACAATAGTCTTCTACCGATTGGACATAACCGCAAAGGAAAAAACCAAGGTAAAAATCTAGATAATAATTCCATCTAATTGTCTCAACTTTCCACTAATTATAGTGATAGAGAGAAAATTTAATAATTTGCGAATCAAAATATTTTATCAATTCCTATCTAACCTTAAAAAGATTTTCTATTTCTCTCTAAATAAAATAATTATTTGCTAAAACAAAAAATTGTGTTCTTCCATTCACCCTGGGTCTCAGAAGTCACTTCATTGTTGCCAATGACACCTTAGTCACATCATAGCATTCACATTCCACCACCAAAATTTAAAATTTCTAGCTTAAATACGTTGTTTGCAATACTTGTTTGAAATTTTGGAATTTGCAAATTTTTCCACCATTCATCATCATCATCCTCCTCAAGCAGCCATGGGCTACGGAGGTCCAACCAGACCGTGCAATTTAGTTCTCCAAGCAAGTCTATCCTGAGCTACATCTACTGCATTTGGCCACTGCACACCAATTCTAACAAGGTCCTGTTTGACATTGTCTGCCCTAGCATCCTAGGTCTCCCCTTCATTGTCTGCCTAGCGCATCCTAGGTCTCCCCTTCTTTCTGAGGCCTTTAGGCACACTGTTGATAACCCTATTCGCCAATCTATAATTATTCATATGGGCAACATGGCCAAACCAACGGAGTCTCTCTCTGCACAATATGCTGCTTAAAGGAGGTTGCAAACTCCTTTGCCTAACCTCATCATTAGTTACAAAGTTGAACCACCTAATGCTTAAGATACTGCGTAAGCATCTGGAATCAAAAGCATCTAGTTTCCTGTTATCTTGTTTACAAAGTGTCCAAGTTTCACTACCATAAATAACCCTAGAAAGAACCAAACTATTATACAGTCTAATTTTAGTCTTTAGGTGTATACGCCTATTTCTTCACACTCTCCATAGATTCTTAAAAGTCCCGGCAGCAATCCCTATTCATCTGTTAATATCATGCCGCACATCACCATTATCTGTTACATAGCTCCCAAGATAATTAAACTGTGACACCTGCTCAAGACTGCAACCATTCAGATTAACTGAATCACAGCCTGCCTGACCAATTTTCATCACTTTAGTTTTCTCTCTGTTTATAACCAAACCTACTCTACTACCAGTCTCATCAACAGCTCGAATGAAAGAGTTCATCTCATCAACATCATTTGCCAAAAGGGCTAAATCATCAGCATAATCTAAATCAGAAATTTTCGTATCTCCAGCTAATTTAAAGCCAAAATCTTTCCCTTGAAGTGAATTTCGCATAACATAATCAATAACCAAGCTAAAGAGAAAAGGAGACAAAATGCACCCTTGTCGAACACCAGAAGTAATGCTAAACCAATTGCTACAAGCCTTACCAACTCTCACACACGACTCAGTGTTATTATAGAGAGCTTTCATAATGTTAACTAACTTGTCTGGTATACCATATGATTTCACAATCAACCACAAATTATGATGATCAACAGAGTCGAAAGCCTTTTTGAAATCAACAAAGCTAGCAACCAAAGGTTTCTGAAACTCTAAACATTTCTCAAGAATCTGCCTAAGTGAAAATATCTGATCCACACATCCCCTACCACTTCTGAATCCACATTGCTCATCACGCAATTGACTGTCAATCAGATTCTTAATTCTATTAAGCACTATCATGGAAAGAACTTTACCTGGAACAGAGAGTATGCTGATACCCCTATAGTTATCACAAGAACTGCGATCACCTTTTTTGAAAATAGGGATAACAATTGCTCTGGTAAAATCCTTAGGAACCATGCCTTTATCAAAAAAGATATTCAGAATTTCAGTCATCCAAGTGGTAACCGAAACATTCCCAGCTCTAAGCATTTCGGTAGTAATTTCATCTACCCCTGGGGATTTATGAAGTTTAAGTTTAGAAACAGCCAAAATAACTTCAGATTGTGTTATAGGGCCAACATTAAAGCCACCAATGCATCTATCATCATTGCAAACAATGGGAGTAGAACTAACTATGTTGTTTAGAACATCACTGAAATGCTCAGCCCACCTAGCCATGAGAGAATCCTCCCCTTCTATAACCTTACCTTGTTTATCCTTCAATCCTTGTATGCCTGTCCGTTTTCTACCACATAAAACATTAACTATCTGGTACAGCTCTCTGCTGTTGTGCTGTCTAACTGCTTCCTCAGCTTTGTCAGCCAAACCATCAAGCCAAAGATTCTTATCAGCAGCTAACTGATCTTTTACACGTTTATTAAGTTCTCTGTAATGCTTTCTATTAGGACTAGTAGGGCATTGATTAAGGACACTCCTGCAGTTCTTTCTTTCCGAAATAAGCCCAAGTGCCTTATCACTCAGATAATTCTGGCTCTTCTGCTCCTTTTTTCCTAAATGAGTACTGTTAGTGTCCAAAAAAGCCTGTTTAAAATGATCCCATTCTTCCTCAACTTCAGTAGTAAGCAAACCATGACTGTCATAATGACTAAGTAACCTATCATGGTAAGCTTTGGCTATAACTGGATCTTTCAGAGCTTCAGTATTAAGAGTAAATATTTTAACCCTAGCACAACACTTTTTAAGTTTAAGTTGCAACACACTTTTAACAAGGTAATGGTCAGATCTAATTTCAGCTCCCCTATATGCCCTGGTATTCCTAACAGAACTAGCCCATTTGCTGTTAATTAATATATAATCAATCATATTCTTATGCAGCCCATCAGGTGAAACCCAGGTGTACTTATGTATGTCGCGGTGTTTGTAATAAGTGTTAGTTATTCTGAATCCATTGAGTTTACTTACCTGTAGGAGACGTTGCCCATTGCCATTGCAGCTACCAATACCAAAAGGGCCTATTACTCCTCCCCAAAGGTCAGAGTCAGTACCAACTTTGGCATTGAAGTCACCAAGAACAAGGGTAATATCTCCTTTCTTGACAGAATTCAAAATATCCTGAAGTTGTTCATAAAACCTATCCTTCTCATCCTCATCGGCATCCTCAGTGGGGGCATAACAGCAGATAACATTCAAGTCTTTAACGCTTGTCTGAAATTTTGCTGTAAGAAACCTTTCATTAATGCACTCATATCCTAGAAGAGCATCGCTAGCGTGTCTGCTGAGAAGCAGACCCACGCCTTGGTGATGCTTATTGTCGTCCCTCCCTGAAAAGAGAAATTTAAGATTATTTTTAAGAATCTGACCTTTATCTGTCCATCTGGTCTCTTGCAAGCCGAGAACATCTAAATTATAATGGAGGAATTCTTGTGTGAGGACATCAAGAGAAAAAGCTCTGTGCAGAGTCCTCACATTCCAATTACCTATGGAGAGAAAATGGTTAGTGGGACGTTTAAAGAAACTATGTTTATTGAGAGAGGGAATGCCGACAATATCAAACAGCCCCCTAATCGCAGACATGGGGCAAAGACCTGTTCCCCCACTACTAAAGGCTGAAGCCATCTACACTGGAAGACTTCCTCCAATGTAGAATTTGACAATGCCAATAGAAGCAAAGAGTTCAGGTGCCTACGATGACTTCTGCTCAGGATTATCCACCAGCTGATAAACATATCCTGTGAATCTGTTCACTTGGAGCTGTCAACCCACAAACAAACAGAAAACACAACGGAAGATTTTCCCTCCACAGAAGCCCACCAGTACAGCAAAATCAGGATCCATAATCAAGCTCAGAGCCTTATATCAGTCCAGTAGGTTTATATGGTCAGCACCAGGACTATGTGTGGTTGACCACTCCTCAGCAGTTTCGAAAAAAATAAAGAAAAATAGCCAGAGTTGTCCAGATCAGTAGGCCACACTAATCTGGCAGACCTCCCCTTCCATTCACTTCCACAAGAGAGTATCTCTTTGAATTGGTTGGTTGGTTGTTTTGGGTTTTATGGCGCATGGGCAACTAGGCCATAATGCGCAAAACAAAAGACAATATAAAAGATAAAAGACGTGCAACCCGCAACCAAATTTAAAACAAATGAGCTAATTGTAAAAAGGTAAAACAACAAAGAACAAGTGTAAAAATACAAAGTAAAATAATAGAATACCAGGTGTAAGTGACCTGGAATATATATACAATGTATAAGGTGGTAAAATAAAAATCCAGTAAAATATCCACGTCAACAATATAAGTTAAATCAATCCCAGGTGTAAAAGACCTGGGCTATACAAAATATTAGGTAAAATCAAAATCTATTAAAATAACCACAATATTTTAAAAAGGAAAAAACTAAGGATAAAAAGCTATGATCGGTTAAAAGATGTCCGAGTGTAAGAGGCTCGGACGCAAAATCATGAAAGGTAAAATACAATTTTCGTTCAGTATTAAAAGCTTCGCATTCGACTAAAATGTGTTTAATAGTTAAAATGGTGTCACAAAACTCACACTTAGGTTCGTCGTCCGCCCGAAGAAGAAACGAATGAGTAATATACGAGTGACCTAAGCGGAGCCGAGCAAGTACAACTTCCTCCTTGCGATTCCTGCGGTAACAAGACTGCCATGGTTTGATGATAGGTTTGATCTCAAAGAGCTTGTTTGTAAGCTGTTCCGACCAAGATCTCTGCCACTGTGCCCGTAGCTCGGTGGTAAAACGTTGCCGGAAATCCAGATAGGGAACCGGCAACGGAGAGTCGGACAGGGGCGTGGCTAACCTGGCAGCAGAATCTGCCAGATCATTACCCCTGATTCCGACGTGACCGGGCACCCAACAAAAATGGATGGTGGTGGTGGCTGCCAGACGATGTAGCTGCTGGCGGATCTTAGTAAGAACAGGGTGAGGCCAATGCCTCACCGAGATCAAAGCCTGTAGCGAGCTAAGCGAGTCGGTGTAAAGCACACACCGACGATGATGCTTAGTCGCCACATGGTCCAACGCGAGGCTGATAGCGTGCAACTCTGCAGTGAAGATGGAACACTGCAGTGGGATCTGGTCTGCAATGATTACATCACAGCAGACCATAGCCGATTCCAGCGATGTGCCAGACTTCGAGCCATCTGTGAAGACAGGCAAGAAGTCCGGGTACTCAGCACGATGACTGGCAAAGAGTTGCCGGTACACACAGCCGGGTGTAAAGGCCTTCCCCGTCCTACACAAGGAAAAATCACAGGAAGGGGAAACAGCGAGCCATGGTGGAAGTGGCTCAGCTGTCGACTGTGCAACGCTATCGAGACTGGTGTTGATGTCTCTGAGGTAGCCTCGGACTCGCAAACCAAAAGGACGAATGGCAGTCGGCCGATTAGTGTAAAGAATTTCCCACTTCGGACTGAAAACGCAGTCCCAAGTGGGATGGTCAGGCAGGGATCGCAATTTAGAAGCATATTGTAGGGACAACTGCTGACGGCGAAGAGATAAAGAAGGTTCGTCGGTCTCAACATAAAGACTCTGGACCGGTGAGGTGCGGAAGGCTCCCGTGCAAACACGGAGGTATCTCTTTGGAAAGTTACTAACAGTCCGCACCACGAGAAGGCGGGGTCGGACATTAGGTGCTAGGCCTGGCCGGTTCTATGCATCATCACAGGGGATTGGTGCATAGCTCTCCTTCTAGTGACTACCTAGCTACCATTTCCACCATTAGATGGTTCAATTATGGTTTTCGGAAGATTCAAAAAGTGTGAATCATGTTTTATCAATTCCTATTTAACCCAAAAAGAATTTTTCATTTATTTCTAACACAAACAATTATTTGCCAACACTAAAAAGGTGTGTTTTCCCACTCACCCTCTGGGTCTAAGGGGTCAACTCATTGTTGGCAATGGAAACTTCGTGACCTTCACATTACATAACCAAAATTTCTAATTTCTAGCATAAATATATCATTTGCAATATTCATTTGAAAATTTTGAATTTTCAATTTTTATACCACTAGAGGGAGTAATTATCGATTTAGAAAGATTCAAAAAGTGCATTTGAATATTCATCAATACCTATCCAGCACAAAAGAATTTTTAATTTATCTGTGTAAACAAAAAAGTTTGATGTCTACAAACAGACAGGCGATAAAGAGAAAATTATTATCTTGTTTTCTTTGAAAATGAGATAAAAATAACTACCTAAGGAAAACATACAGAGAAATTGATAATCGCATTAACAAACACGAAAGACATAAAAAAAACAACAATAGGCCATACAGCTCTATCGCAAACAATATTTCAAAACAATTAACTACTACTAATAACATAGGGGCGGGGGTGGCTCAGACGGTAGCGCGCCAGGCTCGTAATCTGTAGTTCCCAGGTTCGAGTCCCAGCTGGGTCAGCATTGAGATTTATCTCCGCAAAATTCGCCACCCTGCCTGCGGCCAGTAGGGTACACCGATGGGCTTGGAAAGGCCGCTGTCCGTCAGATGGGACATTAAGCCATGGCCCCGTGTGCGGGAGAGCCATACCCTGTGTACGTTAAAGAACACGCTGTATGGCCTTGGCGGGAGGCTACCATCTGTCTCCCAACAGCTGTTCCAGTGGGTCCCCTCCCCCAACCTTCTCTGAGCCTTCGGGGTCCATGTGACCTGGCCATTTAGCCCATGGTGTGCAAAAAAGTGCCGCTCAGAGGTAAAACAACCCAACCCAACTAATAATATGAAAAAAAAAATACCCCCTCAAGCAGCTGCTTGCCACAGAGGTCTGACAGGAGCCTGTCAGTTTATATGCCATAGTAGAAGGTCTGATGGCATGCCCTCAGCAGAAAAACGACACAAACAGCCATGACTCAATTATAAAATACTAGCATCTCCACCCACAAAATTTCAAATAAACTACATGGAAAATTTAATTATAAACTTAAAAAAGAACTACCATGCAACACCAATCTGACTCCCCTCCCACCCACCTGGAACTTGCTATTACACAATTTCCAGTTTAAGTTATAAGAACACTGCTAGAGGGAACACAGTATATTAACCCCATCTGCCAAGGAGTTGATAGCATCTGAAGACATCGGCAAAGCAGAATGACAAAATGAATTATGCTCAAGAATAATGTCAAATGTGTAAAGCAGCAGCAGATGATACTCTACCACTCATCAAGCAATTAAAGCTACAAGAACATCTCTGACATGTGCTAAACAGACGAGCATTTTGTGCATCATCAAAAGATGCCAATGACCACCCAGTAATACTATTAAACTGGAGAACTGCCGACAACTAGAGCACTGCAGCAACTGAGCATAAGCCTTGGCAGCAACTACGGCGAGTGTACCAGCCACCAGCCAAGGATTATTCTCCCATAGTGGTAAATATACCTAATCCTTTAACTTGCACGATAAGCAAAGCAAGCTATCACCATAGAATCGTTTTTGCATCTCTTGCTGCAACACAGGATATATATATATCTGCTAACAGTGATAATTGTGAAATAGTTTAAATTTAGATTAATTTATCATACATTTCTTTTTGGTCACGAAAAATACTCATGTTAACCTAGACATATACTATGGAATTTGGAGATGAAATTTGCAAGGATATTTATGAACTGAAAATAAATTAAAAATTAAGCATTTGTATCAACACTTCATGCTTTATTTTGCAAAATTAGTATTTATATATTTTATGGAACAGTTACTTATGAATCAACTGTATTTAGCCTACATAATAATCTACAAAGTTAAACCTGTTGCTAAAATGAGAAAAAAATGCTGTTTTTACTAGTCTGAAAAATTCAGTCTAGTCAAGTCAGATCTTGATGCCTATTTAAAAAAAGGCTTCATTTCCTTAAGATGTAGCAAAACTGATTGCATTATAATAGCAAGAATATAATTTTAGCAAAAGAATACAAATATAACTTGTTATAGAATACGATTTTATTAATAAAGGAATTTACTATTATACATTTATTCAAATTAATTAAAGACACACAGTGATAACTCTTGTGTCAGTGTCATGTCCATATCTGAGTCTTCCAATAGCAGTAGCTGGAAGTGCTGACTGTGAAAGGATGGTGCAGCTGTTTTAAACCAATTTCAGCTGCTATGTAGCCATTATCAGGGACAGAAGTTTCTTAATGTTCAATACAGGTTATAGTCATGTGGTCTTGATTGCCCATACACTGGCTAATTGTTGCTCTGCTGCTTGCTAGTGGCCTTTCAGGATTACCACTTAGTTGCAAGTAGGGCAGGGTTGGCATCCACTTGTTGCTATGTTAAAGTTTTGTAGTGGGACAACTCAATCCTGGTTGCTTAATTTTCAAAATTGGTTAATTCTCTTTTGATTTTTCTGTTAGTTGGCACACCAGATAAAGATTGAAATTATAGACATGGAATTTGTTTGTAGAGGGCTAATATGTGATGAGCATTAAACAGCTGTTACAGCCAAATTTACAAACATGAAAATTCAGTATGTGGAAGAAACTTGGCAAAAGTAAAGGCATATATAAATAGCTAAATTAGCCAAAGCTACTAAAAGAAATAAAAAAGTGGTTAACATCAGAGATAATAATTAATAAATGTTTAATAATATGAGAAGAGGAAAAAATAGAGTTAAAATAAAATTAATGAATATTAAAATGACAACTGGGTGTTGATTGGGGATCTTGGCTAACTGAAAAGTTAGTGCACCAAAGCTAAAAATACATCAATATCCTCATAGTGGAACAATCAAGATATGGGGGGGGGGGGAGCATGTAAACTCTTATAGAACCTTTGAATATATTCAATATAAACTTAAAAACTAATAATTAAAAAAATTCCAAGGGATGGAGGTGGGTTAACACTCTCAATCAAAACCGTCTTGCTCAGAAATTAATTAAAATAGCATTAAAATTCTCTGTCGAGCAAAAATTTTTTAAGTTTATCCTTCAAACTATTTGCATGTTTAAAGTTTTTAGGAGAAAACTCAGAAGCTTTTCTGAGCAAGGACAGTACTCCATCTTCAGTGAAGTGACACTACATAGTGATATTAGGGCTGCTGAGAACTTCTTTCCACTTTGTGAAGGGTGATTCCAGTGTCTCGGTTGTAGGTGGGGATGTGTGAGGTCATTATTTCAATAGCCTCATAGATTATAGTTCCATAGTAAGCAGATGCACGTGCTAGCAGTGTGGTGTGCTCCCAGTCTATGGTTGCTGTGTGTTGTATTACTGAGAGGTGAATGCCCAAATAATTCAGAGAACGATGGCAGACCTTCGAAGACCTCCCTCATGCAGCATCATTGCTGTTTGTGAACTCATAAAGGAAAACCAACATATCACCATTCAGGAAATAAGTTCAGATGTCAGTGTATTGAGTGGTAGTGTGAAAACAATTATTCATCAACATTTAAAGTTTCGAAATATCTGTGCCAAATGGTTACCTGACAAACTGACAGAACAGCAAAAAAGGACTAGAGTTGACTCATTCAAGTCGATGCTGGCAATGTTTGAACTTAGTGGCCCCAAACAGTTCACAGACATTATCACAGGTGATGAGATGTGGTTTTATTATGTGATGGTCCCCCCATTCATTTTTACTTTTCCTTAACCAGTTTTACTTTATTTACGTTACATTTACCATTTTGGGGATTATTATTTCATTTGGACATATCACATTTCTCTCTACTGATCCATAGAAAGAGCTGTGCATGTGCAACACCGACTTTTGATTGTCAGCCACTAATGCGTGTATTTTTTGACATGTCCCCTTCTTGTGTCATAGCCAGTGCGATCATCAGATTATGCAAATGTTTTTCCCAGGTGCAACAGACACATGTCAGTTGTATGACACATGTATACTAAGTGATGTTAGGTCACAGAGTCGGTAGACAGAGTTAGGAAGTAGCAAGTCAATACAGAGTTAGTAGGAAAGTGGTGAAGGAGGAAGACATTAGTAGTCAGCTTTTGTGAGGCGTATTTGGAGATGAAGTGTTTTTTAGTTACTCTGACTTTTTTATTCATCAGTATTTATGGTGAGTCTTGAATTTTTTGGAAATAAACTTTGTTATCTATAATTGACTTTTGCTATTTTTCTCTTGAATAACGTTAATTGATTTTCGATTAGATTTAAACCTTAACAATTTGACAATCCTTTTTGAATTCTTACTCAATAAGTAATGCTATATACATAACAAACCCTATTTCAACTTTATTTGGCAATTGCCTGGCACCCAATAAGCTATCCGAAGTTTGAATCTATTTTGGATCAGACAAAAGATTTAAACTTGAGAAAGTTAATAATCTTTGGAGTGTTACAATTACTATACAGCTCCCAGAAGGATCAACAATTATGTTTGGGTTGCAGAAGATGAACCAGGTCCTCAAATCCCTCCTACAAGACTTACTCTCAAGGAAGAGTATGTTCACAATTCTTTTCAATTTCCAAGGAGTGGTAGATGTGGACATGTTACCTGAAAAAAATGACTAAAAATGGCCAATACTACACTAACACTGTTTTTCCCAAAATGGTCAAAAAGATGACGGAGCAGTGTCAAACAACAAGCATGTCAAGGGTCCTCCTTCATGACAATGCCAGTGCCCACAAAATCCAGCAAGTCCTATCTGGAGCAGGAAGAAAAAATTAAACAGCTACCCCATCCTTCATATTCTCCTGATCTTGAACTATGGAATTTTTATTCCTTTTCAAAAATCAAAAAGGAACTTGCTGGGAAGCCTTTTTCAAGGGTGCAAGACCTTGCAAAATATGTTCATTCAGAGTTGCAGAGTATTCCCCAAAAGGAGTACCACCAATCATTCCAGAATTGGTGTAGATGTCTGCAACTTTGCATTGATGCTGGGAATATTTTGAAGAACAGTAAAACTTTTTTTGAGGTAAGTGCAATGGTTTTTGTTCTACAGATGCATGTCAAGAACTTTCTGAATGCCCCTTGTATTAGAGAATCTCTTAAGAGTTCAGTCTGATCAACTCTTGTTATAAGGGGTGAGTTGCCAAGTTCGGCACTTCCTTCCCCCATCTATGTGTGTGCATTCATATTGATATATCTTGATGTGTATTCTTACATTTTAATGTAAGTGACCTCTGTCACACAACAAATGGCTGATTTTTTAATTTATGTATCTTATTGATTTATGTGTTGAGTTGTGATCGTCCACCCATTTACTTTTACTTTTCCTTAACCAGTTTTACTTTATTTACAATATATTTATCATTTTGGGGATATATTTCATTTGGACTTATCAAATTTTTCTTTTCTGATCCATAGAAGGAGTTGCACATACATAACTCTGACTTTTGATTGTCAGCTGCTAATGCACACGTCAGGATCCACACCCTCTTACATCACAGATAGCATGCAATCATCAGATTATGCAAATGTTTTTCCCAGCATGCAAGAGACATGTGCCGGATTGCATGCCGCATGTATCTAAGTGATGTGAAGACACGGAGTTGAATTAGAACAGAGAGTTGTGTTGGAGAGGAGTTGGCATGAGGAGGAGAAGCAGAAAGAATGTGTTGTGTAGATAGAAGGATTTGTTAGTAAAGATTGAGGTAGGTGTGAGGTTTTAGCTGCTCAACATTTTGTATTCATCAGCTGAGTTGGTAAGTCTTGAAATTTTTGGAAATAAACTTTGTTCTATATATTTGACTCTTGCTATTTTTCTCTTGAGCATCATTAACTGATTTTGGATTAGATTTAAACATTAACAATTTGACAATCCTTTTTGAATTCTTACTCAATAAGTAACACTAATATACATAGCAAACCCTATTTCAACCTTATTTGGCAAGTTTATATTGCCTGGCGCCTGATGAACTATCCGGAGTTTGAAACTATTTTGGATCAGACAAAAGGTCCAACTTGAGAAAGTTAATAAATTTTTGGAGAGTTACAGAACAGTAAAAGAAAGTGGGGCACCAAGAACAGGGACTGTATACATATATATATGTATAAATTGTATGTTATTTAATGTGATTGTCAAAGTTAACAAATTTTTGAGCACATTAGTTATATATATATTAATCACAGATTTAATGGCAGCTTAAGCTGAAATTTTTGTTGAGCAAGAAACTTACTTTTGCATTAGTCAAAGGCACTAAGTTTCAGCAGTTATTGTTGATAGTTAAGATCTTTATTGTATTTATGTAAAGATTACAAATGTCTGGACACACACATGCAATTTTGATAAGCAAGTTTATTTGCAAGTTTAGTATAGCTTTACTATTGTGCTGTTGTATAAGCAGTACCTTTGAGCGCTGCTCAAAATAAAAAAAAAAGTTTCAAAATTTCAAACTTTTGGCAAACAGCTAAACATGTCTGCTAGTAATATGGTCGATTCCGCCATAATGACTCACAACTTACTAAAAGTAAAAGATAGTTCGCAGGATGTGATGAAAGAAGCAGAAGTGTTAATGAATCTGCTTAAAGATCCTCATGAAAAAAGGGGAATGACAACAACCCCTAAATTTGCTGACAATGCTACATCAGTTCATGAATCAAACTTTAAACATAAAGTTCAATTTTTTGTTCCAATCAGAAGCAAGTGATAGAACAGAGTATTATTAACTACCTCAATGAAGAGTTGCCAACCCATTTATTAACTATAGTCTTTATGCTAATTGGCCTTTACCTGAGATAAGGTTCGATGGTTTGAAACATCTGTCATTGTTGATATTTGTCAAGTCCATAGAAGAGCATTTCCGTTTACTTGAAGTGCTTGGCAACAAAAAGGTGGTCTTTGCAGTATCTCGTTTAATTGGATGTGTTAAGCAATGGTGGAATAACATAGGATGTCGTCATGGAATAAAGTTTTGGGAAGATTTTAAAAACAAACTTTTAGAAATTTATCCTCTTTATGATGATTTGACACATCTAGCTACAGAACTTTTTTCATGAAGACAAAGGGAAGGAGATGATATCGAAAAATTCATCTGGGAGATAGTAGAGTTATACCAGCTGTACGATATGGATGCCGCCGAAATTGAAATTATTAACTGTATTATGTCCCAATTACTTTTGCCCGTTCGAGAGTTTTTAGAAGTATGAAATGTAAATTCAATTTCAGCTTTAGTCGAATTGGCTCAGCAATACTCTGAAAGAAGAGAATCTGAAAAAACTGCATTAAATCAAGAATGGATGCATTCCTCGCCAAAGCAGCGCTATTGGGTTGAGTCTCGCAAAATGACTCCCACACGACCGGAAGTTACGCGGTCCTGGCAATTTGCACCAAACATGCCTGAAACGATACAGAACGAATAAAGAGATTATGTTTCACATCAAGCTTCGAACAATGACACTATACCAAAAACTTTTGCTACATATGATGAAAAAGTTTCAGATGTAATTTTGTGGCTGACTAGGGCACATGGAGCAACATTGCTACAGAAAAAAATGGCAATTTGGAAAACTTAAATTAGGATCTTTGAAGCAAGAGGCCAAAGTTCCTCAAGAAAAGCCCTCTCATGAGTTCTGTCTTGCCACTATTGGTACACCTAATGTTATAAATTTACCTTTTGTGAAGAACTGTCATGAAAACATTAACTTAACAGATCACAACAATACAGAAGCCAATCTTTCATGTCCAAATAAGAAAATTTTAGGTGATATTTATGACAATTGTCAATTGAAATTGCTGCCGCAGTCCCGTGGACTTTCTGCTTTCTGATTTATTTTTTAGTCCTAAGCAAAATGTTCAGGAAGAAACTGAAAATTTTTCTATCAGTTTAAATAATTTAGATTTAAAGAAGCAAGTTGATAATGAGAAATGTGTTGAAATAGTTTTAAAGGAAAATAGTACAAAATTAGTTGATGGAAAGAGATTTTGAAGTAGAACTTTTAAAGGAAAATAGTGCTGAAATTGTTGATGAGAAAAACGTTGAATTAGAGGTTGTAAATGAAAATAATGTTAATGAAGAACTATTAGATGAAAATAAGCCAAACATCTCAGAAATTGTTTTGAGTGAAAATAATTCTGTTGAATCTAACAAGTTTTTAACTGTTAAAGCATCATTTAGAAGCAGACAGAGATAAACCTGGAAAGCAAAAAGCCAGGCTCTTCAAAGACAAGCACATAGAGACAAGATGTCAACGAGATGACCATATGAAGAGCGACAACCGGCAATGTAGCTCTCAACATAGATGACGTCACCAACATGATCTTCAGAAGTACCTATACCTAGCTTATCGATCAACATGGGAAGGACGTTACCAGGAAATGATTGGATGATGATTTATTACAAGAGTGCCAACAATGAATATTTAAGTATATTATTATTCTTCCACTGTGGCACTAATAAATTTATAATGTTTTATTTCTTTTCGCTGGAATAGATGAAGACTGAGAAGAGAGAACCAATATTTATTGTGATTTATACTTAGAGATTTTGAAATGTTTAATTTAGTGTTGAAACTTTAAGAGTTTCGATATTTATTTTTCTTGAAAAGTGAATTTACTATTCAAGGTTTATAGTTTGAGTATATAGGATTTTTTTTAATGTATTTTGGTTTATATGATGTTCTAGTTGAACCATAAAGAGTTGTATTTACGTGATTTCAAGTGCATTTATGCATTTTTGTAGATTTTTTCGTTATAGCTGACTGAAAGCTGAATTGAGTGTTGTAAGTTAACAGTTTAGAAATTATAAAAATGTTTATGGATGTGAATGATGAGAATAAAAGAAAATTTATAATATACAATGATTCAATATTTTGCATTTTGAGATATATTTATGCATTTGAAGTACATTATAGTAAAATTTGGATGGAATTGTAGTGGATAAAATGTTAGCATCGTATATGATAAATTATTGATACAGCCATTTCTTTACTCTTAGATACTGTATATGTGTTTAAATCTGTTCCGTGTCATCAGTGATATTTATGTGCTAATGATGCGTAATTATCAGGATGACATTGGCAGCATTTATTTGCATGTGTATGAGCTGATCATGAAATTTTTTACCTTCTTTGAGCTGTCCCCAATAGCATAGCTTGGTTTGATCAAGATGGTCACTAGCAAAACTCCTTTGGGAGGGGGACATAAAGTTCAATGAGGGGAGGTAATTAATGCTATTTTTATTTCAGCTAGCTCACAATTACTGTGTTTAAGTGAAGTTTTAGCAGATGATTACAATCCTGCTCGTTTGTAAATTGAAATTTATTAGCTTCAAGCATTTACTTGTAGTTAGGAGGGTTTAACGGTGTTCCAATATCCATTTTTTTATGCATGGCAGGCACAGAAGATTAGATTTCACACATTTGATTTGTGGTTAGGGGAATAAGCAGAAGTTCTGTACCCTGCTTGATACACCTAAAATTATATTCTGTGAAAGAGCAGAATTTGGTGTAATTGAATTTTTTCTTTAATCTTTTTAGAAGTTAAACATGAGAGGAGTAATACAGGGTGAACAAAAAGTCTCTGTGCACCTGATGAGGAATACCTGTACCATTACAATAAACATTGAAAGTGTGTCTAGTGCATCCCGGGACATTTAGGGACACATGATGGCATTAGTGGGAGAGAGACAGTCGCCTGCCTGCCAAGCAGTCAGTGAGCCACAATGAGTCAGGCACTGTAGATGTGCATTGTGGCAATGGTGTTATCTGTTGAGGAGTTTACATACCTTGTGGAACATGTGTTTTGGTATGGCAGAGAATACATACAAGATGATCAACAACGATTCCAGGCACAGTTTCCGGAAACCAAGGTGTCCCATCGTAATACAGTGTGGCAGTTGATTCAGAAATTCTGGAAAACCGGTTCCGTGTGTGACACACCCAGATCTGGTAGGCCATCACTACTGATAGAGGAGAAAGTGTTGGATATCACAGACTGCATACTCCGAAGCCTGAAAAAGTCCATCAGGAGATTGTTGCAGCAGGTTGGTGTTTCATATGGCATAGCCCATATGGCTCTAAAAAAACGCCTAGGTTTACACTCTTACAAAATCACATCCGTGCATGAATTAAAACCTGCTGACAGTGTTAAGCGGAGTGCATACTGCAGGTGGTTTGTAGATTTTCTTGACCATGAAGGAGATGACATTTTGAACATCATATTCCTCACAGAGAAGGCATACTTCCATTTGTCAGGGTACATAAACAGTCAAAACTCAGGCCTTTGGTCCTCACGCAATCCCCATGAGTCACCACTGCATGATCAGAATATTAGTGTTTGGGTAGAAATTTAATGTAGGACTCATTTTTTTCTCTGAGACTGTCAACTCCTAACGATACTGTGACAATATTCTTTATCCTTTCTTTGCGCAACTCAGAAGATGAAATTAACAGGACTTTTTCAGAAAGATGGTGCCACAGTCCACACATTGCATATGTCTATGGCGCTCTTCAATGACGTGTTTGGGGACAGAATCATTTCAAAAAACATTTGACCTCCAAGATCCCTGGATCTTTCCCTGCCCAATTTTTATCTCTGGGGTGCGACAAAAAACTCTGTGTATTCAGAAATCTCTGCATAATTGATGATTTGAAGATGGCCATTGCAGAATACATTTGGAATGTGGACTGCGCTATGCTGAATGACGTATTCAAGAACACAGTTGAGCATGTCACTAAATGTCTGGAGATGAGCGGGACACACTTTCAACCTTTATTATAATTGTACAGGTACGAATCTCTCATTCCTTATCAGGTGCACAGTGACCTTTTGATCACCCTGTATTAATCAATTTTTTGTACAGGTCATAGAATGCAACTTTTGGAATTGTACCAGAATGTGATACTAGTTAGATCGATTAATGATAGTATGCAGTTAACTGCCACAGCCATTGGTACGTATTTACACTAGATAGTTTTACACTTTTTTTTGAGGAATGGGAAGAGGTACCTTTGGTTGTGATGGAAGATTGTGTTGATGTGAGAGTTAGATCATCTTATCAAAATTTGCATAAGCATACTTTTACTTTATTTTATGTTTCACAATGTGTAAATGACACGAGAAGTGTCCTATTATTCTAAATTTGCTCATAAAAATCTGTTAGGTCAAATTTTAGGGAGGAGAGCTGTGATGGTCTACCCGTTCACTTTTACTTTTCCTTAACCAGTTTTGCTTTATTTACATTATATTATCATTTTGGGGATTTATTTCATTTGAACTTATCACATTTCTCTTTTCTGATCTGTAGAAGGAGTTGCGCATGCACAACTCCAACTTTTGATTGCTAATGTGCATGTTTAGGACATGCTCTCTAGCATCATAGATAATGCAAATGTTTTTCCTGGCATGCAACAGACGTGCCAGATTGTATGCGTGTATCTAAGTGACGTGTAGTCAAGGAGTTAAATTAGAGTAGAGAGATAGTTGTGTTGGAGAGGAGTTGATGTGAGGAGGAGAAGCAGTAAGAATGTGTTATGCAGATAGGAGGAGTTGTTAGTAAGATTGTTAGAAAGATTGAGGTAGGTGTGAGTTTTTAGCTGCTCAATGTTTTGTATTCATCAGCTGATTTGGTGAGTCTTGAATTTTTTGGAATCAAACTTTGTTATATATATTTGACTTTTGCTATTTTTCTTTTGAGCAACATTAATTGATTTTGGATTAGATTTAAACTTTAACAATTTGACAATCCTTTTTGAATTCTTACTCAATAAGTAACACTAATATACGTAACAAACCCTATTTCAACTTTATTTGGCAAGTTACTATTGCCTAGAGCCCGATAAGCTATCCAGAGTTTGAATCTATTTTGGATCAGACAAAAGGTCCAACTTGAGAAAGTTAATAATTTTTGGAGCGTTACACTATTTATAAAAATATTATTTATAAAGTTAATTGTATGTTCAGCTTCGATGATGCGTTATATTATTTATAAAGTTAATTGTATGTTCAGCTTCGATGATGATTTTATAGATATATTCTATTTCTTTTTTTAGGTCTATTTTTTCTGTGCAATATCTGAATGCTCTGATTAAATAAGTGTTTATAGCTGATTTCTTATAATTAATTGGGTGTGCTGAGATTTGAAGAATTATATTCAGTATAAATATTAGTTTCATGTATACATTGATTGTACATTTAGTATCCTTCTGTTTTATTATTATATCTATGTATGGGAGTTTCCCCATTTACCTCAACTTCATGGGTAAATTTAATTGAGGGTAATACATTAAACACATTTATTCAGTTAATTTGTGTACAGGGTGGTCCAATAAATTAAAATGTCATCAATATAATGGATATACATGGTTGGTTTTAACTCTGCCTTTTGCAAAGCAGTATGTTCTACATGTAACATACCAGCAGTGGTCCAGCAATTCCATTGGGTCCAGTCCAGAGAGTGCTGATCCCACTGGGACACCCTCTCCCTGGACCCATAGTCTACTTGAACCCAAAATCTGTTACATATAACTTGGAAAAGCTTTCTTTAAATCCTGGGCTTGCTGCACTGGTGGGCCTCTGTTGAGGGAGAGTCTGCCGCTGTGTTTTCTGTTTGCTTCTGGGTTGCCAGCTCTAAGTGAACAGAGGCATGGGATACCTTATATCAGCTGGTGGATAATCCTAATCAGAGGCCATCGCAGGTACCTGAACCTTACTTTGCTAGTTGCGCATCGTCAAGCCTAAACTGGAGTAATGCGTCTCAGGCAGGCCATGTGGCTCTTGAAAAAGTCCACTTGAAAAGGTGGTGCCTGAAGTTCCTATCAGCATCGGTGACTTCAGCCTTTAGCGGAGGAGGAACGGGTCTTTGCCCCATGCCTGCGATCAGGGGGCTGTTTGATATTGTTGGCCCTACCAATCTCAATAAACCTAATTTCTTTAAAAATCCTACTAATCATTTTCTCGCTGCAGGAACGTGGAACGTGAGGACATTATATAGAGATTATTCTCTTGATGTCCTCATGCAGGAATTCCAGCGCTATAACCTAGATATTCTAGGCTTGCAAGAGACCAGATGGACAGGTAAAGGTGAGATACTTAAAAATAACTTTAAATTTCTCTTTACAGGGAGGGAGGATGGAAAGCATCACCAAGGCGTGGGTCTGCTGCTCAGCAGACATGCTAGTGATGCTCTTCTAGGATATGAGTGCATTAATGAAAGGTTTCTTACAGCAAAATTTCAGACAAGCATTAAAGACTTGAATATTATCTGCTGTTATGCCCCCACTGAGGATTCTGATGAGGATGAGAAGGATAGGTTTTACGGACAACTTCAGGATATTTTGAATTCTGTCAAGAAAGGAGATATTACCCTTGTTCTTGGTGACTTCAATGCCAAAGTTGGTACCGACTCTGACCTTTGGGGAGGAGTAATAGGCCCTTTTGGTATTGGTAGCTGCAATGGCAATGGGCAACGTCTCCTACAGGTAAGTAAACTCAATGGTTTCAGAATAACTAACACATATTACAAACACCGCGACATACATAAATACACATGGGTTTCACCTGATGGGCTGCATAGGAATATGATTGATTATATATTAATTAACAGCAAATGGGCTAGTTCTGTTAGAAATACCAGGGCATATAGGGGAGCTGAAATTGGATCTGACCATTACCTTGTTAAAAGTGTCTTGCAACTTAAACTTAAAAAATGTTGTGATAGGGTTAAAAAAGTTGCTTTTAATACTGATGCTCTAAAAGACCCAGGTATAGCCAAAGCTTACCATGATAGGTTACTTAGTCATTATGACAGTCATGGTTTGCTTAATACTGAAGTTGAGGAAGAATGGGGCCATTTTAAACAGGCTTTTTTGGAAACTAACAGTACTCTTTTAGGAAAAAAGGAGCAGAGGAGGCATAATTATTTAAGTGATAAGGCAATTGAGCTTATTTCAGAAAGAAGGAACTGCAGGAATGTCCTTAATCAGTACCCTACTAGTCCTAATAGAAAAGATTACAGAGAGCTTAATAAACGTGTAAAGGATCAGTTAGCTACTGATAAAAATCTTTGGCTTGATAGCTTGGCTGACAAAGCTGAAGAAGCAGTTAGACAGCACAACAGCAGAGAGCTGTACCAGATAGTTAATGTTTTATGTGGTAGAAAACGGACAGGCATACAGGGATTGAAGGATAAACAAGGTAAGGTTATAGAAGGTGAGAATTCTGTCATGGCTAGGTGGGCTGAGCATTTCAATGATGTTCTAAACAATGTGGTTAGTTCTACTCCCATTGTTTGTAATAATGATAGATGCATTGGCAGCTTTAATGTTGGCCCTATAACACAATCTGAAGTTAGTTTGGCTATCTCTAAACTTAAACTTCATAAATCCCCAGGGGTAGATGAAATTACTACAGAAATGCTCAGAGCTGGGAATGTTTTGGTTACCACTTGGATGACTGAAATTTTGAATAACTTTTATGACAAAGGCATGGTTCCTAAAGATTTTACCAGAGCTATTAATATCCCTATTTTCAAAAAAGGTGATCGCAGTTCTTGTGATAACTATAGGGGTATCAGCTTACTCTCTGTTCCAGGTAAAGTTCTTTCCATGATTGTGCTTAATAGAATTAAGAATCTGGTTGACAGGCAATTGCGTGATGAGCAATGTGGATTCAGAAGTGGTAGGGGATGTGTAGATCAGATATTTTCACTTAGGCAGATTCTTGAGAAATGTTTAGAGTTTCAGAAACCTTTGGTTGCTAGCTTTGTTGATTTCAAAAAGGCTTTCGACTCTGTTGATCGTCATAATTTGTGGTTGATTGTGAGATCATATGGTATACCAGACAAGTTAGTTAACATAATGAAAGCTCTCTATAATAACACTGAGTCATGTGTGAGAGTTGGTAAGTCTTGTAGCAATTGGTTTATCATTACGTCTGGTGTTCGACAAGGGTGCATTTTGTCTCCTTTTCTCTTTAGTTTCGTTATTGATTATGTTATGCGAAATTCGCTTCGAGGAAAAGATTTTGGCCTTAAATGGGCTGGAGATATGAAAATTTCTGATTTAGATTATGCTGATGATTTAGCCCTTTTGGCAAATGATGTTGCTGAGATGAACTCTTTCATTCGAGCTGTTGATGAGACTGGTAGTAGAGTAGGTTTGGTTATAAACAGAGAGAAAACTAAAGTGATGAAAATTGGTCAGGCAGGTTGTGATTCAGTTAATCTGAATGGTTGCAGTCTTGAGCAGGTGTCACAGTTTAATTACCTTGGGAGCTATGTAACTGATACTGGTGATGTGCGGCATGAGATTAACAGACGAATAGGTATTGCTGCCGGGACTTTTCAGAATCTATGGAGATTGTGGAGAAATAGGCGTATACACCTAAAGACTAAATTTAGACTGTATAATAGTTTGGTTCTTTCTAGGGTTAGTTATGGTAGTGAAACTTGGACGCTGTGTAAACAAGATAACAGGAAACTAGATGCTTTTGATTCTAGATGCTTACGCAGTATCTTGGGTATTAGGTGGTTTAACTTTGTAACTAATGATGAGGTTAGGCAAAGGAGTTTGCAACCTCCTTTAAGCAGCATATTGTGCAGAGAGAGACTCCGCTGGTTTGGCCATGTTGCCCGTATGGATAATTATAGATTGGCGAATAGGGTTATGAACAGTGTGCCTAGAGGCCTCAGAAGGAGGGGGAGACCTAGGATGCGGTGGGCAGACAATGTCAAACGGGACCTTGTTGGAATTGGTGTGCAGTGGCCGGATGCAGCAGATGTAGCTCAGGACAGATATGCTTGGAGAATTAAACTGCGTGGTCTGGTTGGACCTCCGTAGCCCATGGCTGCTTGAGGATGATGATGATGATGAAATACTACACAGTACACCATAACTTTGTGTGCAACTGCAGCACACATTATACAAACAACAACCATACACAATTAAAAGGACCTTCTTCCTCAGAAATTAATTAAAAACAACTCAAAATTCTCTGTCGTTGAGTAATAAAATTTTAAAGTTTATCCTTCAAACTATTTGCTCCTAAAAACTTTTAACATGCAAATAGTTTGAAGGATAAACTTTAAAATTTTATTGCTCAATGACAGAGAATTTTAAGTTATTTTTAACAACCATACAATGAACTACAACAATTCACTAATTGGAAGTTGTATCCCTATACCCGAATACTCCCATTTTGGATGAAGCTTAAATCTGAGTGGATAAGGGTTGCCAGGCTCACCACTCCAGATTTCAATATTCATAATATGCTGGATCTGACCACCAAATCTAACTGGTTTATTGTTAATGGACTACAATGCGTCCAGGGAGAGTTGGGTTGTTTTACCTCTGAGTGGCACTTTTTTGCGCACCATGGGCTAAATGGCCAGGTCACATGGACCCCGAAGGTTCGGAGAAGGTTGGGGAAGGAGACCCACTGGAACAGCTGTTGGGAGACAGATGGTAGCCTCCCATCAAGACCATCCAGCGTGTTCTTTAACGTGCACAGGGTATGGCCCTCTCGCACACGGGGCCATGGCTTAACGTCCCATTCGACGGACGGCGGCCTTTCCAAGCCCATCGGTGTCCCCTACTGACCGTGAGCAAGGGCAGAGTATTTTGCAGAGATAAATCTCAATGCTGACCCAGCTGGGACTCAAACCTGGGAACTACAGATTACGAGCCTGGCGCGCTACCAACTGAGCCACCCCCGCCCAGTCCAGGGAGAGGGTATCCCAATGGGATCACTGTCTCTCTGGCCTTGGGGCAGATGTTGTTATGAGACATGTAGAACATACAGCTTTGCAAACGGTAGAGTTAAAACCAACCTTATATCTCTTACATTGATGATATTTTAATTTATTGAGACCACCCTGTACACATGTTAACCGAATTGATAAATACATTTAATTACCCTCAATTATATCAAATTTAATTGCCACGATCTTTAGCTGTTATTACATTCTAAAAACCAAAATATTCCTGAGATGGTCAGTAATGTCAAACTTTACTTCATTATCAGAGGTATATCGCCTCTTGTGCAATATCACTGATTATCACATTATGATTTTTTCAAACTTCAAATCTACCTTTACCCACAAAGGTGATGAAGTATAAGAAGAAAAGTTATTACCAGTTCTGAATATGGTAGATAGCTGCCACACATGCTAGATGCTTTCAGATGTTAATCTTCTTGGTTTGGTGATATTATTTTTCATCATCAGAAGTTGACATCCTCTTTGACGTTGCAGCATTAGGTTTACCAGTCCTTGTGCACTTTAGTTGTTCCTCAGCTGGTGGTTTGCTGGTTATCTGGTTGTTGTGAAATGCTCCAAGATTTTTTAAAGTTGGAGCTTTTGTCTGATCCAAATTATTCGAATTTCGGACAGCTGTATCGGGCGTCAGGCAATAATAACTTGCCAAATAAAGTTGAAATAGGGTTCATTAAGTATTTATAAAGTGTTACTTATTGAGTAAGAATTCAAAAATGATTGTCAGGTTTAAAGTTTAAATACAATCAAAAAAATCAACTAACGTTGCTCAAGAGAAAAAATAGCAAAGATTCAAAAGTTTCTAAAACAAACAAAGTTTATTTCCAAAAAATTCAACTCACCAAACTCAATGGTAGAATACATTAGCAACTCACATCTATCTAAACAGCATATACTGTATCTCTACTCCGTGACCCATCGTCACCACTCTACTCACATTCTAACTCTCTAAAAATCTGACGTTCTAACTCTTATTCTATCTGACAATCTGACTCTGTGACCTAATGTCACTTAGTTATAATGTGTGTACAAGTCCGGCATGTGGCTGTTGCATGCTGGAAAAGACATTTGCACAAACTGATGATTGTGCACGCTATGATGCAAAAGGGGTTGTGTCCTACACGCGTTTTAGCGGTTGTCAGTCAAAAGGTCAGAATTGCGCATGCACAACTCCTACTACGGTTGGGAAGTGAGAATTGAAATCAGTCCACAAAATGAAATAAAATCCCCAAAATGATAAATATAACATAAATAAAGTAAAACTGGTTAAGGAAAAGTAAAAGCGAATGGGTGAACCATCACAGTTGCACTTGATGATCAACATTGTTGACTTGTGCACTCACTTAATTCTTAGTCCATCTCAGAAAGGTTGAGCAAGGTGACTTTGTTTGCACTCAGGAACATTTAAAATTTTAAACTAACTCCAAAGAGTTTAATAATGCCCATTCAATTGAAATTAACATTAAAAATGACAAACGAACTTCACGATGTGTTTCTCCTCCTTTATCAGGGCTTCCTCAGGTGCGATTGCAGTGTTAGTAACTGCTTCAGGTTTTACTCATCTCTCTACTCGTTTTTGTTGGACTGCACAACTTGAGTTGTATGCTCAAGCAGCAGGAGATTACATGCTGTGGGAAGGTATTCTGTATTACACAATGTATCATTATGTAAATTGATCATTAGTGTTTCTGCTTATTGCAAATAAAATTCAGTTGCAGGTGTTACTAGGATATTGAACTTTATTTACTTTGATATTATTGTCAAGTATTGTTTTTATGAAAGCTGTGTTCAGTTTTCCATGTTTAATAACATTCCTGTGTCTTGTCATATGCTGCTCATAAGTTCTATATGTTTTTCCTATATAATTACTTTTCCCTCTAGTTTATTTGTAGGATCAGGTATATTATGTTGCAACATCCCCCCCCCCCCCCCACCAAAGTGACTAATTTATCCCTATCATTTTGTACTAAATTTTTTTATAGTGTGAGACATTGTGTGGTAAATTTGATTTTTTTAAATACATTACTTTATGTTTTAGTTATCCCGGTAGTATATTGGAAACTACGTGCACATCTTATAATATTAGTTTGTTGTTTGGGTTGCGAATCCTGATTTTTTTTTGAATTTTGCATTTCTTTCTAATCTCTGTACTAACTTCTTAGGATATCCCACTTCTTCAACTTTTTTCATACATAAATTCTAATTCTCTTTTTAATGAGCTGTTTTGTGTGTTGTATTGATAAGCATGCAGAAAATATGATAAGAGAGTTTTTACTTATAAGTGATAGAATGAGCTGATATATAAGGGATTAAATTAGGAATAAAAGTTGTTTTTCTGTATACTTCCAACTCCATTTGGCAATTTTCTTTTTATTCTTAATATCTATGTATAATATTTCTCCACTGATTTTGGTTTTGTGTGTGAATTTTATAGTGGGTAGTATATTGTTAAATGTTTCAATTAGTGTTTGTAATTCACTTATGGAATGGTCCCAAAAAATTAAAATGTCACTGATGTACAATGATGGTTTTTGCTGTAAGGCTGTTTGCTCTACACGGCACATGACATATTCCATGAGCTCAGACAGAGGTGATCCCATTGCGACCCCCTCTGTCTGGACCCATGTCTGATCATTGACTACAAACCAATTGGAACTTGTGACAAGATCCTGGGCTTCATGAACACTAAAGTATTCTTGTGCTGTGGGTCTAGCCACTTTCAGACATTCAGCTTTTAGTCACATCACTGCATCCATATGTGGCATATGAGGGTACAGCAACATGACATCTAGTGACTGGATGGTTGTAGTTTCCTTTATTTGTGTTTGCCTTATTATATTGGCTGCTTCAGTACATGATGTTACGATAAATTTTGTAGATGAGATGGTAAAAAGAAGTCAAATAAGGCCCTTTCTAGATATACGTGGGAGATTTACATTTAATAAGGGTCGCAATGGTTTATTATCTTTATGCAATTTTATTTTTAAACATTTGAGATATATCTGGCTACATAGGGGTGTACATTTTGTAGTTATGCTATTATGTAAAAATGGGTCTCTCTTCAATTCACTTAATTTTATGAGTACTTTAGGTATAGGATTGTTTTTTAATGATTTACATTCTAACTCTGTATGGGTATTATTAATTTTTATGCCATATTCTTTTTCATCTGTAATTATTATTTAATGTGTTATCTGCGAGTATAATTTTAAAATTAATATTAAAAGCACATTGACAAAGTTATTACATTTAGTTATTACACATAATCAATATAATTCTACTTCAGCCTAATGAAGTGAACCTTTCAAATTGCTATCAACCTAAAGCACATAACATGAGATAGGTAACAGTCAATTACATCGTTCAGTACACTTTAAATTATTGTTAAAGTGGTAAGAGAGGAAAGATGCTTTTTATCAGAGTATGTAAGTTGGTAGTGGAGTCCTTGGAGTTTACAGGCTGATGCACTCGTTTAGAGACAAACTGTTGATGATATTTGTGGTCTATCATTTGTTGAGATGCCAGTCCTGTTTACACACACTGACTGTTGTTGCATGTGCACTTAATTATTCTGCAGTATTTATCATTCTTCTTATCTATCAACCATTGGGTTACAGCTTTTTGACACATCCAAATCAAATAACTTAAACATAAAAAACATCCTCCCATATTAAAAGCATTACACTTCAACATTCAACTCAAAACACCAAAAAAACATAAAACGCACTGCTACGCATATTTCACATAAGCTTTTTCAGGCAATAATTTAAAGTGTACTCAACTATGATGTAATTGACTGTCACTTATCTCATGTTATGAGTTTTAGGGTTGATAGCAATTTGAAAGGTTTACTTCATTAGGCTGAAGTAGAATTACAGTGATCACATGTAATAACTAAATGTATAATTTAATTTCTGTATTATTCTTAAGGTTATGTAATATTTTAAAGTCCTGATTTCGTGTTTTTTTGTCTTTCGTTTGTTGATGTTTTATATTATGGTATAACCTGAATAGTTCCTTCTCTTTATATATAATGGGTATTCTATTTAATGTTTGTTCTATCTGTGGTATTAATTCAATCATATTAGTTGGGTTACGTTTATATGCGTATTTTGCCTCTTGTTGTAATATTCTATCTTGTTCCATGTTTAATTGATAGCTAGATAAATTCAGGTATTTTTAATGTTCATTGTTTTATCTTTATTATTTGTCCCCCCCCCCCCTAATCTTAATAGGGTTCTATTCTGTTGATTTGCCTGTAACTTTAATAATTTATTCTTAAGTGTTAATTCTATTATACGCATTTCTTTTTCTATTTTGTGTATGTTATTCTACCCATTAATTGATTTAATTGTTCAACATTCAATATTTTAGGTATTTGTAAATATTCTTTATATGTTATTTTTTCCTTTTTTCTGATATCTGCTCTAACATTCCTTATAACTTAAATTAACATTTTATGTTCTGCTATTTTCAAGATTTGTTTCAAATCCCTATTGCATTTATATTTAGGTACTATTAAAAAATTAGGTATCAATTTTAACTTTTACATTCAAAAAGGTTAATAATTCAAGTTTAAATAATTCCTTATAGAGAGAGATTCATAATTTTCAAAAGTTTTTAACTTCCATTTACCTGCCCGCCCGTACCTTAATCATGCATGATACTATAGATAAATTAATTACAAGCACAGCTATAACATTGGGCAACAAATTTTCAAAAAGTCATGCCTTTGAGATAAAAGTAGCCATTTCTTAAAGATTTCAAGGTGCTGAACACAAATATGACAATAAAAATGCAAAATTGGTTATGATTTCTGAGAAATCCACAATAGTTTCTCATATAAAGAGTAATATGTACATGACATGTATCGGTAAAACTCTGCTTTTACTTCCGAAGTCGCTTTACCCATCGCTTGTACACACTGCTCAGGATCATCTATGGTGAGTGTTCAACAGTAGTCAGTCAACATTGAAGTAGACCAGTTTCCCTGGTATCGTTTCTCCATCGTTGTAATTTCCTGGTGAAAACGTTGATCATGTTCATCACTAACCATTCACGGAAGAAATCTAAGTGGATCTTTAAGGACATATTGCAGCCAAGTTTGTGATACAGAGACAACATGTCCTTAACCAGTTTCTTGTAGTTGTCTGCCTTGACATTCCCGAGGAATTTAGTTGACACCAGACGAAATATGTCCCAAGCTTTTTTCTCATCACCCTGAACAGGTTGTCGAATATCTGGTCTCTGAACAGCTTGTGGATCTGAGGACCCACAAAAATTCCCTCTTTAATTTTCACTTTGCTGAGTCGAGGGAATTTGTCAGCCAAGTACTTGAAAGCTAATGAAGTCGGATCCATGGCTCTTATGAATTTTTCTTCACACCCACCGAGTTTGATGTGTAGGGATGGTAGCAGGATTTTGTGTTAGTTTCTGCCAGTTCTGGGTGTTCCATATTCTTCTCTCTGACCTTCAGAGATTTCCTCTGAAGCCAGTTTCTCTTCATGTAGTGCAAAGTCTTTGCTTGGCTTCCCCATTCCCATAAGAAACAGCAGTACTTCGTATATCCCAGCTGCAACGAATCAACAGAGCCACAACCTTCAAATCACAACAGAGATGCCAGCCATACTTGCTGTATTGAAGACAGTTCAACAGCTGTTTTAGGTTGTCATAGGTTTCTTTCATGCAGACAGTGTGTCTGACAGGAATGGATGGAAGCCAATTTTCATTATGCAGCAACACTGCCTAGATACTCAATTTCGAGGAGTCTATGAATAGTCACCATTCTTGAGGGTCATGTTTGATTCCGAGAGCATGCATCAGGCCATCTACATCGGAGAAGAACACTAGAATATCTTCCTTTCTGAAGTAAGGCACAAACTGCTCATGATGAGTTCAAAATAAAGTTACTCGGACATTTTCCTTGAAAAGATTCCATTGTTTAAGTCTTGATCCATGTAACTCTGCTTTGGCCTTGGATAGCTCCAGATTGCAAACTAGATCGTTCATTTCCGTTCTACAGATTGCGAATAAGATTGTTCATTCAGTGAGAATGTGGGGTGCAGATGACGCACTGTGGCAGATATATGGATCATCAGTAGACACTGAAGCCTGCGGAGAACCCGACGTTGGTTCGCCTCCCTCATCGTCTGAATCAATGGAAAATTCTTTTGGAAGTTCGGGAACAGAAAGGCCTTCGCTGTGCGGAACTGGTCAGAGAGCAGATTGTATATTCGGGTACGTTATTGTCCACTTCTTTTTCATTGTGATGCCTCCAGAAACAGGTGGAACCATGCAGAAGTAGCAGTCATTTGCGTGATTGCTTTGCTCTCTCCAAACCATAGGAACAGCAAACGAAATCACCACTATTTTGCTTTTCAGCCATTTCGGAAGATTTCTTGACAAGTACTGCAGCATATGTGGGGGCCCAACCCTTGTCCCCAATCTTGCATCCAAAATAAAACTCATACACCCTTTTACTATTGGAGTGATGATCCTTTTCTGGCTTGGAAATGTCACTTCCGTGCAAATGTAACAAAACGTATCTGCACTATTAACACAGTTACAAGGCATCACTTCTGCTGGATTAAAACTGCAAGGATCATGTGTTGTACTTATGACTCAGGGGTAAATGGGAGTCACTCAAAAGACTTGCTCACCCTACAAGAGGTCGCTTACAACTAACAATTGCATCATCTTTTGTGCACGATCATAAAGCTGCAATGTCATGACTCAACTACATTGCATCAGACAATGATGCAATACCTCCAGGCGTTGTGTGTATGGCGGGCTGATGCAATACAATGCAATATGTTGCAATCTGGAGTTTAAAATACAGCGTTGGAAATGGTTACCTATGTACTCAATCAATGCGGACTGAGTCATTTATATATGACCATCTCTGTCTCTCCTAAACAAGAGCCAATCGACAAATTTTGTCATTTTCGGATTCATCATCATCATCCTCAAGCAGCCATGGGCTATGGAGGTCCAACCAGACCCCGCAGTTTAATTCTCCAAGCATATCTGTCCTGAGCTACATCTACTGCATCCAGCCACTGCACACCAATTCTAACAAGGTCCTGTTTGACATTGTCTGCCCACTGCATCCTAGGTCTCCCTCTCCTTCTGAGGCCTCTAGGCACACTGTTCATAACCCTATTCGCCAACCTATAATTATCCATACGGGCAACATGGCCAAACCAGCGGAGTCTCTCTCTGCACAATATGCTGCTTAAAGGAGGTTGCAGACTCCTTTGCCTAACCTCATCATTAGTTACAAAGTTAAACCACCTAATACCCAAAATACTGCGTAAGCATCTAGAATCAAAAGCATCTAGTTTCCTGTTATCTTGTTTACACAGCATTCAAGTTTCACTACCATAACTAACCCTAGAAAGAACCA
Organism: Ryuthela nishihirai; assembly: GCA_038380435.1. Classification (NCBI taxonomy): domain Eukaryota; kingdom Metazoa; phylum Arthropoda; class Arachnida; order Araneae; family Heptathelidae; genus Ryuthela; species Ryuthela nishihirai. Next base: position 2,923,744 of record JAWZYU010000005.1, read on the forward strand.
AACTATTATAGTCTAATTTTAGTCTTTAGGTGTATACACCTATTTCTCCACACTCTCCATAGATTCTGAAAAGTCCCGGCAGCAATACCTATTCGTCTGTTAATCTTATGCCACACATCACCAGTATCTGTTACATAGCTCCCAAGGTAATTAAACTGTGACATCTGCTCAAGACTGCAACCATTCAGATTAACTGAATCACAACCTGCCTGACCAATTTTCATCACTTTAGTTTTCTCTCTGTTTATAACCAAACCTACTCTACTATCAGTCTCATCAACAGCTCGAATGAAAGAGTTCATCTCATCAACATCATTTGCCAAAAGGGCTAAATCATCAGCATAATCTAAATCAGAAATTTTCGTATCTCCAGACAATTTAAGGCCAAAATTTTTCCCTTACAGTGAATTTTGCATAACATAATCAATAACCAAACTAAAGAGAAAAGGAGACAAAATGCATCCTTGTCGAACACCAGATGTAATGCTAAACCAATTGCTATAAGACTTACCAACTCTCACACATGACTCAGTGTTATTATAGAGAGCTTTCATTATGTTAACTAACTTGTCTGGTATACCATATGATCTCACAATCAACCACAAATTATGACGATCAACAGAGTCGAAAGCCTTTTTGAAATCAACAAAGCTAGCAACCAAAGGTTTCTGAAACTCTAAACATTTCTCAAGAATCTGCCTAAGTGAAACTGCCTAAGTTGGACCTGTAAATGGTAGCTAGGCGTAAACTGGAAGGAGAGCTGTGTACCAATCCCTAGTGATGATGCACAGAACCGACCAGGTCCAACACCTAATGTCCGACCCCACCTTCTCGTGGTGCTGGCCGTTAATATCTTTCAAAAGAGATATTCTCTTTTGGAAGGGAACGGAAGGGGAGGGCTGTCAGTTCAGTATGGCCTACTGATCTGGTCATCTATTGCCACTTTTTTCTTTTTTTTCAACCCTGCTGAGGAGTGGTCAACTTCACAGGGTCCTGGTGCTGACCATTTATACCTACTAGACTGGACTTGTTTATGGATTTCGCATTCAGCACCTCGAAATTAGTAAAGATTGGCTATTTTCAATTCAAAGCCTTTTTGTGTGTTGCCCAGTGTAATTCTATCATATTTAATTGCCACAATATTTAGCTGTTATTACATTCTAAATACCAAATAATCTGTGTGCTAATCAATAAAAAACACAAAACAACTAATTAAAAATGGAATTAAAATTTCTATATAAAACAGCTGAAGAAGAGGGATATCCTAAGAAGTAAATACAGAGATTAGAAAGAAATGCAAAATTAAAAAAAAAAAAAAAAATCAAGATTTGCAACCCAAACTCAATTAACAAACTAATACTATAAGATATGGAGATCGCTTCCAATATACTACTGGGATAACTAAAACATGAAGTAATGTATTAAAAAAACATCAAATAAATTTACCACACACTGTCTCACACTATAAAAAAAGTTAGTAAAAAAAATGATAGGAATAAATTAGTCACTATGGGTTGGGTTGTTTTACCTCTGAGCGTCACTTTTTTGCACACCATGGGCTAAATGGCCAGGTCACATGGACCCCGAAGGCTCAGAGAAGGTTGGGGGAGGGGACCCACTGGAACAGCTGTTGGGAGACAGATGGTAGCCTCCCATCAAGGCCATCCAGCGTGTTCTTTAACGTGCACAGGGTATGTCTCTCCCACACGGGGCCACGGCTTAACGTCCCGTCCGACAGACAGCGGCCTTTCCAAGCCCATCGGTGTCCCCTACTGACCGTGGGCAGGGCGGGGAATTTTGCGGAGATAAATCTCAACGCTGACGCAGCTGGGACTCGAACCTGGGAACTACAGATTACGAGTCTCGCGCACTACCGACTGAGCTGCCCCTGCCCCTAGTCACTATGTGGGGGGGGGGGACAATAATATCAAAGTAAATAAAGTTCAATACCCTAGTAGCACCTCCAACTAAATTTCAATTGCAATAAGCAGAAACACTAATGATCAATTTACATAACGATACATTGTGTAATACAGAAATACCCATCCTTCCCACAGCATCCAATCTCCTGCTGCTTGAGCAACCAACAACTCAAGTTGTGCAGTCCAACAAAAACGAGCAGAGAGATGAGTATAAAACCTGAAGCAGTTACCAACACACTGCAATCGCACCTGAGGAAGCCCCGCTAAAGGAGGGGGAACACACTGTGAAGTTATTGTGTCAGTTAAAAGATTTTAAAATGTTTTAACATTTTAATGTTAATTTCAATTGAATATGCATTATTAAACTTTTTGGAGTTAGTTTAAAATTTTAAATGTTCCTGAGTGTGAACAAAGTCACCTTGCTCAACTTTTCTGAAGTGGACTTAAAATTAAGTGAGTGCACAAGTCAAGAACAATGATCATCAAGTGCAACAACCAGATAACCAGCAAACCACCAGCTGAGAAACAATAAAAGTGCACAAGGACTGGTAAAGCTAATTCTGGGATGTCAAAGAGGATGTCAACTTCTGATGGTGAAAAGTAATATCACCAAACCAAGAAGATTAACATCCAAAGTCTTCTAACGTCTATGAGAGCCATGTACCATATTCAGAACTGCTAATAACTTTTTTCTTATACTTCATCACCTTTGTGGGTAGAGGTAGATTTAAGTATGAAAGAAGCATAATGTTAAATCGGGGATATTTCACAGGAGGCAATATACCTCTGATAATTAAGTAAAGGTTGACATTAGTGACCATCACAGGAATATTTTCATTTTTAGAATGCAATAACACCTAAAGTTTGTTGCAATTAAATTTCATATAATTATAGCTGTGCTGTAATTAATTTACTAATACCCTCAATTAAATTTACCCGTGAGATCAAGGTAAATGGGGAACTCCCATACCTAGATATAATAATAAAATTGAAGAATACTAAATGTACAACCAATGCATACAGGAAACCAACATTTATACTGAATATAATTCCTCAAATCTCAGCACACCTAATTAATTATAAGAAATCAGCTATTAACACTTATTTAATCAGAGCATACAGATATTGCACAGAAAAAAACAACTTAAAAAAATTAGAATATATCTATAAAATCAGCATTGAAGATGGATATACAATTAACTTTATAAATAGAATACATAAATCAATAAAATATAAATTAAAAAATCAGCCACAACCAACACTAGCACAAAATATGGAAAAACAGCAATACACAAGTAGCTTCCCATTCATATTGGAAGTCTCTCATACTCAAAAAATATTGTAGTTAAATATGATTTAAAATTACCACACACTATAAATAACAACATAAAACAAATAATATGCAATGATAGACATAAAAGTAAATCTACTGGCGGGGTATATAAAATTGAAGTGTACAATCCTCATAATTACATGGGAAAAATAATTACATACGCAAAACCTACAGAACAATAGAACAGTGTTTTTCTATATCACTTTTATGTTCTGCTAATCAAACTCCAACAACAGCTTTAAGCACAAGTAATAACAGAAAACAAATTTGAAAAAGAAGAAATATTGGCAACATTATTAGCTGCACTCCCCACAAAATATCAATTGAACTATACTGAAAACATTCACATCAATATGGAAAAAGAAAGCTTATGCAATACAGACATAACACCCCTACTGCTGCATGGAACCTTCTGCTCAAAGAACATTACCATAACAGCAACTAACACCATTAGAGTGAGAGATCTATAAATATATCACTCGCAGCATCTGTAACTCTCCAAAAGATTATTTAACTTCTTTACTAGGACCTTTTGTCTGATCCAAAATAAATTCAAATTCCAGAGAGCTTCTTGGGCACCAGGCAATATTAACTTGCCAAATAAAGTTGAAATAGAGTTCCATTACATATATTGGTGTTACTTAATGAGTAAGAATTCAGAAAAGATTGTCAAATTGTTAAAGTTTAAATCTAATCTAAATTCAATTAATGTTGCTCAAGAGAAAAATAGTAAAAGTCAAATATATACAATTAAGTTTATTTCCAAAAAATTCAAGACTCACCATATCAGCTGATGAATACAAAATTTTGAGCAGCTAAAAACTCAATCTACCTCAATCTCTACTAACAACTCCTTCTATCTAAACTTACTATTCTTACTGCTTCTACTCCTTACACCAACTCTTCTCCAACACAACTCTCTTTCTCTACTCTGGCACTACTCTAATTCAACTCTAGGACTTCATGTCACTTACATACAGGCGGCATACAATCCAGGATGTGTCTGTTGCACAACAGGAAAAGCATTTGTATAACCTTACACAATGGCTATGACGTAAGAGGGGTGTGTCCTTAACATGCACATTAGCGGCTGTGAATGAAAAGTCGAAGTTGTGCATGCACCACTCCTTCTACGAATCAGAACAGAGAAATGTGATAAAAATTAGAGTAGAGGTACAGAGTGCAGTAATTAAAATTAAATATATTTAATTCTCTATGACACTGTCCATGTGTTGAAGTGTTAAAAAATGTGTTAAAAACATTTAACAGTGTCATAGAGAATTAAATATATTCAATTTTAAGAGAAATGTGATAAGTCCAAATGAAATATAATTCCCAAAATGATAAATGTAATGTAAAAAAAGTAAAAGTGGTTAAGAAAAAAGTTAAAGTGAATGGGTGGACCATCACACAACATACAGGGCCAAAAGAAGCATTGTACATGCAACATGAAACATGTAGCCATTTGATTATTTAGCATTTAGTCTTGATTGAATGCTTTATTAGTTCATTTATCAGAAAAATTTTAGTAAATGTTAAAGGGCTTAATATACATTTGTTAAGCATGTTATAAATTACAAAGAACTGTAAAGAATGTGCAAAGGAGGAATAATCATATTAAAACATAAAATATAGGACTGGTAACCTGAGATCACCATCAAATACTTCAGAGTATCTGCCAACCAAGAAAGAAGGATGTGAACCACTGTAATGTCACACTGGGCCCCCAAAAGGGAGAAAAGGTTACATGAAACTAACAGTGTCATCAACAGCAAATAGACATCTGTGCAGCAAATAAACATCTGCGACTCCATATGATACAAATAATAATGGACACCATCTCCATTATCTGTGATCTACAATTCTAAACAATATAATCTATCACTCTGGAAGTCTTGAACTTTGGAGGAATTGGGCATGTTTTAAGCTCGCATATGAGTTAAAAGTAAATGCCAAAGTGGCAAAAGATAATGCAATAATATTTATTGTCAGTGTAAATTAAGAAAGTACAAGTAATAACTAATGCGAATGATAAGATAAATTTTCTTCATTTACTTAAACATGCTAAAGGCTCTATGGTTTAAGAGAGATCACTGAATCTTTTTCAAGTTACATTCATAAGTTTTGTACCATTGCTTAATGCAGTGCATAGATTAACAGTAGAGAATGTAGCTGCCAACAGCAATTCTATCTAAACTTACTATTCTGTAGCTGCCAACAGCAATTCTATCTAAAATTACTATTACGATTATGTAGCTGAATTTAGCTGCCAACAGCAATTTTATCTAAAATTACATATTACGATTATGCACAAATTAATTTTTAGTTAAAATTTATTTAAAAATTAATTTAAAGTTAGCAATTCTATCTAAACTTATTATTCTGTAGCTGCCAACAGCAATTCTATCTAAAATTACTATTACGATTATGTAGCGGAATGTAGCTGCCAACAGCAATTCTATCTAAAATTACATATTACAATTATGCACAAATTGCATCATAATCGTGTTAATTAAACTGATTTCATATCTCCTCTTTTACAGTAGTTATTTGGGTAGTTTTTTCTTCTGAGTGACACTTTTTTTGCAGACAATGAGGTAAATGGTCAGGTCACAAGGACCCTGAAGACTCAGAGAAGGTTGGAGGAGGGAACTCACTGGAGGGCTGTTTAGGAGACAGATGGTAGTCTCCCATCAAGGTCATCCAGCATATTCTTTAATGTGCACAAGGTATGACTCTCCAACACACAGGGTGATGGCTTTATGTCCCAGCCTGACGGATGATGGCCTTTCCAAGCCCACTGGTGTCCCCTACTGATCAAGGGCAGGGTATGGAGTTTCCAGAGATAAATCTCAATCTCAGGTGGGACTGAAATATTGGATCTGCATATTACGAGCCTGACTATATTAAAGGTACAACTAATATATTGTGATGCCCCATCATTCACTTTTGCTTTACCTTAACCAGTTTTGTTTAATTTACATTATATTTATCATTTTGTGGATTTTTATTTCCTTTTTGGCATCACATCACTCGTTTCCAAGATGTTGTGAGTTGCGCATGCGCAACTCTGATCTTCCGACTGTCCCGCTAAAACGCGTGCCAAGGACACGCCCCCTCTTGCGTCATAGCTTGCATCATTCATCATTTTATGTTAATGTCTTTCTCGGCATGCAATGCCGGCTATTGTTTTAAACCGGTGACCTGCGAGTCACAAAAAACAGTTAGTGCAGAAGCACTAAGCACAAGCAAGTGCACAAGCACAAGGTGCATAGCACCAAGCACAGTGCATGTAGCACAGGAGTTGAAGCACAGTGCATGTAGCACAGGAGTTGAAGCACAGTGCATGTAGCACAGGAGTTGGAGTTGTATCTTCTTCATTGATGTCTTGGTGAGTTGAACTATTTTGGAAATAAATCTGTTTGTTATTTTAAACCTTTTGAGTCTGTACAATTTTTTCTCTTGAGCAACGCGAATTTAAGTTTTGATAATATTGAATCTTAAAATTGACAATCATTTTTTGATTCTTACTCATTAACCCCTACTTTAAACTTAGTCTACTTTTTTTGGCAATTTGTTAATTATTGCCTGGCGCCCATATCAGCTATCCGGAGCATTAAACTAATTGGATAAAACTTGAAAGCATTATTGCATTTATTTGGAGCGTTACAATATGCTACCTACTAAGCCATCACTGCTCCTCATGAAGGGCAATTGCAGTGTCTCAGGTGCATGTGAATGAAGATCGGGTGGCGGCAATCTTGTTGCATAAGTCAATTGTCACCCTATCTTCCTTTGAAGTGAATATGAATTCAGTGACTGACTACACTATCAATATGCATTAGGTTTATTTTCTACCTTTTAGGGTGCATATAGGAAAATAGGTATTTTTCAAATTCATTTGATATGACTTATAAATAATTGAAGCAATTTTCCCTCCCCCTTTGTTTGGAGTCATATTTGAGGTAGCCCGCAACACTGGAGTAGTCCCGCTAAAATTTCCATCCTTTTTAGGGAGAATGGCAGGGGGCATGATTCAAAGTAGTCTGACAGTCCTATATGAGCCCTTCATTTGGCACTTAACTTTTAACTGCAGATCCTAGCATTCAGAAGGTATAGAATTTCATATTTCACACTTTTTAAGAGAGAAGAAATCAAAGTGGTATATTTTAATTGTTCACAATATTCCTCGCATCACAATCTTTCATTTGATGCATAGCCTATTACTTTCAGGGCTCACTTTCTGGAGATATCATGTAACAATCATTTTCATATTTCCCCTTATAGCATAACAATCACTTTCATATTTCCCCTTTTCTAGGGAGAATAAATCATGGGAGGTAAATTTTTATAGCCTACGAAACTCACCACATCACAAGCTTTCATTTGATACATAAATCATTAAGTTTGTCCATCGCATTCAAAGATATGGTGGAGCAAGAGTTTTGACAAATGATGCAATTGAAAGAAAGGTAAAAAAGACAGATAATTAAACTTTTACAAGCACTTTTCTAAAAAAAATTGCAAAGATTTACTGCATTATTTTTCACTAACTTTAGTAAAATTAAAAAAGAAAATGGTTTCATCATATTTCCTAGTCTTTATTTATTTTAATATAACTCATATTTCTATCATTACTTAAATCTTAAATTTATTTAATTTTTACAAAATTATTTAGCCATTTATGAGTCAACTCATAATAAATAGGCACTTTTGTGTCAATTTAAATTTTAGAGGAAAAATTGTCTTGAGCCGGATGGGATACGAACCCACGACCTCCTGATAATATGTCAGGTGCTCTGGACCACTGAGCTACTGGCCGCCGATCAAGATCTCCTCTAACTAGTGCTATGAACATTCCTTTTATGTTTCATATAAGTGCTGTGCAGGCAATATTTCTAGCCACAAGTTAGAGGAGGTTAGTTAAAGGAGATCTTGATCGGCGGCCGGTAGCTCAGTGGTCCAGAGCACCTGACATGTTATCAGGAGGTCGTGGGTTTGTATCCCACCCGGCTCAAGACAATTTTTCCTCTAAAATTTAAATCGACGCTAAAGTGCCTATTTATTATGAGTTGATTCGAAATACGTCGAGCCTACTTCATTAATTATTTATATCTGCATACTTGTCATACATGCTTCCATCTATTGGCGAATATAAAATGCCGCTTGTGGCTAGAAATATTGCCTGCACAGCACTTATATGAAACATAAAAGGAATGTTCATAGCGCTAGTTAGAGGAGATCTTGATTGGCGGCCGGTAGCTCAGTGGTCCAGAGCACCTGACATGTTATCAGGATATCGTGGGTTCTTATCCCACCCGGCTCAAGACAATTTTTCCTCTAAAATTTAAATCGACGCTAAAGTGCCTATTTATTACGAGTTGATTCGAAATACGTAGAGCCTACTTCATCAGTCATTTATGAGAACATACAATGCCGATTTTGCCCCAATTGGCAAACTTTAAGACTAAAGAAGGAGTGTTACAAAAATTTATTTTGCTTCAAAACAAGATTATTTAAATAAAAACTTACACAAAGGGATAAAGAGCTGTGAAGAAATTAAATAAAAAGGTTCAAAGCAAATATAATTTATATCAACCTCTGAAATTTGAAATCAAACCCTTCCAGATCAATTTGCATTATATACTGACTACTACTGATCTAAGGGACCTGGGTTCGAGCCCCGGATTTGGCATGGATGTGTGTGTCGTTTTCTGCTGAGGTCCTGCCATCCTCTCAGATCTCCTACTGTGGCATATAAACTGACAGGCTCCTGCCAGACCTCTGTGGCAAGCAGCTGCTTGAGGGGGTATTTATTTTATTTTTATTATTTACATAAAAGTATGCTAGTTATGAAATTCTTCAATTTAATTTAAAATAGTACTAAAAAGTCCTATCATTTAAAAATTACATTTTTCATTATAATGTCCTTATCAGATGCGTCCTAAAGTAGATACCATTTTAACTCCCATATGACTAATAATTTAATTTTTGGTCAAGCTTCAAATAATTATTCTTTCTAATTACAGTATATTTTGTGAAGCAATGTAAATCATTCTAGAAGTAGTGAAGCAAAAAGTATTACATTATCAATATTATATTCTACTTGGAATCAAATATATTTCTGAATCCAGGAAACCTAAAAAATCATGTATTCACTATTAGAAGCAAATAAATATTTCCGAAAATAACATATTTTTTCTGGATCAATTTTATAGGAAATAAACATTGCAAGATATTGCAAATATAATAAATAATCAAACAAAAAATGCACAAAAGCCACATCACTACTTGCGAAACAATTGGTGATATCCAACTTGTACACATTCATTCTATAACCTTGGTGATATAAGAGTGCACAATCAAGTACTATATTCAACTACACACTACATTTCAAATCAAAATTTTTCATAGCCGTTTTGTGCCAATAATGTGCTAGAAAAACTATCGATTTTTTGCTTTTATTAGCAGTATCCAATAAACAATAAAATTAATTTAGAAACATTGAAATGATTCTGAAAAGGAATATATACCAAAATGGGGGGTGGGAACATATGACGCACTTCCATAGTAGTAACACAGAACCTACAATAAAAACAATGCAACGTCACATTTCAAAGCCCATAATTTACAACACAAAAGAGAAATTTTAAGAAAAACAAGTCAATTAATTTGCTGGAGCCGACAGTTATAGCGCACTCATGCTCTAGATAGCATATTAGTTACGAGAATCCCATCAACTGGGCTCTTTCAATGGCAATTTGAAGGATCACAAAATTCTATTACTCTCTCATACATCAAGCTGAAGAGTGAATTGAAAAACTTAGTATTATTTAGGAGATCTGAAATGTCTGTTTTTAGTATATGATATACACTATATTGCAAAAACTGTCCAGACACTTTCATGTTAAGCAAACAAACAGCCACATTAAAATCTACCTAACTTTGAAAATAAGCTTTTTATGGAAAAAACAATTTTTTTTATGGACATAAATTGAAGATCTCAGTCAGAGCTGTCTAAATCTTTATTTTCTATAATATTAATCTAATATTTAAAGTGTTCTGGAAGCTATAATATTTAACAACAGATGTTATCACACACCACACTTCCAAAACATTCCCCCTCCCCCCCAAAAAAAAAATTGATGAAAACTTCAAAAATCCTTACACAAAATTCAAATATCGCATTTATATTGTGAACAATTTGTTATAACAATTGTGATTAACTTTTTGAAGTAAATTTTCAAAACTAGCAAAAGTTTCACTTAAATGTTTCAGCTACCATAACTCTTCAAATATTAAATTAATATTACAAAAATTAGAGATTTAGAGAGCTCTGACCTAGATCTTCAATTTATGTCAAGTGACTGTCATTCGTTCACTTAACATGAAAGTGTCTGGACACTTTTTGCAATATAGTGTATACATAAAGGATAACTCAAAATTTTATATATTTGAAAAATCAAAATTTCTTTTGTTGTACTAATGATACAGTTTAGTGTTATGGCTATATATATATATACAGGCTTTGTGAACTGCATTTTTGAGCTCATGGAACTATAAGATTTAAAGCGTAATCATAAAAAAATGCATGTGTCAATACTGTAACTACAAAACCATGAAACCTAGAAGGCTGAAACTTTGCATGCACCTCAGGTGTATTTTTTACTTTTACATTTTTTTTCCACCTGGGGTGGGGCGGGGGATACATATAGTTAATATAAAAAGGTCTGTGGCTTTTGACACCCTGTATTTCTGTAGATACTTGAAAGATTGGTCCCAAATTTAGTGTGCTGGTTCTCTCTCTGTTGGATTAAAGAGTTTGGTCCCCACCTGCCATGTTTTAGGATTAAACATAGTGCGAGGATTCAAAATGTCTAATGGCACTGCCATCATCTTGGTTACCTTGAAAGTTATGAATGGAGTAGTACATTGACTATGGAGAATGAGAAAATTTACCAATGGACAGATATTTCATACCAAACTTTTGGTGAGATGTAGCAGGTATATAATAACAGATATTTTGCCACAAGGGTGTGGACACTGCTATACATATGCTTCTTTTTCTCTTGTGTGCTGATATCAGAAACTTTTATTGACAAATTTCAGTGATCCAGTAAATCTCCAGAAATGCTAGGGAGATGGTTGGGGTGGGGTTGCAGGTGTCACCTTGGCCGCATTGTGAATTTGGCACATAAAGCTACTAATGAAAAGGCAAAATAACCTCTGAATCATTTTTATTCTGTAAGCCAGTGGTTTCCAAACTGTGGGTGATCCTCCAAGGGAGGGGGTATGAGGATGTGCTAAGGGGAGCATGGAGATTTCACCAGTTGGTTGGTTGGCTGTTTGGGGGTTATTTTTGGCACAAGAGCGACGAAGACTATGCGCCAAACAAAGACATAGAAAGAGCTAAAAGATGACCAACCCACAACCAAAGTTAAAATAAACACGAAAACGGTAAACAAAAACACAGAAAGAAAACGGTAGAATAAAAATGGTAAAACAGTAGAAAGAATAAGAACCAACAAGTGTATAAGTCAACAATAACAATGGGTGTACAGCACCCATGTAAAATCAAAAACAGGTAGAAAATCTAAGAAAAAAATCGCAAAAATTCATGTGCAAAATAACCAGTAAAATGTAAAAAGTCGAAAACAGTTGTTAAAAGTGAATCATCACATAAATGATGTCAGAGTGTAAGGGGCTCGGACGTAAAATCGTGAAAGGTAAAAAATAAACGTCTCTCTAGGGTAAAAGCTGGGCAATTAATTAAAATGTGTTTTAATAGTTAAAATGGTGTCACAAAACTTGCACTTAGGTTCATCATCCGTCTGAAGAAGAAAAGAATGTGTAATATAAGAATGACTTAAGCAAAGCTGAGCAAGTACAACTTCCTCCTTACAATTATTGTGAAAACAAGAATGCCACGGTTTGACAATAAGCTTGATCTCAAAAAGCTCGTTACCATCCTGTTCAGATCAAGATCTCTGCCATTGTGCCTGGACCTCGATGGAAAAACGCTGCTGGAAGTCCATGTATGGAACCAGCAGCGGAGAGTCAGAGAGGGGCGTGGCTGACTTGGCAGCAGCATCTGACAAGTCATTGCCCCTGATCCCAACGTGACTGGGCACCCAACAGAAGAGAACTTTGGTGGTGGCTGCCAGATGATGGAGCTGCTGGCAGATCTTGGAGAGAACAGGGTGAGGCTGATCACCAAGATCAAAGCCTTTAGCGAACTAAGCGAGTCGGTGTAAAGCACACACCGACGATGATGCTTAGCTGCTATGTGGTCCAAGGCAAGGCTGATAGCATGCAAATCTGCAGTGAAGACGGAACACTGCTTTGGGATCTGGTCTGCAATGATTACATCACAGCAGACCATGGATGATCCCACAGATGTACCACACTTTGAGCCATCTGTGAAGACAGGCAAGAAGTTCGGATGCTAAGCACGATGGCTAGCAAAGAATTGCCGATACACAGAGTCGGGTGTAAAGGCCTTCACTGTCCTGCACAGGGAAATATCGCAGAAAGGGGAAACAGCAAGCCAAGGTGGAAGTGGCTCGGCTGTCGACTGTGCAATGCTATCGAGACTGGTGTTAATGTCTCGCAGGTAACCTCAGACATACAAACTGAAAGGACGAAAGGCAGTCGGCCAATTCTGGTATAACATTTCTCACTGGGGACTGAAAACGCAGTCCCAAGTAGGATGGCCTGGCAGGGATCGCAATTTTGCTGCATACTGTAGGGACAACTGCTGATGGCGAATAGATAATGATGGTTTGTCGGTCTCTATATAGGTAGAGACGGAGCAAAGAACATTGGTCCGTCCCCCAAGAGAGGGAGGAGAGAACCTTGAGGATGTTCAATGCCCGCGTTCACTTGGGCCCGAGATGTCAGATGTGTGGTAATAAGGTCAATTTCCAGTCGAAGATGAAACCGAGAAACTTGGTCTCCACCACAACTGGAATGATGTTACTCCCAAGTCGCAGCTCAGGGTCCAGATGAAAGATTACGCTTGCGGCAAAAGGAATCCATGACAGTTCCATTGTAGGAGTGTGGCCATCTCAGGTCTTGGAAGAATTGGTAAACGACTTTTTGATTTATTTAAACCGTCACCAGTGACGGTTTTGGAATAATGGGGCGGTCTAATGGAATAATGGGCCGGTTCGGGAAGAATTTAGCGTCTTGTGTGAGTGACTTCTACCGCCACTCCACCAATCACTGTGACCTTCAAGAGGAGCTCAAAATGTTTTGAGCAAACAGTTTCCACCTTCAAGTCACCAGATCTTAGGTGTTTGACTAATAATGGTTCTCCCGCAAAACCTTTTAATCCTTCATTAATAAAAAATGGGGACATGCCCCAAGAACCTGTTCACCCATAGAGTGGATGACCAGGAACCTCGGGGACGAAGATGACAGTAACGATTGCAAAGAAGACACTGAAGACAGGGGCTCATGCTGAGCTCTTATAGTTGCATTCACCTCTAAATTTTCATTTTTGGGACTCATGTTTGGGTTTAAAGCTTCAGTGCCCATTGTCCCCACTCACCAAGAAGTCCAAGGGAAAGCCCAATTTTGGGTGCCAGGGCTGCCCAGGCACCATACCCACACAAGCAGTGAGCCAAGCCCACAACTAAAGAAAATGGAAATGAAAAGAGAAATGTGAGAAACTCACTCGAGTCTTCACAAACTAAGCAAAAAAATAATAAAGTATGAGGAAAGAACTGGCCTCACAAAAGAAAGAAAACTAGAAAATTAGATAACATGTAAGGAAACTCTTAAACCGTTGTCTGGACATGGACAACATTACTCATTGTTCTGCATGGTTACTCGTTACTCATTGTTCTGCATGGTTACTCACTGCAACATTACTCATTGTTCTGCATGACCCTAGCAGGATCAGCTCATCAGCCAAATGATCCTCAGGGGTCCACCCAGGACCTCCCGTTTACCAGAAGCAGAGGCCAAAGTAGTGTACAGCAGCAGCCCCTGAACCCTCTGCCAAGCCCCACAACAGGCAGGCTCCCCAATGACAAAACGGCCAAAGGGGACCCCACCAGTCATGAGCTGAGGAGAGAAGACAGGATTTCCGAGCAACTGCCAAGAACCTCCTTTCCAGGGACAAAGGTCTTTGCACACGGCAAACACGTGGGTGAGCGTTCAGTACCCTGTAAAGGTACCCAAGCCAACGGAACTTTCACAGGCTATCCCTCACCACGGACAGGAGCTTGCACCGAGAGATTTCACCAGTAATAAAATTGTTCCCAAAGTTTCAACCATTTTGTTTTTATACAAACTATTACTTTACAAACCAAAACTAATATGTGCCTAGGGATTTAGAATATTGTATTCTTAATTAATTTTTTTATGGCAAAAGACAAAGTAGTTGAGCTTTGTTGCCCGATTTGACACCACTGAACTCTTTTGGGGTAATATATTAAAAACATGATTTATTCTGACAAAATTCATAATTTACAGGCTTTAAAACAAAGAATCCCTGCAGCTGTTCTAAGAGAATATGGACATAAGTTGAATATCACACCACCAACAGTACCACATTGAAGTTGAAACACAAAATGAAACTGAAAATTTCTTGACATTTTGTACACACAATTATTTTTACTACTTAATTAGTTAATAAAATAAAGGGCTTTAAAATATGGGTATTCTTTGGTAATGACACTATAAGAAACAATGTACTTCATAAAGTTTTATTTTCACTTTATTAAACAAATATATAAACTTACTTCATATAGTTTTAGCTGTTCCAGTTTCATAGTATTAACGTACTCCCCACAGCAGATGGACCAAGAAAGCAATTTATCTAAACAGCCTTCCATTAACAGATAACTGAGAATTGGCCCTGTTATCTCTTGATCAAATGCTTCAATTGGCTTTCTTGAATGCACTTGCTGATTCTGAGCTTCTTGCAATAGTAACGTCATCATTTGATCAAGATGGTTGACAACACTCCTAATGTCATCCACATTGGGTAACACTGACTGAAGACCTTGCCTGCAGGAATAAAGAAAATTAAGAATTTTCACAATTGCTATTACAGCAAACTCTCAATTAACCATGGATAGTTCACATAATGTGCAGTTTATCTATTATCCCATTCCCTTTCAAATGGGAATGGTAGGGAGAGCTACCAGATTAGTGTGGACTATTGATATGGTCATTATGGAAACTTCATATATATATATTTACATTTTACACTGCTGAGGAGTGGTCAACTTCACAGGGTGTTGATACTCACCATTTAAATCCAGTGGTGTCTAATGGCTTTAAACATGATTATAGATTTTGAACTTGTTGCACTGATGGACCTCTGCTGAGAGAAAAATCTTGTGGATTGTCAAGACCCAAGTGAACAGATGCAGAGGATATCATAAATCTGTTCATGGTTAATCCTGAACAGAGGGCATCACAGGTACATGAACTCTTGCTTCTAGGAGTATTATCAAACTTAATGTGAAGAAATATGGTTCATGCAGGGCGGTTTCTCTTTCACGATCCTTGAAAAGGTTCACTGGTGAAGGTGGTATCTGAAGTTCCTACCAGTGTTTACTGGCAGGGCAATGGGAAAGTTAATGATTTATGAGTCAAATGAAATCTACTTGATGGGGGAAGGGGAATTGTCATAGAAATACGAAAATTATTGTTCCGCTATATCTCCAGAATACTAGTACTGAAGGTAACAAGCTATATGTCAAATGAAGCCTGTGACAAGTGTGAAAGTCATTCTACTGTATCTTCTGAATGTGAGTGTCTACAGTTACAAGTTAGGTATCAAACAAAAGCTCATATGATAACTGTCAGAAACTATTTCGAATTTTGCCCCTTACCATAAGGGGCAAAATTAATATAATAAAATTACCTCCACCTTAATAAAAGGGGGTGGATTTTTGTGGGGGTTGTTCTTAACATGTTATATCTCAAATTAAAGCTTGTGACGTCTCCAATGTCATGGGCTACGTCAAAAACAATTCCAAAAAA